>CM029611.1:8284097-9518534 GCA_017311315.1 Dendrocalamus latiflorus | reverse complement strand
GATCAGTATAAATAAAGTCATCATACAATTAATTAGTAGATCAGTCGAAAAAAGACAGTCCGTTTAAAAATTAGATATTATAAAAATATTTATAGTAAAAAATAGCTTTTAAAATCAATATTAACGGGCCGAATAATGTGATCCACTACTCTCGGGCACAGCAACAGTGCTGTAGAATGGAAAGATGCAGTCGTACAAAGGTGGGTTGGGTACACACTAGCATAGATGTGAAAACTGCGTGGGCAGGCTGACCACATCTTCCTCTCCATCTTACAATGAATGGTGCGCGATTGGCGCTCAGTCGCAGTACGAAACGCGGCCTCTCTGAGAGGGAGGGAGTGGGGGCCGGGCCGGGACAAAGGCGACGTTTTCGGGAGGGTCCGGGAGCGTGCCGCGCGCGCCAGGTGCGTACGCGGTACGCAGTTATCACTTGTCCCACGCCTCCGCCTTCTAGGCTGCAACGCCCAGGGCGGCTACGGCCCACGTCACGTCCCATCGATCAGCGAGCGCGCGGGGTCACGTTTCATACTTTCATTGGCCGAACCCGCAACTTCCCGTGCTCAAAACATGCACTAATGCCACTGGTACATGGAGTACGAACCAGTGAAGTTTTAAGCACGAGCATTCCTGGGCACCGCTAAACTTATCACTGGCCTTTTTATCTTTTTTTTTTCGCTTGTGACTTTTCGACGGTATCTGAGATGATTGCAGGCCATGTACTTTTCAATCAATTGGTCTCGTTGAAAGTTAAAACAAATAAAATGATTTTAAAACAAATTTTTTAAATAACTTTTTAAGTCTAAAATAATATATATCGTGCACATCAATACCTCCGTTATCTATTATCATCTTAAAAAATACGGATAAAAATTAACCGTAGCTCAAACAAATATAGCCTATATTGCACAACGACTCCGTTCTTTTTTCTTAAAATCAAAGATACCCAACCCTTCTTGCGTATTATCTTTTGTTATCAACGTTCGTATGTGTGTTCATGCTAAATAAACTTATACGAGAATGTTTGTCGTAGCCGTTAAATGATGATCACTCAAATTTCAATGCACAATCAGGCGACCATAAGGCCATCTCCGATGTGTGCAAAACCGATCCCAAGAAGGGAGAGGGAGCTTTGAATCGATTCCGGTAGCAATCGATGCTAGCAACAAGATTCCTACAATTGATTCATCAACTTGAACCGGATCCAAGGGAGTAAACAACTTTCTTGTGGCCCACCTGTCACAAGAAGGGGAGCTGAGCAGCATATGCCTCTGTCGACACTAGGCATCGCTGCTCACCTACGTCACTGCCCCTCTAGATCTTGTGGCCTCCGCCACGGACAGTTGATGTCGCGCCATGCACTCCACCGTGCCCTCCCCGTTGCAGCCTCAACCTTGACGAACGATGGCATGACGGTAACGAACTACGATGGCGACGAAGCGAGCGGTAGCTCAAGGGAAGCCACTACAGCCGTGGCTGGCGAAATCGGCCGACGGAGGAGGCGAACCTGGCGGCAGCGGTGACGTTGGGATGGAGATCGAGAAGGGATCTGTGAGAGAGGCCGAGGGTTTTTCATGTTTTTTAGCTGGATCCCGGCAAGAGGTACCACACCTTGAAGCGAGGGAGCTAAAGTTATTTCCCTCTCTAGCTCCCAGTCACAAATGGTTTTTGATGTGAGAAAAGAACAACCAAATAACCTATTTGTAAGTATTTACAAACGTCTATTCTAAAAACAAGCATACATACAAGGAACACGTACCTTTGTTTTTAACAAGAAGAGTTAGTGCCTGAAGACGTTGCCTTGATCACCATAACCTTATGCTAGCTCCACTGTTAAGTTACATGGGTGTCTGTCCACAAATAGCAAGATTGGTTGTGTGTGTGTATACACACACTTGCGCATGTTGTCAAAAGATCCACTTTCATTGTCTCGTAATATTATCCTTCTTTTGGCTGTTAGTAATTGTCAAATTTGCATATTAGATACATATCTTGAAATGTATAAAAAGAAGAACTTTTCGCGACAGGAAGTAATTAATATCTCAAAGAACTGGTGCAACAGGCATATGACATCCAGAGTCTGTTCATATTAGTTTCGACTGATGATTTTTAGTTAAAAATAAATAATAGTGATTAAAAATGATTTTTAGAAAAAGAGACATGAAAAGTGAAAAAAATAAAGGAGAGATATGTATGTGAAACAGGAGCGAGAGGAGTGAGGTTCTTGATGCGCCTATAAACTCCTACTATATACTTAGAGCGAGACGAAAGCGAGAAATGTAACTTCGTAAAACCGGATATTCATATTAGATTTTTTATTTTCTTAAACAGAAGTCAAAAACACCATAAATCAATTAATTAATAACTAACCTTAGCCCGTTTGAAAAGGGAATAAAACCTAGTACGAAAAGCGATTGAAGGGGGATATGCGTGGAAAAGTGCTATACAGTGTGAACAGCGTTTTCCATGTTCTAAAAGCATCGCTATTCATTAACAGGATTACGCAGCCGGACAGAACGCGCAGAGGCGTCAAGGAAAATTTTACGGTACTTCTCAAATCTTAACCACGTTGGGAAGGTGCACCCGCTCTGAAGTGCGCGATTCACGCCAGCGATCAGATCTTTGACTACACTTTTTGCTGATTCCGATAGATCGATCAGAATTCGACAGCTTAATCAGCAAGAAACTGCCGCTCAAAACTAATCAGCAATAAATTGAGCCTGGCTAGCTAGCTAAACTAGCTAACGTAGTACATATCAGACGAGAATTTCCAACAGATGAGAGTGAATACATGAACGGAACACAGCTTGATTCACTTGACGGAACATTAGCGCAGCCAGCTCGCCTTAGGAAGCCAGCGACACTTGCATCCCTTTATGCTGGATGACTGGATCCAACGACCACGGTTGTTTTTCTTGTCAATTAAAATTTTAAAATTACAACGGAGACGAAGACTCAAATATATCACACCTACACCATACACTACACGCATACACGTGTGCACGTTCTATTGACATACATGCTAAGACTTAAACAAAGATAGTACTTTACGGAGTACAAGCACATATTTTCTCACTAAACACATATGTATATGTGAGGTGAGACAAACCTTGACGGACAACTCGCACGACAGCAGAGCTTGCCAAATTAGAGAGGTTCTTGCGCACCATATTACGCACTAGGGCGGACCCACCGTTCGGTTTGATGGAGCTTGAACAGTTGACCCAACTAGAACATATTCAAGGCTACCACATCTTTAGGTTGCTACCATGCTAATGCCTCTCAAAAAATGATGTAAATAATTAAGAAAAAATCCCCAAAAAATCTAGTTAGATAGGTCATGGTATATTCAAGCATTCTGCGAAAATTCAAATGAAAAAGTAACATACATTAGGTGAAATAAAAAAACAAATTTCACTAAACAGTAGCTTTATCTTTCCTCCTTTTTATTTACAGATTTCATTTTTAGCAGAATTTGTCAATTATTTCTCAACACGTGGATAAAATATAGATTTGAAACTTTGCAGCACGAACGATTGGTTCTTTGTCAATGTTGTCAATTTTTTTAAAAAATCATTATTATTTGCATTATTTTCCAAGGGATGATAATACGGTAGCACCTTAAGGTGGTAGCAATGGATATGTGTCTATTGAACGAGACTTCAGTCGCCGGGAGACATATAAGTCCATTGAACGAGACTTGAGTTGCCAGGAGTCCCCCCGTCTACGCATGTTTTCTCCTAGTCACTCAAATGCTCCAAGTGGCACCTACAATTTTCAAAGCTACGATGGCTTACATGGTTTGTTGGGGTTAATGACTAAATCGGCCACTTGAGTTTGGCAAAAGGGTCACTTTGGTTTTGGTCCCTGAGGTTTAAAAAGGGCCAAATGAGTCCCTAAAATTTGCATTTCTGGGTCAAATGCACCCCCTAGATGACACGTCTTGCCAAATGGACATGTCGCCTTCGCTCCCATTCTCCTTGGTTTCGGCTGACAGCTTTTAACTTTAGCTAATAAATAGTAACAACTGTAAATAAGTCGTGATGTTCTTTTGAACTGATGACTTTTGGCTTTTTGCTGATTAAGTTTAATTACACTAGCCAACTCACTTGGATGCATAAAAATGAATACGCACAACTGGGAAATAGTTGCAAAGCACTAGCGGTTCAAGTACAACACATGAACATATGTACATATGGTCTTTGATTAGTACATGCGTTCATTATAGGTGTATGTGCGCGAATACAAATGTACAAGCATACATACGTTCATTACAAGCATATGTTTACAAATACATGTATATATGTGTTCATTACATGCATACGCGCACATGTACAAACATACAAGCATAGATGCAGTCCTACATACGACAATAGCGCATAGAAGTGTTCGTCATACGGACTAGATGCGTAGACCATGGAAAATCATATCATGTGACTAGAGCGTCCATTATGGCATCATGTACCTGATCCATATCTACATTCCCTAACGAAACTACATCCATATCCAAAGTGACGTCTAGTCCCGGAGCCTACATACTCTAGGGCTAAGTGGGGATTGTCCAAATCCTTGAAACATCCTAAATTTCGGAAGTTCAAAATTATAGAATTTTTAAAACTTTTTCTTGCATAGCATTGTCATTCGAATTTCTTCTGCAATTTTATTTGAAATTTTCCGAATTTTGTACAATACAAATTAATAACTGGGAATAATTCCCAATGTAAGTAATACTCATAACAGCAAAATATACAGAATAAATTAAGGCAAGGAATGATAAATGTGAAAATTAGAACACTTTAAAATCTATAAAGCCAAAGTTGAAAATCAGCTAGAAAAGAAAATCAAATGGTTAAGGTCGAACCAAGGCGTGAATACGTCTCAAATGAATTCTCTCAATTTTGTGAAAAAAGTAGAATAATTCATGAAATTACTCTACCATACTCACCCCAATCAAATGGAATAGCCAAAAGAAAGAACCAAACTCTTTGTGACTTGGTTAGTGCCATATTACAAAGTTTAGGTATGCTAGACTATTGGTGGGATGAAGCAGTTCTCACAGCTAATTATATTCTGAATAGGGTTCCACCTCGCAATCAGGAGGAAACACCCTATGAAGGATGGAATAGGAGAAAACCTAACTTATCAATTCTTCAGACGTGGGGATGCCTTGCAAATGATACGGGGTCGCCCGATCTTCTCGACGTAGGATCAAGATACTCACGTGGAATTGATGAATCGTAGTGATCCCCCGTTGCCAATGCAAGAGTTAGCACTCTATAATTCGCCCAATCACACGTGCTGAACTTCACGACCACCAGATGAAGTTCTATCGCGCTCCCAATTCCCAGCGGAAAGGTTGAACGATCTTGATTTCGATGAACTCAGCGAACTCCCAATTCCCTCATGTTGGTTCGGCCAACAGAAAGAACAAGAGTATTTTATTATCAAACGTGGTCTGTCCCCTAAAGGCTGCCAATACAAGGGTTATATAGCCCCTTGGGACGTCCATATGGTCCCCAAACCAAATACAACTCAACCCTATATGGTTTTAGATACAAACTCTTACAAAAAGGAAACTATATTTTTCACCCGTCACATTGTTTCGGTCATAACTTTTTATCCGTGACGAATTTGGAGGTGGGACCAGATCCATTGCGCAGCCCTTGAAATTATCTTTCCAACGAGTACAAGAACACCTGAATCGGACTCCGTTTGTGAAAGTTATGGCCTTTTTAGTAACTGCCTGTCAGGCTGTCCCGAACCGAGTCCGAGTTGAATCCTGAGTTGAATCCGAGTTTGAATTGGATTGAGCACGTGGGAAGTCTGAATTTGACTTGAAAATCTTATCCAAAACTTGTAGTTTAAGTCCTTGGGCTCCTCCCTTTTGCTCTCCCACTGCATGGGCTTCTTTCCACCTTGATGAGTTACATGGGCTGCTTGGTTTCCTCCTTTCCATTCCCATAGGCTTTGAGCTCTTCGTTCTTGGTAGCAAATATGATCACCCTCCTTATGCTTCTCCATTGCTTTGGCCCCGGAATCATCATAATATTCAAACCTAATAATAAACAAGAATTTGGCATAAGGTAGTATATCGTTCCCACGAATAGAAAGAAAGTCATTAAGAAACAAATTCACCTGACAATATTTAATGCGGCTCAATACTTCTTTCCAGTGAAATAATGTATTTGATTGAAAAGTTCTAATCATGTTTGTGTCCGCATCATCCTCCCCTTCTTCAAGAAAAGCCGTCCTCGGCTTTTGATAGCCTGAAATTGTACTAAACAAAGAATACAATGTGTATGCATGGTATATGTATTGGTCAGTTACACCCCTTCCGTCTTTCACATTATTATTACCTAGAGGTGTAGTAAGCAAAAAGAACAACACATATGCGTGGTATATGTATGAATCAATTATTGTGTCGTTGTCATTCTTACTGTTTTGCACAAACCAATTGATACTACAACAGCTATCAAATGCATACATTGCAATGTTTTCATTCACACCATTCTCCCTCCCACAAGAAAAAGTCGTCCTCGACTTTGAGAAGTACGTGGACAAGTCATTAATGGGCAAAACCAGATCAAACGGTTCAAATATGGAAGAGAAAATTTTAAGTGCCTTCCATGCTTCAACTGCGCTACTCTGATTATTTGTACATGATTGTTCATTAAAAGAGGAACAAGTAGGCACAAGAACTCTTTGTAAACAGCACGCACTATTGTTAAACCTCATCTCCTTGTGATCATGATATGGCACAAAAGTTTGTTTATCCAAAATATGCAATTTCAAATCAGCAAGCTTTTCACATGTAATGCATATTCGATAAACATAAAAGTTGTCATCTACACCATAATCTCCGATCAAATTGAACTTATATGTGTAGGCATAGGAACTAACTAGTGATTTTAAACATGAAATTTCAGCAACATTCTGAATGACACTAGATAGCTCTTTAGGATCATCGAACATGATATAATATAAAGAATCACTAGGAGATATTCGAGTAAGAACTTTCTTATGAGTAATCAATTCCATATTATGTAAATTAAGCAAAGAAATTTTAGAACATGGAATTTTCATTCGCACATATGAGTTTTCACAAGTACTCACTGTTTCACAATTAATTTCAGTACCAATATTGTTACCTTTGTTGTTCTCCTCAGTTGATGTAGGTGTTGTAGGTATTAAATCATCATGATGTAACAACGGGACAGCAAGTACTTCATCTTGAACCGTGGTTATCTCCTCATCTTTAACTTCCAATGATGCCGGTTGTTGAATGTTTAATTCCTCATCTTCAATTTCAACCTGCATAATGTGAGAAACAACACTAGAAGTATATATTAATGTGTTAGTTTCAAAATCAACCTCACTTTGTCTATCTTCTACTTCTCTCTTTTCTTTTGGTGTATCTCTCTCACTCTCAATTTGGATGTTCTCAAACTCACATATGGTGGAATCACACAGCTCACTCTTTTCAACACTCTCACTCAATTTGGCTATGTGGCTCTCATTCTCACATGGGTTTTGATGCATCTCAAGTGTTGTTTGTAGCAATGGGGCAGCAGTACATGTCTTCTTAACCGAAGGGAAAGTCCCATGCTCGGTCATCTTCTCATGTGTCACACTAGTGGAACCATAAGAGCTGAAGTATGGACATGGATTGAACCGTGATGTACGTCTCTCCATAAGTCTCTTCTCCTCCTTAATAGCACAATTCACAAGATCATGCATGCTACTAAAATATTTATGTTGAAGTGCAGCAGCGATCTTATAATTCAAGCCTTGTTTGAAATATGCCTTCTCTCTTAATTCGCTGGTGACACCGGCACGACGGAATGCATGCTTCAACTCATAATAGTAATCTTGAACAGCGTTACTCCCTTGTGTGATGCTCTCCACATGGTGAAGCAATTCCCGCTCATAATAGGTTGGCACAAATTCATTTCTCATGATCACCTTCAAATTTGACCAAGATCTAATGAATCGTTTTCCAGATAATTGTTGCCACCAACTATAAGCATAGTCTTTAAACTGCATAGTGGCTCGCATCACTTCTTGGTCTTTGGGAAGCTTCTGAAATCTAAACTCTTTCTCCAATTGCCATTCCCACTCAATATACTCCTCTGGATCTTCACTTCCATAGAACGGAAGAGACAAATTGTTGGGTTTGGAATCACACCATGAGGAACGAAATACTGAAGATTCATTCCTATTTTGTTCACACCAAGAGGATCGAATTGTTGAATATCCTGTCATGGTTAGTTATGCAACATATATATATGTGGAAATCACTCAATCTCACTATTTTCTCTCCCAAGTAAAGTTCTTACCCTTCCGAAGTGAATTAAGGCCAATAAAAACTTACACCTGGTAGAAGTGACAACAGCAACGTGATGATTAAGCGAATTCAAGAGTGTTCACTACTTGCACAACAACGGTTATATGGTGGAGCTTGGTATGAAAGTGTATATCCTAGCAATCTGTCATTCTTGATGTTGTAAAGTTAAGTAATAATCCAAGCTAGAATACTTTGCCTAAGTGCTGATCCAAAAGATTTAAGTGAAGTATATGAACGCACACGCAAAGATCAATGTGACTCGATGCAAACAAGGGAATGAGCTAACTAGAGGCAATCTGAAATTAAAGATTAGATAGCTCGTTTTGCACCAAGTACTAGGAGAGACGCTAGCCAATTGCAATGATATGAATGTAAGGGCACGAGATTGCTCAAGAGATTAAATTACACAATCTGAATTTATGGACTAAGAACTCACCCAAATTCGGCCAATGTTTTTTTTTTCTTTCTTTTTCTCTTCTTCTCTTTTTTTTTCAGCTGTCTTTTTTTTTAAAGGCCGAACTAGCTTTAATTGTTCCTTTGATTTTTTTGCAGGTCTCAAATATTTAGCAAAGTGTAAAATACTCAAGAGCAGCCCTAGATGCAATATTCAACAGCTAGTCTCAAAGATGAACAGGATTTTTTTTTGCGGTACTGTAGCAGATCGCGTACTGTAGCAATACGGTACTGTAGCGATCGTGTACTGTAGCAGATCAATTTTTTTTGAATTTTGGATTGGATACAAAGATTAAGCTACGCAAATAAACACGAATGATCAGCACCTAACCAAAGTTCTAATGGATCAAAACTTAGCAAAACTCACAAAATTAACAGATGCAAAAACTAGGGTTTGGATATTTTTTTTTGTGGCAATTTTTGGTTTTAATGGACTATAGGACAAAAGTAAATCAATCTAAAACTAAGGGTAAATAATCCTACCGAGTAAACCGCGCTCTGATACCAAGATGATACGGGGTCGCCCGATCTTCTCGACGTAGGATCAAGATACTCACGTGGAATTGATGAATCGTAGTGATCCCCCGTTGCCAATGCAAGAGTTAGCACTCTATAATTCGCCCAATCACACGTGCTGAACTTCACGACCACCAGATGAAGTTCTATCGCGCTCCCAATTCCCAGCGGAAAGGTTGAACGATCTTGATTTCGATGAACTCAGCGAACTCCCAATTCCCTCATGTTGGTTCGGCCAACAGAAAGAACAAGAGTATTTTATTATCAAACGTGGTCTGTCCCCTAAAGGCTGCCAATACAAGGGTTATATAGCCCCTTGGGACGTCCATATGGTCCCCAAACCAAATACAACTCAACCCTATATGGTTTTAGATACAAACTCTTACAAAAAGGAAACTATATTTTTCACCCGTCACATTGTTTCGGTCATAACTTTTTATCCGTGACGAATTTGGAGGTGGGACCAGATCCATTGCGTAGCCCTTGAAATTATCTTTCCAACGAGTACAAGAACACCTGAATCGGACTCCGTTTGTGAAAGTTATGGCCTTTTTAGTAACTGCCTGTCAGGCTGTCCCGAACCGAGTCCGAGTTGAATCCTGAGTTGAATCCGAGTTTGAATTGGATTGAGCACGTGGGAAGTCTGAATTTGACTTGAAAATCTTATCCAAAACTTGTAGTTTAAGTCCTTGGGCTCCTCCCTTTTGCTCTCCCACTGCATGGGCTTCTTTCCACCTTGATGAGTTACATGGGCTGCTTGGTTTCCTCCTTTCCATTCCCATAGGCTTTGAGCTCTTCGTTCTTGGTAGCAAATATGATCACCCTCCTTATGCTTCTCCATTGCTTTGGCCCCGGAATCATCATAATATTCAAACCTAATAATAAACAAGAATTTGGCATAAGGTAGTATATCGTTCCCACGAATAGAAAGAAAGTCATTAAGAAACAAATTCACCTGACAATATTTAATGCGGCTCAATACTTCTTTCCAGTGAAATAATGTATTTGATTGAAAAGTTCTAATCATGTTTGTGTCCGCATCAAAGTGCATATGCCGTTGCCGAAAAAAAGAAAGCTTGGTCCTAAGACCGTTAATTGTGTCTTTCTAGGGTATGCTATACAACACAGCTTATAGATTTATAATAGTCAAATCTGAGGTGAGTGACATTGCTACAAATATAGTGATGGAATCTCGTGATGCGATATTCTATGAACATGTGTTTCCTATGAGATCAAATGAAGCCATTGTCCATACTGGTTCAGATGAACACTCTATTTTTTCCTAGTGTAGATGACATCGCTCCAATGTTGGAGTTGAGGAGAAGTAAGAGGCAGAGGACTGAAAAGTCACTTGGCAATGACTATATCACCTATGTCGTGGATGATGAACCACAAACGCTTTCAGAGCTATACGCATCCCCAGATATGGATTGCTGGAAAAAGGCAGACTGTAGCGAGATGGATTCCATCATAGCTAACAGAATATGGGAGATTACAAATCTTCCACCTAGATGTAAGCCAGTGGATTGCAAATGAATCTTTAAAAGTAAGTACAGACTTGATGGTGCTATAGAAAAGTACAAGACCCGTTTAGTGGCTAAAGGTTTCATGCAAAAGGAAGGAGAAGACTATTTTGATACATACTCTCCTGTAGCTTGCTTACCCACAATACGAGTGCTTCTAGCACTAGCTGCCGCATACAAACTCCAAGTACATCAAATGGATGTAAAGACCGCTGAAATTTATATGCAATGGCCCAATGGTTTTGTAGTTGAAGGGTAAGAAAAGAAAGTATGTCGATTTATTAAATACTTGTATGGTCTAAAGCAAGCTCCCAAGCAATGGTATAAGAAATTTGATAGTACAATGACCTCAATTAGCTTTTTGTGTGAACGAAGTCGATAAATCTGTCTAGTATCAGTTTAGTGGGGGCAAAGGTGTGATTTTGTGTCATTATGTGGATGATATATTGCTTTTTAGGACCAACATAGATGTAATCAATAGAACAAAGTCTTTTCTCCCCTAGAATTTTGATTTGAAAGATCTAGGTGAAGTTGATATTATTTTAAACATCAAGCTTACAAAGGGTGAGAATGGGATTACTCTTTCACAGTCCCATTATGTGGACAAGGTCATAACCAGATTTGTATTTATGGACTTTAAGCCAGTGGCCATACCCTATGATCCAAATGCTATGCTACATAAAAACATTGGACATGGAATAGAACAGCTTGAATATTCTCAAATAATTGGATCCTTAATGTATCTAACTAGTGCAACGAGACATGACATCTCATATGCTGTAAGCAGATTGAGTCGTTATACATCTAATCCAGGAGATGATCATTGGATAGCACTGGAGAGGGTACTTAGGTACCTAAAGGGAACCACAAATTTGGAAATACACTATTCTGGCCATCCGGTAGTCTTGGAAGGATTCAGTGATTCTAACTGTATTAGTAACTCAAATTATATGAAGGCTACGAGTGGCTATGTTTTCACTCTAACAGGTGGAGCTGTTTCATGGAAGTCTTCTAAACAGACTATGCTCACATGGTCTACCATGGAAGCTGAGTTAGTAGCACTTGATTCAGCGGTTGTAGAGGCAGAATGGATTAGAAAACTCCTTTTTGACCTACCTATGCTGGAAAAGCCAATTCCAACAATATTGATCTACTACGATAACCAAACCGTTCTAGTTAAGGCGAAAAGTAGGAAGGACAATATGAAGTCCTCAAAATATATAAAGAGACGACTTAAGTCAATAAGGCATGCCAGAGAGACGGATGTTATTTCTGTAGAATACATCCAGTCTGAAAGGAACTTGGCAGATCCTTTCACCAAAGGATTGGCGTGAAAGACAATCCTTGTAGCGTCTAAAGGAATGGGGCTCATAGCAGTGTAAAGGCTCACATTAGTGGTAATCTATCCTAGAAGATCAGAGATTCCGTGAACTAAGCTCTAGGATAACAAATTGTATGGGATTAGAGAGCACATCTAACGGGTCCCATTAGTTACAGTGTTCTTTCTGTAAGGAAGATTGAGCAACAGCTCTTAATGAATTTGATACCTATATGGGATCGGGAATCATCCTATAGGATTCCCTAAAGAATTCACCTACGTAAGTACGATCGTGTGGTTACGATCAAAGAAAGATAAGGGTATACTTTTTTGAGTACTCGTGAGCTAGATACAGGGACATGACTGTAACGTCCCAACCCAAGAGGGAAAAGGGCAAGTCGCCTAGTACATAATGTGATTTGGGTGAAAATTCTCACACCAAGGCGTTGGATCAAGGTGAAATCCTCCTTTGTCTGTGCAGAGTCATAATCCTTGTTGCTAGGCTTTGGGTTCAAACCCGCAAGGTACCCATCATCAAACAATTGTATATTAAACAAGACTTATGAACATATTTTATCAAATTGATAAATTGGTAGGGACTATTGGACTTCTGAGGGCATTTAGGTAATTTTCCAATTTGAAGAAAAAAAGAAGAGAGAGGTGGTCCCACCTGTCAGTGCGACAGAGAAAGAGATACGACTAAAGCCTTCTCTCTCGCGTGCGCTTGGGAAGAGGGATTGGCTTGACTGCTTTTGTGGCGATCGGGTCTCACGAAGATGGCAGCGGCATGGAGGTGTCACCGGCCCGAGCGCCTTAGCGCCGACCGTTGGCGGTAGCCCGCCGACCGCCTCTTCGCTCCCTATATAAGGCTGCCTTCCTCTTCTCCTTTCAGCACCGAATGAAGTGAGTCCTCCTCGATCTCTTACTCTTCTTGGCTGGGTCTCGGATTAAGTCTTAGGGCAGCTGCTCCGTTGTATGCTTCACCGGCACTGACGACTATGCAGTCCGGATTCGCCTTCTTCGGGTTTTTTGTGCGGTTTCCTTGTGCCATTTCTCTTTGAGATCTGGTATTGAGGATTTGGGGGGTTTAACTCCAGAGGGCCGGATTCGGTTGGATTTGTGCCAAGTGGAGAAAGGAGTAACCGAGGCTTAATCTTTGTGTTCTTGGGTGCTCTTGGCCGAAGCACCTGTCGGTCTTGTGCGGCATCTTTCCCGACCCTCGACTTCACTCTTCGATGATCCGAATTTTGAAGACCGATATTGTATCTCCATCAACCTTGTCTCCTAACGCGACATAGTGAGGCGTTTGGTTTTCTAGGACAGCGCTGAGTGCGTGCGGCGTGCCTTGCCTTGTCTGGTTTCTTCTCGATGACTTCAAGTGTCACTGGTGTTGTAAGTCTTTTGGTAGTTCATTCTTTGCACTTTGCTTCAGATATCCATTCTGTGAGTTATTGCTATCTGTCTCTGATTGGAATTTGCAAAGTAATGTTGTGGGTTAATTGCTCAATGATGAAATGACATGAAAACTAAGATTATATATGAACTTGAGTATAGATTGGTCTTGAGCTTTTGACTGACTTGCTATTTTACATGATCTGATCGTTGAAGTTGTTGTATATTACTTGTTGCTCATTTCGTTATCTCAGTTCTGTGATATGTGAAAGTTTCGGTCACTTTAGTTGATATCCGAACATTGTTATCCTGTTATAATCAATATTGCTCATGTTAATTGAATGTTAGATTGATTATTTGGATCATTTATACTGTCCAGTAAGCTATATTCATGATCTGTTAGTTTCTTTTAATAGCAAAGTTTGATTTAAGCTCAAGATCTAATCTATAAGTTGTCATATATAATCAAGATTGCAATTGTCATGGTTGTGAAGGCCAAGATTAAATCTTGTGCAACTAGCCTTCTGAGAGCAATAAATAATATTCAAAGTCTTAGTATTCAAAGCCTTAAATAATATATATGTGTGTGTGTGTACCAAATGGGGACCCAGGCAGCGACTCAGGGATCTGGTCACTATGATGTATGGTAGAGAATGGCGTAGGGTGAATGGATGGAGGATAGAGTGAGAGATGCAGGTTGGAAAGATGACATATTTTTATTCTTTTATTAACATTAAAACATGAACAAACAGTAAGTAAGAACAAGAACATAAATAGGAAATAAGAACGTAAATAGTAAACAGTTATAATTAAAACATATGCAACACACAAAGATCTGAAAGATATAAGAACATATGCTTATGCAACACACAAAGAGCTGAAAGATATTACACAAAAGATAGAACATAAATTAGAAAAAACATAAACTTAGAATGAAATAACATAGAACATATAGAACATGAGTAAGAAGAACAAATATAAAGTCAGAACAAAATGATAGAAATATAGAACATAAAGAACTTAAGACATAAATGAAGAACAGAATAAAAGGAACATAAATAAAGAACAGAATAACAAGAACATAAGTAAGAACTTAAAATAAAATGAACAAACTTAAAATAAAGAGAGTTCTGAGAAGAAAATCGTTCTGGCGTTCATTTATATACCTTGATAGACAGAAGGTGGATCCTTCTGTGTAGTACACCAGAAACTAGATACAAACTTTTAATTAGACAAAACACACATATATTTTACAAGTTTACACACTCTGACTCGAGGATCGAGTCTTTACTTAGGATAGATACTACTTATTTACACTAAGTTGTGGAGTGGTAGTGGAGATTTTGATGGAATGGTGGTGGTAGTGTCTTAAGTGATCTGTGATCGATCTCTAAGTGTTGTGTGAGAGATCTCTAGAGCGATGCCCTTCAAGCTTGGCTTCGTGCCCTTTATATAAGGGTCGCCACCCCTGGGATAAGCATGGGTAGAGATTCCCTATGATGACGCCTTTTGACCGCCAATATTATTCTTCATGATGACGCTTTAGACTTCAGGAAATCATGATGAAGCTTTAAACCTCCGTGAAGAATATTCTCCATGATGACACTTTTGACCAGACTTTATTCTGTCAGCAATAGTTCAGATTCCATCTGCAATAGTAGATACTACTCTATATAATTGTCCTTTGAATTATTCTTGTTGTCGGGGATGATTCAGTGGACGATTATTGCCATTCGCTGTTGTCATCTGCTATCATTGGCGCAGAGATTATACTTTCGTCTGGTTGGAGTAATTCATGCCAAATGAGTAGTTGGCGATATTCTTTCCTGATTAGGGTGTCTTCGCCATAATTTAGTTTTATTAGGCGTCCAACACCTTTATGTGAAAACCCATCATTTCCATGGCTTCTGGAACATCATCTGGTATGAGGTGTATAGATAAATGCTTTCCTCGATTTCCATGGCTTCTTTGAACCATCTCCACTTATCATGATTCGTGTTCTGAGAGAAAAGTTCTCTTTGTTCTTCTGTCAGGACTGGTTCTTTTATCAAAAAAGTTGAAACATCTTTTGAGAATATAAATATCATACATTGCCGACCTTATTGGTGGCATGAACCTTAGAGGAGTAGAATAGAAGATAAGTTTGTATCTTCCTCTGGAAGAAGCCAGTCTCTTGCATGCTTCTTTAATTGCAATCCCAAGGTTGGACTGAAGAATCTGGTGTAGTATGCCATAGATGACAGAGACTAAACCCTGATCTATGATACCTTGGAGAGAAATATCTTCGAGGGTTCACGTTTGTAGTCTTTGGAAAAATTTGAGATCTATTTCTGCTCTCAATATTATGTATTTGTGGTATGGCTGGGTAATTATTCTCTCATCAAAGTGGAAGAGTGGAAATGTATGGAGATTAATTCTAATGCTGGGGTTAATTTCTTTCCCCTCATATAGGTTAATAAAATATTCTTGGAACTCTGAGAATACTCTCATTTGTCTCTCATGGAATTTTTCCCAGACTATTTCTAGGATATTTGGCCCTAGACAAGATAGTGTTTGCTTGGTTTTAAAACTCAATCTAGAAATGAGAATCTCATGAGTAGTAGGGCTAAAGAGCTCTTTGGAGGCTATACTCTCCCTTCTCACTTTATTTTTGTGGCTACATACAATCTCTTGTTCAATGCAATATGATTTTGATAATGCAATAGTTCTTATATGTGGGAATGCTATGAGAAGTTCCTTGACATTTATGCAACCTGGAGATGCAGTTGTAATGGATGCATATGTTTGTTTGTGGTTAGGAACATTGCTTGGTAAGCTTGTATTCAAGCTCAATACTTTTGAAATATCTTGTGATCAAATATCTAGATCCAATATCTTTGAGCAATCTGGAGACCTCTTATAGAGATCTGATATCTTTGAGTCACATGGTAGTGATTTATTATTCAGACTTGATGCTTTTGAATCATCCGGGGATATATCACCCAGATCCAATATTTTTGAAGCTTTTGATGGTCTCATTCCAAGACTCATTTTTGAATCATTTGATGATCTGATATTCAAATCTGATATCCTTGAAGATTTCTGTGATCTGGTACTTAGATCTAATACTTTTGATGAGCTTCATTCCTTTTTGGGAAGAATATCTTCAATTCTTGATTCAAGAGCCTCTTTTAAGGACATATAATCCGATGATCTTGCCCATGTATCTTTAGGCATCATATAATTGAAACAGTAAGACATCCCATTTAATGCATGAGCTTTTTCCTTTTTATTCTTTGCTTGCCAGAGTAAATTGAGCAAGCCTTGTTGCAATTCTGTTGATGATAAATTATGATTGAAACGCTCGGAATTCCCCTCCCATAGTTGGGGTAATTTCCAAGAGCTCATCTGTGTGATCCATTCATACTTTTGCTGGGACATTATTTCCCTGTAATGTGACAAAGAGGCAACTGACTGGATTAGTTTATAGTCATGAAATATTTTCCCACACATTACCTTTCTTGTACCATTTTTATAATGGATCATGTCTCTTTCAATCAATAATTTGATAAGAATGTAACATGATATTACATTGACAAGAATGTAACATAATATTGCATAGTACAACCAATTATAACCTTTGTTTGAGCTGCATCTTACTCCTTTAAATGATGCATTCATAGATATATTGTGAACCATGACTACTTGATAATGATGTTTGAGCAACAACCAACTATTATAATGATATAAATCATCATATATGACAAGTTGGTTAAGAGAGTGTTCTTGATCATTTCCAAATAAATTTTTATAAGCTACTATAGGGAGACAAAAACAACTAGGTTTTGAAATGTGATAAAAGTTAGCATGAGAGGCATATAGCTGCCTAAATTTTCGTTTTTGACTCTCATTACTAGTGAGTAGACTCATAAGATGATTATGAAGACTTATAACATACTTATAATGATTCTTTAATAACTTCTTTTGAATATACAACTCTTTACCTATAGTTTGCCCCTCTTTTTGGGGCCAAGGTATAGGAAAAGGATGATCATTCTTCAGCTACAATAAATCTATGTTACTACCACTTTGAATGTTAGTTATGGTTGGTTCAATGGATATCTCATTGATAATATTTTCTTTTCCCGAAGCAATTTTTATGAATTGACTCAATAGTGCTTCTTCGGGTATGGAACAAAATTTTAATTCTAATTCTTTGTCCATGATTTCAAATTTGATACTATCATTTGTTACAAAAAAAAAGATGAATCAATGATAAAAAATGGTGTTCCCAGAATAACTCCTTGTTTTAGATTTTTAATAAGCAGAAAGGAAATTTTAAGGTAAACACCAGAAATGCAAATGTGAACCTCAGGGATTTTGTAGTTTACTTTAAGAAGGTTACTATCAGCGCCATGAATTTTATGAGTAGATTTTTGAAAATACTTGAGAGGAATAATTCCTTCTTGAATACAATTCACATATGCTCCTGAGTCAATCAAAGTTTTATATTTGAAGTGAAATCCATCAGTAAATTTATATAGGATTTCTACATACCATTTTTGTTTGAAATATATTTCTATTAAGCTTACTATTCTTTGATTATTTTGTAGAATTGCTTCTTCTTTTATATAATTTTGTTCTTGAAGTAGGTCATTTAGATCCAACTGTTTGTTTGCCTTTCTATGATTTTCTACTCTTTGAAATACTTCATCAATGGAGAAATATTTTTTTATGCTGGACGTGTTTTACTAACTTGTCTTTGTTAGTTTTTATTCTTGATAAGAATCTTTCCAAGATAACTTCTTTTTCTTTTGGATTTTGCACTGTATTAAAGGTGTCTAATACAAATTGTTCTAGGTCTGTGAGGACTAGGATATTTTCATCAGAGGTATCCTCAGAGACATCTTGCTCACAACAAGAACACTCACTATTTTTGCAATGATTGACTTCTGATTTTTCTTCATTTTCAGAACTAGATTCATTGTCAATATGATTTAGGATATCTCCTAACTTTTCTTTAATGTCTTCAGACTCTGATTCTAGCAAGGCTTGGATTTCTTTTTTAATTTTGGACTTAAAGCAATTACTTGCTATATGACCCTTTAATCTACATTTATTACCTTTTTTAAGAGGTTTTATGTGACACTTCCTCTTAATATTGTACGCCTCTTTCTTAACATGATTTTTTTCTTAATCGTTCAATATACTTTGTCTTTTTTTCTACTTTCATGTTGATCCTGAAATCCAAATTGATAGCAAAAATCTCTCAATTCCTTTTTCCCGATGACTTTTTGTTTCTTAAGTTGGTCCTTAATTTTAAGGCCATTACACAATTCAGCACCTACCAACTGTATCTTTTGGGTGATTTTGCCTATATCTAGATATTGATAATTTATACTACCCTCTCCTTCTTTTCTTAAAGAGTTTCTAACCTTTTCAGCAAATAAAGGAGGTAGTCCAGATATATATTTTATTTCCAAAAGTCTTGATTAGGATCAGGTAGAGTATATAATTTTGATAAGAAAGTATCTTTATACCACCTAAAACCAAACATAGTCTTCCATCTTAGGTTTATTAACTGTTCTCTATTTTTCTCATAAATATCTTGATAATTTCTAGCAAAATGATAGACAATATTATAAACTAAAATAGTCAGGGCATCCGAGATGTTATCGATTGGGTTATCATGCACATCTATCCGGACTATAGGATTTCCATTTTCATCTATCTTCACTGCATCAATAATTGCTTGCTTCTGATCATTATCCAAATAGTGATCCCACCAGCCTCTCAATTTACCCCAACAACAATCATTGAGGCTACTTCTCTTTCTGGATTACCACTAGCTATACAAGCATTAGCATACATGATCATTTGATGGCAACGAGTAAATATTTGATATTCTGTGTATCCATATATATTCCATTCAACAATTTCTTTGCTATTGAAATATGCCATATTACTAATTTGAGGTCTTTCTTCAAATTGTAAATCAGCATAAGTTGGTCTAGGATAGTAATTCCTTGTCCTAGTAGTATAAGTAATAGGTTTAAAGATCTTATTGATCATGTCATTATATTCTCCATTGGAGATTTGATTAATATTTTTGTTTACCTTTAAGCTACTTAATTTATTGGTTAACTCACTGACTATTCTTTAGATACAGATGCTCATATTGCCTTTTGTTTCCTGAGTTTTATGTTAGGACTTATTATGTGTGGGGTAAACAAAGGAATAATAGACTGAGAACTAGATGATTCAGATTGAGAATTAAATGGATAATTTACTTTTACCTCAGTCTTGCCTGACTTGGAGCCTTCTAGGAGAATATTCTTGATTCGATCCGTTTGATGTCCAAGAGCATGTAAAGATATGTTTGCAAAGTTTTGTTGTTCTACTAGGTGCCCTATGTGTTCTACTTTATAAGATCACCATAAGTGATTTTGGAAATATTTTTTAATGGGGACGCTTTGGAGCTTTCGCCTTGGGCATTGTTTGGAAGTTGGATAGATTCGAAAGGAGGATGGACATATTTTTCAGTCTTTACACCAGAGGTCTTCCATTCTTTTGAGACCTTTTTAATGACACTTAAGTCATCAGACCTTAGATTCTTTTGATTGGATTTCAGATTATCTATTTCAGACCTTCGATCGGATTTTAGCATAGTTATATCAGACCTTAGTTTGTCTAGTTCAGACTTTATCTCATTTAGATCTGACTTTGGCTTAGTTTTTGTTCTTGATTTACTCTTTGGCTTGAAGAATTCTTCCAGATGTATGATCTGCCTATTTTCATACCAGTCAAAGAAGTAAATATGTCTTTTTTTGTTCCTTCATTTCTTTGTACCAAATTTCTCTTATTCTTTTAATATAATGATTGTTTATATTTTTGTAGTATCTTTCAAGCTTAACCTTATTTTCAAGAAGATCAAGATTTCTTCTAAGGAGGTCCTTATCAATTTCAAACTCATGATCTTCTTCTACTTCCTCTATAACATTGATCTCAAAATCTGAGATTGAGGGCTCATACTGATTATCCTCATAAGTAGCATAGATAATATTATTTGGTTTTAGTTGTGGTCTATTGTCTAGGCTAATAGAGGGTCTTGACTGGAGGAAAACCATCTTTTTTGAGGAAAATGTTATCTCAACATCTCTATCTGGTGTCTCAGTCAGGGACTCTACTTCATTTTGTTGAGTGGCTTCTGGTTCGACTGCTTGTAGGAGAGTCCACTTCTCAGAAAGTGTTATCCCATCCCACTTCAAGGTTTTGGAGAGTGATAATATGATTTCTAAGATTAGCTTGGAGGAGTGTGGTTAGACCTTTAAGTGTATTCTGTTTTGCACATGGAGCTAACGTGGTCATGGCTTTGTAATAGATTCTATATGTTACTGAAATGTTTTCATTTCCAGGTTCAAGATCAAAGCCAGATGTTTGTAAGCTCAAGGTCAGAACCTTATGCAGATTTAAGTCTGAAAGAGATACAGAAAAATCTGCAAAAGTGTTGAAGAACATAGGACTATTACTAAGACTAGCTTCAACCATTCCTAGTAAAGAGTCCTTAGATCTTTTATTTCTACAATCTCTTAGACAAGCCAACACAGAAATATTTAAACCTTTTCGAGTTAAAGATCGGATAGCCACTTGTACTAAACCAAAATGTAAATAATGATATTGAGGTTTTGCTTTTAGATGATTGATTTCTTTTTTAGAAAGAAGATGCAATGTTTCATGCAAAGAACTAATAGGTAGAGTTTTTTTCTATAGTTTTAATATAATAATCAGAACGTAGAGAAAACGTGCCTATATGATATATATCCCTAATATTTACCTTAAGTACTTTCCAATTTGCAATACTTTGCTCTATACCTTCAAAGCAAACAGACGAAGCATTCTTAACTGACATCGTTTTGATAGACATATCATTTCTGCCAGAGGCTTCCAGACGGTCAGTTACACCAAGAGACCTGGCTAACCAAGACATCTTATACGAAGATAAAGGAGATTGGATAGGTAGTCTTCTAGTCAACGGCAGGGCAAATCCCACTATAATGATCAACCTTTCAGATAGACGGTTTCCAGACAACGGCAGGATGAACCCTTAATTACAATCAACCTATGCCCCTTACAAGCTTACCTAGACAATGATTTACGCCATTTATTGTGCTCTCTTGACGACTTACCAGGCTACACGACTTTAGACTTACCTACTCGAGGCTTCGGGATCTACGCATCTCGGCCTACCACCACACCTCCGGGATCTCCGCGACTAATATATATATATATATATATATATATATATATATATATATATATATATATATATATATATATATATATATATATATATATATATATATATATATATATATATATATATATATACACTTGAATGACTTAAAAAATTTACATGTGCACATGTTGATTAAGTCATTGTTATGCCTCTGGTATCATACTTGTGTCTTTGTTAATTATGTTGAAGTTAACTCTGAATTTATACTAAAACTGCATATCATTACTACTATAAAAGAATAAGTTGGTGGTTGTACGTCCATTCTTCTCCAACCGTTTTATTCCCTTAACTTCTCACTATTCTTCACTTTATAACTGATTAGAGCAACTCTCCTCTATAGCACGATTCTCTATACATTTAATGAGTTTCGTTGCAACGCACAGGTGCATAACTAGTTTTACAACAATACTGATTGGTAATGAGGGAGCCATAGACCTATTTTTAGCCACCATACGCCCAGATCCATGGTGCAGGCTCTGTTGTGAGTTGTGGCGACCTGTTCAGCAGCCTTACAGTAGCATCTACAATTCTGCATTTCAATTCCCAACATCACAACACATCATTGGCTCTAATGACCTGAGCAGCACGCATAAAAATTTAAACTCAAATGATGAATTAAACGATTCCTTTTCAGACCAGACGTAACCTTCAGACGCTTCCCGTACACGCGACGACCCCTAACGTTGTGATGAGCAACATGACCCTTCACAGGCAAGAGGACCAATTATCCGATTCCATTCAATAGATATTTTGCGCACAGAAATTTTGTTCTGTCAGACGCCATTGTAAGCGAACTACACTCCTGTACATTCAAACAAGGAGAACTTTACAATGTTTGCGTTCTCCTCACTCAAGGAGCACTACATTCAAACAAGGCAATGTTTTTATTTACATTGAGACAACTGCATGTCCTTAAGATACCCAAGCAATCTAAGTAAAACTGGAACATCTATCGATCACGAAAAGAAGCAAACGCCACTGATGACATACTTACAGTAGATAACTGGAACCGGAAAAATGCCCATCAGCTACCTTTCCAAGCTTTTGGTTAGACATGATATACTTTATATTTCCTCCATATTTGCTAAACCTTTCTAAAGTTGTGCAAATCTCAATCAGCTTAAAGTTGTGATTGAGCCTATATGCAAATCACAACCCACAAGTACAAATTTGTAATGTTACTTAAGCAGAGTTAGTGAAGTTTAGACATCATACACAGGCATGCGCTCTTCAATGGGGACACGGCAAATTGGACATTTCTTGCACTTCTCAGCACAAGACCTATCAGAAATCAACAAAGAAAAATGTCAGTTTCAAATCGACAAGAAATTGAAATACCCAATCACACAGGGTTAATCAAGACAGTGCTGAAGCATACTTGCATAAAGTTCTGTGTCGGCAGGGAAGTAAGACCATGCATATCTCTCCCTCATAGCAAATCCTACAAAGAACCTTCTCCTGAAATGAGGGGAAAATGGCTTTGTCAGCAGAAAAAAGCGATAACGTGTTAGCAAGCCAACAGGCTATTATCAGTGCTCTCTAAAAGAAGGTTACTATCAGTAAGGAATGACAAAAGGAAAGTTATTTCCAAAACTAAAGTTAAACCCTTTACAACACTAGTTTTTGCAATGTGAGGGAGTGCAGTAGAAATTTTTAGAACATAAACTTTCATGATATAGAACATAAATAAAGAAACTGCACTTTAGGTATACTTGTATGGATGTTCGCCTTAGATCCATAAGCTTGAGAACTCAATGTTTCAGTCCGTTAACTTGTATAATTGAATCAAGGCTATATTGCAGAAGGTCCTTAAACTAGGACTGCTCGGACCTAATGAATCACTTGGCAAGTTTAAGTTTAGGGACCGAAATGTCAAGTCCCCGAGTTCATAGACTTAAATAGAACACCTGTGCAGGTTTAAGGCCGTATGGTGCCAATTTATTTCAATGAAAAAAGAGCCTGAACAAGTCACAGCAAGAAATAGTACATTTTGAAGCCTTTCATATTCCTGCTTGGTGCACTTGGTAATTTCAGATTGCTCTCCAAGCGCTGCCTGAAGTCTCCAAATCTGAAAGTGAATGTTCCTTTGTTGATTAAATGTGAAGTGAATAAATTTGTAATGTGATGAATAATTATAGCACAAAAATAAAGAGAGGTGTGACCTCTTCTGCAAGATCCCTCTTTGGCATTTTCCTAACTACCTCAGGTGGGTAGCCACAAAATGTGTTGTACCTTCAGCCAAAAAGCAAATAATCAACACAGAAAGCAAATGTGCTCAGACCTTCTAAACATTACAACCAACGAGGAATAACATCATATTGAGCAAATTAACTTAATCTAAATGAAAGGTATGAGCAGGACAAAATCAATTATAAGATACCCATTAGATTCGGCATAAAACAGCCGGGCCTGTTCTTCCTTGCTCCCTTCGTCAATAGACCACCAACCAAGAAGCCTGAATGGCATATATACACAAGCAACATTATTAGGAGTATGCCTGACAGCCTGAGGGTGAAATACTATTATATTGTTCCCGCACAGCAAAAAGAAAAACCAACAAGAAAGCATATAAATTTCATAATGGATCATAGTAGCAATCAAATGGTACCTTGAACCATGATGAAGCAAAGCAAAGCAATCATGGACTTTTGATGACACTGTAAGGTAATTGGGACTAACTGGCCCATTACGCAATAGCAGAACAACCTTCTCCACCAATCTTGTTAGAGAGAAAAAGACACCAGCGCCTTGTAAAATAAATAGTGGGGAGAAAAGAGCAAATATTGGAATATAGCGAGCGCTAGGTGGTGTACCCTGAAACAAAAATATACAATTAAGCTGCTAATCAAGAAATGGATTACTTACTGGTAATGAGGTTTTGAAGCCCATTATGGATCCAAATTCACAGAAAGCGATCCATATTCACAGAAAGCAGACACTAACAGTTACCGCCTAAGCAGACACTAACAGTTACCGCCTAGCTTTTAGCTGTCCCAGGCTTGGGAAGGATTTTTACTTAACCCCCTAGTTGAACTCAGCCAGAAACTGTCCTATTTCAGTAGAACTGTTCGATACACTTAGTTCTTGTTTTCAGTGTTTTCAAACAACGTCTTATTTTGAAGGAAAGAAAAACAAATCCAAAAAAAAACATTCCTGGAAGATTTTCATGCATCTAGTGTCTAACAGTACATCTCATCAGTTTATCAACCACAAGTTTCCTGACTAATATATGATTTGAATGGCTCGTACCTCCAACCGCATACAAAGTAAAACTTGGAAAGCCACCAGAGGTATTTTCATGACATGACCTCCTATGTCAGGAAGGCCACAGAGCCTCTCTTGTTCGTGATCTTCCAGTGATGGGAGGACAAGACCACTCTCCCAATCACGATATCTAATTGCAGCTGATGATGAGCTAGCCTCCTCATGAGTAGGAGGCTTATGAATCATGGGATTGAACCATCTTGTACAAACAAGAAATGCAAAACACTCTGCAATCCTGTATAAACAAGGCGCTGGATTAGACTATTAGACATCCCAACTATGAAAGAAGAATGCTATTGGGACCAGTCTCACCCATAATTTATAAACAGATCCCACCATCCCAAAGCGCCAACATCACCTGTCATATGTAATAAGCCACTATTACAAAACATTGTGCAATAGAAGTAAAGAAGGCCCAAGACAAAAATGATAAACCTCTACTGTACAATCTACAATAGTTTATTAATTCAACTGATTCTTATCATATTGAACTTAAAGAATGTTATGGAGATTTGATAAAATGTAACCCCTACAAGCCAATACAACCTCAGAACAAAAAGGATCGCCTCACTTTCAACTCCCGAGTCACTCTCTAAGAAGAATATGTCACAATGATAAGTCATTCCGATGAACAAAGAAGACATTTTTGAGAAAGCCTAGGCATTCCCTACTATGTAGCCTTGGCAAACAGCACTAGTCAAGAGCAAGAATGCAAGCTTCAACATTATAATGCAATCAAAGAGCACAAAATAATAGACACATGGCATATTAACAAACTCTATAGTGAAGGTCCCTACGATCAGTAGGGAGCTAGCAAAAAAATATAAAGTTATTTAGAGTCATTAAGCAAAAATAGGATATTTGTCAAGACAACAATACTGAGACGCTCATTTTTTTTTAAATGAAGTAACAATTGGAAGGCAATTCAGGAAACTTACCAGACAGCTTGAGAAGTGTGAAGGTTGTAGCAGCTATAAGAAACACCATAGAGATTGCAACCCAAAAATGCTGGTTACAAAATGGAAGTCATGCCATATAAGATAAATGTCATACTATACTGTAAGTAAAAAAGAATGCACACTGTATATTATCCTAGAATCTACACAAGATCAGAAAAGTGGTAACCGCTATTTTCCCGGATGGTTTTGATATGTCCAATTTAAATGCAAAAATTAAATATTGACTGGTTCCCACACGGAATTACTGCTCATCACTATGAAATAAAAATAAATTAATTAAAATTAAAATGTTTCAGGGCCAGGATTTGTTCTCCCAGTACCCACTGGGAAAACCGGTTACCACCTGGATTTGAAAAGATGGTGGGAAAATATAGCTTACAAAAATAAGGAATGGTGGGAAAATATAGCTTACAAAAATAAGGATAACACTCAATGTTATACATTCATTAACAATACGTTGATATGAAATGTAAAGCATTGAATTCTACAGTACCAACTAGAGTATCAGAGGAGCAAATGAAATGATCCAAACATATTTGGTGAAATGCAAGTCCTGATCAAGGTTTGCTCTTTCAGTTTGAACATAATTTACTTTGTTATGTTAAGACCTCACTCAACACAAATTTGTCTGGCCCTAAGTCCCACTGTTCTAAAAGGCGGGCTGGGCGGCCGCCTAGGCCCCGTCTAGGCGCTGGGCGGCCATCCGGCGCCTCGCCTAGGGGTGTTGGGCGGGGAGGAAGCGGCCAGGCGGCGAGGCGGCCGTCTAGGCGGTGAGGCGGCCATCTAGGCGGCGAGGCAGCCAGAGACCACAAGAACAGCAAAACGGGAACGGGGACTGGGGAGAAGCGCCGGTTTGTGGGGAGCCGGGGAGTAGCGCCGCTGCTCCAGCCTGCCGCCTGCGGGGAGCTGCGCGGCGCCGGCCTATGGGGGGAGCTGCGGGGGGACGAGGGGAGAGAGATGGGGGAGGCGGCGGCGATCTACGGGGGAGAGACGGGGGAGGCGGTGGCGATCTACAGGGGAGAGACGGGGGAAGCGGACCACGGGATCTGCGGAAGAGGCGGCGGCGATCTGCGGGGGAGGGGAGGCGGGCGGCGCGGGCGAAAGGATGTGCGGGGAGAGCTGGCGGCGCGAGCGAAGGGCTGTGCGGGGAGCCAGAAGGGAGTTAGGGTTAGGGTTATATTTATATAAGGATTGATGACTTGATCTGGGACGTTGGATCTTCATCGGACGGTCGAAAGTCTGACTAATTTTCTTAAACATTGGTTATAGGATTTGATGACTCGATCTGGGACGTTGGATCTCCATCAGACGGTCCAAAATCTGACTAATTTTTATCTAAGCATCAAATACATACTTATCTTCTACCTGTTGTCCTCATTTTTAATTCGACCGCCTAGGCTCCCTAGGCGCTAGGCCCCACCTCGCCGCCCACCTAGCGCCTTCTTGAACATTGCTAAGTCCTAATATCATACTTTAGTGAATTGATGCAAGATATTTCAACAGTTGGATCGAATTTCTTGCTTGGCCTACATATAATTTTATCTGCTCTATAATATGAAAACACCATATCATCGGTGTATGTTCTGTATTCAAGCTTGTAGCTGATTTGTGTCACATTACTACATTCCACTACCAATGGATGCCAAAAACTAGTCATTCTGTTCCATGACTTATTTCAGCTCTCTAATTTAGAGGCATTCATATTTTTTAGCAATCTTTTCCTGATGAATGAAAGGAGATTATGTTAAATATATACTTACATTGCAGGAAATAAAAACTGAACTATAATTCAAGTTAATGGAGAATCTTTTCAAAGTCAGATTCACTGGTACAAGAAACTTACAGGAAGTGTCTCCCAAATAGCTTCATCGCTCATGCTTTCTTCGTCACCTGGCATTAGAGCTCTACACATTCTGAACAAAGCAAAGCCCATAAAAAGAAACATATAGAGGTTAACATTCATAGTAACTATAGCATAATTATTGTATTGAACTAAAATAATATATTTTATTGCGTATACAATTCCATCTATGGGGATATATGAAAAATTAAGGTTCAATGGTTCATAATTAGGACAGCAGAGAAAGATAAAAAGAGATTGAAACAACAGTAGTTTCAAGAATTGCACGCCAAAAAGAGAGCTCTTAATGATGTGTACTTTTATCTTAACACATACATTCATAACTTCAGGGTGGAATGCCACCATTTTATTAGTATGTACAAAAGGAAATTCTTTGGCTAAAAAGATTTAACAATACAGGTTTAAGTATGTTGTAAATGAGTTAATTTCAGCCCACGGGTAGTGCACTTGCATATAGAAAAAAATTGTGATGCCACTATTGAAGGCAACAAAAAAAAAGTTCTCATTCATTACCTAAAATTGTCGACAAGAATAATCACTTCAAAGGCCAGCAAAGGAAGGAACACAATCTTCAGATCAACAGCTGGATGATTTCTAACTGGGAAAAAGGAAACAAAAGAAAAGGTGGGGATCACGGAATAGAATAGAGCTGACAATAGCATCAAAAGGCAACATATGATCCAGTATTAAGCTGTTTCAGGAAACTCGGTGTGGTTGCCAAAGTTTTGTTCATCTAATGACTTCAGAACCTACCCCTTAAACTTTCAAGATATATGCAAAGAAGCAGCTCGAACGCAATTAGCAATGGCACCGCAACAATAGAATGACAGGGCGCCCACTACATGAAGATAGACATCCATTAGATCCAATGCACTGTAAATGAACAACACTTGCATACAGACCAACCGGACAAATCAATATTAAACCTTACATGACGTCCATGAGGCAACGAAGGGGCTGGCATTGAAAACCTTCCACGAGCAACAATACCATGAAATAGCCAAAGCGGAATGAATATAATCCTGCATGATCCAATTTACACGATTAGCATTTGGAATTAATTTTGCCACTGTCACAAGCAAACTAATCATGTACTCATACAGTACAATTCTGTTGTCCTGATTCTAGTGAGAGGATGTGAGACCATCCCTTGTTTGTGATGGGTATTTGACTTTGCATATACTACGTTGTCGAAGTTTGAGTTTGGCTTTGAGTGATTGCAATTGTCCTTGTTGCTTTCCGTTGCTGGTGGTATGACCGGCATTGGGGCCGCGGTCATACCGGCCAGGGGCGATTTGATCGGCCTAAGGTTGACGGTCTAACTGGCCTAAGGCTAGCAGTCAGATCGATGGTGGTGCGGCGATCAGAACGGCGGTGGTGCGGCGGTCAGACTGGCGGTGGTGCGGCGGTCATATCGGCATAGAAGCCACGGTATGAACAGCCTACAGCGGTAGTACCAACCTGTAGTTGGAGGTAACTATTTTCCAGATAAGATGTTTCTGGAGATTTTGGGTTGTAATCGAGTGCAGTAGTACCGGCAGTGGAGTTGCGGTACAACCGAAGGAGTGCGGTACTATCGGCCGTGTGATGGCGATACTACCGGTCTCTTGTTACCGAGAGGAGTTGGAGTCAGTTTGGTGTGGTACAACCAGCCATTGAGTGACGGTAGTACCGGCCTTTGCTGAGTTGGTTGAGTTGGTGTTAGTCATGGTGGGAGTCCATGCACGTACAAGTCATAGCATTGGTCCATGCGTGCATTTTGCTAATGAGAGTCAAGTGCATATCATATGTGCTCGAATCAATTGCTTTATCTTTGATGTACAAGGTGCTTGATGATTGTTGCGGTCAACAACAAGACTGAGGCTAGGTGGTCATGACGTGTCGCATAAGTCCGGGTGGAGCATCATCTCAAGCGGAGAAGCACAAGAGAAAAACAAGGATCATGAGGAGGCAAATGTATGCAAATGGTGTACCAATTGGACTTGGGTGTTTCAAGTGATGACGGCATCAGAGCAGGTGTACGATATTGGCGGCAAGTTATCCAGCATCATGGACTATGATGTGATGTGATGTGCCATAGGACTCGGGTGTTTTAAGTGGTGACAGCCTCGGAGCAGGCATACGATCTTAGTGATGAGGCATTGGGCATCGTAACTTCGTGTGAAGTCCGATGGGTGGCAATTGAGGAAATTATCCAATACCAGTTAGAGTGGGGGTTTGCAAAACTACGACGTTGGACTAAGTGGTTTAGACCACATCTTGGAGGATAGAGCGTCTTATCGGGCTATTAGAGTCTTGGAAGTTGCACTTTGGAAAGCGTGCAAGTGTGAGTGAAAAACCCGTTTGTGTATAGGTTACCGGATTTTCCCATTTGTAAGTTGTGTGATCCACTAAGAAGTGGCTAGTTGTTTAGGGTTTGTTGTGAGGTGAAAGCCTCCACTATATAAGACCTTGCATGAGTTGAGAGATGAATCAATCAGAGAGAGGAGAGATTAGGGTTTCCTTATGTTGGAGTCGTGTGTGTGCTCTAAGATTAGAGCTATGTCCTCCTGATGGAGTAGTCGTAAAACGTTCCTCTTCAAGTGACATGAACATCCAAAGTTTGCTTAAGTGAGTTATGCCATGGATCATTCTTTGAGCTTTTAATTTGTTTGGATTTCTCTTCTTAATCTTCATAGTGTCAAGCATGTGTAAGAGGCAGAGATATCTCTTGGAGATCAGATCCTATCCATCTAGACACCTTCTAGGGAGAGATGTTAAGTTTGTCCAATTTTCCTAAGAGAGGTTATTTTGGAGTTCTTGTGGACGTTTTGGCTTAAGTTCGTGATGTGATCTAACTTGCTATGACATGTGAGAATTCATTTAAGGTTATCTAGATCATCAAGGACTCACGAGCAAGAGTAGTTCAAGATTTCTCTCTTTTGCCCGGTTTTGGTGCAACATTTCTTATTTTAAATAAAGGTCAGAACTTTGACATCGACCTTCATGATCCATGATTAGAATAGATTCTTGACATCCTAGGGAGGGCTTGTACCAAATTTAACTGTGTTTGGATCAATGGTTTAGAAGTTAGCTTTTTATTGGATCGTGTGCAGTGTTGTTATGTGTTGTGCCCCGGCGGACGGTCATACCACGGGGACCCAAGCGGTACTATCGGCGAGCCGTCATCCCGTTGTGACCCGTGCAGTATGGCCGCTCGAGCGGTACTACCGCACCCTAGTTGGTTGTACTACCGATGAGCCAGAGGTCTTATTTGGCTTGAGCTATTTGGCTCATCGCTTTGATGAGCTTATGTTTCAGCTGCATGTTGTTGATGATACTTGGGAGGAGATTTTGATTGAGTCATTTGATTGTCATTCACCCCTCTTACTCGGCGTACCAATCCTAAGGAGGGGCTCAAAAAATTTTCCCAAGATACATAACCAAATCTGAACAGGGCCCATCATTCAACTGCCCCAGCCAGAACAAGGAGCTAATCTAGAGCTGGACCATACGCTCCGAAGCAAATTAGAGTCCACCACAAGTAGCGAACCGACAACAGCAAACAGACCCTCAAATCGCATCGCAAAGCGAGCACTGGACTCGCCAAATTCCCTAAACTGCATCTGCATCCCGGGGAAGCAAAAACTCACCACCCCGAAATGAGATATAAAACATCAACCAACAGTTCCGCCCAAATCCCACACCCAACTCGCACAAACCGCATTAATCAGATCGATGCGAGGGCGGCTCGGGGAGGAGCTAGGGTTTATAGTACGTACCACCAGGAGTAGGCGGTGCGGCCGTCGACCCGGAGCGCGAGGAGGAGCGTGAAGCAGAAGAGCGCCGCGTGCGCCGCCGCCGCCTGCGCCCTCTTTCCCACCCCCGCCCACGTCTGCGCCCGCCGCCGCTGCATCTCTTCCCCTCCACAAACTCCCGAAGGAAAATCGCCTCTTTTCCTTCGCCTCTGCTTCCTCGGGCTCCTCTCCGGGACGGAGGAATGGGGGATAAAGTGAGCAACAAGGGGGAAGGGTCTCTCTCTCTCTCTCTCTCTCTAGTCTTTGGTGATGGAGTTAATGGGCATGTTCTTTTCCTCCGAAGTCGGCGGCTTTTGGCTTTTGCTACAGTACCTAACTTTCAAACGGAGTATTTTCTCAAGACGGAGTCTACAGGTTAAACGATCTACACATTAAAAGCCCAACATCTGTACTAACCAAAATCGCAAGTGAGTACCTGTCTCTCCGTAATCTGTACCGTAAACAGCCAAAATTTAAAAATTTCAGCCAAAAGCCAAAAGCCGCAGCCGAAAAGAACAGATTAGATGATTCTACTCTCTCTCTCTACCTCCGCTTGTAGCTGCTCATGTAGGCTGCTAAGGCGGGATGGAAATGGATTGGGTTGGGTTGGGTTGGGTTGGATCGGATCAGATCAGATAGGGAGGAGGAAATGCGCGTCTCTTGCGTTCGGGGAAGACTACGACCCCCTCGTTCCTGCATCCGTTTTGTTGGTTTTCGCCGTGAATGCCAGCGTTTTTTCCTTAATTTGTTCCTGTCGTTGGTGGCTCCGCCCGCACGTCCCGTCCCGCGTTGTGGCGTCGCTCGCACGGCACACCACCCACGCCGTTCCTCTCCCTCTCCACCGTCACACAGCACACGCATGACGCGACGCGGTCGCACACAGCCGCACAGCGGCACAAGGACCCTGACCGACGTGCCTGCCCGCCCAGCTGTGGGCGTGAGCCGCGCGCCGGCGCGGTGCGGCCGTACGAGGTGGGGTGGTTGGTGCGGTGGATGGTTGGTGGCTGGGTTCGGCGCGTTCTGTGGGACGACGGATGGCTACGGGTCGTGGTTTGGTGTCATTGAGCGGCCAATCATGCATCCGGCTAAGCATCGAGCGATCAATTATTAGTACTTATTTTACTGTGCTAACAGAAGCAATCAATGTCTAACTACCGGAAAGGGGCATGCAATGCACTTCCCTTTCCATTGATATAGATTTGGAATTTTAAGGCGTTTTTTGGCCTACTAGCTGAATGCCCGTGCGTTGTTACGAATTTTTAAAATTTATCACATTACATGTTTTAAAACTTACAGATGGTAAAAAAATTTAGTTCTAAAAGTTTTTAAATCCGTCAAGTAAGTCGGAAGCCGTCGATCACACCTCGTAGCCATAGGGTGCATCAAAGTTTAAAGGCAACTACATAACCTTGTCATCCCTCTTGAGTGGCTTGATCTCTTTACAGCTTAACAGGATTTCTTCAGCTTTTGAAATGCTATCATTTGAACTGAAATCAGAATCCTTATGTGAGCCATTAAGCATTTGAACTTTACTGATTCCAAGAAGTTTGGAACCTATAGATGGCGCTTTGGCATCAATAGCATTCATTGGAGGGTTTAATAATTTAAGAAGAAAATGGATACAAGATTCTGAATCCGAAAAATGATTGTCTTGGACCTGCATAACAACAAGAAAAGGGGGGATTGAAAATAAGCAAAATTGAAACTGCAGGAATATAACATCGAAGGTATTAAAAGAATAGCAACTGTTCGCCAATTAAATGGCATTCAACAAGCGAGATATATATAAGCTAATGAAAAGCTGAATATCAACACTACCTGAAATTCACACTTAAATTCTAATTCAACTTTCAATGAAAATGATGAAAATAATTGCTTTTATCACACGTCAATCTTTTGAAAGAAGGTGGATACTTCTACAATAGCGCAGCAATAGCGCAGGGAGGATCATCAACTGCCAAAAGAAATAAAAGAGCTGCTGCAGCAATAGCGCAGGGAGGATCATCAATGTTCAGAACCAAAACAGCATCGATAATTTGCTGAACCAATCTACAGGATATAAGAAAAGAAGGCACTTGTGGCTTGTGAGTAATAAAATGGAAATAGGTGTGAGATTTTCAGAAAAATGAAATGGAATATTGTGTTTTAGCAATTGAAGATGTCCTGAAATTCAATAGAAAAATGAAGATTACATGATGCCTGATCATACGTTGCAATAATTATGTTTGATGAGAACTTACTTTCAGCAATCTTATCCATCTACACAAGTAGAAATGGGTAAAAATATTGCAAGAATCTAGTGTGGTGATTCTATAGTCAAGGTGTTGAATTATGTGGGCCAAGCCCATAAGAATAATTCCTAAATCTCAAAGGCCCACTCATGCAAAGGAGCAATGCATGTGCACTTTAGTACCATATTGCTAGTTCTAGGAGAGGAAGACCACCTTAAAAGGGATGGTGCACTCCTAGCCACTTGAGGCATGTGTGGGAGAGAACTAGAGGATCACACGCGCGCGCTCGCTCGCCTCGCCTCGCCGGGCCGGGCTGGGCGGGGCGGGGGGCGCGCGTGCACGGCACCTGCGTGAATGGTCCGCCAAAATCGGCTCCAGATGCTTGCGCAGACGCGGCTTCCTTTTGCAGTTTTATTTTTGCTGTTTTGAGTAGCGGTGAATCCGGATCGGTTACGCGCAACTAATACGTTTCGGTTACGAGTTATGGAGAACGTGCAGTCGTCTTGATCACACGTCCTGTTTTCTCCATAAATACTGAGTCGTCGACTCCATACAGAACACGCGAATCAATCTAGGGTTTTTGCCTCCTCCATTGTACTGCGCCGTCCCACGTAGTCTACTCCGTCCCGTCCGCCGGCGTGCACTGTCGTTCGGGAGAGCAGGTCTCCGGAACCGTCGCCTTCGAAGTCCTGCACCGGGAGAGGGCGAATAAGGTTTTTGGGAAGCGCTCTGCGCGACTGCTTGCTGTAGCTCTGGCTCGTCTTCCTCGTCGTTCGGCTTCAGCGAAACGTCATCGACCTCGTGTCATCCACACCGTACCTGCAGCGTCAACATCGGCAAACCGATCAGAGCAGAATCATCGGTACGTAAAAGCCATGTTCTCCGCATTAGATCTGTTCATGTACAGTTTTCTGGTTTACATGTCTAGATCTGTTATGCCTGTGATGGTTCTGTTATTTTGCGTGTATGATGTCATGATTAATCTATGGAATAAATTGAACCTACATGTGCTTAATTTTCCAACAATCCAAAAACCTTATTGTAGGCACTGTGGTTTTACTATGGCTGGATTTGCCGATGCACTGAGGCCGGATAAGTTCTCCGGTGTGCACTTTAAGAGATGGCAGATCAAGGTCACTCTGTGGCTTACTGCTATGAATGTATTCTGGGTTAGTAATGGCAAGCCTGAAGGTGTTCTTGATGCTGAAAAGCAGAAAGAATTCGAGACTGCCACTACTCTCTTTGTTGGATGCATTCTTAGTGTTCTTGCTGATCGTCTGTGCGAGGTGTATATGCACATGACAGACGCCAAGGAGTTGTGGGATGCACTGAATTCCAAATACGGTGCTACTGATGCCAGCAATGACATGTATGTCATGGAGCAATTTCATGACTACAAGATGGTTGATAACCGTTCTGTAGTAGATCAGACTCATGAGATACAGGCCATTGCCAAGGAACTCGAACTCCTGAAGTGTGCCTTACCCGACAAGTTTGTGGCTGGATGTATCATTGCGAAATTACCTTCTTCATGGAGGAATTTCGGAACAGCACTCAAACACAAGAGACAAGAGTACTCTGTTGAGAATCTGATTGGGTCTCTTGAAATTGAGGAGAAAGCTCGGGAAAAGGACGCTGTGTCTAAGGGTGATGGAGGGCAGTCTAGTGCCAATGTGGTACAGAAACCCTCAAGTAAGAAAAAAAACTCGACCTGCGGGGGGTAAGACAGCCCCCGGGCATTGCTTTAAGAAGAAGATCTTCTCACGCAGATCGAGAAAATCCCCGAACCCTTGCCCCACCCTGACACAGCGGCATCAGCCCATGTGAGAATGACCAGGGTGATCCCTAGACCAACGACCTGGCGACGACCAGCGACCTAGGCGAGGCTTAGACCTGTGCTTTGGCTTATGGGGCAAGCGAGGGGATTTTTTCCCTCAGCCTGAAATTCGCTCCCACTGAGAGTCGAACCCAGGACCTGAGGGGTGCTACTAGAGCGCTCTAACCGCTAGGCTAGAGGCCCGTTCGCAGACAACCAACTTCAAGTAAGAATAAAGGGAAATTTGTCAAAGCCCAACAGACAACCAACTTCAAGAAGAAGAACAACAACAACAATCAGGATGATAGAACTTGCTTTGTGTGCGGTGAGCCTGGTCACATGGCCAAGAAGTGCCCACAACGTAAAGGAAAGAAGGCACCTGTAGGACAGACTTCTAAGTCTGTCAACGTGACCATTGGCAAGACTGGAGATGGAACTGGGTATGGTAATTTACCTACTGTTCTTTCAGTTAGTCAATCTACCAATTGGTGGATTGATACAGGAGCTAATGTACATGTGTGTGTTGATATTTCGTTGTTTTCTTCTTATCAGGTCGCCCGAGATTCCTCCGTCCTAATGGGGAATGGGTCACATGCTACTGTTCATGGTGTTGGCACGGTACATCTGAAGTTTACTTCGGGAAAGATCGTGCAGCTGAAGAACGTGCAGCATGTCCCTTCTATAGACAAGAATCTCGTTAGTGGCTCCCGTTTATGTAGAGACGGGCTTAAGTTGGTATTTGAGTCTAATAAAGTAGTTGTGTCTAAACATGGATATTTTATTGGTAAAGGCTATGAGTGCGGAGGCTTGTTCCGTTTTTCCCTTTCAGATTTCTGCAATAAGACTATGAACCATATTTGTGGTAGTGTGGATGATGAGGCTAATGTTTGGCACTCACGTCTATGTCATATTAATTTTGGTTTGATGTCTCGGCTTTCCAGTATGAATTTAATTCCAAACGTTTCCATCACCAAAGGTTCTAAATGCCATAGCTGTGTGCAATCAAAGTAACCTCGTAAGCCTCACAAGGCTGCTGAGGAGAGAAACTTGGCACCACTAGAACTCCTGCATTCAGATCTTTCTGAGATGAATGGCGTGTTGACGAAGGGTGGAAAACGATATTTCATGACATTGATTGATGATGCAACTAGGTTCTGTTATGTGTATTTATTAAAACGAAAGATGAGGCTTTAGACTATTTTAAAATCTATAAGGCAGAAGTTAAAAACCAGTTAAATAGAAAGATAAAAAGACTTAGGTCAGATCGTGGTGGAGAGTATTTCTCAAACGAATTTGACTTATTTTGTGAGGAACATGGTATATACATGAGAGGACGCCTCCTTATTCTCCCGAGTCAAATGGGATTGCCGAAAGGAAAAATCGCACGTTGACTGACTTGGTGAATGCCATGTTAGATACTGCGGGCTTACCTAAGGCATGGTGGGGGGAGGCTTTGCTAACGTCTAATCATGTATTAAATAGAGTTCCTAACAGAAATAAGGACAAAACACCATACGAGGTATGGATTGGGAGAAAACCATCACTTTCTTACTTGCGTACATGGGGGTGCTTGGCGAAAGTTAATGTGCCAATAACTAAGAAACGCAAGCTTGGACCTAAAACTGTGGACTGTGTCTTTCTGGGATATGCTAATCATAGCATTGCTTATAGATTTTTGATAGTTAAAACTGAGGTACCTGACATGCATGTTGGTACAATTATGGAGTCTCGAGATGCAACATTCTTTGAGAATATTTTTCCAATGAAGGATACACATAACACTACTAGTCAACCTTTTGAAATAATTCCTAGTTCAATCACATCACCTGAACCTTTTGAACATACACATGAACTTGTCAATGAGGAGGATGACAGTGGAGCTCCTAGAAGGAGCAAGAGACAAAGGATATTCAAATCCTTTGGTGATGATTTCACTGTGTACCTTGTGGACGACACTCCCAAATCTATTTCAGAAGCGTATGCATCCCCTTATGCAGACTACTGGAAGGAGGCTGTCCGTAGTGAAATGGATTCCATTATCGCTAATGGAACCTGGGAGCTGACAGATAAACCTTATGGGTGCAAACCTGTAGGGTGCAAGTGGGTGTTCAAAAAGAAGCTTAGGCCTGATGGTACTATTGAAAAGTACAAGGCTCGGCTTGTTGCCAAGGGCTATACTCAGAAAGAAGGCGAAGATTTCTTTGACACTTACTCACCTGTTGCTAGACTGACCACAATTCGAGTACTACTTGCTTTGGCTGCCTCACATGGTCTTCTCGTTCATCAAATGGACGTTAAGACAGCTTTTCTTAACGGAGAGCTGGATGAGGAAATTTACATGGAACAGCCTGATGGATTTGTAGTAGAAGGTCAAAAAGGCAAGGTGTTAAAACTGTTGACATCTTTGTATGGTCTGAAACAAGCCCCTAAGCAGTGGCATGAGAAGTTCGATAGAACACTGACATCTGCAGGCTTTGCTGTCAATGAGGCAGATAAATGTGTATACTATCGCTATGGTGGAGGTGAGGGAGTTATTCTATGTTTGTATGTGGATGACATCCTGATTTTTGGGACAAACATCAATGTGATAAATGAGGTCAAATCATTTTTGTCTCAAAACTTTGATATGAAAGATCTGGGAGTGGCTGATGTTATTCTAAACATTAAATTGGTTAGAGGTGAGGATGGGATTACACTTTTGCAATCTCATTATGTGGAAAAGGTCTTGAGCCGTTTTGGTTTTTCTGATAGCAAGCCTTCTCCAACACCTTATGATCCTAGCGTGTTACTTCGTAAGAATAAGAAAATTGCTAGGAATCAGCTGGAATATTCTCAGATAATTGGCTCACTTATGTACCTAGCTAGTGCAACAAGGCCAGACATCTCCTTTGCTGTGAGCAAGTTAAGCCGGTTTACATCTAACCCAGGAGATGATCACTGGAAGGCGCTTGAGCGAGTGTTGCGCTATCTGAAAGGTACCTCGAACTTTGGACTTCACTATACTGGGTACCCATCGGTGCTGGAGGGTTATAGTGATTCCAACTGGATCTCTGATGCTGATGAGATCAAAGCCACTAGTGGATATGTTTTCACTATTGGTGGTGGTGCTGTTTCATGGAGGTCTTGCAAACAGACCATTTTGACGAGGTCAACCATGGAAGCAGAGCTTGCGGCACTAGACACTGCTACTGTTGAGGCAGAATGGCTACGGGATCTATTGATGGATCTACCTACGGTGGAAAAGCCAGTGCCAGCTATCCTTATGAACTGTGATAATCAAACCGTTATCGCTAAAGTGAACAGTTCTAAGGATAATATGAAATCGTCTAGGCATGTCAAGAGACGATTGAAGCCTGTCAGGAAATTGAGAAACTCCGGAGTTATAACCTTGGATTACATCCAAACAGATAAAAACCTGGCAGATCCCTTTACAAAGGGACTATCACAGAATGTGATAGATAGTGCATCGAAGGAGATGGGTATGAGACCCATGTGAGTTATCTATGGTAGTAACCCAACCTATGTGATCGGAGATCCCGTGAATTAGGATCTGGGAAAAACAAGCCATTAGTTAACTGGAGGAGAGTAATTTCAACCCTCTCTATGTGAAGATGCAATACTCTCATAAACTGCAAGGCAGGTTGACTAAGGTCTTAATGTGTTCCATTGGCTTTTAGAAGCGAAGACGCTATCCTGCAGAGCGTTCTTGAAAGAACACACCTATATGAGCCTGACTGTTAGTCGCAGTCTGTGGAGATCTTGGGTAATCTCCTACTAAGCTCATGAAGAGACCAAGGAGTATGACTTATACGCTCCAACCGAGGGGTAGCCTACTGGCGGCCTAGTATCAGTTAAGTCTTTAAGTGAAGCTTGCTTGCACCAAACTTGCAATTCAAGGCATAATCCATTGTTCAAGTTGTGAGTAAGTGTAGCTTGGAGTTCTAGACGGATGTTCAACCATAATCGGTCTCCATCGAAATACTGATATATAAACAGTACATTGGAATTCAGGCAAATCTCTGTGGGACTTTGAGATCTGGTGGGGGATTGTTGAATTATGTGGGCCAAGCCCATAAGAATAATTCCTAAATTTCAAAGGCCCACTCATGCAAAGGAGCAATGCATGTGCACTTTAGTACCATATTGCTAGTTCTAGGAGAGGAAGACCACCTTAAAAGGGATGGTGCACTCCTAGCCACTTGAGGCATGTGTGGGAGAGAACTAGAGGATCACACGCGCGCGCTCGCTCGCCTCGGCTCGCCTCGCCGGGCCGGGCTGGGCTGGGCTGGGCGGGGCGGGGCGGGGGGCGCGCGTGCACGGCACCTGCGTGAATGGTCCGCCAAAATCGGCTCCAGATGCTTGCGCAGACGCGGCTTCCTTTTGCAGTTTTATTTTTGCTGTTTTGAGTAGCGGTGAATCCAGATCGGTTACGCGCAACTAATCCGTTTCGGTTATGAGTTATGGAGAACGTGCAGGCGTCTTGATCACACGTCCTGTTTTCTCCATAAATACTGAGTCGCCGACTCCATACAGAACACGCGAATCAATCTAGGGTTTTTGCCTCCTCCATTGTACTGCGACGTCCCACGTAGTCTACTCCGTCTCGTCCGCCGGCGTGCACTGTCGTTCGGGAGAGCAGGTCACCGGAACCGTCGCCTTCGAAGTCCTGCACCGGGAGAGGGCGAATAAGGTTTTTGGGAAGCGCTCTGCGTGACTGCTTGCTGTAGCTCTGGCTCGTCTTCCTCGTCGTTCGGCTTCGGCGAATCGTCATCGACCTCGTGTCATCCACACCGTACCTGCAGCGTCAACATCGGCAAACCGATCAGAGCAGAATCATCGGTACGTAACAGTCATGTTCTCCGCATTAGATCTGTTCATGTACAGTTTTCTGGTTTACATGTCTAGATCTGTTATGCCTGTGATGGTTCTGTTATTTTGCGTGTATGATGTCATGATTAATCTATGGAATAAATTGAACCTACATGTGCTTAATTTTCCAACACAAGGAACCAAAACTGCACTTCTTTCAGCATAACAACCGGCGAACTAAAGAATTGAAGCCCAATTCAGACAGCAACAGAGATATCATACGTCTTCAACTTATGCAAATCAAGACAGTATATCTTCAACTAAAAATGCTCGTAAAGTGTCAAGACGTCAGTATAGAACTGAGTTTAGTAGTAAAGCTTCGATGTTGTTCACAGCTCAATTAGATAGCAACTCCACATATTTTCATCAATATTGCAATTCTGGTTTACAAGACACCATAGTTCAGTACCAATTGGAAACCCTCCCAAAAATTACAAAATGAATACCCTCATGGTCCCAGGAGAAATATTAAGCTAGAGTATAACAGATGGCATTTCTACGAACAACATTCTTCATAAAAATATGAAATTGATGCCCAAGTGATTCTAATTAATTTTTTTTAAAAAAGTACTGTTTCTAGGCATTCCCAATCACTCAACATGCTTCCTTCTTCTAAAACCATGCGAGATAGGAGCTCTTGGCTAAAAAAAGATACCAAATCTGCTAAAACCTAAAAATGCTCATAGACAACTTAAGAGCATACTTCTTAAACCCAGCTATAACATTAGATCCCAGACACAATAAGGTAGTGATAATTAGCTAGTCACGCTTCTTAGCATCGGCAAACACTTAATTGATGTATTGAAAAGTACTGTTTCTAGGCATTCCTAATCACTCAACATGCTTCCTTCTTCTAAAACCATGCAAGATAGGAGCTCTTGGCTAAAAAAAGATACCAAATCTGCTAAAACCTAAAAATGCTCATAGACAAGCAAGTGCGCGTGGCTCCGGGAACAGCAAGTACCAAATCTAACGACCAGGAGGGCACCGAGGACGAGCAGCTTTGCCGGCAACAGCAAGACGAGCAGCAAGTGTGCGTGGCTCCGGACCCGCCTCACCGTCTCCCTCCCGCCCTGCACCACGGCGTCCACCAAGAGGCCGCGCCGCTGCTGGCCAATGGCGCCGGCCAGCACGCCGTGCACGGCGAGCGGCCACCACAGGAGCTGCCACCGCTCACGCTCCGCCTCCCGGAGGCGCCGCACCTTCTTGCGCACCACGGCGCGGACGGACCGCAGGTACGAGTTCACGTCGTGGTCCCGATACACCGACCCCTTGGGGCCGTAGGCGCCGCCGTCCTTGAGGATCTCCAGCGGGTGCGGGGAGTTGAAGAAGGTTGATATGGCGGACTGGAGCTGCCTCAGGGAGATGCCTGATGCGTCACCCAGACGGTAGATGCCACTGTCCGGTGGGAGGAGGTGGTGGTGTGGGGATAGCCTCTTGTCTGGCTGCAGGATGAAAACCTCGCCCATTGCGCCGTACAAGAGTTTCTGCAGTGAATTACAGAGAAAGGGTTACAGCCATTGTTGGTTGATGTAAGATTGTTGGACATGTATGCTGAAATACAAACAGAAAAGACTGCACATTGGTAAAATTTATGTTCTAAAGAGGAACATAAACTATCATAGTATTCAGTAAAGATCCAACACAATTTTTGATACCTTCTCAGAAAAATGACATCAATCAAATTGTCTAAATTCTTGGGGTTTAGTCATATAATCATATAAAAGTGAGCAAGTTAACTTTTCAACATTCAGACTACAATTCAGCAGATGAAGCAATCAATGATGTGCTTACCAAGTTACCATTTGTTCTCCGTGTAAAGCATTAGATTGATTTTCGTTACGACAACAAAATATTTCTATGTTAATTTCAGTTGTTAAGTTCAGGAAAACATCTATTTATCAGTGTTATCAGATGTGAGTGCATAAATATACCTGGTTTGTGAGGCATGGGTGACTACGGAAATTCCCATTGGCAAGCTTCAGAATGTTAGCAACATGGTCAGGGTAGTTGCAAGAAAATACTCGAGGAACAATATCTCGATGCATTGTGATGGACTGCACATGGCTTTTCGGCAATCCGAGTTTATGAAGCAAGTGGTCCCCGCCACACATGATGCATGGTGCACCAAATGTTATAACAGGCAACAATGATGAAGTAGGTGCCACTCCTCTCATCAGTAACATTAGATTCACAAGCAAAGCAATACTCCCACCAAGAGAATGGCCAGTGAATCGCAATGCTGCAGATTTACCACAACTTCTCAGGTGAGATTTGACATATGGTAATATTTGGTGATATATTCCCTTGGCTGCTTCATATATTCCCCTGTGAACGAGCACATCGAGTCCCTGGAACACATCGCAAACGTACAGAGATTACATAACTGTGTCAGCTCCTCCTTTCTGCATCTAATATTTAAAAATGAAAATATTTCTATATCATTGAATTCATTTGATGTATCCATGATGCAGAACTAAGTGGAGCTGTGGATGCTACAATGATTGATTACCGACATGAGATTTATTTCCATCCATTGTACATGAGGAATCCTGCAACTGAAAATATTAGCAACAGCTAGTAGCATACCTCAAATTTGATGGGTTCAAATAGTAGGTTGGCCTGCCAAGAAGCGATCGACTCTGAGCCCTGCCAATTAAATAAGAAAACCAAGATCATACAAGACAGGCTGCAGAATTAACCAGTACGAAAAGAGAAAAAAATCTGATATCATGGGATATTGGGCATGAGTTCTACCTGAACCACAAAGTATCTCGTGCTGCTTTGATCACCATCGCAAATAAACCATCCGCAAGGACAGGATCTCGATGAATTCAGATCGTCTGCAATAGCTTGCCTTGTTTCTTCCTTCGCGGCAACCATGGAGCTTACTGAATTCGTTGTACCCACAAATGAGGCTTCGTCCAAGGTTAAACCTTCACCATTCTCACTGTTTACAATGGCCATGATGGTTGGATCATTCTTGTCATCACTCCTGGAACCGAAGGGGGTGATGCCCATGGCCTGGGAATGTAAATATGAGGCAGCAGTCGACATGACTTGGTACGCATCAAAGGGGTTTATCCCCAGGCCACTTCCTTTCTCTTCCTTGCTCCCCGGCACAACATTCTTGACATCTTCAGATTTTTTATCCGAAGATTCACCTTTCTCAGTGATCTGCCCTGCTTCTCATCAGGGTTAGTTCTGGCTTTCTCTTGCACTGATGAGGTCACAAACTGCAAGTTGTACCTTCGCAGACATTTTGGCTGAGATGGTAGAGAAGAAACCAAATAATTGCTAAGTTAGGAAATGAGAAGGTGAGGTTACTGGTGGCAGGTAATCCAGTTACATTAGATCAATAAGGTAACTGTGTAATTAATAACATCATGACCACATCAGTATCCAAATAAAGAACCAGACATGTATAATCTATCCATGAGCCACAAAAACAGCTCAAGACAAGTGACCAATCGACGGACAACAATAGACAAATGGAACTCGAGCATGGAAAATTCTAAGAGTTGCTTATAGAAATCACACCTAGAAGACTTGATACTAACTTATCATATTCTTCAGAAGGACCTCACAATTGGGGCAAAATCCCAAAGGGGACCAGAAATGAAGCACAATTTTGCAGAATAGTAAAACAAAGTCCTTCACCATCTCCCTGATAAAAGTAGACAGTAAAAGCCAAAATAGGCTAAATTTAGCTTGAACATTCCTAAAAATACCAGCTCCTGCATTAATGTTGAAAAATTACAGCATGAACAAGAACACGACATGAATAATTTACCGAAAGCAATCATCTCTGCGTACAGGTAATTCAGCAACGATTAACCGTGAATAAGGCGTGGAAGAATGGCAGCATTGCTGCGATGATCATACCTGAATCCTGGGGATCATGTAGGCGATGTTGCAGAGGTAGGACATCTTGGAGTACTCCTTGGCCTCCGAGAGCGACACCTTCCGCAGGAGCCTCGACAAGAACGCGCGGTCGAACACCTCGCCCTGGCTCTCCTTGCCGTCCTCGTCCTCCCCGACGGTGCAGCCTTCCTCCTCGGACTCGCCTCTGCCGCTGCACGAAACGCACCTGTCATCCCCGCCGGCGCCGTCTGCCACCTCCGCTTCCTGTTCGCCGGTGGCCTCCGCGTCCGCCTCCTCCACCCACCGCGGCTGCACCCGCAGCATCTGCAGCACCCAGTTGCCCTGCTTCCGCTCGTCTGCCCCCGCCTCCTCTTTCTCCACCTCTGCCTCCTCGCGGCGAACGGCGCCGCCCACCGTGCCAGGCCTCGGCGGCGCGGGGTGGGGAGGAGGCGGCGGCGGCGAAGCAGAGGGGTGGGGGGAGGAGGATGCGGCGGCACGGGGGTGGGGAGGAGGAGGATGCGGCGGCGGCACGGGGGTGGGGAGGAGGAGGATGCGGCGGCGGCGCGGGGTGGGGGGAGGAGGAGGCGGCGGCGGCGGCGGAGCGGAGGGGTGGGGGGAGGAGGAGGCGGCGGCGCGCGGGATGGGGAGGAGGAGGCGGTGGTGGAGCGGACGGGTGGGGGGAGGAGGAGGCGGCGGCGGAGCAGAGGAGCGGGGGATGAGGCGGCGGCGGCGCGGAGGGCGGGGGAGGAGGCGGCGGAGAAATATGAAATCAGGGGAGAAGGCACGGGTTCGTGGGGAGGCAGGCTCACGGGCGGTTGGAGGGGTGGGTGGGCCCACACGTCAAACTACCTTTTTGAAGTGTAGGATGCACCATCACCTTGAACTCCTCTTTTTAAGGAGTAGAGATTATCATTTTAGAGGAGATAGATGAGTCTTGAATGCTTGACTGTGATTTCGTTCTGGAGACTTCTGTGGCCGAATCGTTCTGTACCAGGTAGGTAGTTTTACTCAATGTAGCAGTGCTTTTAGCATCATTTTTCTACACAACGGTGCCGCAAGTGTATTGCTCTAACTTTGTCTTACTAGTCCATTCCCATAATTTCACTTCTTTCCAAATTAGTTTTTCAAAAAAACTTCTTTTCAAATTTCCTTGGAAATACCACACAGACCCATTTGCATCGCATGGTGTGGCCTTCCTCGTTGGGTTACTGAACATAATAAGGTGTTGCTGACTTCTTGTTGCTTTTTTTTTGTAAATTGTACTTTGCACTGTTTATTTGGGTCACTTTTGCACAAAACACCAGGCTTATTATTTGATTGTATATAACACCATATAATCTGATAATCTGTTACACTTTGCATCGTAGAATCTGACCGCTTAATCGACGGTTGAGGACCACCCGCATGTGTAGGGTGGGGACTGGGGAGAGAGGTTTTATTTTTCCACGTCACAAGAGATCCATCCAAAATACCAAACACATCGACCTTCCTGCGTCGTGCTCAGAAGCAAACAGAGTTTCTCGGTGAAGAGTGTCAAAGAGCTTAAGGTGAAGGCTAACATCAAGATGGCTAGCTCGCACCGATGCAGGAGACATCGTTCACCATGCTCATTGGGTGCCGATGGCATGTGAACGGCAGGTCTAACGCCTACATGAGGATGACCGTGGTGAGCGACGCTGCAAAGGCCATGTACGGCCGACGAGACCATGGACAAGGGGAGTGGGGTGGATGGTGTGGCTCCTGAACCCGACTGTAGCGTCGCTCAACAAGGCGGCCGCGAGGGACTGCTCTCACCAAGTTGCTTGAGGATCCCAGGTTCGCACACTTGGCATTGTTCACGCTGACCGGCGTGGTAGCTTGCAGCTGCTCGACGTGTACGGCAACAACTTCGGGTGGGGTAGGTCGATGGCCGTCAGGGGCGCTATGGCCAAGGAGCATAGCGCTAGACAGGGGCGGATCCAATATATAGTTATTGGGATCATGTGACCCCAATAGAATTTTCTAAATCATATAGAAAATTACTGTTCATGAGTAGAGGTGATTCTAATGGTCTTCTTGCTTAGATCCGCCCTTGGCGCTGGATGTGTGCCTCGCACCGGACACGGCCGCGAGGCTCGTAGCTGACGAGGAGTTCATGGACGCAGTTACCATGGCACGAGGAGCTGTATGCAATTTGTTTCTTTATTTGGTCGCATGGTTTGTTGTGTGGTATGAAATTTGTTCATGTATTCCTAACATATCGACGATGCAAGTATAGGGCATTTTCTTTTTGGCTGCGACTTATGGTTTTTGGGTATTTGTACAAGAGATTACAGAGTAACATAGGGTGTGTTTGATTGCTTTTGGGTAGTGGGATCGTATATCCTGGATGAGGGGAAGCTGGATGAGGAGGGCTGTATTTTGAAAAAGAAGAGTGTTTGGTTCGATGTATCTGTGGATACAGGCTGAATGAGTCTGTGATTGGTAGGCTGTATATGAGGCTGTATGAGCGGATACAGTAGGCTGAGAAGGTGTTTGGTTGGCTGTATAGTGGGGTATAGTGACCCTCGAATGTGAGAGGTGGTATGGTTACCCCCTTCACATGTTTTTTTTCAGTTTTTTGCACAAACTAAGTTATTCGTAATAGTAATTTATTTACAGTATGACATATTAATTTTTTTAACTTCTGAAAAGAACGTATTTGACAATATGATGATGTATATAAGGGGGAAAATGCGACATGCAATTATTTGGTATGAACACATATTTTGACTAAATATTTGCAACTTTACTCTAAATCAAAAGTCATTAATAAAATGAACACTCCAAAGACAGAGTACATAAAGATATATATTTCTCATAATAAAGAAGCATAAGCATAGTCATATATCTTAGCTTACACTTCAAGCAAGTAGCCACTACATAATTACAAAAGGTGTGCCTTGTAGACACCATCAGCACATCAGTCCACATGCAGTAATTAAGCCCTACATAATTACAAAAGGTATGCACATTGCACATAAGGAAAAAAATTTTGTCATAGACACTGCACAGAGGCCGGGCGATGTGTTCCAGCCGAGAGAGACCCGTGCGCCCAACGGAAGAAAAGCAAGCGGGCGGGCGGGGGGACCGGCGCGTGGAAGAAAAAGCGGGCGGGGGGAGACCAGCGCGCGGCGTGGCCTGCGAGGAGGAGATAGAGGGCGACGGCGGCGGCACCGCGGGTGGTGGCAGCGGCGGCGCCGCGGCCTGCTACGGCGTCTCAGCGGCGAGGGGAGAGGAGGCACCGCGGGTGGCGGCAGCGGCCGGGGCAACGGCCGGCGACGCCTCCAACCGCGCGAGGCGGCGGCGACTCCACGGGCCGCGGCCGGGGCAAAGGCCGGCGGCGCCTCGAACCGCGTGAGGTGGCGGCGACTCCACGGGCCGCGGCCGGGGCAATGGCCGGCGGCGCCTCCAACCGCGCGGCGGCGGCGACTCCACGGATCCGGCCGAGGGGGAACCCCTGCGTCGCGCCTCCACGCGCCTCGCCCGCGTCAGCCGCGTGCGCCGGTGCCGCCACGCGCCGCCTCCTGAAGGCCTTCGCTGGATCCGGAGGAGGGAGGAGAGGGAGAGGGAGATCACCTGCTGCCGACGCCGAGCGTGCGAGAGGTAACCCTAGCCCACCCTTTCTTGACTCCGTCGGTCCTGGATTGCTAGCTTCGGCCGAAATGGGGTTCACTCCCGGTCCCGGATCGCTACCGTATGCGGGACGAGCGGATCCAGGCTGCTACAGTAGATTCACCCAACCAAACATTCGATTTTTTCGCAATATACGGTGCAGCTGGGATCCGGCCGTCCATATTCACCCAACCAAACACACCCATAAACTCACGTGCAGTTTTTATCGATGTAAATGAAATCAGTATACTACAATTAACTAGTAGATCCTATCTTAAAAAAATACTCCGTTTAAAAGCTAGTTACTATAGAAAGGCCAAAAAAGCAGTTTTTAGAAGCTGAAAAGAATAGAGACATAAACCTGAGAATTGTGTTCATATTGCTGGATGCATGCAAATTTACTCAGCTGCAAAAGCCACGTCATCACGCATGTGTCACATGTGGGAGGTTCCAAATAGTCAGTTAAGTGGGTTGGATCCATGCAAACTGCAAAGAATTGTCAGATTATATGATGTTGCATGTGTTAGTCATATAGCTTAGAAGCAATCATGAAGATAACTATATCATTTTTTATATTTATGATCTTTTGAATAATATATTGTTTTGTCTCTTGAATAAATGTCTTTCATATTTATCAACAAATATGCGACTTGTTCATGGAACTCTTTATTCATATTTTGATGTTATTCAAGATTATCTCTGATCTTATATTATTATATAGGACAATTGTAATTTATAGGTCAGCACATATATTGATTGATGATCATATTTCAAGGATTATAGATATGGAGATATCATATCTATAATGTGGATGTATGTTAAAAAAATATAGTGTTGAATTGACTTGCCATAAGATACAAGGGAATTGTTATATTCTTAAATGTCATCAATTGGTCTTATACATAGTGTATGTAAAACCTAAGACCTAAGATTGTCATAATTTTCTACATGTGTAATAGTTTACTTAGGAGGTTGTCAAACACTATTCCATAACGGGATAATTATAAAAATAGCTTTCGGATTTACTATGAAATATGTGGAGGAATGTGAACAATCAAGATAGAATTTGCCTCTCCTATATTATAGAAGAGATATTTGTAGGCCCTTCGATATGATTGAATTAAGAGAGTGCATGGTCATGTTGAATGTGGTTGACAAGTTTGAGTAAAGGATCGAGCTATCATAGGATAGCACGTTTCTCGCCTTGAGTTTGATATGGTATCGTGAGCCAAAGGGATCGATATATAAGCAATATATATTTGTCTAATATTGTAATGTCCCAAAAATTCGCTCTCTTTAAAATTTTAATTTTAATTTTATTATTTAAAAAGTGTTTGGATTTTATTTGGATTATTTGTGTAATACTGGAAGAAAATCTCAAAACCCTGATTCCAATCTGAATCACCAAATTCAAATGCCAAATTCCAAAATTCAAATCTTCAAATCTCCAAAAAATGTTCCTTCTAATGTTTCTTGACCTATTCCTTTTTTTCTTTTCCTTTCCTCTTTTTTATTTCTTTCTCTCTCCTCCTGGGAACTATTCATGCTACAGTGCACAAGAATAATGTTCATTCATCTTCATCCTCCGTCTATATTCGTTTGAACAGAAAACCAACACAAAAGGCAATCTCCATTCTTTTTACCATATCTTTTCACTCAAGTGTCTGAATTCAAATCCGTCTGAAGCAATGCGAGCCCATCAACACCGCGCATTCATCGCTAGAGTCAATGCTTCCATGACTACATTCCATTAGTGCTTTCATTGCCATTTTATCCATCAATTCTTAAACCAAAAAACCGTCCTCATGACTCAATCAATCAATTCATATCCGTTTCTTAGCCATTTAATCAACCGTTTTTGGTATTCAAAGCCTTTAAACCAAGAAATCGACATTGCTTCAATTCGGCCATTTCCAATCCGTTTCTCCCATTCTTGCCCTATAAAATGAAGCTTTGGGATCGTGTTCCACCCCTTCACACAATCCCCAAACAGCAGAAGCACTCGTGCAACTTCGTAGATGCGAGCAACGTCTTCCTGAACGACGGCCGTCGTCTCGACCTCGCCATCTTTTGCTCCGGTGAACATTCTCAAGTTTTGTTCGTGTCATATCTGTTTCATCATCCAAGCAACTCCTCCAACAATTTAATTTGATTTGCTTGTAGAAAATCACTGGGAATCAAACGTTCTTCGTCGTCGGTCGTTTTCACCTTCCGTCGTCAAATCGTCACCTCCGGTGAACTGTTCTTCAATTCTTTGGTACTGCACCATCACCTCCACCTCTTCTATGTATTCCATTCTTTGGTTTGCTCAGTGAGTCACTGTGGAGATTCACCACCATGAACCATGCCGAAGCTGTGCTCATGCTCACCTTAGTTCACCGCATTCCATGCCCGTGCACCGTCAGCCATGTGAGCCACCCATGGCCGCCACCCGTGCAATCGCCGACTGCTTCATCGTCCAAGACCACCACTGGAGCCTTTCGCTCACTGAAGCACTCTATCGTTGCCATCTTCCACTGTCGCCGGCCACTGTCCAGCTATCTCCGGTGAACCCCCTTGCCTGTCAAAAATGACTCCTACAGAGTTCCGACCACTCTGTAGCCTTCGACCACTCTGGTCGGTTTCGACCACTCTCGGCGTTCCTTTTGACCACTAAGACTTTTCGACCATGGTGGCTCACGGCCACAGTCGCTTTCGACCGCAGCCACTTTCAACGACAATCGCTTTCAACCGCAGCCACTCTCGACCACGGTCGCTCACGACCGCAGTCACCTTCGACTACGTTCTATCCTTCAACAATGTTCTATCCCTCGACCACATAAAAGCCTTTCGACCACTCTTGGCCTCCCGACCACCATCAGTGTTATGATCGCCTTGATTGGTTACAACATCCTCGTTGGCTACGACCACTCCGGGTAGTCCAACAATTATCGTAGGTTTCAACCACATACAGATCTACCCACTATAACTACTCCGACCTCCCTGAACCGTCTGATTCCTTCGACCACCCCAAGCCGATCGATTCTTTCAATCACTTCGTATTGTCCCATTCCTTCGACTACTTCGAACCATTTGATCTCTCCGACCTCTCCAAAGCCTTCGATCATTTTGGCCATAGTCACTTTCGACTATAGTTACTTTTGATTGCTTGCTATTGCAACCACTGTCGCTTCTCGCTCTAAGCTTTCGACAGTTGTCACTCTTGGCCTCCAACCACCGTCGTTTTCGACCATTACCACCCCCTTCTCTAAACTTCCAAGCAGCTATTAAGTTTTTCAACTACTCAGTGGCAAAGACCATGTAAAGCCGTTCAACCACATTTAACCTTGACTTCCGACCTCCACCATAGCCTTTCGACCACTCGGTAGTTTCTGATCACTCTCTGAAGATCCGACCCCTCCGACCTCAGCTTCTTTCGACCACCTCCGCTTTCGACCACCATAAGCCTTCCGACCACGTTATATCCTCCGACCACATTAGCTTCCTTCACACTTAGACTTTCGATCATCGACCACACTGTCGCCTTCGACCATCGACCACTTTGTAGCTTCGACTACACCAAAACTTTCTCCGCACCACCTCCTCTCTTTGGCTGATCAGACAGTCCGAACGTCTGCCCTTTTTCTTTTCTTTAAGTTTCAAACTTCTAGAACTCCTTCATCCTGGCTTCGTTTGCACTCGTTCAAATATCTAAAATAATCTAAAATCATAAACTTCCTTCCAGTATTTATATTTTATATTTCAGCTATGATTTTATTTGAATTTATTCATCTATTTGTTTATTCTTCTCGTTTCATGAATGTAGAATCTGACATCGCCGACGCCAATTTGTCCCAATAGGAAGCGTTAAACTCCGACTTCAGCGAAAGCAAGTCGTAGACCTTTGACCATATTGAACCCATTTTTGTAAAATTATATTATTTTAAATTAACATGCATTGCTAGTTTTATATTAAATGGTTTCAAGACTAGTTAAAATACTTACTTGATATTATGTCACCTTGAATAATTGTGGATAATATATATTCTTGAACGCTATAGAATGGGTAATTTTAGTTGGACATATTTTAATACCAACATGGGAATCGAAGTTATGCTTAGACATGTTTTAGTTGTGTGATGGGTTCATTCACCATGTTTATTATAAGAATTTGACTTAACCATATATGGAACTGTGGCGGGTAGCCACTGTTAATAAAATTTGCTGTGCCATGATAGGGAATGCCATTGAGCTTGGTTGAACAAAAATTAATTTCATACTCAAGTGAATGATCGTGCAGTAAACGGGGTGCGGGAAGCACATTTTGGATGAGGTTGTTTCGCCTGAGTAGTCTCTAAGGACTTAATCTTGTGCGCTATTGAGTTGAGCCCTATCGTACAACCACATGTCCAGTATGGGATGGACCTGACTGATTAATTAGTAATATTTTGATTTAGTTCTATTTGGGTTGAAGTGTGTTTGGGATGGACATTCACACTAGGCGCAAGAGGGGGCCAGATGGAGGTGAAACTTTAGCGACTAGAACTGAGTCAAAATAGAGATTTTGTAAAGGTCTTGTCATGATCTCTCCGCTGCACACCTAAGAAAGTGTGTTAATTGCGTGGCAATATGAGATGATCATGTCTTGTGGGTAAAGCAGTACAATCTCTGTAGAGTGTTAAAAACTATTTGAATAATCGTGTCCCCGGTTGTGGACAATGCCTGGTGATTTCACATGAGAGATAGATTTTATCCAAAAATCGTGGATAGTGGATTGGTTGGGAAGTGAACGGGTAGTTAACTAGTTGTTCCAAAGTACTTGTTTACTTATATATGTAATCTTTTCAATTATACTTTTCAATCTGATTACCATATTTATTGTCAAAACTGTTTTCTACAAAATAGCCATAAAGCTACTCTTGTTCAAACCTTGCATGAATGCTATTTGCATACATTTCCCTAAGACTTGTTGAGTACTTTATGTACTCACGGCTCTACGCCATTTGTTGATCAATCATCGAAGAAGACCCAAGGAATACCAAGTTCTATGAGAAGGAGTACTTCAAGAACTATGCGAACTAAGGTGCGCTCTCCACTCAATTGCCTGTGGGCATATCGGATGGCTACCATAAGAGTTTCTTCCACTGCAAATTTATTTTCTGTTGTTAAGCCCAGCGTGGCAATAATTGTAAAAACTTTGACCATAAAGTCCGTTGTTACTATTTAATAAAATTGGGTTTATTCGTAGCTATTTCATGGTATGGATATGATTTCATCAATGTTGATACTGCGTGAACTAGCTACTGATCTTGGAACTAGTTTAGAATACACAGAGGGTCCAAATTGGTAGATTCGGGTCTCGACAGATATGATCTTAATGTATATTTGGGAGTCATTATTTCTGCTAGGGACCGTTGCCGACTTATAAACCGGAAAGGAGTTTTTGGCCCATGGATGAATATACATAAACCTACAGGATCACACACTTAATGGCAAGGGCGGAGCTAGGATTTGGACATAGGGGCCAAACAGGTGATAATTTTTTTACCAAGAAAGTGACAATCACAGAAAAATATAACATAACAATACAAAAGAAAGTTATATTTCTATTAATTTCAATTTAGCTCTATGTCTACCAAAAAGATCATAAATGTCAATAATTTAATCAAAAGTGAACTTCGCTCACTCATGAGAGGGGCCAAATGAATACTTTACAAGATAATTACTAAAATACGTAATGGCTAATCAACGGAAATAGAAACATTGGGGGCCTGGCCCCTGCTCGCCCCTATCTCCGCCTCTACTTAATTGGTTAAAACGATAATGGTCCAGATAATAGACTCCGAGTGGGATACGATTTCTACTTGTATTGAATTCGGTCGGAGGCTCTCCGAGTAGAATACGATCTTTACTCGTATTGGATAAAAGTCCAGTCAGAGACTTTATGAGTTGGATACAATATCTAATCATATTGGATAAGAATCCAATTAGAGGCTATATATAAAAAGAGACACATGGCTCAAATAGGTGACATGTGTTATCTGTTGTACCTTAGGAACTTAGAAATGATTCATTTTTGCAAAAAAAAATGTTAGAGGCCAAATTTTAAAGAAAGTCGCTACACGTGATACGTGTCTTGTGTTCTGATTAGAGAAGCTCCTAATGCATGCATGCACACGGTTCAGCCAGCCACATGCACCATTTCTTTTGGACGTCGTACAGCATGTTCCCTCTCCCTTTTTTTAGTTTGATCAAGGATACGTATGAGCATAGAGGGCCACCTAAGGAAGTGGATCCACATGCCATCGAGAATTTTAAGGGTGTTGATAAATATCATCTGGATGTTTTTTTCCTAACTATCATCTAGATTTGTGACCATTGGATTAGAGATCCAACGGCCATAAATTCTCCCCCACCCCCTAAAAAATATCCTCCTCCTCAAAAAAAATCTCCCCCCTCCAAAAAAAAGGACCATTGGATCTCTAATCCAACGGTCTCAAAACTGGATGATAGTTAGAAAGAAAACATCCGGATGATGCCTATACACACCCGAATTTTAAATCGATCAACTTTTTTTATATAGATTGGCTATTTTCTGAGCCATGTATATTTGAGAATTTGGTCAATGAGAAAACATTTTGTAATATTTTTTGTTACGGATTTTAGTCGTAAAATTTTATTTATTATTTTTGAACATAATAGTTGAACCATATTTTCTCAAATAACAGTTGTCACAGAGCTCGCGCCAATGTCTTCATTGCGAGCCGGAAGAAGATGCATGCCGGTGGACCTGCACCGTCAGCGACAGCAAGGGGAAGACGAGGGAGATGGTGCTCTTTGACTGCCATGTGGGCCATGATCTTTCCTTCTTCTTAATTTAAATTATGAATGATGCATTTAATTTTTTACATGCATGCAGCTATGTATAGACAACCTTCTACGAACTGAGCGCACAAATGGCCCTGTAGCTAATTTTTTTTACAAATCTAGTACTTGTGTATATAAAATTTTAAATCTATTTTTTTTATAAATCTAGCACTTATGTCTATAAAATTATAAATCTAACGTCATACTTGAAGCTACCGTGCTCAGAGACAGTGGCGGACCGACCGGTGGGTCAGGTGGGGCTGGCGCCCACCCTACCTCCGGTCGGCCCCTGGGTACCCCCCGTAGCCCCCCCTACGCCAGCTCCGGCCAACAGCCACTGCCGGCGCCATGCTGCGGCCTGTGGCCAGCGGCCTCTCTCTAGACATTACAACAAAGGCAAATAGGCCAATGATTTGGGCTAATACAACATTACAATTTTACAATTTGGGCCAAAAACAACATTGCAAAATCGGCAAAGCCCACCAAGAAATACATATCAATGACCACAGAATGTAGATCCAATTTGGACACCACAGTCCATAGCAACAACAAAGCGATTTCATCCCCTTTCGGCTTCTCAGTTCTTGCGGTTGGCGGCGCGGACGGGGGCACGGGGCAACGAGCGGCGTTGGAGCAGCCGGCCGGCGGTCGCCTAACGCCAGATCCGCCGCTCTCCCTGGCTCGCTCCTCCCCCACGGCTCCCACCTCGTCTCCGTCACGCCGAGTAGGAGCAGCCGACCGGCCGGCCGCCTAGCGCCAGATCTGGAGCTGGGAGGGGAGATGGTCGGTCGGAGGGGGAGGGCGGAGGGAGAGGGTGGCGACTGAGGGAGAGGACGCCAGATCCAGACCGGTCGGCCAGAGGGCGGAGAGCGGAGGGAGAGGGCGGCGAGACCGCGTGAGAGAGATGGCGCCAGATCCAGACCGGTCGGCCGGAGCCCGGAGGGGCGGAGGGAGAGGGCGGCCGGCGGCGAGCCCGCGAGAGGGAGAGGGCGCCAGATCTAGACCGGTCGGCCGGAGGGTGGAGGGAGAGGGCGGCCGGCGGCGCCGCGGTGAGACTGTAAGTCGTGAGAGGGAGATGGTGCCGAGCGCGACTGGATCTGGCGAGTGGCGACAGTTGCAAGGCGAGGAGCCAAGGCTGATTTATTTGCGTCGACGGTCGATCGACGATCCGTGGCTGAGTGACTGACAGGTGTGAGTGCAGGTATGAAATATAAATCCATTTTTTAAATTTGTGTAATTATGATTACTTTCGTGTGTAGATAACTTACTTATATATATATATATATCTCCTAGCAGCAAACCAAAGAATACAAAATAATGTTCTTCCTGGACACACTTGTCATGCATGGCTAACTTAATTTCAACGAAAAATCCATTGGTTCGTAGTTGTATTTCTCCCTCATAACTATTTGCATATATATGAGAATGCACGTTTAACCGCTCTATGATGATGGGAGGCAGACGCAGATCCATCAGGGGTTAGCCCCCCCTAAATTTTGATCCTGGGTCCGCCACTGCTCAGAGACCGCAAGTAGGAAGCTATCGTACTCGGGGACCGCGGCAGCATCCAGATCCATGCGTGTGATTAATTAACACTTAATTAGCAATTAGTCATACTAATTAGTGATTAGTAATATTAATTAGTGAATAGTTTGCCTTTCCGCTGCCTACCGTGGTCCCCAAGCATAGTAGGATGGAGTACCGCTTCCTACCGCGGTTCTCAAGCGTGGTAGTTTTAAGTATACAATTAGATTTATAATTTCGTATATAGGAGTGCTAGATTTATTATTTGTGCGCTCTAACTCCTTTGTTACGTGGTAGAGATGCTTAGCATGCTTTGGCTAAGGGTCTGTTTGGATGGACTAGGACTAGTTGTTAGCTAGGACTAGTTGTTAGCTGACTAGTAGTTAGTTGGCTAAAGATTAGTCCAGTCCTGTTTAGATTCAAGGACTAATAAGTGCTACTATCTCAGTGCAAAGTCTGTTATATCCTTATGCATGGTGGTCTGGGAGGGTTGGCGTGGGTATCAACGTCTTTTTTCCATCCGGCTGGTCCTTTAGCCCTCATTAGCTGGGTTTGATGGACTAGTTGGCTAACAACTAGTTGGGGTTTTGGCTAAACTTTAGCCCACCCATTAGCCCTCCTGTTTGGATTCTCAAGAGCTAAAGTTTAGCAACTAGTTGTTAGTCCAAGAGATTCAAACAGGGCCTAAGATGTGTGGGCCAATCTAATTATTTATTAGTCAGAGCAATCCATGATACCTCGACGCATGCATGCAGCCACGGCGCCACGTCTTCTGTGGTCTGAGGTAGGTGCTAATATGCTTTGGCTGAAGTGTGGGCCCATTGGTCATTCTTTATTAATTAATTAGCATTCTCTCTTTTTTAAGGAGTTAATTAATTCACTAATGAATTACTTAATTCATGCATGCGTGCACACGACCACGGCAGCCATGCATGTGTAATGTGTTCTTTTGGACATGGCTAGTATAGCCGTATGTATCCTTGATTATTTAGTCGGTTTGAGTTATATCGTATAATAGGCCTCATGTGGATGTGGGCCCACAATTCATAATTAACCTTTTCTTTTTTAGTTAATCGATTAACTGATGATGTACTTAATTCATGCATGAGAGTTGCTTGTTACGTGAGCTTTGCCCAAGAGCTTGGTTGATCGATTAATATCCCCGGTTGTTTTGTTCGTTTAGGGGCTATATGAAGCTTATAATTCATGTGCGCATGCATATTTTGAGCACCGCAGATGTGGAGTACGCCCGGTTATGTGAGACCAAATTTCACCGAACAACTTGATGTCATGATATTAGGCATGCTCAAATATTTAGGTATACCAGCATCTTATTGCTGGTGGAATATTGCCAATGGACTATTTTTTTTGTTCCTGTATTTCATAGCTATTGTCATTTGAAAAAATATTTACAACGTTTGGTTGTTTTATATTGTAATGAATTTTAACCGTCAGTGTAATTTATTATTTTCTATTTATTCATGTTTTAAATTCAAGACAAAACCATTGTCCACAATATTCAACATATTACCTTAGATTAAATAGAGGTACATATGTATGCATAGATGATTTACCATGTATAATAGAGATTAGTTACGTTTTAAAGAACTCCAACAACTTATTATGCTAAATGCTTTTATTCTATCAAAGTTTATACTTTAATTACATTCCACGAGTTGTATTTTACTTCACATTTCTATTGTCATTTTCAATGTATATGATATCTTAAAAATCTAAATAGCCTATAAGATACATAAATATATTCTCGAGTATCTAAGTTATATCATTTAATATTATATATTTTGAAACAAATCTAGCTACGCAAATGCACGGACCACTCTGCTAGTTTGAAAGAATAAGACTAGTTATATTTTTGTTTACATCCTTTAAATTCTAATATAGTCCTAGTCTCCTAGATGCCTTTGTAAAATATAAGGCATCATCAGGACTCACGAGGGGAGATACATACCTGAGGATTATTTTGAAACAAACTATTTTTAATCTTTTTACAGAAATAGACCCAAATTTTTTTTGATGAAAATAAACCTCAGTCACCACCCAAACACGATTGGCCCAGTTGCAACGTGGCTAAGCGACTTAGTGACGTGGGCAGTCCCAGTCGCGCTTTGAGCAAGCGATTGGGGCTAATCGCATTGTAGGCATGCGACTGGGCCTCACAGCAGCCCTATAACACCGCAATACAACGTTACTAGGTCCAGTCTAGCCCTAGTCACGCTCCCACACAAACGACCATATAGGCAGACTAACTGAGCAATAACAGAGTTTTTCATATATCCATCAGAAACCCATTGCAGAGTAATCAAGCTAACAAGCTAGTACATCCATCAAAAAAAAAGCTACATCCAGTGTTGACAAGAGCTGGACACATCAAAGATGAGAATCGCATGCTTAGTTCCAAGACCCTGTCCAAGTTCCCCAGCCACATCGGAAACGAGTAGACCATCCAACTCTGCGGCATCGCCTGCTGACTTGGAAAACAGGCCCAAACGCTGCAAAATTCCAAGATTTCTCGCGCTCAGCCCCGGCCCACTAATTTTTTTGGCACATATAGCGTATTTTAAACTTGTATTTACAAAATAGTCGTATATACGCAAGAATAACAAAAATGATACTTCTGCTGCTCGGTCACCGGGCGACAACGCCCGTGCAACTGACACGTGGACCTGTCCCCTTGCCACTATGCACTAGAGGTAGGTGCCGTCCAGTGGCTGTGCACAACCCAATTAGCCTTGTTAATTAGTGTTTCTTAATTGCAATTAGCGAATTCATTTAGGAATACCATTTATACGAATTTTTAGATATAGCAAATGAGCTCAAACAATTTCAAAATTTTTCATAGAGACTCCTGATACAGTGTACATAGTTATGTAATTTTTTTTGTAATTTTATAATTTCTTAATTTTACTTGAAAATTTATTTAAGTGTACTAACTGTAGGAATTTTTTAATATCGAAAATGAGCTTTAAAAATTATGAAATGTTTTTTCAAGGATTCTCACATAGTAGACTTGATTTCAATTTTTTTTTTAGAATTTTGTATGTTCCAAAGTTATCTAAAAAATTAATGGTTTAGGTCTCAAAAATTAGGATTTTAGGTTTCGGAAATTAGGGTTCCATGTTTTCATGTGACTTGGAATGTGGAAAGTTTAGTACGACATGGTTATTCTAGGTAAGAGACACCGATTAAGGCCCCCGGAATGATTTCATGTGACATGAATGATGCCCCCGGACCGCATTAAGTGGGAATCCTACTTCTCCAGCAATGTGCATGAAATGACCACATTATTTTTTAGTTCTTTTTTAGCATCATTTATTCGTCAATAGTTTTGTCTATTATTTAACACTTGCATGTGAATGAAGAACATTTGTGTCGTAGTTACTTATTTGATCGATGCCGGCTATGAGGAAAACACAGACTGAACAAATAACAAATTGTGGTATGATGAGAGAAATAGAGTGAGAGAGCAAGATGACAAACTGCTGCAATAGATGGAGATGCATCCTCTCCTGAAGATGGATGGGTGACATCTGCTCCAAAGATTATTATTGGTAAATCTGTCAGAAGTGGTATTATCTTGTACAAAGCATCTTCAACACAAATAAACTAGCAGAAGATAATGTGCTTCTCATTTCAATGCATTACAGTCATTGCATAATTACTTCTCAATGAAAAAGAGAATACTATCATAGCCGGCATAGACCAAATGAGTAACTATGACACAAATATTCCTCATTCACATGCAAGTGCTAAATAATAGGCAAAACTATTGACGAATAAATGATGCTAAAAAGAACTAGAGAATAATGCGGTTATTTCATATGCGTTGCCGGGAAGCGGGATTCCCGCTTAATGCAGTCTAGGGGGCCTTAATTATGTCACATGAAATCATGAAAGCATTCCAGGGGCCTTAATCAGTGTCTCTTGCATAGAATAGTCATGTCATACTAAACTTTCCACATTCCAAGTTACATGAAAACATGGAATCCTAATTTTTGAGACCAAAATCATTAATTTTTTAGATAATTTTAAAACATATAAAATTCTAAAAAAATTATGAAATCGAGTCTGCTATGTGAGAATCATTGAAAAATATTTCATAATTTTTACAGCCCATTTTCAATATTAAAAAATTCTTAAAAATAGTACACTTAAATGAATTTTTTAGTAACATTCAGAAGTGATAAAATTATGAAAAAATTACATAATTAAGTATGTTGTATATGGAGTCTCTAAAAAAATTTGTAATTTTTAGCACATTTTCTATATCTAAAAATTCGTACAAATAGTACATCTAAATAAATTTGCTAATTACAATTAAGAAACACTGATTAATCGGGCTAATTGGGTGGTGCACAGCCACCGGGCCGAACGAGATTCTCTGACTTAGCTCCTGCTAAGTCACGCTGTGACTTACCGTATGATCTACCGTCCGATCTGCATCAAACGGTCCAGATTATTTTACTTCTATTTCTAGCTTTTTTTAGCTTTTGATTTTTTTACTTCTATTTTTTAGTTTTTTTTACTTTCATCTTTTTCTAGATGAAAGTAAAAAAAACTAAAAACTAGAAGTAAAAAAATCAAAAGCTGAAAAAAGCTAGAAATAGAAGTAAAATAATCTAGACCGTTTGATGCAGATCGGACGGCTGATCATACGGTAAGTCACAGCGTGACTTAGCAGGAGCTAAGTCAGAGAATATGCGCCGCCACCAGGCGGCACCTACCTCTACTGAATCTGTATCTGCAGTCTCCCATATCCATTATACTGCTCTTATCATCTTGGTCACTATGGGAACCATCTCACTAACCCTATCAATCAGGTCCTTGTTGTGGCTTTCTCCTCGATACTCTGGTTTTTGTTCAAAGATAGCTATGTTGATGTCAATTATTCCAGCTTTGAATCATGGACTTTTGGTATCCTTTGGGATGCAGCAGCTTCGTTTCCTTGTATAGCAGCAGCTTAATCTATGAAGTCATCTTATATGCATATCTGTGTATAGATGGTAGCGATGGGCGATGTTTCAGAAACTGAAACGGCAATTGTTTGTGGGCTGGAACTGTTGAAAATATAAGCACATGTAGGTTCAATTTATTCCATAAATAAATCATGACATCATGCACGCAAAATAACAGAACCATCACAGTCATAAAAGATCTATACATGTAAACCAGGAAACTGTACATGAACAGATCTAATACGGAGAACATGACTGTTATGTACCGATGATTCTGTTTTGATCGGTTTGCCGATGTTGACGCTCCAGGCACGGTGTGGATGACACGAGGTCGGTGACGATTCGCCGAAGCCGAACGACGAGGAAGACGAGCCAGAGTTGCAGCAAGCAGTCGCGTAGAGCGCTTCCCAAAAACCTTATTCGCCCCCTCCCGGTGAAGGACTTCGAAGGCGACGGTTCCGGAGACCTGCTCTCCCGAACGACAGTGCACGCCGGCGGACGGGACGGAGTAGACTACGTGGGACGGCTCAGTACAATGGAGGAGGCAAAAACCCTAGATTGATTCGTTTTTTTACTGTATGGAGGCGGCGACTCAGTATTTATAGAAGAATCAGGACGTGTGATCAAGACGCCTGCACGTTCTCCATAACTCGTAACCGAAACGGATTAGTCACGCGTAACCGATCCGGATTCACCGCCACTCAAAACAGCAAAAAATAAACTACAAAAGGAAGCCGCGTCTGCGCAAGCATCTGGAGCCGATTTTGGCGGACCATTCACGCAGGTGCCGTGCGCCCGCGCCCCCCGCCCGGCCCGGCGAGGTGAGGCGAGCGAGCGCGCACGTGTGATCCTCTAGTTCTCTCCCACACATGCCTCAAGTGGCTAGGAGTGCACCATCCCTTTTAAGGTGGTCTTCCTCTCCTAGAACTAGCAATATGGTACTAAAGTTCACATGCAACCCTCCTTTGCATGAGTGGGCCTTTGAGATTTAATTTAGGAATTATTCTTTATTGTATGGGCTTGGCCCACATAATTCAACAATCCCCCACTAGATCTCAAAGTCCCATAGAGATTTGCCTGAATTCCAATGTACTGTTTATATATCAGTGTTTCGATGGAGATCGATTAGGTTGAACATCCACCTAGAACTGCAAGCTACACTTACTCACAACTTGAACAATGGACTACGCCTTGAATTGCAAGTTTGGTGCAAGCAAGCTTCACTTAAAGACTTAACTGATACTAGCCCGCCAGTAGGCTACCCCTCGGTTGGAGCGTATAAGTCATACTCCTTGGTCTCTTCATGAGCTTAGTAGGAGATTTTCCCAAAATCTTCATAGACTGCGACTAACAGTCGGGCTCATATAGGTGTGTTCTTTCAAGAACGTTCTGCAGGATAACGTCTTCACTTCTGAAAGCCAATGGAACACATTAAGGCCTTAACCAACCTGCCTTGCAGTTTCTGAGAGTATTGCATCTTCACATAGAGAGGGTTGGAATTACTCTCCTCCAGTTAACTAATGGCTTGTTTTTCCCAGATCCTAATTCACGGGATCTCCGATCACATAGGTTGGGTTACTACCATAGATAACTCACATGGGTCTCATACCCATCTCCTGCGATGCACTATCTATCACATTCCGTGATAGTCCCTTTGTAAAGGGATCTGCCAGGTTTTTATCTGTTTGGATGTAATCCAAGGTTATAACTCCGGAGTTTCTCAATTTCCTGACAGACTTCAATCGTCTCTTGACATGCCTAGACGATTTCATATTATCCTTAGAACTGTTCACTTTAGCGATAACAGTTTGATTATCACAGTTCATAAGGATAGCTGGCATTGGCTTTTCCACCCTAGGTAGATCCATCAATAGATCACGTAGCCATTCTGCCTCAACAGTAGCAGTGTCTAGTGCCGCAAGCTCTGCTTCCATGGTTGACCTCGTCAAAATGGTCTGTTTGCAACACCTCCATGAAACATCACCACCACCAATAGTGAAAACATATCCACTAGTGGCTTTGATCTCATCAGCATCAGAGATCCAGTTGGAATTACTATAACCCTCCAGCACCGACGGGTACCCAGTATAGTGAAGTCCAAAGTTCGAGGTACCTTTCAGATAGCGCAACACTCGCTCAAGCGCCTTCCGGTGATCATCTCCTGGGTTAGATGTAAACCGGCTCAACTTGCTCACAGCAAAGGAGATGTTTGGCCTTGTTGCACTAGCTAGGTACATAAGTGAGCCAATTATCTGAGAATATTCCAGCTGATTCCTAGCAATTTTCTTATTCTTACGAAGTAACACGCTAGGATCATAAGGTGTTGGAGAATGCTTGCTGTCAGAAAAGCCAAAACGGCTCAAGACCTTTTCCATATAATGAGATTGCAAAAGTGTAATCCCATCCTCACCTCTAACCAATTTAATGTTTAGAATAACATCAGCCACTCCCAAATCTTTCATATCAAAGTTTTGAGACAAAAATAATTTGACCTCATTTATCACATTGATGTTTGTCCCAAAAATCAGGATGTCATCCACATACAAGCATAGAATAACTCCCTCACCCCCACCATAGCGATAGTATACACATTTATCTGCCTCATTGACAGCAAAGCCTGTAGATGTCAGTGTTCTATCGAACTTCTCATGCCACTGCTTAGGGGCTTGTTTCAGACCATACAAAGATTTCAACAGTTTTAACACCTTGCCTTCTTGACCTTCTACTACAAATCCATCAAGCTGTTCCATGTAAATTTCCTCATCCAGCTCTCCGTTAAGAAAAGCTGTCTTAACGTCCATTTGATGAACGAGAAGACCATGTGAGGCAGCCAAAGCAAGTAGTACTCGAATTGTGGTCAGTCTAGCAACAAGTGAGTAAGTGTCAAAGAAATCTTCGCCTTCTTTCTGAGTATAGCCCTTGGCAACAAGCCGAGCCTTATACTTTTCAATGGTACCATCAGGCCTAAGCTTCTTTTTGAACACCCACTTGCACCCTACAGGTTTGCACCCATAAGGTCTATCTGTCAGCTCCCAGGTGCCATTAGCGATAATGGAATCCATTTCACTACGGACAGCCTCCTTCCAATAATCTGCATCAGTAGATGCATACGCTTCTGAAATAGACTTGGGAGTGTCGTCCACAAGGTACACAGTGAAATCATCACCAAAGGATTTGGATATCCTTTGTCTCTTGCTCCTTCTAGGAGCTCCACTGTCATCCTCCTCATTGACAAGTTCATGTGTATGTTCAAAAGGTTCAGGTGGTGTGATTGAACTGGGAATTATTTCAGAAGGCTGACTAGTAGTGTTATGTGTATCCTTCATTGGAAAAATATTCTCAAAGAACGTTGCATCTCGAGACTCCATAATTGTACCAACATGCATGTCAGGTACCTCAGTTTTAACTATCAAAAATCTATAGGCAATGCTATGATTAGCATATCCCAGAAAGACACAGTCCATAGTCTTAGGTCCATGCTTGCGTTTCTTAGTTATTGGCACATTAACTTTCGCCAAGCACCCCCATGTACGCAAGTAAGAAAGTGATGGTTTTCTCCCAATCCATACCTCGTATGGTGTTTTGTCCTTATTTCTGTTAGGAACTCTATTTAATACATGATTAGATGTTAGCAAAGCCTCCCCCCACCATGCCTTAGGTAAGCGCGCAGTGTCTAACATGGCATTCACCAAGTCAGTCAACGTGCGGTTTTTTCTTTCGGCAATCCCATTTGACTCGGGGGAATAAGGAGGCGTCCTCTCATGTATAATGCCATGTTCCTCACAAAATAAGTCAAATTCGTTTGAGAAATACTCTCCACCACGATCTGACCTAAGTCTTTTTATCTTTCTGTTTAATTGGTTTTCAACTTCTGCCTTACAGATTCTAAAATAGTCTAAAGCCTCGTCTTTCGTTTTCAATAAATACACATAACAGAACCTAGTTGCATCATCAATCAATGTCATGAAATATCGTTTTCCACCCTTCGTTAACATGCCATTCATCTCAGAAAGATCTGAATGCAGGAGTTCTAGTGGTGCCAAATTTCTCTCCTCGGCAGCCTTGTGAGGCTTACGAGGTTGCTTTGATTGCACACAGCTATGGCATTTAGAACATTTGGTGATGGAAACGTTTGAAATTAAATTCATACTGGAAAGCCGAGACATCAAACCAAAATTAATATGACATAGACGTGAGTGCCAAACGTTAGCCTCATCATCCACACTGCCACAAATATGGTTCACAGTCTTATTGCAGAAATCTGAAAGGGAAAAGCGGAACAAGCCTCCGCACTCATAGCCTTTACCAATAAAATATCCATGTTTAGACACGATTACTTTATTAGACTCAAATACCAACTTAAGCCCGTCTCTACATAAACGGGAGCCACTAACGAGATTCTTGTCTATAGAAGGGACATGCTGCACGTTCTTCAGCTGCACGATCTTTCCCGAAGTAAACTTCAGATCTACCGTGCCAACACCATGAACAGTAGCATGTGATCCATTCCCCATTAGGACGGAGGAATCCCGGGCGACCTGATAAGAGGAAAACAACGAAATATCAGCACACACATGTACATTAGCTCCTGTATCAATCCACCAATTGGTAGATTGACTAACTGAAAGAACAGTAGGTAAATTACCATACCCAGTCCCATCTCCAGTCTTGCCAATGGTCACGTTGACAGACTTAGAAGTCTGTCTTACAGGTGCCTTCTTTCCTTTGCGTTGTGGGCACTTCTTGGCCACGTGACCAGGCTCACCGCACACAAAGCAAGTTCTATCATCCTGATTGTTGTTGTTCTTCTTCTTCTTGAAGTTGGTTGTCTGTTGGGCTTTGAAAATTTTCCCTTTGTTCTTGCTTGAGGGTTTCTGTACCACATTGGCACTAGACTGCCCTCCATCACCCTTAGACACTGCGTCCTTTTCCCGAGCTTTCTCCTCAATTTCAAGAGACCCAATTAGACTCTCAACAGAGTACTCTTGTCTCTTGTGTTTGAGTGTTGTTCCGAAATTCCTCCATGAAGAAGATAATTTCGCAATAATACATCCAGCCACAAACTTGTCGGGTAAGGCACACTTCAGGAGTTCGAGTTCCTTGGCAATGGCCTGTATCTCATGAGCCTGATCTACTACAGAACGGTTATCAACCATCTTGTAGTCATGAAATTGCTCCATGACATACATGTCATTGCTGGCATCAGTAGCACCGTATTTGGAATTCAGTGCATCCCATAACTCCTTCGCGTCTGTCATGTGCATATACACCTCGCACAGACGATCAGCAAGAACACTAAGAATGCATCCAACAAAGAGAGTAGTGGCAGTCTCGAATTCTTTCTGCTTTTCAGCGTCAAGAACACCTTCAGGCTTGCCATTACTAACCCAGAATACATTCATAGCAGTAAGCCACAGAGTGACCTTGATCTGCCATCTCTTAAAGTCACACCGGAGAACTTATCCGGCCTCAGTGCATCGGCAAATCCAGTCATAGTAAAACCACAGTGCCTACAATAAGGTTTTTGGATTGTTGAAAATATAAGCACATGTAGATTCAATTTATTCCATAAATAAATCATGACATTATGCACGCAAAATAACAGAACCATCACAGGCATAAAAGATCTATACATGTAAACCAGGAAACTATACATGAACAAATCTAATACGGAGAACATGACTGTTACGTACCGATGATTCTGTTTTGATCGGTTTGCCGATGTTGACGCTGCAGGCACGGTGTGGATGACACGAGGTCGGTGACGATTCGCCGAAGCCGAACGACGAGGAAGACGAGCCAGAGTTGCAGCAAGCAGTCGCGCAGAGCGCTTCCCAAAAACCTTATTCGCCCTCTCCCGGTGCAGGACTTCGAAGGCGACGGTTCCGGAGACCTGCTCTCCCGAACGACAGTGCACACCGGCGGACGGGACGGAGTAGACTACGTGGGACGGCGCAGTACAATGGAGGAGGCAAAAACCCTAGATTGATTCGCTTTTTTTACTGTATGGAGGCGGTGACTCAGTATTTATAGAAGAATCAGGACGTGTGATCAAGACGCCTGCACGTTCTCCATAACTCATAACCGAAACGGATTAGTCACGCGTAACCGATCCGGATTCACCGCCACTCAAAACAGCAAAAAATAAACTGCAAAAGGAAGCCGCGTCTGCGCAAGCATCTGGAGCCGATTTTGGCGGACCATTCACACAGGTGCCGTGCGCCCGCGCCCCCCGCCCCGCCCGGCGAGGCGAGCGAGCGCGCGCGTGTGATCCTCTAGTTCTCTCCCACACATGCCTCAAGTGGCTAGGAGTGCACCATCCCTTTTAAGGTGGTCTTCTTCTCCTAGAACTAGCAATATGGTACTAAAGTTCACATGCAACGCTCCTTTGCATGAGTGGGTCTTTGAGATTTAATTTAGGAATTATTCTTTATTGTATGGGCTTGGCCCACATAATTCAACAGGAACCAGTATGGGGAGCTGCCTTTGCTTGGTTCCTCCTAGGTGAAAGATGGGACAATGCTGCATGGATTGGAGCTGCCCTTGTACTATGTAAGCCTATGATGCTTCTTTTGCTTTGATCTTTGCTTTAACAGTTGCGTTTTGATATCCGGATAGGCAATACCTTGATCTAAATGTTGGTACTTGGCTTGTGTTGGTATCTGTGTTCACGAACTTTCACAATGAAAAAGGAGCTTGAATGTAAATAGTACTTCGAGCTACTTGAGTATATCTTGGCGTCCTTTTCATCAGGTGGAAGCTTAACTGTTCAGCTATTCGGATCAGCTCCTGAAAAAACCAAGAAAGTTGAAATGCGCAGCAGCAATACTTTGGAAACGCCACTGAAACGGCAGGACTACTTATTATCTGCTATCCCAGTCGATTCCAGGAAGAACATAGGAAGCCAATTAGAGAGGTAATTCTTGTATCTTGGCTGTCAACTACTTCACCATTTATCCATCTCCACTCTAATCTTCGTGGCATGTCCATTTGTGTTGTGATAACCATTTTTTGCTTTGCTTAAATGATTTATTTTCTGTAAAATACGAAGAATAAAACATTGTAGCTCAACATCAAGGCAGTAATGACTCCGAAGAAAGGGTCAGAACAACCTCATGGGATGTGATCAATAGTGATACTTCCTGCAAGCTGATGCGGTCGGAGTTTACTCCACAGAAAAAGCTTGCTATTCCCATTACCTCTGAGGTTGATTGCCTTCTAGGCACCAAGTAGAGACTAGAGAGAAGCTAATGCCTCGTACATATTAGAAAATGCGGCATTACTGTCTGGAAACTCTTTGGGGGGGGGGGGGGGGGGGGGGGTTCACCATGTATACATGGTACTACCGATGTAAAGTGGGAAAACTTTGTAAATTCTGGGATCTACACTACATAGCTAGACGATTGTATAGTGCTGAAAATAATCATATTCATACCTTCTATGGGATTTTCTCAACTCCTTGCCGCGAGTCTGAGGTATTAAAAACACATCGTGTTTCATGATTCCATCATATGTTAAATTGGATGTACAGTTAGCATTCTGTTGTTCTGCATTCGCAATTGCATCTGAATCAAATCCTCAAGGGAAGAAGAAACTAAACAAGTGGGGCTCTAATCTGGGCCGGTGGGGTGCAACTGAAGCTGGGTCTAATGCTCCGAGTCGCGCCAGTTGGGCTGTTTCCTTTAGATATTACGCTTGGGCATAAGCCCAGTAAGCAACAAAATTGGGTCCTTCTAATCGCGATTAGTGTGTGCGATCCAGTTTGGGCCATCAAAATTTTCAACTGTACGAGGTATAGTAGTCTAATTTACGGGAAGGACCCTCGTATGGTTTTTAATTACACGTGCTTCCCCCTGCTTGAGTTGGGTCGTTGGCGGGCGAACTACAACAAGTAAGGAAGCATGCCGTTCATTCAGGGGGGAGAAAAAGGAAGCGCGCAGTGCAGACATGCACGCACTTTGGGTTAATTCGGCGTCCAAGCTGATAGCGAACTCTCAGATCAGATCGTGCTGGTGGCAATGAAATTGAACTCTAATGTCCATGTTCAACAAATCGAAGTAATGGCATTTGTTTCCTTGATCGGTGCAAATGACAGACCCAGGCTGACCAAAAGATGCCATGGAGTCCTGTGCCGGAAGCATGGGCTGTGTCCTAACTGGCCTGTAAGGCTGTAAAATCCATGTAGATCTAGGCGATGGATTTTTCGAGTTTAATCTAGTGTGCAACTTGACTAGACGATCCTGCCTAATTTAATCCTCAGAACATGTCGTTTGTAAGCAAAACACAACGCATTTGAAAACCGGTGGTCCTGTCGTTTGGAAAGGCAGGAAATTTGCCAGACTCCCTAACTTCAAGGAACGCATGTGACAGCCTCCTTATGAATTAACAAAACGGTGGGGCTTTTCTGTTCGGTGCTGCTGTGGCGCGATTCAGAGGATAAATCTACTCCATTACCCTTGTGAGGTTGCAACTCCGGCGTTTTTATCAGATCCAGATCAGGTACAATCACCCACAAGAAAATAAGCAAATGCGTTCCTAGCCCACATACCCATGGAGATAAAAGAAAATGTAATGTGTAGGATCGACCATTGGAACAGAAAATTTGACAGCCTCTGCTGCATCGCAAGCCTGTTTTTCGCTAGTGGGATCGCTCAAAGTGCTTAATCCAGACCGTGCAACACACAGTGAAGGAGTCAATCAGATAAATGCATGCAACAGGCAATGGCAACACACCCCTGCTACAACCACTTCAGGCAGGGGCTGGCTACATGCTCAGCGCAGTCACCTGGAGTAAACGAAAGGGACAGAATTAGAAAGGAAGAAAAACCGCCACCCAAGTTGCACAAAGAAAGTCATATCCATCACATAGGTAAAGGAAAATCAAGCGACGATTCTCTTTCTTTGCAGTCCAGCTCAGCTAAATCAAGCGACGATTCTTTTTCTTTGCTGTAATAGCACCAAAATGTAAAGGAGAAGAAAAGCAAGGAATGAATCAATCCAAAGGAGAATAAAGGAAAGAAAGTAGAGTTTTGCCGTTAGACCCATCAACTTTTAGAAAGCCGAATAAAAGTAGCGCTCTCAAAGGTTCCCAGACCGTCTAGGGACGGTCGGCACCGTCTCACGTTTGGATTATCATCATCCGGTAGAAAATTCTAATATTACCTTTTTGCCAACTTACCTGCCGCAATAGAAAAGCCCCAAACAGTGTAGGGCTGCTTTTGGATGCGTAGGATTGTCGTCGCTCGCTTAAGCTTTTGTTTTGATATGATGTGTTAAGTCAGATTAATTGCTTGTTTAGGTGGAGATCCTGAGTTGATGCCGTCCGCACGTCGCTCCGCTCCGCTTGGTTAACATGCAAGTGTATGGTAGAACGGTAGATTGTAGAGTTTATGAAATATGCGATGTTTACATGATATGATGATACTTACATGGAATTGCAATGTTTACATAACATGATGATGTTTATCTAATGATGACAATGGTAATGGAACAGGGTGAGTAGCGATGCCACTCTACCAATGATAATACTGATGAGAATGACAATGACAATGACAATGATAATGGGTTTATGCATTCGCATCATGTGCACTCATGAAACGAGAACTGAGATCCACCTAGGTGGATCCCACAAGACCTACTTCGATAAGCCTCCACGGGAGTGGAGAGACCCCGTGCCGATATGGGCGGGCCCAAGATTATTTTGGGTGAACATCGACAGATGTTCACTCAGCAATACCGGTATATGCAATGAGATGAGCAAATGAGCATGTAGAGTAGTGTTGCATTGCACTATGAGTAAAACAATGTTGGGATATGTCAATGGAAGTATGAACATGATAATGTATGTGGAATATGTTATGGTTGGTAGTAGAGATGGCAACGGGTAAATACCCATCGGGTATTGCCATTTCATACCCGTACCCGCTAGGTGTAAATTTACCCGTCGGGTTACCCGTATCCGCACGCGGGTAGGAAAATTTACCCATACCCGTACCCGCGCGGGTATTACTACCCGATGGGTAACCCGTACCCGTAAGCATACCCGGTTCAACACATAAGAATATCATCAATTTAGACATTCATTAATCATACATGTCAAGCACAAAAGCGTCTAATGATCAAAATTAGTACATCACATAAACATACTTGACATGACCATATCAACATATGACAAACAAATAAACAATCAACAACAAGTAGATAATAAAATTAACATTTGAGTGGGATGTCTAGTTGTCTAATGCGGGTATTCATTACCCGCGGGTAGGCGGGTATGGGTAGTATATACCCACACCCGCATCCGCCTACCCGGCGGGTAGAGGATTTCGCCCAATAACGTACCCATGGGTACATAAAATTTTCCATACCCGTCTCTTTATCGGGTAAAACCCGTCGGGTATTCGGGTATCGGGTACCCATTGCCATCTCTAGTTGGTAGAATGGTTACATAATTGGGCAGTGTTTATCGTTCTATTGTGTACTTGCTGAGTCTTTAGACTCACCCTTGATTTGTTGTTTTTTTTTATGTGACCGTTGAGGACGTCATGCACGGGTGGGAGTAGCACATGAATAACTTCACGTACTTACAGCGCTTCACATATCAGTTTTTGTTAGTATGTTTAATTCCACTAGTAAGCGAGAATAGTTGCTTAAAAATGGTATAGTGTAAGTGGTCGTTGATTTATGAATAAAGTAGAGTTTGCTTAAAAAGACTAGCAGTTGTTTAAAAATGTTACTATTATACTATCATGGTAGCACTCTAGGCTTAGAAGATGGGCGGGGTGTTACATTTGTAGTCCAGCTCACCTAGTGACCATATAAAAAGATGGGGTCTTTTTGGTTGTGGTTGATGGCTTTTGGCCATAGCATGGTTGTTTGTGCGAATAAACCAAATACCGATAAGTCACGTCAAAGATGTTATCCTGATAAATTACTTCGAAAAGAAGATGAAGAAATCACTTTTTATTTGTTAGTGTAAAGCCATAAGCTATGTCCATAAGCTAAAAAGAAAAAGACCAAAACCTAGCCATCCACGTCAACCTGATAATTAAACTAAACTAAATTGAACACCCCTAACAAGGGCCATCCTGCCTGCCTTGCCTTCCTATTTTCCCTAATGCAAAGGACGATTTTTGGACGGGAGGCAGCATAAGCATGGGACGCGTATCCTCTGCCTTCAAAGTCAGTGACCCAAAGTCACTGACTTTGAAGGCAGAGGATCTCAATTGGTAAGCATGTGGCGTGGGAGAGCTACATGCGGCTTTTTCAATGGAAAATTTGGATATACGACACTTCACATTTTTGTCTATGATGTGCCACGTCTTTTACTGTAATTGATTATTTACTCATGATTTCTTCTTTTTCTCTAATATTTGTCTTTTGGCATGAATTGACTATGAATAGCTGGAGGAAGAAAGGGCAAGGATAAATAGTCAATTCACATCAAAAGTGATAAATTCGTGAGAAAAAGAAGAAATCACAAGTAAATAATCAATGACTACAGGAGAAATGACATATCAGAGACGCCAAACTAAAAGGCATATATCTAAGGCCCTGTTTGGATCCCATGGTCTAAATTTCCTTTTTCAATTGGTCGTCAGCAGAGGAGCCCCTCCAACGCCCCAAACGGCGCATGTTCTCCCGCGACCGTCCGTGTCACCGGGTGGTTGTCCTTGATTCCGTTTCACAGGTTCTCTCTCTCTCTCGAATTCCGTTGCCAGACTTTTTTCCTTCTCCGCGGGGAATTTTCTTTGGGTTCTTGTTAAACATCATTTAGGCCCTGATCAATTTGGCTTTAGCTTCTGCCTTCTGGTTTATTTTGCACTATTCATAAATTTTGTCTTTTTCTGAACTTTTGGTTTTTTGTTGAGCTTTTTTGCCGGTTCTTTTTTTCCCGTATTCGTTTGTATTATACGTAATGGGCTAACATATTTTTTATATTTTTAATTTTTTTTTAAATTTAATTATGGTAAATAAGCTTCTGTCAGCTACAGTGCATTTTTCAGCCAGCTACAGTGTTTTCAGCCATAAGCCACGAGCTTTTCAGCCGAACCGATCACCACCTTAGGTATTTTCTTTCTAATTTTTATCTAGATTTAGAACTATTAGATTAGAGATTTAATGGCTATAAATTATCTTCCCTTCCCCTTCAATTCTACCGCCTCTTTTTTTAAAAATAAAGGGTCTCTTGATCACTAATACAAAGATCATAAATTTAAATAATAGTTAAAAATATCTAGATGATAACTAGACACTCTCATTTTCTTTTGGACCGGCCGGGGAGCTCGAACCAGAACAAGATTTCGGGTGTGATCAAAATGGCTTGAGCTTTTGGCTTCAGCTTATTTTTGCACTATTCATAAATTTCGTCTTTTTCTGAACTTTTGGCTTTTTTTTGAGTTTTTTTACCGGTTCTTTTTTTCCTCGTATTTGTTTACATTATACGTGATGGGCTAATATGTTTTTTCTATTTTTAAATTTTTTTAAATTTAATTATGGTAAATAAGCCTCTGTCAGCTACAGTGCTTTTTTCAGCCAGCTACAGTGTTTTCAGCCATAAGCCACAGGCTTTTCAGCCATTTTTTCTTCTTTGCGGCGACGCCGATGGAAAACGACGTGGTGCGCGCGGAGAAATCAGTAATTCGTATGCGCGGCGCACGATTGGATGATGCGTGCACGGCCGCTGCTGACTGCGGCCTCCACTGGATCCCTGAGCGCGTGGGATTTTCGGTGACGAGCTCGGCGGATGCCCTGGATTATTATTTCTCCTTTCGCTACTCGTCATGGAGCAATGCTTTCTCGTATACTCCATGTTTCTTTATTGCCATGTACTCCTGCAAGCTATCTGACTTGAGTATTTAACACAAGAGTTCAACAACACATTTTTATTTGCAAAATAGTTAATCAGGAGCTTTGAAACTGTCCTGGGAAATCCTTGGCTAATCTAGTATTAGCCATGTTCTTTTTGTTTGTCAACAACTTTTAATTTTTAGTTTCTTTCAGCAATCACTATTCATTAAACCGTAACACAAAAGAACAACCGTATATAGAGACAACCATGCATGATCCTGTAAGAGAGCATGAATGAAGGGCGGTATTAAATACTCTCTCTATCCTGTAATATAAGTCCGGTATATATATCTAGGAAGTATGTTATTTAAGTAATATTTAATAAAATTAGACCATAGCTACTCCTAAATAATATAGTATTATTCTTTCCATTAAAGATAAATATAATCTAATTTTTTAAATATTATTTAAATAATATAACTCTTATGTATATATTTCGGGACCGAGGGTGTACGAAACAAGCTCCGTTCCATGTTGGTAGGCAGGCACAGATCATGTGTGTGCATGACTCACGATCGGTCACCATAATTGAAGCATTGCATCACGTGCTTTGGTGGAATATCTACCAAGTTACCAGACCAATTATGGCAGTGCATCCAGTAAGCAAACCATTTCACGCAAGGCCTCGTGTTGCATTAATCGCACCACTAGTCACTAGTCTGCGCCAACACTGAGTTCTACAACCTTCAGTGTACTATGGAGTATAGTAATGTAGTATACTATGGGAAAACAGTGTTTCCTCTTGTGGCTCGTGCGTCACAACTGCCTGTTGCCATCCAACAATTCCCTGCGACAGTCCAGAAACAAAGAGAGGGTTACAGCATCCAGTTGCAATAAACAAGCAGGGATTAGGAATCACGCAGCCCTCGGCTCTTCTCATCCATACATGTATGAACCCTCATTTCTTTTACCTTTAGATAGCTGTCATATCGATTTCGCTTGCTGTTCGTGGAAGATACCTTGCGAGTCTTCTTCTAGCTGCAAGTGGTTAACCCCAGCCACGCTTGCATGATTTGTCTCGATCGTTTGGTCTCCAAGCTCCTGACGAAATTCTCAACTAATCATACTTTATAGCCGTAGAGTACAATTTAAGGACCAATGCTTAGTCTTAATACTAATAACGACCAGCTAGTTAGTTTGCTTGTCCAGGTCATTCGATTACAGTGCTACTGTTCAGTTCAGTTTAGAAATATTATTAATGAAACGATTGCTACTGGTAAAACAACACACAGCAAAACACAACCCACACGTACATTTCTGGTGGCTGCTGGTAATTAATTCCCATTGTTTTAGAGAATCTTTGGACTGATCGACCATTCAGGAATTGAGACTTCTGCAAATTGTTTTCGATGAACAGGCTGGAAGCTGTGCGGGCGTACCGAAAGCTTATAGTATAATTTAGATAACCAAGCGTGTGGAATTTGTTAAATGAATGTGGCTGATGCATCCGTCCTTCCTTGATTGGGGGAGTCAGTATGGCACTTCATTTAAAACAATTACTATAAGTTTGAGACATGCATTAGGAGTTTAGAATTGCATATGGATCTATGTGTGATTTATTGTGTATCCCTCTGATCTTCTCCGCATAGACTGATCATTTTATAGACATGTAACTGATTGATGTATTGTGGGCGATAAGAAGGACCCTCTAGAACACAAAAAATTGATCGAGAATGAATTGTCTTCCTTTTCAATCCCTCTCCGGTTAAAGCGAAAATAAGGACAGTTGCAAAAGAACCTCTCCGGTTAAAGCGAGGAGAAAAAGGAAAGGAAAATAATAGAATATCGAAAATAAGGTGCCAAACTGATCAGAATAGTAGCGTTGAAAATATAGGACAGGTAAATTTGGGATTCTCTAATAAATATGCTTTAAGATGATTGATTTTTCGGAGTTCTTGCATAGGAAAGCAAAATAGTCATATTACTGTTTCTTGATTTGATTTAAGGGCGCCATCGCCATTATTCGTTGAGATAAAATAAGCTGACTTATGACTGTAACTGGTGATGGCTTATTTGGTATAACTAAATTTAAAAAATAAAAATAAAAAAATCAGGTTAGCCCATCATAAACAATGCAAACGAATATGGAAAAAACCGTCAAAAAAGCTTTAAAAAGACCAAAAAACGAAATTTAGAAATAGTAAAATATAAGCCAAAAACTCAAGTCAAAATAAACAGAGCCTTCAGTTCAGCATTAGAAAAGTTGGCACTGACAGCGTACCTACAGGGTGCTAGGGAGGATGAACATTGCATAGTTGATCAGCCTAACTCCGGTATTGTTGTTCTACTTATCCTCAGCATTAACATCGAACTTTCAAAGCGGTTGAAAAGATAATGATGTTCTTTCGACAGTTGCACCACATCAGAAAGTAATGAATACCGCTAAATATCACACAGTAGAGCGCTGTAACAATTTGCTGATAAAACAGCACTCTGTTCGGCTTTGTGGATGTTATTCTTCCGAAAGATACTGGTAATAGTTTTCAGATCTCTTCGATGTCAGCTAAATTTTGTGGCGATTGAAATGATTACAGGAAGCATATATTCTGCTGCGCAGCTAGTGATGGGCAGTCACAAAGGCTGGGATATTGATTGTGCTATGAAGGCCAGCATGTCGGGCATGTGTAGCGTCGGCAATCTATAGTGATGGAAATAGTTGCTGGGACTGAGATGGCAATGGGTACCCGAAACCTGATATTCGGTGGGTTTTTACTCTATTAGGCATGGGTCTGAGTCAATTTCCTAACCCATGGGTCTCTTAATGGGCAAAAAGCCTAACCCATCGGGTCTACCGGGTTCGGGTACGTTCCTATAGTACCCAAACCCGTAAACCCATGGGTAATATAAACCCGATCCATAGGAGTTATAAACCCAGACTCCCAGCCTCCCAGCCAAACCCATAGCCCATTAGCCCCAAGCCCCCAAATCCAATGCGGCAATGCCCCATTACCCATATGGCTAACCCTAGCTAGCACTCGGTCACGGTCACTACTCACTCCTCCCCAGTCCCCACCGCGATTCAACAGCCGTCGTAGCGGCGGCGCATCTGGCGCTCCACACTTGATCTCCGGCAGTCTCCACGCTCGCCCTCCCGTCCCGCAGCTCCCGCTCCTGCTCCCGCCACTCTCGCCGCACGCTCGTCCTCCCGCACGCCCTCGCCGTCGCCTCGCCTTCCAGTTCAGCCCGCCGCCCCCACACCGCAGCCAACGCGCATCGCAGCAGTAGGCTCTTGGCCATGGCGCTGCCCTCCGGCTCCAACGAAGATGGCTGGTGAACTTCTTCCTCCTCTCCATTAACCATTGTTGCAACTCGCATTACTGACCCCACGGGCGACCCATGGGTACCCGTTAACCCAGTGGGTATAGGTCTGGGCAAAAATCTGCACCCGTCATGGGCATGAGTTTTTTAGCGGGCACGTTCAACTTTCATGGGCACGGGTTTAGGATAGCAAAACCCAGCGGGTTTGTGCCCGTTGCCATCTCTAGCTGGGACGAAGCAATGTGAGGCGTCAGGGATTGAACGTTTGAGCGGGTACCCCGCTTCCAACTCCTTGCCGGTCATGCTTGCATGACAGCATGGGCGCCCACTGATAGCGAAATTCACTTCGCTCCAAACAGTTTCAATTTCTGGTTTAACTTAGAACATATCGACGTTTAATTTTGACTTTTTTTTGCCTTTTTGTTTTTCTCGGCTGTTTTATCTTTTCTCTTTTTTTCATTTCCATTGTCCATTGTCTGTAGGATATAACAGTATTTTTTTGTTTTTTGTTTTTCTTTAATTAAATGACTCATAAAAATCTAACCATTACTACAATGTAATTTTAATTAAGCTGTTGTAGCTAATGTAACTTTTTCCAAGAGGCTACTTGATAGTCTAGCTTTTTGTTGGACTAGCTAGTTTGAGCTGTGGATGAAGGTTAAAATATTTGAAATACCTTTGAGGGTTATTCAGTGTAAAAATGGTTGATTTTGATTTTCTTTTGCGAAAATATGTATTAAATGACTTAATTATACTAAGTTAAGGATATTTGAGCAATATTACACTTGTTTGATCGTTCCTAAAGCCATTATCATCTATTTTAAACTTTAACATCAACGTTGTCAATGTAATTTCGGTCATGTGCTACTCAATCAAATCCAACGTTATTCCCATGTCCATTGTTGTAGCACGATCACGGCCACAAGAACATCACCGTGATTCCCATGTCCATTGTTGTGGCAAATTATTGAATCAGATGGTTACCATCGAACACATTCATTTTATAAAGTAAAACCCTCATCTGAATAAGAAGAGATGCTTCTAATTCTATCATACAATGATCTCAAATATGAATCAATCAACAACATCAACCATTCGAAGCTCTAAAATCCAAATAATTAAATAGCCAACGAACAGCAAATTGGGAAGGACAATAGCAAGAGCAACAATTTTGGGATAACTAAAATCCAATCAATTAAACGCCAATAGCATGAACCACAATTTTGTGTAATTAACATGAAGACCCAAATTGAAAACAATTATGGATCTCACGTTGGGGACGAGCTGATGTGATGCTGATCTGGGAGAGGGGGTGGTTGCCTGTCGTGAGTCCTCCCCTCTACTAGCAACGGTGAGGATGTTGGGGATGAGGAGACTGGGGCGACGATGGCAGAACGACAACAACGCCAAGGAGCTTGAGGTGATTGAGGTAGGTCACAGAGCTGACTGTATCAAACACTAGGAGGACGGCGACGATGTCCTTCTCAATGGTTGTGGTAGCCTCCGGGGTTAGGGAGGGCGGCGGCATATGGATCTAGGAGAGTGGCGCCTGGATTCAGGAGGGTGTCATTAGGAAGGGGGCGGTTGGGGCGATGGCAATCGGACACCGTTGGGATGCGGAGGAGGCGACAACATCGACTAAAATGGTAGGAGGTGCAGGTGGTGACATCATCAACCGGAGCCAGCAGGAGATGGCGACAGTGTCCAGGCGATGCGGCGTGGCCAACTGGGATGGCAGGAGACTGACTAGGATGACGGGAGATGAAAATGTCAACAACGTTTAGGCGATGTGGTACGGCTGACCGAGACGATGTGGGATGGAGGTGGCGGCGGCGTCGATCAGAATTGGTGGAGATGGCAGCGGCGTTTGAGCAATGGGACAGTCGTGCGGGGATAAGAATCACCTGGGGGGAGTGGTCACCAACGACAGAGGACTTGGGGGACGGCGAGTGGTGGCAATCGGGTGGGATGGGGCGGCGGTGGCGCGAACCCTAATCACTGAAGGGAAGAGAGGAGTGCACGGGGTGGGGAGTGAGAGAGCGAGCGGGAGTCAGGACTTGCGATTTGAATGAAAACTCCTTTTTTTTTATGTGGTGATACCTTATAGAATAATTTCCACTAACTTTTAGTGACAATGTATCAACTTCAACTTACCAAAAGCCAGGAAATCACATCTCTCTTAACTTTTGGCTTTTAGTATATTTTCCCAAAAACTACCTTTTAGCTTATCCCAAAATTGCTTAGAATATTGCCCGTTTGAGGGCTCTTGGACTTCTTGAAGCAGAAACTGGCTTAAAGCCCGAACAGGGCCGGGATTATGGTGGTGCCCCCGCGTACGCTGCCTGGTTCACCGTCTCCATCCCTAGCCGTTCGTGTAGGCGGGAAACGTAGCGCCCATGCATGTAACCATCCGACTGGTGGCCTGTAAAACGCCCGGTACGTGTAGCCGCCCCTCCCATGTGACGTGACGCTGGAGTGGATAGGGCCTCGGGCCGTCTCGGGGGCAAACGGCGTCGCGGCTCTCGCCTCGTCCCGTCGAGCGCGACGGCGCGGTACCGCGCGCCCCACGGTCACGGGCATGACCGGGACACGGCCGGCCGGGCGAGCGCGACGGGAACGTGCGTACGCGGGTGGGGTGGGGGCGCGGCCTGCTCTCAGCTTTGCTGTTGCGTTCCCTGCTGTGGCGTATAGGCCGCGGGCCCCCGGACGGCGGGAGGGAGGGCCGGGCCGCGTGCAGAGGGTGTGACCCCGTATGCCTGGTGTGCGCGTACGGCCGGCTTGGGGAGGTGGGGCCCTATGGACGGTCCTCCACGTGCATGGAAGTTGGGGAGTTAGGACTTGGGAGCCTACACTACGTACGCTGCGTTCCTTACACCTGGCGGTATAAAAATTTGTTAGCGTCCTGAGCGATGATTGAGAAAGTTGCCGCTATGAAATCGGACAAAGGCGTGTTCTTTTTCTTCGAAGCTAGCAGCTTTTGATTTTTGTTTTAGTATTTAACTTTTCAACGGAGTATTTTCTTCAGACGGAGTCTACAAATTAAACAATATACACGTTAAAAACCCAATATCTATACCAACCAAAATCGCAAGTGAGTATCTTTCTCCGTAATCTGTACTGTAAACAGCCAAAATTCAAAAATTTCAGCCAAAAGCCATAAGCCGCAGCCGTTACCAAATAGGCCCAAAGGCCGCTCGTTTGGGTTTAGATTTCTGATTTTCGGTTTATTTTATTATTATTATTATTAAATTTTGTTCCTTTTTTTTAGATTTTTTGAGCTTTTTTGCCGGTTCTTCTTTTCTCGTATTCGTTTACATTATACGTGCTGGGCTAACCCGTTTTTTATATTTTAAATTTTTTTAAATTTAATTATGCAACATAAGTAATCATCAGCTACAGTGTAATTTCAGCCAACTACAGTGAAAATTCAACCATAAGCCACAAAAAATCAACCCAACTGAGCACACTGAAAGAGCATGTTCTTTTTTGTTTGGTCTTATAGTTTATAACTATAACTTATAACTTTTAGACTATTCGTAAGAGAGAGTGTAGAGTAACAAAAACCCGTGTACGGTTTTGATCGATATAAATTGTACTATAATCAACCTATAGATCTCGCCTTGAAAAGACACACCGTTTAAAAGCCAGTTACTGTAGAAAAGCCCAAAAATAGCTTTTAAAAACTGAAAAGAAGAGACCCAAAGTGCGTTAGTACCCTATACCAAGACGATTAATGAGTGAAAACTATGGCATGAAACGGCTTGTGAGGACTTATGTCATTACAAGTGGTAATAATATAAGCCAACAGATTGTTATTCGTTTAACTGGTAGAACACCCCTCTAATAAATAATAAGCTCATCAGAGTGTTGTGGCAGAACAATAATTAGAGGCGGTACATCCTTATTACAATACCATGGCCTCACATGGCTACAGTCTGAAACATGGCTTAACAAATTCTGTCTGAATATTATAATACTTGGAAAGGCCCTAGTTCTAACGACTAGTTATACAAGACAGAAATGAGTAGATAGCTACACACTAATATACTCAAGTTCACATAAACAACTCCCGGCCGCTTTCTACTCATCCCAACTTCTATGCAGGGTACCCATCTTGTTTCATACTCCAAACCGATTTCGCTTCCTTTGGTATAGCAGTCCTCCGCGTAGACCTCGGCATAACCATGTATCACACCGTTTTGACTCACCTCCAACAAGGAGGATTAATATCAAGGATGAGTACAGAAATATTCAGCGAGCTTATTTTAAAAAAAATGCACTTTATGCTTATAAACTAATATTTTTTGGAGCATCCATTCTCATTCTCATTTTTGTTCTCTTTCTCGTTGTCATTCTCTTTCTCTTTCTCATTCTCATTTAGAAAGTAGATGCTTTTAGGTTGTGAAAGAATTTCGTATTGTTAATCTAGAAATCTGCTGAACACTCGTATAGTGGATGAAAACATCCACTGGCTCTGTAGCCTCCAATCCAGAAGACAACCATGAATTCATAATTTATATAGTATTGTGTAGGCTTCTACCACATTATCCATAGTCACTCTGATTCTTATAGTGAGTGGATATTCGTATTTCTTTATATGTGATGCCCAAATTAGAGTGCAGAATTTTTACCTCTATCTCAGTATATTATATCTCCACCCAACTGACTTATAATTGTTGGCCTGAGGCAATTTAGTACCCTCACTTGGCACCTTCACAATTATAAGACACTCATTGGTTGGGCCAGAGAATCACCTTTACCCGACACTCCACTGTGCTAATATATGCGCCCCGCGTCCCCCACTTTTGGGCTTTATACTAGTTCTGAGTTCATGCAGCTTTAGGCCTCCCCCCCCCCCCCCCCAATTTCTGAGCTCTATATCAATTTTGGGTTCCTCCTAGATCCCCCACTTTCAGGTTCTATACCGGTTTTGGGTTTCTCCACCTAGTTATACTACTTAACCATGTAGAGAGTATAATAACTTTGATAGAGTTACTGATTCTGCCCGCATTTAGACGGAACAATGGTGATACAATTTATACGGTCCATCACACAAATGAAGTTTCCATGTCCTTATATGCTAACCATATATGGAAGGTCTCATACTTGTCCTTTTTTCTTTCCTAACCCTAGGGACCTTCACTTACCTTTTATTTATTGGTAAGATAGTGGTTTGTCTAACTACCTACCTTTTTCTTATCCTGTGGGCAACTACTTCAGCAGTTGAGACAGTGATATCTCTTTCATCTCTTTTTCATAGCACTCATCTAATTTAAATATTATTTTTAATTTTATATAGGGTGAAAATAATTTAATAGGTAAATACTTTTTTTACTGAAGATACTTTGATCATATGTTCAAAGGGATGCTTGCTTGGAATTTAATAACAGAGTTGGATTCAGGTAAGATCAAAGTGAAGTCCCTCTCTTGACTCGGATTATTGCCTACATTTGATACGTAGGCTACAACTTAATTTATACAAAACACAATAAAAATTCAATATGCCAATATGCTTGTGCTCCTAAAGTGATGTTTCAGTCAATTAAATCGATTGTGGTAATTTAATTAAATTCTATCATCCACTTGCTGCTTGATGTTATTTTATTTGAGTGAGGTTGTGGGGCTCGTCTAAGAGGTATGCTTAGCATTTTATTGATTTTTGGGTAATTTCCTGCTCAATCACGATTAAGCAGATACATGTACAAATATAAACTGCAAAAATAGTCCTATCCAATTTCACGCATGCAATCATGCCTATTCAATTTTAATGCAAGTGTGTACGCATTTATCTAGCTCACTAAATAATTCTGGGTTTCCGGGTCACTCGGATAAAATCCTCTCTCTAGTACATGTTCCCTTGCTGTAATTTAGCACATGCACGACAGTTTAATTTACAAATACAAAAGAAATTAAATACTTAAAAATAATTAAATAAATTATATTAAAGCATTCACGTGCCATCCCTGAATTTTATTTTAGTCAATTGCAGATTTTTATGAATTAAATACAATTTAAATCGCCAAGTACAAGTTTAACCGCCTCGTACAGTTTTTAGTCTTCTGACAGCAATTAATTTATTCTAATAATCCAAAATAATTATGAGTGGGTGTCTACAATTTAAGTACGACTAAAAAAATTATCTAGATATTTAAATATACAACACAAGGCTCTAGATGACCGTACATGAATTTAATTTGCACGTGCTTAATCCCTCTCCCCCTCCATTTCTTGTTCGGCCAAATCAATCCTGGTCACTCCTTTTTCTTTATATCTCTCCTACTTTTCTTATCTTCTTCCATTTCCTTTCCCCATTTCTTCCTTTCTACCTCCTTGCTCCACCCAGTCAAACTCCCTAGCACCGCCTCTTGCCATTGCTTGGCACCTGTGCCAGCCTTCGCCTCTAACCATGCCACTCAGGTGCGTCGCCTCCTCTGGCTCGACCACTGTGCCTCTCAGCCTCCTGCGCCTCCAGCCCTTGCTCGCCTGTGCCCGACCCATGGCCTCCTCCCTTGGGCCCTGCCTACTCTGTGCACTAGCCTACTCAGCTCCGACTACTGACTCCTTCTCCCCATAAACTTCTTCCCCCTTTTTATTCAATATCTTCTAGTTCTTGATTTTTATTGCTTTAATTTGTGATTTGAGATCATTCTTGTTTATGCATGGTGAGGATAGTGGCGGTATGCTATCTCAACTTGCTGTGATAGGGCTCGAGGCCTTTCTGTGCACTGAGGAGCATGGGGTGGCTATTGGGTGCACGTGGTCGGCCGATGGTGGCGCGCCGTCGTCACTGTGGTCTCACCTAGGTATACTCTTCCCCCTACTCCTTTCTTCTTTATTCCCCCTCCTCTGCTCTGTGATGGCTGCAGTATTGCTATGGTTGTATGGTCTGTGAATGTGATGATGCATGTGGTGTGGGCCTAATAAGTAATAGAAAAGATTAGGAATGGATTGTGGCTACCTTGTCGATCGTTTGTTGCCTTGCTTCGGGAAGAATGAAAGTTTGATGTTGCTGGCCACTTTCTTGACATGGTTGTGCTGGTGGTCGACTTGTGGGGCTGGTTGCCTTCTCCACCTATAACTTGTGGCTTCCCTCCTGTTGTTGGGCCTAATAAGCAATAGAAAGTATTAGGAATGGATTGTGGCTACCTTGTCGATCGTTTATTGCCTTGCTTCGGGAAGAATGAAAGTTTGATGTTGCTGGCCACTTTCTTGACATGGTTGTGCTGGTGGTCGACTTGTGGGGCTGGTTGCCTTCTCCACCTATAGCTTGTGGCTTCCCTCCTGTTGTTGCTCCTCCTCCTCCTAATGCTTGCTTGCTCCCCCTGGCTTCACTGCCTTGCCGCCTCGCCTTTCTTCTCCTTCGACTGGAGGGATGGTGGTAGGAATGGATTCTGGGAGGGAAGGGGATAGGGAATGCTGGTGGCTTGTGTTTGCTGGTGGTGTTGGTGGCCAATTGAAATGTTATCTCTTTCCTTCTCCCTAGCGCCCTATCCTCCTCCTCTGGTGTCTGTGCCTTATTGTGCTCTCCTATGTGACTAATGTGTTTATTGTGCATAAGGGGTTGAATTTAGATATTTTTGCTGGTTGGTTAGGAAATGGAATTTTGGAATAAATTCAGGTTAGTTTTTAACACCAGATAATAAAATCCTATAGTTGCGAGAGGTGTCGACTGGCCCTGGACGATCTGCTATCTCAAGGAGCGAAATGCTCATTTTGATATTTCAACTAGGTTTTGACGACAACAAATCTTTCCTTTATTTATTTTATTCAATTTTTTGGTCTTCTGTTATTAATTTTCTTCGCAATTAAAATAATGCCGGTCACTCTTGTTTTGTAGATATTTATGTAATTGAAATTGTAATGTAATTATTTTTATTTTGGAGACAATGGACTTGATTGAGATGGAGATTTGTAAATTGATGTAATTTAAATTGAAATTGATGTGATTTGAATGATATTTGACGGAGACTGAGGATGGTAGATGGATGTAATTTGAATTGTAGAAAGATATAAATCGGACTGTTACATTGATGTAATATGGATTATTAATATTTTTATTTAACTCAAGGAATGATTATAATTATTGCTTGATAGATGTAATTTATTTATTGTAACTGGACAATAATTAATTTATGACTGACATGCTCTATTTGGGGTTGTACTGAGATGAATTCGTATTCGAAAACTTGAAAGTTGGGATGGCTTGTAAATTCGTATTCGAAAATTTGAAATTTGGGATGGCTTGTTAATTGGCAATTATCAACAAGGCACTGATGTATCTTCATGTTTATTGAATTAATTCATGTTTGTTACAATGCAAGATGTACTAACATGATTAACTCTGTAACCTATTATCACATGTGATTATTTTTGGCAATCGCAACGACGCATCAACTATTCAGTTACATGTTTTAGGAGATTTAACATAGCCATGTACAACAAGGGAGAACCATGGTACAAGCATCTCCGGACGTGCAGTGGTAGAACGCACCTAGCGCTACCCACATGGAGTGTTGCTCAGGGGGCACATCGGACATGGCTGGTATCATTGTAGTGGCACACACAAATGCAACTAGGGTTCGCGCAGTAGTATGTGCAATCATAGGAACTTTCTATGTTGACAATCTCCTCGTTGTCCATCTCACGCTACATCTGTTAGTAGATATCATCGTTCTACTAGTTGGGATCATTAATCCGCACCTCCAACTTTAAGGTTCGATCCTATAGTGTATCTATATGCATCACAACATGGTGTTCATGGGGAGGTTCGATCCAGCTAACAAGCAAGGGCAGTTGCGAGCCAACACAAATAAGCGGAGCGTGCCAGGATGTCACCTCCTCGCAATGACGTCCCCTGTAGCAGCGACCCCATCTCAAATGTTCCAACCAAGCGTTCGCCACGACACCCGCCCAAGGGGGAGACACCACCCCTCTATTGGTGCAAGGACCCATGTAAATTCTTCAAATCTAAGAAGTGGCTCAGTCTGGGCATGCGTTACTTAGGTTGCGCGAACTACTCCTGTGACTATCCCGACAGCCATTGGGATATGAGCAGTTATCGCTAGCTGGTAAGGACCACATACATTGTGTTCCTCTACTATTATTTCTCTTCAAAAGTACGCACTAATAATCTCTCCCGTCTACTCGTAATCCCCGAAACTGCTATGTGGCCACCGCAAGTGGATCGACCTAGAGATCCACCCACATGACCAGTGGACTCTCGACTACAAGGAGTGGGATGTCAAAAGGTTCTACAAGATCCAGAAGAAGGAGCACCACAACGATGAGCAAACTGAGTGTATATATCGGGAGATGAAAGTTCATCTCCAGGCATGCACGCGCAGGGAGAGCGAGGCTCATGAGAGGGAGCGTGAGACAAAGAGGGAAATGGCGGCCAAGGCAAAATACATTACTGAAGAGATCAACGCCAAGCTCGCAAGGAAGGAAAAATGGCCTCGGTCCATGCAGTAGGTTGGGCCATTCTGAACTAGTCCCCCGAATATCAAATTTATTTCCATTCTAAAAAAGCGCATATGTATCATACGAGTACTTCAGTTTGTTGCATCGTACATGGTGTTATTTCTTATACACGAAACCAAACCCTGTGTGTTGTGTTATTTCTAGTTTTATTATAAAGTCTATTTTAACTCGCAATATCAAATCTTCTCGTCTTTTCGCATTCAATTCTTACTGCCAAATCCTAAGGTTCTAAATCCATTAATCAAGTTTGAGCTAAATTCAATTATTACCTCGATTCATAACTCACAAACCAACTGCAATCACGCACGCAGGCAATTTCAATTGCCAATTAAATGAGCATCACATATCGCTAATTATGATTAAATTAACATAAAATAACATGGCAAATTCATAGCACATAAAATTTTCAAAAAAATCAATAATTAGGTTGACAATGTCAGAAGACTGCACATGAAATTTTGTAATTTTTGGAGCTCGTTTGCTATATGTAATAAATCCTAAATATATCATAATTGTATGAATTTTTAAGCAATATTCATATAGGATAAAATTGTCAAAACATTACACAATAAAGTACATTATGTCAGAAGCCTGCATATAAACGTTTGTAATTTTTGAAGCTTATTTGCTATACTTAAAATTCAAAAATCGTAAATAAAAAAATCATAACTCAGCACGTGATTAAGCCAGCTTAGTCACATGTCGTCCACTGGTCGGGCGACAGGGAGGGCGTCGCCTGGTAACCGAGCAGCAGGTGGGTGATCACTAGGTGGCTAGGTGGTAGGCCCCTGCCGCCTGGTGGCTGGGCTCCAATGGCCTAGGTGTCTGCTGCCGCCCGGTGACGGGGCGACAGAAGTGCCATTTCTGCCAATTCCGTGCATATGGCTATTTGTTGAAATACGGGTTGAAAACATGTCAAAAGTGCCAAAACTCTCAAAAGGAGGATCGGATTGCATCATGTATTCATTCATGTGGATATATATGCATGGGCAAAATTTGATATATGCAACTCAGAAAGTTGCCACTTTGAGTTATGCCACTCAGTTTCTTGAAATTCAAAATTTGCCACTCCAGTTTCTTTCTCTTTTGACATATGCCATTATTACTCATTTTCTCCTATTTTCTTTTCTATTATATGATTTTTCCATATATTTCAAAGAAGAACTACTGGTTTTGCCCCTTATCTATTCCTTTCATCCCTTCGTTCTCCCCGTCGGAGCTCCTCCCTCCTCCCCGATGCCGCCCCTTCAAAGCCCCCGAGCTCCTCCCTCTCGCCCTCGTCGACCTCCCCACCCCCGTTGGCGCCAGATCCGACCTTCCCGCCGCCCCGAGCTCCTCCCTCTTCCCCGGCCCTCTTGGAGCCAGATTTGGCCTCCCCACCGCCCCGAGCTTCTCCCTCCCCCTCGCCGATTCAACCACGATCGCTCACAACCAAGGTCGTTCACAACCGCAGCCGCGTACGAGCACGGCCGCCTTCGACCACAACCACGACCGTTACGACCACGGTCACTTTCGACCACAGCCGCATTCGACCATGGCCACCTTTGACCACGACCACAGCAAGGAGTGGAGCAACGCGGAGGGGGCGGCGAGGGGAGGAGCGGCGTGGCTGGGGAGGGCGGTGCCGAGGGTGCCGGGGTGGGAGGAGGGAGTAGCTCTGGCGGGAAGAGCAAAGGGATGAGAGGAATAGACAAGGGACAAAACATATAGTTCATCTTTGAAATATATGAAAAAATAGAGAATAGAAAAGGAAATAGAAGAAAATGAGTGATAATGGCATATATTAAAAGAGGAAGGGAGTGGTAAATTTTTAATTTTAGAAAATTGAATGGTATATCTTAAAATGGCAACTTCAGGAATGATATATATCAAATTTTACCGTATACATGAGCCGTCACGACTGGTTCGTGTGCAACATCTTCTCCATCCAAGCGGGTGGGCGTAGCAATTCCCCTACAGTCACGCACAAGGCGCACCACCGAAAAAAAGGGTTCGCCTCCGGTTGTCCCGTCGTAGTAGTTTTTCCGATAAAATTCCGGCGCTACCGCGCGGTGGTGCACGGTGGACCGATCCCCCGCGGCCCCACCGGCGCAGCACCTCTGGTCCACGAAGACTCGGGCTTCACAGTGATCTCTCAGGAAACAGCACATGGTGCTGCCTGGCACGTGGCAGGAGGCCGCTCGCTCGTGATAAGGATCCTCGTGAACCTATGGCCCGCCATCGAGAACCGTACCGGATGGTCCCCACACCGGATAGGCGCACGAATCGCAAAGCGTACGTGGGATCCGCCGCGACCGTCCGTGGCCCACGGCAGGTAAGCCGTCTGTGATTGGGTTGCGACTTAACTGTACACAGGAGGAAATGATGGATGCCAAAGAATAAACAAAAATAAGTGGAGGTCGGGGTCCAACACGAGCCCATCCTCGCGCCATTTCTATACAATGGCATCGTGTGTGCGTCCCTGTGGCTTTCCACACATACCTACAGCAACCACTGTATTTTTTTTTCTTAGACGCATACACACACTCCCCACACAAGCACACCATCCGATGCCTCCACACACGTACAAAATGCAAAGGCCGAGAGAACATCTACACCCTCACAAGGTTCTCAACAGGCACTGTATTTAACGAGGTGAGATTAATGAAAACCCTAAACTTTAATGCCTTACAAAATTACGTGAATAGTACTCCTACAATATAGCTAGTTCAACTTGTGTGGCATGTGTCTGTGGCTAATTGGGTTTCTTTGTGAATTTTATAAGAGTTGACGACCTTTCGGTTGTTAAGTTGATGTGCCTTGGACATAACTCTTTTAAGGGTACAACGGAGAAGTACACACGTACTCACATTCACACATATATCTTACATGCACGTCTCAAACTTAGATCAGGTAGATGTATCTACTAGTATATGTTTAACTAGAGCGAAAATTTACATCTTATATAAAAAGCACACGTTTTAACTATCGAATACCTATATATAGGTGCACTCTCCCTTTCTAGGACCTAGCCCAAAGGAATATGATGCAAATCCTTTATTCCATCCAGGAATTGAACTCAGGATCGCTGGGTTCCAATCACCCGAACTCATTGCTGAGCTAACGCACGGTTCCTGCCTTAGTCATAACTGTGATAACCAATTGTAGCATGTAACGCCCCCGTTTCCAGGGGCGCGTACGGACACGGCATTCCGCAACTATTCACGCATGAACAGTTATGGAACGTCGCGCAAGAGTATACCATTGCATGCTTACAACAAAAGTCCAGCATATATTTGACATAAGGATTAACATCCAGAGTTTTGACAGCGGGGCGTGCAAGCCCAAAGTATAATTACATTCCAAAAGACTTCCAGAATCCGCTTGAGCGCGGCCGAGACCTAAAACCACGGGTCCTCGTCGAAGAAGAGACCCTCAGGGACGTCCTCGACGGGGAGACCTTCACCTTCATCTTGATCCTCTAAAGAAGGGCAAAAGCAAGCCGTGAGCCAAACAACCGGCTCAGCAAGTCCCAAAGGGACCCTAACTTTTTACATGCACGGAACATCAAAGGAAAGGAGTATACTTGGTTTATTACATTTGGTGGATGCAGTTTTATTTGCAAGCATTTTACAAAATGGACTCAAAACTTACTTCTTAAGATCTCAGGGGTTTTCAACAAAAGTTCATTAACCAACCTAATCCAAATTAAACATGTACAAAACTACTTAAGCTTCGCTGCTGGAATCACCCAAGTGACACAGCTCCAATAACCGGGAGCACGGCGTATTCGAATACCATTTATTTGACTCTGCAGAGTTTGCTCAGCTTTACCCACACGCACCCTTAACCCTCATGACTGAGTTAAGGAACCGGGTCTTTTCGCTGCTCAACTCTTGGTATACAGTTCACCTAATAGATAATAATCCCGCACACCCTCGGGCCCGAGTTGTGGGGACCTAAAGCGGGGTTTCACTTAAGTTGAGCAGGTACTAAACCAGGGTTGACAAGTCAACACCTGTGATTGAGCGGTTGCTATGACATTTGCTCAGCGTAAGGGTTTCAGTCCTTATATTTTCACATGGCCCGCAACCTTACCAGGCCCGCGACCCAACCTAGGGTAAGAGTTGGGTGAATAATCATAATCATCTTGCGATGCACCACAACCCCCCCTTCCTTTAATCCTAGGGTAAGAGATGGGTGAATAATCATCTTGCGATGCACCACAACCCCCTTACCCAACCTTGTGCACGCCGGCACTCTCCGCTCTAAGATACGGTGTCCCATACCACCCTACCTTAGAGTCGGGTTTTGCAAAGTCTATTGGCTCGCTGCCACGACCTTATTAGTATAAGACTTTTGAGTGATAATAATATATTACAATTATCTAGATTAACAGATAATTATTTCTAGGGTTACAAAGGCATGGCTACAAGTTTAACATGGCATTTGTCGGTGGTAGGATTAACTACTTAACAGGTCATTCTAAACATTTTATTTTATTTTAAACTAACATTTCACAACTAGCTCAATGCAAATAACATAATAGCATAATTAGATAACAATGGGTTGCAACATGATCAAAGGATTTGGGACTTGCCGTTGATTTGAATGATCTCGGCTAGCTCGAACGAAGAAACACCTGGGTCCTGAGCCTGCACTTGAACTTCCGGGATCTTTGACACTAGCGCAAACACATAAAATAAATCAAATCCAGCTTGAGACTAATCAAGCGAGGGAAAATAAACTATTTAAAAAGGAGTAAAATGCATAAACCCTTCAAATGGAATTTTAGGAATTTATCTGGAATGATTTTGATGGAAAGGAGGTCAAAAATGGGTCAAGAATATTATTTGGAGCAAAGTGGTGAAATTTGGGAATTTTTGGGATTTTCTGTGATTTTCTAGGATTTATTTGGATTTTTCTGGATTTTAGAAATTAGAAAATTGCTGGAAAATCCAATGGACAGTGACGGGCCGGCCTCTTGCGACAGTGCAACCCGAGCGGGAGAGTGGCCCGCGCGGCCGAGCGGCCCACGCGGCGCACGCGGCCCACGCGTGAGACGGCCGACGGGCTGAGCCCAACGCGCGCGCGCTCTTCCTCGGCGGATGGCCGACACGCGGCAAGGGCGAGCGGGTGGGATGGCGGGGAAACAGACGGGCGAGATGCGGTGGTGGGGAGATCGGACGGTAGGAAAACGGCGCGAGCGGGCGAAGCGGTACGACCGGATCAAACGGCTGAGGTTAGATATTACAGACGAGATGGACGGGCGGGAAAGAGCCACGTCGCGGGGGAGGATCGTCTTCAACCTCCGGGCGCTACAGTGCACCCGAGGCAGGACAGGAGTGACGACGGCGGCCTGGGCGCTAGGGAGCTCGTCGGCGGCGACCAAGGACACCGGCGGGCGCGGATTGACGTGGGGATTCCATTTTGGGGCTTGGGAGAGTGAGGGGATCAAAGGAGAGAGCGGGAGGGAGAAGGGGAAGGTTCGGCCTTTTGGTGGCGGAGGGGGTTGACGGCGGTGAAATGGTTCAAACGGGGGCGGCTACACGGACAGGGGACCCAGGGGCTCACAATGGCGGCGACAGGATCAGTTGGGGGTTTTCCAGGGAGGCTGGCCACGTGAGAGCTGCTTGGCCGGCGGTGAGCTTCGGCGCTGGGCTTCCACAAGCTCGCACTGGGCCAGGGGGGTTTGCCAAAAGCGTCAGGGGGCCGTGGAGGTGCTCGGGGACAGATGAATTGGTAGATGGAGAAAGGGAGAGGGAGAACCGGTTTACGGGGTCGCTAGCGCCGGGGAGAGCCGCGGCGGCGCTCGGGGCGAAGAGGATCCAATCGGCAGCTCCGGGAGACACTAGGGAGTGGTGGGATGAGAATGGAAACGGTGGGGATGGCTTGGGAGCAAAGGAGCGCGAGGGGAGCGGGGTGGGGGTTTTATGCCCCGGGCGGAGGGAGGAGTTCCTTCGGGTAGAAGGCAACGAGCGTGGCCAGGGAGTCAACAGAGGGACAGGGAGCTGGTGGGGAGTGTCTCCTCCGCGAAATGGGGGGGGGGTGACGCACGGTCCTGCGGGGAAAGTGATGGCGACGCGACAGGAGAGGACGGAAGCAGGTGAGCAGCGGGGTATGGCGGAGGCGGCGTCCACGCGCAGGAGAGGAAGGAGGCGGGGGCTGACGGGTGGGGTCGGCACAGAGGCGGCGACGCGGCGCGAGGGCGTCCACGGGTTTGGACAGGGGTTGTCGGGGCGGCGCGAAGCCAGGCGCGGCGCGGGCGCGGGGAGGAACCAGGGCGCGGCGCCGGCGCAGGCGGGCGTGGCGCGCAGCGCGCAGCGCGTGCGCGAAGAGAAGGCGGGGAGGAGGGAGGCGTTAGCGGGGAGGAGGAGCGAGGGAGGGGAGCGGCGCCGGTGCGAGGGGAGCAGCGCGCGGCTCGGGCGTCCGCGCGGGGAGGAGGCGGCAAGGAGAGGGAGGCGCCAGCGGGGGAAAAAGGAGGGGAAGGCGCTGGGGCGCGGGAGAAAGAGGGAGGCGGGAAAAAGGCAGGGCGCCAGGGAGCGGGGAAGACGGATTGCCGAAAAGGGAAAGCGGCACGAGGGGAGACTTTCCCAAAAGGGAAAGTTTCCAGAAAATCACCCAAAATTCAGCAAAAACCAAAGAAAATTTTGGTTTGAAATTTTGGGGTTTTTCAACCTACCCCCCTTAAAAGAATCTCGACCCCGAGATTAACTTGGTCCAGGGAGTAAGTTGGGAAAATCTCGCTGCAAGTCTGACTCTCGTTCCCATGTGGACTCATCCGCTGTGTGATTCTTCCATTGTACTCTGCAAAACCTGACGTTCTTGTTTCTGAACTGCCTTTCTGTCGTTTCAAGTATTTGTAGTGGTTCTTCAGCATATGTGCAGTCATCTTGCAATTCAATATCTGACAATGGCACTTCATCTGTTGGCTGGCGTAGACACTTCCGAAGCTGGGATACGTGGAACACGTTGTGAATTCTGGATAAGTTGGGTGGAAGCTGCACTTGATAAGCTACTTTCCCAACTCTTCCAATTACCTGAAACGGTCCCACATACCTGGGTGCTAATTTGCCTTTGACTTGAAATCTTTTGACTATCTTGAATGGGGTGACTTTAATGTAGACATAATCTCCAACTTCAAAACTCAAATCCTTCCTACGGTTATCTGCATAATTCTTCTGTCGGTCTTGTGCCATCTTCAGTCTGTCTCTGACAATTCTGACATGGGCTTCGGCGTCCTGAGTAATCTGGGGACCAATAAGTTGTCGCTCTCCTGTTTCTGTCCAATTCAGTGGAGTCCTGCATTTCCTGCCATAAAGTGCTTCAAACGGTGCCATTTGGATGCTAGCTTGATAGCTGTTGTTATATGAGAACTGAGCAAATGGTAGGCAAGTGTTCCTTGCTGCACCATATACTATTGCACAAGCTCTCAACATATCTTCTAAGATCTGATTTGTTCTCTCTGTCTGTCCATCTGTCTGTAAGTGATATGCTGAACTGAAATTCAAATCGGTGCTCATAGCCTCATGTAATTTCTCCCAGATCTTGGATGTAAACTGTGCTCCTCTATCTGACACAATCTTCTTCAGAACTCCATGCAGTGTCACAATTTTTGTCAAATGCAACTCGGCAAGCTTATCCTTCCCATAGGTTTGCTTGATCGGGAGGAAATGAGCTAATTTAGTCAATCTACCAACAATGACCCAAATAGCATCATATCCCTCACGAGTCTTGGGAAGTCCAGTAATGAAATCCATGCCGATACTGTCCCATTTCCATTCGGGTATTGGCAAAGGTTGCAACAATCCCGATGGTTTCCGGTGGTCTATCTTGATCTGCTGGCAGACATCACATTTAGCTACATATTCTGCCACTTCTTTCTTCATTTGATTCCACCAATACTGCTTCTTCAAGCCTTGGTACATTTTAGTGCTTCCGGGATGAATTGAGAATTGGGATGAATGAGCTTCAGATAGGATTAACTCTCTTAGCTCCTTCTTGTCGGGTATGCAGTAGCGACCACGGAAGGTAAGGATTCCATGCTCGTCTATCGCATACTCTGATGATTTTTTTTTGAATATCCTTTTTCAGTTTTTGAATCTCTTCATCTTCATCTTGGGCTGCTTTAATCTGATCTGTCAGTCATGGTTGAATCTCTATTGCTGCTTCTTCACCTTGCTCTGTGATCACCAAGTTCAGCTATATTATATCTCTCTGCAACTCTGGCGGGTATTCCGATCGACTGACTTTGCTTGGGCGAGCTTTGCGGCTAAGGGCATCGACAATTACATTGGCTTTGCCCGGGTGATATTGAAGCTCAATGTCATAATCTTTAATTAATTCCAGCCATCCTCGTTGTCTCACATTCAACTTTGGCTGTGTGAACAGATACTTCAAGCTCTTGTGATCTGAGTATATCTCACAACGATTCCCTAGCAGGTAGTGCCGCCAAATTTTGAGAGCATGCACCACGGCTGCTAGTTCTAAGTCGTGTGTGGGGTAGTTTTCTTCATGCGGTTTCAACTGTCTGGACGCATAGGCAACAACTTTTCCGTCTTGCATAAGCACACATCCCAAACCTTGCTTTGAAGCATCGCAGTAGATTTGGAACTCTTTTTCTGGGTTGGGCAGAATCAACACTGGCGTCGTTGTCAACTTGGTCTTCAACAGCTGAAAACTCTCTTCACAAGCATCTGTCCATGTGAAGGGCTTGTCCTTCTTCAGCAGCTGAGTGAGTGGACGAGAAATTTTCGAGAACCCTTCTATGAATCGATGATAATAACCCGTCAATCCAAGAAAGCTTCTCGTGTCTGTCACTGTCTTGGGTTGTTTCCATTCCATAACTGTTGCGATCTTTTCTGGATCAACCTTGACTCCACCTTCCGATATAATATGACCCAAGAAAGCAACTTCTTTTAGTCAAAAGCTGCATTTATCGTACTTGGCATACAGCTGATGTTCTCTCAATCTAGTTAATGCCATGTGCAAATGCTCTTTGTGCTCTTCTTCACAAATAAAACTGGGGCCGACCAAGGTGAAACACTTGGTCGTATGAATTCTTTTTCCTGTAATTCATCTAATTGCTTCTTTAGCTCTTTCAACTCACTGGCTGACATTTTGTACTGGTGCTTGGCAATTGGCTTGGTGCCTGGAACCAACTCTATGGCAAGTTCTACTTGTCTATCAGGGGGTTTGTCTGGCAATTCCTTTGGAAACACATCAGGGTATTCTTGTACTACTGGTACTTGATCAGGTGTGGCTGCTATCATGCTGATCATATGCTTTCTGGCACCTTTCAGTACTTCTCGATCTGTTTTCACTATCACTCTCTGACCCTCCGGGTTTACCAAGGATACTGTCTTGATCTCACAGTCTACCTTGCCTTTGTTTTTGGATAGCCAGTTCATGCCCAAAATGGCATCTAGCCCTGACATGTCTAACTGCAGTAAATCTGTTCTAAAATCTACCCCTTGGATTTATATTAAGTCCCGCACAACCACTGTGGGACTTCATTCTAACCCTAGGGGTTTCAACCACACTAAGTTTTGGCAATGAAACAGAAGGCAACTGATTTCTTGAAGCAAAACTCTTCGAAATAAACGAATGCATTGCACCAGGGTCAAATAGAATCAATGCAGGTATGGTGTTGATTTGGGAACATACCGGCAATGATGTCACTAGTCTCAGCTGCATCTTCTGCGGACACAAGATTTACTCTTGTACAGAATGTGGGTCTGGTACGGCCTTTGCTTCTGCTTGCAGATGTGAAATTGGCTATGCCTGCGGGTGATTGAGGTCCATCTGCTTTGATCTGCAGAGAGCCTCCTTTGGGGGTGCTAGAGCCTGACTGTGACTTTGTTTCCTGTTGCTGCTGGTTTTGAACTTGGAGTTTAGCTGCATCTGATTTCAAAATCCTTTTGGGACACTGATGCTTGTAGTGTCCAGTCTCTCCACAATGGAAGCATGCATCTGTCCTTCGTGGACAGCTGCTAGCAGGATGCTTGCCATTGCAGGTGGGGCACTTGATGGCGGGTGGTAAGGGAGTGGCATGCTGCTGAGATTGTCCGGACTGGTTCTTTGGTAGCATTACATGCTGTCGGGAGGATGGGGATTGAAATGAGGATGATCCCGAGGTCTTGCTTCGCTGGGCACTATGCGAAGAAGACTGAGATTTGTGCACTACTTTACGCTTCCTGTAATCTTCTATTTCACCTCTAGCCTCTTCTGAAGTAATCAGGCTGTTCACCATATCGTGCAGGTCTTTGAACTTCATGGATGAGATATGGAACTTCAATGACTGTTGTAGTCCTGCTCGAAACTTGCTCATTTTCTTATCCTCGCTGTCAACATCTTCTGGAGCAAACCTGGACAAGTGGTTAAATTGATGCAAGTATTCCATAACAGTGCGTCCACCTTGTTTAAGCGCTAGGAATTCTCGGCGCTTAGCCTCCATGATGCCATCCGGTATATGAGCCTTGCGAAAAGCATTGGAAAACTCTTCCCAACTAATCTCTCTGTTCTGCAGTGTGTGTTGATAGTTGATCCACCATGTTGCTGCAGTGCCCTGCAACTGATGGGATGCATACAACACTTTTTCTTTATCATCACATCGAACAGTGTCAAGTTTCCTTTCCACGTCCACGAGCCAATCCTCAGCTACTATGGGGTCAGCTGAGGTGAAAAAGACAGGTGGACGCGTTTTCATAAAGTCTGCCCATCGGGTGGAAATTGGTGCACCATCCCGAGGAACATCGCTTCCATCTTGAATTCCCGGAGATCTGGCTGCTATCTGTTCAAGAAGTCTGGCATGTTGGTCTAACATTTGTAAGATGTTCTGTTCTCCCTGGTATCGGTTCTGCTCCAACATTGCTATCACACTGGCGAGTGTCGCTTGATCTGTGGCAGGTGCACCCTGCCGGTTGGTCTGACCACTCTGCTCTGCCGGATCCATCTGTTGATTGGGAAATTGAAATCAGCTTTGCAGCGGCTTTGGCAATCAAGAGGGGATAAGTAAGACATCGAATTTTCAAGGTAAGTATAGGGCGAAAAAGGTAAGAACGAGAGCGAAAAGGGACAGGAGAAAACTTTGAACACAGGGGATTACTGATAATTAAGCAAACAACATACAAGGATAATAAATATAGATTTATAATATGCAAGTGGTACACAAACCACTTAGGGTTCATGATTACACCTGATTTACGTTACAAAAGCACTATTACAACTCAGGGTCAGTCTAATCTAGCGGACGACGGCTACTCCTCCAGCTGCCGAGAAACGAAATTTTGAAGCTAGACAAGTAAAGCAGTAAACATTTTGCAAACGTAAAACTTAAGCAAGAAGTAAACTAAGATAGATAAGGTAGCAACAAGAGAGAGGAAAAGACAGCAATAATACTTATATTTTTCGTAAACCCTTTTTATGGCTTAAATTAAGTTTTGCGATAAAATTGCTTCCTAGTTTGCCTTAGGTCTCAACCTACGGTCAAGAGCCTGCTCTGATACCACTTCTTGTAACGCCCCCGTTTCCAGGGGCGCGTACGGACACGACATTCCGCAACTATTCACGCATGAACAGTTATGGAACGTCGCGCAAGAGTATACCATTGCATGCTTACAACAAAAGTCCAGCATATATTTGACATAAGGATTAACATCCAGAGTTTTGACAGCGGGGCGTGCAAGCCCAAAGTATAATTACATTCCAAAAGACTTCCAGAATCCGCTTGAGCGCGGCCGAGACTTAAAACCACGGGTCCTCGTCGAAGAAGAGACCCTCAGGGACGTCCTCGACGGGGAGACCTTCACCTTCGTCTTGATCCTCTAAAGAAGGGCAAAAGCAAGCCGTGAGCCAAACAACCGGCTCAGCAAGTCCCAAAGGGACCCTAACTTTTTACATGCACGGAACATCAAAGGAAAGGAGTATACTTGGTTTATTACATTTGGTGGATGCAGTTTTATTTGCAAGCATTTTACAAAATGGACTCAAAACTTACTTCTTAAGATCTCAGGGGTTTTCAACAAAAGTTCATTAACCAACCTAATCCAAATTAAACATGTACAAAACTACTTAAGCTTCGCTGCTGGAATCACCCAAGTGACACAGCTCCAATAACCGGGAGCACGGCGTATTCGAATACCATTTATTTGACTCTGCAGAGTTTGCTCAGCTTTACCCACACGCACCCTTAACCCTCATGACTGAGTTAAGGAACCGGGTCTTTTCGCTGCTCAACTCTTGGTATACAGTTCACCTAATAGATAATAATCCCGCACACCCTCGGGCCCGAGTTGTGGGGACCTAAAGCGGGGTTTCACTTAAGTTGAGCAGGTACTAAACCAGGGTTGACAAGTCAACACCTGTGATTGAGCGGTTGCTATGACATTTGCTCAGCGTAAGGGTTTCAGTCCTTATATTTTCACATGGCCCGCAACCTTACCAGGCCCGCGACCCAACCTAGGGTAAGAGTTGGGTGAATAATCATAATCATCTTGCGATGCACCACAACCCCCCCTTCCTTTAATCCTAGGGTAAGAGATGGGTGAATAATCATCTTGCGATGCACCACAACCCCCTTACCCTACCTTGTGCACGCCGGCACTCTCCGCTCTAAGATACGGTGTCCCATACCACCCTACCTTAGAGTCGGGTTTTGCAAAGTCTATTGGCTCGCTGCCACGACCTTATTAGTATAAGACTTTTGAGTGATAATAATATATTACAATTATCTAGATTAACAGATAATTATTTCTAGGGTTACAAAGGCATGGCTACAAGTTTAACATGGCATTTGTCGGTGGTAGGATTAACTACTTAACAGGTCATTCTAAACATTTTATTTTATTTTAAACTAACATTTCACAACTAGCTCAATGCAAATAACATAATAGCATAATTAGATAACAATGAGTTGCAACATGATCAAAGGATTTGGGACTTGCCGTTGATTTGAATGATCTCGGCTAGCTCGAACGAAGAAACACCTGGGTCCTGAGCCTGCACTTGAACTTCCGGGATCTTCGACACTAGCGCAAACACATAAAATAAATCAAATCCAGCTTGAGACTAATCAAGCGAGGGAAAATAAACTATTTAAAAAGGAGTAAAATGCATAAACCCTTCAAATGGAATTTTAGGAATTTATCTGGAATGATTTTGATGGAAAGGAGGTCAAAAATGGGTCAAGAATATTATTTGGAGCAAAGTGGTGAAATTTGGGAATATTTGGGATTTTCTGTGATTTTCTAGGATTTATTTGGATTTTTCTGGATTTTAGAAATTAGAAAATTGCTGGAAAATCCAATGGACAGTGACGGGCCGGCCTCTTGCGACAGTGCAACCCGAGCGGGAGAGTGGCCCGCGCGGCCGAGCGGCCCACGCGGCGCACGCGGCCCACGCGTGAGACGGCCGACGGGCTGAGCCCAACGCGCGCGCGCTCTTCCTCGGCGGATGGCCGACACGCGGCAAGGGCGAGCGGGTGGGATGGCGGGGAAACAGACGGGCGAGATGCGGTGGTGGGGAGATCGGACGGTAGGGAAACGGCGCGAGCGGGCGAAGCGGTACGACCGGATCAAACGGCTGAGGTTAGATATTACAGACGAGATGGACGGGCGGGAAAGAGCCACGTTGCGGGGGAGGATCGTCTTCAACCTCCGGGCGCTACAGTGCACCCGAGGCAGGACAGCTGTGACGACGGCGGCCTGGGCGCTAGGGAGCTCGTCGGCGGCGACCAAGGACACCGGCGGGCGCGGATTGACGTGGGGATTCCATTTTGGGGCTTGGGAGAGTGAGGGGATCAAAGGAGAGAGCGGGAGGGAGAAGGGGAAGGTTCGGCCTTTTGGTGGCGGAGGGGGTTGACGGCGGTGAAATGGTTCAAACGGGGGCGGCTACACGGACAGGGGACCCAGGGGCTCACAATGGCGGCGACAGGATCAGTTGGGGGTTTTCCAGGGAGGCTGGCCACGGGAGAGCTGCTTGGCCGGCGGTGAGCTTCGGCGCTGGGCTTCCACAAGCTCGCACTGGGCCAGGGGGGTTTGCCAAAAGCGTCAGGGGGCCGTGGAGGTGCTCGGGGACAGATGAATTGGTAGATGGAGAAAGGGAGAGGGAGAACCGGTTTACGGGGTCGCTAGCGCCGGGGAGAGCCGCGGCGGCGCTCGGGGCGAAGAGGATCCAATCGGCAGCTCCGGGAGACACTAGGGAGTGGTGGGATGAGAATGGAAACGGTGGGGATGGCTTGGGAGCAAAGGAGCGCGAGGGGAGCGGGGTGGGGGTTTTATGCCCCGGGCGGAGGGAGGAGTTCCTTCGGGTAGAAGGCAACGAGCGTGGCCAGGGAGTCAACAGAGGGACAGGGAGCTGGTGGGGAGTGTCTCCTCCGCGAAATGGGGGGGGGGGGGGTGACGCACGGTCCTGCGGGGAAAGTGATGGCGACGCGACAGGAGAGGACGGAAGCAGGTGAGCAGCGGGGTATGGCGGAGGCGGCGTCCACGCGCAGGAGAGGAAGGAGGCGGGGGCTGACGGGTGGGGTCGGCACAGAGGCGGCGACGCAGCGCGAGGGCGTCCACGGGTTTGGACAGGGGTTGTCGGGGCGGCGCGAAGCCAGGCGCGGCGCGGGCGCGGGGAGGAACCAGGGCGCGGCGCCGGCGCAGGCGGGCGTGGCGCGCAGCGCGCAGCGCGTGCGCGAAGAGAAGGCGGGGAGGAGGGAGGCGTTAGCGGGGAGGAGGAGCGAGGGAGGGGAGCGGCGCCGGTGCGAGGGGAGCAGCGCGCGGCTCGGGCGTCCGCGCGGGGAGGAGGCGGCAAGGAGAGGGAGGCGCCAGCGGGGGGAAAAAGGAGGGGAAGGCGCTGGGGCGCGGGAGAAAGAGGGAGGCGGGAAAAAGGCAGGGCGCCAGGGAGCGGGGAAGACGGATTGCCGAAAAGGGAAAGCGGCGCGAGGGGAGACTTTCCCAAAAGGGAAAGTTTCCAGAAAATCACCCAAAATTCAGCAAAAACCAAAGAAAATTTTGGTTTGAAATTTTGGGGTTTTTCATAGCATGTCTTAGTGAAGTAACAAGATACTATGTGTCATCATGTCTTAGTGAAGTAACAAGATACTATGTATCCTATTCAGGTAAGATTACTACAACATTAATAATTGTTTCTGTAACAACATGTTTAATGATACTTCAAGTAACTAACATTTCTTATAATGGGTATGCATTTTAGTCTAATTCTAAGTTAGTGAACATAATTGAGTTCAATGCAATAATCCTTACCGTAGAAGTACCATATAGAATTTTTTTAGTTTAGAATATTTTAGTTAAGTTGCTACTGGTAGCTAGTCTCAAGCAAACCACTTGGCCATAAATGTGATAGCTAGGTCTCTACACCAGCTACAAAATGTAATTGTTGTAGTTACAAACCAAATGATGGAGCTACCAAGAGGCTATAAAGAGACTGCTCGGAGCTCAAAACTAGCAGTGGGGAGTAGATGTAGAAGATGTATATATTATGCATGTGCTACGGCTTAGCATCCCCTCTCCATGGTGACCTAGGGGGTATATTTATAGCTATGTTGAGATTGTTTACACAAATACTCTTTTGGGGGTTATACCAGTAAGGAAAATACATGCATTTTCCTTGACATAAGCATTTTGGGCTTACCACGGTCACATACATAGTGGCCCTTTTGGCGCAGCGGGCCGACTAGGTCAAGGTGGGAGCCACTCCCCCAACAATAGCCTCTCATGCTAAAGGGCTTCGTTACCGGTAGGCCAAAACTATGATGCTTGCTTCTTGGCGCCCTCTGTCCCTTCGGCTCACTAGTTGCTTGCACGTTCAGTTTCTCCGCCTTTTTTCAATTGATGACGTGGGCGCACTGACGTGCGAGAACAAGGTACACGTGGCGACCATGCCATTGTTGGTCATGCGATGTGGGCCAACATGCTGGTTACAGGGGGGCGCGTGCCCCTTGAAAATGCGCGCCCGCCCTGTCGTCATTAATTGAGCCTGTCACCATGGTACTTACGTGCTGTGGCGCTTGGGTTTCGACTATTTGCTTCTTCTTTCTCGTGCGTGCCCATCGCCACCTGTAGTTCCTTTGCTTGCCATCGCCCTTTCCTCATCGCGCGTTTCACCGTTTAGGATGGGTCATGGAAGTTATTGTGGCGGTCGCAGTGGCACATCAGTGGCCTCCAGCAGTCGCATTGGTGAAGATGAGCGGTTCGAGCCTGCCACCGGCAAGTGATGGAAGGAGTTGGAGAAGGTGTCTGGTGTGTGCGTGAACATTCTAGGCTAATCGATTGCGACATATGAGCTATTGGGTGCATTCGTGCACAATTACAAGGTGTTTAATTGCGAGCTTGTTCGCCTTCCCGCAGATGATGAGGCCGTCCTGTGGCCGCGGGAGGGCGAAATGCTAGTCTTTGCAGCCTATTTCGATGACAAGCTTTGCATCCACGCCGCACATTTTGTGGGTGACCTTCTTCACGCATACAAATCGGAGCTCCCACAACTTACACCGAACGCCATCGCATGTCTTATGGTTTTCTATTGGGCAGCCCGTTTGGAAGGCGTCATTCCCAACGCAACGGTCTTCATCTCCCTGAACTAGGTGAGGGCAACATTCGAACCTATGCAACATCAACTTCTAGTTTTGGGCTGACTACTTTAAGGACTTCCCTTCAAATTCCACACAAATGAAGTGGGAGTCTCACTGGCTCCAAAGCTAGGTTTACCACAATATTGAGCCCAAGAGCAGCCTTCGTTGGACCGGGCACATCATGGACTTTGTCTCCTCGCTGCGCATGAAGCTCGACCGAGACAACGAGACGCATGTTTGGAGGCTTCTCGCGGTCATGCTTCGCTTGAATATGCATGACCTCGCGGAAGAGTTCTGCATGCTCCGCTTGTACTAGCTTGTCGGTGGGACATGTGGACGGGGCCTGCTCGGGATGATGGTGTTCGCCCTTCACCGACAACGTTGGCGAAGCCTGCCAGTCTGGGTAAGGTTTCCACGCTTCGCCTCATACATCTGCATTAATTGGCCCTTGGGTCTGTAGAGCATTGACCCTCGTCTCTCGCATCTTGTGCAATCCTATCATTTGCGGAGGCGGAGCATGTGGCAGTTGTGTTCCTAGGGCCATATATTCTAAAGGAGCACAGTCTTCTGGTAGCCACCATGTCGAACAATCCGTGCATTAACCCCATGTGCGAAGCTCTCGAGCTCCTCGTGCCCGATCGCCCTATTCCTACAGCGAGCCCAAAATTAGCAGTAGGGAATGGATGTAGAAGATGTATATATTACACCTGTGTTACTGTTTAGCCCTTTCTCTAAAAAATGAATCCTACTTTCCATGGTGACCTAGTGAGTATATTTATAGCTATGTGGAAGTTGTTTACATAAATGCCCCCTTAGAGGTTATACTAGTAAGGGCAAACATTGCTTTTCCCTAGCATAGGCATTTTGTGCTTGCCACAATCACATACATAATAGACCTTTTGGCGTAGTGGGCCAACTTGGTCAAGATGGGGCCACTCCCCCAGCGGTAATCATATTAGCTATTACTCTAGTTACCCCCTCTTACTTAGCAAGGAAATATTACATGGGTGGGTGTCATCCTTGCCATTCCTCCCTCATCCCCAGCACTTCTTCGTCTTTGCATCCTGCACACATCGTGGCGAACCACGTCTTGCTACAGCCCTCGGTGCCACTGTGGTTGCTGCCATCACACATCTTCGTCACCCGCGGCCGACAGCACCCTTACAACCTGGCCTCTCTTCTTCATCTTCCCTGCTCATCTCCATTACCCCGCAAGGGCGGATCCACACCCCGGGCAGGGTAGGCTTCAGCCCGGGGTGTGGAAAAATATTTAGTGTATAGTCCGGGTAAATTCAGTCCAACCTAGGTAACATTTTCATGGTCCAACCTAGATAGCCTAGATCATTTTACCACTGAGCCCGAGGCGTAACTAAATCCTGACTCCGCCACTGATTACCCGCCAACCTATGTTGATCATTGTCCTCGTTGCCATCTTTTGCCGGAGAGCCGGATGAAGCGAAAAGACTAACCCTAACTCAATGGCTGGCACCCATTCACCATAATACTTTCTTGTTTGTTTGCTTTCTGGCAAGCGCCGAGAAAACTGTTGTGCGCTCGTTGCTCGTTCGGTCATGCGCGAGATAAGCCATTTCCAATATTAATTAACCATCTATAGTGCCCCGCTTCCAATGAGCTTAATGAAACACTTGAAGAAAAAAATGCATGCCGCACAGCGGGCCACACACCTGTGGGCATGGACCGAAAAAGAATTCACCTTGCCATCTATTCTTTTAGGCCGTTGCTAATGATTTTTAGTTACATCTAATATGTTTTGTTTATATTTTTTGATACAATAACCAACGATAAAGATGATGCGGATAGTGTATACAGTTTTAGGTTTAAGAAGCCGATTAAAGAATCTATTTTAAGAAGACGTCTGTTTATTTTAATTTTTGAAAAAAAATCAAAAACAAAAAAGACTAAAAAAACATTACCATCGTATTCCAAGGCGGAGAAGTGAGGCGCAGACGTAGAGCCCCATTTCTCATCACCCTTTTTAGGCCCTGTTTGTTTCCACTTAATATTATTATAATCCAGCTTATAATCATAAGTGGAAACAAATAGCTCAGATTATAAGGTAACTTATTATAATCTAATAGCCCAGATTATTATAATCTAATAAGCTGAAAAAAGGAGCTTATTTCAGCTTATAGATCCACCTTTTATCTTAATGACCATAAAACTTTACAAAAATTACCCACCTTTGCCATTCAGATATATCCCAAACGCATCCCCTCCCTTCCCCTCGCAGCGCCTCTCTCCCAGACGCGCCTCCCCTCGCAGCGCCTCCCCTCCCAGCGCATATCTCCCGACGCGCCTCCCCTCCCAGCGCCTCTCCCAGACGCGGCTCCCCTCCCAGCGGCGACGCGCCTCCCCTCCCAACGCCTCTCCTCGCAGCGCCTCTGTATGCCTCCCCTCCGAGCGAATCCCCTCCCACCGCCTCTCCCAGACGCGCCTCCCCTCCCAGCGCCTCTCTACGCCTCCCCTCCCAGCGAATCCCCTCCCAGCGCCTCTCTCTCCCTCCCGTGCGCCTCCTTCCTCTCCTCTTCCCCAAGATGGATCCCCAAGATTTTGATGATGCAGAGGCCGGACTTGCCCGTGCGCTTGCCTACCGGGATTCCGTTGCGCGAAGCCCCGGGGTCGCCGAGGAAGTCGCTGGGAGGGGCGGCGCTGGCCGAGGCGGTGCCGGCCGGGGCGGCGTCGGGAGGGGACGTGGTGCCGGGAGAGGCCGCGGAGTCGCGGGAGGCCGAGGCGTCGTGGTCGGCGGCCTAGGCGCCGGCGTCGAAGGCCTCGGGGGCGGCGGCCTGGGCATGGGCGGCGGCCTCGGGGGCGACGACCTTGGCGTCGGCGGCGGCCTCGGTGTGGGCATCGGCCTCGGGGGCGGCGGGTTGGGCACGGGCGCTGCCAGCGCCGGCCTCAGGGGTGGCGGGAGAGCCCGCGGAGTCGCGGGCGGCGGCCTTGGCGGCGGTGGCCTGGGCGCCGGCGTCGAAGGCCTCGTGGCCGGCGGCCTGGGCATGGGCAGCAACCTCGGGGTCGACGACCTAGGCGTGGGCGGCGGCGTCGGTGTGGGCATCGGGGGCGCCGGCCTCAGGGGTGGCGTGCTGGGCTTTGGTATACCTGGTGAGGGGATAATTTGGCATCCAGACTGTACTCTTTTGGCAATACTTCACTGATTAGTTTTTCTTGATTGTACTCTAGAGCTGTTAATCATCCAGATTTAATAACCGAATTGGATGGTGTATCAACTTGTATGAATCAATAAATTGTATGAAGCTGATGACCAATAAATTGATGTATGAATCTGATCAGTTTGTATGAATCAATGTTGTATGATCAGTTTGTGTATGAATCTGATTCGAGCATATTTTGTTATTCACCCGTTTGATGCACTTCAACATTCTGTATCAATAGTAAAGACGTATATTTTGTTTCAACAATGTTGTGCAAGCACGAGTTACCGTTGTTGATGGATCACTTGAGATGCATTTGTTTACTGCTATTTACTGCTATTGTTTACTCTTATGCTCTTATGCTGTTGTGCAAGCCTGAGTCACTACTCTTGTGCTGTTTACTGCTATTGTTTGCCCATAGATCACTTGAGAGGCATTTGTTTGAGCACATAATTATCAGCTTTGATGCACTTAAACATGTTGTCTTCACTATGTTGATGTGCACAACTCATCATTGATGACAATGACAAAAGCATATTTAACTCCGGTTTTTATCATTTACATCAGTAATACTTGGTAAGCCTCCATATAGTTCTCTTGACATTGTTATGCACATTTGTTAATAAGACATCCAATTATCTATTTTCCTCAGGAGCGGCGGCCAGCACCGGCCTTGGGGATGAGGACCTCAGAGCCTACGGTGTGGATGACGGTAGCTCCCCACCTTCGGTGCAGCGTCGAACTGTTTGCAATCACTTTGTGTCAATTTATTTATTTGCATGAACTTATCTACTTTGAGTTGGTTATGTAATATTTGGTTGAACCTTTGTTTGATAACATATGGTTTCTATGAACTTATCTACTTTGAGTTGTTTATGAAATATTTGGTTGGACCTTTGTTTTACAATATTTGTTCCAATGTATGTAGATTGACTTGTATGAGAGTGATGAGGATGAATCATTTGTGGTTGCACGGAATCAACTTGACATGATGAAACAATATGGAGCAGTAACTTGTGCATTTGGTATGTACTATACTGAAACTTATTTGAACAAATCAGAGAGAATTGAACCCGATGAGTCTGGTCATGATTGGGTTATGAAAACTCTTAGAGTTCCAAAAGATTGCTATGATATGTTTAGGATGAGTAGGCCACTATTTGATAGATTGCATGACTTGTTGGTGACGTCTTATGGTTTGAAGTCAAGCAACAAGATGTCTTCTATTGAAGCTTTGGGTATGTTTCTATGGATTATTGGGGCTCCTCAGTCATTTACTCAAGTGAAAAACAGATTTGCGAGGTCAAAAGAAACAATTAGTAGAAAATTCAATGAAGTGTTGGAAAATGTTTACCTCCTATCAGCAGATATTGTCAAACCTAGAGATCCAAACTTCACAAAGATACACTCAAGACTGCTAGGTTCCCGGTTTTATCCTCATTTTAATAACTGTATAGGTGCAATAGACGGCACTCACATATCGGTTGTTGTGCCTTTGGCAAAGGTGGTTCAACATGTTGGTCGGTATGGTTATTCCACTCAAAATGTGTTGGCGATATGTGACTTCGACATGAGGTTCACTTTTGTTGTTGCTAGATGGCCTAGATCAGTACATGACATGAGGGTGTTCAATGATGCTTTACGTAAATATGCCACGCAGTTCCCACATCCTCCAAATGGTATAGTAACATTTTAACTAGTTATCTCAAAAAGTTGCATACTGTAGCTATATCTCATTGTGTATGTTTACGTTTTGTAGGAAAATTTTACCTTGTGGACTCAGGCTATCCAAATCGACCGGGTTTTCTAGCTCCATACAAAGGGACCAAGTACCATTTACCAGAGTTTCGAAATGGACCACGCCCTAGTGGCAAGAAGGAGGTATTCAACCACTTGCATTCATCACTTCGTAATGTGATTGAGCGATCTTTTGGTGTGTTAAAGATGAAGTGGAGAATTTTGTTGGACTTACCAAGTTATCCAATGCTCAAACAAACCAAAATAATACATGCATGCATGACACTCCATAACTTCATTCGGGATAGTGCTTTGAGTGATGAAGTGTTCGACCGGTGTGATCGAGATGAAAACTATATGCCGATGCCTTCCTCTCATGTGGGTTCAAGTCAATTGGGAGATGAAGAGGGGGGCATGAATGCCTTCCGTGATAATATTGCTAATGCTTTATTTGCTAGAAGAGAGTAATTTGTTTGTAAGAGCATATTTGTACGAACATATGATCATGGATATTTGAATAATTAAGCTTTTCTACCACTTATGTATTCAAATTCGTATGTTACTAATGTTTTTCAAGTCCAAACTAATAAAAAACATGTCATAAAAGAATAAATAAGTTAACAAAAAAGGTCAAGGGCATTGTAGTCTTTAAACATTCGAATACAACGATCCATAACTGTGATAATCCAGGCTGCCAAACACCTGACAGCTTATTTCCTACCAGCTTATTATAATCTAGCTTATATAATCCCCCACCTATAAACTGGATTATAATAATCTTAAGTGGAAACAAACAGGGTCTTAGTTGTGACGATTTTTGGGGGTGGTGGGCGTTAGATTTCTAACTGAGTGAAGTTCAGTACAAAAGGTGGCAGCGACGAATCGGTCCATCGATCCAACGCTGTGCGTGTGTTGGAGAGGCGCAGGTGGGGCCGGGCGGCAGTGAGAGACCATAGATAGATGCCTTCCTCTCTGATCGCCTGATGCCTTCTCGCCCATCCTTCCCTTACTACTTGTACTACTCTCGCTCTCGGCTGTTCCCCGCTCAACCTTCCCTCCCCTTCCCATCCTTCCCCACCCCGCAGTTCCCCAACCCTGGATCCAAATCCCAACCTATCCCGAAACCGAGGCGAGGAAAAGTTGCGAGCAATTATTAGCTAGATAGCTAGGTAGCTCGCGGCGAGATCATGAAGCGCGAGTACCAAGACCCCGGCGGGAGCGGCGGCGGCGAAGATATGAGCTCGTCCAAGGACAAGATGATGGCGGCGGGGGAGGAGGAGGAGGTGGACGAGTTGCTGGCCGCGCTCGGGTACAAGGTGCGGTCGTCCGACATGGCCGACGTGGCGCAGAAGCTGGAGCAGCTCGAGATGGCCATGGGGATGGGCGGCGTGGGCGCCGGCGTCACCGCGGACGACGGCTTCGTGTCGCACCTGGCGACGGACACCGTGCATTATAACCCCTCCGACCTCTCCTCCTGGGTCGAGAGCATGCTTTCCGAGCTCAACGCGCCCCCGCCTCCGCTCCCGCCGGCCCCGCAGGCTTCGAGGCTCGCGTCCACCTCGTCCACCGTCACGGGTGGCGGCGGCGCCGGGTACTTCGATCCCCCGCAAGCCGTCGACTCGTCGAGCAGCACGTACGCTCTGAGGCCGATCCCCTCGCCGGTTGTGGCGCCGGTCGACCCGTCCGCGGACTCCACGCGGGAACCCAAGCGGATGCGCACTCGCGGCGGCAGCACGTCGTCGTCCTCCTCGTCGTCCTCCTCTCTCGGCAGTGGGGGTGTTAGGAGCTCTGTGGTGGAGGCTGCTCCGCCAGCGACGCAAGCGTCCGCGGCGGCTAACGCGCCCGCGGTGCCGGTTGTGGTGGGGAACACGCTGGAGGCCGGGATCCGGCTGGTGCACGCGCTGCTGGCGTGCGCGGAGGCCGTGCAGCAGGAGAACATGACGGCCGCGGAGGCGCTGGTGAAGCAGATCCCCGTTCTCGCCGCGTCCCAGGGCGGCGCCATGCGTAAGGTTGCCGCCTACTTCGGCGAGGCGCTGGACCGCCGTGTCCATCGCTTCCGCCCGACGCCGGACAGCTCCCTCCTCGACGCCGCCTTCGCCGACCTCCTCCACGCGCACTTCTACGAGTCCTGCCCCTACCTCAAGTTCGCTCACTTCACCGCGAACCAAGCCATCCTCGAGGCGTTCGCTGGCTGCCGCCGCGTCCACGTCGTCGACTTCGGCATCAAGCAGGGGATGCAGTGGCCCGCGCTTCTCCAAGCCCTCGCCCTCCGTCCCGGCGGGCCCCCTTCGTTCCGCCTCACCGGCGTCGGCCCCCCGCAGCCGGACGAGACCGACGCCTTACAGCAGGTGGGTTGGAAGCTTGCCCAGTTTGCTCACACTATCCGCGTCGATTTCCAGTACCGCGGCCTCGTCGCCGCTACGCTCGCCGACCTGGAGCCGTTCATGCTGCAGCCGGAGGACGAGGCGGACGCGAACGAAGAACCTGAGGTGATCGCCGTCAACTCAATGTTCGAGCTGCACCGGCTGCTCGCGCAGCCCGGCGCCCTGGAGAAGGTCCTGGGCACGGTGCGCGCTGTGCGGCCAAGGATCGTGACCGTGGTAGAGCAGGAGGCCAACCACAACTCCGGTTCATTCCTGGACCGGTTCACGGAGTCTCTGCACTACTACTCCACCATGTTCGATTCTCTCGAGGGCGCCGGCTCCGGCCAATCCGAAATCTCGCCGGGGGCGGCTGCTGGTGGCGGCGGCACGGACCAGGTCATGTCCGAGGTGTACCTCGGCCGGCAGATCCGCAACGTTGTGGCGTGCGAGGGTGCGGAGCGCACGGAGCGCCACGAGACGCTGGGGCAGTGGCGCAACCGTCTCGGCCGCGCCGGGTTTGAGCCCGTCCACCTGGGCTCCAATGCCTTCCGGCAGGCGAGCACGCTGCTCGCGCTCTTCGCCGGGGGCGATGGGTACAGGGTGGATGAGAAGGACGGGTGCCTCACGCTGGGGTGGCACACGCGCCCGCTCATCGCCACCTCGGCATGGCGCGTCGCCGCGGCGTGATCAAAAGTTTTGAACGCTGTACGTACACGCCCCCCCCCCCCCCCCCCCCCCCTCCCGGCTCACCGGCACAGCTGAAGCTAGATGTCAATGAACGCTGAATTGCAGTGACCGACGATCGGGTCACGGTTTCTCGCCGGCGTGATGAGATGGACACTGGACTCCGACCTGGCCGGCCTGTTCGTTCTTGTTTCCGGTTCCCCCCTTCCTTGATCCATAATCTCTCGTAGCCTATTATGTTTAAATGTCTATTATTATGTGTAATTCCTCCAATCGCTCATATTAAATAAGGACGAACCGGATTTCTTTAGCTCAAATGAGAATTTTGTATACAAGGCATCTAAAACTGAGCTATGTTCTGGTGTGCATCATCAGTTAGAATGCTGCTCGCCGTTCTTATCAACATGATGCTGTGGCCTCATATGCTGCGCATGTGTGTTGCTGCACCATTCTTTGCCTGTGATAAATTTTGACGTGAGGGGTGCATCAGATTCACAAGACGAGTTAACATATCTGCATATGTTAGAGCATGCTACAAAAAGTTTCCCGATCTAGAAAATATTTCTGACGATGGGTCTTGAGGTTGCTGTGTTGGAAACATCTCGTTTAGTTTCCTCTAGCGCAATCTCGTTGCCTGTATGGTCGTCCTCTGCTGGTTGTTCTCGTCAAAAAATGAACCTAGATTGTTGCGTTGAAAGCTGCATAACAATCAAACTGAATGCTGCACGGTACAGTATTGAAAATACTGTCTGCTATGTAAGTCAGTGCACCTTATTAATTAGCCTATCTTATTCCCTCGTAGAAATTAATCAGGGAAAAGGAAGAGAAAAGGCCAGGCCATGAATACGTATGTGAATCCTAGTTTTTTTGCCTAAGGAAAAAAAAAAGGATGAGTCAGCTGTTGACATCACGGGAGCATGAGATTAGCAAGACTACCAAACGGAGCTACTAGCCTAGTGCCCGTATATGGTGGTATGCTCTATTTTAGAAACAGTGCAGAAGAGTTTCATCCCCATGAAACTCTCTCTACTCCTATGAAACTTTTATTATCTCTCTTCATCAATACAGTGTCATGTCAGTGTATTTAATGCTCATGAAACTCCACTGAGTGGCCTTAACGCCGCGAAACCACCGTCGTTAATTCATGGGTACAGGAACTTTTACTGCCTGCTGTGCTGGGATTAGCGCAGAGGGGAGCAGTGGCAACCTGAGGGGGCACTGCTGGTACAGTACGGCACATTGCAACTTCTGTTGAGGTCTTGTCCTCCTCCCGTGGGGCACACCCACCAGCGTCGCCTCCCCCCCCCCCCCCCCCCCTTCAAATTAACCGCGCGGCGCGTAATTTTTCGGTGGGCGCCGAACGCAGATACATTTACGTCTATCGCCCGCGTCTGACAGTAAAAACGCGTACATATGTGCGGCCTGTGAAATCTCCGTGCTTGGCCACGGATCTCACCGACGACGATGCGCGGTGGTTCGCAGAGAGGTTAGCGATGAAGCCCAGGGTTTTAACCTGCTTTTCGCAGTTCTATTTAACCCCGGGGTAAGATTCGTCAGGAGGGCAGCCAATGAGGTGAGGAGGTAGCAGTAGAAGTTGGAGGCGGGCGGCAGCAACAGCTGTCCAATCGGGATCAGGTGGCTCATGTCAGGAGATGATGGGGTAGCGTGGTGGTGGGGGCCCACCCGTCGGCCTGTGCCTCTCCCTCCTCTTCTCTCTCCATCCCAGTCACACAGCTAGCTAGCTCTGAGTCTCTGACTCATCTCCTACTCGGGCTGGGACAGGCAGGGCCCACCACAGATAAAGAAACGAAAAGGAGAGAGAAAAAAAAATATGGGTCTCGGCGGGGGAGGGGGCCCGTCCGCCGATCCGGTGGGGGTGGACGTTGCGCCGGGGGGTCAATTCGGGTGTGACCCCGACGCGATCGCGCGCCCGCCCCGTGCCGTGCCGTGGATTCCTCCTCCCCCTCGCCGTTTTCAGTCGCGGAGGAAAAACGTTGCGCGCCGCAGCGGGCGACCTTCGTTTTCCGCTCCTCTTTTGCGGCCCTCACCCGCGCCGCGGTGACCTAACCGAGCTCGTTCCTACGTGAGGCCGCTTCAAATGCCTTCGGTTTTTGCCTTCCTGTTTCTAACGCCGTGCGAAGGATGGGGGCGCAGCGGATCGGCCTTATGGAGTCTGTTGCGTTCCGCGTGCAATTTCGCTGCGTTTCTCGCCGGCTTCTAGAGGCCGGCGGGTGGATCGGTTCGGTGGATGCGATCTGTTTGTGAATCGTTGTGGTGCGTGCACATGCGACGGCGATATGCCGTCGTGGCGGGTCAGGGCTGATCGAGCTGTGGTCGAGCCAGTGTGACGGAAGTACGGGCCTATGTCAACTCAGTACTCCTATAGCGATATGATAAGTTTGAAAAGGTGAGTTCTTGTATGGAACTGCCCTGATCAATATGGCTTCAGCTTCTGGCTTCAGCTTATTTTTGTACTATTCATAAATTTCATCTTTTTCTGAATTTTTGGCTTTTTTTGAGTTTTTTTACCGGTTCTTTTTTTCCTCGCATTTGTTTACATTATACATGATGGGCTAATATGTTTTTTCTATTTTTTAAATTTTTTAAATTTAATTATGGTAAATAAGTCTCTGTCAGCTACAGTGCTTTTTTCAGCCAGCTACAGTGTTTTCAGCCAAAAGCCATGAGGCTTTCAGCCGAACCGATCACCACCTAAGGGCGAGATGTTATAGCGATAAATCGTGATGGCACGAGGGGAATCTTCAAATGTATAGGACGCAGGTTGGTCCTAAGGTACGTTGATATAGCCTGGAGGGGACCAAAACAAAAATAGCCAGGATTTACTATTTTATCATATTATATATATCAAGCTATAGACACACAACATGTTAGAGCAACTCCAGCAGGGCCCCTACTTGAGCCCTCATCCTACTTTTGAGGGCCGAGGGGCAAAAAACCTACTCCAGCAGGGCCCCTACTTGAGCCCTCAAAAGTAGAGGGCCCTCAAATCTAGGGATGAAAACGGAACGGAAATATCCCGTACCGAACCGCATTGTTTTCTACATTTGACCTGATCGAATTCGTATTTTCGGACAAATTCGAATTCGGTTCGAAATACGGAATACCAAATTCGAAAACGGAGCGGAAACGGTTTAAGCGTTTTCCGACCGTTTTCTACTTTTCTACATTTTATTCGGAATATACCGTATTGTAAATACGGTTTAAACCGAATTTGGCCCACTAGAAGTATTAGACACGGCACGGCAGGCACGCCGGCGCCAGCGGCCGGCCGCCTCGGCCTCTACCTCGCCTCCCCAGTCACCCCTCCCGAAGACATCTCTCAAGCCACGGCCATCCCCAAACTCTCCAATCCCCACAAGCACAATCCATCAACCATCACAGAGCAGAGACCAGAGAGAGAGTAAAGGGGAAGGAGGCACACCGGTCACCGGAGCTCGCCGCAGGAGGAGCGGTGTAGCCGGAGCCGAGGGCAGCATCCCGCCCGATGACTAACTCGTCGTCGGCGCCCCAGTCACTGCCGGCCATCCGCCGCTGGTGGATGTAGTCGAGGTTGTCGTCGGCTCGTCGCCATCGCTCGGAGCCAGGGGAGGGGGGGGGCAGCGGGGGAAGAAGGGGGCGACCAGGGGAGGAGTAGGGCGGCGGGGGCCGGGGGGAGGAGTGGGGCGGCGGGGGAGAAAAGGGCATGGAGGAGGAGGGGGCGACTGGGGGAGGAGGGGCGCGGAGGAGGAGGGGGTGGCCGGGGCGAGGGGGGCGGCGAGGGAGATCTGGGGAGGAGGGGGCGGCGGGGGAGGAGGGGGCGGCCTGGCGAGGAGGGGGCGGCCGGGCGAGGAGCGGGTGGCGGGGGGAGGGGCGGCCGGGCGAGGAGGGGGCGGCGAGGGAGATCTGGGGAGGAGGGGCGGGGGGGGGGAGGAGAGGAAGGAGGGGGCGGTGGGGGAGGAGGGGGGCAGCGGCGGGGAAGGGGCGGCCGGGCGAGACTTGGGGAAGAGAGGCGGCAGGGAGATCGTGGGGGAGAAGGGACCGAGTGAGGCGCTGGAGATAGGGGGAGGAATGAACTGGGCGGCGGCGAAGGAGGGTTAGGGTTCTGGATATTGTTGCGATTTAGTCCTTCAGGTTTCTGAAATCTACGAATAGGTTTTATCTATTTTGATTTGTTCTATTTCAGCCCTCGTAAATTCTAATTTCATCGCGAAAAGATCCTATACGTCTGTTGTGACATGTATATCTGTACAGAGCAGTCCTTAGAATACCAAATTTGAAGATTGAGCTAGGTTTTGGATATGTGAATGTGTGATGTATGTATATATATAAGATGAGGAGAAGGATGATGATGGTTGGATCTTAATCTAATGAATGAAAAAAGTGACTGAGATATGCTGTGATTTAGGCCGAGTTCATTTTTGCACTTGTGATATGAGGTGTCTTTTGTTGTTCTTCATTTTTGCACTTGTGATATAATGTGTCTTTTATTGTTCTTTCTTAAGAAACATCATCATACAAAAATAATGAGTATTTTCAATGTTGCTCCTTCTTAGGTCACCACCATCGAACCCTAAGTCGCATCCTCACGGCTTTCTTGCTTCTTAGGTCACCACCATCGAACCCTAAGTCGCATCATACAAAAATATTGATTATTTTCCTCACGACACTGGTTAATTATTATATGCACTTGAACTTGATCATGCACTTGGTAATTGTTATGTACTTGGTCACTTGTTAATTGTTATGCACTTGGTCCCACAGGTCGGTATTCCGTATTGAATTTTCGTATACCGACCGTGTTCGACATAATTCCGCTCGAATTGGTTCGTTTTCGAAATTCTCGATATTCCGTAAGTTCGCGTTCGTTTTCGTGTCCGGCTTTACCGCTTTCGTTTTCGTATTCAAATGTAGAAGTAGAAAACGGTTGAGGAGTTTTCCGACCGTTTTCATCCCTACTCAAATCTCTCCCTCGAGCCCTCATTCCTGGGGGGTCTGGAGGGAGCCCCTACTTTTGAGGGCTCAAGTAGGGGCCCTACTGGAGTGAGTTTTTTTGCCCCTCGGCCCTCAAAAGTAGGATGAGGATGAGGGTGGGTCCTATGTATCATCCCCTCTAAGAATGAATTTGAGGGTCCTGTTTTGAGGGCTCCTGCTGGAGTGTAACCCAAAAAATAGAGCTCTCAAAAGTAGGGAGAGCCCTCAAATAAAAAGTAGGGGCCCTGTTTTGAGGGCTACTGCTGGAGTTGCTCTTAGCGTGCGACTGGGTTGAGATAATAAGGTTGTTCACTGCTCTTTACGCTCTAATATTGGTCAGGTTGAACAGAGTTAAAAATAGGTTAGACATGCTCAAAATGGTCAAAATAGATATTAATATGCTTAACGAGTTTTAGATGAATAGTAACATGTTGACACTATTCCTAATTAGTCATATTTTACGAACAGTAATGGGTTTGGTCTGATTTTTATGTATGAACAGTAATGTGTTTAGGCCATAAACAGTGTTAGGCTGGATGCGAACAGTGTGGCTATGAACAGTGGGTCTGGCCTATTGGCTTACCAGGCTACGATAGGCTTTAGGCCAATTCGACTGGCCCAACTACATGGACTGCCAAGCGCGAGACCTGCTCAACTTGAGCTTGTGCACATCGTTGCCTGAGCAGAGGCGAGCAACGATGATGACGATTGGGCGATAGCGATGGTGATCGGTGATACAGTGAGGGCTAGTGGGACTTATTCAACCCATTGTTTTTGGTAGGGGTGCAAACGGGTCGGATTCGGACGGATATTGTTGTTACCATATCCTAACCCATATTTTTTCTCCGGATTCGGTACCAATCGGATTCGGTGCCGGATCGGTCGGGATTAACCCGTTTGTAAGGAATGTATGCAGTACAACAAATGGAGTAGGAGGACGTACTGTCAAGAACTTGATGTTACTACTTAATAGCTGATGTGTAAGATTTTATTTTACCATTGCAAAAGAAAATGAAACGTCAAATAGTAGCACTAACCTGAAATCAAACTTGAAGACGTATCGGATTCGGACGGATATTGCTGTTACCATATCCTAACCCATATTTTTTTCTCCGGATTCGGTGCCGGATCGGTCGGGATTAACCCGATCCGTTTGCAACCCTAGTGTCGTAGGGGTGGCCCCCACCTAAACCCAGCAGGCCTGGTAGGAGATTATAAGGCCCAGAATAGGCCATGTGTAATGACATAACTGCCCCCAGAGGGGATAACCAGATGTAAGGGTATAGCTATAAAAGCACTCCTCATGTGTATATATATATATGTATGAGTAAGCCATGGGGAGGACCAAGCCATTACATTCATCTTCATCACTCTCCACTACCATCTCTCTCTTTGTTTGGTCTGTAGCCACAACAGTTGGCGCCGTCCGTGGGGAGGACGAGGACAAGCCTGAGGACCGAAGAAGAAGGATGGCACCGAAAAAAGCTTCGTCAGCGGCGGCGAAGGGAAAGAAGGCCGCCGGGCCGGAGCGTCATATGAGTACCAGGGCTTCGGCATCGGCAGCGGCGGGCGCGGGTAGCGACGCAGGCACGGTGGCCGAAGACGTCGACGTCCGCGCGATGACGACCAACCCCGTCACCGGCACCGCAACGACCAACCCCGTCACCGACACCGCGACGACCAACCCCGTCACCGGCACCGCGACGACCGACCCCGTCACCGGCGTCGCGGGGACGGAGCCCGCGGTCGACGACGTCGACGCTGGTGTGGCGACAGCCGACCCCCGCCGACGCAATGGCAGCCGACCTCGCCGCCCCCGCCGCAACCCTCGCCGGCAGCTCGGGACCTCGCGACGCGGTCGTACCCGCGCCGATCCGCCCGTTGGGAGTACCGGCGACCCTGCCGGCACAGGCGGCAGAAACCACCCTGCTGGCGGCCCTCAACGCATTCCAGCGGGAGCTAGGGGACCTTCGCGGAGCCGTCCGAGATATGCAAGAGGCTCGAAGCCAGCAGGCCACGCCAGTAATCGCGCCCGAGCCCACGCCGGAGAGGGCGGACAGTCGCGAAGCCCCCACCTCTAGCCGCGTGCCGCTGCGGCGCGTAGATCCGGAGTCCCCGCTTTCGGCGGGGCTGCAGCAAACGGCATGGCCCGAAGACTTCAAGTTTCCTAGCGCCATCGACTCGTACAAAGGCGACACGGGCCCCCGCGAGTTCGTGCGCGTGTACGAAACCGCGATCGAAGCCGCGGGCGGAGACGACACCACGAAGGCGAAGGGACTTCCCCTCGCGCTGCAAGGCGTGGCGCTCTCCTGGTTCTTCACCATAGAGCCGGGCTCCATCTACGCGTGGGAGCAGCTACGCGTCCGCCTCCACAACAACTTCCAAGGAAACTATGTCGACCAAGTCGACGCGGACCAACTCTTTGCTGTCAAGCAAAGACCCTCGGAGAAGCTCCGGGACTACTTCAAGCGCTTCGCCAAGATTCGATGCCAAGTGAAAGACGTTAACGAAACCACCATCGTTAATGCAGCCATATAGGGCCTTCGTCCGGGCCCGATGGCCGAGTACAACGCGCGAAAGCCAATCAAGACGGTGGCGAAGCTCTTCGACAAAATGGAGGAATACGCCAGGGCGGAAGAAGACGCGCGGCGAAGGCAAGGGGACGACTCCGACTCCAACCAGGCCGGAGCCTCGGCAAAAGCCGAAGATCCCCCGAAGAACGGCTCTTCGAAGGGAAAACGTAAGCAGGAGTCGTCCAGGGACGCGCCCGACCGCATGGACGCCTCGCGTAAGGAGTCGGCCGATCAGCCCAAGCGCGGCCAGCAGAGCTCGAGGTGAAACCGGTACGTCCTCGACATTGAAGGCGGTTCCGACGAGGGCGCTCCTACGGGCCGAGGCGGTCGGGGGCGTCGTGGCCGGGGGCGCGGCCGCGGCCGGGGCCGCGACCGCGACGATAAAGGCCGTGGAGATTACGACGACCAGCACCAGGGACTGTGGTGTGTGGTCCACGGCCGCGGCAATCATGACACCCGCACCTGCACCTCCATCGCGGCGCTCCGCGATAGCGTCGCTAGGGACAGGAACCCGGAGACGCGTCCGCCTGCGGTGGCCCACGTCCAATTCCCGTACGAGGCCCCCATGCAGGTACAGGCGCACGGGATGCAACCCCAGGAAGGCCCCTTGCGGATCCAAGCTCACGTACAGCAGCCTCGGGGGGGCCTCCTGTCGCTGCAGGCCCCAGAGGCAACCAACCGCAGGGTCATTAACGTCATATCCGGAGGGTCTGCGCTGGAATTCGCCTCAGCACGGCAGCAGAAGGCCTATGCGCGACGACTACATCACGTGGCGGCATATCCAGCGCAGGCACCCCCGGACTAGGCGCAGCACGAAGTTACATTCACACCCGACGACGCCCAAGGCGTGGACTTCCCTCATCAGGATCCCCTGGTCATCCGGGTCACTATCGCGGGATGCGACGTGGGGCGCGCCCTGGTGGACGGCGGTAGCTCCGCGAACGTCTTGTTCGCGGCGGCCTTCGATCAGATGGGAATCCCTCGAAGCCGCCTAGGGCCCTCGGGAATCCCACTGCAAGGCTTCGGGGGACAGCCCCTGCGGGCCCTGGGCCAAATAGGTCTTCAAGTTTTCTTTGGCCAAAATGACAATGTGCGGGCCGAAGATGCCATCTTCGACGTGGTCGACCTTCCGTACCCCTACAATGCCATATTAGGGCGCCCAATCCTCAATTCCTTCGACGCGGTACCACATCACGGCTATCTATGCATGAAGATCCCGGGTCCCCAGTGTTGGAAATATGCCCTAGAGGCAATCATAGAGATGATGATATTTCGTTGTATCCATGATTTAATAAATGTTCCTTGAATATGGCCTTTGTGTTGATTAACAAGTATGTGACTTGTTTGTGAAACTCTTTACTTATATGGTTATTCTAAAGTTGTCCCTAGTCGGAGTTCATGTGAGGACACACGTGAATAATGGATTAGCACATGTATCGGTTGATGACCATGTTTCACAGGTCATAGACATGGAGATGTCAAACCAATAATGTGGACACATGTTTAGAACATGGGGTTGGACCGACCCAACATGAGACATAACAATTATACTTATGGTTCTCTCTCTACACAATGTGTACGCCTTGTCCTTAGACCTGAGATTGTCGCATGTACTTGAGATGTGAATCGACCTACTTAGGGGCTATCAAACGCTACTCCGTAACTGGGTAGTTATAAAGGTAGTTTTCGGGTTTGTCATGAAGCATGCTACGAGGCATGGTCAGTCGAGATGGGATTTTCCCCTCTCTACCTGAGAGAGATATCTCTGGGCCCCTCGAGTGATCGGATCCAGAAATGCATGGTCATGCTACTTAAGGTTAAGAGTTAACCTAGTAAGGGATTCCGGATCACAGGATCGAGAAAGAGTGGTCAGCTTGGAGCTCGACCAAATATCGTGAGGCAAAGGGATTGGCATGTACATAAAGTTGTGATTGTTCGTCCGATATGATCTTTGTGTATGTTTAGGAGTTGGCACGTCTTGCTAGAGGCCGCTACCAACTATTGACTGAGTAGGTAAACTCGTGTCATGTCTAAACATACGTGAACCCATAGGGTCACACACTTAAGGGCAGAAGCCTAATTCGGATTGGATCCGGGTTAGACTGGGTATTGAGTCCTAATGGGCCTCCATTCGCTGAAGCCCATTATAAGGACGTCTATAAAAGGAGGGCAAGGGCGCACAGGGTTGGCAGAGAAGTTTTTCGTGACCTCCTCAAACCCTGGCCGCCACCCCTCCCACGCCCTGGGCGCTCGCGCGGATCTAGTAATCCGGCGTGCGTCGCTTCCTCCCGTACGTGTGGATACCTTTTGGCGGCGCTGCATCTGTAGCGTTTGGACGAACCGCAAGAGAGGAGTTGTACGTTGGACGCCGCGACGAGGACGAGGAAGTAGTACGACTACTCTGCCCCGATGTGCTACATCGACGTAGTACGACTACTCTACCCCGACGTGCTGCATCAATTCCAGACCTGCGCGTCTAGTGGTAATTCCGTGATCTATAACTGCAGTGATCTTGGTTTACGGGTAAAAATTTTATTAATTTGCGCTAGCATAGCCTACCCGTAGCCCTACACCCAGGCCATCATCACCATCCGAGGCGACCAGGATATGGCCCGGCGCATCGAGCCCGGTACCAGGTGCTCGCGTCGCGAAGCCCAACGGCGCTCCTAGAGCTGGCGTCACAGCGCGGAGGTCCGCGGGGCCATTCAGAGGTGCCATGGCGGACCCGGAAGATGTCTAGCGACTAGAGGCTTCGGCCTCACCAAGGACAAACGGTTAGTATATCCACCCCTTGTAGTTGCTTACCCGCGCAAACGGGGAGGTAATGAAGATCGTCGTTTGTCATTAATCTTTCTTCATCACGCGCAAGTACGCGGCGAAGGCGCGCGCAGGCTCAGCCAACGCACGCGCATTCCCGCAGTATAAACCAAAGACGCACGTTCGCGTGTGCACTCGCCGTAGCCAGGGGTGCGGGACTGAGTATAAATCAAAGACGCACGTTCGCGTGTGCACTCTCCGCAGCCAGGGGTGCGGGTATGAGTATAAACCAAAGACGCACGTTCGCGTGTGCACTCGCCGTAGCCAGGGCTGCGGGTCTGAGTATAAACCAAAGACGCACGTCCGCGTGTGCACTCGCCGCAGCCAGGGGGGCGGGTCTGAGTATAAACCAAAGACGCACGTCCGCGTGTGCACTCTCCGCAGCCAGGGGGCGGGTATGAGTATAAACCGAAGACGCACGTCCGCGTGTGCACTCTCCGTCAAAGACACGGGTATGAGTATAAACAAAAGACATGTGGGGGGACGCCTCCGCACGCACTCCACGGAGTATAAAGGAAGACGTAGCGTCGAGGTACGCCTCCGCACGCACCAGTCTACAGACTATAAATAAGACGTAGCGTCGAGCCTAGCTCCGCACGCATCAGTCTACGGACTATAAATAAGACGTAGCGTTGAGCTCAGCTTCCGCACGCGCGAATCTGCGGACTATAAATAAGACGTAGCGTCGAGCCTAGCTCCGCACGCACCAGTCCACGGACTTTAAATAAGACGTAGCGTCGAGGTCCGCCTCCGCACGCGAGAGTCTGCGGACTATAAATAAGACGTAGCGTCGAGCCTAGCTCCGCACGCACCAGTCCACGGACTTTAAATAAGACGTAGCGTCGAGGTCCGCCTCCGCACGCGAGAGTCTGCGGACTATAAATAAGACGTAGCGTCGTGGTCCGCCTCCGCACGCGAGAGTCTGCGGACTATAAATAAGACGTAGCGTCGAGCCTAGCTCCGCACGCACCAGTCCACGGACTTTAAGTAAGACGTAGCGTCGAGGTCCGCCTCCGCACGCGAGAGTCTGCGGACTATAAATAAGACGTAGCGTCGAACCTAGCTCCGCACGCACCAGTCCACGGACTTTAAATAAGACGTAGCGTCGAGCCCAGCTCCGCACGCACTAGTCTACGGACTTTAAATAAGACGTAGCGTCGAGCCTAGCTCCGCACGCACCAGTCCACGGACTTTAAATAAGACGTGGCGTCGAGGTCCGCCTCCGCACGCACTCTACGGAGTATAAATAAGACGCAGCGGGGGGGACGCCTCCGCGCACACTCTAAGGAGTATAAAGAAGTCGTAGCGTCGAGCCTAGCTCCGCACGCACTAGTCCACGGACTTTAAAAAAGACGTAGCGTCGAGGTTCGCCTCCGTACGCGCGAGTCTCCGGACTATAAAGAAGTCGTAGCGTCGAGCCTAGCTCCGCGCGCACTAGTCCACGGACTTTAAAAAAGACGTAGCGTCGAGGTTCGCCTCCGCACGCGCGAGTCTCCGGACTATAAAGAAGTCGTAGCGTCGAGCCTAGCTCTGCGCGCACTAGTCCACGGACTTTAAATAAGACGTAGCGTCGAGGTTCGCCTCCGCACGCGCGAGTCTCCGGACTATAAAGAAGTCGTAGCGTCGAGCCTAGCTCCGCACGCACTAGTCCACGGACTTTAAATAAGACGTAGTGTCGAGGTTCGCCTCTGCACGCGCGAGTCTCCGGACTATAAAGAAGTCGTAGCTTCGAGCCTAGCTCCGCGCGCACTAGTCCACGGATTTTAAAAAAGACGTAGCGTCGAGGTTCGCCTCCGCACGCGCGAGTCTCCGGACTATAAAGAAGTCGTAGCGTCGAGCCTAGCTCCGCGCGCACTAGTCCACGGACTTTAAATAAGACGTAGCGTCGAGGTTCGCCTCCGCACGCGCGAGTCTCCGGACTATAAAGAAGTCGTAGCGTCGAGGTCCGCCTCCGCACGCACCAGTCCACGGACTTTAAATACGACGGAGCGTCGAGGTCCGCCTCCGCACGCGCAAGTCTCCGGACTATAAAGGAAGTCGTAGCGTCGAGATTCGCCTCCGCACGCGCCACTCCACGGAGTATAAACGAGATGCGCAGACCTGCCCTCCGCGTTCGACGGCAGGTAACACCAAGCATAAGGTACTACTTGGTTCCATTATAAAAGCAAAGGGGTTACATGGTTACAAGCGTAAGAACCAGTACATCATCCCCCTGCCCTACCCGACCAACCGCTCAGCCTTGGCGCGGTGCGAACGAGCCTGTGCCGTCGTCGCCGCGGCGCTGAAGGACCCCTGCAAGCCACTGGAGGAGGTCCCCCTCCCCATGCAACGTCTGCTGCACGGCGACCCTCGCTGCACCTTCCCCGAAGCGGCCCAGATCCGTTGATGGAAGTTCTGCAGGCTAGGCCCGATAGAGCGGATGGCGTCCGACATAACCTCTGGCCGGTCGGGAGGATCCAGTTGAGGATTCGCTAGCTCATGGGTATGCTTACCCACGAGCATGAAGCAGGGCGAGGGCGAAGCACGCACCAACATAGCTGCAGTGCTCGCCAAAGGTCCTGGCGCCACGAAGAGCAACGCCGGCCCCCTCCTCGATCAGCCCGAGCGTCTCCGACAGGGCCTCCGGCCTGTGCGTAGTGTCCGGCACTCGGACGCACAGATCTCGGAGGGCTTGGTTCAGAGACTCCATGGCCCGCCATACCGACAGGGACGCATTTTCCAAGACGAGGCGGTTCTCGGCAGCAGACTCCGCCAGCTGGGCCTTCTCCCCTTCTAGGACGGCGATCTGCTGCACGAAGGCGGCGCGCTCCCCAGCCGCGGCGCTCCGAGCTTCCGTGGCATCGAGTTGTGCGGCCACCAGGGCGCCCTCCAGCGCGCGAAGTTCTTCATCCTTCGCGGCGAGAGCAGTGTTTGCTTCGCGGAGGTCGGCTTCCAGAGCCCTCCGCTCCCGAACGCGGGCTTCGTCAAAGGACCGGCCGAGGGCGAGCGTCTGGCAGAAACAACAAATCAGCAGGCGTCCAGCAGTACCTTACAAGCTGAAGCACACATATTTACCCTCATCTCGGAGGCCTGCAGCGTGAGCGCTAGGAGGTCCCCCGCGCATGACGACAGCACCTCTCAGTTGAGGCCGTGGTCGGCACGCTCTGCGGCTGCGGTGAGGTCGCAGAATATCTCCGGGCGAGGGAGGAAGTCCGAGCGAGCGAGCCCCAGCCCCAACGCGCCCAGAGTTATAGCGGCCACGGCCACGTCAGCAGCAGCGGACACCTGCGGGGCATCCTGCACAAGGCTCCCAACTTCGCGCATACCTCCGCTGCTCGATCCTTCGCCACGTACGGAAGACGTCGTCTCGCCTGATGTCGGCAGAATGAGCGAGCAGATCGGAGAGAGTCTCGCGAAGTCAGGTGAAGAAAGGGTGCCTCCACCTCAACACTAGGACCTTATAAAGGCCGCTCGCCTGCCTTGTGGCTCAACGCACAGACGGATCAAATTCCCAGCGATTCGGCTGTCCAAGATTTGGAAGGAAGAACAGCCGGGGCCTAGAGGGCCGTGCCGGGTAGGTGGCCAAGCAGCGCACAACGCCCCCACATCTTCCACACGCGTCCAACTTATCGGGGGACGAGGCTAACGGCCGCGGTCACGCAACCGCTCACATCCCACGACGCACCAGTCGTGAGTCGCCACGTGCCCCACCTGCAGCATGACAGACTGCACGACGTCGGCGTGATTCCGGCCGCCATTAAAAGCGCACTACCAGACTGCAAGGTCACAACAGCCCCGGAGCGCAACCATACCGGCGCCAGGCTCCGATCTCCGCACAGGGACGAAGCGCGCGCGTCTACTTCGACTAGGCGCCAGCATCGCTGCCACCCGTTTGAAGGGTAGGGAACGGAGCGCGCGCGTCTACTTCGACTTAGGCGCCAGCTTCGCTGCCACCTGTTCGAAGGGTAGGGAACGGAGCGCGCGCGTCTACTTCGACTTAGGCGCCAGCTTCGCCCCCACCCGTTCGAAGGGTAGGGAACGGAGCGCGCGCGTCTACTTCGACTTAGGCGCCAGCTTCGCCCCCACCCGTTCGAAGGGTAGGGGACGGAGCGCGCGCGTCTACTTCGACTAGGCGCCAGCTTCGCTGCCACCCGTTCGAAGGGCGGGGCACGGAGCGCGCGCGTCTACTTCGACTAGGCGCCAGCTTCGCTGCCACCCGTTCGAAGGGTAGGGGACGGAGCGCGCGCGTCTACTTCGACTAGGCGCCAGCTTCGCTGCCACCCGTTCGAAGGGTAGGGGACGGAGCGCGCGCGTCTACTTCGACTAGGCGCCAGCTTCGCCCCCACCCGTTCGAAGGGTAGGGAACGGAGCGCGCGCGTCTACTTCGACTAGGCGCCAGCTTCGCTGCCACCCGTTCGAAGGGTAGGGAACGGAGCGCGCGCGTCTACTTTGACTTAGGCGCCAGCTTCGCTTCCACCCGTTCGAAGGGTAGGGCACGTAGCACGCGCGTCTACTTCGACTAGGCGCCAGCTTCGCTGCCACCCGTTCGAAGGGTAGGGAACGGAGCGCGCGCGTCTACTTCGACTAGGTGGCAGCGAACGCGTCTACTTCGACTAGGCGCCAGCTTCGCTGCCACCCGTTCGAAGGGTAGGCGACGAAGCGCGCGCGTCTACTTCGACTAGGCGCCAGCTTCGCCCCCACCCGTTCGAAGGGTAGGGAACGAAGCGCGCGTCTACTTCGACTAGGCGCCAGCTTCGTTGCCACCCGTTCGAAGGGTAGGGAACGGAGCGCGCGCGTCTACTTCGACTTAGGCGCCAGCTTCGCTTCCACCCGTTCGAAGGGTAGGTCACGGAGCACGCGCGTCTACTTCGACTAGGCGCCAGCTTCGCTGCCACCCATTCGAAGGGCACCCGTTCGAAGGGTAGGGAACGGAGCGCGCGCGTCTATTTCGACTAGGCGCCAGCTTCGCTGCCACCCGTTCGAAGGGTAGGGGACGGAGCGCGCGCGTCTACTTCGACTAGGCGCCAGCTTCGTCGCCACCCGTTCGAAGGGTAGGGAACGGAGCGCGCGCGTCTACTTCGACTAGGCGCCAGCTTCGCTGCCACCCATTCGAAGGGTAGGGGACGGAGCGCGCACGTCTACTTCGACTAGGCGTCAGCTTCGCTGTCACCCGTTCGAAGGGTAGGGGACGGAGCGCGCGCGTCTACTTCGACTAGGCGTCAGCTTCGCTGCCACCCGTTCGAAGCGTAGGGGACAGAGCGCGCGCGTCTACATTGACTTGGGCGCCAGCCTTCGCTGCCACCCGTTCGAAGGGTAGGGGACGGAGCGCGCGCGTCTACTTCGACTAGGCGTCAGCTTCGCTGCCACCCGTTCGAAGGGTAGGGGACGGAGCGCGCGCGTCTACTTCGACTAGACGCCAGCTTCGCTGCCACCCGTTCGAAGCGTAGGGGACGGAGCGCGCGCGTCTACTTCGACTTGGGCGCCAGCCTTCGCTGCCACCCGTTCGCAGGGTAGGCGACGGAGCGCGCGCGTCTACTTCGATTTAGGCGCCAGCTTTGCTGCCACCAGTTCGAAGGGCAGGGAACGGAGCGCGCGCGCCTGCTTCGACTCAGGCGCCAGCCTCCGCTACCACCATCCCAGACTTCAGGCTCCCCAACCACAAGCTTGGAAGAATTCACAGGCCGCAGGGGACGGAGGGGGCCAAAGGACTCGGCGACATGGCTTCGGCCCTGTGAAGCCCTTCACCATGAGAGGCTCCTGTCGTAGGGGTGGCCCCCACCTAAACCCAGCAGGCCTGGTAGGAGATTATAAGGCCCAGAATAGGTCATGTGTAATGACATAACTGCCCCAGAGGGGATAACCAGATGTAAGGATATAGCTGTAAAAGCACTCCTCATGTGTATATATATATGTATGAGTAAGCCATGGGGAGGACCAGGCCATTACATTCATCTTCATCACTCTCCACTACCATCTCTCTCTCTGTTTGGTCTGTAGCCACAACACCTAGTTTTTGGTATGTACATGGTTAGAGGAGGGTTGTAGATAGCTGGCGGTAATGGTAGCTCGCCATAGCAGAACCATGGCACATCAATGTTATGGTGCAGTCCTGGCTAATTCAAAGGTGGCTCAAGCATCTACAACGCGTAGAGAGTCTAGTGGTGATGATGGCTTGGCTTGGTTTGGCTTGTGCAAGGCTGGCCACAATGGTTGTGCGTGGCCAAGCGGTGGCGCATGGCGTCGGTGAGCTAGGGGCAATGAGGTGGGTCAGTGTGGTTGGGGATGGCATCGCGGTGCCAAAGGAATGCTCTCGGCATGTTTGATTGGATCAGGATCGAGGCTATAGGAAGAATTGCATTTTGGAGTTCATCAATGTAGGCTCGGTGGTGGCAGCAGTTCTTGATCGGAGAGGAGAGAAAAAGCTTCGGGGTTGGGATTCGGCATGAACAAAAGTTAGTGAGTAGCTTGGCTTGGCTTTAAGGCTCGTTAAAGGCGATGACGACAATGACATGGCCACAGCGTGGCCGACGCATGGAAGTCGGTGTGACGCCGAGGGGCTTCGACGAGGTGACGGTGGAGGTTGCAGTTGCGGTGGTGACGTGAGGTGTGCGATGTCTCTTTGGTGCAAGTGCACACGCTGGCGGGGTGAATTAAGATGTCGGGCACACATTGAGCAGCTGGCAGTAGAGGTGGCAGCAGCAAGGTCGGTGGTGGCAGGAGGTGGCGCGTGGCCCAGGAGCAGTGTGATGGCTAGTTAATGGCCGGTCGGTGAGGTGACGCGGCTATTGTGTGATGGTTCACGAAGCTGCAGTGGTGAGCTGGCGGGCACGCAAACGGAAGGCAATTGCACGTTAGGAAGAACAGGGACAAAAGCGGCACGGCGGGAAGGCGCCAAGGACAAGGTGAAAGCGTACTTTCCCAAAAGTGAAAGTGGAAATTTTTCGAATTCAAGCAAATTTCAAGAAAAGTCAAATTTTTTAAATTTTTTGGGTTGTTTCAGTCGTTATCCACTAATCCTTGTTACGGGCCTCGTTAGCTGCCTGATGTGGCCATTATACGCTACATGTCTTCGGAATGTTACTACAGTTACTACTAGGCCAGCCTCGCGAACTGGTATGGTACTACTTCCTGATGAGGACATCCCTACCATTGATATAGCCATGCCTAGTACACAGTAAGGACCTTTGACTCGAGTTCACGCACGACAACTTAATTATCAGGTAAAGTCGTTCCTTGCTGTCCCAACAAGTTCTCTGAATTGGTGCTACTAACATCTTGTGATGATTTTCTTATGCTTACGAACTTGGGGGTTGAGCCGGCTAAATGTAGAAGTAATCAAGATAACAATCACATGGATATTGGAGCACACAAGAAGAAGATCGGACCAAACGTTCGGACTGAACGTTCGAACCTACAGGAAGCGCCAACTTGATTGGGCCATACTTTTGATTCCGGAGTGCGTTGGAGACTTATGAGTACTCGTTGGAAAGATCTCGATGTCTACTGTCTAATGGATCCAAAATCACCATCAGATTCCAGTGGAGCTGTCGAGAAATTGCAGAAGAACGTTTGGACTTCCAACCGGAGTTCTGGGCTTTATTTCCAATAGAGCCCATTATGGGAGCATCCAAGTTAGGGTTTCTCACGTCCCTGGCTGTTTTCCCCTATTGAAACCAGCATTAGCCGCCAGGGAGGAGTTGTGTTTTGATTAGATGCAAGTTTAGCTTTTGCTACTTCCTTGTAAACGCGTGTGTTGGCTAGACCACCCGATTTACTTGTTTCAGAACCCCACCTTTGTATCTCAGTCTCATCTTTTGAGCAGAATCCGTGAGTTTTGCTTGTTCATCTTGTTCTTGCTTTGTTCTCGATTGCTAGCAGGTTCAAGGTTGTTCTTAGCACGGCAAGAACAACAACAATTTGGTTTCGGTGTAACTGTCGCTAAGGCGCAGCAACCCTGTGGTCGTTGTAGTAGGGCAGCACAACGTTGAACTTCCACCAAATCGAGTTATCTCCACTCTCATCGAAAGATCGGGAACCATTCCCTGGTTACGTCTCCATCAAGTGGTATCAGAGCTCAAGGTTGCTCGGTGAGAGATTTATTATTTCTTTGCATTTACCTACAGTCCAGAAAACTCCAAAAAAACAGGTTAGAACCGAAATTTTCCAAGAAAACAAGTTGAGCCTTCGCTTGTTCCACTTAGTCTTGCATGTTGAGTTTTCAGTTGCACCATCGGTTGAGTTGCTGGTTCTAGTTGTCTAATCCTTTAGACTTTCGGGTTCTATTCACTTTTTAGTCACCACTTTCTCCACCAGATCCGCCGTTGCCATCTTTTCCCATCTCCACAAATAACATCCCCCTATTTTCATTTCAGCCGCCACCTCCAAACGCCTGTTTGTATACTTTGGAGTTTTCGGACCGTTCCGAACAGCCACTCAAGACCGGTCCGAACATCCACTCGATCTAAACTGCCACTACCACCGCATTCTTTTCCCTGCCACCGCAAGCACCTATTCGTTTTAGGTGTTTTCGAACTAGTCCGAACAGCCCTTCATTTTGCAGAACATTTGGGTTCAGATTTGAGTACCCTTACTTTTGAGAGAGAGAGAGAGAGAGAAAGTTGTGTGTTGGTAATATCCTTGTGAAATCCTTGTGAAAAGTCTCAGATTGGTGCTAGTTGTGCGAAAAAAAGAGAAAAAGAAAAAAAAGAAAAAAAGAGAGACAAAAAAAGAAGAGAGGAAAGAAGAAGGGGTTCTCGCTGCTGTTTCCCTTGTGCTATTTGGGTACTTTTGGTGCATGACAACGTTTGTGTCTAGGCTCGCATCTCTAGCATGTTTTAGCCTAGGACCAGCACAGTACCGTTGTTGAGCGATTATTCAACTTTCATTGACTAACGTGGTTCCAGCTGTACCTTGATTTATATTGCAGCCACCTATAGCTCCACAAATTTATCTGCCACGTCACAGGTTGTGCTTGTTTCCACCATTTGTTGCTATTCTTGTTGGTTGCCAACACCCCCTGCATAGCGTGGTAAGAACAAGTAAGAGCTTGGCTGCACAGGTCTGAGAGAATTGGAATTTGTTGTCACATAGTCCTACTATCTGAAAGACCATAAATTTTCTTGCGATTTTCTTGTTGTGTACTAACCATGTCAGAAGGTACGGGTGACACACCTCCCCATTCACCACGGACGAAGGCCTTGATATAACATTTTGAACGTAAAGTAAGGCTGCATGCCGAAGGCCTTGATGAGGATGTTCGGGTCACCAATGACCGCCTTGGTCAATTGGAGTCGGCCCAGATTGACACCAACTCCAAGCTAACCGCATTAGAGAGCTCCCTTGGGGCTGTTAACACATCTCTTGCAGGCATTTTGGATCGGTTGGAGAGGATGGACCAAGTTGCTCGTGATGGCTTGGGTCGGCGCAACAACAACAGCCGCTACACCATGGGCAGCGTTGTGGGAGAGGATGAAGTCGAATATTCTGCGGACAACGAACTCGATGATGAAGTAAATGATCCTTCACGAAGACAACAACGACGCAGCCGCCGAGGTACGGGTACCCACCTACCACGGCGAGAGGTACGTGATGTTGATGGAAAGTATAATCCTGATGCATACCTTACTTGGGAATTAGCTGTTGATCAAAAAATTATTTGCCATGATTTTCCTGAGGAGAAACGTGTCAGGGCAGCCACTAGTGAGTTTACTGATTTTGCTTCTGTTTGGTGGAGCGAGTACCATCATAAGAGACCAAATAATACTCCTCAAACTTGGGACGCTTTGAAACGAGTCATGCGGGCCAGATTTGTTCCTTCCTATCATACTCGTGATTTGTTAAATAAATTGCAGCAATTGAGGCAGGGCACTAAATCTGTAGAAGAGTATTATTAAGAGCTACAAATAGGAATGCTTCGCTGTGGCTTAGAAGAGAATGAGGACGCTGCTATGGCGAGATTTATGGGTGGGCTGAACCGGGATATTCAGGACATTTTAGCTTACAAAGAATATAATTCAGTCACTCGTTTATTTCATCTTACTTGTAAAGCTGAAAGGGAATTGCAGGGACGAAGAGCCAGCATGAGAACTAATATTTCTGCAGGACGTGCTAGTGCTTGGACACCTTCAACCGCTGATGTACCATCGACTCGAACAGCTGCACCATCTTCCTCGAGCAGCAAACCACGTCCCTCCACATCAAATTCAGCACCTCAGACAACTGAGGCAACAAAGGGGGAAGTAGCTACACTTACTAAGAGTTCATCATCAGTTGCATCATCGGGTCGAACCAGGGACATTCAATGCCTACGGTGCAAAGGCTATGGACATGTACGCAAGGATTGCCCGAGCGCACGTGTGCTAATTGTACGACCAGATGGTGGGTACTCTTCTGCTAGTGATTTCGATGAAGAAACACATGCTTTGCTTGCAGCTAACAATGCAGGGAAAGATGATGTGAACAATCAAGATGAAGAGCACATTGGGCCAGAAGATGCAGAGCGCTATGAGAGCCTTATGGTGCAGCGAGTGCTAAGCGCACAAATGGAGAGGGTTGAACAAAATCAGCGCCACATCTTGTTTCAAACCAATGTGTGATCAAGGAGCGTTCCTGCCGCGTGATCATTGATGGAGTAAGCCAATGTGTGATCAAGGAGCGTTCCTGCCGCGTGATCATTGATGGAGTAAGCTACAACAACTTGGCAAGCGCTGAAATGGTGGAAAAGCTTGCATTGGACACACAACCACACTCGCAGCCTTACTACATTCAATGGCTTAATAGCAGCGGTAAGGTAAAGGTAACACGGTTGGTAAGAGTTAACTTTACCATCGGTTCTTGTCATGATTCCATTGACTGCGATGTTGTGCCTATGCAAGCATGTTCGATGTTATTAGGTAGACCATGGCATCATGATAAAGATTCCATGCATTTTGGCAAATCAAATCAGTACTCATTTGTGCATAATGGTAAAAAAATTGTGTTGCATCCTATGACTCCTGAAGCCATTTTGAAAGATAAACTTGCTAGAGTTAGCAAACTCAAAAGTCAGGAGCAAGCTAAAAGCGAAAATCAGATTGTGGCACATGAACATGTGAAACATAAAAAGAAGAACACCAAATCTGTCCATGATAATAAAAATGAGATCAAGTTGAAAGGATCATGTTTCATTGCTACTAAATCTGATCTGGAAGAGATTGATGATACCACTACTGTTTGCTATGCTTTGGTCTGTAAAGAAACCTTGTTCCCACTTAAAGATACGCCATCTTCTTTGCCTCCTGCTGTCCTTAACCTTTTGCAGGAGTATGCTGATGTGTTCCCAAAGGAGGTACCACCGGGGCTACCACCAATTCGAGGGATTGAACACCAGATTGACCTCATTCCCGGGGCTTCCTTGCCAAACCGTGCGCCATACAGGATCAACCCTGAAGAAACTAAGGAGATACAGCGCCAAGTGCAAGAATTGCTTGACAAAGGATATGTACGTGAGTCCCTTAGCCCTTGTGCTGTTCCAGTGCTCTTAGTTCCTAAGAAGGATGGAACATGGCGCATGTGTGTACATTGCCGAGCGATTAATAACATTACCATCAGATATCGTCATCTCATCCCTAGGTTAGATGATATGCTTGATGAACTAAGTGGCTCCATCTTGTTCTCTAAGATTGATTTGCGTAGTGGATACCACCAGATTCGCATGAAGTTAGGAGATGAATGGAAAACAGCTTTCAAAACTAAGTTCGGTCTATATGAATGGCTAGTCATGCCTTTTGGTCTCACTAATGCACCTAGCACTTTCATGAGACTAATGAACGAAATTTTACGAACTTTCATTGGCAAATTTGTGGTGGTATACTTTGATGACATACTGATATATAGCAAATCACTAGAGAAACATCTTGAACATTTGCGTGCTGTTTTCGATGCCCTACGTGATGCCGGTTTATTTGATAACCTTGAGAAATGCACCTTCTGCACGGATCGAGTCTCTTTTCTTGGATATGTTGTGACCCCGCAGAGAATTGAAGTTGATCAAGCCAAGGTTGAAGCAATACACAGCTGGCCGGTTCCCACGACGGTCACACAAATGCGAAGTTTCCTCGGTCTTGCTGGGTTCTACCGTCGTTTTGTGAAGGACTTCAGCACCCTTGCTGCACCGTTATATGAACTTACCAAAAAAGGGGTGGCATTTACTTGGGCTCCAGCACAAAAGAATGCCTTCGACACACTGAAAGATAAGTTAACACATGCCCCTTTGCTCCAGCTTCCTGATTTCGATAAGACCTTTGAGCTTGAATGCGATGCTAGTGGGATTGGTTTGGGTGGTGTGCTGTTACAAGAAGGAAAACCTGTGGCATATTTCAGTGAGAAGTTGAGTGGGCATAGTTTGAACTATTCTACCTATGATAAGGAATTACTTGCTCTAGTTCGAACTTTAGAAACATGGCAGCATTATTTATGGCCCAAAGAGTTTGTTATACATTCAGATCATGAGTCTTTGAAACACATCCGAAGTCAAGCAAAACTAAATCGTAGGCATGCCAAGTGGGTTGAATTTATCGAGTCTTTTCCTTATGTCATCAAACACAAAAAAAGGGAAGGAAAATATCATTGCTGATGCTTTGTCTAGCGTCACACCATGCTCTCCCAACTTGACTTCAAAATATTTGGATTGGAAACAATTAAAGAACGGTATGCTCATGATGATGATTTCAAAGAGGTATTGCTGCATTGCAAGGAGGGAAAAGCATGGAACAAATTCGTTCTCACTGACGGGTTTGGGTTTAGAGCTAACAAGCTATGCATTCCAGCTAGCTCCGTGCGTATGTTATTGTTGCAGGAAGCTCATGGAGGCGGGCTGATGGGACACTTTGGTGTAAAGAAGACGGAGGATATCCTTGCTGGCCATTTCTTTTGGCCAAAGATGAGGAGAGATGTGGAGCGATTCGTTTCTCGCTGCATGACATGCCAAAAAGCTAAGTCACGACTTAATCCTCATGGTTTCTATATGCCTCTACCTGTTCCTAGTGCACCTTGGGAGGATATTTCTATGGACTTTGTTTTAGGATTGCCTAGAACCAAGAAGGGGAGGGATAGCGTCTTTGTTGTGGTGGATAGATTTTCTAAGATGACACATTTCATACCATGTCATAAAACCGATGATGCTACCCATGTTGTTGATTTGTTCTTTTGTGAAATTGTTCGATTGCATGGTGTGCCAAATACCATAGTTTCTGATCGTGATGCAAAATTCCTTAGTCATTTTTGGAGAACCTTGTGGGCTAAGTTGGGAACTAAACTTTTATTTTCCACTACTTGTCATCCCCAAACTGATGGACAAACAGAGGTTGTGAATAGAACTTTGTCTACCATGCTTAGGGCTGTTTTGAAAAAAACATCAAAATGTGGGAAGAATGTTTGCCTCATGTTGAGTTTGCTTATAACCGCTCACAGCATTCTACTACTAAGAAGTGCCCATTTGAGATTGTTTATGGTTTTATACCTCATGCACCTATTGACTTGCTCCCTCTTCCATCTTCAGAGAGATTGAATTTTGATGCTAAACAACGTGCTGAACTGATGTTAAAAATGCATGAAACCACAAAAGAAAATAAAGAGTGCATGAATGCTAAGTATAAGCTTGCTGGTAGTAAAGGAAAGAAACATATCATTTTTTGAACCAGGTAATTTGGTTTGGCTACATTTAAGAAAAGATAGGTTTCCAGAACTGAGAAAATCTAAGTTACTACCAAGAGCTGATGGCCCTTTCAAAGTGCTAGAACGGATTAATGATAATGCATACAAGCTTGAGCTGCCTGCAGATTTTGGGGTTAGTCCCACATTTAATATTGCAGATTTGAAGCCCTATTTGGGAGAAGATGATGAACTTGAGTCGAGGACGACTCAAATGCAAGAAGGGGAGGATGATGAGGACATCCCTACCATTGATATAGCCATGCCTAGTACACAGCAAGGACCTTTGACTCGAGCTCGCGCACGACAACTTAATTATTAGGTAAAGTCGTTCCTTGCTGTCCCAACAAGTTCTCTGAATTGGGTGCTACTAACGTCTTGTGATGATTTTCTTATGCTTAGGAACTTGGGGGTTGAGCCGGCTAAATGTAGAAGCAATCAAGATAACAATCACATGGATATTGGAGCACACAAGAAGAAGATCGGACCAAACGTTCGGACTGAACGTTCGGACCTACAGGAAGCGCCAACTTGATTAGGCCATAACTTTTGATTCTGGAGTGCGTTGGAGGCATATGAGTACTCGTTGGAAAGATCTCGATGTCTACTGTCTAATGGATCCAAAATCACCATCAGATTCCAGTGGAGCTGTCGAGAAATTGCAGAAGAACGTTTGGACTTCCAACCGGAGTTCTGGGCTTTATTTCCAATAGAGCCCATTATGGGAGCATCCAAGTTAGGGTTTCCCACGTCCCTGGCAGTTTTTCCCAAACCAGCATTAGCCGCCAGGGAGGAGTTGTGTTTTGATTAGATGCAAGTTTAGCTTTTGCTACTTCCTTATAAACGCATGTGTTGGCTAGACCACCCGATTTACTTGTTTCAGAACCCCACCTTTGTATCTCAGTCTCATCTTTTGAGCAGAATCCGTGAGTTTTGCTTGTTCATCTTGTTCTTGCTTTGTTCTCGATTGCTAGCAGGTTCAAGGTTGTTTTTAGCACGGCAAGAACAGCAACAATTTGGTTTCGGTGTAACTGTCGCTAAGGCGCAGCAACCCTGTGGTCGTTGTAGTCGGGCAGCACAACGTCGAACTTCTACTAAATCGAGTTATCTCCACTCTTATCAAAAGATCGGGACCATTTCCTGGTTACATCTCCATCACTTCCGGTCAAGTTTATGCCCAACTAACAGTCTTAGTTTTCATCATGAAACTCAGCTAAAAACTTGCCACGTACTGACTATCATCGAGACCATTCGACCATTCTTTTTTCCTAGAGATTATTTGAGAGATTCATCTTTTGCTCCATCCCAATATCTTAAATTCCCAACACACACCACCATTAAAAACGCCTTGCAGTGTCAGGGCTCCAACGCTTGGGCTAATCATTCCGGCATTTGAACCTGCCGTGTCGACCGATCGGGAGCCACCTAACAATTTGAGGGGCACATTTCGAGGTCCTCGCAACAAACACCCTCAAGCGTTAACAGCAGCAGTGGTTGCTGCACGAGGGAGGCAAGAAGAAAGCAATGCAAGACCGCTAGAATACTGGAAATGTTGTGTACTACGAGTCTACGACCATGCGAAGAGAGTTTTTTTTCTGACAGAATCTTTAAGATCCGTGACTACTATGTGGTCTACTGGTCTCACCAATTCCACCCCATGTGTCAGACGGTCATACCACACTGCGCAGCTACGATTAGTAGTATTTTTTGTACTATAAATCTCATTCCTACGCACGCATAGTGTGGCTATCAGAGCATGGCAGGTAATTAATAAATTAAATACTGGTGCTAGCTCTGCAATAATCAGACCTGGTAAGTAGAGGGAGGATTCCCTGATTCCCCCTCTCTCTTGGGATGCTTAACCTAACCGCGATTAGTGGGTGTTTGGGAAGTAATTTAAAGGAGCTTACGCCTTGGAGAGTTTGAGTACTTGCCGGGCGTTTCGGTTTCAGCTTCGCGGTTCTACTTTTTAGCTTACAGAAATTAAAAGCTAGAATGAACGAGTTAATTTCTTAATGTTAGTTTTTGTTTTTTTATTATCTGTAGAAATATAATAATGTTTTTATTTTTTCAATTAAATGATTTAGAAAAAATTAACAGCTATTATAGTTTAATTTTGATCGAAAGGCAGAGCGAGAGCCAGAAGCTGCTTAAAAAACCGAAATAAACGGACAGACAGGTTTCGACGGATACGAAAACGGAGCCAGATATTTTTCTTTCGGATTTGAAAAGGCATTATCTGACAGATACAGAGCTATCCGAGTATTTTTTTATAGTAACCGGATTATTATCCGGTAAAAAAAGCTAAGCAAGGCAAAGTACAAACGCTGCAGCGCTGCATAACCACTTAACCCTAGCCAGATCCACTCGAGCCAGATCTGATCTCTACTCCTCCATTCCATGCGGAACAGTGGCGGCGGTGGCACCGCCCGCTTGCCTCTCCGCCAGCCTCCCAATCTAGCCACTGCCTCCCAGTCCCAGAGTTGATGTGCGGTTGACCCTCACCCTTTATCTCCTATGTTGACACCAGCATTGACCGCCGACCAAGCTCCCTCGCCCATCCATAAATAACAATGCTGCTTCTTTTCTGTAGCTCATGCTGCTAATGCTTTGTTTCAATTGATATTTTTTTCAGGATAAGATAATGACCGACACTGGGCTCCCCTGAAGCATGCTTAGAGATGGGTCACTGCTAACTGTTGCTAGACAAGACTTATGTTTTGAACTTGTCATATGATGAAATTAAGTTAAACGAACTAGTGATATACTTGCTATGAGTTGTTCTCAATTTTGAACCGTGTGAGATGTTATAGTTGTGACTTACTACGTGTAGCTACTACTTGCTTCACTATGCCCTATCATCTACTTGATACTTTGCTAGAAAACATTTACTACTTAGTAATAACTACTTACTAACTACTTGCTTAACTAGTCCCTATCATCTTTCGATATAGTTAAATTCGCTTGTTAAGCTACTAATGTATTTGCATTTTGCACATGTAGTATGGTTAATTAATCTTTATATGTACTACATATAGAGTTTCTGTTTTCGCGTATTATCCAACTAAATATTCGTGATCGAAACTAATCATATTTAGAGCGATCTATATTCGCTCCGTATTCGTGACCGAGAATATCGCATTCATATTCGTATCCGGTACTATCCGTGTCTGATTCTGACTCCAAGAAAAAAATATGAAAAAGATACAGGATGAATAATATTCATCCGTATCCGCTCCGTTTGCACCTCTACCGCACAGATCGGGCACATTTGTTTCCCTTTACATCGTAGCCAAGCTCGTACGTGTGTACTACTAATGAGGTCCTGTTTGAAGAGAATTAACTGGAAATGGTGTGATCGTTGCATGTGGGGTTTTCTATAAAATTTACGAAAATCCTGTGTTTCGAACAGAGACTAATAAGTTCTAACTTAACGTTAAGCACCACTTAGGAGTTTCGTAGATTAGGACTCTTCTGCAATTTAGGAATTCCGTGAAATTTTTATGGTTCAAATATATCCTAAATAGTAAATACTTGAGGAGATTTTGTGTCCATTCAAAATTTATGGTACAGTTTATCTAGAGATAATGTTTTTTTTACCATGGAAGGAAAATATTTTCGACAGCCTCGTTTGGACGAGAGTAATTCGGTGGGACTTAAACACGGAACGAAACGAGGGTAAAACAGTAGCAACCCCGTACAAGACAAGGCCACCTGCGTCCAAACTCCAAACCACGGTGTGCCGTGTGCGTTTCTCGTTGCAAGCCAAGAGGATAGGGATCACACTTCCTCGTGGTTTTGGACAGCTCTTATCTCGTCGCGTCCCGTCATAGGCTCAGATGCAATCTCGTGGGAAAATTTATTCAATGCCATCCCTATCTTGTGTATTTACGTGGATAATATTGTATTCGTACTCTACTACATTATAACACTGGTTTGTTACTTCGCCCCGCTTCAACTACTTTACTATTTAAGTTTCTAACTGTGACTTTTAATTTATAACTAAAATTACATTGTATCGGTTTTTAATTTTTAAGGGAAAATAAAAAAAATGTTACATCGTTACAGACAGTACAAATGATTAAAAGGAAAAAAGAAAAACTAAAAAATCTATTAAAAAGCTAAATTAAACTGAAATTAGAAGCCGATGTGTTCTAAGTGACTTTTGACTTAAATAAATTGAAAGATAAAATAAAGCAAAAGCTAAAGCCGTTTAGAGCGGACCAAAATAGCACTTCCATGACATTTTCCATGTCTGGCAGTCGTGAGCCATGTCAAAAGACCAAACTGCCCCTCGAGTCTTGGAGCTGCCTCCTCTCTTCCATTATGGCTTCTTCTCTCAGCCGCCGCCGCGATCATAGTGGTGCTCTCCGCATTCCCTTGCATCCAGCACTGCCTGCAGCAGCTGTTGCCCAGTATGGTGCCGTTGATTAGAGCTTCAGCTTTTTGGTTTCTGGTTTTTTACTACTAGCTTTTCAATTTCATTTTTTCTTATTTTTTTTACTTTTTTGTATTTTTTTTCCTTATTGCATTGTCTGTTATATAACTTCTTTTTTATTTTTAGGTTTTTTATATTTTCTTTTTGTTTTCTCTTACTCCTTAAACTTGTTCCTCGCAGTGGCTCGCCCAAGCTCGGGCACTGCCAATCGCACCGCCACCAAAGTAACCACTGCCGAGGTGGTGCCAGAGGAAGGGACGCGGCCGCCGCTGCCGCATGCCAGAGCATTCGCGTCCATGCACATTACCACACACAACCGCTTGGATCCAATCGATTTATCAAATTGAATCCAATGGTGGCTGGGCGGGCAGGGAGGAGATCGGGAGGGACATATGGGAACGCCAGTAGTCCAGCTCCGCTCACTAGTCACTACGCCGCCGTCCACCCGCGGCTGCTACTTGTGGTACCCTCCCATCCCCATCTTCGCCGCCCGAGGACAACGAGCTCAGCATCAATTGGTATGGTACTAGCGAACCAGCGATACGCTTCTTCTTTCCTTCCTAATTAGCGGAGAGACAGAGACTGGGGGTGGGGAGGAGACACGTGGGGGTTGGATGGAGGGTTCTTGGTGCAGGCCATTAACGGAGGAGGAGATGAGATTAATTAGGGCCCTGATCAATATGGCTTCAGCTTCTGGTTTCAGTTTATTTTTGCATTATTCATAAATTTCATTTTTTTCTGAACTTTTGACCTTTTTTTTTGAGTTTTTTACCGGTTCTTTTTTTCCTCGTATTTGTTTACATTATACGTGATGGGCTAATATGTTTTTTCCATTTTTAAATTTTTTTAAATTTAATTATGGTAAATAAGTCTCTGTCAGCTACAGTGCTTTTTTCAGTCAGCTACAGTGTTTTCAGCCAAAAGCCATGAGGCTTTCAGCCAAACCGATCACCACCTAGGATTGCATGAGGTCGATGGAAAGGTGGGGAATACTCCGTATATTAAGATGGGGAACGCTCCGCCGGGAAGGCGTGTCACGTCAGCGTTTATGCGGAAAACTTTTTGATTTTGCGAAATCGCGTAGAGGTCATTTGTTCTCGCAAATAGATCTTTACCAGGTTTTTTAAGCACCCTGCACTTCACCGATAGCACCCCGCAGTTTCCAAAATTACGTATAGATTCTTGCAAATCTTTGATTTTTTTTGCGAAAAAGCCTTTTGATTTTTCCAAAATTACGCATACATCCTCAATTTTTTTTAAGAAACTTCCTATGAATTATCGTCTCTTTTATTTTGGTCTACACGGTAGCTAGCGTGGCGTGACGCAGCTAGTTATCTGAGATGCAGTGAGGCACTGGCCATCCAAGTGAGGCGGGGCAAAAGTGACACTAAAACTATATTTTCTTGCCTCGAACACCGGTGCCGTTTGACATTGATGGAAAGGTAACGGTGCTGTTATTTCGCAGCAAGCTAGGCCCTATCCAAAAAGTTCTATGGTTATCTTTTAATTATGATTTTTGGTTAATTATAAGAGAGATTGAGAAAGTAAATTGTATTTGTGTTGAGAAACCATTCCATTCAAAACGATTTCTACAGTAATTCCTATTAATAGTTTATAGAAAACACCTTAAAAAGTCACTCTGTTTAAAAGATAGTTTTTAAAAACCAAAAATTAGAAACTGTTTGGAACAGAACTGTAGTCGAGTATGAGTGCGATGTTATCCATCTAAAACCTTGTTTGTATTGGTCTATGTTTCTGACCCTGCTTAGAAAAGGCAAAAGCTAATACAAATATCCAATTTGTCGAAACGGTTTTTTCACTTCTCTCGCTACCATCTCGCTCCAGGAATAAGTTATCCCACTTCTCTCGCTCCCGTCACGTGCACATATTTCTCTCCCACTTTTCTCACCTCTCGTGTCCTCTTTAAAATCACTTCTTTAAGCCATTACTATTTATTTTCAGAAAGTCACAAACTACAGATAAAACCATCAAGAAAAGACATTACAAAAATCCCCTAAATATACATATTTGTAATGTTATTGAGCAAAATTTCCTATCGCTCATGCTAGAACGGCAACACGAACAATTGGAAGGGATATTTTCGTTTGCCATTGATTGAATCAATGTGCGGTCAGCAGCCAAATAAACACTGCTGCTACAGTGGGATTAGATTCTTTCTAGTCCCCCAAATCAATTGGAAATGTTTGCCTATACACCATAAAATGGTATTGTAGTGGCCATGGGCCCATGGCTTCTCCAATTCGTTTTTCTCTTACTTTTATTGCCACCATCCTCAGTGCCAACAGTTTGGATAATTTTTTTTTGGAAAGAGCGTATTTGGTTATCATAATTATAGAGGTCACTTGAACAAATTCTCAAAATACACAAATAAAATCCCATAACATGCAGTTAGTGAGTCTTAGAGTACATACAACTACTGTCTATAATATCGTACATGTTAGCTATAGACGACATCAAAGACAGCTTCTGTAATGGATTATCCTTTTATATGTCTCTATAGATAGTTCCTTCATAACGCAATGTGATTTATTTCACGTGTTACAGTCGACTGTTGCATAAGAGACGGTATAATTCTGTATGCTCCCTCTCTCCTCTACATCATCTCATATCATATATGGTAAGATTTATAGACAACCCATGCCACACCATTGTATATGCTCTTAAACTGTGGTTATTAACAAAAGTACATGAACCATTCTAGTTTGGACCAACCACCAATTAGCATAAACAACTCTTCTCGTGGTTGTAGTAAGAATTTTCACTGAGGTTACTAAGAACAGTACCTCTAGAACAATCCTGGTAGCGATTTTGCACGGTTGCAACCAAACGTTTCGCTAAATAAATCGCTCACTATATATAAAAAACGATATGCTATGTCGTGGTACATTCTCGCTCCTATCCATTCTCGTTTTAATAGAAACCAAAACGAATCGAATGCCATGGGATGAGCAAGCAAACCCTATAACTAGAACTCATCGAGGGTGCAGCGGGTATCTGTTGTTGGGGTGCAGAAGATCCATAATGCCTCCTTTTTGCTGCCCTGGCTGGCGATCCCTGATGATCTGATATGATCTCCTGTGACCTTTGATTTGTGTGCAAGGACCGAAACCCGCATTGGATAATAGTAAATGGTAGTGCGCCCACTATTGGGAGCTGCAATTGCATCCGCCCCATCTCAGCTCCCCCGATATATACCCTCACGTGAAAGTCCTGCTCGCCTCGCCCCTTTCTGTCGAGCATTGCAGAAATTGCCAGCCTCTTTTTTTTTTTTTGAGATCCAGAAATTACCAGGTTGAAACATTCACCTCTTATTCCAAGCTACTCCAAGGGAGAGGAGAGCGATGCACCATGCCGTCAGAGTCACCAGACTTTTTAGCAGCTCAAAATTTTGCACCGTTGTTCCCTCTGCCAGTCTTCAGAGGTAGAGTTTTCAAACAGAGTTTGGTTTTTGAGTGCTGCGAGATTCTTCACGGTTTCAGAAATTTGATCTTAGACCACATGTCTCTGAACACTCTTTAAGAAATGAGAATACGTATGAGAACCGTGCATATTTGATTTTGAAGTCCTATTTAGAACGTGGTAATTAGTTGGAAGCACCAAAATCCTAATAAAAAAACTGAATGAAACTATGCTTTCCCAAGCCCAAGAAATCAAGAATTCCCTATTGTCTCGGAGATTTTTCTTCCGCGACACAAACGCCCATGTCCTTCTGTGCCGCTCATATCATTTCGTGCCGATTTATTAGTCGAACCATCCGAGGTGACGTGCGATTTGGCAGGTCCATCTGGACCTTGTCCCGAACACTACTAGCAGTAGGAGTATTTTTAATATGAGTAGATCTTGACACTGCCTTTTGTATGAACCGATCCGTAATCTCGAGTCTAAGATCGCGAGAAATTTTACACTCTCGTCGGGTCGTTTTCGAGAAGATGGACTCGGACCGTCGCGATTTGGCAGGTCCATCTGGACCTTGCCCGAACACTACTAGCAGTAGGAGTATTTTAGTCCCTGTTTGGTTGGGCTAAAGAGTTATACCTTATAGCTGAAAATGCATTGTAGCTGGCTGAAATTTCATTATATATGAAGGTGACTTATTTGACATAATTAAATTTAAAAAAAATTAAAAAATAGAAAAAAAATATGTTAGCTCATCTCCGACAACGCAAACGAATACAGTAAAAAAGGGGGAAAAGCTCAAAAATGAAAAAAAATCAGAAAAAAAGACGCAATTTATGTATAATGAAAAATTAAGTCAGAAGCTAAAAGCTGAAGCTGAAACGACTGGGGGCTTAATGTGAGTAGATCTTGACACCGCCTTTTGTATGAACCGATCCGTATTCTCGAGTCTAAGATCGCGAGAAATTTTACACTCTCGTCGGGCCGTTTTCGAGAAGATGGACTCGGACCGTCGCGTTGGGGGGGGGGGGGGGGGGGGGTTCGGAGAGTTACGGGACGCGAATCCTTATTCGAAGGCAACGTGACGCCGTAATAACCACCGATCGCGACAGGGTTGGACTAATCGGTTCGCCAATCCATGTCTCTCAAAGCCAGGTTCCTATCCGAGCAGAAATCATGCGCATCAAGATACTCCTGCCGTTTTAACCAGGATCGAACGATCGATCAGACGACCATTACGTTTAATCTGTCGTTGCGTTGCTGCCCAAGTGCCCATCATCTGTTGCTCTGAGACTTGACACCCATGTCTATCTACTTCTACCATCCAGGGCCATCACTAGTCCCTGTCACCTCTGTGTTTCAGTTGATTAATAGTATATGGCATAATCTGAAGCATTTGCGAATAGATTTTACACGTCCAAATCTGATGCGTGGACAGAGAGATTGGAACGAGAACTGGAGGGGAGGGAGGGGTTGTGTCCTGTGGTGCTTGTTGCCAAACACAGAACCCATCCTCAGAAGCAAACACTTTTGATGCCTTTGCCCCCCACTGTGCTGCTCTCTTCCCCCGCTTTCTTATTTTCTATTGAGTAAAGTCCATTACCGGTCCTTAAACTTTTTATGCTGTGTCATCCCGGTCCATAAACTTTTAAAGTATGTCATCCCGGTCCTTAAACTTTCAAAGTGTGACAATTTCTTTTGAAAGTCTATGGACCAGGATGACACAGCATAAAAAGTTCACTGCTACAACTACATAGGATATTGCCACACTTTGAAAGTTTAAGGACCGGGATAAAATACTTTAAAAGTTTATGGACCGGGATGACACAGCATAAAAAGTTTAAGGACCGGTAACGGGCTTTACTCTTTTTTTCTATTCCTTTGCTTTGGGAGCTTGCTTTAGCTTTTGCATCCTCTTTCCATCTTCGTACTGGCTATAGGCTACTACCGTCTTTTGATGAAAGGTGAAAGACGTTACAAAGGGCTGAACTTGTACTGGGAGGTAACTCGTCATCTTGTTAGGGTAAAGTTCCACGAATTCTTTTTGCTGCGAGGACGTGTGAGGCTGTGCGGTGCATGTACTGGTGTAGATACGTCCAGTCTGATTCAGATAATTTTTGGCACATTGGCATATTTTTAACCTGTATTTACAAAAATACACATATACGCACGGAGTTGGCAGAAATGACATTTCTGTCAGGCGGCAAGGTTGTGCAGTCGACACCTATCCATCAGAGCCTGGCCACCGAGCGGCAGGGGCCTACCGCCCGGCCACCGAACAACCACCAGCCAGCCGCCCGCCAGGCGGGCCCTCCCTACCACCCCGCCACTGGACACCTGCTGAATTAGGATTTTTTATTTACCGCTTATTTGAATTTATAAATATAGCAAATAAACTTTAAAAATTATGAAATTTTATATACAGCCTTTCGACATAACATACTTCATTGTGTGATTTTTTGACAATTTTATCCATTATGAATGATGCTAAAAAATCTGATTCAGATAAAATTATGTTAATTTAATCGTAATTAGCGATATACGATGCTCATTTAATTAGTGATTGAAATCGCCTGCCGCATGGCCACCATCATCCGAAAATTTGATTACTTGTTTGAAAATTAATTATGAGTGATTCATTACCATTATCCATACCACTTAATTACTTAGCACTAACTATTACTTAACCCTAACTAATTGCTATTATAGTAATTACGACTGCTTAATTACATACTACCAAACAACAACAAATTATAGGTACCGTACGTACACAAAATAGTAAAAACTATGGCTGAATATAAAATTTTGTAATTTTTAAAACCCATTTGCCATATTTAAAAATTTAACTAAGTGGTAAATAAAAAAATCCTAACTCAGCTAGTGATTAAGCTAGTTAATTAACCGGCTTAATCACTTGTCATCCAGTGGTGGGACGGCAGGGAGGGAGCCGCCCGATGGGCAGGCGGCAAGCTAGCCCAGTGGCCGGGCTTCGATGGACAGGTGTCGACTGCACGGCCCTGTCGCACAAAAGTGTCATTTCTGTCAATTTCGTGCATACGGCTATTTTTATAAATATGGGTTAAAAACATGCTAACAGTACCAAAAACTCCTGATTCAGATGATGGGCCTGTATACTTGGTCGATTTTAGCTAATGGTCAATTTGCAGCGGAGATTAGAACGCCCTTGTCATCCAGTGAGATACTGTGGTTTTATACTTACTGTGGTAATTTGTTGGATTAGAGAAGGCGCCAAATAAGGCACTTGGAATCTCTATCTGAATAGTGCTTGAGAGTGAAGTTGCCCACTTGGTGTTAGTGTGCTACGTAGCACAGCCAAGAGAAGCTTTTTTTTTTTTGACAGAATCAGAGGATGGCACAAGTGATGTCTTGTCCGGTCGGAGTAAATGTTGGGTGAGGTCCCGTCAGCTTTATGGCTTTGAGGCCTCCCCGTCTATTAGGAGCCCAGCACAGCGAGACCACTGAAGGAACACGTATGGTAAGAACAAACAGCGTGCACCATCAACTGTATGGAATTGGGTAACCGGCCAAACGAAAGGGCAAACGCAGCGTTATCATTTTGCAAAATGAGGTGATGTTGGAGGCATGCTAGTCAGCGATCACATTTTCTGTCTCCGCACAAGATTGGAGAGCGCAACTTACCGGCCCTGACAGTTTTCTACCGCGATTTTGATGCCCACTGGCGGTGGCTGATTTGATTTTTATTATATTTTATTCCTTTTTTATTTTAATTTATTTTCCTAGTTTGATTAGACTCAAGCATGGGCTTATGTTATTTTATGTGTTTGCACTAGCTCTTGAGCTTTCCGAGGTGACTGTGCAAGGACCGAAACCGAGCAACGAAGTATATGAGATAGTAGAGTTCGCAGGTCAATAAGGTAAGTTACACGTTTTTGATCATATCAAATCCCATGAAATTTAAATTATTTAATTACAGTATTGCATTAATGTTATCTGCAATATGTTATTTAATTAAAATAAATGTTTAGAATGACATGCTAATTAGTTATGTCGTACCACTAAAAAATACCCTGTTTAATTTGAGCCCATATTCATCTTGACAACCTTAGTAATATTTAATTATTGTATAAATAATTGTAAAAAAGCTCACTCAAAGTTTTGCACTACTAAGTGACTTGGCATTTGGCCGGTAGAATTGTTAAAATGGTTATAGGGTAAAGAGGAATCATGGAAAGCCACGAGATAATTGGAGTTTACAAACTTACCCTAGGGCGGAGGCTTAAGCAGATGGATGGTAGTGCCGTCGAGCACAGAAGATCTGGGATGTTGTTGGCAGCCTCAAGTGAAAAGTAAAGACAAGAATCTTTTGCTAAGTAAAGGGCACAGTGATCGCTCAACCACTAGTGTTGATTTGTCAACCTTGGTCTAGTAACTGCTCAACTGGATTGAATATCTATATGAGGCAGAAGTGTGGATGATGAGGAGTTGGTATGCGGAACGGTAAAACTGTACATAACAACGGTAGGGGCCACTCAGGACGAACAAAAGTGATTAGGTTTAGCCAGTTTAAAACCGAGACTGAGTGGATCTACCGGGTAGTGCCTATATAAACAATTGAGTACTGAAAAATCTTGTTTTCTCATCTTAGTCGCACGCAAGCTGAAGCGTGCGTATCGCATGACATTGAGAGTCTGAAAAGTCTTGTGGGTAAAGCTGAGCAACTCTGCAGGGTGAAATAAATGGTATACGAATATGTCATACTTCCAGTAAATGAAGCTGTGTTTATTGGGTGTTTCCAACAGCGAGACATAAGTAGATTTCATTATGTTTTAATCTGAGTAAGCTGAGTAATTAACTGTTGAAAGAAACCCCCCCTTTAATATTAAGAAGTTAATGTTTCTTGGTCTTTTGTTTAAAATATTTGCAAATAAAATTGCATCCACTCGAATTAATAGAACCAGTATATTTCCTTCCTTTGAATATCCTTGCAAGTAGATAAGTTAGAATTTAACTTTCTGACTTACTGGGTACGGTTGTACTCATTGCTTGCTAAACAACGAATGGAAGGACAATGGAACTGCGATGATCAAACTGTTGATGAAGCTCTAGAAGAACTCTACTACGCTAAAGACTGGTTTTAGGTCTTAGCCGCGCTCAAGTTTTTGTCTGTGGGAATTTCTTTTGTATTGTAAGATAACTTTGTGCTTGCATGCACATTGCGTCAAAACTAGGTTGATAAACCATATTTCTGTAATAAACCTTAGCTCTTTCGTTGTAAGCATGTGTTATTGTGTTACACACTTATGTACAGTACTTCATAACTGAACAGTTCTAGGTGGTTGTGGAGATCACCGTCGTCTCTATAAATGGAGGTGTTATAGATCCCATTAAGATCAGTGAGCGCACGCAACCGTGGTAAGGTGCTGCTCTGTTGAACTGTTCATATTTGAGCGACGCATGTTAGCCATGTTGTTACTAGGGGTGGAAACAGATCGGATATGGTCGAATAGTCTCAAATACGAATACGAATCCATATTTTTAAAACGAATACGAATATTCTCAAATACGGATACGAATATTTTCGAATACGAATATGGATATTTTCGAATACGGATTTTCTCATATACGAATGTCGGATAAAACGGATTTCTAGCGGTTTTGCCGATTTTTCACCGGTTCTTGACCAGTTACCGTTTTAAACTGCCTAAATTCAAATTTTGAATCACAAAATTTGTACGGATTTTTTCATGGGTTCTAAAAACGGATCGAATACGAATCGAATAGTGTCGAATACGAATACGAATGCGAATACGAATACTCTCAAATACGGATACGAATATTCTCGAATACGAATACGAATATTTTCGAATTCGAATTTATTTTACCACATTCGTGTTTTCTCGGATACGAATATCGGATAAAACGAATTATCCGTTACCGTTTTCCACCCCTAGTTGTTACCCAGCTAGCAAGGAGTTTGGTTTTCGTGTAGGTGATAAATTTTCACCCTGACAAGCAGTACAACATGCTCTCACGCATAAGCGTCTTCATAGAATTAGACACGAAAAATTATTGGTGACTAGGGCTAGGTTATTTTGTTCTTATACTTTAGCTTTCTACATAACTAGTTTTCAACCGGAGTGTCTTTTGAATATATGGTCTATAAATCGATTATCATAAACACTGTCCTGATTTCGTCTATATAGGCCAAAATCGCACATGAGTATTTTCCTTTCTATACTCTCTCTCGTGAACAATTAGAAATTAAAAATTAAATTAAAAGCTATAAACCACAACATAAAAGAACCTATAGATAATACATAGCACTAGTACAACTTGAAAGTTGTTACATACAGTATAGTGTCTTAGGTTAGTGAGTCGCACGGACCGCCGAGCACGTGCACGGGGGCGGGGGACACACGACGATAGCTGACTTACATGAGCCCCAGCACAGATCGACCGTGTGGCACGGGTCACATCTACTCCCCATGGTGCCGTCGGCGCGCGGCCCAACCTGAGGCGAAGGCACACAACGGCACATACGTACCTACGGCGCGCGCCCCTGCCCGAGTTAACGCCACATTTGGCATTGTTTCCATCGTATTTACAAAAATAACCGTATACGCACCATATTGATAAAAATCTCGCTTCAGCCGTCTGGTGGCCAAACAGCAGCGCCTGCGAGGCGACACACGGTGCGGCCACTGGCAACAAGTGATTAAGCCGGTTCAATTACCTGCCCTAATTTTTTTTCATTTAGTGTTTGTTTGAATTTTTAAATATATCAAATGAGGTCAAAGAAATACAAAATTTATGTACATCCCCACGACATAACGTACCTCGTAGTGTGATTTTTGGATAATTTTATCCATTGCAAATATTGCTAAAAAATTTATAAAATTTTGAATATAGCAAACGAGCATCAATTGTTATGAAATTTTATGTGAAGTCTTCCGACTCAGTCATAGTTATTGTATAATTTTTTTATGAATTTTATGTGCTCCAAATTTGTCACATTTATTCAGGTTAATTTAATCATGAATTAAATTCATCGGCCGTAATTGCATAATTAAATTAATTCAAATAAACGTGGCAAATTTGGATTACATAAAATTCCCAAAAAAATTTACACAATACCTATGACTGTGTCGGAAGGTTTCACATGAATTTTCGTAGTTTTTGGAGCTTGTTTGCTAAACGTGTCGGAATGTTACTAAAAAATTCATAAAATTTTAATATTTTAAGAGTTTTTATATGTATTAAACAAGGTCCAAAAATCACAAAATTTTATGTGAAACCTCTTGATATTGTTTTAGTTATTGTGTAATTCTTGAAAAATTTTATGTGATCTAAATTTAGCACGTCTATTTGGTTTAATTTAATCATGAATTAAACTCACGATTAAATTCACCAGCCGTAAATTCACAAATGAACATGGCAAATTCGGACAACAGAAAATTCCTAAAAAATTGCATAATAACTATGACTATGTCAAAGGGCTTCACATAAAATTTTGTAATTATTGGAGCTCGTTTACTATATGTAAAAACTTGTAAAACTATCAAAATTTTATGAATTTTTTAGCAATATTCATAATGGATAAAATTACCCAAAAGTTACACAAGTATGTACGTTGTGTCGGGAGATTGTTCATAAATTTTCATAATTTTTTAAGCTCATTTGATATTTTAAAATTTTCAAACAAGTACTAAACAAAAAATTATAGCAGGTAATTAAACATGTTAATTAGCCAACTTAATCACCTGCCGCTCCCTCAGCCTGCCATCTGCCCGGTGAGGCGGCGACAGGCGCTTGCCGCCTACGTCTGCGCCTCGTGTCGCCTCGCGGGCGTTGCCGCCCGCCCACCAGATAGCATAAACGATATTTTTATCAATATAGTGTACATACAGCTATTTATCAAATATGGCTTTGTGACCCCCCCTCCCCACGCCCCTCCCCCACCCGACCGCATAATAGTATCCCCCTCTCTCGATCCATCATGTGAGCCGCGTGGATCTCACGATCCACACCACACATGTAGAGGTCGTAGCTAGGATCAGGATGTAGCCGAATCTGAGGCCGGTCTACAATAATATAGCTTGGCTTACAGCAGCGTAGCCGCGCGAGGTGAGGCTTGAGTGACCTGTGGCGGCCGCGATCCCGGCGGGCGTACGCGCCACAGGGGTGGGGAGGTGGACAGTCCCATGTGCCCGGCAGGCAGGCGTGCAGCTCTCACCGGCCGGGAGGTCGATCGGACGACGCGGACCGGTCTCATGCCCCCCTAGCAGAAAAGAAAAGTTGGGTGTGTTCGTTGCACTGCAAGAGCGCAGGTCCAACGGCGCTACAGGGAGGAGAGGACGGAGCTAGCATCGTACGCACGCCTGATGCTGACTAATGGGGGAGGGGTACACATGCGTGCCAGGAGCTTAGAAAGAACTGTTTCTTTATATCCATTTAAATATAGGGTTAAGAGTGCATATAGACTATTTATGGATTTGGACTATCTATATTTAATTATAGCTTTCGATAAAAGCATGTGACAAACTTCTGTGCCCACTAATTTGTACAGTGTAGCTACATCACACAGAATCATTTTCAACAAATTTCAATCAATTTTGTAAAACTTTTTTTAGTGTGAATGTGGAGTTGAAGTTTCAAATACCGAGTTTTCCGAAAGTTTCCTATAAAAGCATGTGGAGTCTACGTGTGCACTTAACCCTGTCAATTTACATAAAGTAACTCCTATATACGCAGAATCATTTTTAATAAAATTTAATTGATTTTGAAAACTTTTATGATGTGAATGCGAGGTTAAAATTACAAATATCGAAGTTTTACGAAAACTTCTTCGTAAGCCTCTTTAACTTAACCCCTTATTTCTTTTCTCCTTACCTACTAAGTTAATCAAATTTATTGGATATACCCTTTTCATTTAGTACAAGTAATATCATTTTAAGTAGATATAGATAAAACTACATATAAATTTAGGTTTTCCATTCCCTACCAGTGCCACCCTAATTACGACAAATCAAAATCAAACTACGCAGTACGGACTAAATTAATTTAAGTTGCTTTGGTCGCCCCGGACGCGTGTCGCGTGGCCGTGCAAGCATGCGTGCTTAAATTCTACCGAGCGATCGATCGAACTGTAACCAAACGGGAGAAACATGCACATATGGTTCGCGAGGGAGGGTGAACATATACTGCAAAGGTAAGCTAAGCCGATGTCCTGTTCTGTTTTTAGCTTCTTCAGAAATTAAAATAAATATATCAATTTTTTAAAACAAAATTTTAAACAGTTTTTAATATAAAATTACATACATCATATGTATCAATACCTCTGTCATCTTAAAAAATATAAATAAAAAATAATTAACCATAGCCCACAAAGAACAGGAAGCAGCTATCCAGCAGCGAGCTATAGCTAGCCTACTTGAATAGACGGAAATGGAACTGTGGAGGGTGTGACAGGTTCATCTCACAATAACTTCCCACTGTTCCGTTTGACATAGCGCGCGCGTCACTGTTTTGTTATGTTCCGGTTTCTTGGTTCGCCTTTAACTCAAATCCGAGCGATTAAGTACATCAGTTTTTTTTGACAAAACTTACGATGATACAGTAGTATGAATCTGACAAGTAAGAGAGAGTAGGAAGTACTAGCAGGCAATTACTCTAACTGTGACATATTGCACAAGTAGTTTTTTCGCTTGGAAAGCAGGCGATCGACCAGCCTAGCTAGCTTAGCTAGTACATAGCATCACTTCCAAATCATGAAGAGACTGTCTACTTACTAATCTTGTCAAGGTAACCAGTCTTGTCGATTGGTATGCTTACCATTATCAGAAAATACATCGAGCTACTTAGTTAACCATCTAGTCGTATGCTCTCCGTGTACTCTCTCATTGCACTTGTACTGTGTATACGAAGCTGCCAAATTAGCATTGGCACTGAGTGTATATAGCTAAGCAACTAATCCTGTTTGAAACACATTGAAGCATATGGATTTCCTTAGAATGAGTGAAGCTTCCCCGTTCCTAACACATCTCCACCGTTACAGCGAGAGCCCCACCGTTACAACTCATCTCCGAAAAAAGTTGCAGCCACGCATTTGATCCGTGGGCCACAGGGAAATGGAAAAGAAAAACATGCACCACATGCTGGCACTGGCAAATGTAAATGCCCAAAACGCAAGTCTTGTCAGATCCAGGCAGCAGAAAGGCACGCAGCAAGGAGCGCGAGGTTTTGCCGCGAGATGGTCCTCCGATCTGCGACTCCCCTCGCGCGCGTACCGGTAAACGGGAGCTCGCTACCCAGCGACGTACAGAAAAGCCTCTCCCCGGATTTGCCACGGTGACTGCGAGAGCATAAATGCAGCAAGGGAATCAAGGGTTGCAACAAGTTGTGGTAACATTTCCTGGCAGTGGCAGTGGTAGACCCAAAAGCTGGTCGAGTGTATGAATGATACAGCCCGTGGTAGACCCGTAAGCTTGGTATGAGTAAATAGTAATGCAACCACGCAGCACATGGGGAGGGAGGGAGAGAGAGAGAGAGAGAGAGAGAGAGTTATTTGGGTACATAGTTAAAGATCTTGCGAGCTAGGGTTTTAACTGATAAGACGTGTAGGTCAAAAGGCACCATAATAATGCACACTTGACGCGAGGAACACACATGCACACGGGGCTCACTTGTCCTTCTTTTGCACGGTGTGATTAGGGGAGGGCTTCGCCTCGGACAGCACGGGGCAGTTCGGTTGCTCGGCAGTACTACCCTAGAAACGGCCGGTGGATAGCTTGAGGAACTCGTTCATCAAGGCACACACAGAGAGAGCGAGCCACGTACGAACCGTTCGTTCCGGCCGGCCGGCCGGCGCGAGGGGTGGTAGGGTGGGTCACGCACTGTTCATTCTCGCGTACAGCTCGCTCTCGCTCTGAACTGTGGTCACGACGCAGTTCTGTTCATGCATGGTCCCGGACCAGATAAAGCTAACATTGAAAAGAACAGTACCTAACCACCACACAGAGCGTTTGCCTCACTTCATGGGCTGGGTCCCATGGGCTCATTCGTGGCCATGGGAATGGGAGTCTGGGAGTCCTCTCTACATCCACCCGGTGCATTCCAGAATTCGCCCGATCTTGTTTGTTCACTTTAGTGATGCTTACCCGCTCGCAGTCACTGAGTCACACAGGTTTTGAAAAGAAAAAACGATTTCATTTTAGAACATCTGCCGCTCTCCCGCGTCGTGCCTAAAAACCAATAAGTTGTACCGAAATCCACAAGCGGATTACCGAGAAATCCCTCGTCCAAACACACACCCTAAAGCCCGAATCCAAACCACAAACTGTGCAAAGTGTGTTCACTCACTCGAGGAGGGACAATTCTTTTCAAAAAAAAAAAAAATTTCAGCCCTGACCTGCTCGTGCAAGGGGGGATGGATGCATTGTATGGTTTTTCTATGCAGCTTTGCGAAAGGCTGGGGGTCCCATTGCATTCAGTTTAGTACTAGTTTTAGAGCGTGATGTACTGATGCGTCCATTCGGCAACCGGTAGTGGAAGCCAAGTCGAGGCTCTCCTCCGTGCGTTTGGAGATGCCTTTTCACTTCGAATGATAAGGAAACGCACTCCGCCCCGGTCGGCCGGTCCCGGTAACGTCCTCATCGAACGAGCTGGGTGCCGGCACTTGCCGAGTTGTTTACCTCGCCCGTGTCGCCCCGTACTGGTCAAATCCAGCCCAGCTCTTCTCATTCGCCATTTATTATAACCTCCAGATATTGATATACCCTAGTCTGATTCGATCATTGGTTCGTGAATCCACCAAAGCCAGGTGAGAATATTGGAACGGGGCACCCAAACAAAATTCATGAATCAACCATGGCACCTAAATGGCTAGGTTAGCACGGAACAAATAGGATTCATGCACTGCAACTTATGCAACGGGATCATTTAGGCTTTTTTGGGTGGCTTATGGCTTTATGGCTGAAAAGCACTGTAGCTAGCTGAAAAAAAGCCTTATTTAGCATAATTAAATTTAAAAAATTTAAAAAAAATATGTTAACCCATTACGTATAATACAAACACATACGGGAAAAAAAGAACCGGCAAAAAAGCTCAATAAAAAACCAAAAGTTCAGAAAAAGACGAAATTTATGAATAATGAAAAATAATCCAAAAGCCAGAAGCTGAAGCCCAAATGATCACAGCCGTAGTCTACTTTTCTTACCTTACTACTGCTGGAACAAACAAGTCAATGACCTAGGATAGATCTGGTGCTCCTGTACTTGATCCAAAACTGACCCAACAGCCAAAGCCTAACTCCGGTAATCAACGTATCACCCATTTATAAGAACCGGAATTAGCCTCCGGTCCACTTGCACGTCCATGCACAGGACGCTCCCGTGTTGAGCAATCCACACCGGATTAGGCACACATCACTGATGCAGACGTCCCTAATACAGGACATTTCTGTGATAGGAACATGAAAACCACCAAAACCGTAAGAAAAGGTTGAAAGGCCCGGCTGATATAACAGCCGGCTAAGCAATTGGGCGTCAGCACATGGCTGCCTAACAGCCTCCACGAGCGATCTCGCCAGCGGCAGCCGTTTAAGGAAGAGTCCTGAAAAGCTGCACTTCAGAGTAGCAAAGATATGGATACATCGTACATGTGACTAGGTGAGCATGGCAAAAGGTATTATAGGCAAGATCACGGTGTTTCAACAAATAATTGTTGAAACAGATACCATACATGATGGTGAAATGGGGATCAAGGACACTAGTAAAGCACATTGGAAGACATTATTTACTATGATCAACTCCCAAAACCTGTGTTTTATTTTGCTTTTCCAAAACTTGGGGGGACGAGTGAATTGACTCCACAGAGGATAGCTCCATTGCCCCCAGCAGCAGCGACAATATAGTACCTTGTGAGGCGCATTGAGCATGTGCAGCATCATCCATCGGTGGCACTCATGCACTTCATTCCACCCCCAGACATGCAGAACTTTGTGCACAAAATCTGATGCCACATCTTCGCGCATAAATCATTCCAACGGCTTGGTATTTACGGAAATAACTTCTTTATCCTATTAATGGCAACACCAGCCGTCTTGTTCATTGGTTCTAGAACAAGGGCATAGTTGAAATCTGTAAAATGTAGTGAAGGTTTACACAATAAGATCTAGCACTTAATAGTGGACACAATAAAGGAACCAGCTGTTGATAATCATGAGTCATCCAGTTCATTGAATATCAACCAACAAACATGAATTCCTTAATTTCAGGTTATCAGGTACAAAGGGAAAAGGGAAGACATACCGTCAACAGCCTCCTCATAGTAACCAAGCATCTCCCTTGCCGTTCCTCTCCGTAAATAAGCTTTCACACTCTAAAAGGTACAAAAGATTAACATGAGAATGTATAGTAAACATCAACTCAATCATTTGTGCAAAAACTCACACATTATCAGAACCTCAAAGTTCAAACCAAGACAGCAGATCTAACCTTTGGATCAATATCGATGGCACTTGTGCAATCTGCCTCAGCTTGACGGTAACTGAAAAGGTTCAAAAAGGCGAACCATGAAGTAACCGAAGTACCAAACAAACACTCATACATGTCAGTTCATCAACGACAAATGGAAGAAACAAGATACCGGAGAGGGAAAGATCATACCTAGCTAGTTCTAGAAAAGCAGCGGCTCTGTTACTGTAGTATGTGGCCACTTTGCCATTTAATTTGATTGCTTCAGTATAAAAAGTTATTGCCTTTTGCCATTGTTTCTCCTTATATGCAATGTTACCCTGTCAAGAGCAAGCGACAGAAAGAAAACCCAGTTAGAGCAGAAAAAAGGAAAATCTTAACTCTTGTAATTAAGGGTAGCATTGCTGTTGAGCCTAACACTGTGGCATGCAAAACACACCACTTGTGATCATAGTTCTGGGTCATGAGAAACAGGTTCAATACACAACAAGGATTGGTATCAGTGAGTATCAAACAGAAGTATTGACATGTACATCTGGATCCACGTACAGGGCAAAGTCATCAGATGCAGAAACAAACACTGCTTCAATTTTCTCAAATGCTAACACATAACACTTAAAAATTGGCATGATCTCCTTAGTGAATTATCACCAGCCTTTTCTTCGAACAGTGAATTACTGCACATTGCATGCCAAGGTGCTACTAGGGAAAAAGTAGTGGTTGCGGATAGCTTTGAGCAGAAGTCCGAAAAATAAAAGCTACACTCCTAAATCACTGAGATAAGGAACTGACTTTCCCTTTAGCAGCTTCAGCAGCTTCTTCGTTCATGGCCTGTTTACTTGAAACATTAGATTTTGCTAGGATCTCAACTTGCTCTTGGATGGTAGCATGCATGGTTTGAGTGGTGTCCAGCAAAAACCGATCACCACCATGCCTTGCAATGAAGGAAACTGAAATAGGACACTTATCATGTGTACCCAGAGGAACCGTAACCTGAAAAGGGCATCAAAATTGTTGCATTAGTAAATATGCTTTGGCTTACCAGCAAAGAAAGTCCATGTACTTGCTAGGGATGTCAGTGAAACCCATCATCTGTTACCCAAATTCATACCCTCCCCAAATTTACAAATATGGCATGCATATTTTCACCCTTTATGCATGATGGATAGGGCATGGTGATAGCCACTAAAATTCAAGGGCATGGGCAGGACATTAGCAACTTTTCCGATACCCACCAATACCCACAGCCAGGTTCAAATCTAACTCAAGAGATAGTTTGCTTCTCATCCAAAATTAGAAGTAAAATATCACCTCTCAATCAATAGAAGCATTAAATCAAAACAACAAATTATCAACTTTCATGGTTGGCATCTGCTAGGTCAATTCGCCAATGAATTGATTCTGCTAACTATCATTCATAGGTGATCATCTATATCATTTCCCTGTTATTTGTATGTCATTTACTTGTTTATTTGTATTGTTAGTCTGGTGGTAAGCTGCTAAATTTTTGGAATAACTTTTGCAAAACTACTAATTCACTTTGCAACTTACACTGAAGTTTCCCCTGTACTGGTGATTGAACTTGTAGGAATAGCTTTAGAAACTTACTTATTTGGCATGTCCATGTCATGCAAAGGTCTTAAGTGTGCATTTAGGATTTCTCTCTATAAGCTATGATATTATTGTTTGCCAATTGGGTGGAGTTTGTGTTCTGACTTCCGAGTAATAGTTGATACTTGTTAGAACTTAGAATTGAACATGCAAGAGACTTCCATGAAAGATTCACCCCTATCCCAAATAGCAAACGGAGCCAAGAAATTGCAACTTAAAAAAAGGTTCAGGGGAAGGTCATCAGAGGAAATAGAATTGAACATGGAAGAGACTTCCATGAAAGAGTCACCCCTATCCCAAATAGCAAACGGAGCCAAGCAAAAGCAACTTAAAAAAAGGTTCAGGGGAAGGTCATCAGAGGAAAAGAAATAACAAGGTTTATATGATAGTAACATAAATGAAATGACAGATTATGTATGAAAAGAATGTACCTGACAACACCCTGACATGCTAGATAAAGATAAAAGGCATAATGTCTGAGCATTGTAGCTTGCAGATGAGAGTTCCCTAGCATTAAGTTTCGGGGGGCATCCCAAAGCAGTTGGAATGACCAGAATTCCATCATCCTGTGGATTAACACAACATCATAAAAAGGCATTGGTACCACTAAATAAGATGATCACAGCACATTCAGTGGCATGTAAGATTGAGAAACATGAATATGAATCACGCAAACACAAGCAGTATAGGAAAATCATCTCTGCATAACAAGGATCTAGATCTAGTAGGCATACTTTCATTAGGCCTTCCTTTTCAGAAAAGAAAAGTACTCTCTCAGATTATGTGCACTACGGGATGACAGTACACTGCTAAAAGTAAATAAACTGCTATCTTCATCTCCAGCAGAAGCAGCTTTAGAAGTAATGGTCCCTAGGCTTGTGTTAGCTGAGTGCTTAGAAACAAAGAGCTCAAGAGTTGGTTCCCAATTCTAATATGTAATAATGCAGCAAGGAAAAATAGCCCAATCAATATCTGTTGTGGTCGGTAGTTGGTTGTGGGTCCGAGGACTTTGGGTAGGGTACTTGCCCTCATTTAGCCATTAGCAAGATTCTTCCCTGACGTGATAGAGAGGATCTGAGACTTGACTTTAGAAGAAGGGGGAGACTAGAGACTTGTTTGATTATTCATTGCTTGATTAGAAAAGATAACAATGCCGTGCTTATATAGTGCATGCGTCCTAACAATCTAATATAATCTTTCCAACTATAAAAGATAACATTCCTAATATATAAGATTCTATCCATAACAATAATTTGCTAGTTAAGGAATCCCAAAACCTATCCAACCAACTAGTCTTTTATATTAGAAAACCAATCAAGCTACCTAAACAGACAACACCGCCACAGTACCCATACGGGCACTGCTCATGCGTGCTACAGAACCCATGTACTGTTCACATTGTAAGTAATGTATATTATTGATATCACTAGAAGCAGCAATACATGGTGAATATATAGGCAAGGGAGTCTAGGGTTAGGTCTAACAGAATCAGAGACCAGCCTGGAAACCCTAACAGAATCCCTGGAAAACCCTAACAGAATCAGACTAAGGGCTCATGGGCCCAAGGCCATAAGCCCATAAGCTAAGCCCATAAGCCTGTCTAACACCCCCTCGCAGTCGGAGCGTCCGCACCTCGGACGTTTAGACTGGACCGAAACTCACTAAAGACCGATGAAGGAAGACCCTTGGTGAAGATGTCGGCATACTGTGAAGTAGTGGGGACATGCAGTACTCGAACATCGCCAAGAGCCACTTTCTCGCGGACGAAGTGAAGGTCAATCTCAATGTGCTTGGTGCGCTGATGCTGGACTGGGTTGGAGGACATATAGACTGAGCTGATGTTGTCGCAATACACCAGGGTAGTCTGCCGAAGAGGAGTATGCAGTTCCAACAGAAGATGACGTAACCAGGAAGCCTAGGCCACAGCATTGGCCACACCGCGGTACTCAGCCTCTGCGCTGGAACGTGACACCGTGTTCTGACGCTTGGAGGACCAGGAGACCAGGTTATCGCCAAGAAACACAGCATAGCCCGAAGTGGACTTGCGCGTGTCCGGGCAACCGGCCCAGTCAGCATCAGAGTAGACTACTAGATCAGACTGTGAAGACGGCTGAAGAAAAAGGCCCAAATGGAGAGTGCCACGAATATACCGAAGAATCCTCTTAAGAGCAGCAAGGTGGGGCTCGCGAGGATCGTGCATATGAAGGCACACCTGCTGAACTGCATAAGAGATGTCCGGTCTGGTGAAGGTGAGATACTGTAGGGCCCCGGCTAAACTGCGAAAATCGCTAGGATCACTGACAGGAACACCATCTGAAGCTGACACTTTTGGATTGGTGTCGACGGGGGTGGTGCATGGTTTGCAAGCAGACATGCCCGCGCGGTCCAGAATGTCCATCATGTACTGACGCTGTGAGAGTAGAAGACCACCAGGACACTTCTGCACATGCATCCCCAAAAAGTGATGAAGCTCACCGAGATCCTTCATAGAGAACTCCTGCTGTAAGGCATTGATGATGCGGCGGAGAAGCCCGGCAGATGAAGCAGTGAGGACGATGTCATCGACATAAAGGAGCAAGTAGACAACCTCAGTGCCGCGGTGGTACACAAACAGTGATGTGTCAGACTTGGCCTCAATAAACCCAAGAGATAACAGATATGAAGCAAACCGGCTGTACCATGCACGGGGAGCCTGCTTGAGACCATAAAGAGATTTGTTCAGACAGCAGACAAACTCCGGGTGAGTAGGGTCCTCGAATCCGGATGGCTGTGAGCAAAAAACTGTCTCAGACAAGGTCCCATGAAGAAAGGCGTTCTTCACATCAAGTTGATGGATCGGCCACTGCCTGGAAAGAGCAAGAGCCAGCACTGTCCGAACTGTTGCCGGCTTCACCACGGGACTAAATGTCTCGGCGAAATCCACTCCCGGACGCTGTGTAAAGCCACGCAGTACCCAACGCGCTTTATAGCGCTCGAGGGAACCATCTGCCTGAAGCTTGTGCTTAAAAATCCATTTACCAGTGATGACATTTGCCTTGTGTGGTCGAGGAACCAACTCCCAAGTATTGTTCTGCAGAAGGGCACGATACTCCTCCATAGCGGCTCGCCAATTGGGGTCGGCAAGAGCACTATGGTAAGTCTTCGGGAGCGGAGAAAGCGGAGTGGCGACGAAGAGGGCCGGTACTCGGAAACCATGCTTGGCCCGAGTGGTCATGGCGTGGCTGTTTACCACCGGCGGAACGGGAACTGCGCCCGGCGGTAATGGTTGAGATACCACAGGCACAAGAGCACCGGCGGGCGAGGCAGGTGATGCCGGGTTCGCAGGCGCAAAAACAGGCCGCCGGGAGTAAACAAAACGGAAGTCCCGGCCCCCGTCAGGAAGACCAGTATGCGGTGGTGGTGGTGATGAAGTCGGTGTCGGAACCGCCGCAGGGGATGTTGTTGGAGAAGCCGCACATGGATGTGCGGGTGTTAGAACAGCCGCTCGGGGCTAAGCCGGCTGAGGAAGCACTGCGGCCGCATGCGGTGGTGCGGATGCTGGCGGCATTAAGGCCGGAGGTGGTGGAGTGGTCGCAGCATCAGAGACTACGCGCAAGGGCGAGGCAGCAGTGGGCGCTGATGCGGACGGACCTGCAGGCAAAGAAGAAATCTGGCCTATAGGTGTAGGCGTAAGGTCAGTGGAAGTATCCAAGAATGCAAGGTCTGCAGGGGAGTGCTGGTGCTCCTTGGCAAGAGGAAAGGAGGTTTCGTCAAAGACAACATGACGAGAGATAATGAGCCGATTGGACGTAATGTCAAGGCAACGATATCCTTTGTGGTGAGCAGAATATCCAAGGAAGACACACAACACTGAACGCGGAGCAAGTTTGTGAATTGCTGTGGCAAACAAATTTGGGTAGCATGCGCAGCCGAAGACACGGAGATGGTGATATGAGGGTGGAGTGCCGAATAGGGCAAGGTGTGGTGTGGAGGAACCAAGTGTCTTGGTCGGCAGAATGTTGATGAGATAGGTGGCGGTGTTGAGGGCCTCGACCCAGAAAGATGGAGGACAGCATGCCTGGAACAGTAAGGAGCGCACAATGTTGTTGATGGAACGAATCACGCGCTCGGCTTTACCGTTCTGGGGAGAGGTGTACGGACAGGACATGCGAAGATGGACACCACGAGTAAGAAAGAACGTGCGGGCGTTGGAATTGTCAAATTCGCGCCCATTGTCACACTGGACAGCCTTAATGGTGGTGCCAAACTGAGTGGCAATGTAAGAGAAGTTAGAAAGGGTGGCGAATGTGTCGGATTTGAGACGCAAAGGAAATGTCCAAACAAAATGCGAGCAATCATCCAGAATGACCAAGTAGTATTTATAGCCCGAAACACTGACAATAGGTGATGTCCAAAGATCACAATGTATGAGGTCAAACTTTTGAGCAGCACGTGAGGTGGACACAGGGAATGGAAGACGAATGTGGCGACTCAATTGACATGCATGACATAGGGAAGTAGCAGCTCCTTTAGTACATGCCGGAATAGAAGAAGTGTGCAGTAGAGTGTTGAACGCCTCCTGACCAGGGTGGCCGAGTCGTCGATGCCAAAGGGAGGAAGAGTCGGCGAGGAAGGCGCTAGGAAGGGGGGCGTCGGCAGGCAGGCGAAGGGGATAGAGGGGACCGGTGCTATTGCATCTGACGATCACCTTCTGAGATTGGAGATCCTTCACAGAACAACCAGCGGGATCAAATTCAACAGAGCAATTGTTGTCAGTGGTGAACTGGCAAACGGAAATGAAACCCGCGGGGAGAAGACGTGAGAGAGAGTACCAGCATCGGAGGTCATATGGGAGGTGGCACCGGAGTCGAAGTACCAGTCATGTTGCTGAGGCGGCTGGAGAGTCATGGTGTTGAAGGAGGATGCCAGAGAGTGCTGATCCCAGGAGGGTAGGCCACCGGTGGTGTTGTAGGGGAACGCCGGAGGAATGGCCCACTGGCCCTGGCCACTGGCGAGCAGCGCATGCGGCTGCTGAGCAAGCAGCGCCTGCTGGTGTTGAGCCAGAGGTGCCTGGTGTGGCTGACCGCCGATGACGCGCTGTTGTGGAAGAGGCGCGAGGGGTGGCCGCTGACCCGGCCACATGTAGATGGAGCCGGACCAGGGGTGGTGGAAGGAGGGCCAAGCATGGTTTCCGAGTACCGGCCCTCTTCGTCGCCACTCCATGTAAGTAATGTATATTATTGATATCACTAGAAGCAGCAATACATGGTGAATATATAGGCAAGGGAGTCTAGGGTTAGGTCTAACAGAATCAGAGACCAGCCTGGAAACCCTAACAGAATCCCTGGAAAACCCTAACAGAATCAGACTAAGGGCTCATGGGCCCAAGGCCATAAGCCCATAAGCTAGCCCATAAGCCTGTCTAACACACATGCTTGCTGTGCATCGCCAGAATCATAGACCATAGCATATCACATGTCAAAAATCAAAATAAAGAAAAATATTGACTACCATACAAACAGAGAAAGAATACCAGCAGAGTTACTGAAATCGAACAGAAGTGACCCTGTGGGCAGTAAAGATTGTCATATTCTATGGTCAACTCTTTCCATTGCTATCTAAACTTCAAGGCACTTTCTTTTTTCAAAAATTAATAAGAATATCATATTTCAATGCCACATACAGATGCATATTTGAAAAACATTCTGTTAGAAACAAACAACTAAGGGTCTGTTCTTTTCAACTTCTAAAATCTGTTTTTCGGCTTTTTCTACAGTAACTAGTTTTTAAATGAAGTATCTTTTTAAGATAGGGTCTACTAATTAATTGTAATACATACTGTATACCGATTTCATTTATATCGGCAAAAATCACACGTGAGTTTCTATTACTCTGTAATTTCTCGCACGAACAGCCCAAAAGTCATAAGCTTCAACCAAAAAAGACAGGCCCTAACTTTTCTAAGCATGCCACTTTGAGTAGGAAATCCGAAATCCTACACTTGTGAGAGTGATAAAACATGCCTTTTAGTAGAAAATCAACTATGTACAGACTACAGAGAATAAAATTTGATCCAAGAACAAATGCATTCATGAAACACTTGGTGTGCTTTCCCTATGGGTAGTCCCCAAAGCTTTGTGCACATCTCACATTTAAGACATCACGCAGAGGCATAAATAAGGGCATCTGTAGTGTATATAACCCAAAGGGTTTTAAGGTGGGTCCCATCTAAACCTTAAAACCAACTCCATAGTGTATATAACCCAAGGGGTCTTAAGACGGTCCCACATGGCAGATAAAGAAAAATTGTATTTTAATGCTTATGGCTAGGTCTTTAGCTTGAGGACCAGCCTTAAGCTTTTTTTGCTTAGGGTCTGCTTAAGGTCACCCCTGTAATGTATAAGGTTGACCTTAAGGTGACTTAAGACCTCCTTTTTTCATACACTACAGATGCCCTAAGGTTTTTCCAGCAAAACTATCAGTAATGGCCAAACAATGTGCTAAGCAATCAGTCACAAGATCAACCAGTTTTTCCTTATAATGTAGACACTTGCTATCATAAGCTCACTAAATTATAGTTCATTCTGAACTCAATGTTACAATACCTTAAGAAGTGCATTGAGAGCTAAGCGCACTTCCGTTCTCGCATCTTGGCAGCTATCAATAGTCGAATCACCATCATCAGACAAATTACCAACTATGTAAGAATCAACGGCAGACTTAACTGAGTTTATCCACTCCATATGCTGATCTCTAAATTCATGCCTGGGTTGAATAACAAAATAACACTATTACATTGTATCACAGTGAATTGTCAAAGTGTGCCAAATTAAAAGAGAAATTCAAATATACGCAGGGTGAAATTCTCAGTTTAATCATCAAGACAGTCAAGCGATGAATATAATAAATATATAACAATAGAGTACATCTAAAATAAGTCTATAATATCTGCACCAAAGCCAAGCCAAAGTACAACAGAGCTTGTCAGATAAATTATTTTGTGTACTTAACAGCATCTGGTATTCTTTGTTGGTGAACACCAAAACTTGCAATGAGCCTTTGCAATCATCCGTCATCAGAATTTTAAATTAGACACTGTACGAATAAAATAGTCTACAACCAAGCAACTCTACGAAGCATGGTTGTCACGTCATAATTGGCGACCAGGGCGCCTAAGAGGCGCCAGGACGCTATGGCAAGGCAGGGTACTTAAATACGCTCTACATGCATACATGATGGAGTACATACAATCCGGTCCCCTTCATATAATCTGCTGAACTCCTGGCTCCTCTCTCTCTCTCCTGCTGTCTCTCCCACGGCCCCCTCTTCCCGGCACCTCCTCCCACGGCCTCCTCCCCCCACCGCCGCCTCCCCCCGCCCAGTGCCTCCCCTCCCCGCCGCCTCCCGCACCGTCTCCGCCGAATCCAACCGCTCCCGGCCGGAGCTGAGGAAGACACGGGGCGGCCACGGGATGGGAGTGGGGGAGGATGGTTGTCACGGCGAAGCTCCATGGCATCCCCCCTGGACCACCACGACGCCTAGGCGTCGCCCGTGAGTCCGTGACAACACTGCTACGAAGTACAGCTAACCGTACGTCAAGACTGCAACACACTGACATCTGCTTCTACATAAATAAATAACTAGACAACAGCTAGAAACCACAGAAGGAAAATAAAAAATTATATTTCACACTGAACCATTGATTCCTTATTTCTTTAATAACAATAGCATGATTGTGTAAGGCAGGGACATACTTGTGAAGCAACTGCATGGCACTAGAAAGTGCTGGCAATGAAGAAAACTTTGAGTCCCCATTCTTGTGCCCATTTGAATAGTTCCTCAGGCTGGGTATTCTTGAAGCCAAATAATTTTCAAGATTCACATGACTCAAGACTTGTCCTGAGGAAATATACAAGAAAAAAATGTCAGCATGAGGAAGATAGCTACGAGAAATAATCAAGAAAATTTTGAAATAACAAAAGACTGTGTAAAGAGGAAATACATACTTCCAAAGAGCTTTTCCACAGATTTTGTCACCACCTGAGTTAACCTTCTTGCAGGTACCTTTGAAAGTTCAAAGCAATCATCTGCTATGTAAAAATGTCTGGGTTGGCGAATATCAGCATAAGGTAGCCTCAGAAGAAGATGACCAACACGACGCAATACACTTGGATCCCTCGCAAACCAGCCTGTAATAGAAGAAAGAAAATAACGGGACACGATGAGTTTAGAAGTCAGGACATATAAATTTCACACAGTTTACAAGAATAACGTTTATCAGTGGTACCGATAGTGTCCAGGCTAGGCGTGACAGGAATAACACCGCTGTTGGGGACAACAGCATGCGAAGGCCGGAACGCCAAGACACCACAATAGCCACCTGGTAGCCTTACTCCTCCAATGGAGTCAATACCTACCACATCACATTTCAGTGTATTACTTATGTATTTAAGGTATATAAATGAGAATAACATTAGAAGAAGCATAGACAGTAAGGCAGAACAAACATCACCCAAGAAGGATTCACTAGGAACAGTGGTGGATTTATGCAAAAGCTGTAGGATCAAGAAATTTGAAAAGTACATGAAATTTTAAGGGACTAACACAACAGAAATTTATAGTTCTATGTTTGATCCCCACATACAAGAAGTTCTGGACCCACCACTGGAGTAGGAATATGTATTGATAAATGTACTTGTATAGAACACACATCAGTCATTCTGAAATTACAAATAACTACCACCAGAATGGACTCCGCATAAACAACAGTGTGATATAATTCAGATGTCCTCTTCAAAAGAGAAAGAAGATATTTCAGATGTCATGTGGGGCAAGTACTCCAGGCACAGACCAGCGGGACGTCCAGCCGACAACGCATGACACGCTACAGTCCATAGCGATTTGGTTGAGTTCAGGTTAGGAAAAATATGTTCGTTTAGGAAAGCAATGGTTGTATTGATTAGAACTAAATAAGGTATTAGGAGCCAGAGTCGAACCTGGTTCAGATTAGAGCTGAATCCAGGTTGATCGGTTTGTCCTATATATAAGGACGGGAATTGTAAACTGGATAACAAGAGTTCAATCTCCTTTATCTCTCTTTTCTCTAGGCTGATCGTCATAAGACTTTGGCGGCTTATGAGCAGGAGCTAATTGGGTTGGTTCAAGCTGTCCAACATTGGAGGCCATATTTGTGGGGACAGACATTTGTGGTACACCCCGATCATTATATTTTGAAATTTTTGCTTGATCAATGTTTGGCTACTATACCACAACATCATTGGGTTAGCAAGCTTGGTTTTGATTTTCGGGTAGAGTATCGTCCATGTTGACAGAATAAAGTGGTTGATGCCCTTTCTAGGCGCGACTCTGAAAATGCGCCTCTTTTGGTACTTTCGGTTTCTCACTTTGACATCTTTGATGACCTTCGGAGGGAGGTCCAGGCTTCACTTATGGGAGCCAAAAGATTGTATTTTAACAGGGACAGTCGAACCTGATTGGAATATTGTCGATGACCTCATCACCTTCGAAGGCAAGATCTATATTCAGGAGACTTCTCCAAGCTTACGATCATAACAGCGGCTCACATGATCGGTCATGAGGGCATTCAAAAAAGACTCTTCATCGTTTGCGTGCTCATTTTGCTATACCTCATGCTCGGCGAATTATTCAGCAGTTTGTTCAGTCATGCCAACCCTGTCAACGCAATAAAACAACTCATCTTCATCCGACTGGGCTCTTGCGGCCATTGCAGGCTCCACTTCACATATGGGAGGATATCTCCATGGATTTCATTGAGGGCTTCCCAAGAGTTCATGGTAAATCGGTCATCTTTACTGTCGTTGACCGGTTCTCTAAGTATGCACCTTTTATTTCCCTCGCGCATCCATATACAACCAACTCAGTTGCCAGGGTGTTCTTTGCCGAGATAGTTCATTTGCATGGTATCCCTAGTTCAATTGTAAGTGATCGAAATCTTGTCTTTACTAGCTGTTTTTGGGAGGAATTATTTGGGCTCGCGGGTGTTCAACTAAATAGAAGCTCGGCTTTTCACCCGCAATCCGATGGCTAATCAGAGGTAGTCAATAAAATCATTGCTATGTATCCACTGTGTCTTTCAAGTGATCGTCCAAAGAACTGGTTGCAATGGTTACCGTGGGTAGAATATTGTTACAATACGTCTTATCATTCGTCACTACGAGAAACACCTTTCAAAGTGGCTTATGGACGTGATCTGCCTTCCTTGCGACGCTATGAACCAAGCTCGGCCAAGGTGGAAGCAGTGGATGCTCTTCTTCAGGACCGTGATGAACTTTTGACTGATATACGCGAGTGTTTACTTCAAGCACAACAGCGGTAAACTATGATGTTCACCATCAGGATTTACAATTTGTCATTGGTCAGTGGGTCTGGTTGTGCCTCCATCATCGCAAGGTAGCGTCTCTCACATTACACAATACTAGAAAATTAGCACCCTATTTCTATGGTTGCTATCAAATCAGTGAGAAGATTGGCTCAGTGGCGTATCAACAAATCTCGGGATAGGTGGCAAGTGTTGGTTCAATGGCGTGATATGTCCGCTGCGGATGCTTCCTGGGAAGATGTTGATCACTTCAAGAAGTAGTATGCTTTTCAGCTCATGGACGACCTGTTTCTTGGGGATGGGAGAGATGTCATGTGGGGCAAGATGTACTCTAGGCGCAGACCAGCGGGACGTCCAGCCGACAACGGCACGGCCAGCGACAACACGACGCGCTACAGTCCATACCGATTCAGTTGAGTTCAGGTTAGGAAAAATATGTTCGTTTAGGAAAGCAATGGTCATTGATTAGGACTAAATAAGGCATTAGGAGTCGAGTCAAACCCGCTTCAGATTAGAGCTGAATCCAGGTTGATCGGTTTGTCCTATATATGAGGACGGGAATTGTAAACTGAAGGATAACAAGAGTTCAACTCCTTTATCTCTGTTTTCTCTAATTCTCCTATCCCCTGTTTCCCGGTGCCCTTCCCTTGCGCCGCCTCGATCTTCTCTGCTGCCAACAACGTCACGAGACCTCCTGCCGCCGCAAGGGGCCTGATCCTCGCCCTCCGATTTTCCATGACTATCGCCTTCACTCATTAGCCCGTGCTCATGACATCAGATGTACAGGAAGTTCAGATTTACTGCTAACAAGCAAAGGTAACATGTCTTGTTGCCAGATCGTTCCAGTTTTGAGGATGCTGACCTTATGCTTTTGCTAGTTACTTGTAATTTCATTGAAACAGAAATAGTGATTGGAAGATCCTTACAAAGCAACACACACACACACATATACATATATATGGTAATTCTCCAAAAGGTATCTTCATATTTACTATATACTCATTATTTCTAGTAATGTTCAGAGTAGACTCAAATTTGGTAGTAACTACTGTTGTTATCCATGGTACAACATGTTAAATTGCCAACCATTGTGCAAAGAAATCTTGTCTGCTCAAAGGTCACAGTTATGAATTGTCAAGTCATAACCAGGGCTGGGTTAATTCATCAAGTGCACAAGAACTAACAAAGTATCTAATTAGTTAATCAGAAGTAGGGGTGGGCACTTTTTTACCGAAACCGAAAAACCAAACCGAATATTACGGTCTGTTCAGTTTTCGGTATGCTGTTCAGTTTTATTTTTGTAGCAATTCGGTTTTTGGTATACGGTGCGGTTTCGGACTTCAGAAAACCGAATAAACCGTATACCGCATACCGCCGTCAGGCCGTCTTCCTCAAAAGACCACCACCGCTCCTAATACCTATCCTCCAGTCCCCTCTCCTCATCTCCACATTTCCCAAATCACCCGTCCACCAAAACAGGAGCAGCGCAGCGCACGGCCTCCTCCCCCTCTTCCTCCGCCGCGGCGACGGCCGCCTCCCCGCTTCCCCTTCCCCCACCCACGCCCTCTCCACCTCTACGGCTGGGAGTCCAACGCTGCCGTCAAGGAGGCCCACGTGCGCGTGGTGGCGCTCGTGGGCACGGACCCACGCAAGATCTTCACCTCAGGCGCCACCGAGTGCAACAACATCACCTCAAGGGCATCATGCGCTTCTTCTGGCACCGCCACCGCCACGTCATCACGACCCATACCGAGCACAAGTGCGTCCTCGACTCGTGCAGGTACCTCTAGTAGGAGGGGTTTGACATCACCTACCTCCCTGTCCGCCCCGACGGGCGATGGCCTCGTCGATGTCACGCAGCTCACAGACGCCATTCGGCCCGACACCGGGCTCATCTCCGTCATGGCCGTCAACAACGAAATCGGGGCCGTCCAGCCACTCGAGGAGATTGGCCACATCTGCCGCGAGAAGGGTGTGCCCTTCCACACCGACGCTGCTCAGGCGCTCGGGAAGGGGATTGGAATTTCAACGCGATGCGGATTGGGGATTGGGCTCATGACACTGTCTGACAGTGGTTTCACAGAATACCGAATTAACCGAACCGAATTAGTTCGGTTAATTCAGTGCGGTTTTTATTTTCCCACCGGTCATTTCGGTTTCCAGGTTGTAAATATCAATTTTTTTAATACAGAATAAACTGCACTGATATAGCCGAATAAACCGAATGCCCACCCCTAATCAGAAGAATTAGCAAATTTTATGGCCGACATGGAGTCATATTTCGCCACATCAAAACAATCTTAAACACTGTTATTGATGAGCAATTCTCCTAGTAAAAAACTACATGATGTCATTGATGTGAACACCAGTAAATGAGACAGTTCCACATAGATGCATGCACTTCACAGTTGCACATAGATACATGCACTTCACAAAGCTACACTTGATAAGATCATTATATCACAACAGAGAAAAGTTACCAACTCTGTCTGAGGCCATTTTGACATAAAACTGAACCATGGCACACACACAACATTGCATTTATCAAGTGATAAATGTTAAATGGTTTCCCATCCTCACCTAAAACACTTGAATGGAATTTCATTATAATGTTATGTCATAATGACCTTTTCTTAAATTCAAAATTTCAAACTGTTAAACAAGGGGGGCACAGGAAACAACAGAGCGTACCAGAAGCACCATAATTCAGTTCGATTGCAAAGGCAAAGCACTAAGGCAAAAGGCAAAGACAAGAAAATATATGCAAGTATTTATCAAGCCTGTAAGCATATGGTGCTTCTTTCAGCACCATAAGTTGCATGTAAACTGGTACAATTTCATTTGTCTGTGTGGATGGGTGGTCCATTTGGGTCCCCACTACTCGTAATACTAAGATCTGATATTAGAAGGATGATGAAGCAAGTAGAAGTAAACAATAGTATTAATAAATTTCTAATGTTGCTTAAATAAGGACAGCAGGTTGCACGCATAAATTGTCTTATCTATTAATTAATGCATTAAAAAATTCAGCTCACCCAAGGCAAAATCTACCATGCCACCAGCAACAGCGACAGCCGATCCACTTGAGCATCCTCCAGGTACTCGATCGGGAGCCGCAGGATTTGTTGGTGTACCAAAATGTTTGTTCTCCCCATGGAAACTGAACAAGTAATGTGTATTAAGTCAGCACATACACTAGATAAATGAAAGCTGGAAAAGTAATCCTAGCAAATGTAAAGAACATCTATCATCTTTATGATATTTAGCAAAAACGAAAAGGAACAAAAGAAAAGAGGAGTTCAGTGAACTTAAGAAAATTTTCAGAAGTCATATGCAGAAAGCAAAATGACTTTACCTATATGCCATCTCATCAATAACAGTTTTCCCAACACAAATAGCACCACCATCTACAAGAGTTGAAACCACTAGAGATGTTTGTGTTGCTGCATCGTGTGTCCTTGCCCATTCTAGACTGCCGAAACTTGTTATATAACCACTGATGTGAAATCTGCAAATCATCAAAGCAAGAGAAATTTGTGCTCAAGGACAAATAATGCAACGTGCAGAAAGGAATTTATTGCCAAATAGATGAACTGGTCTGCCACTTCCAAGTTCCAGAAACCATGACATAAGCTATTATGAAGTTCAGGCACAGTAACATTTTTTTCGGTAGTAGTGGGTAAATTGAAAAATAGAGGCACAGTTCAACAGAAAACCAATGGAATTATGCATGTTGACACCATCATACATTTTTTTAGCACTAAAAAATATGCCACAAACATGTATTGGATATATATATTTAGATAATACATATCAGACATGGCTGTGAAGTTCCAGCCATCTATTTGGATAAATAGCCTACACACAAAAGCATGCTGGTAGAGTCGCAGGGAATAGAATTTCATCCACGAAACAGATATAGCCCATGACACGGTTTCCAGGGAATGCCTACTTAAACTCAGTTTGGCATCTATTATATTTTAAAAGGTCATTAAAAAGAGCCACAACATTCGCTCCAGGAGGCTAGAAATGCCCGCATTAATTGGAAGAATGAGAAAGATCTATGCCATCAGTTATGGAGGGCCCAATTTAAAATGGTGTAGATAAATAAAACATAGGTATTAGAATTGCCATGGTTGTATAACAAATACAGCTATATTTTCAAAGTTTAATAATATATGTTATATAGCGAATACAGCTCTATTTGTATCATCTAGCGATGCACTTGCGCAGGTTTTACAACTAGTTGGGTTGAGTTTGGCCCCCAAAAAATGGCCCATCAAACTCCTTCCAATGAAGTAATAATGGCTTGATCTAGATCTAGCTAGTCCATTCCAGTTTTAGCTTGATCTAGATCTAGCTAGTACATTCCAGTTTTAGTGATAGGATTGGAAATGCAGTCAACCCATATTAAACTGGATAAAAAAAGTCAAAATGTCAGATTTCGAGTTGAGCCAGATGAGAGCATGTTCTGAAAACTATGATATTATCTGGTATTATCAGAACAAAGTAATCAATCTTTGTAATGTTATAAAATATGTATATGAGTTCACAACTGTTTGGATTGTATTGAGACTATCATGGTTGCAATAAGAACATATCATACCGCAAAGATCAAACTTCCATTGATTTTATCAAACAGGCCATGAACGTTTGCACAGCAATGTTTTCACAGTATTACAGTAACACTAGTACACTACTATATAGCACAACATCGCCAAATTGAACTTAAAAGGCTTTTGGAGACATACTGGCAAACAGATTTTTAAGCAAAACATGATAAATAAAATCCCTCCACTAGTTTGAGGAACAATTTAATTATATCTGGCAGACAAAAAATTACGAGTATTTAACAGAGGGTTAAGTATGTGTGTTATAGTCTACTTTTGGAAGAGGGTAGTTGGGGTAGAAATTGGAAAAATAGCAATAGGTTGGTAGGGGACAGCAAGAAGACAGAGGATGGAGGAGCTTCGGCAAGGGTATAGAGATAGAGGAAGATGTGAGGGAGAGGTAGTATAATTTGCTTAATCTTGTCCTTCCCTTCCATGCATGGTTGTCATGGCGTAATTGGCGATCACGGTGCCTGGATGCCATGGCAATGCTACGGCGAGACATACGTACATGTGTACATATACAAGATGTATAAATCCGGTCTCCTCTCTCTCCCGTTGTCTCCTCCCATATAATCTCCTCTCTCCCAGCCGCCCAGTCCCGACCAACTCGTCTCTCTCCTGCTCTCTCCCCGGCGCCTCCCCTCCCCACCACCTCCTCCCCCGCGCGCCACCTCCCTGCCGCCTCCTGCCTCCGCCGAGCCCCCCCCCCCCCCCCCCCGCGTGCGTGCCTCGAGAGGGAAGCCAATGGCGAAAGCAGGTTGGAGATCGGCATTGACGGTGGGAACAGGCCGAGATTGGCGCCGACGACGGAAGCAGGCCGAAGATTGGCGCCGGCGGCGAGAGCAGGCTAGGCGAACAGCCTCGGCGTCCCCCTCTGGCCGCTAGGACTCGGCGTCGCCTAGGCGATGCCGTGACAACCATGCTTCCATGATATATTCAGCCAGGTTATATAGTCCTTCCAAGCCTAACAAATAGCTTAAAGGATAATATTCCAACTAATAATCCTAGCAAAAGGAAACTAATCCGGACAAAAGGGAAACTAAAGATAAAGAGGATCATGAGGATAACATTGCACTAGTTGCCTTCCTATGCGCCTTGCATGGCCCATGACCATGACATTTCTCCCCTCCTCGCAATACAGCTCGTCCTCGAGCTATGCTTCATGGTCGGCCGGAATGCAGCAGCTGGTACCTCCTTTCATACGCTCGGGCCAAGCTCATGGCCATCTGGAGGCCATGCAGATTCTACAACTTCACATCAATGCATATGAGGTCCAACAGTCCCGCCATGAATAGCTGCACTTCTTGTCATGAAGTAAGGGCATCCATGTGCCAGAGCAATGCCAGGAATTTCTCCTGGAACTCCTCCACTGTTCCCGACATGCGTAGTTCAGTGAGCTCTCCCAACGGGTTGCTTCGTATTGGAGGTCCGAAGCAAAGATGCACACAATCCTTGAAGCACGTCCAGGTCAGCACACCTTTAGTGTGTTCTAGCTGGTGGTACCACTGTTGGGCTACCCCTGTCATGTGGTACGATGCCAGCCAAACCTTCTCCTCCATGGTGCGCTGGCCATAAAAAAATTGTTCGTAGCGATTCAGCCAGCCCAAGGGGTCCTTCCCATCATAGGTAGGGAACTCAAACTTGTGGTACCGCGGCACCCTTGCGGCCTCAATGACTGGCCTTGGCGGTGGCGGCAGCCATGGTGGCAGTGGAGGCAGTAAAGATGACAAGGGCGGCAGGTCGATGACCTTGCCGCCATCGTTCTCTCTGGGCGCTGCCTCTAAGGATGGTGGTGGCACCGGCTTGGGCAATAGCCTTGTTGACACATTTCCACCAAAGTTGAGTACCAGTTTCTTCTCCAAAATCATGATCCTCACCTCCTGCGCTGCTAGCTTGGCAGCCACATCAGCATCCTCCAAGACAGTGGTGTATGCCTTGCGCCTTCACCTGGTCATTCACCTCAGTGCACATGGTGGTCACCTTCTGCTCCAAGGTAGCCATGCGTTCATGGTTGGCAGCAGCTCGTTGCTGCATGTCTGCCACGATTGCGTTCGTGCCATCAATTTGCTTTGCCATTGCCTCCAGTTGGCCGGTCATGACCCAGTGATCCAAAAGGCGACCTGGGCGGCCGCCCAGGCGCCGTCTAGTCGTTGGGTGTCATGGCTCTGTCGCGCCTCGGGTGTTAGTCGGATGTGTAGGCAGCTAGGCGGTGAGGTGGTCCAAGGCGGTCAAAGGCAGTGGTAGGCAAGCTCGATGGCGGTTGGCCAACGACCAGGCGGCGCCGAGGTGGTGGAGTCGGCTACCTAGGCGTGCTATGCGGAGAACAAAGGAGAGGTATAAGTAACAGAGGAAGGGAGGGGAAAAGTTACCTCGCGCACACACGATTCAGGGGCGCCGCATAGGGGGTTAGGGTTTCCTCACGCGCACAGAGCGACCGCCACCGACTCGTTGGATTTCCCATCACCCAAGTCTGCCATCTTCTTTCCTCCGCCTTCTTCCCTTCACCTTCTTCCTTGATTCCCTCTGTCTATGCCACCGTGCGCCATCTTTTCCACCTCCCCTACCCTTCGCCGTCGCTCCGCTCTGTTCCACTCGGCGTAGCCTGCCAGGAGAAAGGCAAGACCCTAGCCAAGAAGGCCACGAAGGCACCGGCGTAGGGAGAAATGGAGAGCCAGCGAAAATGGAGAGCGCTAGGCGCCAGCAAAGATGGAGTGAGGGATAAGGCGCCGATGGAGATGGCGATGGAGTGAGGGAGATGGCGATGTACGGATGCAGTGAGGGAGATGTTGCTGTCGGCGTCAGGCTCGGTCTCTCAGTGACTTGGCCCATCTGCCGATTTTATTGACTCACTCAGAACCCAGTGTCTCAATTAATTGGTTCACTTTGAGTACTACAGAACTACTACATGGCATTTTTGTCAAAGTTCTTGGCCAGTTAACTACATGCTGTTTTTGCAACTGAGTATACTAGTAGTAAATAGGAATTAGGAATTAGGAAATATTAATTAAGAATTAGGATATGGGCAGTTAATTTATACAGTAATTAGGAATGCAGTATATCTCTCATGCATGCAATTTATTAGTCTAAAGAACAATAGTTGTATCGTATATTTGTATTGTTCAGATACCAAGAGTCTCATGTATTGTTTAATTCTTAATGTGCAGGTTTATATGAATCATTTACATCAAGAATGTACATCAAGTGATGAAGTGTCCATCATCTATCAAATTTAAAATATTACAAGTTATTTCAGGTAACAATATTCTTCCTCCAAATATCACATATGTCTTGACGTCGTTCGTAGCACACTATGCCAAAGTCGGCCGCCTAGGCGGGCCTAGGCAGCCTAAGCGCTAGGCCCCTGCTTACCGCCCGCCTAGCGCCTATTTGAATATTGTCATGGCCTTCATCTGGTCGTTCATTGCCTTCATCTGCGCCACAAGTTGCGCCATGGTCATAGAGCTCGTGTCGTCGGAAGCCATGGCAGTAGGTGCCAAAAACAACCACTCTGATACCAGGTTGTTATGGTCTGCTTTTGGAAGAGGGTAGTTGGGGTAGAAATTGGAGAAATAGCAATAGATTGGTAGGGGACAGCAAGAAGACAGAGGAAGTAGGAGCTTCGGCAAGGGTATAGAGATAGAGGGAGACATGAGGAAGAGGTAGTATAATTTGCTTAATCTTTTCCTTCCCTTCCATGATATATTCGGCCAGGTTATATAGTCCTGCCGAGCCTAACAAATAGCAACTAATCAACTAACAAATCTCCTAAATAATTAAAGGATAATATTCCAACTAATAATCCTAGCAAAAGGAAACGAATCTGGACAAAAGGGAAAATAAAGATAAGAGGATCATGAGGATAACATTGCGCTGGCTGCCTTCCTATGCGCCTTACATGGCCCATGGCCATGACAATGTGTTTAAAAAGAAACTGATTAAGGAAAAGAGAGATAGTAATATGACAGGTTTTGCGTGCGCGCACTGAAGGGGGGGGGGGGTTGTTATTTTAGATCATAGGAAATAAACTTTATCGCAAAAGGCATTACATAGAGTAGTTTATTTCAGATATATAGTGCATTAGCACCACATAGCTACACCGCACAACAGCATTTATTCATACAGCTGTGAATACTGTGGAGGGTTGGCATGCAACACAGCATGTTAGCATAAACAGAGGACTGTCCCAATGCTTGCCACGGGCTGCTTTTGAGCAGTGATCATCTAACAAACAAACTAATACGTTTCATGCAGGAAACTAGAGTCTGCCCCCTAAAAAATGTGTTGCCAAAACCAGTGCTTGCTACCTAGGTTTGTCTGTCCTACAAAAATGTGACCTTGCCTCAACCTTGATCTCGACTCCCAAGTTAAGCTCTACCAAACAAACACTTGGCATGGAAAGGCTAAAAAGATAAATTTCATGAGGACAAGGTATTAGCTCATTATTATTCATTTATTCATAAATAAAGTGATACTAGGAACATGTTGGTCCACGCCATTGCCGAAGGTGAGGCAGCCTCAACATGCCTTTCATGTCATAAATTCACCTCACCAAAAGTTACAACGGATGCTGCACTACTGAGCTGTCTAGTTCTATGGTAGATTGTTAAATAACTGTGAATAAATAGCACCACAGGAGTTTTATCTAATCTCAACGTTCATGTACCTTTCCAAGGCATTTTCCCCCTTCTTGGCGTCAGCCATCAATATTTGGCAAGTCATGCATGAAGCTGTCTCATATGAGGCATTACAATCAACGATTCAATCAAAAGCCTAATATGATTCAGCACATCCAATGCTCCATGCTGAGTGAATTCTATCGCCCCAACAGACTGATACCAACGCAAAAATCCCACCTCCTCCCTAAACATCATATTGATGTCATGCTAGTATAATCCAACCGATGGAATTACCGCCCCCACAATGCTAACTCGCTCCCTACCAATCCAATCCGGGGCTAGAACTTAAAACGAGGCAAGCACGAGGGTGGGCGAGAGCTTACGCACGAGGGTGGGCGAGAGCTTACGCGTCGGCGATGGCGAAGCAGAGGCCGGTGAGGGGGTGGGGCGCCTGGGGCGGCGGCGGTGGCGGCGGCGGGAGGAGCTCGAGGCGTGCGACGAAGGCGCCGTTGTCGGGGCGCGAGGGGCGCCGCAGCCGCCGCGCTGCCAGGAGGACGCCAGCGATGCCAAGGCCGAGCAGCACCCAGAGGTTGGCGGCCGCCGAGGACGCCATGGCAGCAGGGGGGACTCGTCTGCTCCGCGCGGGCGGGGGCGAATTCGAGGGCTAGGGTTTTAGGCGCGGAGGTTTTAAGGGGAGGGCGGTGGAGTGGGGGTGGGTTGGTTGTTGTTGTTGTTTGACGAGGAGGCGTGCGAAGGCTGGAATGGCTGGATGGATAACACCGTGGGTGTTTACTTGCTTGATTGCTTCGCATACCTAAATACCTCTGGCGCGGGGGATACGCAAACGGAGAAAAGGGAACTTTATCAAACAGAATCGTCAAGTAGACCAATTTAAATACTTCACGATTTAGTTAACCTGAAACGATTTTGGAGATATAAATGTGTTTGAGATTTTGAGTAAGCCTGCATATGGGGGTGTTATATGTTCAGTCTCATAGTTAGTTACTCTGTTATTTTGTAACTGACTATTTTTTTTACTTTTCAGTCTTATATTTAGGGCATGTTTGGTACAGCTCCTACTCCCAGCTTCTCTGTTGAATCAGGTGGAGTTGTGCCAAACAACCCGCTTCCCAAAATGACCAGATTCAGCTTCTCGCGAGGAGCAGGTTCCAAAATGAACTGTTCAGGAGAAGCTGGGTTGAGGTGGATTCTCGTGGGGAGTCAACACACCCTAAATACAATAACCCATTGAAGTTCGTAGTATTTACCCGCAAAATGCCACCATATAAAAAGCAAAAACCACCCCGTTTCGGCCCCCTCCCGCATCCCTCTCGCGCCCGCCCCGGCGCCTTCCCCTCTCCCCTTCCCCTCTCACGCCCGCGCGCCTCCCTCCGCCCCTCTCCCGCCGCCTTCCCCTCTCCCGTTCCCCTCTCACGCCCGCGCGCCTTCCCGTCTCCCGGCGCCGCCCTCCTCCGCCCCTCAGCACCGCCGCCGACACCTCCTTCCCCTCTCCCGGCGCTGCCCCTCAGCACCGCCGCCGACGCCTCCTTCCCCTCTCCCGGCGCCGCCCCTCAGCAACCCTGCCTCCCTCCAGATCTCCGCCGCCGCCGCCTCTTCAGTACAGGTGAATCTCTGTATATCAGTTGTTTGATTGGTTGCATTGGTCTGGCAATGTGGATGATTGACAATGTGGATTTTTAGCCTTTTGTTCAAGTAGTGGAGTATGGATTGAAAATATGGTTGTACAAATTATGGATGATTGACAATGTGGATTTTTAGCCTTTTGTTCAAGCAGTGGAGTATGGATTGAAAATATGGTTGTACAAAGTATGGATGATTGACAATGTGGATTTTTAGCCTTTTGTTCAAGCAGTGGAGTATGCTTTTGACTTGACATTCATATGGCTGGTGAGATGCCATATGATCTTATTTTTATGTGTATGGATATGTCTATTGCACGCTACAATGTTTCAAAAGAAACAAAAAGAGATACTACAAACTGCAAATCCTCATAAATTTTTTGTATATGCAGTGAAGTAATGAATATCTGTTAATTTGATAAATTTGATACATGGCATCCATACATTGTCTAGGTTTTTCACTCTAGGTTTGAAATGCATTTGCTGACTAGACCGAAACATTGTTTATGTACTGCATTCATTGCTGCAAATAGATGGGTGATTGAATGATGTTAATGTAACAGATGGGTGACAATGCCGAATGGACTGACGAACACACTAGGATAGTATGTGAACTATTTGCTGAACAAGTAGCTGCTGGTAATCGTCCAAGTACACATCTGAATATTCCTGGTTATGCGTTAGTAATTGCTAAATTTGAGGAGAAGACTGGGATAAAATACACAAAGAGACAATTTAAAAACAAATGGGACAAACTGAAGACTGACTACAACACTTGGAAGAATTTGACGACAAAAGAGACAGGCTTAGGTTGGGATCCTGAGAAGAAAACAATTAAAACCACTAGTCAACGGTGGAAGGAATTAAAAAAAGTAAGTCATTACACATTCAAGTATGTATGTACAATCTCGCCTATGTTTATTATTAACTTGTATCATTGTTGCTGATAGGAATATAAAGGATGCGCTAAGTTTGAAAAGGGTGGACTTCAAAATGAGGACCTATTGCGCACAATATTTGAAGATATTCGCAACACTGGTGAAGATCATTGGTCTCCAGCAATGGGAAATTTGCCACTAAGCCCTGTTCGTGCATCCACACCTATTGAAGTTGAAGAACATGAAGGCGACAATGATGACAACGATAATAGTGAACAAGAAGATGAGTCACCAATTAGTGTTAAAGGGAAGAGACCATGTGGTTCTAGTAATACGAAAGGGAAGAAACTGAAGAGTGGATCTACAATCATGCAAAACCAACTAAAACGAATTGTTGAGTTGAGCGAGATGTCTCATGCGTCTTTTGCAGCATTTGCACAAAAAAGAGAGGAAACCTTGGCGTGTACCATCAAGGATGTGATGGAGTTGGTCGAAGAGTGCGGTGCTGTGGAGGGGACTAATGAGCATTTCATTGCATCTGAACTTTTTATAAAAAAGGAGCAAAGGGAAATGTTTCTTACATTGCGTAGTAGTCAAGGACGGTTTGAATGGCTGAAAAGAAAATATGATGCCAAGTATGGCAAGTAGAAGTTGGTTGTAACCTTTACGATGTTTGCCTTTCATGCTTCATCTATCTTTCATATTGGTTTGTAAGACTTTATTTATAAATTGTGAGACATTATTTTGCTTCTATTGCATGTTTGTAAGCCTTTTATATGAGTTTTGTCTAATTTAAGTTGGTATTTTGTTGGCATTTTCACGTACAGATGTCCTCATCAGAAATGAAAGTGAAGTGAGCGATGTCTCTAATGAAGAATATGAATGTGATGTCCAGATGATGCAACTACAGCAAGACATGTTAGGGCACTTAGCTGCTACTGCAATTATTGTGGAGAAGTACCATTCAACTTATCTTGACAAGAATGAGCCTAGGACTTTACGCCTTAGTGGTATGGGTTGGGTAAGAGAAACTCTAAACACCCCAGGGGAAAGCCACCATATGTTTCATATGAATGCTACGATCTTTCATACTCTACATGATCTTTTAGTCAGATCTTACAACTTGAAATCAACTACCCATATGAGTTCCATTGAATCTTTGGCTATTTTTCTGTATATCTGTGGTGGCTCTGAATCGAATCGAAGAGCGCAGAATCGGTTCAAGCATTCTGGTGAGACAATTAGTAGAAAGTTTGATGAGGTTTTGGAGTGTGTAGTCAGAATGTCTCACGATATTGTGCAGCCAAAAGATCCTAATTTCTCTACTGTTCATAGTAGAATTAGAAATGACAAGAGGATGTGGCCACATTTCAAAGACTGCATTGGAGCTCTTGATGGTACACATATCCTTGCAACAGTTCCATTAGAAGATCAGATTAGATACATTGGTAGATCAGGGAAACAACTCAAAATGTGATGGCTATATGTGATTTTGATATGCGCTTCACATACGCATCTATTGGTCAGCCAGGAGCAATGCATGATACTAGTGTGCTTTATCATGCATTGCATGTAGACAAAGATATCTTTCCACATCCTCCACAAGGTAAGTTTTATTTTTCGAATTATTTGTGAACTTATTTATACTAATATTTATGCATTTGGTGTTAACAGTGGTAATTTGCATCTTAATTTTTAGGAAAATATTATCTTGTCGATGCCGGTTATCTGAATAGACCGGGGTATCTAGCACCATACAAGGGACAGGTACCATATTCCTGAATTTCGAAGAGGTGATGCCCCAAGTGGTGAGAAAGAAAAATTTAACAAAGTACACTCAAGTTGTCGTAATATCATTGAGAGGACCCTTAGTGTGTGGAAGATGAAATGGAGAATTCTTTTGAAGATGCCGAGTTTTCATTTGTCCAAGCAAAAGATGATTGTTGCAGCTACCATGGGACTTCACAACTTCATACGTGATCATGCTTCGCCAGACAAGCATTTTCATAGGTTTGAGCGGAATCCTAATAATGTGCCAACAATACCATCAAGATATGCAAAATATGTCATTTCTCAAGATGCATCAGATGTGTCAACGTCACAATCGAGTGATAGAGCTATGGATAGGTTTCGTGATGACCTTGCAAAGGCTATTGATGAAAGTTGGTGAAATTTGCTACATTATTTGTAATAGTATGAAAAGTAAAAGACAAATTGTTTAAAGTACAACAATATCGGTATTATCCCTACTCATGTTTCTCGTTAATTAGTTGTCCTTAAATGTCAAAGAAGAGCTCTTAAATCAAAATCTCATGGTTACAACTAGGGGTAACATGGTCTATTTCCCTCCAATCTCTTCTTTTAAGAATCTGGAGCCAACCCACTAGCCAAACGCTTTTCAGAGGTAGCTCCAGATTCTCAGAGAAGTGGATTCTTACAGAATCTGGAGCAGAAGCTGAAAAATGAGAATCTGGAGCTCTGCCAAACAGGCCCTTAGTTACTCTTCTGGTGTAAGAGCAAGATGTTGGAGACGTTCGGTTGTGATCACAAGGGTGATCGATTGTGCTCAAGTGTAACAAGAGGGAAAGAAATAAAGAAAAGCGGAGTGTTTTGGTTCCCGAAAAGTATCGAGTACTCGCGAAGCGTTCGAAATTTATGAGCGGAGGTGTTTATGGAGTTAGAAGATGTGGTCGTAATCGAATTACGACTACTGTGATCGAGTCTACTGCGTGATCGTATTCCTTCATCACGAAGTCTTATCAGGTGGTCGAGGCCTTCATCCGTCAGAGTGGTCATAGCCACCTTTGAAGTGGTCGTAAATCGACTTTGCGTGGTCGTAACGACTCCTGAGTAGTCGAAACACAACAAGTGGTATCAGAGCTATTGATCTTGGTGATACCTAAAGAATATGGGAGAAGCGTCGACTTCGAGTGCACGGAGTGGTCTGATCTCTCTCCAGTACTTTTTCCTGACGACTGATAATTACCTGGTGTGGGCAATGAAGATGAACATGTGCACCCAGGGAGTTTGGGGCGCAGTCAATCTAAAGGGGAAAGACAAAGAGGTGGACGACAAAGTGGATCAGGCGGCTTTGGTTATCATCTATCAAGCGATGCCAGATTCGATGATGCATCAGCTCATCGGTAAAGAGACGGCACAGGAGGTATGGGAGACGCTTCAGACGATGCACAAGGGAGTTGATTGTGTAAAGGAGGTGCGGCTCCAGAATTTACAGAGCGAGTTCGAGAATATCAAGATAGGAGAGACCTAGTCGATGGACGAGTTCACCGGCAAGTTGATTTCGTTGTACAAACAAATTAACTCTCTTGGAAATAAGATGGAGAAATATGTGGCGGTGAAGAAATATCTGCATATGCTTCTGGAGAAGTACATACCTGTTGTCACCACACTTATGTACTCCTTCGATCTGGATAAGAAGATAGAGGAGATCACCGGCTCCCTCAAGGCACATGAGGAGTTACTAAAGAGGTTTCAGTCATGTAACAAGCAGAGATCTTAGACTCATAATGAGCAAGTGTTGTTGATAAAGAGAGATACAAGGAGTGGTGGCTCATCAAGTAGCCACGGGAGGTAGCGCGGTCGAGGTGGCCAGAGTGGTTGAAGCGGCAAAGGTGGTCGTGTGTGACAAGGCTGGGCAAGGTGGTGGTGACAGATCCTGTGATAAGTCACATGTCAAGTGTTTTGAATGTGGCGAATACGGGCACTATGCTTCAAGGTGCCGCAGCCACATAAAGTCTTTCAATTGTAACGAGTATGGGTACTATGCTTCGGATTGCTGGAGCAAGAAGAAGAACGGGGAGGTGAACCTGGCCCAAGACGAAGAAAAAGACGACCAACCGGTACTATTTCTATCCTCATATGTTGAAAAGGCACTAGTTATGGTGATGCTGAACTAGAAGAACGTAGTTCCAAAACTACGCATGAAGGAATGTAGCCACGATTACACAGATCTATGGTATTTGAACAATGGAGCAAGCAATCATGTGTTAACAGGCATTTACTATATATCAAGTCTATGCAATAACATACTTATTGTCAGACAGATGATAGAAAGAGGGTGCAGGGTGGTGTTGTAGGATGAGTTCTTGCGTGTGTACGACAAGAACAAAAATCTGTTAATGAAGGTGAAAAGATCTCCAAATCGGTTGTATAAGATTTCTTTGAAAATTTGTAAATTGATTTGTTTGAAGAACAGTCTGGAGGAGCCAGGTTTTGGCGAAGATGTGGATGCGATAGCATGCAGCGGCTCCAAAGGCGTGCAGGGGCGCACGTCACGCGCACATGTAGTTGGTGCTGAGGGAGGCAGAGGTTTTGGGGGTGGTGAACCCCACGCTAGCGTAGCAAGCAACGATGTGCACGCTTGTGCAGGTGGCATGCAAGCGGCGGACATGGGCGACGTGCCCCATGTGCACGTTCCCCACGCAGCTGGTTTGGGAGACACACATGCAGCAGGGGAGATCCCATGCACCTACATCAGGGCAACGCATGCATGCGGGCTTGCGTGGAGAAGGTCCAAGGCGAGGCGGCATTAACTCGGATGGTTGGCATAGGTCATATGCATGAGGCACATGAGTGCATGCAGCTATGGACGGTGGAGCACATGCACATGCAATAGCTCGGGTCATGGAAGAGGGCCCCACGGCCAAGGTTCGCAAGAAGCCAGCGACAGGTGGTTGGTGTGGACCACACATGGATGCATGGAGGTAGCATAATCGTAGTCCATCTCTAAAAGGCGTTTGGAACAAGCTACACAGGAACAAAAGCCACTTCAAAGTTGGAAATTGGTCCAAGAGAGAGGAGTGGGAGGCTTAGGTAACGGCGAAGCCAAGGCGGTAGTGGTGGCAGGTGCTCCGGCCCAAGTAGACGTACAAGGAAGGACGGGTTTAGTCCATGTGTGAGACATAGCAAGGGTCAAATTGTGTGAGGCTTAGGATGGAGCAAGCGCAGGCTATAGGGCGGTGACAGCTCAGGAAGGAACGTCGCACGAGAGTGCAGGTAGAAGAAAGAAGTGAAAGCAAGAGAGATCAGCATGATGAAGATGGAGAAATAAGATTTAGGAGGTGATTGTTAAGTTAGAAATCTTGTTTAGTCATATTCGAGTCGGTTTTGCCGTATAATACGTGTACGAGTTTGTTTTCGCGTACGAGTCGGTTTTTCGAGTCCATCTCGAAGTCTTAATTGCCTCCGTGTCATAATCGTTGTGTTGAGTATAAAAGGCAGAGCAATGTAATGAGAGAGAGAGAGAGTATGAAGCGATCGGTGTGATCAGTAGCAAAGGCTAGGGAGTCTTCATGTGTAAGAGCGAGATGTTGGAGATGATCGATTGTGATCGTAAGGGTGATTGGTTGTGATCAGATGTAACAAGAGGGAGAGAAATAAAGAAAAGCGGAGTGCTTTGGTTCCCGAAAAGTATCGAGTACTCGTGAAGCGTTCGAAGTTTACGAGCGGAGGTGTTCGTAGAGCTGAAAAACGTGGTCGTAAACCACAACGTGGTCGTAACTAAATTACGACTATTATGATCGAGTCTGCTGCGTGGTCGTATTCTTCATCGTGAAGTCTTATCAGGTGGTCGTGGCCTTCATTCATCAAAGTGGTCATAGCCATCTTTGAAGTGGTCGTAAATCGACTTTGCTTGGTCGTAACGACTCATTAGTCGAAATAGAACATTTTCCTTTTTTTTAAATTAAATAGTTAGGAAAGACTTCAAATTACACAGTTTTTTCTTTTTTAAAAAAGGCATACATACAAGCTATACTTTTTTTACTGGAACCTTTCTATTCCATTATACTGGGTGTACAACTAAACCGTCGGCTACCGCACATAGTGCGTACATCAACTGGAAACTGATCCGTCCACAACTCATGAACGTTCAGAGCCCCATCACAACCTCGTGCGTGAAGAACATGAGCTGCATTATTACATGCCCTGGGGCAAAACTCCACCCAATACTCCTAATGTCACGAATAAAACTCCATTCGGTGCAAGATCAAAGGCAATGCCTGTCACCGATTGCTTCAACACCAAGCAGTCAGTCTCAAAAAAAGAGCCGACACATACCCAGTGAGGTCGCCGCTTGGATTGCGTTCTGCGTTGCCTTCGCTTTTGCTTGCAATGCACCACGTAAATTCTCCAGATGTCCCACACCAGATGCCATTAGATCACTAACGTGGTCATTGCCAAAGAAATATAGCAACCTTCAGAGCTTGCTTTCGTCCCTGCTGCAAAATATAGTTGATTACCTCCTTAGCTGTAACACATCGCTCCATTCTAGCCGCACATCTTCCATTTGTGCCGCCCTCCTGTTAGATTGATCTCTCCCAGATTAGCCCAACGGCTAATCTGGACCTTGATCACGCGCCCTGATCGGGGGCGCTCAGCCCAACAACTGGCTAATGGGCCCCCGTCGCGCTGCGCTATAAATAGAGGGTGGGGGCCGGCGGCTCGCGTTACGAGGTTCGTCTGAGCCGTACAACCCCACCCGACAAACCCTAGACCGATCGCAGAGGGTGCGCAGCAGGCGACGGGAAGCACCATCGCCGTCCACGTCGCCGGGTCTTCTCCGCCGCCGCCACCATCGTCCTCTTCCCCGACTGCTTCACCGAGCAACCGCGATGGCCAACTCCTCCGCTACACCGGACGGTCAGTACCCCTCTCTCTCTCTCTCCCTTCCCTCTCAGATCTAAACCCCAAGCACAGAAAAGTTCCAACAATGGTATCAGAGCGAGGTTTTACGGGTGGGGGCCGCCGCTGTCGCGCTCCGTGTCGGGGGCCGCCGCCCTGCGCCGCGCCGCGCTTGCGCGCTGCCGCCGTTGAGCCGCCCCGGGGCCGCCGCCGTGCTCCGCTGGGGCCGATGGGGCCGCCAGCCGCCGTCGCGCTCCGTGTCGGGGGCCGCCGCCCTGCGCCGCGCCGCGTCCGGCCGCCGCCGCGCCGCGCCCGGCCGCCGTGCTCCGCTGGGGCCGCCGCCTCCTCGCCGTCGCCTTGCGCGCGTGAGCCAGACGCCGCCACTGCCCGTTTTTTTCGGATCTGGCCGGCTCAAATGAAGGCTAGGGTTAGGGTTTTGGGGGTGTTATCCCCTCCGCGCGCGCCCTAGACCGTTGATTTTGATCGGGCGGCTCAGATGTTTTGCGGTGGGCGCTGGTGGGCTGTTGGGCCGGTGGGAGTTTTGGGCCAAATTGGCCATATGAACAGTAAACCCCGAAAAAGAGATTTAATGTTTTTCAGAAGCATTAATGATTGAATTTGATTGAAATTTGAATAAAATTTCTGGAAAATTTTGCACCAACGTGTTAATTTTTTCAGAGATTAAAAGTGTACTGTATAATGCTTCTGAATATTGAATTATTTTTAGAATAATTACAGTTTCCGCTGCAAAAGTTAATGTTGATTGATTTTCATTATTAAATTCGAACCAACGGGAGAATTTAATTTTGGAAAAATAGAGATAAATCCCAGATAATTATGATATTGTTATTTTCTGACCAACGTTGATAATAACAATATTATAATTTTTTAATTGATGATTTTTTATGCATTATTTCTATTTCTGCCCAACGGTGATGTAGATTTAATGTATAGATAAAATTGATTTAATTGTATGTCGTATTTTTAACCAACGTTGGAAATATGGCATATAATTTTTCTGTTATGTTCTCACTTTATTTGAAATATTTTTCAGGAGGATACAACTTGATGAGTTGTATCAGAGAAATCCCCACTCTAAAAGGAAATAATTATGGAGAGTGGAAGAAAAAGATAGACTTAGCGTTTATCTTGGCTGAGGTGGACTAGGTCCTCACTACAGCACGTCCCACTGAGCCTATGGCACCAGTGAGGGATCAAAATGAGGATGATACTGCTTGGCAGAAAAGACAGAGGGATCATGCTCCCTTACAGATGTCTTATGACCTTGAGCATAAGAAATGGACCACAGCCAACAAGAAATGTATGACTGTGATAAAGAACACGATTGAGCCTGCTATTGTGGGCTCAATCGCAGAGTGTGACACTGTCACAGAGTACCTTCATAAAATAAAGAGTCAGTTCACTGGCTCTTCAAAGACTTATGCTACACAGCTGATTAAGCAGCTGGTAACAGAAAGGTATTCTGGCAGTGGCAATGGCATAAGAGAGCACATTCTTAGGATGAGCAACTTGGCATCTAAACTTAAACCAATGGATTTGGCTCTCAAGGATGAGTTCCTTATTCACTTGGTTTTTGCTTCCTTGCCCAAAGAGTTTGACACTTTTGTTATCAACTACAATATGCAGCCCGAGAAATGGGACTTGGAGAAATGCATAGCTATGTGTGTGCAAGAGGAGGAAAGAATTAAATCCTCACATGGTGGATCTATCAACTATGTGAAGGATAACAAGAAAAAGAACTTCAACAGTACATCCTTCTCAAAGAACAAGGGAAAAGCTTCTGTCCATCAATCTCAACAGAACAAATTTGCTGTAGACAAAGATCAGTGTCTTCACTGCAAAAAAACGGGACACTACAAGAAGAACTGTCCTGATTATTTAAAGATGATAATGGCAAAGAAAGGTGAGAACATTATTACCTTTATAAATGAATCCCTGTATGTGCAATATTCGAAATCCACTTGGTGGATTGACTCAGGAGCAACTGTTCATGTTGCTAATTCTTTACAGGGATTCCGTTCGACGAGGACTACGCAAAGAAACGAAAGATGCATTAAAGTTGCAAATGGAGTCCAAGCTGAAGTTGAAGCCGTTGGCGATCTTTCATTAGAGTTAGCTAATGGCTCCAATCTTTTATTTAGAGATGTCCTTTTTGTTCCCTCTTTACAGAGGAATTTGATTAGTGTTTCAAATTTGGACAAAGATGGTTATGATTGTAATTTTGGAAATGGCAAGTGTGAAATAATGTTTAATAAAGAATGTGTTGGTCTTGCCATCTTACAGAATGAGCTTTATTTGTTGTCACTTCGTGAAAATGTGAATTCCGTATGTGATGTGAATGAGCGTATATCCTCGCCTGTGAATGCGAACAGAAAACGAAAGAGAACTCATAATGAATCGTCGAAATTATGGCACTGTCGTTTAGGCCATATTTCGAGGGGGAGAATAGAAAGACTTGTTAAGAATGAAATTCTTCCTCTATTAGAGTTCTCAGACTTAGAACAATGCAGAGAATGCATTAAAGGAAAATATGTAAAGAAAATTAAAAAAGACGCTAAAAGAAGCACAGGAGTTCTACAAATTGTTCACACAGACATTTGTGGTCCTTTTCCTGTGAAAAATGTGGATGGTTATGACTCGTTCATAACATTCACGGATGATTACTCCCGTTATGGATATATTTATCCAATCAAAGAAAGAAATGAAGCCTTGGATAAATTCAAGATATTTAAGGCTGAAATTGAAAACCAACACGATTTAAAGATTAAGATAGTCCGATCTGATCGTGGGGGGGAGTACTACGGTCGACATACCCCATATGGACAAGTTCCTGGACCTTTTGCAAGGTATTTACAGAAAAATGGAATAGTGGCCCAGTATTCTACACCGGGCGAACCTCAGCAAAATGGAGTAGCTGAAAGACGCAACCGTACCCTGATGGATATGGTGCGAAGCATGATGAGCTATTCCACACTGCCATTGAGTTTATGGATGGAGGCGTTGAAAACCGCCATTCATATTCTCAACAGAATGCCTAGTAAGTCGGTGCCCAAAACACCGTACGAGATGTGGACAGGAAGAGTTCCCTCACTAAACCACTTACGTGTATGGGGGAGTCCTGCTGAGGCTAAAGTATTTAACCCAAACCTTAGGAAGCTTGATTCCAAAACAGTAAGTTGCCATTTCATTGGCTACCCTGAAAAGTCAAAAGGGTTTCGTTTCTACTGTCCAGATAGATATACAAAGTTTGTAGAAACGAGACACGCTGTCTTCTTAGAGGATGAAATGATGAGGGGGAGCATGGTAGCTCGTGAGATTGATCTTGAAGAGAAGCGGGTGTATGCGCCCACTCCGATGATTCAAGAGCCATTCTTCACACTACCTGCTGTCGCTGCACCGACGGTGCAAGACACTGTGGTGCCAGCACCTGTTATTGTTCCTCCTGTGGCAACAATGAATGATAATGAGGAACCTGTTTTTCAGGATCCTATAGAACCTATTGCCACAGATGAGGGGGAGCAACAGCAGCCTCAAAAAGAAGATGTACCAAATGAGGAGGCTCCGAAGAGGTCTCAAAGAGTAAGAAGATCAGCTATTTCTGATGATTATCAGATTTATCATACAGAGAAATTTCAAATGGAGGATGATCCCACCTCATTTGAAGAAGCCATGAGAAGCGAAAATTCCTCAAAATGGCTTGAGGCCATGGAAGAGGAAATGAGGTCCATGAAGACTAATAAAGTCTGGGACTTGGAAATTATTCCTAAAGGAGCCAAAACAGTAGGCTGTAAATGGGTCTACAAGACAAAGCATGACTCCCAAGGGAATGTAGAAAGATACAAAGCGCGACTTGTGGCAAAAGGCTTTACACAAAGAGAAGGGATTGATTACAATGAGACCTTTTCTCCAGTCTCATGTAAAGATTCCTTCAGAATCATAATGGCATTAGTAGCACATTATGATTTAGAGTTACATCAGATGGATGTAAAGACGGCATTTCTTAATGGGGATTTGGAGGAAAATGTTGACATGGCACAACCGAAAGGTTTTGTCGTGGAAGGAAATGAAAGAATGGGATGCCGCCTAAAAAATCGATTTATGGGTTAAAGCAAGCTTCAAGACAGTGGTACTTGAAGTTTGACAGTACAATAAGAAAATTTGGGTTTAAAGAGAATGTAGAGGACAACTGTGTTTATGCAAAGTTTAAAGATGGGAAGTTTATCTTCCTAATCCTGTATGTGGATGATATCCTACTGGCTAGTAGTGATGTCAGTCTGCTACTGGAGACAAAGAAGTTTTTGTCCTCAAACTTTGATATGAAAGATCTTGGTGAAGCTTCGTTCGTTCTAGGGATCGAAATCCACCAGGATAGAAACAAAGGGATATTGGAACTGTCACAAAAGGCATACATAGAGAAAGTCTTAAAGAAATTTGGTATGCATAAAAGTAGTCTTTCACCTGCACCTATAGTCAAGGGCGACAGATATGGGGATTTTCAATGCCCCAGGAACCAGTATGAGATCGATCAAATGAAAGCGGTTCCATATGCTTCAGCTGTCGAAAGCTTACAGTATGCTCAAGTATGCACACGCCCTGACTTAGCATTTGTTACCGGGTTACTTGGCAGATTCCAGAGCAATCCTGGAATAGAACATTGGAAATTGATAAAGAAAGTCTTGCGTTATTTGCAAGGAACAAAAGGCCTCATGATGACATACAGAAAATCAGATTTACTCCATATAGTGGGGTATACAGATTCTGATTTTGCGGGAGATGATAGAAAGTCTACATCCGGATATGTATTCACTCTCGCAGGAGGAGCTATATCGTGGAAAAGCTCAAAGCAAACCGTCACTACATCATCCACAATGTATGCCGAGTTTGTAGCATGTTATGAGGCTACGGGGCAGGTGAACTGGCTAAAGAAGTTCATACCCGGTTTAAAAGTGGTTTACGACATCAATAGACCACTTAAGTTGTACTGCGATAATGAACCCGCAGTAACGTATGCCCACAACAATAAGTCAAGTGGTGCTGCCAAACACATTGACATAAAGTACTATGTTGTGAAAGATAAAGTTCGGGATCAAATTATAAGTCTAGAGCATATAAGTACCGCAAAGATGTTAGCGGATCCGCTTACTAAAGGCTTACCACCCAACGTGTTCAGAGAACATGTAGCCGACATGGGTTTAAGGGAAAGCCTATGATTCCTGGACTAAAAGATGGCCCAAAAGATTAAAGTAACTATTTCAGAACAAGAGAGGTGTATTGTAGCTGTTGAATCTATCGGCGATTGACCGTGACGATGAGACATGTTCTATGCACTGATCTGTGATGGAATGTGTAAAGTCAAAAGTAATTAAAGTTAAAGCATAAAGGAGATCAAGGGGGAGAATGTTAGATTGATCTCTCCCAGATTAGCCCAACGGCTAATCTGGACCTTGATCACGCGCCCTGATCGGGGGCGCTCAGCCCAACAACTGGCTGATGGGCCCCCGTCGCACTGCGCTATAAATAGAGGGTGGGGGCCGGCGGCTCGCGTTACGAGGTTCGCCTGAGCCGTACAACCCCACCCGACAAACCCTAGACCGATCGCAGAGGGTGCGCAGCAGGCGACGGGAAGCACCATCGCCGTCCACGTCGCCGGGTCTTCTCCGCCGCCGCCACCATCGTCCTCTTCCCCGACTGCTTCACCGAGCAACCGCGATGGCCAACTCCTCCGCTACACCGGACGGTCAGTACCCCTCTCTCTCTCTCTCCCTTCCCTCTCAGATCTAAACCCCAAGCACAGAAAAGTTCCAACACCTCCACCTCTGTTTGATATGTTTGCATTCGAAGAATAGATGACCCCCATCCTCATCTAGACAATTGCAAACCGGGCAAATCGTGTTAATCTCCAGACCTCGCCTGCTTATGTTTATGCGTGTGGCAAGACTATTATGTCCCAACCTCCATAAGAAATGGTGAATGTTATATATGGGCACAGCAGCTTCCATAACTCCTTCCAATCCGGCATATTGTTGTGTGTAAAGTTACAACTGTACTTGCCATCTGCTCCCTTCCTTGCACATATACTTCATAAGCTGATTTAATGGAGAAACATCCTTTTGCATCAAAATACCAAGCTATATAGTCATCCATTTGATCCTGCACCGGTATCGCCAATATAATTTCTTCATCCTCTACAGAGAAAACTTATTTCACCAATTCATTGTCCCATGCTCCTGTATTTGGGTCCAATAGCTCTGCTACTTTTGATAATATGCTCTGACCACACTAGGTGATAACTCTTCTCGTAGTGCCTCTTGGCATCAGGGATTAGACCATATATCAATGGATTCGCCATACAATACCATCATCGAGCAGCTTTATCCCCTTTAAAATACTTCTCCAAGTATATGACACCCACAACCGGTTCCGCAAGCAGTAGATTTCCATCATCAAAGTACTTGGACACACAGCGACTCTGGATTCAGTAGTAGATACCAGGCTCGCCGAGCCAGCATTGCCATATTGAAAGCATATATATATCACGGAACCCCAGCCCACCATCTTTCTTATTGCATATTTGCATGTAAGCTTATCCCAGCTCAGCCAATGGATTTTATGCTCATTCTCATGTCGGCTCCACCAATATCGGCATATCATTATACAAACTTGTTCACAGAAACCCTTTGTCAAGTCAAAACATGCCATTATATATATACCACCGCTTTAATTAAAACCTCCTTTCTTGCTCGAGATAAGAACTTCTCCTTCCAACCCTGTATGCGGTTCCAAATCTTATCTTTCATATAGGCGAAGGCTTTCGATTTGGACCGTCCAATATATACAGGGAGACCTAAATATTTCTCCATCCATGCTTCAGAGATGAGCTACAATTCATTCATAATTCTCTGTCGTCAACCTCTAACCGTGTTCTTACTGGGAAGAACATTGGACGCATGTTTATTTATAAGTTGAGCCGAACATCTTTCGTACACCGGTAAAATTCTTCCAACATCTCTGGCATTACCTTCATCAGCTCTAATCAATAGCAATGAGTCATCGACAAACAACAAATGATTTATACATGGCCCCCCTTGACTCACTTGAATACCTTTGATCCTCCCTCGCAATTCAACACCATTCAATAATAGAGCAGTGAAACCTGCACACATAAGAAATAAATAAGGGGATAGCGGATCCCCTTGTCATAAGCCTTGTTGTGGCTTGATGACATCTGACAACACACCATTCAACTTGATCATACATGTAACTGTGTTCACACAATTCATGATTAATTTTATCCATTCTTCACTAAATCCCAGACTGTTCATCATAGCTTCAGGAAAACTCCACTCGACCCGGTCACATGCTTTACTCCTATCGAGTTTGAGTGTTGTGAAACCTTCATTGCCCGATCTCCTACTATGTAAGAAGTGTGTCAACTCATAAGATAGGAGGACATTATCTAAAATGAGCCTTCCTGGAACAAAAGCACTCTGTGATGGAGAGAGAATCTTGGACAGAATAGACTTCAATCGGTTAATGTGACCTTCTACACTAACTTGTAGACAACATTACACAGGCTTATTGGGCGAAGTTCTTTTAAACTTTCTGGCTTCAATACTTTTGGGATGAGTACAACATTTGTATTATTCCATTTCGCTCCTCTGGTACATTACCGCCCCTTAGCACTTGTAAAACTTCCTATATTACCTTGCCTCCTCCCAAAAATGCTTATAGAATATTGGCGGCACGCAAGCTATATGGCATGTTCTTTTTGGCTGAAGCTTATGATTTTTAGCTGCAGCTTATGGTTTTTGAATTATTTGTATAAGAGATTATAGAGTAACAGAAACTCATATATGGTTTTTACCGATATAAATGAAGTCAGTACAGTAAGTACTATAATTAACTAGTAGACACTATTTTAAAAAGATATTCTATTTTAAAAATTAATTACTGTAAAAAAGCTGAAAATAGTTTTTAAAAACTGAAAATAACAAGTCATACTGATGTGGGACGTTGACCACTAGACGAGGTGGCAAGTCGATGCGCGAGCACGCATTGAATGTCTCGACTTGCAATACCCACGATTTTGGGGAAGTACTGGCAGAGGTTGATTGCACGAGGAAAGTCCGATAGTGCAAATGGTAACTCGATATTTTGCTTTAATATTACAAGCACGATGATTTGTCGTTACAAGGACTGATCAATGGAGTTCTCAACTTTTGAAGTTGGAGGATCAGCCGCTAAGTTCTTGAATGTCGTGAAGATTACTCTTGTTCTGTGCACTTCTTCCTCCAGCCTGAGCAAATCATTAGCACGGTCTATAATCTCATAGAGGATACCATGATAAACTTCCTCATAATCGATCGCTTCTGCTTGATCGGCAATGTTATCCATGTGTTTCTCCACTGCCGCAAGAGCTTCTTCCGCTTTGTGCACATTGCAGAGAAGAACGAGGCTAAGGGCGGTTTCCCTTTTCTGAGCAGCAACGAGACACCTCCGTCGACGGCGGATGATGAGGTCCAGCTGACGGATGGAAGCGAGTCGAGGAAGGAGAGCAGAGCGAGAGCAGAGGAGCTGCTCCAGACGTAAATTGTTGGCCGCCTGTGTAAGGTTACGGCCAAACAACTCATAATGGATAGATAAGAGAAAGGGGATCAAAAAAAATATTAGATGTCATTATTAAGAAATCTGGTGAAGAAGATGAGAGGATAGTTTAGAAGAGCTGGATTAGGGTGCACATATTTAAGCGTTATCACAGATGGTTCATATTCAAACTGTCTCTGATATTAATATCATGGACGGTTTGTATAACCTTATCACAGACGGTTCGTATAACAATCGTTTCTGATATGTGAGATATCATAGACGGTTCGTATAACAAACCGTCTCAGATATGTGAGTTATCACAAACGGTTCATATAACAAACCATCTTTGATATTGTTATCACAAATGGTTCATATAACAAACCGTCTCTGATAATGACACGTCACCGATCCGTGGCATGTCACCTAGAATTTCGATCTCATCCGTCCATTCTCTCCGCATCGAATGGTAGGCACCGATTCCTCCCACTGCTCAGCAATTATTAATTACCCCTATCTACCTTTCCACCAGCAGTCACGGCTGAGTCCATTCACTATATAGCTTCCTGCATCCCCCTCGACGACGCCAACTACCACCGTGAGCTAGCGCCTTTCGTTGTGACACCACGGTCGACTGCGTAACACACTCTTGTCATAAGTATCGTAAGAGTGTCTTTTGAATTCTCACCGTCGTGCCACAAAGGTGACGCTACCGCCGCCTCTCCATTGTTGGTGATATCCAGTCGCCATTCGATGCATCCAACTTGTTCCTCGACCTCGCCGACTACTGCCGTCAGCTAGCGCCTCCGTTGTGACACCAGAGTCGACTGCATAACACACTCTTGTCATAAGTATCGTAAGAGTGTCGTACCCAGTCTCACCGTCGTGCCACAAAGATGGCGCTATCGCCGCCTCTCCATTGTCGTGATATCCGGCCGCCATCCGATGCATCCAGCTTTTACTGTCTGCTAGGATCTCTGCTTCTTATATATTCTTGCCATGTTAAAGAGTTGAGTTCGTTATCTTGTTATGCTGTAATGGTGGATTCTAATCTTAATGGAAATAGAATATGCTGTTATGTTAATTGCCACTGTATTTGCTTGTTTCCAAAAGGCATAGGTAACATTATTTCTTGAGGCTAGTCGAAAAAACAGAAAAAATTTAGGTATAGAGTGAACTATCATAGATGGTTTTGTAGTATAAACCGCCTATGAAGGACTATCATAGACGATTCTATATACCAACCGTCTATGATACTCGCTAATCACAGACGGTTGGTAACTAGAACCGTCTGTGATGTGTAAGTATCACATATAATTTTTGGTTCGAGCCGTCTGTAATAGTTTTCTTCACAAACAGTTCTAGTTACAAACCGTCTGTGTTGTCTTTATCACAGACGACTCCCAAACCGTCTGTGATAACTTTCGATTATCACTGACACATAAATATAGACGGTTTAGAAAACCGTCTGTGATGACAGTTCTGAACCGTTTGTGATGACTCTTTTTGTAGTAGTGTTCTCATGGTAATCAGTTCTCTCAAATGTCTTTTCAAGTTCCTTTTGCACGTAATTAGCATATACATACCTTTTTGTAAGCGTACATATACTAGCTTTTATCAGTATTTGATGCTACTGTTATTTGCTTTCTATTTTAGGATTAAAAGAGCAATTCATTGCACCACATGCTTTGGAAAGAAACAGGCTTTAGTCATTTTAATTTCCTTCCAAGTTCAAGGGATATATAAGTATGTCCAACTCGATCTAGACCTTAAATTAACATTTTGACTATATGATTAGTTTCAGACTTTGTTTTTCAAAAGGAGGAAATTTTACAAATACATAGTGCCTTCCGGCTGGCCTTGATTAGCACAAGCCGAGGGCAAATACTGTTGAAAAATAGTTGAGGAATAGACGAATGGCAATGTAATCTATGCAATCAATCACTAAAAACACAATAGATCAATCACTAGGAGACAAAATTAGAGGAAGAACAGAACGTAGTATTTATTAATTTCAGATTGATTCTCATGTTACATAGGTTTCTCTATTCATCGTCTAAATCTCCAGGGCCGGGGTAGTTATCGTATTTGCCCACACTATAATCTTCTAGGTTTCATAACACTTCCCTTGGGCGAATAACACGGCATGTGCATACCTTATTAAAAACTCCTCTCAAAAACTCAGTGGGAAAAAGGGATGGAGAAAAAAGTACATCGCATCCATTCCTTGTGTCACACTTGTTGCCTCATTAAAAATCATCACGTGAGAAAACTTCAGGAAAAACTCATAAAGGAAAAAAGAGTGCAATATTTAGATCTTCAGAATCATGCAAGTCTTCTGGTCTTACATAAAGGCTATGGTTCAGAGATGTACTCCTCCTGAACTCTGTAATTCTCTAAGTCGCCTCATCCCTATGCCTCGAACACACCCCTAGAAGCTAGAGGCTGGGAGAGATTTCGTGAATAAATTTGTTAGATTATCACAAGACATAGCTTTTAATACCTTTACCTCTCCATTGTTTTGGAGTTCATGAGGATAAAAGAATTTAGGTGCAATATGCTTCGTGATATTACTCTTAACGTAGCCCATTTGCATCTGTGCCACACAAGCTACATTATCTTCATATATAATATTGGGGTCATCAGTGTTTATGCCACATGACTTCTTGATATGGCTAATCATCCGCCTAGGCCAAACACATTCTCGTGAGGCTTCATATAATGTGATTATCTTTGAGTGGTTAGTAGACATAGCTACCAAGGTCTGCTTAAATGATGGCCAAGAAATGGTTGTACGACCATAAAGAAATACAAATCCTATCTGGAATTTTGCATTATGTGGATCATCATGCATATGTATATCCAATAATAGTCAAGTCTTGGTTCTTCGGGTAAAATAATCCAAGATCATGCGTACCATAAAGATACATGAGTAGGGTTTTAACGCCAGCCCAATGTCTTCGTGTTGGAGCTATGCTGTATCTGGCTAGCAAATTAACTGCAAAAGCAATGTCCAGCCTTGTGCAGTTAGCAAGATACATTAGTGCTCCAATAGCACTTAATTATGGAATGTCTGGTCCAAGAATTTCCTCATTTTCCATCCTTGGTTTAAAAGGGTGTTTATCCGCTTCTAGGGATCGGACTACCATCGGGGTCCGTAATGGATATGACTTATCCATATTGAATTTATCTAAAACCTTCTTGGTATAAGCTGATTGGTATACTAAAATTCCTTCAGGGAGGTGCTCCAGCTGCAAGCCTAACCAAATTTGGTTCATCTCAAATCCTTCATTTCAAACTCTTAAACAAGATAGAAACTTGCTTCCTTTATGTCCTCTATCGTTCCGATGATATTCATATCATCGACGTACACTGAAATAATACAAAATCCACTCTGGGATTTATTTATGAGCACACAAGGACATTCTTCATTATTAGTGTATCCTTACATTCTTCATTATTAGTGTATCCTTTCTTCAGGAGGAATTCACTAAGCTAGTTGTACCACCTTCTTTTAGACTGTTTTAATCCATACAATGACCTTTCCAACTTGACGTTGTACATATTGTGATACAATTTATTAGGATCCAGAATCTTTACTCCTTCTCGGACTTTTATACAAATATCCGAATCCAGTTACCCATATAGATATGCGGTCACTACATCCATTAACTGCATACTTAAATTCATACCTGCTGCCATTGATATTAAATATTGAAACGTTATCCTACTCATGATAAGAGAATAAGTATCATCATAATCAATGTCGGGTCTCTGCGTGAACCCCTGTTCTATAAGTCTCGCTTTATATCTCACCACCTCATTATTTTCATTCTCTTTTCTTTAGCGAGAGTAATTCCGCCTCAATTGCTTCCTTCCACTTACCCTAGTTTGAGCGCTTCTGGTATTCAACTAAGGACTTTGGTTCTGGATCCAGTTCAATGTTTTTATCAATTTTTGAGGCAAAATGGATGTCAACAACTGTAGTATTTCTCTTATATAGTTCTCCTGACTCAACAAAATTAGTGGATATTTCTTCACTTAATTCATCCAGCTCCTCGTGATTTCCCACCACGATAAAGTCTGGTTGTTCCGAAGTCCCTGTATATGCACAATTGTACTGGGGTTACTATCTACAAGATCACTCTCTTCAGGGATTTTCTCAATGTTAGGTTGAGTCTCTTCTACTGATTTGGGAGGTAACTTATTTTCATTGAGTTTCTTTTTCTACGGACGTCTCAGCATAATTGAGGCCTCATTCTCCGGTACTCTCCCCCTCTTCATTTGAGGGGTTGGAGTGGTTCGCATATTCGTCTGGGGTACTTCCACTCTCTCCAGAGCATTTACTGCTGGTATATAAGACTTACTTACTCCCTTTTGAACAGTGATGGCATCTGGCAGATTATTTGCTATTTGCTGCATGTTTATTATTCATTGAACTTCTGGTTTAGTTTCTGTAGTGTGTGGATCTAGGGCTTAGATGCCCGAGACATTCCAATCTATTTATCGGTATTTTTTAGTAAGGTACTTTCCTCCCCAAATACCAAAAAATTATCTTCATAAAAAATGTAATCAGCATGACAGGCCGTAAACATGTCTCTCGTGGTAGGCTCAAGATATTTGATATTCGACGGGGACTCAAAACCAACATAGACTCCCAACCTCCGATGGGGGCCCATGGCTGTATGTTGTGGTGGTGAAATTGGTACGTATATAGCATAAACAAATTTTCGCAGATGGGAAATACTTGGTTATTTTCCATGCACTAGTTGTAAGGGGGAAACCTGGTGGTATGCAATCGGTTTTAAGTTTATTAGTGCTATAGTGTACAATGCTGCATAGCCCTAGTAGCTAGTGGGAAGCATACAATTCTATAATAGTGGTCTAGCAATCAGCTTAATTATTTTTAATGAATGACTCTGCATGGCCATTCTGAGTGTAGACATACAATACATAGTGATCTACCTTTAATGCCTAAAGCTAAACAAGAGTCATTAATGTAACATCCTGAAAAATGTAAATATTAAATTATGAAGCTTTTGTATTATTTTATTCGCTCTTTATTTGAATTTGGAGTTTGTGTTATTTTTCTGAATAATTTAAATAAAAGCTCCAAAACGGCAATGAGATCAAGGGGAAAACAAGCATGTTTAAATATTAGAAAATTTAAAATTTAAGTAAGAATCTGAAAAGATGATCCAGAAAGGAATGGGGGAAAAATTTTGGTTTAGACATAAAGCCCTCATTTTAAATAATGGCATGAATAACGAGGGAAGCAAATAAATTAAATGCCAACAATAGTTGAAAATATTTTTATTAAGTCCAAAATGTCATCAGGAATTTCTATGAATTTTTCCTGAATTTTTGGAGGTATTTTCATATTTTTCTGACCTTATTGGAATTTTCTGGCAAATTTTATAAGAAAGAAATTAAAATCTGGAAAAATCGGAATTTCAACCCACCCTCCGGCCGCCACATTGTAACAGCCCAGCTGTTATTTCAAAAAAAAATATTTAATTTAATTTAAAATAAAATATTTGCTTTTGGTTGTTTAAGTTTTTAAAAATTTAATTGCCTGAATTTCTGCTTTTAAAAGGGGTTTTCTTGTGAAAATAATTTAAGCAAAAAAAAAAATTAAAAATTTAAATAACAATCAATTTCATTTAAAATAAAAATCAAAGTTATTTGGTTGCTTGAAATTTTAAAATTTTCGCTAACCTTTATTTTCTGCGTAAAGAAAAGAGCCTTTCTGTTAAACAAAAAAATATATTATAATGAAAAATATCTAAATGTCAGTGGAAAATATTTTTATAAGTTCAAAATAGCTTTAGAAACTTCTATGAATTTTTCTAAGTTTTGTAAGCTTTATTTGTTATTTATTGTATTATTTTAAAGCTAGAAAAGGAAAAATAATTTTAAAAATTAAAATAAATGTTAATTAATTCCGAAATATTTTTTCGTGGTCTTTTCAGGTTCCAAGGATCTTTAGAAAATTTTCTTAAAATTTTTCCGAATTTTCTTTTTCTTTTCTTTTTTTTCTCTCTCTTCTCTCTTTTCTCTCTCTTCCTTTTCCTTTCTTCTTCCTCCAGACCATCGTGCAGTTCACACAGAGCAGCCATGACATTTCTTGAGCTTTCTTCAATCTTTGATATCTCTTGATTTTCTCAACGGTTTTTAGCGAAATAAATTGCAATCAACTCCTCTCATTAAGATCTTTCATTCCCCCACCGTTTCCCCTCAAATTAATGAGCCGTTTCGCGGGATTTAACCCATGTCATTCAAAGACATGGATGCTTGATCTCCCTCCTCGGGCCTCCTCAACCCCTATAAAAGGGAGCCCCGTGAGCCTCTCGTCATCCTCACTCAACCCCGAAAATCTCAAGTCCCCACTCCCTCTCTATTGGCCGCAATCGGAGTTCTTGTTTCGTTGTTCAAGCGCCGTTCATCGGCCTTTTGCGCCTCGTCCGGTGGAGCCCCGCCGCGTTTGAGCACATCCCCGGCTTCGCCTTGCCGTGTTCTACGCGGTGCTCACCTCGCCTTCGCCGGAGCATCGCCGGAGCATCATCGCCACCGTGGGCCAATTCGCGTCGTCGTTTCTCGCGTCGCCACCGACCGACCGTGCATGCCCGACCAAAACCAAGGTGAGCATCACGTTCCCCACGCTCTACTCTTTGTTTCGCCGCATGTCTCGCATGTTAATTCCTCTCCGTTTGCCCGGAACGCCGATGTCAGCCTGTAGGCCACATAAAGTCTTGTTCACCGCGTTTCGCTAGTCCGTTGGCCGAGCCGTCTGCGGCGTTGAGTTCGTCTCAACACGTTCTATGTCGTGCTCCCCTCCGTTTGTCCAAAAGCCTTTTTCAAATATTTGCGTCCGACACCTCGCCATGGCCGCAAATGACACTTCGCGTCCCCGCCTGTCTGGGAATGCTTTCAACAATCCGTTCACGTCAAAACGTGTCAAACCATCCCAGGAGGCTATGTTTCAGACGGTTTTGGATTCGCCGCACTGAGCGCGAAGATATTGAATTTTTTCGTGTTTCGGTACCGTCGTCGTTCAAACGACGATTGCGTTGCCTCCGGTGAGTTTTTGGCTTAGCCGATATTTTTTCTAGTTTCGCCTCGCCGCGTTCTAAGCCATGCTCACCTTACTTCTCCTTGTTCTATTATTCTTATCTTTAACCCTATGTCGTCGTCGTGGTACACGTCGTCACCGTGCTCCGTTTGACGTGCCGTCAGTTCCTACATGTGCCTCGGGTTATTAGCAACCCATTGGCTTCACCTTCCGTGCCTTTTCTCGTCGACGACACGGCCAAAAACAGTGAAAAAGGCTGCTGTCTGTTACTGTTCACACGGGAATATTCCTTCGGAATATTCCTGATTTTTCTTTTTCCAGAATTTTCTGATCCGCCAATCTTCCAATCGCTCGTTCTCCTCCGTCCGAACTATGAATCAAGTGATTCAAGTTTCTAAATTCATCTAAATTCATAATCTACCTTGTAGTATTTATTTCATAATTTTTGGATTTTCTCGACCACCCCTTGGCTGAGCTTCCTCTCCCCCGGAACGCCGTCGCCACCGCCGCCCGAGTTGCGCCACCGCTTCACCTCGCCGCCAACCACCTTTCAACCACTTGCAGTGATGCACAAGTGCACCCATGCACTTCTCGCAATTCCCTCTCTCCTTTGCGCCACTCGCCAATCCCCGCCGTGCCTCGCACCGCCAGCAAGCCCACGAGCTTTGTGCGCCGCACCGCCATCCATGGGCTCGGCTCCACTGTTCCCCTCACCCCATTGCCCTGGTTTTGCTCGTAAACCTGTCACACCGAGCGACTTCTACCTTCTTCGTCTGAGGAGCTCCGGCGAGGAATTGCCGATGCCTTGGACCTCCTTGTGCCTCGCCGATGCCATTGATAACCGTACCCACCTCCACTACACCCTTGCCGCCAGCCAACTCTATGAGCTCGAACCTTGCACCAAAACTGGACTCATACTCTTCTTCCTCTTTTGTACATCTCACCGGTCTTCACCGCCGTTGGATCACTCAGATCTCGTCTTGTGAACCTGTCCAACTTCTTCCAACTATCCGATTCTTAGACTCCGCTATACGGAGGCTTCTTAGACTCCTACTGCTCGGAGCCTTCAACTTCGACTTTGACCTTCAACTCCAGAGATTTCGACCTTCGAAGACTCCGATTTTGACTTTGACCTTCGGAGACTTCAACTCCAGCCTTCGACCTTTGACCTCGAAGACTTTGACTTCGGCCTTCGATCTCGGAGCCTTCAACTTCGACCTCCGTCTTCAAACCGACCATGGCTGTTGGACTGTTTTAACCTACACACCCTCCAGCCTCTCTGAACCCTCTGATCTCTCCGACCACTCGAAGCCGCCCGACCTCTCCAAGCCGTCCGATTGTTTCGACTACTCTGTATAAATCCAATTCTTTCGACCACTGTACAGTTCCGACCAGGTCTTCGACTTCGACTGCACCTATACTTGGAGTCTTTGTCTTCGACTTAGACTTCCGCATCTTTAACCGTTGATTCGACCATGGTTTTGACCATACACAAATATTGTAGCTTCCGACCACTTTTCCTTCACAAAGAAAAGAATTCCAATAATTTCTTTTTCGTTCCTTTGGAATTCAAACTTCCAGAAGACGTTCTCCTTCATCCTAACTCCGATTGGATCCATTCAAATTCCTAAATTCATCTAAATTCCTATTCTATCTCCCAGCATATATTTTATAAATTGTGGATTTTATTTGGATTTTAGTTGAGTTTAGTTTGTTCTGGCTTTTCACGTGTAGACTACGACTAATCCGGAGAGTATAATTTCGGCGAACCTCAGCAAAACTTCAAAACAAGGCAAGTTACACCTTTGATCATGTTGCTCCCACTAATTTAAATTATTTATGTTGTTTTCAAAATTATTATGCATGCGTACTTTTATCCAATCTAGTTTAAATTCGATTTAAACTCTAGTTATGCCTAAATCCTTTGGACAGCCAAATTTGACATTGAATACCATTGTACCTTGTCAACCCTAGATAAAACCTAGTTAGTACATTAGCACTAACTAGAAATTTTGTAGAAATGCTTAGCCATGCTTAGAATACTTATGGTTTGGGATGATCTTTCACATAAAATGGTAATCTTTTTACATGAAATGATAAACTTTTCAACTAATCTCTTGACTTTGGTGAGTCAAGGAGTGTTATGAATTATTTTGAAAACAAATATGAAACTGGTTTAGACTTAGGCAATTGGTTAGAGTGGTGGGTGCAGGCATGCCCTGTTGGTTGGAGCCGCAGTGGTTGATTGTCGTGCACGGGGGTTTGTGGTTGAGCCTAAGTCAATTAAGGACCGGTCTGTGAGCTACTGTTGCAAAGCCCTATCGTACTACCACAAGTCTGGTATGGGACAGACCTGGCCAACTAATTTGTGAAGTTCCAACATGATCTCGCTATAGGCTGAATGTGAGCGCGGCGTAGGCCGTGAGAAGTCTCACACGGCACAAGAGGGGGCTCCAGCATGTGGATTCATGTTGTGGTGAAACCTTAGTGGCGGCGTGATTATGTTGACAACGGATCATTGTAAAGGCCTTGTCATGATCTCCTGGCCGCACACCTAAGGAAGTGTGTAACTCGCGTGGCAAAAAGGATGATCATGTCTTGTGGGTAAAGCTGTACAACCTCTGCAGAGTGTATAACCTATCCTGGATAGCCGTGCCCACGGTCATGGGCAAGCTGAGTGAAGTTTTTCATGGATTAGACTTTGTTTTTCAAAAATGATTTTCGAAAACCTTGTGGATGGATGGAATCCATGAGAGATAAAAACCTTGCGGATGGATGAAATCCGTGAGAGATTGAAATCTGGTGAATGGATGGAATTCATCAGAGTTGCGCAGTGAAAGCGTGTGGATGGATGGAATCCATACGTGAGCTTTTGAAAAAGATGGTCCGGGTGGGATGCCCGTGGATAGGTTAGTGTTTGGTTGGAGCCTGCACTAACGATATTATTTTGTTAAAATCTTGTTTCTATTTATTGTATCAAATTCAGCTTTTACACTTACTTATGATATTTACTCAAATGTTGCCTTTTATGCAAATAAACCATATTATGCCTTCCTTTGATATTCCATATGCATGCATCTATTCTGTTAAACCTCCTGGTGTAACTTGTGGAGTACTTTTTGTACTCATGTTGCTATATCTAACTCTTTCCAGAGGAAGCTTTCGACGACTTCGGTGAGGATTGCGACTAGGCCACGTCTTACAGTCATTCGCCTTGTGGGAAGGCTGGATGGGCTGCTGCTTTATGTATTTCTTCCGCTGTCTTCTTTTGCTATTATTGTAAACTTTGGCCATCAGGCTCATATTAGTTAAATAAAGTTTGTCATTACGCATGATATTTGTCTTTGTGATACTGTGTGCACTAGCTTTTCCTGGGATAGTGCGATTAACACAGAGGGTTCTGGAGTTGCTGCTCCGGGTCCCGACAGAGATGGTATCAGAGCCAGGTTGACTCTAGGACGTGTCCGTAGATAGAATAGAATGGTTGGACCTTAAGGATTTATTTTACTAACCAATAATTTCAAAAAGGTTTTGCTTATTCTTACCTCTCTATCTATGCTACCCTTATCTCTTAATCTTTGCTTGCTCTCGTCTTCCAATCCTCCCCTATCTTTATGTCATTACTTAAAAATTCATTTCTAAATCTTCTCTTGCTCAAAACATCTATAGATTGGCAATGGTTGAACTTCATCGACTCTACCGCAACCTCAATCTTTGCCCCAAAGGATTGTGCTTCGTACATCAAGAGCTGCGAAGGATCACTCCAAGACAACCCTTACCCTTTTAGGTTAAGTTGTTAAGCTAGATAGTAGACGAGGTTATGCCCTGTCAGTTTCCTCTTTTCTCGGCAGCCGTAACTATTGCTTGTTATTTGCTTAGTAAAGGTTTTGCTAGTTGTTTTGTTTTGGGTTGCGCAAAACATCTGTTGTCCCTCCTTTGCCTTGAGTCTCCTCTCTCCTAATCTTTGAAAGCATCAAGCTGAAGCGCCAACCGCCAACAGAAGGTCACAGAAGTTTGCAAAGGGACGTTTGAACCAGATCTCCGCTCAAGCCACACAGAGTAAGATCCAAACCTATTTCTTTGCTAACCCGTCCGAATCTCGGGGACGAGATTCTCTTTAAGGGGGTAGTTTGTAACAGCCCAGCTGTTATTTCAAAAAAAAATATTTAATTTAATTTAAAATAAAATATTTGCTTTTGGTTGTTTAAGTTTTTAAAAATTTAATTGCCTGAATTTCTGCTTTTAAAAGGGGTTTTCTTGTGAAAATAATTTAAGCAAAAAAAAAATTAAAAATTTAAATAACAATCAATTTCATTTAAAATAAAAATCAAAGTTATTTGGTTGCTTGAAATTTTAAAATTTTCGCTAACCTTTATTTTCTGCGTAAAGAAAAGAGCCTTTCTGTTAAACAAAAAAATATATTATAATGAAAAATATCTAAATGTCAGTGGAAAATATTTTTATAAGTTCAAAATAGCTTTAGAAACTTCTATGAATTTTTCTAAGTTTTGTAAGCTTTATTTGTTATTTATTGTATTATTTTAAAGCTAGAAAAGGAAAAATAATTTTAAAAATTAAAATAAATGTTAATTAATTCCGAAATATTTTTTCGTGGTCTTTTCAGGTTCCAAGGATCTTTAGAAAATTTTCTTAAAATTTTTCCGAATTTTCTTTTTCTTTTCTTTTTTTTCTCTCTCTTCTCTCTTTTCTCTCTCTTCCTTTTCCTTTCTTCTTCCTCCAGACCATCGTGCAGTTCACACAGAGCAGCCATGACATTTCTTGAGCTTTCTTCAATCTTTGATATCTCTTGATTTTCTCAACGGTTTTTAGCGAAATAAATTGCAATCAACTCCTCTCATTAAGATCTTTCATTCCCCCACCGTTTCCCCTCAAATTAATGAGCCGTTTCGCGGGATTTAACCCATGTCATTCAAAGACATGGATGCTTGATCTCCCTCCTCGGGCCTCCTCAACCCCTATAAAAGGGAGCCCCGTGAGCCTCTCGTCATCCTCACTCAACCCCGAAAATCTCAAGTCCCCACTCCCTCTCTATTGGCCGCAATCGGAGTTCTTGTTTCGTTGTTCAAGCGCCGTTCTTCGGCCTTTTGCGCCTCGTCCGGTGGAGCCCCGCCGCGTTTGAGCACATCCCCGGCTTCGCCTTGCCGTGTTCTACGCGGTGCTCACCTCGCCTTCGCCGGAGCATCGCCGGAGCATCATCGCCACCGTGGGCCAATTCGCGTCGTCGTTTCTCGCGTCGCCACCGACCGACCGTGCATGCCCGACCAAAACCAAGGTGAGCATCACGTTCCCCACGCTCTACTCTTTGTTTCGCCGCATGTCTCGCATGTTAATTCCTCTCCGTTTGCCCGGAACGCCGATGTCAGCCTGTAGGCCACATAAAGTCTTGTTCACCGCGTTTCGCTAGTCCGTTGGCCGAGCCGTCTGCGGCGTTGAGTTCGTCTCAACACGTTCTATGTCGTGCTCCCCTCCGTTTGTCCAAAAGCCTTTTTCAAATATTTGCGTCCGACACCTCGCCATGGCCGCAAATGACACTTCGCGTCCCCGCCTGTCTGGGAATGCTTTCAACAATCCGTTCACGTCAAAACGTGTCAAACCATCCCAGGAGGCTATGTTTCAGACGGTTTTGGATTCGCCGCACTGAGCGCGAAGATATTGAATTTTTTCGTGTTTCGGTACCGTCGTCGTTCAAACGACGATTGCGTTGCCTCCGGTGAGTTTTTGGCTTAGCCGATATTTTTTCTAGTTTCGCCTCGCCGCGTTCTAAGCCATGCTCACCTTACTTCTCCTTGTTCTATTATTCTTATCTTTAACCCTATGACGTCGTCGTGGTACACGTCGTCACCGTGCTCCGTTTGACGTGCCGTCAGTTCCTACATGTGCCTCGGGTTATTAGCAACCCATTGGCTTCACCTTCCGTGCCTTTTCTCGTCGACGACACGGCCAAAAACAGTGAAAAAGGCTGCTGTCTGTTACTGTTCACACGGGAATATTCCTTCGGAATATTCCTGATTTTTCTTTTTCCAGAATTTTCTGATCCGCCAATCTTCCAATCGCTCGTTCTCCTCCGTCCGAACTATGAATCAAGTGATTCAAGTTTCTAAATTCATCTAAATTCATAATCTACCTTGTAGTATTTATTTCATAATTTTTGGATTTTCTCGACCACCCCTTGGCTGAGCTTCCTCTCCCCCGGAACGCCGTCGCCACCGCCGCCCGAGTTGCGCCACCGCTTCACCTCGCCGCCAACCACCTTTCAACCACTTGCAGTGATGCACAAGTGCACCCATGCACTTCTCGCAATTCCCTCTCTCCTTTGCGCCACTCGCCAATCCCCGCCGTGCCTCGCACCGCCAGCAAGCCCACGAGCTTTGTGCGCCGCACCGCCATCCATGGGCTCGGCTCCACTGTTCCCCTCACCCCATTGCCCTGGTTTTGCTCGTAAACCTGTCACACCGAGCGACTTCTACCTTCTTCGTCTGAGGAGCTCCGGCGAGGAATTGCCGATGCCTTGGACCTCCTTGTGCCTCGCCGATGCCATTGATAACCGTACCCACCTCCACTACACCCTTGCCGCCAGCCAACTCTATGAGCTCGAACCTTGCACCAAAACTGGACTCATACTCTTCTTCCTCTTTTGTACATCTCACCGGTCTTCACCGCCGTTGGATCACTCAGATCTCGTCTTGTGAACCTGTCCAACTTCTTCCAACTATCCGATTCTTAGACTCCGCTATACGGAGGCTTCTTAGACTCCTACTGCTCGGAGCCTTCAACTTCGACTTTGACCTTCAACTCCAGAGATTTCGACCTTCGAAGACTCCGATTTTGACTTTGACCTTCGGAGACTTCAACTCCAGCCTTCGACCTTTGACCTCGAAGACTTTGACTTCGGCCTTCGATCTCGGAGCCTTCAACTTCGACCTCCGTCTTCAAACCGACCATGGCTGTTGGACTGTTTTAACCTACACACCCTCCAGCCTCTCTGAACCCTCTGATCTCTCCGACCACTCGAAGCCGCCCGACCTCTCCAAGCCGTCCGATTGTTTCGACTACTCTGTATAAATCCAATTCTTTCGACCACTGTACAGTTCCGACCAGGTCTTCGACTTCGACTGCACCTATACTTGGAGTCTTTGTCTTCGACTTAGACTTCCGCATCTTTAACCGTTGATTCGACCATGGTTTTGACCATACACAAATATTGTAGCTTCCGACCACTTTTCCTTCACAAAGAAAAGAATTCCAATAATTTCTTTTTCGTTCCTTTGGAATTCAAACTTCCAGAAGACGTTCTCCTTCATCCTAACTCCGATTGGATCCATTCAAATTCCTAAATTCATCTAAATTCCTATTCTATCTCCCAGCATATATTTTATAAATTGTGGATTTTATTTGGATTTTAGTTGAGTTTAGTTTGTTCTGGCTTTTCACGTGTAGACTACGACTAATCCGGAGAGTATAATTTCGGCGAACCTCAGCAAAACTTCAAAACAAGGCAAGTTACACCTTTGATCATGTTGCTCCCACTAATTTAAATTATTTATGTTGTTTTCAAAATTATTATGCATGCGTACTTTTATCCAATCTAGTTTAAATTCGATTTAAACTCTAGTTATGCCTAAATCCTTTGGACAGCCAAATTTGACATTGAATACCATTGTACCTTGTCAACCCTAGATAAAACCTAGTTAGTACATTAGCACTAACTAGAAATTTTGTAGAAATGCTTAGCCATGCTTAGAATACTTATGGTTTGGGATGATCTTTCACATAAAATGGTAATCTTTTTACATGAAATGATAAACTTTTCAACTAATCTCTTGACTTTGGTGAGTCAAGGAGTGTTATGAATTATTTTGAAAACAAATATGAAACTGGTTTAGACTTAGGCAATTGGTTAGAGTGGTGGGTGCAGGCATGCCCTGTTGGTTGGAGCCGCAGTGGTTGATTGTCGTGCACGGGGGTTTGTGGTTGAGCCTAAGTCAATTAAGGACCGGTCTGTGAGCTACTGTTGCAAAGCCCTATCGTACTACCACAAGTCTGGTATGGGACAGACCTGGCCAACTAATTTGTGAAGTTCCAACATGATCTCGCTATAGGCTGAATGTGAGCGCGGCGTAGGCCGTGAGAAGTCTCACACGGCACAAGAGGGGGCTCCAGCATGTGGATTCATGTTGTGGTGAAACCTTAGTGGCGGCGTGATTATGTTGACAACGGATCATTGTAAAGGCCTTGTCATGATCTCCTGGCCGCACACCTAAGGAAGTGTGTAACTCGCGTGGCAAAAAGGATGATCATGTCTTGTGGGTAAAGCTGTACAACCTCTGCAGAGTGTATAACCTATCCTGGATAGCCGTGCCCACGGTCATGGGCAAGCTGAGTGAAGTTTTTCATGGATTAGACTTTGTTTTTCAAAAATGATTTTCGAAAACCTTGTGGATGGATGGAATCCATGAGAGATAAAAACCTTGCGGATGGATGAAATCCGTGAGAGATTGAAATCTGGTGAATGGATGGAATTCATCAGAGTTGCGCAGTGAAAGCGTGTGGATGGATGGAATCCATACGTGAGCTTTTGAAAAAGATGGTCCGGGTGGGATGCCCGTGGATAGGTTAGTGTTTGGTTGGAGCCTGCACTAACGATATTATTTTGTTAAAATCTTGTTTCTATTTATTGTATCAAATTCAGCTTTTACACTTACTTATGATATTTACTCAAATGTTGCCTTTTATGCAAATAAACCATATTATGCCTTCCTTTGATATTCCATATGCATGCATCTATTCTGTTAAACCTCCTGGTGTAACTTGTGGAGTACTTTTTGTACTCATGTTGCTATATCTAACTCTTTCCAGAGGAAGCTTTCGACGACTTCGGTGAGGATTGCGACTAGGCCACGTCTTACAGTCATTCGCCTTGTGGGAAGGCTGGATGGGCTGCTGCTTTATGTATTTCTTCCGCTGTCTTCTTTTGCTATTATTGTAAACTTTGGCCATCAGGCTCATATTAGTTAAATAAAGTTTGTCATTACGCATGATATTTGTCTTTGTGATACTGTGTGCACTAGCTTTTCCTGGGATAGTGCGATTAACACAGAGGGTTCTGGAGTTGCTGCTCCGGGTCCCGACACACATGGACGGCCAGATGCCGCCCACGTCGCCGCTCCCATCCCGCTTTCCCCTCCTCTCGGGCCGCCACCTGGCCGGTCCCGATCAACGCCACACCGACCCGCCCGCGCCATCCACCGCCCGCTTCGCGCCCTCGCTAGGCCGCTCGATGCACGACTCAGCTCATCTGGCCCGTTCGCTCCCTCGCGCCCCTCTCCCGCTGACCGGTGGGGCCGAGTCGTCAGACTTTCTTCCTCCTCCCTCTTCTTCTCCACGCGGCCGCGACACGGTTCTTCCTCGCGCTCGCGCTCGCGCTCGGCCGCAGCGAATCCTTCACCACGCGGGAAAAATTTAAAAGTACAGCTACAGGAGGGGGGAAGCACCTCTCCCGCCCTCTCTCTCCTACAAAATCCCGGCGAGATTTGCTCCATTCCCCCTCGCCAGCGTGAACAGGGCGGCGGCCACATGTCGACCTCGCCGTGCGCCTCTCTCCGGCTATATAAGCCCTACCTGGGAGTCACAATCGCGCTGCAATGTCTCTCTCTCCCCTCCTCTGTGAGCAATAGAACCGTGGTGTTCCAAATCGCCGGCAAGCTTGCTTCCTTCCCCAACTCCGGCGATCGCCGATCCGCCGAACCGAGCCACCAGAGTCCGATTCCCCACTCTTGAATCATCTCCGGAGCATCGTGAGGCTATCCCCGGCCTCGCCTGCACCTCCCGAAGCCCGTACCTCGCCAGCACCGGAGCTCCTGCCCAAACCGCCGCCACCGCTCGCCGCCAGCCTTCTCCGGTGAACGCCGTCCTCCGCCGACTACACCAACGTCATCACCATCGCACGAGGATTGTATATCACGGACGACCCGAACCTCTCCGACAGTACCTCGCCGCCGGCCACCGTCGCACCCGACCTCCTCTGCTCGGCTCCCTCCCGGAGCTACCTCAAAAGGTATACTTACCCTATATGGGTAAGCATCGCTCGACTCGGCCGAGTGGCTTCCAGCGCTATCTCTTCTCCCTCTCTGCTCCCGCGTCGCGCGTTCGAGTCCGGCTCCGCGCGTGCGGTCGAGCAATTCTTTTGATTTTTCTCTCGGGCTGACAGGGAGGCCCCACCTGTCGGCCTGTGCAGCTGAACGGCCGCTGACCCCTGGGCCCCACGGGTCAGTGACACCTCTGCACCGGACCCTGCTGACAGATGGGCCCCATTGAACAGTACCCGGACCTACTTGTCAGCGACACAGCAAGAAATGAATTAAAATAAAAAGAAAATGACATGTGGGTCCCACTGTCAGAAAGTTCATATTTTCTGGAATTAATTCAACCTGAGAACTTTAAATGAATATAACTTATTCATTTTAACTCCAAATTAAGTGAGACAAATTTCTAAATTCGTCTAAATTCAAGATCTATCCAATGAAACTGAAATCATAAATTTTTGAGTTCATTTGAATTTCTGGTGTTATTTGGTTTGATTTGCTGCTTTTCTTTGATTTCAAATTTGGCACACGCTAAAATAGCTTACGAGGCACAAGAAGAGGAGATCGAGGCAGCAACTCTAGAAGCACCAGAGAATCCGGATCCCGACCACTGTGACCAAGGCAAGTCAATACTTTGATCATGTTGAACCCACATTTATGCAAATTACTTGGTTTTAAATTAACAAAATGCATGCTGTTATTTTTATGCAAATACATGCTAAACTTGATATTCTAGTTAAATGCCAATGTTTACCTTGAATAGTATTACCCTCCCTTGGAATGATTGAATGTGTAAACCTTGTCGCCCTAGCAAAAGTATAATACTAATATTTCGAAAATAAGTCCCTAATGATATGCTATGCTTAGTGTTGCATTAATACTCAGGGGGCGCTGAAATGCCCCAAAGCATCACTTTGAAACATGAAAGACTGGTTTGGGCAGTCATGGTGGGAATGACTGGTATACTTGGTTATGGATATATTTTGCTCCCAAAATCTCAACATGCTTAAATATCTGGGCGGACTAGTTCGAGTGTGTGAATATGTGGTGCAGTGGAAGCACAAAGTGGATTAATGGTAGACCGTCCAGATAACCCTAAGGACCGAATCTTGTCATGTCACCCGTGTAAAACAGTACAACCACAAGTCTGTAAAATACAACTTGGCTAAGTAGATTTATCGAAAACCCCGGACTCATCTCGCTAGTAGGAGATAGAAGTGAGTATGCAAGGGCAAGGGAAGGCCTAAAGGGACACCGAGTGGAGGGTGAAGTTTCCCAGTCGTGCTAGCGCAGAGGGGAGTGGAGCCCGTACGCTAGTAGCTGTGGGGAACATCCCGTGCAACATATGGGACCCACCGCAAGTGGGCAGTCTCCCATAGGGTGAGATGACAAAAGGGTCTAGATACTTTGAAAAGTCACTGTGATGGTCTGCTCAACCACACGTCTAAGGAATCGTGTGGGGCAAAGAGTTGATTATCTCTTGTGGGTAAAGTGTGCAAAACTCTGCAGAGTCAAAACTATTCGAATAGCCGTGCCCACGGTCAAGGGCAGACATGGGAACTTAACTAAGATATAGTTCTGTTTACAAAATATTGAAAAATGGGAATGGAAAAGTGAAAGGGCGATGGACTGCCCTGATTTGGAATTGTCCTGGGTGTCGTCCCAGTGGTAAGTTAAGCGGCTATAACGCTGAAGAATTGCTATATGGTGCAGATGCCATGTAATGGTGGATGGAATCTGAATCACTATTATTACTGCATTCAACATATACGTGTGTTCAAAATGCTAGGTCTTAAGGAATTTTTATATAATTGTATTCAAAAGCACTCTTCGCAAAAGAAAATAAACTTAAGCCATCCTTGATTAGCCATACATGTTATATACTGCATTCTGTGTGTTGATTCGCTGAGCACGGGGTCGGAGTGCTCACGCTCGCTTTGCGGCAAAAATCCAGAAACAGGAGCGCAAGACCACTACGCCTACGAGGAAGCTCCCGCTACGGAGGAGAAGAATGACGAAGAAAACTAAGGCGTAGGCTTCGTTGTTTAGTCATGGACAAGTAGACATATGGCGTTGTGTGCACGTATGTTACTAGTTAGCTGGTGACATATAATGCACACAGTACCTTCCAGTCGCTTGCCTGTGGATTTGGGTTTGCTTTTGTTATGATTCCGCTGTGCGTGGTTGTAATAAAGACAATTGGCCTAATCGGCCCTTTTGTAAACTATCACCCGACGTGGTGTATTTCAATTTATGTAATATAATGGATGATTATGCGATGTATGAAATGATTCAGCAATGTACCTGTGTGCACTAACTACTGATCCAGGGATTAGTGCAGTGAAACACAGTAAGATTCGGATTGAAAAATCCGGGTCTGACAGCGCTGGTATCAGAGCATACGACTGCAGGGTAAAAGCCGTAGAATGGTCGTTAGAAGAACCTTAGGGTGGTAATTTCTAAATATACAAAAAGCATTTATAAAAAATATAGCGTATTACTGCTACTCGTACCCTTCCTAGTTCTGCACCCCTTTACTTTTTCAGTTAACTATTTTTAAACGTTACTAACGCAAAGTAATTGCCTTTACAGATGGCAGGTAACTGGGATTACGTCGCTCATGGAGTTTATGAGGGCGTGTTCGCCAGAATCCTGCGCAAGCTCCTCCACTACCTAGAATACCCGGAGCAGCCCATTTATCGTGGGCGTCAGACATCTGCAGGAGGGGTGTACTGTTGGACGTTTGAAGTATTTATCTATCCGAAGAGCGAACGCGACCCACCTCACGTCTTCCAGACAGAGCACCCGAGAAGCACTAGATCTGCGGCACTCCAGGATGCTGCTCATCTTGCCGCCGCCCGACTCTACGACATCTACCAAATCTCCCTGCGCCGCACACCCTTCTGCTTCTAGCCTTCACGCAGGGAGGGAGTACGCCATAATGAGACCTACCTGCCAGTAAATGAGGATGATCCAAGGCTCACCCACCAAGTTGATCTTACCAGAGCCATGGGAGCAGCCCATACTGCAGCACTGGAAGAAATGACCGCTCTCCGGATGCACCTAGTTGCCCGTCACACCGAGGTGGCGACCCTTCGTGACCAGCTTGCCCAGTGCCAGCAAGCACTGGCAGCTGCCAAGGCAGAGGCCGCAGCAGCTCAGGCACAGCTCCATCAACCTCTCGCTCCGTTGGCAGCACCAGCACCTCCTTCAGTGGGACCAGGCCCCCGCACCCGGCTAACTGCACGTAAAAGTGTGCGACCTCCGAGTCTCCAGTCTGCACTTCGACGGAGAAGGCCTCCACCAAGCCGCAGCCCCCCACGTGCTCCCACGGACTCTGATGGTTCCGACCCATCGGAGTTTAGTGGCAGTCGATCCCGCTCCAGATCGCCAAATTACGACCCCTCCGTCAGTGGTGATCGCTACGCGGTGTAGTAGTGGAAGTGTCGTCGTGCTAGTACCGTGCTTGTAGCCTAGATGTTGCATCAGTCCCGTTATATTGTAGTTGCGGTCATATGAACTCTAACTATTATATTGTTGTAAAGCCCAGCCTAGAAGACTGGCTATGTGAATGCTTGTATGATAATGAATGGCCAGGCATAAGGCCTTATGTTGAAATGTTCTTTTGTCGTTTATCTTATGGTTCTCTTTTGCGACAAGGGTTGATCCCCTTTCTTTTCTCAAGGGGAGTATTAGTACTGAATTACAAAGCTATAACTGCAGATGTCCAGTCCAAGAGTTACACGATCTCGGGCCCATGCTAACCCTCAGCATGCTGAGGTAGACTCAAACCGTGGTGCAACCCCCGAGGAAAATCAGAATCAAAATGCTGATCTCCCAAATCCTCCAGTTAATCCCACAATGGCCCAAGTAATGGCACAACAAACTCAGATCTTACAAGCCATTTATGCTGGACAGCAAGGAAGCTCTGGCGGACACAGAGCCGACTTAGGAGATTTCCAAAGGACCAGACCAATTACATTCACATCGGCAGAAGAACCACTTGAAGCCGAAGACTGGCTTCGGGATACTGAAAGGAAGCTGCGCTTAATTAAATGCGCAGAGGAGGATAAGGTCATATTTGCCACCCACCTACTCCAAGGAGCTGCCGCAGCATGGTGGGAAAATTTTATAGCTGCTAGAGGTCAGGAAGATGCTACTACCGGAGGCGACACGGAAGCTATCCCATGGTCAGAATTCAAGAAGGCTTTCAAAGACAACTTCATTCCAGCCGGGATAATGCGGATAAAGAAGAATGAGTTCCGCAATCTCAAGCAAGGGAACTTATCCGTCAATGAATATCTGACAAAATTCACACAGTTAGCCCGGTATGCTCAGAAGGATATAGAGGAAGAGGAAGAAAAGATTGACAGATTCTTCGAAGGGCTGAAGGATGAACTGAGAGTGCAGCTGATCACCCAGGACTTCACCAGCTTTCATCAGTTGGTAAACAAGGCATTGGCCTTGGAAAATGAGAAGAAGATTCTTGAAGCCAACCGTAGGCGCAAGATGACAACTCAACGGCCACAAGGAAGATTTATCCAGAAATTCTTCAAACCCTCATTCTCAAGGTCCAATCAATCCAGTGGGTCAGCTCCAGCCTTTAGACCTGGTGGAAGTATGTCCCAAGCATCACGCCCAGGAGGACAGTTTGGTGGTACCAACCCCGCAGCAAACTTTAATTGCTTTAGCTGTGGGGAGAAGGGTCACTTTGCCAACAGATGCCCACATAAGCAGAATGTCCCTGTCCGCAGTCAAGCTTCAGCTCCTGGCAGGGGACAGCAGAGCTCTCAAGCTAGCAAGAACACTTCAGCACCAAACCGAGGCAGAGTCAACCATATTACAGTTGAAGAAGCTCAAGAAGCTGCTGGAGTTCTCATGGGTACGTTTTCTGTCAACACTATACCAGCACAAGTATTGTTTGATTCAGGAGCTTCACATTCATTTATATCTAAGGGGTATGCTGATAAGTTGGGATTACCTATTTATACCCTTAAGAAGCCATTGGTGCTTAACTCACCAGCTGGACCAATTACTGCCACACTAGTATGCCCAGAGGTGACCATTACCATGGAAAGGTGTGATTTCCTAGCTGACCTGATAGTGCTAAGCTCCCAGACCTTGGATGTTATATTAGGAATGGATTGGTTAGCTAGATACCAGGGAGTTATAGAATGTGCCACCAGAACAGTGAGATTAACCAAGTATCCTGGTATGACCATAATTGTAAAAGTGGACCGGCCATACCGGTGGGGCCGTGCCATATTTTACTGTGAGGATGTACCCTTAGAGGGAATGATAGTGGTACAGGATTACCCCGAGGTATTTCCAGATGAGCTACCTGGCATGCCCCCGGATAGAGATATGGAATTTGTAATTAACCTAAAACCGGGTGCCACTCCAATCTCCAAAAGGCCCTATAGGATGACTGTGGAAGAATTGGAGGACTTGAAGAAACAACTCCAAGAGTTACAAGAGAAGGGATTCATTAGACCTAGCTCATCGCCATGGGGATCTCCAGTACTATTTGTGAAGAAAAAGGATGGCACAGCCAGGATGTGTGTAGACTACCGTAATTTAAATGAAATGACCATCAAGAACAAGTACCCCCTTCCAAGGATTGATGATCTATTTGATCAGCTCGGTGGAGCCACGGTATTCTCTAAAATTGACCTGAGATCGGGTTATCATCAGTTGAAGATCAGGCCAGAAGATATATCCAAAACAGCCTTTACCACTAGATATGACTATATGAATTTCTGGTCATGTCTTTTGGATTAACCAATGCCCCAGCTTATTTTATGAATCTGATGAATAAGGTATTCATGGAGTATTTGGACAAGTTTGTCGTGGTCTTCATAGACGACATCCTTATATACTCCAAGAATTCAGAAGAGCACGCAGAACACCTGCGCCTAGTGTTGGAGAAGCTAAAGGAACATCAGCTGTATGCCAAATTCAGCAAGTGAGAATTTTGGCTGAAGGATATCAGTTTCTTAGGACACATAGTGTTAGCAGGAGGAATATCTGTTGACCCCGCCAAGATTGCAGCTGTCACAGAATGGAAGCAGCCTACGTCTGTCACTGAAGTGAGGAGTTTTCTCGGTTTGGCTGGGTACTACAGAAGGTTCATAGAAGGATTTTCCCGAATTGCCAGGCCAATGACCCAATTACTCAAGAAAGAGAAGAAGTTTGAATGGACCAAGTCATGTGAAGAAAGTTTCCAAGAATTGAAGAAGAGATTGACCACCACCCCTGTGTTAGTTCTACCAGATGTACGCAAAGATTTCGAGGTATATTGTGATGCCTCACATCAAGGGCTTGGATGCGTACTAATGCAAGAAGGCAGGGTTGTGTCATATGCATCCAGACAACTTCGTCCCCATGAAGCTAACTACCCCACTCATGATCTAGAGTTAGCCTCAGTGATTCATGCGTTGAAGATGTGGCGGCATTACTTGATTGGTAACCATTGTGATGTGTATACAGATCACAAGAGCCTCAAGTATTTCTTCACACAATCTCACCTTAATTTAAGGCAGGGAAGATGGCTAGAATTAATCAAGGATTATGATTTGAGTGTACACTACCACCCTGGAAAGGCCAATGTAGTGGCAGATGCATTGAGCTGTAAGGCTTATTGCAATAATCTCATGGTACGGGAACATCAACCCGAGCTCTACAAGGAATTGAAAGCTTTGAATTTGGAAATAGTAGGGCCAGGCACTCTAGCCGCCACGGAAATCCAATCAAGTATAGAATAAATGATTATGGCAGCACAACAAGATAATCCAGCCATTTTGAAATGGAAGAAATTGATGGAAGAAGGAAAGGCACCCAACATGAAAATTGACCATGAGGGTACTCTACGATATGGAACACGTATCGTAGTCCCACATCACAAGGATCTTAAGAATCTGATATTGAGGGAAGCACATAGCTCTCCGTATTCCCACCACCCCGGGAGCACTAAGATGTATCAAGGTATGAAACACTTTTGTTGGTGGCCCCGTATGAAAAGAGACATTGCTGAGCATGTAGCTTGCTGTGATGTGTGTCAGAGAGTGAAAGCAGAGCATCAAAGACCTGCAGGACTATTACAGCCATTGCAGATACCCCAGTGGAAGTGGGAAGAAGTCGGAATGGATTTCATCACTGGATTCCCACGAACCAAGTCAGGATATGACTCTGTATGGGTTATAATTGATAGGTTGATCAAAGTCGCCCACTTTATTCCGGTCAAGACAACCTACAAGGGAGACAAGTTAGCAGAACTGTATATGTCCCGCATCGTGTGTTTGCGCGGTGTGCCAAAAAGGATAGTCTCAGATCGAGGTTCTCAATTTACCTCGCATTTCTGGGATAGACTACATGAAGCTCTTGGCACTCACCTGGATTTCAGCACCGCCTATCACCCTCAGACGGATGGACAAACAGAAAGAGTGAACCAGATACTAGAAGATATGCTCAGAACTTGTGCATTGGACTTCTCCAAAGACTGGGATAAATGTTTGCCATATGCTGAATTTGCCTACAACAATAACTATCAGACCAGCCTTCAGATGGCACCATTTGAAGCCTTATATGGAAGGAAATGTAGAACCCCACTATATTGGTCAGAAGTGGGGGAGAACATCATATTTGGACCCGACATCCTCAAACAAGCTGAAGAGAAGGTTCGTCTAATCAGAGATCGATTACAGGCAGCCCAGTCTAGACAAAAGAGTTATGCAGACAAAAGACGAAGACCATTGACATTTGAGGTTGGAGATTACGTCTACCTAAAGGTTTCACCTCTACGAGGAGTTAAGAGATTTAAAGTCAAGGGCAAACTTACCCCTCGTTATGTGGGACCATTTCCAATTACAGCCAAGAAAGGAGAAGTTGCTTATCAGCTAGAGTTGCCTCAAAATCTATCTGATATACACAATGTTTTCCATGTGTCTCAACTCAAGAAATGCTTACGAGTACCAGAAGATCAAACTCCATTAGAGGCAATTGAACTTGAAGATGATTTGACCTACAAGGAGCGACCAATTAAAATTCTGGACACCGTAGAGAAAAAGACACGAACCCAAACCATTCGCATGTGCAGAGTGCAGTGGAGTCACCACTCCAAGAAGGAAGCTACTTGGGAACGAGAAGATAAACTGCGTCAAGACTACCCCGACCTATTCACTAGCTAGGCTGAATCTCGGGGTCGAGATTCTTTTTAAGGGGGGTAGATTTGTAACATCCTGAAAAATGTAAATATTAAATTATGAAGCTTTTGTATTATTTTATTCGCTCTTTATTTGAATTTGGAGTTTGTGTTATTTTTCTGAATAATTTAAATAAAAGCTCCAAAACGGCAATGAGATCAAGGGGAAAACAAGCATGTTTAAATATTAGAAAATTTAAAATTTAAGTAAGAATCTGAAAAGATGATCCAGAAAGGAATGGGGGAAAAATTTTGGTTTAGACATAAAGCCCTCATTTTAAATAATGGCATGAATAACGAGGGAAGCAAATAAATTAAATGCCAACAATAGTTGAAAATATTTTTATTAAGTCCAAAATGTCATCAGGAATTTCTATGAATTTTTCCTGAATTTTTGGAGGTATTTTCATATTTTTCTGACCTTATTGGAATTTTCTGGCAAATTTTAAAAGCAAGAAATTAAAATCTGGAAAAATCGGAATTTCAACCCACCCTCCGGCCGCCACATGGACGGCCAGATGCCGCCCACGTCGCCGCTCCCATCCCGCTTTCCCCTCCTCTCGGGCCGCCACCTGGCCGGTCCCGATCAACGCCACACCGACCCGCCCGCACCATCCACCGCCCGCTTCGCGCCCTCGCTCGGCCGCTCGATGCGCGCCTCAGCCCATCTGGCCCGTCCGCTCCCTCGCGCCCCTCTCCCGCTGACCGGTGGGGCCGAGTCGTCAGACTTTCTTCCTCCTCCCTCTTCTTCTCCACGCGGCCGCGACACGGTTCTTCCTCGCGCTCGCGCTCGCGCTCGCGCTCGGCCGCAGCGAATCCTTCACCACGCGGGAAAAATTTAAAAGTACAGCTACAGGAGGGGGGAAGCACCTCTCCCGCCCTCTCTCTCCTACAAAATCCCGGCGAGATTTGCTCCATTCCCCCTCGCCAGCGTGAACAGGGCGGCGGCCACATGTCGACCTCGCCGTGCGCCTCTCTCCGGCTATATAAGCCCTACCTGGGAGTCACAATCGCGCCGCAATGTCTCTCTCTCCCCTCCTCTGTGAGCAATAGAACCGTGGTGTTCCAAATCGCCGGCAAGCTTGCTTCCTTCCCCAACTCCGGCGATCGCCGATCCGCCGAACCGAGCCACCAGAGTCCGATTCCCCACTCTTGAATCATCTCCGGAGCATCGTGAGGCTATCCCCGGCCTCGCCTGCACCTCCCGAAGCCCGTACCTCGCCAGCACCGGAGCTCCCGCCCAAACCGCCGCCACCGCTCGCCGCCAGCCTTCTCCGGTGAACGCCGTCCTCCGCCGACTACACCAACGTCATCACCATCGCACGAGGATTGTATATCACGGACGACCCGAACCTCTCCGACAGTACCTCGCCGCCGGCCACCGTCGCACCCGACCTCCTCTGCTCGGCTCCCTCCCGGAGCTACCTCAAAAGGTATACTTACCCTATATGGGTAAGCATCGCTCGACTCGGCCGAGTGGCTTCCAGCGCTATCTCTTCTCCCTCTCTGCTCCCACGTCGCGCGTTCGAGTCCGGCTCCGCGCGTGCGGTCGAGCAATTCTTTTGATTTTTCTCTCGGGCTGACAGGGAGGCCCCACCTGTCGGCCTGTGCAGCTGAACGGCCGCTGACCCCTGGGCCCCACGGGTCAGTGACACCTCTGCACCGGACCCTGCTGACAGATGGGCCCCATTGAATAGTACCCGGACCTACTTGTCAGCGACACAGCAAGAAATGAATTAAAATAAAAAGAAAATGACATGTGGGTCCCACTGTCAGAAAGTTCATATTTTCTGGAATTAATTCAACCTGAGAACTTTAAATGAATATAACTTATTCATTTTAACTCCAAATTAAGTGAGACAAATTTCTAAATTCGTCTAAATTCAAGATCTATCCAATGAAACTGAAATCATAAATTTTTGAGTTCATTTGAATTTCTGGTGTTATTTGGTTTGATTTGCTGCTTTTCTTTGATTTCAAATTTGGCACACGCTAAAATAGCTTACGAGGCACAAGAAGAGGAGATCGAGGCAGCAACTCTAGAAGCACCAGAGAATCCGGATCCCGACCACTGTGACCAAGGCAAGTCAATACTTTGATCATGTTGAACCCACATTTATGCAAATTACTTGGTTTTAAATTAACAAAATGCATGCTGTTATTTTTATGCAAATACATGCTAAACTTGATATTCTAGTTAAATGCCAATGTTTACCTTGAATAGTATTACCCTCCCTTGGAATGATTGAATGTGTAAACCTTGTCGCCCTAGCAAAAGTATAATACTAATATTTCGAAAATAAGTCCCTAATGATATGCTATGCTTAGTGTTGCATTAATACTCAGGGGGCGCTGAAATGCCCCAAAGCATCACTTTGAAACATGAAAGACTGGTTTGGGCAGTCATGGTGGGAATGACTGGTATACTTGGTTATGGATATATTTTGCTCCCAAAATCTCAACATGCTTAAATATCTGGGCGGACTAGTTCGAGTGTGTGAATATGTGGTGCAGTGGAAGCACAAAGTGGATTAATGGTAGACCGTCCAGATAACCCTAAGGACCGAATCTTGTCATGTCACCCGTGTAAAACAGTACAACCACAAGTCTGTAAAATACAACTTGGCTAAGTAGATTTATCGAAAACCCCGGACTCATCTCGCTAGTAGGAGATAGAAGTGAGTATGCAAGGGCAAGGGAAGGCCTAAAGGGACACCGAGTGGAGGGTGAAGTTTCCCAGTCATGCTAGCGCAGAGGGGAGTGGAGCCCGTACGCTAGTAGCTGTGGGGAACATCCCGTGCAACATATGGGACCCACCGCAAGTGGGCAGTCTCCCATAGGGTGAGATGACAAAAGGGTCTAGATACTTTGAAAAGTCACTGTGATGGTCTGCTCAACCACACGTCTAAGGAATCGTGTGGGGCAAAGAGTTGATTATCTCTTGTGGGTAAAGTGTGCAAAACTCTGCAGAGTCAAAACTATTCGAATAGCCGTGCCCACGGTCAAGGGCAGACATGGGAACTTAACTAAGATATAGTTCTGTTTACAAAATATTGAAAAATGGGAATGGAAAAGTGAAAGGGCGATGGACTGCCCTGATTTGGAATTGTCCTGGGTGTCGTCCCAGTGGTAAGTTAAGCGGCTATAACGCTGAAGAATTGCTATATGGTGCAGATGCCATGTAATGGTGGATGAAATCTGAATCACTATTATTACTGCATTCAACATATACGTGTGTTCAAAATGCTAGGTCTTAAGGAATTTTTATATAATTGTATTCAAAAGCACTCTTCGCAAAAGAAAATAAACTTAAGCCATCCTTGATTAGCCATACATGTTATATACTGCATTCTGTGTGTTGATTCGCTGAGCACGGGGTCGGAGTGCTCACGCTCGCTTTGCGGCAAAAATCCAGAAACAGGAGCGCAAGACCACTACGCCTACGAGGAAGCTCCCGCTACGGAGGAGAAGAATGACGAAGAAAACTAAGGCGTAGGCTTCGTTGTTTAGTCATGGACAAGTAGACATATGGCGTTGTGTGCACGTATGTTACTAGTTAGCTGGTGACATATAATGCACACAGTACCTTCCAGTCGCTTGCCTGTGGATTTGGGTTTGCTTTTGTTATGATTCCGCTGTGCGTGGTTGTAATAAAGACAATTGGCCTAATCGGCCCTTTTGTAAACTATCACCCGACGTGGTGTATTTCAATTTATGTAATATAATGGATGATTATGCGATGTATGAAATGATTCAGCAATGTACCTGTGTGCACTAACTACTGATCCAGGGATTAGTGCAGTGAAACACAGTAAGATTCGGATTGAAAAATCCGGGTCTGACAATTAAATATCTTAGAGGTAAACCCATTGGCATTGTCCATTCTAATGGACTTAATCCTTTCATATGGAAAGTCGGGCCTTAATCTGATAATTTGAGTTATTAATTTAGCAAAGGCGTGGTTCCTAGTAGACAGTAGGCATACATGGGACCACCTAGTAGAAGCATCTAATACCATCATAAAATATCTAAAGGGGCCCGACAGGGGTTGAATAGGTCCACAAATATCACCTTGTATTCTCCCTAGGAAAATAGGTGATTCTGCCTTAACTTTCAGATAAGAGGGTCTAGTGACGAGTTTTCCTTTGGCATAGGTTGGGCACAAGAATTCCTCAGGTCTAGGAAAAGATAGAGTTTTTAAGCTATGGCATTGTCCATTCTAATGGACTTAATCCTTTCATCTGGAAAGTTGGCCCTTAATATGATAATTTGAGTTATTAATTTAGCAAAGGCGTGGTTCCTAGTTAAGATGGCAATCGGGCGCAGCGGGTATGGGTAGTGCTAGCCCATACCCGTACCTGCGACCCCGATTTACGCCTACGGGTATACCCGCGAAGGACGACGGGTGAAAAACCTAGCCCATACCCCTCGCCCGCAGGTACCCGTCGCCCGTGGGCATACCCATTTACCCGCGAACTGAGAGTCACCATCTGAGAGTTGAACTAATGACAGGTACATATAAGCAACAGCTGTTGCTAGGAAATATAATGGCTATCAAAAAATTTATAACAATCAATAGAAGAGATATTGCTATGACTGCGCCACCTGTCAATCTATATCGTGGGTAAACGGGCGGGGCGGGTACGGGTGGAGCTTATCCATACCCGTGCCCATTTACTCGATGGGTAGAGTGTTCCCCCCATTTCTATACCCGTGGGTAAAGAAAATATCCCACACCCAGCTCCATTAAGGTATACCCACGGGTATACGGGTAAACGGGCACAATTGCCATCTCTATTCCTAGTAGACAGCAGGTATACATGGGACCACCTAGTAGAAGCATCTAATACCATCATAAAATATCTAAAGGGGCCCGACAGGGGTTGAATAGGTCCACAGATATCACCTTGTATTCTCTCTAGGAAAATAGGTGATTCTGCCTTAACTTTCAGATAAGAGGGTCTAGTGACGAGTTTTCCTTTGGCATAGGTTGGGCACAAGAATTCTTCAGGTCTAGGAAAAGATAGAGTTTTTAAGCTATGGCTAGTAGAATTTGCTTATAAGTTTCCTCATCATTCCTACCCCAGGATGCCCTAATCGATCGTGCCAGATCTTAAAAGGTTCCCAGGTTTTATACTCTATCTTCATTGCAACATACTCTTCAGGTTTTATGTAGGTATAATATAACCCAGATGAGAAGGAAGGAAGTTTTTCAACCACTTGTTTCTAATCACCGTTAGATTTAGTTAGGAGGAGGTATTTTGTACCACCTTCATTGTCAGTCTCGACATTGAGATCATTCAAGCGAATATCCTTGAAACTTAATAGGGTACACTTCGATTCGGGATACAAGAGAACATCCTCAATCACTATTCAGGTACCTATAAGGAGAACAAATGTGGCCCTTCTAGTGCCAACAATTAGAGCATGACTTCCAGCGAAGGTCATGACATTTCCCATTTTCTTGGTTAATGTATGGAAGTACTTGGTATCCCTTAGAATCGAGTTGGTAGTTCCACTGTCTACCAGACAAATCTCCTTCCCTGCCATTGGATTTAAGGAGTTGTTCTATATATAGAGCATAATATAATCAAATAATAATTCAACAGGAATAAAGCTCAAAAGAACAGGGAACTCAATTTATTCATCAAGAATTAATGTTTAAATACTAAACAATTAATGCTCCACAAGATTATGAGAAATCCATTATTCTTCTAGAATGACGTAAACTAACAAAGCAAACTTAAGGAAACTATGACATCTGGTGTTGCCCAAGGGAACTGCCTATGGCCTACTGCGAGTCACCATATGTGTTAACCTCCTTGTGATCACCCCCACTGTAGTGTCAAGCTCCATTTTTGCATTCAGTGCATCACTCTTATCAGCATCAAGCTAATTGATGAAATGTGACTCTGCTGCCTCCTTCCCTGGCACCTTCTTGCCCTTGCCAATGGACTCTTGGTAGAGATCTACTAAATGCTTCGGGGTGCGGCAAGTACGGGACCAATGATCCATACAACCACACCTATAGCAAGGTTCAAGGGAGGCCTTCTTGTTGCCCGAGTCTGGCTTCTGTTGCTTGCCTCTTCCTTGCCCCATCCAGCGGGGCTTTCCATTTCCCTTCTGCACATTCAGCTTCTTCCATTGTCGACTCCATTGTATGGGCCCCTTTCCGCGGCCCTGTCTACCACTGGTCTTCTGGAAATTAGCATGAGCTTCTGATAGTGGTTGTGACCCAGTGGAACGAGTCGGATAGTTCTTCATCAGTAACTCATCATTCTTCTCTACCTCGAGACGAGTGGTAATTAATTTCGAGTACTTCTTGTACTTGGCCTAACAGTACTGCTGCTAGAGTGTCCTGTGAGTAGGGTAGAAAGTGCTAAGAGTTTTGTCTACCATCTCAGCATCCGTGATCTTTTGATTATAGAATCTAAGCTTGGCAACAACCTTATGAATGGCAGAGTTATATGCAGACACCTTGAAGTCTTAGAACCTAATGTTGGTCCACTCACATTGTGCTTTAGGTAGCATGATTGACCTTTGATGGTCATACCTTTCCTTCAGGGAATTCCACAATGCCAATGTGTCCTCTTCTAGTAGGTATTCAGACTTTAGGTCTGGATGGATGTGGTGCCTCAAGAAGTGTAGTGCCACACATTTCGCGGCATCAGGAATGGCGGGAGCCCTAGCTGCTGGTTGGGTTATGGTGGCACCAAGTGATTGGGCCATCAGGTTGATCTTAGCATCCATTGTCCATGTGAGGTAGTTGCTACCATCCAGGGCGAGCTCGGCAAACTCCTTCGTAGCGATGTAAGATATTTCCTATATTATTTGTGCATATTTCTACATTTACAATAGGTAAAAAGCATGAATATTGCTAAATCAGTAAGGTATGGATTTTATCTATTCAGTAGACATTATTTAGGATTTTCTGAAATTTTCTAGCAATTTTGATGATTTTTTACTAATTAATAGGCTATTTTCGGAATTACTAATAAGCGGAAATAATATGCTAAAGAAAATAATTCTAGAAACATATAACAATAATACCACAAGCTAACTAGATTATAATGAAGCTTAAATAATCTAAGGAATAAATTATGTAGGGAGAAAATTCAGTCTACTGAACTTGATTGCTAATTTGTCAATCTTCGGGGTCAAATTTATAGTTATTTTCATATCCTTAGCAAATCTCTTGATTTACTGAAAACCAAGGTGCTAAATTAAAAAAAATCCCATTGGCCAGATTTCTTTTCTTCCTCTTTTTTTGCTAACTTGGGCCCAAATTGGGCCATGTGGCCCCATGCTCGCTCCATGGCCCATATCAGCCGGTGGCTAGGGTTAAAACCCTAGCCACTAGCCTGTTTCCTCATGATGACGATGGCACATCCATGCGAAGCCAAGCCATTGGCTTTCGGGCAGAAGGTGGTAGGGCGACCAACGGCGGCCGTCTACGGCTTCGGGCGACGGAGGATTCGGCCGGGCGCCGGGTAGTGGCTTGGAAATGAGTGGCAGCGGCTTCAAGCACCAGTGGTCAATGGCCAGATGTGCGTAGTGGCCTCGCCCACCCACTTCAAGGCGACGTCGGCGAAGCCAACTGGTGGTATCGCAAGCGGCGCAGGGCGCGCGGGAGGCAGTTGGCTTCGAGTGGGCGATCTTGGGGGGCATAGAGCCGGAGGCGGCAGTCGACAACCTCAGGCCCAGGGTTAGCGACCGGCTTCATGTGGTTGTCCTCGGGCGCGCAGCGCCAGGAGCAACACCGGCTTCTAGGCGTGCAACAGTGGAAGTAGTGGCCAATGTCGAGGAGATACTGAGCGGCGACGGCACACCTTCGAGCGGCTAGCGCGGGGATCGGCGACTTCTTGGCAGCTTCAGGCACATTATGACGGCATCGGGTTCATCGTCCGGCGGCGACGACAGGGCCAACTTTCAGGCAGCGGCCGTGCGGTGGTTTGCACATTTGCAAAATTTTTCTATGAATTAATCTTGATTCTAATATGAAATGCAATCTGATCTAGAAGCTAGATGTCCATTCTACTGGATTCTAAATCTTATAGGCAGATTGCAGATCAATCTATGACTAGGAACAATTGAAAACAAGATCGACCTAAACATAGCATTGCAAACAAATATAGAATCAATCTAGATTTAAACATAAAACACAATGCACAATAGATTGGTTCGTGATTTGCATACCGTGCACCTTGTAGAGCGAGTCGTACTGATAACGTGTTAAAAAATAGTTAATGGATAGACGAACGGTAATGCAATCCACGCAATCAATAACTAAGAACACAATAAATTAATCATCAGGAGACAATTGAGAGAGAACACCAGAACATAGTCTTTATTAATTTCAGATCGCTTTTCATGTTACATAGACTTCTCTATTTATAGCCTACACTCTCTAGGGATAGTTCCAGTATTTACCCACACCATAAGCTTCTAGGTTTCATAACAAATGCAACAAACGAAAAGACCAGAAGATTCTTCTGTTCCGTTCTTTCCGTATGTTCCACATGGAATAAATCACATACCCGTTGAAATGAGCAACGAAACCGTTTGGCAGCCTTCTGGCCGCTTATTAATTTCAGACTTTCAGTAGTAGAATTGCAATACAACATTATCTTGTCCATCGGAATAGATAATGGACAGTAGCTAGGAGCATGTTTCTCATGGTGAACCCGGTAAAACTTCAAACCAAAACTAAAAATTTTGTTTTATATGAATTTTATCAAATATAGAAGTAAATTTTGCCAAAATTTGTTTTCAAAAATTTCGGCCAATATTTTCAACCGATTTTTTTTTTAAATCCAGATTTTGATTTGAAATTTTTAGCCTAAAATTCTCCAAAAAATTCCTGATTATCGGTCATCTCGGTGTTATCAGTCCACCGATAAAATTTAAAAACCGTTAATAAGAACCTTGGCTAGTTGTCCAACGGGAAAAAAGGAAGCGTTTTGTACACAGTACTAGTAATTAAGATTTAGAAAAGGGCAATTTTCACTAAGGTCCCGTTTGGTACAGCTCAGCTTCACTAGTGAAACTGTTTTTTTTGTTTCAGGTTCACGAGCAGCTTCACCGATGAAGCTAAATCTGTTTTGGAAAACTGTTTGGCAAAACAGCTTTATGCATGGCTGAGAGAGGGCAATTGTCCAAGATGCCCCTGTCTACCTGACTTGTTCTAACATTTGGAGTTGTATGTTTGTATATGGTCATATGAATTAAAAAATAATATATTTGAATGAGTATGAATTAAAAAATTAAAATAATAAATAATAAAAAAATTAAAATCGTTAGGAAGCAATATTAGTGCCTTGTTTATGTTTCGTAGTCAAATCATTAGGAGCAGTGAAATTTTGGTGAACGGGAGAGGTGAACGGGATGGACTAGTGGCAAATGCGTGTAATTTTGGTGAACCAGAGGGGCAGTGGGTTCCTAGGACTGCGGGCCTGAGGGTGAGAGCTGTGAAAAACTACTTTTTTCAGCTTCACCTCTCCCTATTCCTTTGTGAGAGCAGAAAAAAGGAGCTTCACTCATGAAGCTGTTTGCAAAAAAGGTGTTTAGCAAAACTCACAACAGCTCATGAAACTGTGCCAAACAGGGCCTAAAAGTCACTTACTTTTGCTGTGGCTCCCTTCTGAATAGCAATCTCGCGTCTTTCAGCCTCATAAACTTTTAGCGAACAAATCGACATCTTTCGATATCGCACCAAACGGAGCAGCTCAATTATGTTTGGCGACTCGTATGGCCGGAAATGAACACTGCTAATTATGTGGCACATGGTGGGTTGGCAAGAAACGACATTGCACCGGAGCACTCAACCGATGACTATGCCCCGTTTTAAACAACTTCTGTTTCTGTGAAATACGTTAGCTTTTTAATTTCATTTATTTTACTTTTTTATTTTTTATTGTCATAATATAACCTTTTATATATTTTTAAGTTTAATTACTCAGAAAAAACTAACAGTCGTTATTGTGTTTTTTTAGCCTGAAGCTAGAAGCTACTTTGATCACTACCTACAAATCACATCTAAAGCACGCTCCCTCAGATCACTGAGAAATCAAGCCTAATTAAACCCGGAGTCCAGGAGCTAGTAATTATTTCTGCCGAAAGAAACCACGACCGAAATGGAAAGGCATGTGCGGTTTGTGCAGAGAGCTAATCCTGCTGGCCAGTTTGGTGAGTGGGCGCGGTGCATGGACGGCATCATTTGCTCTTTGCTGTCATCTGGCAACCCGTGAGCTAGGCAACAAGAAGGCCCGCGCGCTCACGAGCCAAATAGAACCAAACACGCGCGAGATGTCACCTCCCCTCCCTCGCCACTCACCACTCATCACCCTCCCCTTCTCTCTCTAAATCAGCGCCAACTGCAGCTGCAACTAGAGTAGTAGAGTTTACCACGTCGCTCCAGCCAACGCACCATTGCCGCTTCCCCTAGGCAATCTTATCTCGCCCTGAACGACGACGTAGCAGTATAAGTTGGTGGCCGCCGTCACGAGCAGAGAGGCAGAGATCTTTAGAGGTTTGGAGAGGATGGCACACGGCGGCAGAAGCAGCTCCGGGCGGTTGCGTCTGCTCGTGGCGATAGGTCTCCTCATCTGCGCCGCCGTTGCGCCGCCCGCCGCCGCGCTCCATGTTGGCCTCCAGTCCTACGGCGCCGCCGGCGCCGGCGTGGTACGTACACAAGCTAGCTCACACCTACACACCATATATGCACATCTCCTGTTGTCGATGAAGCGAGTTGACTGTGCTTCTGTCGATTAATTCCCGGGGGGCGGAACGCGGACGCGGACCGGACGCAGAGCAAGCAGATGTGCAGCCGCACGTGCGAGTCCGACCACTGCACGAGTGCGTAAGCCTGTTGCGAAATTAATAGTCTTTGTGTGAACAAGTATCTCTTCTTCATTAATTGCGTGGCTTGCACACTGAAGTTTTCCGCATGATTCTTGTGCTATATACATATGCAGCGCCGCCGTTCTTGCGGTACGGCAAGTACTGCGGCATCCTGTACAGCGGCTGCCCCGGCGAGCGGCCGTGCGACGCCCTCGACGCCTGCTGCATGCACCACGACAACTGCGTCCAGGCCAAGAGTAATAATCTATGAAGCTCGATCTTAATTGAGCTAATAATTAATCAATCACCAGCAGCTTGATCCATCAATTGTGTGATCCGTTGCTTGATTTTGCTTGACCTTTTAGATGACTACCTGAGCACGGAGTGCAACGAGAACCTGCTGGAGTGCCTGGCGAAGCTGCGGAGGGGCACGTCGACGTTTCAGGGGAACAAGTGCATGATCGACGAGGTCATCGACGTGATCTCGCTCGTCATCGAGGCCGCCGTCGCCGCCGGCCGGGCGCTGCACAAGCCGTAGCTAGCTAACGCGGCGGCCGGCCGGAGGCGCGCGCGGTGCGTGTGTGGTTCAGCTAGCGCGCGAGAGGACAAGTAACAGCTTGTGCGGTAGGTGGGTGTGGTACATGCTTTGCTTGCTCGGTGTGTCCTGGCCTGGCCCGGCTTCGTCGCCTCGATCACATGGGTGATCCCTAGCTAGCTAAGACCGGGACGAAACTTACGACAAATACATGGAGATGATCACATTACATGCTTAATTTTACTTTTGGGTCGTCCTACTGTTATTACTGGATAATAAGTTTAAAGAAAGCTTTATTGTTTAAGGCTACGTGGATTCCGGGGTGATCTACAGATCGATGCTGTAATTTGTGTCGTCTGAAATATATATATATATATAGGACAAAGGCAACTTGTCCTTTATTTGGATTATGGACAAAGGCAACTTGCCCTTTATTTGGATTATGTTTGATGTGATGGTAGTTTGGCACCACCTCTGTGAGCTTCCAACTTATACGGCCGTCAGATTGATCTGCATAACGGGATTAAGTTTACATACAGTCGTCCGAGCGATTGTTTTTACGTTGCACTATACTAATAATAAGTATATCTACATGTATGATGAGCGTAAGAATGCTCCTCTCCATGCTTGGGCTAACATACGGCACAAATGCATGCTTCTCAAAATCGTAATCAGACGGCCATACAGTAGTACTGTCCTTTGGAAGCCTTCAGGGACTCGCGCGCAGGGCCTTTCTTTGTCTCTAGGCTCAGCCGTTGCTGAAATCCCAAGCAGATACAGTGTCAACATAACAAATTTAAGAGCGGCTGCGGCAATTCTGAAGGAAAATGGCTTCACTTCAAATCACCATTGACCAAATAGTGAAGTATGATCTGTTTGAGAAGTGAGCTAGCTAGTATTGATCCCTTCATTTGGTGCACAGTGGATTTAACATAATATTAAGAACCGGATACATGTTATAGGCATATATATCCATGAAAAACACAGTGGCAAGTATCCGAGAAAGCAAACCTTTTGAACACGGGGTCAAGTTCATGTAATGCTGCATAACATACAGCATGGTGGAGGACTGGAGGTTAGATATCTCAAGAGTCAAGACATATAATGTTATCATATAAATATAGAAGTATATAAATTAAAGAAGCCATTCACGACATGGAAAACACATACTCATATTAACTAGAAAACAATAACCAAGCAGGGTAAATTAGCTCCAAAGTACAAAACGAACTGAACCACATAAACATTTGACTTAACCCCAGACTAATGGCATCGACAACAGCATAAATAAATGCAAAATTGAAATTTAAATGATATATCCTTAGAATAAGAACAACACCATCGATTGATATGCTACATGATTGGTTATTTTTAAGACTATTACACCAGCACCTCTAAATCGATGCAATTTTGTTTAGGAGGTATAGTTTGTTATCTTCTGTCCTAGATGTAAAATAACATATTTGTTAGTACACAGAAGTGGATATCAATTTTCTTGGTTTTTAGTGAAATAGGAGATGTCCTCGCTGTTTCTCACACAAATTCAGCTTACTAGACAATTTAGAATATATAGGACATGGGACATCAGGTTCCCAGCGCATGCAACAGAACCAGTCAAATAATATTGCAAGAATCAATCAGTCATGGCATGAAAAACAAGTAAAATGGATTTCTAGCTGAACTTGCTTGCACCATTGAAATACTAACCATGCCCAACTTTATTTATTGAAAGTTCCTTTCGCTGTTTCAAGCATCCATCGTCTCCAAATGTCGTTTATGTGCGTCATAGAAACAGCAAAACAGATAACAGAGAAATCACCTATCCAATTCAAACTCCCACAAGCTAAGAAGATGTAAAGCAAGAATAGAACTAGCAGCTAGCGTAGTTCGCCAACTGTAAGTCTGTAACACTTATATTCTATTTTCTGACAAACTACCACCAGTCCTAGTTCAAAGAACATAACTGGTAAATGTTACTTATTCGTGATTCCTAGTTGACAGGATACAACTGTAACCAGGGGCGGATCTACTGTGGTTCTAGGTGTTCAGCTGAACACCCAAATTTTTTGACAAAAAATCTAGTATATATGAGGTATAATACATGTATATATGTATAGTTGGGCTAAATCAGCTGTTTATATTCAAAATTCGCCCCGAGAGGCTGAGTGAAACGCTGCAGCCCGCCAAGCCGCGACCGCGCGTGAAGCCCAGCCGGCCCATATCGCGCGGCCTACCTACCCCCGCCCCCGCCCCAGGTCCCGGTCCCCCCTCCCCCTGATCCCATTGGCAAATCGCGCGCCCGCGCGGAGACCCTAACCCTAGCCTCGCCGCCTCCGCTCCGCCTCGCCGCGACGCCGCCTCCGCCCTCCGTCTCGTCGCCTCCGCCCTCCGCCTCCACCCTCCGCCTCCCGCGCCGGCGCCCCGCACGATCGGCTCCGGCCCTCCGCTCCGCCGCTCCGAGACCCTCTGCTCCGCGCCTCCGCCGCAGTCCACGACCGGCGACCCGGGACTGCACCAGGCGCGCCTTCTGGCTTCGGCCGCTCCGCGCCTCCGCCGGCAGCCCGGGCTCGTCGCCTCCGCCGGCAGCCCAGGCTCGTCGCCTCCGCTCTGCCTCTGCGGCACGCCGGCACCCGGGCACCGCCGTCCAGCAACTGAGCAACCGGAGCCGGTGAGTACTTCTGTGATTGTCTTCTGTGCAATGTGTTGTATTGCTGTAATGTAGTGTAAAGACGACTAGACAAGCATGATGTATTGATGTTGAAATGTTGAATTGTTGATGAGTGATGACTTGATGTAGTCCAGCCGGACTGCCGGAGCATGGTGTTGTTGTACTGCTGTATGTGTAAAGATTGAGATTGTTGTTATGTGTTGAAAAATGAAAATGAGCAATGCTTTTATGCTTGTATGTGAGTATGTCTGAGTGACTGAGTCTGAGATTGTTGTTATCATGTTATGTGACTGAGTCTGAGCAATGCTTTTATGCTTGTATACCATTACCCTTTTTGTGATGGAATTGTACACCATTACCCTTAGTCTGAACATATGTTTTGCAAAAAAGTTGTGTCTGAGATAAAGCGTTGGATGTTTGCAGCGTTTATGAGGAACCATATAACATTGGGAGACAATGGTGAGGAGCCATGCTTGGACATTGATGTCAATTTGGAGGTTACTCTGGAGGTATGCATTCAATTCAGTAACACAGTACAACACCTATATGATCTTACAATTTCATCATTTTCGTATTGTAAAATTTCCCTTCTGATGCATGGCACTAAGAGATGTTTAGTTGAAAATTATCCTCCCAGGGACGACATGATTTTCGTTCCACTGAAGTAAAGGTCTTTATGTTAACTATTACTACTGTAGATCTTTATGTTTTGTACTGAAAAATATTTTTACAACTTCGAACACCCATTCCATAATTCCTGCGTCCGCCACTCACTGTAACTCATCCCCACAAGTCCAAGATGAAAGAAATCACATACCCTCGAAGAAGATGGAGATATTCTCCGTGCTCTTAAAGAAGTAGTCATCCTTCACCTGCCGCTGCATTGGAAAACAATGTAAATTCAAACCGTGCTGCATGTGCGGCTCAAAATCAAATATAGCAAATGAAATCTGAGGTTACTTCTATGGAGAAATGTACATGGCACGCGCCTACAAAGCTAGTTATTCGGGAAAGGAAGCAATGAAAAAACAGGACAGGGTTCGAGACGATTCGCTTCTCATCGTGACATACATGATCCTTGGTGGAGAAGACGGTGGAGTTGGCGCCGTCGAACCCGTCGACGAGCCCGGCCATGCGGCCCCGCATCGCCTGCACCTCCTCCGCGCTCGAGAACGACTCCAGCACGAGGTGCCCTGGGACCAACGAGAGCACACAGTGACAGACACGATTACGATTAGGGCTTCCGCATTTAGTTTTAGAGTTGGGCGATTCGCCTTCGGTTGCTGAGAGCGTGGGGAGGGTGAGGGAAGGAGATGGAGCGGTGATGCGCTCACCGTGGGCACCGAAGAAGCTGAGCTGCTCCGCGGCGAGGCTAACGGCCGGCGGCATGGCGGTGGCGGCGGAGCGGAGGTAAGAAAGAGGCTTGACCGGAACAGATGGATGATACGGAACCGCTTGGCGATTCAGAGACGAGAGCTTTCGCTCGATCCTTTTGTTTACGGGAAAGCGGTTCCCGTGAAGCGAGCGGGGAGGGGTTGGTGAAGATCTCGTGCGCGCGGATTGGGGAGGAGTTTCATAGTCCATTAACAGTGTCTTTCTTTCAAGTTGTAACTTGTAAGGGCAGTCCCAATGGTGAATTTATGATAGTTTCTATGTCTATTGATTACCTTGACAGCGCAGCTTTTTGCTGATGTGGCATGAGAATTAATGAAGGGAGAGAATAGGAAATGGAGAAACGGTTTCTTGCGGACGAAACCGGGTCGACGCTAGCAACGATGCAGCTAGAAACTACGAAAACACCGTTGGGGAGACTCGACTCGTTTCCATACCCCTTCATCCTGATCCATTGCGCCGCCGCCGCCCCGATGGAACGCGCACGCCCGCGCGCGCCCGCGCTCCCGCCTCCGATGACCCTCGCATCGCCGGCGGCGGCTCGATGACCCGCCGCGCTAACTCGTTCAAGCGCGGCTCCGTCGGCGAGATCGAGCTCCAGATCAGCTCCCCGCGAAGCGACAGCATCGGGAGCCCACGCGTCGAGTCTCCGGAGGCGTCCAGTGCCCACGCCTCTGACTCGGGCGCCGGTGGCGGCGGCCTCCACCACCATCAGAACCAGCAGCACCTCCGGTTCCGCCTCTTCAAGCGGCCGGGCTCCGGCGCCGGCGCCGGCGAGGTCGTGCTGGGGCTGGGGATCCGGGAGAGGAGGAAGCTCGGCAACCTGATGTTCCTCGCGTTCTGCGCCGTTTGCCTGCTTCTCGGCGTCGGCAAGATCTGGGCGAGCGGGTGGTTCGCCCTCCCTGGCGACGACAAAAACGCTGATTTGCAGGTATGGAAGGTAGAAATTTCTTTCTAGTTTTGGACTTTTGGCTGCCATTTTGGTAAATTTTCTTCTTTAGGATCAACAGCACGTGGTGTTTTAGGATCAACTGCTATATTTTTATCCGCACTTCTTATCACGAATATATGATGTTCTCACTTCTCGCCTACGAGTCCTGCTGTTACTTACGAATCCAGAGGCCTCGAAGACTAGATTAATGGAAAGCATGCTAACTTTCTGAATTCACTTGTCATTCTTGGCATTCTGGAATTGTAACCTTACAATTTCTACTGTAATTTAACGTTCTGGACAAGGCAACAAGAGTTGAAAGGGATCTGATGGAACCTTCTTTCTGTCTTGATTCTCATCGTTTGGGTATTCTGTGCCAAGCCGGATCGTAGGGGTATCAAGTCGTGAGGTGGAGATGGGAGATTCAGACTGCCGCAAGCTTGAGCTAACTAACCAGTGTAGTCTTTATCTATGGGTACTCAAAACATCTGGCATCCACCACAACAATCAGCTTATCAGAGCTGAATTATTTGGAGCTCAGAACTTCATTGATAAATTTTTCTCCCCGTTCCAATTTTTCCTTCTAATAAATAGCTGGGCAAATCAAATTTTTAGAAAAATAAGTAGATATTGTGCATTTTGGTATGTATATTCAAGCTAGATGCTTCAATGAAATTATTTGCAAACGTGCAATATAATATCTATTCCAGATGAAGATATATTGCACTTAAGCATATGCTCTCACAACTTCAAAATGTTCCATTGCTAGTATTAAGCAAGCCAAACAAATGCTAATAGCAGGAAAGTCTGTATAGCCATGAGCTACTGCCTATTATCTTTATCTCTGGATTACCACCTTGCATTGGCTGTATGAACTATATGCTGGCTGTAGCGTGTGTTCCCTTGCATTGGGAGTACTTGCTGTGTTTTAAACATGCTGGCTACAGGAGTACTTGCCACAGATGATCTAACTATTTTTTGTGCTGCATTTAAGTTACCATGTGTATGGAAACTGTTATAGAAACCATGGGTTGGGGAGGAGTAGTTTCTTGTGCGGTATCCTATGACATAGAAACTGGTATGATTTCTTCCATTGGGACTGCCCTAAAGATATCCGTACATAGTAGCGATGTCAAAAAAAAAGATAATAGATATAATTAAATGTGAAATTGTGAATTTATCTTAGGTGAAAAATTTTTCTCAATAGAGTATTTTGTGAAACTTAAGATAAATTATCTCGTGCTAAGTGATTTAATAAAAAATCGAAACTAAGGTTTCTTTTAGATTTTTTTAATTTCTGCAAGAATATTTAAATTATTTTTTATGGTACTCCTATGTTCGAAGTAGAGCTTAAAAATTTTACTGAAAAAACTGTTGACATGTTTGGCCTACACTATCTGTGATGCGCATTTTCTTATTCTCATGCGAGGGTAAAAGCAGGGGCGGATCTACACCCCGGGCAAGGTAGGCTTTAGCCCAGGGTGTGGAAAAATATCTAGTGTACATCCCGGGTAAATTCAGTCCAGCCTATGTAATATTTTCATGGTCAAGCCTGATAGCCTAGATTATTCCACCACTGAGCCCGGGGCGTAACTAAATCCTGGCTCCGCCACTGGGTAAAAGAGAGTATGTGGTGAACGGATAAACTTCTCTTTTATATTAATAGAGACGGGTTTGATGACACTGAAAAATTATTAGTTTTGATTTATACCACTGCTACATTTTAATACCACTAAAGGAACATCGTTTCCGTTTTTTCATTCCATCAAGTTCCGTCAGGAATTATCTGGTTTTTCCTTTTTTTTTATTGGCTGAACCCACGAGGGGAAAATGATGCATTTGCCCCTGCAATGGAATGGCAAAAAACGAAACGATGCGGTGGTATTAAGATCTCACTTATTACGGTTTAAATTTCTCACTTTTGGTTTATTTTTTACTATTTTTAAATTTCATCTTTTTTTTGACTTTTTAGTTTTTTATTTTTTTTGCCGGTTTCGTTTTTTCCGTATTTGTTTGCGTGGTCCGGGCAAACATGTTTTTCTATTTTTATTTGTTTTAAATTTAGTTGTACTAAATAAGTCATTATCAGTTATAGTGTAATTTCAGCCATAAATCGGTTTATTCGGTGGTATAAAAAAAGTGGTGACATGTAGATAGTCCCAAATAAAAAAACACAAAACTAAGTGTACATAGGTATACTAGTTAAAAAAAAAGTTACATAACTACCATCCAATTTTTACATAAAGACGGGAAACAAACAATATGTTATCATCGAGCCTTGAGTTGACAAATATATTTGACTTTTTTTTATCTTCCTCACCGTATACTCTGGATTTTGCAACCTCAACGTAGACTGAAGATGTTTTTTTTCTGACAATATAGACTGAAGATGTTGCCACTATACTCTATACACATGGTTGCCTATGATCGAAAGAGTATAGATTGTCAGAGATCCCCTTTCACGGGCAAAACTCATTTACAGGTGCCATGGCCAAAATTGGATTTTTACTAGGCCAGACAAATCTTTCAGTTGGGCTGCTATGGCTCTAGTTTCTATGATGGGCTATATTGGCATTAACGCCGTAACGGGCAGATGCAATTCATGCAAAACTTGCGAAGCCGGCCCAAATCACGCGACTAGTCACAACACCAGCTTGGCAAATAGAGTACGCTAAAATCGCCCCCAAATTACACGGGTAGGGCTCATGTGCGAATTCCCATTAATATCACTTATCCTCGTACTTACCGATTATTCTTAAAAAAGTTTTATGAATTTTTTTGCACTACAACAATATACAACGATCATGAACTCTTATTACAAATCCAACAGATTATCTGCCGGTCATAAGCTACGAAAATTACAAATAGATTAACCCACATTCATCTTGTTTGCAGTCGCCCACCCACTGGGCGACAGGCTTCAGTCGCCCAATCATCGGGCGATTGGAGCTTGTCACCCAACGGCTTACGGATAGCTTTATTGTCGCGCGACCGTTGAGCGATAGGCTCTGATCGTCTGATGGTTAGACGACTTGAGTCTATTTCTATAAAAAAATGTTTACATAGATATATTTCTGTTATTTTGAATAAAAATAGAATATTCATAAAAAGTTTCAAAAATAGTAGTGTTGGCAGAAGCGTGGTATGTGCCGCGGACGAGAGATGTGTCGAGTTCGGTTGATTTGCTCTGTCCGGCCAGGCGTGCGTGGGGCACGGGCGATTCGGTCGAGCAAACCGCAAACGGCATGATCGAAGCGGGCGTCCGGCCGCGTGCGGGCGTGGACATCGGACCGACGCTTCCGTGTTGGTTAGAAGTCTGGACCACGTTTTGGGTCTGGCCGCCTGGGCACGTAGAACGTGTTGAAAGACTAGTATTGTCCAAGTTTCACTTAGGACCAGTTTGCGGTTGTTACGATGCGCTGAGCCGTGGAATATCTAATCCCAGTAAAAGAGGGATCAGGAAAGTCTTCGGCTAAACCTGCTCTCTATATTGAGTTATATACGTTAGTCAGTTCACTTAAAAACTTATTTTAATAAAAAATAGATAATTCTTTACATTTCATACTCTCTGTCATATATAAGACTCTCGGAGACTTAAAATAGATGTGGTGCACGATAGAACAGCTTGCCGGCAGGTGACGCACTGCTCCTATACTTTCCTCTCCTCCTCTGCCTTTCGCTTTGGGCCAGCCAAAGCATTTACACAGCATAGCCCGCGTCGCAAGTATTCGAAGTTACGCAGAGGCTCTCTGTCCAAACTCCAACCGCAAGTTTTGCTTGGGCCTCGGGGATGCCCACCGCGCTCCGCCGGAACATAGTGTTAGGAACTGGACTCTATCTAGAGTCCTGATCTAATTGGGCACCTCCACCGTAGACTATAAATAGGGACTTAGACTCCCCTCATTATGTACCCCGATGCAATCTAAAGCAATAAAGAAAGACCAGGAGTTCTCTCTATCTCTCTGTGTGTTCAATCTATTCTTCTGTAATTCTGTGATTGATTCGTTCTTGTTCTAAACAGAGGAATCGCTCGGACTGGTCGCCAGCGACGGTTCCTCAACACGTTATCAGCACGACTTCGCTCTGGTGAACGAGGTAATCATCGAAGCACAGATTGAATTTTCTAGATCGCTTTTGAATCTGTATTTTCTTTTCACGTTCTAGATTGAATCTCTACGGTGCAAATCTGTCCTAATCTACCGCGAGCAGACTTGAAGTCGCCGGCACAATGCCGATCGGTAGATTGTGAAACGGGGTAGATGTTGATTGCACTGTAGATTAGAACGATGCAAATCCGCCCCAATCTACCGCGAGCAGATCTGAAATCGCCGGCACAATGTCGATCGGTAGATTGCGAAACGGGGTAGATGTTGATTGCATCGTAGATTGGAAACGAAATTTTGTATGGTTTTGTTTAAATCTGCATGATCACTGCATGAGAAAAAGAAACTAGCATTGCCCTTTTCTGTTCGGCCTCTGTGCGGGAAGAAAAAAAATATAGGCCGACGGCCTGCCACCGGCTCGACGCCGGCCGGCGCCCCGCATGTACGCCGCCGGTCACCGGCTAGAAGCCGCCCGAACGTGCACCGTCGGTACGCCGTCTCGCCACGCGTGCCTCGGCCCGAAGCTGAACCACCTGCTCGGCCGCTCCGCCCGGTGAAGCGTCGCGCCCCGAAGGGCGCCGCCGGCAGCACGGTCACCACCCCGAAGACCGGCATGAAGCCGTCGCCGGTGCCATCGGTCTCGCCACTCGGACTCACCGCGCCAGAACGCGCGCCCGCGCCCGCACGCGCAATGCTCGAGGAAGCCGAAAACCCGCGTCGCACTCGGCCGGCCGGCTGGCCCGCACACGCCGCCGGCCGCTCGCTGGCCCCGCAGCCCGGCGCGGCCGCCCCGCCGGCCAGCAGCCGTGCCAGCGCCCGCACCCGGCTCCGGCCTCCCGCCTCGCCCCGCCGGCCAGCAGCCGCACTCGTTTGGACCGCCGCCCTCCCGCCTCGGCTCGCCAGCAGCCGCGCTCGCCGCCGCACCGGCTCCGCCTTGCGCCCGAACGCGCCGGTCATCCCCGCCGCTGCACCGGCTCCGGCCGCAGCCGCCATGGTTTTTCCCCGCACGTGCGCCGCCGCCTGCACGCGGCCTCCACCTAACTCGCCGGCCGCACGCGCCCCGCACGGCGCCTCCGCCGGCCCCAGCCGTCCGCGCCCGCCTGGGCGCCTCCCGCCGCGCGCCTCCCGTCGCGCGCCACCTGCGGCCGACACCCTCCCGCCGTGCGCCGCCCGCACGCCGGCGCCTACCGTCGCGCGCCGCCTACGGCCGACGCCTCCCGCCGCCCACTCCCGAAATTGCCGCCTCCCGCTCAAAAGAGCCGCCGTCGCTCGGTGACGTGGCTAGGGTAAACCCTAGCCACCGGGCGTGATGGGCTGGCCGGGTGGGCCGCGGGGGGAGAGGGAGAAAAGGTGGGCCGCGGGTGGGGGGGAGGGAGAAAAGGTGGGCCGCGGGTGGGGGAGAGGGAGAAAAGGTGGGCCGCGCGGTGGGGGAGAAAAGATGGGCCGGGGGGAGGAAAAGGGGGCCCAGCCGAAAAAAAATACCGAAAGGCCCCTAAAACTTGCATTTAAGTCCAGAATTTTGCAGAAAAGGTCTCGTAGTTCTGAAAATTACGTGTAAGACCTCAAATTTACGAGTGGGTCCAGAATTTTACAGAAAACCCCTCTGTAAATCAGAAAATTGCGCAAATTTTTCTCTGAACTGAATATTTGCGTAAAAACCCTCTGGAATTGCAGAATTTGCTGAAATTTCATATTTTAGCATAAAAGGGCCTCGGGAATCCGAATTTTGAATCAATTTTAGCATTTGAAGCTTATTTATTTATGCCATTATTATTCTCTGTATTTTCTGTATTTATTTACTGTTTTGGTTAATTGTAATTGTTTAAATTGCTTTTAATCACTGAAATTAGCAGTAAAATTATAGAAAATGCATAGAAAATTCTGAAACATTGCGAGAACCTTTTGTACCATTTATTTACCTGCAGTGAATTATTCCGTGCATGTCTACCAGCAGTAGACTTATACACATTTAGATGACTAGAATAACGAACTGGAAGTTCGGGGAGCTGGCCCAGCATGGCCAAAATTATCTGACGTAGGCATCCGTGCGACTATTGGGATTAGCAGACTGAATAACGCCAACCCATGCCTAAAGAGAATGATCAGGCACTTCATTTTCTCAGGCACCACTTCTGCCTCACTCTCAAGAATGAGTACATGGCGGAGAAGAGCGCGCTAGCACTCTAGACTAAGGTTTGAGAGGCTAAAGTACACCATTCTTCCTCGAGAAGAGTAGGCGTGGATTAGACTAAGGTTTGCCGACTTTAAGACGGTCAGGGAAAACAATTCTGCCTTGCACAGGATTTGTACCCGAAAACAGAAAATTGAGAAAATCCTTCCACCCCAATGCAGCACAATCCGCACGCAACTATCGTCAAGATGGCTATAAGGAATATGCCGAATTGATTGATATGATGCAAATTGCGGAGGCTCAGGACGAAGTTCTCCGCAAGAACTAAGTCACTCAGCCATCTGGTAGCTCCACTGGCCGTGAAGCCAACGCCAGGAGCAATAAGGTGCGAAAGCCCTTGATAGAGAAAAGGGGAAGGAAGGGTAAGACCGCAGCCCAGAAAGGCAAATCAGATGCTCCACGTGAGAATAAGGCTAACAAGCCAAAAACGGGATGGCAAAGGGCACATGAAGCCCACTCTGCATCGGTTGAGGGGGAGCATTCTGAGCAGCTGCCTGCGCTAATGGTGTTTGAGACCATTACGACAGCAGCACCCCTCTCGACCTAGAAGCAGCCACCGCCACGATTTCTCTTGAAGAGAATGTCACCCCCGAGAAAATAACAGAAGAAGTCAAGTGCACTGAATGTATTTCGACTTTAATTGTCATTTATTTTGTGTGGAAGAATATGTTAGAATTTGCATGGATGGTACTTAAGAATTGTTATTTTCTCGTAATGGTTGGATGATATTTGAAGAATTCATTCATTTATTCAGTTTATGATGGCATGATATGTTCTGATATTGGAGTATTTTATTTATGTGTTGATTGCTTTCTCATACATGTTAATAAATACCCTATATTAGAACACGTGTAGCGCCCTATGGAGGGAGTGTGCTTAGCCAGCAGCGGCACAACGCATATCATCTTAAGAGAGAATAAGTATTTTTAGTCGATTCGTAAGAGCACTGGCATCCTTACGACAATCGCGAGAAGCGATTCATGTATAATTGGTTCAGGAAGAGCCACAATGGGCACAACTTTGGTCATTGAAGAAGCCTTATTGTACCCAGAATCGACTTGAACTCTCCTAAGTTCTAAGGATATTCGCGCCAATGGTTTCCACGTTGAGACTAAAGAAGAGTACGGTACGGAATACCTGCTCATTACTAAGCGCGACGAGAATGGAATCAGAAAAACTCCCTTCACTAGAAATTGGGCTATATTATACCAACATTAAGGCGCCTGCAGCGCACACTGTTCTGAAAACAGTATTTAGAAGCTCTGAACTCTTCTGTCTCTGCTATGACAGATTAGGCCACCCAGGTCTTAGGATGATGAGAAACATAATAAATAACTCGCATGGGCATAATATTAATGAGAAGAATTTCCCGAATCATGAAGATTTTGTGTGCCCTGCATGTGCCACCGGGAAACTAATAACTAGACCCTCCACTCTGAAAGTGAAGGATGAAGTTCCTGCATTCCTGGAACGCATCCAGGGAGACATTTGCGGTCCCATTCATTTAAGTATTTTATGGTGCTCATTGACGCTTCCTCGAAGTTGTCATATGTGGGTTTTATTGTCTACAAGAAACCACGCCGTTGCAAAATTGGTCTCGCAGATCATTCGCATCAGAAATGTTTTTCCAGATCATCATATCAAGTCCATCAGAATGGACAACGCCAGAGAATTTACTTCGAAGGCATTTGATGATTATTGCATGGCGATGGAAATTGCAGTTGAGCATTCGGTACCGCATGTCCATACCCAGAACGGTTTGGCAGAGGCTTTAATCAAAAGAATTAAATTTATTGCCCGACCCCTCTTGCATAATTGTAATTTGCCAGCTACATGTTGGGGACACGCAGTCCTTCATGCAGCAAATCTCATCAAACCTTAGACCTTCGGCCTACAACATCCACTCACCTATGCAACTAGCGCAAGTGTCACCACCGAAAATTTCCCAACATTAGGGGGAGGAAATCAACCCCTTGATGAAGAATGTCGGGAAATTACGTGGCAAGCCTGGGGAATCCATGCAGATGACCCGCGCACTAGAAAAGTCTAGAAGACAAGAGAAGTCCAGAAGACAAAATAGATTTGCAAGCATTAGCAAATTAGCTGCCTAATCACTTTAGTGATTTGAAGAGCGTGATTAAGTTGCATGTGCCTGCACGCACTGCACCGGAGAGGGTTGAAATACCAAAGAAAGCAGAAGGTATCCCTAATCTCGTCCAGAGGCCTCAAAGAAAAAAATCAGGACGAGAACTCCGGTTCCTCGAATCCTTAGTAACCGGGGACGCCTGGTGAAGAAGGATAAGAGGGATTTATCACAGCCGATCATTGAAGTTCCCCAGAATGAGAAGGGAAGCCAGTTGAGACCTGGCACAAGTATGACACCTTCCGAAAAGGGCATACCGGATCTGAATATCCCCATCGGCATGGATGTGTGCGCACACATCGGAGCCGAAAAACTAAAGGGACTTGCTACCGCAATTGAAAGAAGCGATGTGCAAGGTAAAGCTCCAGCAGAAGCAATCGCTCTAGAAGAAGTAACTCATGAAGAAATAGCTATAAATTATGTGCACACGGGAGAGTCCCCGAATAGGACAACAGTTAATATCGATATCTACTTCGCAAAGAAAATTGCCACCATCATCGATCTTGATCCTGAGCCTGCATTGCTCGCTGAATGTGAGAAAAGATCAGATTGGGAAGATTGGAAGAAGGCAATAGCAACTGAATTGCTATCTCTGAACAAAAGAAAGGTGTTTGGGCCCGTATGCCACACACCTCCCCACATACACCCCGTTGGGCACAAGTGGGTATTTGTTCGAAAGAGAAATGAAAGAAATGAAGTAGTGAGATACAAAACAAGGCTGGTAGCCCAAGGTTTCACTCAACATCTTGGAGTTGATTATGAAGAAACCTACTCCCCAGTCATGAGTGGAATTACCTTTAGATATTTGATCTCAATGGCAGTGAACTTGAACTTAGAAATGAAATTGATGGATGTTGTGACTGCATACCTTTACGGTAATTTGGATTCGGAGATTTACATGAGAGTCCCTGAAGGAATTCCTCTCCCGAACCAAGACAGAGCAAATAGAAATCTGTACAGTGTGAAACTCAAAAAGTCACTGTATGGACTGAAACAATCTGGAAGAATGTGGTATAATCGCTTAAGCGACTTTCTCTGCAAGAAAGGCTACACGAACAATGAAGACTGTCCTTGTGTATTTATACGGCGATCCCAGAATGGGTTCTGTATAATATCTGTGTATGTAGATGATCTGAACATCATCGGGACAGCCGAAGACATAAAAGAAGCAAGCTCCTATTTGGAGTCAGAATTTGAAATGAAAGATTTGGGCAAGACCAAGCTTTGCTTAGGCCTGCAGCTTGAGCATGTCCTTGAAGGAGTCTTGGTACATCAGTTGACCTACACCCAGAAGGTGCTTGAAAGGTTTGGCTTCGAGAAGACATTTCCCTCGAAAGTACCGATGATCGGTAGGTCTTTACAGCAAGAAAAAGATCCTTTCCGACCTAGGGAAGAGGGGGAGGAAGTCCTGGGACCGGAATTCCCATACTTGAGTGCAGTGGGAGCACTCATGTACTTAGCAAACTGCACTAGACCGGACATTGCATTTGCCGTGAACCTCTTAGCAAGGAACAGTGCAGAGCCCACCAAAAGGCATTGGCAGGGCATAAAGGACATTTTCTGATACCTCCAAGGTAGCAAGGACCTCGGATTGTTCTACAGAAAGAATCAAGATCTGAACTTGATTGGCTATGTAGATGCTGGGTATCTGTCTGACCCGCATACCGCTAAGTCACAAACAGGCTATGTATTCCTGTGTGGTGGAACTGCAATTTCATGGAAATCGTCTAAGCAAAGCCTGGTAGCTACTTCGACGAACCACTCAGAAATTATAGCACTGTATGAAGTCGCACGAGAGTGCGCTTGGTTCCGCTGAACGGATCACCACATCCAGCAGTCATGTGGAATGAACATTGTGCAAACCCCCACAATTATCCAAAAAGATAATGCAGCTTGCGTTGCGCAAATGCAGACGGGCTATGTAATCATATCAACCCCAAGTTCCTCTATGCTCATGAATTGCAAAGATGGACAAAATTGAAGTACTGCACACTAAGTCATGAAGACTTATTCACTAAGTCACTCCCCGCATCTAGCTTTGAAAGGTGCGTGTGAGGGATTGGAATGATGAGACTTAGAGAAGTGCAGAATTCAGGGGGAGAATTCTCTCAAGCCCGTTATTAAATCTTGATCATGAAGATTAAGTACCCAAAGGAATAAAGTCCTGAAGACCAAATGAAATTGGGTGAGTTGTACTCTTTTTCCCTTGACGAGTTTTCCATGAAGTTTCTCGATCAAGGTTTTTAATGAGGCAATTCGTGCATCGCAGCATCACATATATCATGTACTCTTTCTCCAAATTTTTCCCACTGGGTTTTTATGGAGTTTTGACGAGGCATGAGCATGTTGGGTGAGTGCCCAAGGGGGAGTGTTAGGAAACCTGGACTCTATCTAGAGTCCTGATCTAATTGGGCACCCCCACCGTAGACTATAAATAGGGACTTAGACCCCCTCATTATGTACCCCGATGCAATCTAAAGCAATAAAGAAAGACCAGGAGTTCTCTCTATCTCTCTGTGTGTTCAATCTATTCTTCTGTAATTCTGTGATTGATTCGTTCTTGTTCTAAACAGAGGAATCGCTCGGACTGGTCGCCAGCGACGGTTCCCCAACACATAGGTCCACGCGTCCGGCTGTCGACCAAAAACCCAACCCGTTAACTCCGTTCCTATTTCCTATTGTACCTGTACAACTTTCTTTTTTTTTCCTTTCCATTTGCACGAGCTGAGAGGAGGATAAACAAAGCCGCGCGAGGCGATGGGAACTGTGTTGGATTCCCACTTCTTGGCGCTCACTGCCATCGTCACTGTAATCCGCCAACCCCCTCCTCCTCTTATCTTCTCCCCCCCCCCCCCCCCCCCCCCCCGGATGAATCTGGAACGTTCTGATTTCTTGTTCCATTTTGGTGGTGTTGTTAGGTGGGGTACCAGCTCGTCTTCTTCGTCATCACCGCTCTCCTACGATTCGATAAAGTCACGGATTTCGCCGGTAACCACTTCAATTCTGTCTTCTTCTTCTCCTTCTCCTTCTCCTCCTTCTGCTTCTCCTCCTTCTGCTTCTTCTCCTTCTCCTTCTCCTTCTTCTTCTTCTTGTTGTTTCGCGTTGCTGAGAGGAGGAATTGTTTCTTTGGTTGAACCTAGTTAAGACTTAAGACTGGAACCGCAGTGCTCTGTTTCTTGGCCCAACTAGCACATAGTTACTGGCAGAATTATACTGGTGAATCAATTGTTGGGTTATCCTCTCTCGGTATTTGGAAGAAAATGTTGAGCATAATCAATTCTTGTTTGTAGTTTGGATAAGGCTGTAAAGTTTATTGTTCCTGTCATCGTTTGTGTGCCTTTTGTTGCTCCAACGAATATATGTTGACGCACTCAACTGGTATATAACAATATCTGCAGATAGCCATTCTATTACTTTTTTTTCGGAACATATGCTGTGCCATAATATTGTCGACTTGTTGTGCACGTGAATTTAGGTGCTATCTGTTCTTCATATTTAGGAGGCAACCATTGCCTTCAGAACTAGGTGTTCTAATGGATTCCCTTATTTGTGTACGAGTGTGTATTCTTAGATAAGTTTTCTGCAGTGGAATAGCTTCGTAGTATCCCTTCTCTTTTCAGTGATTCCTGTTCTTTTTTCAGGCAGTACAAATTTTGTCATAGTTGCCATCCTAACGCTAGCTTTGAAAGGAGCATGGCATTTCCGTCAGGTAACTTGTCGTGTGAAGTAAACTTGTTCACTTCGTTACTCATTTGGTGTAAACATAACTCTGTAAGATGACGCTTTCTAATACAGCAGGGCAATAAGCCTTTAGTTCAAAAAAATTTTGGTTTAAACATGGTCAATGTCTAACTTATCAGAACTACTGCTGTTTTTCCCTTTATGCTGAATCGTATTTTTTTTTTGCACCAATACTTCAAACAGTATGTGCATTTCTGAACATCGATCCCTTTCTCAGGTTGTGTTGACAGTGCTTGTTGTAATTTGGGGACTTCGCTTAGGACTGTTTTTATTAATGAGGTATGTTATCCTAAAACAGTACATTCTGTTGAAAGTTGAAACACATAGCCCACATTGGACTATGTCTATGTGTTATCTTAATTGCTTCATGTCTTCAAGCGCACATCTTGTGTAGTTGATCTCACTCAGGCAGATTATTATTCATCTTTTACAGCACTTAGCATAGGTGAACAAAAACAGGTACTTGTTGTTCAACAGTATTAGTAGTACACAGAGTCTAATAATTAGGATTATTTTCGTCTTGCCATTGCAATATTCTGCTATCACTGTTGGCTGTTGCTCAGCCAATGTCTACACATTTCAATTCATTTCATTTCACTTCATGTATTAGAAAATGAATTTAAACAAACAAGCATGTGCAGTACTCAATCACCCTAGTGCGGATTCAGATGCACACATAGGATTGAACCTAAGAAGAAAAAGGCATATGGAGTGTGCATTGAAAAGGAAAATTTGTCCTTAACAGTTAATAGTAGGACAATGCTGCTTCATTAGTGAGATGTTGACTAGTAGTTGAATTCAGGACTGATGTGGAGTGTTGACAATTCAAGTAGTTTTTCAATTTCTAGGAATGGGAATAACCCTGATTTGTCCAGGAAGTAAACTTTATTTGCATGTTCATGAATGTTTTTTCTCAGTCTTTCTCCCCTGCAAGATGTTGTTACATGACCTAAGTACTTAGCATACCTTTGTTACTGCTAGACAAAGTGATCCTTAGCTTGAGCCAAAACATATTGTTCTTGTCAAAATGAGCTGCTAATGCTTGTTTTGCCTACTGGCATCTAGGATTTTGCAATGGGGAGAGGATAAACGGTTTGATGATATGCGCAATAACTTGGGAAGATTAGCAGTCTTCTGGATTTTTCAGGTATTTTTTGCAACTCATGTTCGACAATTAGATCTGGTTAAGTGGTCATGTCTTTTCTCAAGATAACCTCACCAGGCCTTCTATCCTGATTTGGGCAGGCTGTCTGGGTTTGGACTGTCAGCTTGCCCCTTACAATTGTGAATGCAAGTGACAGAAACCCCTCGATTGAAGCTCGGGATATCATTGGTTGGATAATGTGGTTGATCGGGATATGTGTGGAAGCGACAGCTGATCAGCAGAAGCTCATGTTCAAGAATTCTCCAATCAACAAGGGAAGGTGGTGTAATGTGGGTATTTGGAGTTATTCCCGCCACCCAAATTACTTTGGGGAGGTTAGTCAATTCACTTTGGTTACTATTGGTATATAGGGTGTCTATAAAATTTTTTATTTATGGTTGGCGTGATTTAATATATGGATCTAGCTACCATTCTTCATGTGCAACAAATCTGTTGCTTACCCTCTCCATCCTAGTTTTCTTTCCCTAGGGTGCACTCAACATTAGTCAAAAGTCAAAACAACATGACATACATGATACGTATGCTTCTTCTAGTGGTTTAGGATACAGTTTGGAAAAGCTGAGTTATTTCTAACGAAGAAAGACCCAACCCAAACAGACCTAATATGATTCACTAGTGGCATTTGAGGTGCATCGTTGGCCAATGGCTGCTAATTGTAACCATATTTGAGGTTCAAATTTCCACTGAGATAAGCTCAAACTTGAAACTGTACAAGTTGACCAGTACAACTGATATGCTTGTATACTAAGGTTGGCTGGCATAGTTGATGAGAAAATGGTTTGATTTTAGACAAAGGTAAGGTGCAGATATTAGAGAAAGACATAACTTGCCTACAGAAGACATGAAAGAATATTAGAGAGAAGCATATTGTTCAGAATAATAGTAAAGAAAAACATAAACAAATGAAAATGCTACAGCTTACAAATTAATTTAGAACAAGCACTTTTGTGCACAGGCTAGGTTTTAAGTGAAAGACATTTACTGATGGAGTTTGTCTATATCTTTTAGCCATGTAATTGTACAAAAAGAAAGAAAGAAAATAATTTCTTCTCTAGTCTCATCGGTAGAAACAAGACAAGGAGCCAAATCTTGATAGAAAAAAGATCGAGATTCATCAAAGACAACATCTCGTGAGATCTTGACCCGTCGAGTAGAAGGATCATAGTAGCAATAACCCTTATGCTCAGAACTAAAACCAAGAAACACACACTCAACTAACTGAGCCGACAGTTTGGTACGCTCACGAGGCTATGTCAGGACAAAACAGATGTAGCCAAAAATACGAAGGTGAGTGTACTAGGGGGCTCGAGAATAGACACGCTCTATAGGACTGACATCCTTAAGAACAGTGGAAGACTGAATATTGATGAGATATACAGTCGTAGAAACAGTCTCAACTAAGAACTGTGGTGGAACGTGAGAGGCAAGCAGAAGAGTACGGGCAATCTCAATCATGTAACGATGTTTGCGCTTAGCAACCCCATTTTGAGTATAGGCATTAGGACAAGAAGACTGGTAAATAGTGATCTGCTAAAAAAGAAACTGTCTAAAAGCGCCAGAATAGTATACGCCAGCAGAATCATAGCGAAAAGTATGAATAGAGGACTCAAACTGAGTACGAAACAACATTACAAAGCTACGATAGATCACAAAAAACAACGATTAGATATAGGAAAAAGTCATGTAAAGCGGGAATAATCATCCATGAAAATCACATATAATTTATGCCCACCTTTAGAGACAGTAAGCGCAGGTCCCCATACATCTGAATGAATTAATCAAAAGGACGAGAAGACAAGAATTCAGTAGAATGACAAGGAAGTTGTAGCTGCTTACCCATCTTACAACTCTGACAAAACATGTTCGCGTTAATAGTAATACATCCAAGAATACCTTGACGAACTAATAAAGAAAGGCAGGACCCACACAAGTGACCTAAACGGTGATGCCACTGTGCAAAAACTTGGTGGCAGCAGTGGCGGTGGAGTTAGACATAGTAACGATAGGAGCAACTGAGGTGGACGAAAGGTGGAGGTGGTTGAGGATGTAGAAACCCTGGCAATCCCTACGGTGCCGGTCAGTCTCAAGTATCATCCCTGTCTGTTGATCCTGGATGAAACATGTGTGAGAGTCAAAACCAATTCTACAACCGAGATCAGTGAGCTGACCCACCGAGAGAAACTACATGGTAAGCTGGAGAACATGGGAAACAACTAGAATAGAAAAATTAGTAACAAAATAGTGCCCTGACAGCTGATAGACAGAGGAGTGCCATCAGCTGTCTGAATAAAGATAAAAAAATAGGAGGTCCTACTGAAGTGAGAGATGTGAAGTCCGGTGTCATGTGAAAAGAGGCAGCAGAGTCTAGAACCTAAGAGGCGTCTGGAGGAGACGTCTGAGCTAGACTGGTAGAACATACTGAGCTGTGAGAGAGCTGCTAACAGAGTCACCTTGTTGAGAACTTGACGTGCTGGTTTGTCCTCCTATGGAGGAAGGGCCTCTTTGGATCGTCCACCCCCACACCCCTTGTTTTGCCTTTTCCATATCGCTCAACTCTAGTAGTTGTGCCCGAAGTTGTTGCAAAAGTTGCACTGAACCCTAGTTGGTGCAAAATAAGAGTAGAGACAGGCGCCTAGGGAGGAACTGTAGTCGAAGCAGAAGGGGTAGCAAGCACAGTCAGAACAGTCTGTGCTGTTAACTTACGGCGAAGCTCCCCAGCCCGAAGCATCGAAAGAACCTTGTTAACAGTCGGTCTCGGTGAGTGGCTCGATAGTTGAGCCCTGACAGGCTCAAACTCTGGGCGAAGATGACAGATGAAGTTATAAAGGTGAAGGCGATCACAATCCACCTTCTGCACTTTATGACACCCTAACAAAGTGGAGAGGCTAGCTCGTTCAGCTAGTGGCACCAGAGACTAGCCAAGGCTTAGAAGAAGTTTGATATCGCTCGTGCAACTACTCCCAGATCTGATTAGTGAAATGCAGACCAACAATATCTAGCTGAATAGAGTCGTCGACACTAACCACTAGGATGGCTCGAACACGGGCTTCATCAGCATACCAGCGCTCAAAAGCGTCTATGGCATACTGAAATATCTCATCAATAGCAGCTGCAGTAGCCTCTGCTTTCTTCTTGGTGGCCTCATCTTCTACAAGGGTGTAGAAGTACGCTGTCTGAGAGGATGCTGAACTGACGATGGCGGACAAGGTCGAGCACCGGTGACATGTCCCTAGAGGCGGAAACTATCGAGCATGATCTCTATGAGTGAAGACCACAAACTGTAGTTTGTCCTAGGAGATGAAGGCTATCGGTAAGTGGCGTTGGATGGCATGACGACCAACGCAACGAAGTCTAACAAGCGGCCCTGGATAGCGTAGTGGTTAGATCAATGTTTTTTCCTTTTTTGATTTTTTTGGAATAAAATAGCTTTTATAGAAATCGGATTGGTTTCTGTAGAAACCGATTGGTTTTTGTAATACCAGAGCATTCGATCCACCGACCTTGCAGGCGGCAACTTCGGCGGGTGAATGGCTCTGGTGGGTGGCGGCTCCGACGTTTGAACGGCTCTAGTGGGCAGTGGCCTTCTCTCCGTGTCGTGCAAGATTGGCACACCTACAAACAACAGCAACGGTGGCTCAATCCAGCTGAAGAAGGTGGTGGCTATGGCAACAGAGGCGGTGGTGGCAGTGATTGGGGTTAGAATGCAACTGAAGTTGCACTATCAATCACCTGAAGTTGCAGCTCCCCCTTCAAAAAATCACCTGCAACTTTAGGTGATTGAGAGTACAATTTTAGATGACTGAGAGACAAAAAAATTTCAGTCGTCTGTGCAATAGTCACTTCCTATTATAAATATTGTGTGTATATTAATGAGGCCCAATTGGCTGTATATACAGTGAGTACAGGAGGATATTAGAAGAGAATATGCTATACACATATAAAAAATACAAAAAAAATCCTATTCTAACAACGGCGATGCATGCTGGTTACGTGACTTACGTCCTTATGAATTTCGAATGCTAGCACATTATGGGTGTGTTTGGTTCGTGGATGGAGGTTGTATCGTATATCCTGACTGAGTGGATGTAGGCTGAGTGGAATCGTATTTCAGAAAAATAAGATGTTTGGTGAGGTTGCATGAGCGGATGCAAAAAAACTGAGATGTTGTTTGGTTGCTTGTATGAGCGGATGCAGTCTACCAAACCTGAGAGGCTGACACGTGGGACCGCATAAGATACACTGCATCAACCCATCCAGGATGGCCAATGAAGCTCATTTTGAGCGTATCCACCCATCCAGGATGAGGGCGTATTTTTGCATCCGCTCATGTAGGCTGCATCCACTCATACAGGCAACCAAACACACCCTATATTCTTCATACACCCAACCGTTTAGGGTATAGATTCTGTGCATTTTTATATGGAATTTTGAACAAATCCTGGCATATGTTTAACAATTTAATTTGATGCAGATATTCCTTTGGTGGGGAATATTTGTAGCATCAACCCCAATTCTCTCAGGAGCTGAATGGCTTGTAATCCTGGGACCTATATTCCTGACACTCTTGCTTCTTTTTGTTAGTGGAATCCCACTTCTTGAGGTTAGCCTCTATTCTTGTGCATTCAAAATCCATCGCTAATTTGCTATATCACTTGCAAAATACTAATGCATTCTATCTTTTATATCTCTATGTGAAGTCATCTGCTGATAAGCGCTTTGGTCAATCAGAGGAATACCGTGTATACAAGAACACTACAAGGTAAGCAGGCATTGTTATACTGGTCATATTCAGATCCCTCTCCAATAACTTCTTTGTAACAGCAGAGTAACTTCTTTATGTGTTGGTTGTTCTCTGCAGCCCTCTTATCCCATTGCCACCTGCACTGTATGGAGCCCTGCCTGCATGGTTCAAGGCAGCTTTCCTTCTTGAGCTCCCCCTGTACAATCCTGGGCCGGAGTGTAATCATGTCAGTTGAGTGACGAATGTACATTGTTCTGCTGATCTTGAGTGATGTAAATGTATAATTTATAGCCCTCTGAAGTACTTTGTTATTGTGGATGAGCTATTCTTTTCCCTTAGATTATAAGGGTTTACAGTGAAGTTTATCCATATGTATCTCCCAGGATGTTCAAAAGCATATATAGTGTTTACTGAAAGTTCCCTTTTTTTTCCTGCCCCTTCTGTTTCCATGTTCAGATGATTGTGAAACGTGCCTGTGTTAAAATTAATCAGGTTTGAACCGATAGTGAGCATATGTAATTCCATCTGTATAAGCTGTGGTCTACTCTGTTCATATATATCTGGTGATGTAGCTATCTACTATTAGAATTCTGTGGGGATTTTGGAGGATAATTAAGAAACATCTTGCAAAATTCCGGTGAAAACCCTGCATTTCTAATGAAACCATAATAAGAAATGGTTTTGCTATTGCATAGACGATTGAAATTTTTTTATCTCTCAGTCATCTGAAATTACACTATCAATCAACTGAAGTATTGCACTCTCAATCACTTAAAATTGCAGCTCCCTCTTCAAAAAATCACCTGCAACTTCAGGTGATTGAGAGTACAACTTCAGATGACTGAGAGATTGTGCAATAGTCACTCCCAATAAGAAATCAGTGTGCACTTAAAAAACTCTTCACTTCTTTGAGAAATTTAACCTGCAAATCCAGCTGCAAAGTTGTATGCAGGCAGCTAGCTACAGGCCGGTAATGTGGCCAAGCTGGCAGATGCCTGTAGTATCGTCCAAACACCAGTACACCACGGCTAAGAACACAAGCTAATTTGTTTACTCGCATCTAGAGCCTCACGACGGCGCGATGGACACCTTGTCGACCTCCACGACGTACTCCAGCGTCGCCCCAGGAGGCACCTGCGCGTCGTCTCCGAAGTCGGCGCCGTCGTCACCGAAGCCGAGGCTCGGCGGGACCACCACCCGCCGCTTGCCCCCGGCCTTCATGGACCGCAGCACGTACTCGACGCCCTCGCACATCCCCCTGGTGTATGGCCTGGAGCCCATGACGAGAGCTAATGGCCTCTTGCCGTCGCCGAACGTGTCCACGAACGTCTGGCCACCGCCGGCCAACCGCCCCTGCAGGTCAATCACCACCAGGTCCCCGGGCCGCGGGACGTCGCCGCCGCCGACTCGCATCTCGTAATACCGAATTCCATTGGGCAGAACGACCTCCTGCTCTTGCTCCACATCCCTGAAAGCAAACGAGACGTGCAGCGCGCAGACAAAGACGACGGTTAAAACCGGACGGTGAAGACAGGAGAAAGAAGCGCTCGGGTTAAAGAGTCCTGCACTGACTTGGTGTTGGCCTGCTGTTGCGCGACCTCGAAGCGGGTCTTGAGCTGCTCTGATACGACGCCGACGGCCAGGAACCCGACCCACGCCAGCCCGGCTCCGATCCCGAACCGCCGAGTCAGCGACGACGCGACCCAATCCGTCGAGTCCGCAGCCGCCGGCGCGCGCTTCGGCCTCGCCGCCGGTGCCGCCTGCGGCTGCGTTTGTATGGGCTGCTGCTGCGGCTGCGGTGGCTGTTGCTCGGGTGGGGGCTGGGAGCTGGGCGGGCGCGACGACTGCGCGCACGAGAGGTGCGGTTTGGCGACGGGGCGGGCGAGGAAGGCCGGGGAGCTGCCCAGGAAGGTGGCCATGGTAGCTCTGTGTTTCCTGCGTGATTGGTAGGTGAGAAGCAAGCGGGGAAGATGGAATAGGATATGTAGGTTCCTATTTTCTTGCTTTGCTTTCCGACGTTTTTGAGATTTTGGGCTATGGTTTTCTGCGTTTCTTGGACTAAAATGTGGCCACACGCTCGCGCGCGACTGCACGGAGTCTTATCCAGCCTTTTGTTATCTGCTCTGTTTGCTTGTGGGCACGTGCTGGTCCTCCGAGGGCAGTACTAGCTGGGCTGACGGCTTCAGTCCGGCGGAGACACAAGTACACAACGCCGCAGTAAGATTCTAAGCCACACAAGGCAAGGCCGATCGTAACGTTTTCATCAGAGTGAGGTGTTAAAAATTAGCACGCTGCTTCTAGAATTTTTTTAGAATAATTATTTATCCAAAATTATAAAAATATATCTGGCCTAAAATTTTTACAGAAATGATTTCCAGTCACCTAACCGTTAGATGACTGGAACATGTCGTCTAACAGGAGAGCGATACGCTAGAAATAGTTGGGTCGTTGGACGACAAGCCCCAATCGCCGTTGGCATAGTGTGGTTAATTTCATATGAGTAACCTGCGAGGCGGAGTGTTGTTTTGTCTTTCTGAAAAGTTGCTAGCAAGGCAGAGTGTTGTCATGGCTTACATTGTAGGGAGCTGTCACGTCCTGCTTTGTAGAGTCCTACCTTTTCAGTCTAAAAAGCTGATGAGGTATAGTGTTGTCATGTTGATATGAAAAGCTGTCAAGGCAAAGTGTTGTCACATCTTACTTTGCAGAGTATTGTCACGTCCTTCTTTGCAGAGTCTTTTTTTTGTCTGAAAAGCCGATGAGATTAGTGTTGCCAACTCGATCTGAAAAGTTGGCGATTCGTCAGTACAGAGATGTGAGGTTCATATCACCACTTGAGGCTATGTGGAGAATTTATGGCTTTGATCTATTTGACATCTCCTCCTGTGTTGCAACTACAACTTCATTTTCCTGATATGCAAACAGTCTCTTTTAGAGGATATGAAAACTTGGAAGATGTTGTAACACGGGATTCTGCCTCAAGCACAATGCTCACAGAATATTTCAAGATTAATCAGATTAGTACGTACGCAAGAAATTTCTTATACAAGGAATTCCCTAAATGCTTTACTTAGCACAAAGGTAAGAAACGTTGGCAGGAAAGGGAGCAAAGGACACAGATTGGGAAAATAGTGGCAGCAAACCCAGGTGAATATAAGGAAAATAAGGAAAATACACCTAACCCAGGGCACAAATCACAGATGCTACTCTTCGGAGGTCTTATCTTTGGCCGAATATAAGGAAAATACACCTAACTCGTAGCATGGGAGTGCCATGTGATCTATGGTTCTCACAATATCTCCTGAGAATTGGGAATGGCATTGAAGAATGCATTGTTGATGATTACATGTGTTTGCCACATGACATAGTTATCAGGGTTCACCGATACTGAAATGAATATGTTGATGAGTTGAATGAAAAGTTGATTGTCTGCTTTCCTGGCGAAGAAAAAATTTACTACAGCTTTGATACAGTGGAAGAAGATCCACATAATCACAACCCCAATGAATTCCTAACTCACGCCAAATGGCTTGCCTCCACATGTTCTTAAGTTAAAAGTTAACTGTCCTGTCATATGGATCTGGAATTTGGACCCTAACCATGGTCTGTGTAATGGAACATGGCTTATTATTAGAACATTCCAAAACCATGCAATTGACGTAGAGATTGTTGCTGGTCAGCATGCCGCAAAGAGAGTATTCATACCTCGAATCCCAATGTGCCCCTCAGAAGATCTATCCCTTCCTTTCAAATTCAAGAGGAAGCAATTCCCCATTCATCTTAGCTTTGCAATGAAAATCAACAAAGCACAAGGATAAACAATTCAAAAGGTTGGAATTTACCTTCCTGAGCCCATCTTCTCTCACGGTCAACTTTATGTTGCTTTGTCAAGGGGTGTTTCAATACAGACTACAAGGATTTTGGCCAATACACGGACTGACATTGATCCCATAGGAAACGGCACAAAAAACATTGTGTATCAAGATGTTTTAGTGTGAGGCACGTATGATCTGTCATATTGACATAGGAAATATTTTCAATGTATTCCTATTTATATTTATATTACATGCTACTGTTAGTTCAGCCCTATTTCTCATGGTCAGTTTTATGTTGCTTTGTCCAAGGGTGTTTCAAGGCAGACAACAAGGGTTTTGGCTAGGACACAGACTGATATTTCCCATAGGTACGAGCAAATCTAATGTTATCAGATTTCTCCCAAAACGATCCTTCCCATTTTACCTACCGAAAATATTCTAATTGCAAGCGAACAACAGTCTACACATGCATTTGCTGATTTGCACTGGTGAATTAGGTGGTCAAATCTATAATCTTTAATTGGTGACGATGTGATTATTGTTGACGGTTTCACTACGAATGGTGTTGCCTTCCTATTTATTGTGGTTGCAACTTTATGCAAGATCATGTCGAAAAATACCTTGGCCTTTCTGCAAAAACCAAGACTTACTTTTCTACGACTGTTTCGTTATGGGATGCCGACTTTTATGTGAAGGTTGATGATGACGTGCATGCAAACTTAGGTAAATCTACATGTTCTTTACGCCCTTCATTGATCTTAAGTTACTAGCGAAGTGATCATATCTGCATGCAGCTGCTATGTCTGTATTTGAAGTTCCTCATTGATTCCCTGATGATCATCAATGTCCCCTTTGTATGTGAAGTACTAGCCTAATAGGCGCGGCGCCACGCCGCGCCAGCCACCGTGTGTACCGAAGTAAAAGAGGCGATAATTCGTGAGGACTTTTTTAAAAAAAATCGAGGGCACATGTGTATTTTCGAAAAAGCTAAAGGTCTTTTTCGTAAAAAAGCGAGGGCATGTACGTAACTAAACGAGGACCTGTACGTAATTTAGAAAACGCGGGGCGCAATCCTGCAAAGTACACAAAATTTCAGTGAAGTGGAGGGGTGTTTTCGCAAAAAAACGTTTTAAAAAAACCTCCCAGGGACCTTTTCGCGAGGAAAAAGGACCTTTACGTAATTTTAGAACAATGTAGGGACTTTTTCGCAAAAATGCTCCCCTGACCGTACCGAAATTTTCCTGGCCACGCGCGGGCCGACGTGGCGGGGCGCTCCGCGCAGGAATCCCCCCTGCTATAATAGGGGGAGTACTAGCCTCGTAGGCACGGCGGCACGCCGCGCCAGCCACCGTGTGTACCGAAGTAAAAGAGGCGATAATTCGTGGTAAGTTTTATAAAAAAAATCGAGGGCAAATGTGTATTTTCGAAAAAGTTAAAGGTGCTTTCCGTAAAAAATCGAGGATCTGTACGTAAATAAACGAGGACCCGTACGTAATTTAGGAAAACGCGGGGCGCAATCCTGCAAAGTGGAGGGGTAAAAAAAATTTGCAGAGACCTGTTCGCGAGAAAAAAAGACCTTTACGTAATTTCCAAAAAACAGAGGGAAACCGGCTCCTCCGGCCGTACGCGGATTCCCCTGCCACGCACCGGCCGAGGGAGCGCTGGGGCGTGACGTGGGGGGCTCTCCGGCGCGAACCCCCCCCCCCCCCCCCCGTTAATATGGCTCGGATGATTAGCCAAGGTGTCAAATAATTAATAAGATAACATGTGGCAATTTTTGGCAAAACATCTTTGCATCCTTGCATGCGAAAAGGGCTTACTTTAGGCAATTCATTATAACCCTTATCTATTGGCAGCCATTCAATGATATTTCTCTGTTTGTTCTCCTCTCTGCCCCCAATCTGCACTGCATATCACTGATCACTTTTGCCCATGCGTTACATCGGAAATATCATCAATCTATTCATTGAAACTGAAATTTGTAATTACTGAAATAAAACATAGAACGATACTGAACTGCAGTTCTTCTACAGAATATAGGAGCACATGCAATCTAATCGCAAGGCCTTGATCAATATGGCTTCAGCTTATTTTTGCACTATTCATAAATTTCGTTTTTTTTCTGAACTTTTGGCTTTTTTTTTGAGTTTTTTTACCGGTTCTTTTTTTCCTCGTATTTGTTTACATTATACGTGATGGGCTAATATGTTTTTTCTATTTTTAAATTTTTTTAAATTTAATTATGGTAAATAAACCTCTGTCATCTACAGTGCTTTTTTCAGCCAGCTACAGTGTTTTCAGCCATGAGGCTTTCAGCCGAACCGATCACCACCCTAATGTAGGAAAAAAATAGAGGGGCATCAATCAAATGTAGTAAGACCACCACCTTAATATTTTTTAGGTATGGCTTCGTGTTCTGGATGCCCATGGTCAAAAACAATATTTGAGTTGGCTTGTCCAGCCAGCAAACCACTTTTAAGCTTTGGTTCTACATAGCAGATGTACAGAACAAAGAACAATCACAAGACAAAGATGATGCATCAAAGGAAGAGAATAGTCAACCACAAGCTGAAGTAATTATATAACGAACCTAACTGTTGTGCCAAAGAATACATAACTTTTGCTCAGTCTATTCAGGTGGTCATTCCCAAAGATAAGCCTCTTAGTTTCTATACTGTCAAATGTTATGCACAAAATCGCAATTACTGTGCAGACTCATTTCCAGTGTGAAGATCACAGATGAACAGTGAAACAACAAGTTAGAAGCTTTGAACTTATTTGCATCACCAATCCAAACACAGGAGAAATGAATGCATCTTTTCATCGAAGAGGAAATCTGAACAATTACCCGGGCGAGCATTCGAATGTGTCACAGCTCCATGGTTCTGAGCTTCATGCATTTTGAGTGGTACCAAAGCTCTAGCCACCACACTCTATATAGCATCTATCCTGAATCTTGTACAAAAATGTTGTAGATATAAGGTGCACTATATAAGAAACGTGAGCACGTACATGTAGAGAAGTTTCCCAGGTCTCCTATTATATGTTTTAATTAAACAAAGTTATCAAGAACTAAATACAACAGAACTCTGAAACATATTTCAGCAACAATTATTTTCTTTGCAACAGAAAGTGGGCAGGTAACATGGATAATTAAAAGAACCTAAAATACAGGAATGGTTTGTTTTCCATTTGTCAAGGTACTCAACATCGAAATAGTAAACATAGCAAACTTGGCAGCAGATATAACCAGACAGAATTCCAGGTAATTTCTAACAGTAAAACAAAGACCAAGCAATTACTAAACTGCTCTTAAGAGACCCAACACATCGTAATCTAGAAGTGACAAGGTTACACACATCTAAATATAGATATCACCTGATGTGCCTTCTATACGACATTATATTGTTTGACTTAACTGGAAACCTATGAAATCATCTTATACGTGACAAACCCTGAGATTTAGACTACATATCTAGAAAAGCATTTTAGTGTTATGGATGGGAAGATCAACAACATTAAGAAATAAGCACGAAGGTGATACCAACATATGGCAGTTATCTTAATATGCTATCCATGGCCAAATACAAAGTACAGTATCTGACATGTGAGCATAGATGCTTACCATTATGTGTAATTCGGCTCCATCAGAATTATCAAAATCTTGTTGTTCCACCAACCAGTCAGCATCAATGAAACCATGCACATAGATAGTGCTTTTTACATCGTACACCACTACATCAGGCTTCTGAGAATACACGAGAATACGAGATAGCAAATCTGAATGAAGAACAATGATAGCTGTGAAACAAGGACCTCTCCATCCATTTGCAAATCCATGGTTGTTTCTTACCAGCAAAAGAAACCATAGCAATGGCATATGTATGTCTGTACCCCAGGTAGATAGCTAACCAAACCAAACCTTCGTCGGGGGCTGCTGCCTCCTCAATTAGGGTGGGTGGGGGCGGGGCTTCAGAACCCCTGCCTGCATTTGGAGAAGTCAAGAGTTCAAGGCGGTGGTGTTGGCCTTTGGAGGTGAGACCGAGGAGTGAGCGGTGAGAGAAGTTTGTGCCGCCACGGATAGATCACTGGCGAGGAGCTCAGAGGAGAGGCCACAGCCCTCAGATCGAAGCAAAATTGGCAACACAAAATGGCATGAATCAATCACCAAAGCCAAGGAAAAAAGCAAGAAACCTATGGCTGAGCAGAAGCAGCGAGAAGGGTGGCCGTTCAGACCAGCAGCTAAGATGTGATAGCATACATGCCCGAGAACCTACAACCAAAAATTAAGAGATCATACAGCATAACAAGATGACACATAAAATAGTGAAGTGAGCTCGAACTTACATAGGCACAATCACAATCGAACTTTGAGGGCAGGGCACTTCTGGCTTGGTAGCAAAAAAAGTGGCAAATCATGCTGAACTTCTTTCCTTTGTAAGTGCCTTCCTTCTGCAATATAAGCCAAAAATAATATTAAACTGATAGAACAGTTCTTATCGTACAAGTGAACTTTGAAAAATTCATACATGTTAAATCAGTATTCCTGGGGATATCTACAGCATGCTTACCAGACGTTTGCTAATTTCTGTCTCAACTAATTGAGCTAGAAGCTTCTCAGTCTCAATCTGCACAGATAGGCGTATAAAGTTGCTGTCAGAAAAAATATACAACAAAACAATCAGCAAAAATCACAAACTGAAGTGCTACAATACCTGAGAAAGTTGACCAAAGTCGTCGGATTCGGGATGGAGAAGAAGCTGCATGACAGAAACAACAAAATTGAAGAAACATGATCTTAAAATTATGGACTACTAAATACTAAAAAAAATATGTACCTGCTTCCTAATAAATGGAGGCAAAAATTCAGAGTGTGCAGAAGCCCAAGGTGAAAGATATGAAGAGATGTTCTCAACGGAAACACCTTTATCATGTAGCCCATGGAATTCCTAGAAGAATTAGTTCAGTTGAATGGAAAACATGAGTCCTTCAGGTACTGATACTGACCTGAAGCAAAGCATACAGTTCAGGAGTACTCTCAACAAAGCCCTCAGGAATAAGAACAACATCATGATATTTATCTGCACAAGATAATATGACCATCAGGAAAAAAATGCAACTGCATGATATTTATGTGCACAACATGAATACCAACAACTTGACACTACAGTAGAAAGATTTGTAAGAACTACCTAATTCCGACCTTTTTCAGCCCTTGGCTTCGCAGCATCACATATCTGCTTTTAATATCAAAAATTGTAAGTTTTGATGCAGCAACCTCCTTGCCAAGGGTAACCTGAGCATGATTCAAATCAAATTAATATGAGTGAATTGTGTTCAAATCATATTAATATGAGTGAATTTTATATTAATGTAATGTCGTGGATCTTTTTTCTTTTTTGTAAGCACGCTTTCTAAGTAGGTATTCTGCTTTTTGTTGGCCTGACATTTGAGCTTACCGTTCTCACATCAATGCTTACACTCAATTGAACTTGAATCCGAGAGAGTAGTTGTTTGCAAACCTGTTATACAAATGGGAATTGAAATTTGTCCCTAACAATACATACCAAATACGGAAAAGGCAAAGAAGAAAGGTTGACCCTCAGATGGTGGAGTTACATGGGTTGTGATGGGGTTTGGTGATCCTTCATTGCCAACTGTAATTATAGATTCCATTTGTTAAACCCTAATCTTGTGATGTGCATTCATTGACATAAGTGCCCACATCAACAAACCTTGTGTTAGTCAAGGCATGGATGGTTGTATTGTAGATGAGTCATCATGGTAGTGGATAGGGTCAACAGGGGCGGTTGTACGTGCGCCACCACCAGCATCCTCGCGTCTTGGGCGCGCTCCTTGGTCGCACTTTCGCATGGCACCACGATGGTGGGGCATTCGCGCATTGTGTTCTCCTTGCCATGCACTTCGCACCACGTCCCTTGTTGATGCCCGTCCTCCCGGCCTGGCCCCTTCTGTGGCCACAACCCTTTACTCTGCCGTGACCGTGCCTCTGGTGGTGACGACTCGTCACCACCCCCTTCGATGCCAAGCACGTACTTACGTCGGGACCCCTTTCGTTGCTTATGGTTCGAGCCGTCCTTCGGGGCCGTGGGGGTGGGCTTGGCCTCTGTAGCAGGCCACACAACATTGGCCTCCCGCCTCACTGCGTCCTCCTTGGTCCTCGCATATTCTTCCATTTTATCGAAGAGTTTAGCCACCGTTCTTATGGGCTTCTAGGCACTGTACTCCGTGATGGGCCCCTTTCGAAGATCGTGGATGGCGGTATTGATGATTGTCGTCTTGTTGACATCTTTTACCAGGCATCCAACCTTCAGAAACGTCTAAAGTACTCTCGTAGCCTTTCCCCGGGGCCTGTTTTACTACGAAGAGCTAGTCAGCGTTGACCCGCTCCATGTAGTTGCATTGGAAGTTGTGCATGAGGTCACTCACAGACCTGCTCCCAACCGTAAATAGAGCCAAGAGAGATCGTGAAGAACCAGAACAGCGCGACCCCCTGCAGGGTGAGTGGCAACCCTTTCACCTCTGTCGAGTAGTATCCTCCCACGACTTCGATGGCCGTCTCGTAGACACGTAGGAATTCACAGGGATCGGTATCGCCCTTGTAAGGCTCCACCGTGGGCATTTTCAAATCCTCCAGCCAAGCGCAACACTGCAAGCCCACGTTGAGAGGGACTCGAGACCCACTTGCCGGAGGTGTTGCGGATGCCGGCTGTGGCATCCCAACTCTCCGTCCTTTCCGTGGCCACCTCCATTGCAACAGCGACAGGGGTCTACTATCTTCGCGCTTCCTGCATCTCACGCATGGCCTTCCGCAGGTCCGCTAGCTCCCGCTACAACGTTCCGCAAATTGCCTCCAAGCCGCCACAGCTCGAGCCCGACACTAGGACCAGGGCGCCCTTTATTCGCTGTGCGATGGCGATGAGGGTGTCGAGGCCAGCATAAATCGTCGCATCAATGGCAGGGACATCGGAGCCACCAAGAGCCATTCGCTTGCGATGCCGCCCACTCTACTGCTAAAGGCATCTTCATTACCTGTCACGGCCCTAGACGCAGCCACCCTGGTGCGCCGCTGCCACAGGGGTGAGGGGCCCTCGACTACCGGCTCCCTCGCTCTCGCGGGGGCGATCTCAACAGCGGTGCTCCTTTTTCGCTTAAGGGCCGACATCGTCTTCTTCGGTGCCATCTTGCCCAATTGCTCTTGCTTCAGCTCGTAGCTTCTACGCCACTCCCCACGGAGGGTGCCATCTACTGTGGTAACATACCAAACAGTAGACACAGGGGCTTTAGGAGGCCCTTAAGGGGTGCCTGGAGCCTAAAACTCAAGAGAGGGAAGTGGTATAGAGTATGGCTGATGCTCAATCTCAACTAATCTATTTTTCAAGATGCTCTCTCATCGTGGTGCCCTAGGAGTTATATTTATAGTCATAGGAGAGGTTGTTTACACAGATGCCCCACTTGAGTCCTCTACTAACAAAGGCAAACATATCCTTTCCTTGGCATAACTTAAATAGGTATAACATGTAATTACACACATAATGGGCCTTTGCCCTAGAGTGATGACTGGGCCTAGGTGAGGGCTACTCCCCCAACAACGTCATTTACCAACATTTATGAAAATACCTTGCGATAAAAATTCAGAACAGATCACTTTGCAATAATTTATAGAACCACAAGTACATATGCACATCAAGGATCATCTGATCTAAAAGTGTAGAATGACAGAGTTTGGGGCAATTGGCCAGTCCTCAATGTGAGGGGTGGCGCCTTCTATTATAGGGCCGGCTGGCCTTGCTTTATAAGGCAGGGGTAATATCCCTGATTTACATCTGCTAACTATAGCAACTAATCCTTGATTTACATATGCTAACTACAGCAACTGATATCCACAGATGCCGCAGCATATGGTAAGGGGTTGCGGCATATTCTATTGCCTAACACCCGCCCGCAGTCGCAGCGGGAGGCTCCCGGACGCAAAGACTGGATCGAAAGTCTAGAAACAATGCTGTCGGAAGCCCTTTAGTCATGATGTCGGCGAACTGATGAGAAGAGGGCACATGGAGGACCCGAATGTCACCAAGGGCCACCTTCTCGCGGACGAAGTGGATGTCAATCTCGATATGCTTCGTTCGCTTGTGGTGGACAGGGTTGGCCGTCATGTAGATGGCGCTGACATTGTCACAGAAGACAACGATGGCAGAAGGCAGCTGTAGGTGGAGCTCCTGGAGTAGCTGTCGGAGCCAGCAGCATTCGGCCACCACATGGGCCACAGCACGATACTCTGCCTCGGCGCTGGAACGGGACACCGTGGTCTGGCGTTTGGAGGACCAGGAGACCAGAGTGTCACCGAGGTATACACAGTAGCCGGAGGTGGAGCGTCGGGAGTCAGGACAGCCTGCCCAATCGGCGTCGGAGTAAGCCGTCAGCTTGTCAACAGGCCCGGCGCCGATATGTAGACCCGAGGAGAGGGTGCCCTTCACATAGCGCAGTATGCGCTTGATCAGCGCACAGTGTGGCTCACGGGGGGCGTGCATAAAGAGACACACCTGCTGGACAGCATAAGCCAGCTCAGGACGAGTCAGAGTGTAGTACTGGAGCGCCCCAGCCAGGCTCCTGTACTCGGAGGCGTCCTTCTCGGACAGGAGGTCTCCGTTATGTGCGGAGAGCTTGGCGTGAGTGTCAACAGGTGTCGCCGTAGGATGACACTCAGCCATGCCCGCACGCCGGAGGAGATCGACGGCGTACTGTCGCTGAGACAGGAATAGGCCGTCGGAGGAGCGCGTGACGGCGATGCCGAGGAAGTGATGGAGCTTTCCAAGGTCCGTCATGGCGAACTCAGAGCTCAGCTGGGCCATGAGGCGCTGAAGGAGAGCCGTGGATGAGGCGGTGAAGACGATGTCGTCGACGTACAGCAGCAGGTAGGCAAGATGCGTCCCCTCTTGTAGAATAAAGAGGGACGTGTCGGAGGCGGAGGCGACGAAGCCGAGCTGCCGGACGAAGGTGGAGAAGCGCTGGTGCCAGGCCCGTGGAGCCTGCTTCAGTCCGTACAAGGACTTCTGCAGGAGGCAGACGCTGTCGGGGGCGCCAGGGTCGACGAAGCCTGGTGGCTGCTGGCAGTAGACAGTCTCCTCGAGATGGCCGTGGAGGAAAGCATTCTTCACGTCCAACTGGTGAATCGGCCAGGCGCGAGATGCGGCGATACTGAGGACGGTCCGGATGGTGGCCGGCTTGACCACCGGGCTGAAGGTCTCGTCATAGTCGATGCCCTCGCGCTGAGAGAAGCCGCGGACCACCCAGCGAGCCTTGTGGCGGGCAAGAGATCCATCGGCATGGAACTTGTGCCGGAAGAGCCATTTTCCCGTCACAATGTTGGCGCCGGGGGGACGCGGGACGAGCCGCCAGGTGTTGTTGGCGACAAGAGCCTGGTACTCATCCGTCATCGCGGCGCGCCAGTTGGCATCGGCCAACGCGCTGCGATAGTTCGTCGGGAGAGGCGAGGTCGAGGATGATGTGGCCGTTAGCCCTTCATAGCTGACGCGAGGGATGACACCAGTCATGGTGCGAGTGACCCGCGGCGGAGGTGGCGGTGGTGTAGGAGGCGCTGTTGGGGGCGAAGCCGGTGGCGCCGGTGCAACCGGAGGCGCCGGGGCAGCCGGTGACAGGGCAGGGGCGGACACCGCGCGAGGGCGTCGGACGTAGACCCGTGGAAAGGGAACCACAGGGGGGCGCCCGCCCGGTGCTGGAGGAGCTGATCCGGCTGCTGGTGGTGTGGGTGCAGCGGCGGTGTGCGGCTGCTCTTCATCCGAGGAGGATGGAGCGACCACTGGCGTCGAGGGAGGAGTTCCACCTGCAATAACAGTAGGACAGGGCACCAAATCCATATCGTCGTCTAAGAGGAAATCTAGGGAGGTGGGGGATGGGGCGTCTGGAGTAGCTGTAAAGGGAAACGTGGACTCGTCGAAGATGACATGACGGGAGATGATTATGCGATGGGTCGATAGGTCGAGACAGCGGTACCCTTTGTGAGAGGGTGGATATCCAAGAAGGACGCATGCCGCGGAGCGAGGTGCGAGTTTGTGCTTGGAGGTGGCCTGCAGATTTGGGTAACAGAGGCACCCAAAGACACGCAGATGGTTGTAGGTGGGTGGCTGTTTATGCAGGCGAGTGAAGGGAACTTCATGCTGGATGGAAGAGGATGGACGTCGGTTAAGCAGGTAGCAGGCTGTCAGGAGGGCCTCAGCCCAGTATGTGGGTGGTAGGGAGGCATGGAGGAGCATGGTGCGAACGGAATTATTAAGGGTGCGAAGTATTCGTTCGGCCTTACCGTTTTGGGGGGATGTGTAGGGACAGGAGAGGCGGAGGTGGGTGCCGCGGGCAGCAAGGAAGTGAGTGGTGGTGGTGTTCAGGAATTCAGTGCCATTATCAGCCTGAACACATTTGATGGGCAGGCTGAACTGAGTTTGGGCGAGAGCAGCGAGCTCAACTAAATGTTGGTGAACGTCGGACTTTTTGCGGAGAGGAAAAACCCAACAAAAATGACTATAATCATCCAGACACACCAAATAGTAGGAAAAACCGGACAGACTGTTGATAGGTGACGTCCATACATCACAGTGAACAAGTTCAAAGGGCGCATGAGTTGTAGAATGCGAAGAACTGAAAGGTAGACGTGTGTGCTTGCCTAACTGACATGAATGGCAGAGGGAGCGATCTACTGTTTTACAAGCAACAGCATGAATTTTATTAAGATGCGCTAAAGCAGCAGGGGCTGGATGGCCGAGGCGTTGATGCCATAGGGTCGACGGAGCAGCTAAGAGGGCGACAGGTGTGGATGCGGGCATGGTGTAGAGGTCCCCGTTGCTGTTACAGCGGATAGTCACGCGTCCCGTTCGGAGATCCTTGATAGAAAAACCATGAGCATCAAATTCAAAGGAACAGCTATTATCGCGAGTGAATTGACGAACAGAGAGCAGGTTACGAACTATAGATGGTGCGACAAGGATATTGTTGAGATGAAAGTTAGACGCGGAAGTGGATAGGACTGAGTGACCTCTAGACGTGACTGGAATGGTAGTGCCATTACCTACTGTTATTGAGGAGATGGAAGGGGGTAGGCGGTGGGTGAGCATACCATCCGAGGACGTCATATGGGTTGAGGCGCCGGAGTCGACGACCCAGGGAGAGTTGCCCTGCATGTTCATGTTCTGTAGGGCGGCGATGGTACCGGCTGCATCCCAGGTGGAGCTGTTGGAGGAGGCCGCAGGAGCGAAGGCTGTGTGTGCCTGGGGAGCAGGCCCGAGGAGGCCCTGCTGGCGCCCAGACTGGGCGTTGTGGCCACCAGACCCGCCGAAGCCACCGTGGCGGCGTTGTCCAGGAGGGGTGACCCGCTCACCAAGAGCCACGCGTTCGCCGGTCCAGGGGTTGAAGCCCCAGGGTGGGCGCCTGTTGGAGTTGTGGCCGCCAGAGGTGGAGGGCTGCTGGCTGCCCTTCTTGTTGTTGGGGCGCCGGTAGTCCTGCTGCTGGTGCTGGCCGCCAGCAGGGAAGGAGGCAGCAGTGAAGAGCGCCGAGGCAGCACGGGCCTTCTCGTCATTCTGCAGCCGCAGTTCCTTGAGGAGAAGCTGATGGCGAGCGGAGGAGAAGGTGAGGGGCTGTTGCCCGGCGATGTTGTCGGCGACCGTAGAGTAGACCTCGTTGACGCCGCGCAGAAGGTTGAGGACGAGGTTGCCCTCGAGGACGGTCTGGCCAACGTCGCGCAGTTCGTCGGCCTTCGCCTTCATGCGGACGCAATAGTCGTCGATGGAGGAATCCCCTTGAATCATCGAGTGGAACTCGTGATTGAGGAAGATGGCACGAGGCGCTTTGTTCGCCTGGAACACGTCGTCGATGGCCTTCCACAGCGCGCATGCCGTCTACTGATCGTCGGTCATGGCGAGGTTGAGGACGGAGTCGGAGGCGGTGCTGTACATCCATCCGCGGACGCAGAAGTCAGCCTGCTGCCAGGCTTCGTCGGTGGGGCGCGCGGGGGAGGCGGTGTCGAGGTGGCTCAGCAGGCCAAACTTCCCGCACATGGCGCGGAAAGCCGTCGACCACTTGGTGAAGTTGGAGGGCTTCAACTCGAGGACCATGGGGACGTGCAGCTTGACATTGGTAGTGGCGAAGGGGCAGATGATCGGGGCAGGAGCAGCCCCGAGGGCGCCGCTGGAGGCAGAGGTGAGGTCGGAGGTAGTGCCCATGGGAAGAGGAGGTGGGGAGGCTGCGCAGGAGGGAGGGGCGGAAGGTGGAGAGAGGCCGGGAAATCAGATCAGGACCCGGTGCTCTAATACCATGTAGAATGACAGAGTTTGGGGCAATTGGCCAGTCCTCAATGTGAGGGGTGGCGCCTTCTATTATAGGGCCGGCTGGCCTTGCTTTATAAGGCAGGGGCAATATCCCTGATTTACATCTGCTAACTATAGCAACTAATCCCTGATTTACATCTGCTAACTATAGCAACTGATATCCACAGATGCCGCAGCATATGGTAAGGGGCTGCGGCATATTCTATTGCCTAACAAAAAGCATAAAAGCCTATGATCTTAACAAAACATACGCTATTTTACATCATCTACACACACAACAGATTAGGTTATCCAGCACAAATTTATTGGCTTCAGTATGACTGTAACACAGATATGCGTACAGGACTAGTACGTAGATGGGTCAAATTACTCGTTCGCCAAAACTCAATCAGATGATACTTAAAATTCTCTCTGAAAATTCACTGACCTTTTTACCAGATATACCCTCGTTGCACATTTTGACACACATTGGTCAAACAGCAATCACAACACAAAACACAGAATAGAGCAAGATCTACTCACTTATTTGTTCCCATAAGACAAAGTACACTACTACATATAAACAACTGACCCTATCTGGATAAACCATTAGGATAGACCATAGAGTAATCTAGCTTAAAGTGATTCGATTCAAAGAACCAACATAGAATATAACTAAAAGATTCTCCGGCATTGCCAAAGTGATCTAAGACTATATTGATTCAACAGGCTTCAGTACCTACTGATATTCACACGACCACTGCTCAGAAGTTGAGCTCAACAAAAGCATTTTCTATCACTGCATTTCACCAAATTCTTCTAATTGGACAGGGTATAATTATTATTGAGACTCAAAACAAATAATAATTATGATTTGCACAAACATAAACAGTTGAAATTTTTTTTGTATAGTAATTGGGTTCTTTTTCCATTCCTTTCTTTACCTGAAGCTTAGAAAGCAAGACAGCTAACATTGAATACGGATGTGCATAACAAAACAATGAAAATAAGAAAGTGATTGGCACCTCTTGGGACTAAAATGCTGAAAGAACCACATAAAAATCTCCACAATGAAGATCAGATACAAAACATGCCCTCTGCAAAAATGATAAAATAATGAATCTGAAGCTATGTGCTAGCTGTAAACATAACAAAGAAATTGATAAGATAATGCATCGAGCATCTGTTTAACCTGAAATAACACACCAAAAAGGGAGAAGGGTCTACGTTTGAACATGACAAAGTTTGAATTATAGCGCCAAGGATACAATAAGATACATAAGTCCAGTGCAAAATCATCATAAAAATATACTAAAGTTACGGCAATATAAAACCCGGTTTGCAAACAGAAAAAAAATAAAATGGTTCTAATCATCACAATGTTTGTACCTCATAAGTACTAATCTAGATCCCTCACTTTCTACTAGAAGTTTCCCTCATAATAGCCAAGAAGGATCTTCAGCTCCTTTTGCGGTACATTGCTTCAGTGAGTTGCATAGACGGTGTCATTTCGTCTTGGAGGTCTATCAGGTATTGATCCTGGCTTAAATTTTGAAGCCTCATGCCTTGCAAGTTCAGGTGGCACAGTACTGTTGCTCTGTATAAGCATCTGTTTCAGATCAAAGAAAATATCAGTGTTCTCCAGAGTTAAAAATGAAGTTGCAACTCCCTTCTTTCCTGCGCGTCCTGTTCTTCCAATACGATGTGTGTATGTATCAACTGAACTAGGCATCTCATAGTTAATCACATGAGCCACATCAGGAATATCAATACCACGCCCTGCAACATCAGTCGCCACAAGAACATTGAACCGGCGGTTCCTAAATCCCTCAAGGCTGATCTCTCTCTGATCTTGTGACTTCCCTCCATGTAGGGTTGTGACACGGAAGCCTGCCTTGTCCAGATCCTTAGCACGGTTGTCTGCTGACTTCTTTGTATTGCAGAACACAATCGCTGTCTTGTCCCCAAGATCTGTGAGTATCTTCTGGAGCCGTGGCATCTTCTCTGACTCCTTCATCATGATCACATTCTGGGTGATGAGATCAGTGGCCTTGCCAGCTGTACCAATTGTGACGACAACTGGGTTCCGGAGGTACTTCCTAGCAAGACGCTCCACAGCAGGTGGCATGGTGGCACTGAACATATAAGTAGTCCTGTAAATCTTCTTCTCGTCAAGCTCCTCATCCTCATTCTCAGGTTTCAAGTTACTTGACGGCATCGCATCAAGGACACCAACAACCTGTGGCTCAAAGCCCATATCAATCATCCTATCAGCCTCATCAAGTACAACATAGTTGCACTGATTGAGCACAGCATACCTTCTCTCCAAGCAATCAAGAAGCCGACCAGGCGTTGCAATTACAACCTCACAGCCCTGTCTAATCTTGAAACCCTGCTCCTCAATCGACTGACCACCAACAATGGACACGACCTTAATGCCTAGATAGGTTGCAAATTTTACAGTCTCTTCCTCGATCTGTTGAGCAAGCTCACGAGTAGGTGCCATTACGACGGCATAAGGACCCTCAGCCTCATTCTCCTCACTTATAGGAGGCAGACGGGTAATGTATGACAGCATAGGGAGCACAAAAGCTGCAGTCTTGCCAGAACCTGTCTCAGCAATGCCTATCACATCACGCTGCTGAAGACCAAGTGGAATGGCAGCCATCTGGATCGGTGATGGTTTTTCGTACCCAACCTTCTCAATAGCACGAAGCAGTTCAGTCCCAAGCCTGCTCTCAGTCCACTTCCGCATCGGCCGGGGTATGCGAGATCCCTTATAGGAGATATTGTAGTCCTCACGGAAAATGCGCCAATCCCGCTCAGTCATCTCCTCAAGCCCCTTCTCGGTCCAGTGCCTGTCCACACGCATGTCAAAGGCATCATACATCTCCGCAGCAGCAGCCTTCTTCTTATCCACCGCATCATCCTCAGGGCGGTCCTCCATACCAGCCTTGCGCCGCTGCTCCGCACGGGTCTCCCTCTCGAACGCAGCAGCCGCCTTCTTCTGCTCGCGCCGGTCTATACCAGCGAGGAAGCCGCGGCCGTAGAGGAGCCGAGCCTCGTGCGGCGTCTGGTAGAGCGTGTTCATGTCGCGGCTGGTGTCCTCCGTGTTCTCCCAGTCGAACGAGAAGCGGAACTTCTCCGAGGGCTTGATGACCCGCTTCTTGGGCTTCTTGGACCCCAGGTACTGCTCCTTGATCGCATCCAGCTCCTTCTCCCGCTCCCTCTCCGCCATCTTCTCCAGCCGATCTCTCTCCTTGTCCTTGTCCCGGTCCCCACGCTCCCTATTCCGGTCTCGCTCCCTGTCGCGGTCTCGGTCTCGGTCTCGATCCCGGCGGGAAGACTCATCTCTGTCACGGTCGCGGTCCCTATCGCGATCTCGATCGCGGTCGCGGCGGGAGTCGTCGTCGCGGCGGCGGTCGCGGTCGCGGTCACGGTCCCGGTCCCGGTCCCGGTCGGAGGAGTCGCGGTGGGAGGAGGAGTCGCGAGGGGGGTTGGACGAGGGAGGCGGCGGAGGGGGGCGCGGGAGCGACTGGAGGAGGTCGAGGGCGAAGCGGCGCTGGTCAGCGACGGCGGCCTGGCGGCGCTCAAGGGCGAGGCGCTGGCGCTCCTCCCGGGAGAGGAACACCGGCTTCGCCTCCATGGCGTCATGGGAGCGCTTCATGGTAGCGGTAGCGGCGGCGCGGCTGGGGCGCAGCGAGCGGCGGCGGCGGCGCGTGAAGGGGGGAGGGTTTAGAGTAAAGTGCATTACCGGTCCTTAAACTTTTTATGCTGTGTCATTTCGGTCCATAGACTTTTAAAGTATGTCATCTCGGTCCTTAAACTTTCAAAGTGTGGCAATATCCTATGTAGTTGTAGCAGTGAACTTTTTATGCTGTGTCATCCCGGTCCATAGACTTTCAAAAGAAATTGCCACACTTTGAAAGTTTAAGGACCGGGATGACATATTTTAAAAGTCTATGGACCGGGATGACACAGTATAAAAAGTTTAAGGACCGGTAATGGACTTTACTCGAGGGTTTATGTGAACGGGTGGGGACAGAATTCGGGAATTTTTTTTGTACGAATAATCTATTTTTTATTCAAAAATATATAAATATACCCGTGGGAAAATTTTTTACAAAAATAGGATCCAGTCGACCATCCATTAGGCGACTTTCGCCTTTCGCCCAACCGAGAGGCGACATTTAGGAAATTTGTGAACCGTTGAGCGAATCAATGGTATCGTCTGAGCGTTGGGCGACTTATTGCAGTCGCTGTACGGTTGGGCGACTGGAATTGCAGTCGCCCAACGGTAGGGCGACTCTGGGGGTCGGTAGGGCGACTATGGGGGTAATTTATTACACCACAGTCGGCCGCCCACTACCATATACCACTTTTTGCCTTCATTCTGCGTACAGAGAAGAAACGAGAGGAGAAGAGGAAGGGGCACTCATTATGCGAGGGAAGAAGAGGAGAGGAGGAAGGGGAAAAAAGGAGGGGGAGAAGAGAGGAAGGAGGGGGAAGAAAAGGAGGGGAGAAGAGAAGGAGAGAAGTACAGGGTTGGAGAAGGAGGTGAGGGGAAGGAGGAGTAGAAGCTATTCCATCCATTTGGATCCAGATATTTTTTTGATTATGTTGTATTTGTTCTATTATTTAGATGAAATGGTAGTGTTAGTCAATATTGTACATGTAGAAAATGTAGCACAATTTTTGTATGGAAATATTAGTGTCAAAAAGTTGTAGTATACATTTTGTAGTATGGAACATTTTGTAGTATAGAAATTTTAGCACCCTTTTTAGTATAGAAAGTTTAGTTTAGTGTTATACGATGTTATTTGACATGTCGTAAATTTCAATAATACATGCAGGTCTACATCATCAATGGGTACTACATTGAGAGTGTATTATGGTACTGGAATTATTCGTGAAGATCCGAATGGTGTGGATTTGAGCGATTTTCCGCAAATCACTCTCGTACTTCCGGATGATGAGAATGCTCGAATGACAGATGTGCAGCACTGGCTGACCCAGAGTTTTTCATTGAACCCCGAGGTGTGCAGCGTCGTTGTGCAAGGGCTTTGGAGCCGGTCTCCCACGGTCATCAGATGGGAGTTGAAGACATTGGTGCGCTCTGCTTCGTGGAAGGGCTTTGTGCAAAGGTGCCGGCGCCGTGGATACGAGTGTGTCCTGCTTGTGCAACCGTGCTCACTACAAGCAGCTGCGGAAGCTCGTGCGTCCGCTTATGCTTCGGGAGGTGCTAGCAGCTCGGGCGGGCCGCACGTTGGCGGAGCTGATGAAGTTGCTCGTGATGAAGGCAATGCGGTACATGAAGAAAAGTTACAGCCGTCAAGCTATAGAGAGGGAACTGGGCAAGCTGATGAAGGAGAGCATAATGAGTATATCGTGCAGCAGATGGAATCCGATGACCAGATGGCATGGGATGAAGAGCAAGTTGTAGAGGACGACGAGGAGGACAGTTCCGATGATGAAGAAGTTCCTATCCCCCAGGAATGGAACCGATTTAATGCGGAGGGTATTTATGCACATGATGAGCATGAATCACCATGTGAGTATCATGCGACAGAGGTTCGGTTGCATGCTATGTTTGCTGACAAGGAAGCGCTGCAGGATGCCATCAAGCTTTGGGCCCTTTCAATGCAGCGGACATTTCGCGTCGTCAAATCAAGCAAGGAGCAGTACACTGTGAAGTGCGAGCAGGCTGGTTGTCCTTGGAGGGTGCATGCACGTAGACCCAAGTATGAGACTCACTGGATTGTGTCCAAGGTGGAGCCGCACTCCTGCATTCTAAACACTGTCTTGGCGAGGCATCGTAACCTGACGTCTGGATTTATAGCCAATTTGATGTATGGGGAGATAGTGGAGAAGAAAAATATTGCGGCCACGCATATTGTGGTAGCTATCGAGAATAAATTCAAGTATAAGATTAGCTACGCGAAGGCGTGGCATGCAAAGCAAAAGGCGTTGGAAAAACGTTTTGGCACTTTCGAGACGGCGTACGACAACCTTCCTCGTATGCTTAAGGTGTTGCAGCAAAGGAACCCGGGCACGTACATCGCCGTGCACGACAAGCCGTCCATAAGTCCACCGGGATTTGCAGTGTTGCAGAGAGCATTGTTTGCTTTTGGTGCTAGCATTGAAACATTCAGGCACATGCTGCCAGTGATCTCAGTAGATGGGACCTTCTTGACAGGCAAATACAAAGGGCAGCCCCTGACGGTCATAGGCGTTGACGGTAACAATCAAATATTGCCGCTGGCCATTGCATTTGTGGAGAGTGAGAATTATGAGAGCTGGCTGTGGTTTCTCAGACATGTGAGGGCTGGAGTTGTAGGCACCCGTCCTGGTGTGTGCGTAATCCATGATCGCCACACCGGTATTATAAAGGCGATACAAAAACTTCAAGAAGATCCTGAGGAGAGCTTTCCTTGGCCAGACATGAGGAACCGGTGGTGCAGTCGTCACTTAGGGGCAAACTTTTTCAAGCAATTCCCGAAACAATCTTTGATGAAGCTATTCAAGAGGCTGGCTAGGCAGAACCAGCAGAGGAAACTTGATGCTTCATGGGGGTTGTTTGATGAGCACACCAGGAAGAACGTCGAAGAGAGGAGCAAGGGGCCGGTCACTCCTGGGGCGGCACAACCGCAATGCTTGCCAGCAATCGATGAGCCTAACGCAAGTGGTCCACGAAGGAGGAGCTCACGAAACATCAAGTGCTTCTCGCAGTGGATCGATGGGGAACCATTGGAGAAGTGGTCGCTGTTGCACGACACGGATGGCGCAAGGTACGGAATAATGACAACTAATCTTGCCGAGGTCTACAATTGGGTTCTCAGGGGTCTCCGTTCTCAGCCCCTTATCGCCATCGTGGAAGGTGTTCTTCACAGCACAATCCGCTACTTCAGGGAGAGACACGCGAGTGTCGCACTTCATGCGGCCAATCCCGGAGCCCTGTATTCGTCAAAAATTACTGCGTACATGGAGACGAAGGCACAGAAGGGTCAATTGCACACAGTGCATGTCATGGGCAACAGGGAGCATCGTTTCGAGGTGATACTTCGTGACAGAGCCGGATTTGGGACATCTCGTTCACTTATTACTCACGAGGTATGCCTTGGAGATCATGCAAACGAACCTAGCTGCACATGCAACAAGCTTAAGTTGTTACACAAGCCATGCTCTCATGTCCTCGCTGCATGCGGGACCGTGCGTATGGATCCTTCCAACTTCATGTTCGAGTACTTTTTCAAGAAGAGAATACTGCAAGCTTGGTGTGGGGAGCTCCGGGGGTTCAGGGTGGTGGGAAACTTCACCACTTTGGACATTTCAGCGAGGACCTGGGTTCCGGATATTAACATGATGAAGGGTGGGAAGGGTCGGCGACAGAGCCGACGTATTAGAAATGACATGGACGAATCACAAGTTGGAACATCTGGTGCACGTGGGCGATGCGGTCAGGAGGGGCACACAGCTAGACGTTGCAATGCATGTCCTGATCAATAGTTGCAATGCATGCTAAATTTCATGTACCATTTGTAAAACTTGTTCGTATGGATGTATGGACTATTTGAACTTTGTTCGTATGGATGTATGGACTATTACTATGCTTATGGACTATGGTTGGGCTTACAAGTCGTGCTTCATGTGATATATGCTGTGTATATGGATTGAGATGGGTTTGTAATGAGCTACTTGTTGTATATATGTGTATATGTTATATTCATGTGATATTTGTGTTTAGAGTGGCTCCAAAAACAGGGGAAACTCTGCCGAAATTTTTTGACGTCCATGATAAAAGTAGTTGATATGCCGACACGTTTGTAATGACCGTAGCTTGTTGTTTCAGAAATTATGATTACTGGCCTCTGAGAAGGCAATGTTGTAGCACTTATTTCGTGGAACGTACTGTTTCCTGCAAACGACTGAAAAGGCTACGTTGTACCAAATACATTGAATGGTCCAAGCTCTGAATTTATTACGAGACTACAGGCTTTGAAAAACCTTCATAGGGACATTTATTGCTACACTGGAATCCTGAAAAAGCGAAAAGATTCTCATGTTGTCCTCTCCATGGACTATGCCCACTGCACCAGATAACCTGCCTACATAAAGGCCTCCTATGTCTTCCATACCACATCTCCTCCTCAAGCCATCACAATACTACTACACAACAATGTCTTCCTGGAGGTCCGACCCATTTGGAGTGCCAGAGTGGCATGAGCGCCCGAAGTGCCATTGCGGCTTTAGGACGATGTTGTGCGTCTGGACGGATCGAGTACAACGAGCCAACTACGGCCGTAGGTTCTTCAAGTGTCCAGACCTGGATGACGACTTCATGGTAACGACGATAACTAAATCATTTGTTTCTCGTTATCGTTTTTCAACTTGATCCATGACATCTACCACGCCACATATAGCCTTGCAAGTTCATCGAATGGGTGGATCGGGTGCCGCTGGCATGGCCACGGAACCGGCCAATGGAGTTGGAAAACAAAGGGCAATACTTTGTCAAGATGACTCAGGCTCGCGAGGTGAAACTACAGATGCGGCTTGAGCAAGAGCGCCGCGTGAGGGTGGACCAAATCCGTCTGAAGGGCAAGGAGGATGAGCTGCAAAGGAGGCAGGAGCAGTTAAGTCTGCATGAAGCAGCCATCAAGCGTCAGAAGGAAGAGCTTCAAGCTCGTGAGGCAGCTCTCAAGACCAAGAGTGACAGGAAGAAGGATGCAGCGGAGCCATCTTCAGGGCGCGAGAAAAAGGGGAAATAACCACGCTACACTCAGTAGACAAAATGTAATAAACCCAACAAGTTATATTCTCTAAGGTATGTTAGGACTAGTGGTGGAGTTCTGAACATTAGAAGTACAGAGTTCCACACATGCCATTGGTCACGGCGCCAGCTCGGCGCCGTGGATCAAACGTGAAAATATCACTTACCAATGTATATATCAAACGTTCTACAGTCAATTGTTCTTAAAAAATTTCCAAAATTTTTAATGCACCTACAACATACAATAAACATAAACTTTTATTACAACTAATACACATTTTTTTCCAGTTCAAAACTACAAATTGATAAAACTCTAAAAAATCACGGGGACTGAGTAAAGACGCCCCTCTATTGGGCGACTGAACTTTTAGTCGCCCAATAGGAAAGCGACTTCTTGCAGTCGCTTGAACGTATAGCGACAGAATTTTTGTCGCCTCCCGGTTGGGCGAAAGGCGAAAGTCGCCCAATGGGTGGGCGACTGGAGCCTATTTTTGTAAAAAAAATTTCCGCGGGTATATTTATGTATTTTCGAATAAAAAATGGATTATCCGTACAAAAAATTCCAGAATCCGGTTACTGCTTGTTAGGGTGGGATAGGAGTTACTACCTAGTCAATTTGGGCCGTGACCTCGACACCGACTGCAGGCTTGGGCCTTATTTTCATATTGGTCACGGACACGCATGGTGGGATATGGCCCAGTCTAAGTTGTATGTGACGTTGGCACTGTAATGACTGAAAGTAGAGGTGTTTGATTTAGTTTTTAACTAAGATGATGTAAAAAAGAGAAAAAAAAGAAAAAAAAGGGTGGAAGTTGAAAAGGATCTCCCAACCGCAGCTAAAAGCAAAGATGTTCAATTCGGTTTTTAGCTGAAATGACATGGAAAAGATAAAAAATGAAAAAAAGGGTGAAAATTAAAAAGAATTAAATGGACATAGAAGAAAAAAAAAGAAAGAATTTGATAGGCAGAGGTGGTGGGGACGAAGATGAGGGTCGAGATGAAGGCAGCGGTGAGGACGGAGGCAAGGGCCGAGATGGAGGCAGCGGCAGGGACAGGCAGAGGCGGAAGCAGGGGCGAAGGGGAGGCCGGTAGCTTCCCAGCAGCAACGACACAAGCCGTGGGGTTCCAACCCGCGTCCGACTTTGTGAAGCCAAGCTGGACATGGGAAGCAGACACGGGTTGGAATGGACCATAATTTGGTTAGAAAGCTACTACAAAAGCATGTCCTACTAAAAATATGTGTGCGATGGGATGACATGTTTCAATTTTTCAGTTGCTTCCACATTTAAAATGAAACAGTGTATGGTTTAGGTTTCAACATGTTTTCAGCAAAATGAGTGCATGTTTCGAATTTATTCAGTAGGTCTCAATGAGGTTTCAAGCAAAGGGCAGCTGCACAATAGTACCCATCATGCCTATCATAGACGTACTTCGAAATATCAATGTGTATACTCCTGACTAACTTACATAGTAGATCGGCCTCTCCTATTGCGACCCTTGTTTTCGCGTATGAGTTTCACGAGCACGTGTTGGCGCAGAAGCCACGGCCGTGGAGCAGCCGGGCCTCGTATGGCGACTGCAAGAGCCACTTCATGCCGCAGCTGGTGTCCTCCGTGTTGTCCTCGTATGCCTGTTTTTTTCCTCCGAAGCTAGCGGCTTTTGGCTTTTGCTACAGTATCTAACTTTTAAACGGAGTATTTTCTCAAGACGAGGTCTACAAGTTAAACGATGTACACGTTAAAAGCCCAATATATGTATCATCTAAAATCGCAAGTGAGTGTTTCTTTCTTCGTAATATGTACCGTAAACAGTCAAAATTCAAAAATTTCAGCCAAAAGCTACAGCCGTTGCCAAACAGGCCCAAACTTGAAGCGAAACCGCTTCTTGGGCTTCTTGGACCCCAGCCACTGCTCCACAGCCAGAGCTTCGTCCCTGTTCCTCTCTCTTTCTCCCTCCCGATCGCCTCAAACTCTGCCTCCAGATCCATCTCCATCATCCCCCACGAGATGAGCACGGTCTCTGTTCTAGCGGGAGGTGTCGTCGCCGCTAGAGCTATCGCGGTCTGTTGTCGGAGACGGGGATGACTTGGCCGTGTTCCAGGGAGAGACGCTCGATTTCGGCCACGGGGAGGAACACGGCATCCCGCTCCATCATGCCGAAGGAATGCTTCATGGCGGCAGAGGCAATGGCAGCGCAACATGGGCGAATCGCTGACGTCAACGACGGTGGGAGTTGGAGCCTATACTGACTTAAGTCGCTCTTTTAGGCCGTGTTGGGTTCGACACTGATGCCGACCAAGTGGAGATGGGCCTGTTTGGGCCTGATTTTGTATCGGAAAGAAGAACAGTGGATAGTTCGTATGGGCTGTTGGAGACAAACTGGATTACTTCAGAAAAAGATGAGTAGAAATCTGAGCAACACTCAGTTGGCTACGACTGCGGTCGAGCGTCTAAGGGTGCCTTTGGTTGAGCTTTTGGGAACTGTTTTTGCTTCCAAAAAGCCAAAAGTCAACCAAAGGGGTGGAAACCAGAAGCTGCTTTTCAGAAGCAGCTACTTTTGGGTAGTACACTTTTGAAAGCATCTTGGACCCTACTTTTGGCTTTTGGCTTTCTGCTTTTTGAAATGGTGAAAATAGAGAGCTGTTTCACAGTTGTTTCAAGGAAAATAGAGATAGGAGGTAAGTTTTATACTTGTTTGAACCAAACAGCTTACAGCTTTTCCACAGCCCATAACCTACAGCAACTTTTCCACAGCCCACAGCTCACAGCAGCTTTTTCAGAAGCCACAGCTCAACCAAATACACCCTAAGTATCCATGTTTTCAACCCTAGATTCGACGCAAGAGCTATCTCTATACGCGCGTGTGTTTAATAGAAAAATACTTGGCTCCACTCTTAGACCACATCTGTGTGCGTGTAGAGTGTGGTGTACGTGGGTGTGTATCCTCTGTAATCTAAAACAAAAAGGAGAAAAAGACCCGTAAAAAAGTTTAGGAAAGGGTTCCGTGACTAACGTTCTCTCTTTTTCTTGCAAATGGTGCAGTTGGTTACTAACATTATCTCTCTTTTTTTTGTTGCAAATGGCGCAGTTGGTTACCGGAGTTATTTTCAAGGGTCAACAACCGAGAGGCCGTGAGATCAAATCCCGAAAATCCATTAATAAACCTAACCGTGAGATCAAATCCCGAAAAATCCATCAATATATATACCCAGCCAGTGTATGGCCATTAGTCATAAGACAGGAGTCACGAGTATCATACAAGTTGGACGGTTGCAGCACGACAAATATTGCTAGTTCTGTAGCAGATAAAAATCTTGACTCTAACAGTACTGTTACTTACTGTAGCATGGCTACCACCAAATGACACAAGCGGTGGACTTGAACCAATGGTTTTCTAATGTTGGACGTCTCAGAAGTTCGGAAGGCAAGGCATTGCCGCATTGTATTGGCTGGGTTCTCTCGGCTTCATACTTAGGTTTTTATTATTTACTATAGTAACTAATCTTTAAATGACATGTCTTTTTAAGATAGACTTTATAAGTTGATTATAATAGACATTGTACTAACTTCAACTATATCGGGTAAAATCTTATACAATTGTTATCTCTCTTTGTACTCTCTCGTGCGAATAGGTAGAATTCAAAAGTCAGAAGTCACCGTCTAAAAAAACTCACCTATTAAATATGCATCCGCATTTCCGGTTTGAACTCTTTGACGGTACTACTATCTTTGCACTGTCATGCTCAAATCTCATTACGCTCAACAACCTCTTACCATTCCGCTGGAGCGAACCAGCAAGCAGCTCTATTTACCGCACGTGTTGTCTAGGCTTCCCACACTCCACATGCAAACCACACTAGGTTGAGGCAGGCACAAGCAGTGGAGCCTCGTGTCATACTAATAGAACTTGCCCTAGTCCCCCTCATGCTTAAAGCTAAAGCAAACCAAACATCCTTGGCGTGTCTGTTCGGTGGATGCGACGCAACTCAAACTGTTCGTCCCTTCGCAATCAAAGTACACATATGACATGTCATCTCGCTTACATGTGGGCCCTCAACAAGAACGGTACGAGTACTGACTGATCTATCCGGACCAGCCAGCAGCTGGCTGTATGGCTGTATCCCATCAAGAAGCTAACAAACCAAGCTTCGATCAATGCAAGAAGCTGTTCTTGTCAAGCTAGCAGCAGTGGTAGTACTGGAATACTACAAAAACATAATGCACAGTACAACAGGTTTCATTCATGCATGGGCAACATCACAACATGGTAGGGCAGGTCCACCCAACGGATTGTTTGGTGAGCTGCATCCACGCAGAGCTGGGTGACCAACTTGGTGATCTCATGATTTCTGACAGCTAAAACAATCATGCATGCCTGTTGCTTTCAGGGCATAATTAAGCACTCGTATCCATTCTCAAATGAAAAGGAAGTACTAGTAGTATCCAAAATAATAAAAGGAGGAAAGGAAAAAAAGAAGCAAAGCACAAGTCACAGCAATGCAATGCTCATCAAACAATTATGCTATGCACAATGCACTCAAACACCTTACATTCAGAAAGCCAAAAGCATTACATATACAACTAGAAAATTTACAGGAAAAGAATAAATAGAACAGCTAAAGAAGCCCACTGAGCTGAGACTACCCTTTTTTATAGCCTTTTTATAATCACTCTACCTGGCATCAAAGCTGGCAATGGCATGTTTCATGTTAATGAATTCCAAAGCTTTCACAAGCCATGATTTCTGCCACAAAACACACCTAATGGTCATGGGGGCGGCTCACCAACCCTCTTGCCCTTGAGCAAAAGTTTGGAACCCCCATAAAATGAAACCAAAAATAAAAAAGAGGACGTGGAAAGTGGTCCACAAAAACCTTGGACCGTGGAAGGCAGAATTGCAACATGATCTGCCTTCCGATGGCAAAGCCGAACAACTGTAGAATGAGAGCACCAGGAGGAGTTCCTTTTCCTCCTGGCATGAGCCAAAATCCTGGCATGACAATACTAGTTAGCAACCTTTTTTCTCATTGTTGTATGGATTTCATCTTGAATGCATTATCCTCAAACATGATCGTGGGGCTCTGCAGCTGATCTGAAACCAACAAACAAGAATTAAGGTTCTGACAGAATTCAATTGGGTTAGAATGTGGTGTTGTTAGGCAGGAATATTTGGTAAAAAAAATAGTATTGTGCAAAGGGCATGTGGGGTGCACGGTTCTTTTAGTAAAGCAGTATTTTGTCTATTCATCGTGTGTGGAACTAAAGAACTTGTACTAGACTAATTTTCTTAGAACCTAAACAAAAGAAACAATGATTGTACTATACTCCATGTGGAAAAGAAAATTCAGCAAAGCATCACCAATATAAAGTGCATCTTTTACCTTTAGTTCGTGTAAGGATGCAGATAATGGGGCGAGATATCTCCAGAGTTCCTTGCACGCTGCTCAATCCTTCTCAGGTCCCGAAGGTGCTGCAGGATCTCCTGAAGAAGAGCAAACCCCTTGCCTCCTTTGTTCAAAGACCTCACACACTGTTTTATAAACTCCCTGTCTGCCTCAAGAGCATGCAGCCGCTCATGGACTTGATCAATTTCATTGGCAATTGCAAGTTTATCTTGCTCTTTAGAAAGTTCCAACAAAACTTCTGCTGAGTGATCTGCCTCAGCATCTTGCTTTGTTAGGAGGATATTCCCATTTTCCACGGTAGCGTCATCAAATAATGGGAGGAGCTTCTTTCCTCTATAGCTTACACCTTTTCTTTTATCATGAAGTTTGAAGCTGCTATCCTCATCATAGAAACCATTTGAGGCTCCACTTAAATGGTTCTCTGCTGAGAAATGCTTGTCCATCTTAATGTTATCAGATTCTTCATCTTCAAGGTCAAAAAGCCTCTCCTCTAGCACTTTGAGCTGTTCAAGTATGGAGAGTCTCTCTTCCTCAAAATCAGCTAGAGAGCCATCAAGTGTAACCAGATGCCTAGCAGTTTCTTGTAAAACAACATCAGTAGGAATACTGCCATTACTTCCATTAAGACCATGGGCAGATTCATCACCTTCATAGAAACTCTGGGAAAGGTCATCACTGTCCTCAGCACTTGATGATGCTGAGGATGATCCATTCTGGTCATCAGCTTTGTGCCTGGACATTTTCCTCCTCTCCTTCGCCTCATAGAGATGAACCTTGTGGCGATACAGTTCGAGCTCTCTCTCCAGATCTTGCTTCTCCTTGTCTCTCTTCACAATTAGTTCATTCAGCCTCTGCAGTGCTTCTTGATCATACTCTGATTGCTCTTCCATAAGCCGCTGGTACTGAATCGCCTCCATCTGCATTGCTGCTTTCTGTTCTTGCAAGCGATTTATCATTGCCATGGTCTCATCAGCAGCTATAGCAGCCGCACTCCTCTCATTTTCAAGTTCAGCATATAGGGTGTTCAATGATTTGCGTGCAGCTGCCAAAGCAGATTTTAGTTGATCAATACTCACCAGTTCAATGCTTTCCAGATCAGTAGACATGGTAGCAACACTTGAACCTACAGATTGCGCATCAGAGGTCACTGGTTTAGGGTCTGGCAACTCTTGTATATCACTGATACCTTCAACATGAATTGGTATATCAGGAGCTCTCTCTTCTTCGATCTCATTACAGTCTGGAGATAATTTGTCTAAGCTTGTTGAAGATCTATAAGAAATTTGGTGTAAGCTTGGTAGAGCAGCCTCAATTGGATCAACTTCAATATCATCTGTGCAATATTAATAATCAAATTTAAAAAATTAGACAACCATATTAGAGAAGTCAATCAAAAATAAAAATGCAGTGAACTGGTAGAAACAAACAAAGCACTCTTATGATCTTAGCATTTTACCTTTGCCTGTGTTGATGTTGTCATCAAAAGAGTCTATTCCATACTCAAGAACGCCAGCCTGTTCAACCTGCTTCTCTTCAGTGTTCTCATTCAAGGTCACAAGAACTTCTTCCCAAGAATCAAGTTCCACAGACTCCAATTCTTGTTTTAACTCAGCCTGTGCAATTTTCTCCTCTTCAAATTCTTCTTCAGCATGCACCCGGGGATATAACGGTAACGAATCCAATTCCTGATTCAGCTCAGCTTGTTCAACCTGCTTATCATCAGTATTCTCTTTTGATGTCTCGGAGACACACAGCGCAGCTTCCATTGGAATAGAGTCCCATCCATTCTTTAGCTCAGCCTGTTGAACCTGCTCCTCAGTATTTCCATCTGATTTGTCAACAACAAATTCATGCTCCCTGGGATCTGTTGGTGTGGAAAGCAATTCCTTTTTTAGAGCACCCTGTTCAACTTGCTCATCCTCATATATCTCGTTCCCAATAGTTATTCCCTGATCCTTGTCTTTCAATCCACTGTCCACCTCAGGAGCTGCAGGTAATATTTTAAAATCAAGGTGGGTTGCTTAGTAATATTAAATAACCAAAACTATCAGCACGGAACAACTCAAAGGACAGTAAATGACATGAGTTCACTTCTATTTTGTTAAGAGGTCCATTTCATCCTATCAACATTCAGTTAGTTCAGGCCAGTTCTCCTTGTTCTTCTGTTTCAATAAAGGTTTATCAATACAAATATGACAGTAGAGGCAGATGAAAACATGAGCACTAGCAAAAATCTAGCATTCTTTCTCTGTAAAAAGAGAAAAAGCTAAAATCTAGCATAACAAATTAAGTATAATAGCTAAAACATGAAATCTAGGTAGAAATACTCAATGAACATCTCCAACAGAGTTATATGACAATTTGCAAGATTAAATACTATATTATACTTTAGCACGGAAGGCAGGCAGACTAAAAAGATATGCAAAACGGCAGGTACAATAAATAGATATGCAGTGGAGCAATTGCAAAAGTAGGTGATATTTATAGCCAGAGCATGGGTAAACTGGAATTCCAAGAATTTATTTATCAAAGGAAGAATGTCTTACACTGCTGATCAGCTAAGCCCTCCGCGGTTTCCCATGCTTTTATCTCACTGTCGAATCCATTCTCCATACAAGCCGGTGAGACGACCAAGGCAGCAATCTCTTCATCAATCAGTCGATCAACCATATCATCCACCTTCTCATCATCAGAGGTCACCACAAAGTTCTCTTTATTGGCATTAACCGTGTTCTCCGGCACCACATGGTCTAGCACCGCCGTCCCATGATCAACTGCTTCCTTCCCTTCACCACCGGATTGAGATGACACCGCAGCCATGCCGACGTCCAACGAGTCAATGGATTCAAGAGGCATCAGCCGCTCAACATTGCCAACAATCTCAGCACACTGAGCTGCCATGACACCAATCGAGTCATCCTCCACCAATGGCTTCTCATCGAAAAGCTCGATCACAGGACCCTCCTTGGATACAAAGACCACGTCTCCATTTAGACTTGCTATGGCCCCTTCCTTGTAGCCACAATCCAGGTCGCGCGCCGCCGGCCCGGGGAGCAAGAAAGACGGCGAGTAGAAGCCGCTCTCGAGCGCGATGCCGCAGCACGCGCAGGCGAGGTCCCGCTCGCCGAGCTCGCTGCGCCTCATCCACGACAGCACCGCCTTCCCAGGAGCCGATGCCGACGCGCAGTCCTCGCACATGTCCCCGGCGTCCGCGAGCCGCCGGTGCGCGCGGCAGTACCCGAGGCGCGACGCCTCGGCGGCGTGCGCGTCGCACAGCACGCGGCGCAGGGGCTCGGCGCCGCCACGCTGGTGGTGGGGCTCGAAGAGGCTGTCGACGCCGAGGCGCGAGCAGAGGGCGCACGGAGGCGCCAGGCCGAAGAAGGCGGCGAACCTCGATATGAGGTAGGAGAAGACGCCGTTGGCGAGGAGGAGAGCTATGAGGATCCACTCCAGGAGCGCGTAGGCGAGCACCCGCGCGACCCGGTTGCTCCTCTTGCACAGCGCCGCGGTGAGGTTAGCATCCGACGCCATGGGCGCCTCCGATACCATCTCCCCAGCTCGGCTCTCTGCAACCGGAGGGAAATGCGATCAAGATGCCAACTTCGCAGCCGGAATTTGCCGTGGAAACCAAGAAAGCACAAAAATCCGTGTTTCTGGCACTAAATCCCGCGCCGGCGTTGCTAATTGGCTTGAAACGTATCGGAGAACACGATCCAAATGCGATTTCTAGTGGAACAACCAACCACTCCAAGAAGAAGCCGGTTTCTTGAACTAAACAGAACTCTCCTCAACTTGCTCCTTCCTAAAGCTGAACACCCTCCAACTACAGCAGATTGCAACAAAGACTGGATTTTTACAGGCGGAATTTGGGATCTTTAACGCGGAGAAGAAGTGGGCCTGGTGATAGTGACAGAATTATGTGTGCTAGTATTCACAAGAACAGAGAGGAGGGAAGGAGGGAGGGAGGAGGGGAAAGGAGACTGGTGAAAAGCGGATGGACATGGAGGCGTAGGGAAGGGGAGGGAGACTTTGGAGGCAGGGGAAATGAGCTGGGGCGGTGCCGGGGCCCGGTGGCGAGCTAGTACTATGTAATCCTCCGCATTATTAAGCCCTAATGGCCGTAATTAAGTAGAGCCTTAGGCACGAAAAGAACAAAGCGGAACGTTGGGAAGGTTTTCTTTTGTTGGAAAGGTTGATGAGGGTACTAGGATCTAATTAAAACGTAACAATTTTATTTGAACCTCCTATAAACATTACTGGAATCAGTATAATTCCGCAGAATTATTATAAAATTTCTGGACCTCAGCGTCTTCCAAGGGGAAAAAAATACGAAACTGCTAAAAATTTGTTCAACGTTTTTTTAGGGGAATTTAGTCAATTTTCTGACATCAGAGTATGCATGAAGATTCACGCTCGTGCCACCTCCGTCTCCATCATCGGTGAGGTAAACCGTGCTACCGTCGTCTCCATTGTGCACGTGCTTCGGACGAGGGCGGTGGGCAGTGGAGGTTGATGGGGACGACAAGAAGAAGAGAATATGAGAAGACGGTGGCAGAGCAGGCAAGCACCGTCAACAAAGGAAGATGAGTCGGTAATGGCAGTAGGGCAAACGGGCGGCGCCAGCAGAGAAAGAGGAGGTGGTAGTGCGGAGGAGATGCAGGGAGCGTGGCGGAGCACCGGTTGTCCTAGCCAGCGCCGGCAAGGCAGCAGCGAGAGAGGATGATCACAGAAAGCAAGCCGCGCCACTGCATGAAGCATATGAGGGATGTCGACTCGAGAGGATAAGGATAGGGAGAGGTTGGCTCACTTGGCTGTATAGGATGAGGATAGTGATCTGGACCATTCAATCTCCGTCTGATGCTCTAAATGTGACTGATTTATTAAGAGAAATAATTGGAATGTTAATTGGACGCTCCCATAAAAATAAGCAACGTCATTACCGGAGATTTTCCAACGGGCTGGTAGTGACAGTACTTCTGTTTGTTCATTTTCTGCTGTTAAAGTACATAGATTTTCTTGCCGTCTGCTTTTTCCGAAGACGTTTCGTTCCGATGGCGAGTGACGAGCGAGATCGGTCGCCGCGTCAAGCACGGCTTGTGTTAAGCCTCGCAATTTAGACGAGTTTTCGTGTGCTGATGATGCGTTTGCGCAGGGACGCTCGAGCGGTATTGGAAAATGGCACGGCGACTTGGTCTCGCGCTACTAGTTTATTACTGTGGAAAATAAACGTACTTTAGTATCCAAAGACGACTGGATCATACAAAAAAAATGCTAGCTTTCACTGCCTCACGATCTGGAAGAACGTGATGGCACTTCTGGAGATCCTAGCGTCTCCTCTTTGACCTGGCTTGCAGCTCGCTCATTATCCAGCCAACTCCTTTGTGCTCGTGTGGGGGTTCAGAGTGGCGTACTCTGAAACTGTGATCGCACTAGTTCGCTGGTAGTTTAGGCCAACTGATTTTTTTTTTTCGAATTCAGCTGGGAAACCTTGACGGTTGACACAGCGTATGTGCTGAGGTGTGGAGAAGTGAGAGAGATCTGAGCTGTTCTGCTGTGCTCAATATGGTTTTTTTAGTGGCTTATGGCTGAAAAGCACTGTAGCTGGCTGAAAAAACACTGTAACTGACAGAGGCTTATTTAGCATAATTAAATTTAAAAAAATTAAAAATAGGAAAAACATATTAGCCCATCACGTATAATGCAAACAAACATGGGAAAAAACCGGCAAAAAAGCTCAAAAAAACCAAAAGTTCAGAAAAAGACGAAATGTATGAATTGTGAAAAATAAGCCAGGATCTGAAGCCGAAACGAGCGGGGTTAATCTGCTGCAGCTATTCTCTGTTTTTGGAATCAGGAATTAGATGTCTGAACCCTCACAAGAAAGAGAAGTGTGTGTCATGTGAGGAATTAGAAATAAAGTGTGTGTCGTATGAGGAATTAGCTTGGAAATTCCAAAGAGAAATTGACAGCTTCTCCATCCAAGCTCGAGCAAACTATGGCCTAGTTTGAAATACAGGGGACATAGCAGGCAAGTTAAGCAGGAGTACATTGTTTTTTCGGAAGTGTTTTACAACATTCAACTGTTTCTAGAAGGAAATTAGTTAAATTTTATACCGTTCAATTTGCGCCAAAATGCTCCCGTCCATCTCCAGGTGAAGATCGGGCGGCATCTCAGTTGAAGTCAGTAGGTATTAATCAATAATATTTTTTCTGTGAGAAAACATTCTTGTTCTTGCTAAGAGGCACCTGGCAAGAAAAAAACGATCCGTACAAAAGAATCGAAATACTATTATTTGATACCAATGCAAACGCATATTGCACTCAATGTAGGCAGCGCTACAATGGGCTTCGGTTTCTAGTTAAAATTATATTATAGCGACTGTTAATTTTTCTAAGAAAAAATAAAGTAAAATTGAAAAATTGGGGGAAAATAAAAAAAAATCGTTATCATCGTGACCATGGAAAAGAATCTCTACTCCTTAAAAGTATGGGTTAGTGGTCATTGGTCCATTCTCTCTCAACTCTCTGCAGCCGTTTATTCTTCCTTGACTCTTTACACCAGTCCGATCAAATGTGCATGCCTCCTTCCAAACCATCGCTTTCCGAACCGCTCCCCGCTACGCCCACTACTTTCCTCCTCCGCTCTCTCTCCCAGTTTCCACGCCACTGCCGAGCTGCTCTTTGTCGAGGCCAAGCTGCGCCAACAGCAGATGTGGCCCAACCCTGCCTTTCTATAGTGAGCCATGCCCAGGCTCACCAACCTCATCTTCGGATCCGCCAGCGATGGCGCCACGCTGCACTGGACGCTCAGGGTGCTCTACCAACTGGCCAACCTATACATGGTAAACCTCGACCTAGAGGTGCCGGCCACTGAGTGCTTCGGGCTCGCCACTGTCGTGCACGTCTACCCCATCTACTCGTGGTTCTAGAATATCAAGGTGGTCACCAACCTGGTCACCTACTAGGGCCTGACTATGGTGGCCAACATTCTACACGCGGCGACCATCCTGCTGCGCAAGGGCGGCGACTGGGACTAGTTCATCAACCTCTCCGCCTCCGACTACCCGCTCGTCACCCAGAATGGTTAGCACAAATATGATCTGCTCCACCCCAATTATGCTCTCTTGTCATGCTATCCTCCTCCGCATCATCATCACCTAGCCAGTGTCTCGCATGCCCTCTCCTCACTCGCCCCCTATATGCATTGTCGCCACTCGGCCACCGTCCCGCCTGCTATCTCCCAGTGCCACCCCACAGAAACCTCCCCCTTTCCCTCTGCCTACAACCACGCTGACCCGAGTTAGCCGCCTCGTTGTCATTCCCTGACCAGATCTAGTCGTCGCCATGCCTCTTCCCTCCCTCCTCGAAGTCTCCACCTTGGTTGCTAAGATGGGTGTTTCTTGGTGTAGCTATACGGTGGCATCCCAGCCTAGGTCATGATGCAGTCCCTGTAGGACAACGTATCAGAGTGGAGCGGCATGGCGACAGGCGACGCCTTCGCCGTCAACGATGGTAACCTCTTTGAGGCCCTTGACGGCACCCCACGGCCCTTCATCGACCTCTCCACCAACTTCTACACCAGGTCTGCTCCTTGGTTTTTCTCGTCCAGTCAGCTCTAATATAGGTTTTCTTCCTTCCCCAATTTCTTTTTCTGATTCTATGGCCACGATTGAATTAAATGAAACACGGTTTATGAGGATGAGGAGTGGTTCTGGGAGATATTCGTGGGGTCGAGGAAGGAGGACGCGATCTGAAACCAGTACGAGTTCTTGGTGCAGCGCATGGGTGGCCCCTTGCTCTTCTCCCAAAGGAAAGGTAACTTCACTATGCATATCTTAACTGTAAAGCTTCATGTAATTTAGGACATGTGGTAATCCTGAGGTGTTTGAACTTCGAAGAGCAGGTTATGGTCTCTTATTAGATGATTCCAATGTTATTTCCAAGCATATTAGATGATGGGTATATGTACATCTAATATAGAACTATACAAAATACTTCTTTATGGAAGCGCCAATTCTTTCCAGAAATTTCATCTTCAGCGAGCGGCTAACCTCTAAGCCTGGCCTCAACATCAGGACTGAGTTAGCACTGATAGAGACCGATAAAAGGCCGGATGTATCTTCCCACAGCTTGCTACACTCTATCTAAGTTTGAGAGAACTGAACTGTATTAGTGCTTGCATGGTGTGAAAGTTCCGTTCGGTCACTCCACCAGCATGAAGAAACTTGTTTCCATGGAAGATTTAAAATTAATTGGCATGAATTCTCATGACTGTCATATGCTAATGACATAATTATTTTATATTGCAATTAGAAGTATTTCGCTGAACAAAGTTCGAGTGATAATCATGAGGTTGTGTTATTTCTTTAACGCAATTGCTCAGAAGGTCATTGATCCCGATGGACTAAATGCTCTGCAGACCAAGGTGGTGATGACTCTATGTCATCTTGAAATGTATTCCCCTCTGTTATGTTTCGATATCATGATCCATCTCATTGTCCACCTTGTGAAAAAGATAAAGATATACGGCCCCGTGTTTCCACGTCATATGTACCCGTTCGAGAGGTACAAGGGAATTATCAAGTTCTATGTACGCAATCGATCTCAGTCGGAGTGTAGCATCATCGAAGGTTATGCAACCGAAGAGGTCATTGAGTTCTACGTCAATTACATGGCTCAGATTGAACCGATAGATGTACCTGTATCTCATCATGGTAGGAGGCTAGATGGTATCTAGACCATCAGAAGGAAAGCAATAACTTTTGATCTGAATATGTACACTCAAGCCCATTTCACGGTCTTGCAACACATGATTGAAGTGTCCTCGTATATTGAATAGCATAAGGACATGCTACACCAAGAGAATCCAGACCGGTTGGAGGTTTGGATCATGAGACAGCACAACCGTCGGTTCAACGAATGGTTGAGGGTGCAATTCATTGAGAGGTTGTCAAGTGAAACGTTGTATGGCTGGCAAAATGGACAAAATTTACAATTATGATATGGCAAAGATACGATAGTAATGGGTACATATTTTATACAACAGATCAAAATAGAAAGAGTAAAGTCCAGAACTCAGGTGTCTGCATAGATGCATTTCGTGATGAGCAGTTTAGTACAACTGACCCAAGCTCCTACTATGGGCTTATAGAGTAGTTTTGGGAGCTCGACTATGTGATTTTCAAGATCCCTCTATTTTAGTGTCGTTGGGTTCAACTCCTACAGGGTGTAAAGGTCGACAAGTACGGCATCACTACTATGGACCTCGAACACGTACGATATAAAGATGAACCATTCGTATTCATAAGGTAAGTTGTTCAAGTTTTTTATGTAACTGACCCGGTAAATAAGAAGCGTCACATAGTTCTTAATGGAAAAAGAAGGATTGCTGGAGTTGAGAATGTCGTGGATGAGGAAGAGTACAATCGATTTGATGAGTTGCCTCCATTCAGAAACACCATTAGGCTCAAGGAAGAACTAAGTAATGAAGAAAGTTATATGCGTGTCAACCATCATGAAGGGCTTTATTTAAAAGGAAATAGCCAAGTGTAACGATCCACAAGGTGAAAACCCATTTCAAAATTATTCCGGTGTAATTATAAAAAAATCAGTATGTAATTAAGGAATTATTCCATTGTAATTGATTTGTAATTAAGAAATAATTACATCTGTAATTGTATATGCTATTGGAACTAATCTTGACTATGCTAATTGCGTTGAGGCATGGTCGAAGTTACAACCAAGGGCATGGTCGAAGCTGCAATCAAAGGTATGGTCTAAACAGCTGTCATGACCGTGGTCAAAGTGGCCATGGTTATAGGAGTTAATTTGTAAGTGGTCGAATCTTGCTTTCTTTCATAGGGCATGAGTATCACTTCTTGACGAAAATAGGACTATTATAGACGGTTCCATAATATAACCATCTGTGATACTACAGCATCACAGATAGTTCTATTATGGAACCATCTGTGATGTGGATTATATCACAGACGGTTTTATAAGAGAACCGTCTATCTTTTAAAGAACTGTCTGTGATAATTCCTCCTATAAGTCGTGTCCTGCTAGGGTTTGCACCCTCATTCACTTGGCCACACATCCTTTTGCCTCCTCACCGCCCCTCCCTATCGCCTTAGCTCGCCGTCACCCTAGCCAGATCGACAACCTTGCCATCGCCCCCAGCCAGATCTGTCATCGCCCCCACCGATTTCACTGTTGCCCCAGCCAGATCCACCGTCGCCTCCACCTGGTTCGACTGCCTCTCCTCCCTATTGCCTTAGCTCCAGCCGAAGGTATGAATTTGTTTCATTTTTTGCTTCATTGTCTTTTCTGTCGCACGAGCAATCCTTGTAGAAATAATTTGAGACAGTGTTTTTTCTATTAAATAGAACATATTTTTGTTAGATCTATCTACACAGTGTTTTTTCTGTTAAGTAAAACATATTTTGGTTAGAAATACATGCCGAGAGATGAAATAGCTGGGGAATGAATTTAGAGATAAATTGTTGGAGCTATTGTTTCTATTGTCTTGTAGCAATATTATACGTCGCCGAATATTCTTACATGTCTTCTCCTCCCAGCGAGAGCAGTAGTTCTGCATGTGGGAGTAGTACTTTCGATGATCGAAACTACTGAAAATTGTACAGCAAAACTATTAGATTCAACTAGTCCTTTGCTTCTAACGACTAATTTTTTCACCGTTGCGAGGGGAGAGGAAGTACCACACTTTTCCAGGGATTTGGCTCCAACGGCTAGTATTCTTGTGTGGGGTATAAATACCCCCTTGTGGTCTGTTGGAGATGTTGTTGCTCGATCCATTTCTATTCCCTTGAGCTAGTATAAATTCTGCTCTAAATTGTGCATGTGTTGCACCTTGTGAGTAAATAGAGTGATCTAGAGTTCATGTGTTACATCTAGAGTTGGACTTAGTATCCATTTGAGCTTGTGAATTTGTTGTACATGGTGAGAGTCAAGCGAGGGCTTGACTTATTACTCTTAGAGTTTACCGACTCCTAGACGGAATTGGAGGCGTCATACACAGTAATCTTCTCAAAGAAGGTTGTGAGAAAACCTGGTAAAGTTGTGAAGATTGGAGCTCACCTACCCTAAGCGGGAAAGATCTACCACTAGTGGATTGAGATGTTTCGGCTTAATTCATGAAGCCGATCCAATTCGTTTGGACTATCCTCAACGTGGACTAGGAGATACCGGCAAGTCTCCGAACACCACGGTAAAAAGACACCGTGTCTTTGTGGTTTATTTTCTTGTGTTCAATTTACTTTCAAGCAATTTACATTCATAGAATTAAATTAATTGCTTGTCATCTTAAGATTGTAAACTCTTGATATAGACTTAGGGTGTTGGTGCACTTAGGTGAATCTAGTTGATTTAGGCTTTGTTTGCGTTAAAACCAATTTGATTTAAGCTTCCACATTATATTCTTGGTTTTAGCCAAATAGCTTAAATAGAATTAAGTTAATTGAAACATTTTTTTAGAAACGACTATTCACTCCTCTCTAGTTGGCCTCCTCGATCTTACAGAGGTGTGGTCCTGGAGGTTTCGATACGTGATGAGTTGGAAGAAGTTATGGAAGGTGTCCATAACTGGAAGGTTTATAGATTTTGAAAAAATCCGTGTTTGAAAGGGTTTTAGGTCCCTTGATTTTCGGAATCGAATAGAATTTTGTGTCCGGGTTGATGAGGACACGGTTTGGAGCTCTAGCATATAAAAGCAAGGAGAGGTTAAGTGTTAACCACAACTTTTGGGAGAAAAACTTTTGGATTTTTGTTCTAGAGTTTGACAAGTGCCTTGAGGGCACTTTGTGGCCATAAAACATCATCATCCAACAATGCAAATAAACTCTTGATCCAATCCGCGATGGAATCTTGCTTTTGTTCTTAGGTTTAGCCTTGTTTTTGTGGAATCAAGTTATTTCGTGATCCGTGCAATTTATCTGATTCTTTTTAAGAATAAGTTGCAAATAGGCTTATGAACAGGTTTGCAAAGTTTTGTCAGAAATCTCCAGGTTGTTTGGAAGTTATTGCAATTTTAGAATTAGACCTAGTTTTTTATATCTCATGTTGCGATCTGAATTTCTTCGTATGTAGTTGATAATTCTTGCAATTTCTTATTGGAATAGATCCTAGATATCCTTAGCATCACGGGTGTCGAATTTATGGTCAATTGGAGTTGATTTGTAGAAGTTAGATCGATTTTCGTTCATGTTGGTTTTCAATTTTCAGGTGGTGAATAGTGTTAGGAAGTCAGATTGCCAACTCCATAGCAATCAGACTGCCCATCACCGGTCAGACCGTCACCCCCATTGCGGTTAGAACGGCCAGAAGTTTTGTTTTTCAATTTTTGTTGTTATTTTATTTAGGGTTTGCTTCTTCGGTTTCCAGTAGATATAATCTATTGTTTATGTTATTCTTCTTGTAGTTTGAGTTTTGTTTTTAGGTTCCAAAAAGCAGAGGCAAGTATTCACCCTCTCTGGTTGCAATATTCGATCCTACAATTTTGCTCTATACTTGCTGAGTTTTGGACTCACGTTTATTTTGTTGTTGTTTTTATGTGACCATTGAGGCGACATGTATTGGGAATGGGAGTAGAGCATCTACACCATATCCAATAATTATGATCTAGAGCATCACATCTAATTTCTTTAATATTGTTTTAATAAAAAAGCTTGCTAATTTGAAACTTAGTCAATAGAACCCTTATAAACTAATGATCAATGTTAAGAACTTTTCAGTACATTTCATTAATAATGTTCTATTTCCTTAATAAGCATGGTTCCGAGTGTTTTCAAGCGTGGGGTCCCGAGCATTCTTGGATGTGAGATCCTAAGTTTCAGTTGTCTTGTCTACTCTCATTTATATCACACTTATTTTATTGCATATTGTAAAACGCATGTTGTTTACAGTTTCGTAGAAGTAAACTAAAGGAAATGCTTTCAAAATCTAGTAGTAATGACTGTGAATTAAGAGAGATGGTGAGTAATAGTATTGTTACAACGTTGTAGTCGGATGGTTTGGGCACAAGGAATTGGATGCAGAATAATGCAAATTATGCAATGACGACAGCTCAGGGAGCCCTGCCATTTCAATGCACTAGATGATCAAGGCAGCGTATGTGGACGAAAGGAGAAGAGAGAAGAAAACGCAAAAAAAAAAAAGATATGGAGAGCTGGAATCAAGTGACCTGGTGTTGGCAAAAACAAAAACAGCGGGAAAAGGTGGCCACCTTCAAAGAAACTGAATAATTCGTACTTGGCATGTCAGATTTAGCTCTCCACTTCGTATTAGCCAATTCAGCCAATTCAGCAGGCAGCCTTACACACATGATTAGTCAATTCAGCTTTTGGGTGTCATTGCGGTGCTGCGTTTTTGCTGCAACTGCCACAATGCCGAATTAAGGGTGTTCGAATTAGCCGTTTCGTGCTTTTGTTTGAAAAAAACATAAGGCAATGTGAATATCTAGCTTCATCATTTCTTTTATTTTTGTCTTACTCTGCGGATATAATAATAGAGGGTCGTAGTTATATCACGTATCCTATTCCTCACTTTTCGCATTGCTTATCCTCTCTTTTTAAAAGCCACTCTTTTATTTTTGTCTTACTCTGAAGATATCGCAGAGGGTCGTAGTCATATCATTTCTAAAAACTTCTTTCATAAATTACTATTTATTTTTAGCTAAAAGATATCATTCGCAGCCAATGCGAACATCTCTGAGACTTAACTAGCTTGCCTTGTTCTTAAAAAAAGGCTTGCTTTGTCTTGTTCATTGACATTATGAAAAAGTCATGTTCAGGTCAAAATCAGTGACAAATAGCATCCATAACATAATAAGAAGTGAATAAATGGGAAAATGTTAGTAGTGGATTGGTCTAATATATAGAGAGTCGCAGTCAGGCTTGAACAAAATGGACGTCTGGTGTGAGCCCCCAAGCCCAAGAAAATAGCTTTTGCTTTCGGCTATCCGTCTTAGAGCAGGTCCAACAGGTAATGTAAATATCATTCCAATGTTATTTTAGATTATTTAAGGGCTAATTAGTCCTCCAACAGGTACTGTACATGTCTTGCTATTTTGCCTCGCTCGCTATTCCTTTGGTTCCGCAGTGTATTCCTGGCGTACGGACTTCGCTCGCCAGTTGCCTCCCTCGCGCGCTCTCCCGGCGAAATCGCCCTCCTCCCGCGTTCCTTCCCGTGTGCCAATTCACCTCCCGCGCTCCCGCTCGAGCTCTTCCCGCTGGCAAGTAATGCATGGCACATATTATTAGCTGCGAAAAGATTAACTATGTGCCACTAAAAAGTATCATGGCATAAATCATGTGCCGGCAATCCTTGAATACAGGGGCATATATATGTGCCTTGAATTGTCATAGCGACACATAGCATGTGCCGGCAATACTTGAATACAGGGGCACATATATGTGCCTTGAGTTGTCATAGCAACGGCCCAGGCCCGATTTGAAATTGTGATAATCCAAAATAGAAAGGCTGCTGTAGAGGGGGATGTATAGGAAGTATAGATTAGCCTTTTGACTCTCTAAATATGAAATTTAGCCTACCTATTATGGGTGAGTCGGGTGACAAGACGAGTGCCAGGCATGGCGCATGGCTTTCCAACGTTTAGCTTTCTCCTCTTTGGTCGCACGTACCCAAAATTATCAAATCATCGTCATCCCAGAACCAGAATAATCCGCACTATTATTTCAAATTATTTTTACTGTTTAGTACTATAACTGATTTATTATATACTATAGCTACTAATAATTTATTTAACGTAATTGAATTTAAAAATAAAAACCCATCATAGATAATGCAAAGAAATACGAGAAAAAAAATCTAAAAAGGTAAACAATAAAAAAACGAAATTAAAAAACTAGAACCAAAAACTGAAACCTAACGGAATTCATCAAGGAAGGGCATCCAACATATTAAAAGGGCATGATTACAATGGTAGTGCATGCACGTGTTAGGCCAGGCATAACAAAACGGGCATCCAACATATTATGGCTGAAAAGCTCGTGGCTTATGGCTGAAAACACTGTAGCTGGCTGAAAAACGCACTGTAGCTGGCAGAGACTTATTTAGCATAATTAAATTTAAAAAAATTAAAAATATAAAAAATATGTTAGCCCATTACGTATAATACAAACAAATACGGGAAAAAAAGAACCGGCAAAAAAGCTCAACAAAAAGCCAAAAGTTCAGAAAAAGACGAAATTTATGAATAGTGCAAAATAAGCCAGAAGCCAAAAGCCGAAGTCGAGTTGATCACCACCTAAAAACAAGCCATAGAACCCGAAGAATTATGTTAAGCACGGGGGTTAATTTAGCAAACAAGCTATCATGAAGTTGTATTTGTCCAGCATCCCGGTACGAATTGAATTTGTGATGCTTAGTTAGTTCTTTAGAATTAGAACTAAAATCAGATTTCACAGAAAGTTCAATATGCAATCAACCAAAGGTCTTCAACCATGTTGCCCCAAATTGCATCAACCGGTGCGCACACAGTCACACTTGATGGATTACTGCAGAATGGAAGAGATTGTACCATTTGAAGAAGAAAACGGAGCAAAGATAGGATGCTAAGTACAATATACAGTGTTTTAGTTGCTAAGAATTACTTTAACAAACAACCTGTGCGAGTCACTGGTTTAGCTGATGCGAAGGCACTTTCGCCATCGAATGGTTCTACCTTCCACAACGGAAAAACCAGTAACAAGTTGCACTGGTCTTGAGTCTGAACCAAGCAAAATTTAAAGAGTAGAGAGCACGGCTATATGAAGATTTGACAAAGTACATCTTCAATTTTGGTACTACTGCTACTGACCTGGCAGCCCATCCCAGCGAACATTGATGATAAGTTGCTGCGGATCATCCTCTTGTTATTGAATTTCGTACTTCAGACTTTGAAACCATTCCTTATAGAGTGCTACTGTAGTAGTAGTACGGATACGTGACGGTATAACTAGCGATGGTAACATAGAAACGGATTCGTATCCTTCTGCCATTACTTCTCAACTAAGCCATGGACCATTTCAGAAAATTTTGATCTATGATTTTTTGTTTATGGTTTTTAAATTCTAACTATTTAAGAGAAAGTACAAAGAGAGGACAGTTACATGCGATTGTAGCTGGTATAAATGAAGCTGATACAATATATATTATAATTAAATTATAGATCTCGTCTTAAAAAGTTACACCGTTTAAAAGTTAATTATTATAACATAATTATAAATTATAAGTCATAACTCAAAAAAAATCTAGACATAACTGACTCAGGACCAGTGTACAATACATATTCAAATAAAGCTAACTAACCCAAGATTTCGTGGTACTGGTGTCACGACACCTGCTTGTCCTGCTTTCAGTAACTGAAGTCGATATACAACACGCACGCAACTCATGTAATCGTGGTGTTTGGTTCGTAGATTTTGGGGCCTAATCTGATTACATGGAAGCGAATCCCGTTATGTCATGTCTGGTTGACGTACGCCGTAATCAATTACCGTGTAATCGGTTGGCACGCCAGTAGAAGGCTCGTTCCACTCCAGATCGGGGGTAATCGGAACACATTAGCGGAGTCATGCAGCCCATGACTTAGGGATGTGTTTGGTTAAGTGAATCATAGTCAATGAAATAAGATGATACGCGTAGGCTATTTGGTTAATGAGATAAGATGATATACGATTATGTTTGGTTGTTTGGATGGAATGATCTTGAATAGTTTAAGATATTGTTTGGTTTGAGGGATAAAATTAGATGAGTTGTGTTTGGTAACCTTCTCTCTAGCAATGGTGAGATTACCTCTCTCTCGTAATTGCCGTGCTCTATGGCAAGGTTGACTCGAGCTTATGACACCGCACTGTACCGTGCCAGTCGTCATGTCCACCTCACCTTTTCGGCCAACTTGACGACTTCCTCCCCAATCCAACCACGTCAGAATACGTTCCACACTCTCAATCACATTTCCCCCTCATTCAATGTTGGAATTCCATGCACAGGAGCGACAACACCGCCTTCTTCTTTGCTTCCAGCCAAAAATTGCCACCGCCACCACCCTCTCCTCTTCGATGAGCTCCTCTCTGATTCCTTTCTCTTGGAGCATCCTTGCACCTCTTTCTTTCTTCCCCCACCACCAATTTTAGTTCCCCCTCGCTCGTATGCTGCCCCTACAAGGGCTTCATCGTGACGCCCTCTTTGGCCACTCTGATAAGCTCCTCTCTACCCCTTCATGCTCATGCCCTCTCTAATTGTGCCCTTCTCCCTCCCGGCCACGGCCACCCTATTTCCTCCCTAAGCCCGGCCGTCGTGCACCATCGTGTGCCTGCCTCTGCTCCGCCCGTCCCTGCACCGCGTGCTTGGCATCCGATTTATGAGGGAGAGGAGGAAGACATAAAGGAAAGGGAGAAAGGAGAGGCAACACCTTGTGAGGAGGATGCGGCGTCCAGTAGACCGACGATGTCAGGATGGCTAGCAGAGTCAGTAGTAGAGGAGGAAAGCGGGCAGGAGCGGCTGCGTCGAGCTCTTGCACGCACAAGAGAAAGGGATGAGCTGTAACACCCCCATTTCAGGGGTCGTTAGGATTTCCTCGTAACTGTCCAGTATTGTTCAGCTGCGAGTACCGTAAACGAGTGTACATCATTTCCAACACAAGCTTAAGTATAAAACTAGACTTTATTACAAAATTAAGACTTAGTCGCCAATTTTTACACAGCGGGATGAGCAGCGCCAAGTTATATTACAATACAAAAGAACTCCACAAGCATGCTTGAGTGTAGAATAAACCCTAACACTAAGCGTCGTCTACATCGTAGGAATCTTCAAAGCCTTCCTTAATAGTTCCTTTATTGTTTTCCCAACCATCTTCTGTTAATAGTTATAGATACAGTAGCGCAAGCCTGCGCAGTACTGAATAAAATCATGAATTCATGTCAATCTCTTAGATTGGGGACTACGGTGATCACTAGGGATCTTTCTTCACCCGAGTGAAAGGTATAATTTTTCACAGTTAAAAGATGTCAATTAATTTGGTAAAGCTAATTTCTGAATTCAGATGACTAAACTAGACTTAAGGACAAAGAGAGGCATACAATGCATTTTACTACTATTACGCTTGCTGAGTACGTTAGTACTCGCCCTTGCTATTATTCTCATTTGTTAGACCTCACTCCGACCGACGAATACTTCGAGCCGGATGAAGGGGCAACAGGTACTGCCGAATTCACGAGAGAGGAGGACGGCGATTACGAGGAGCTGGGGAGGTGGACCCCTACATTACGGCTGGGACGAGTAGACATCCCACTGAGCTGAGCAAGAGAGTTCGACAGTATCACTCTGTATCAATTAAGACTATAGCTCTCATGGTAAATGTTATAATAATAGTATAGTTTCTATATTATTGTTGTACTGCACAACTTTAGTAAAAATTTATTATTTGTCGGAACAGTGTTCTACTAATTAGGCGAATAATAATATGTATATTTTAGTATAATTATTTTTTAGATAATTATACGGGCGCCACACCAAACCTCTGTTCCAACCGGGGCCTAACAATTCTTGAACCAAACGCCACCTTACATGCATGACATAATTGGGAGGATCCACGGACTGACCTATCGACGGAATTTTGACCACGATCAACAGTAGCTCAAAACCTTTATAAGCAAAGTATAACAAGAGAAGTATATGCCATTGATCATGCACCTTGCTTACAGAGCACCAACAAAATCATCTATCGTTCTTTTGTCTACAATGTAACAAAACATGTTTGTAAATAGATATCTGAACTATGATGTTTTGTTCAAGTTTCTTTTATAGTAGTATGCTTAGTAGTCTCCTGCATCCAAAATACAACTACATTTCTTTTAAAGAACCAACCTACACCGACTGCTGTAACAAAAAATAGATCTGGATGTGCAAAAACATCATCGCTACCACTGGGAATTAATAATCACTATAATTATACAGAAATATACTCAAGCAGCAACCCAAAAAATATCAAAACGCACTACGCAAAAAGGAAAACATTCGGTTGCGCATATGGGCATGTGCAAACCTTTTTGCGAAATCCAAAAATTAAAATGAACCATGGTTCCAAAAATCTCAAAAACTTGTGTGCATGCACTCTGCAAAAATCAGTTCTCCTGGAGCACCATTTTAATGAAAGAATCAATTCACAAGTTACATCACGAAATACTGCCATTCAAACTGACATCCTGCCTGCAATGAAGGGCCTAGTTACAATTTACAAACAGCACAACATTTAGAAAGACATGCTTCCGATCAGCATGGAAGCATACACATGTATCAAATATAATGTTATTTCTCTAAAAAAAGACAAAATTAGCATTTACTCCTGCATTCTTCTAATGTCATGCTGGGATCTAACAATAACAATGGATCTACTACAGTGACAGCATATGAGCATTGTATTACCATAGATCCATACATCCTAAAATGAAATGAACAAATCAGATTTGAAGTTTCACATCTGCTACCTTTAAGCTAACTATAACATGCTTCAGTTCAAACCAGATACTTAAAAACCATATCTATGTTATTGTTGGGTACTGTAATTACAATACACAGGCATTCCGATGTTGGATGGAAGTCATACTAGGATATTGATGCCCACCAGGTATTTTGTGGGGCTTAATTGTTTCTCAGAAGAAATGTAATTGACTCATGCAAGCTCCTAGAGCACAATTAAACGTGCCAACAACCACCACCAGCGGCTGGGAACTAAGTGAGACATAATGCTTTCGCTGAAAACACAATTTGCTTCTATAAATAAGCTATTGATGAAAACATTGTACAATAGTAAGCTAAGAACATACAAGTGGGATAGGCTTGCTGCAGACTGATTATTATTGATAAAACAAATTGTATTCATCATAAGTTTCATATTGCATCAAAGGATGTAATCCAACAATTTATCTAACAATCCAACCAACAAGACACTTGGTCAGACTAAGACAAGGCAGATGCTTGACTACATTATTCTCTTTCATCAGTATAGGAAGGGGAAAAAAATAAAACTTGGCTTAAATTGATCACCCAATAAATGTCTTAAAACAAATTAGACTCAAAACACAAAATCTTCATCAAAATGAACTGATCATATCAACATAATCAATCAGCTAGAACACAAAATTAGAGTATCCTTGCCAGTGACACCAAAATTGCACGACATCACTGCTCAAGTCTACAGCAGGATCACATGACAACCAAATGAAAAGCCCAAACTTCCATGATATTGGTGCATATTGCTAATTTTTGTGCATGTATAGTCTTTATACAGGATTAATATTTCTGATCATGCCAGCATCTTTTGATAAGCTACAACATTTTTTATGCAATAATGTTCACAACTCATGCTCAGTATAGCAGGCTGAATTAAGATATTAAGGTGATGCGATAGTACAAATTGCACTAAGGTGGGTTAAGAAAAAGCATTAAGCATAAAAATGGTTCACAAGGAAATAGAATGACATTCTCTCAAAGCTTGTTACAACAGCTTCTAAGAAGGTGAAATGGAAGCTACAAAGACTAGTTATCATTAACGTCAATTAAAAATGATACCAACAGCAGGAGACTACATAAACAATAATGCTGGAATCACATAATATTGTGCTGCTGAAATGATTAAACTAAACAACAATATCCATACGGATGTACATAGACATAAATTATAAAGACAGGCTAAAGCAAGACCCAAAATGAGCGAGGCACTACAAAAGGTCAAAAGCATAGCGTAATAACCTAGTTGCTATACAAATGTGGCAAAGGGTGGAAGCGCATCACCAAAACCACCAATATCTCACTTAGTTCCCAGCCGCTGCAGCATCCTCAATGAGTAACCTGAGCCTCCGGCTCAACACATCAAGCTCACCGATTCTCTGTGCCCTCCACCGCTTTGCAAGCTCGCTGCCCTCAGAACTCCCATTGGCCTTTGCCTCCCTCAAACACTCCTCAAATACATCCAGCACGGCATTTGCCATGTGATGCTCACTGCTACATGGCACCACCTTGCAGTTTCCATTCTCATTGCCAACTCCATTATACCCAATGTTGGAGAGAGCAGCCACAGGCTCAGGCTGCTCCTTCGTGATCCCATCAAGGATGCTGTCGGCTACAAGGGCGGCACCTTCGGCATCATAAAGGTGCACGCTTTCCTGCTCAAGATACATCATATCCTCGCCGTTCCCATCCGGGCACGCACCTGGAGTGGAGGAACTAATCCCATTGTAGTCATGGGAGTTGCTATCCCCCGAGCGAGCCGGGAGCGCGAGCGGGGCGGCCGCACCACCCCGCGGGTTGGCGCGGCGGCGCTTGTTCCCGGACGTGCCGGCGTTGGCCGCGAAGGGCGAGGTGGCGGCGTTGGCGGGGTCCCAGAGGCGGGAGCAGAGGTGGAGCACGTCGCGGTCGTGCGGCGCGAGGCGAGCGGGGTCGAGACCCCTGGCGACGCGGGCGGAGACGTTGCGGAACTTGTTCTTGAGGCGTCGGAGCTTCTCGGAGAGCTGGGAGCGGGTGTAGGGCTGGGGCATGGACTCCGAGAAGCGGTCATAAAAGACGTTCAGGTCGCGCGGGAAGACGAGGCCCTGCGCGCCGCAGCCGAGGAGGCCCTGCAGGAAGCGGAGCTCGTCAGACTCGGACCAGATGCGCTGGAACTTGAACGGCGGCTGCTGCTGCTGCTGCTTGAGGGGGTCGGAGGAGGACGGGGAGGAGGAGGGCGAGGACGGCCGCGGCGGGGAGCGGCGCTTGACGGGGAGCTTCCGCGCGGCGGAGGAGGGCGGGGTAGGGTCCGCGATTGGTGCGGGCGGGGTCGGGGTGGGGATCTGGATCTGGTTAGGGTTGGACGGGGCGGGGGGTACTGGGAGTGGGAGGGTTTGGTCCGAGGCCATGGCGCGCACGGATCGAGCGAGCCCTGCCCGCCTGCGAGGCGAGGTGCGACGAGACGAGACGGGACGAGGCGTGGCGTGGTGGGGTGGGGTGGGGTAGGGCGGATTGGGTCGCGGCGCGGCCGGACGGACGGGCGGACGGGGTGATCGGGGGAGGTGGTGGGATGGAGACGGCTGGCTAGACCTAGACGGGACGGGGGTGGAGATCGATTGCGTTTGATTGGGCTTGGGATTGGATTGGTTGGGTCGGCCGGAATTCGTGGATTCTGGCTTGTGCGCCTGTGTGGTGGTGGTGGTGGGGGTGGGCTCGCGGTTGCAGACAAGCGGCTGCGCGCGGCGGGACTTGGCAGGAGGAGGTGGGCAGAGCCTTGATGCGTGGACCGGTTTTTGCGCTCTCCCCATGCGCGTTCGTGGTTTGGTAGCGGCGTGACGTGGTGTTTGGGAAAAAAAAAATTAGTAGCGGCGTGACGTGGTGTTTGGAAAAAAATTTCTCCCTCCTCATCTAGGAAGGCCCTCTCGTTATACCATGTGTGCGTCATCAATTTTAAAGTAAGTCTAGATTTTTCCTCCTTTTCTCTTTTTCCAATCCTAGGCTCCCATCACTTCTCTAGTTCTCTTCCTGCAGCCATGTATTGAGCGCGTCTATCCACTTCTTAGGCTCTATGCGACTATGCGTCACCTCCACTCGTGCCTACCCTCTAGGGACTGCCTATAGGACCTAACCACTAGGGTTCAGGCCCTTCGACGCAAGGTCTCCATGGAGCACCGCTGCAACGTGCCTCATTGCTACATCACCGTCATCAGCGAGGCCTGAATTGAGGAGCACCTAGACTGGCTCGTTGCCAGCGACGAAGTCGGCGTCGCTGATGCCGATGCAGTCATATTGTACTACTCAGACGTGGAGTGTGGGCTCCTGGAGGCTGGAGCTGCAGCAGTTATTCCCGGACTACTGGACATGGCCTCCATGGACAGTGGTGCCCCATCCTCTATCGCCCCCGCCACCGTTGGCCTCTATAGCCGCCTCCAGGTACTCGCTGTTGTGGTTCAAGCCCTCTCGCACTAGGTCTTAGCGGAGCACTGTGGCTCGCTACTACCTCGCCATCACCGACAAGGCTCCAACCGAGAAGCAGTTGGACCAACTCGATGCTAGTGGCAAAGTCAGAGCGCTGCCGACGCGCCAGGCGGCCATGAGGATGGCCATGCTGTCATCCTCCTGTAGTCTGGTGGTGTTCGTGGCGACATAGAGCGGCACATTCGCAGCGGAGCAGGATATAGGCGTAGGCGAGGGCAAGCTGTAGGTGGCCTGGAGAAGCGTCGTGCAACGAGGAGGATATGGCAGGGGTAAAATTTTTGCTTTTTAGCCCAAAATTTAAAAGTTTTTTACATATGTACCCCTGGAGAAAAGATTTGCAAAAATGGACCCTTTTCTCGGCGCCACAAAATATGGCGCCAAGGGTACATGTCACGGCGCCATATGCTTTAGCGTCGTGTATTGACACGTCGGAGCCAGGGTGGCATAGCTCGGCGCCGCATAACATGGCGCCGTGAAGTGCACATACGGCGCTAACAAACTTGGCGCCGTGCTCTGGGACTTAAGCCCGAGCGCGGCCCCTCGGCCCCTCACTCTGTTCAGCCCAACCGAAGCAACCGCCGCCGCCACTCTCTTCCCCCCTCAAAATCTACTCAAATCCATCCGTTTTTCTCGCGATTTTGCTTCCAAATCGACTAAGCAAGGTGAACCCCCTCCTTTCCATTGATTTTTTGCAATAAATATGGATTATTTGAGGTACATTTCGTTTGAGAAGATTTGAAACCCTAGATGAAATTAGTTCAATTTGGCTCGGTTTTAGGTTAGATTTTCGATAGATATGCATAATGTAATAGTAGTAATGTGTATAGATTCGTTTTTAGGGTTTGATTTTTAGAAATATATGTATTTTAGGGTTTGATTTAGAAATACATTTGTTTTTAGGGTTTGATTTAGAAATATATGTTTAGATTTAGAGTTTGATTTAGAAATACACATATTTTTAGAGTTTGGTTTGAGCGAGATTGATGAATGTTTAGAAATACATATGTTTGTAGGGTCCATTTTAGAAATACATATGTTTTTAGGGTTTGATTTGAGCGAAATACATATGTTTTTAGGGTTTGGTTTGAGCGAGATTGATGAATGTTTAGAAATACATATGTTTTTAGGGTCCATTTTAGAAATACATATGTTTTTAGGGTTTGATTTGAGCGAAATACATATGTTTTTAGGGTTTGGTTTGAGCGAGATTGATGAATGTTTAGAAATACATATGTTTTTAGGGTCCATTTTAGAAATACATATGTTTTTAGGGTTTGATTTGAGTGAAATACATATGTTTTTAGGGTTTGATTTAGAAATACATATGTTTTATGGGTATGATTTGAACGACATTGTTGAATGTTTAGATTTAGGGTAAATCAATTTGATTCCAATTATTATTCATGTTGATTCCAATTTCATAATTCAATTTGATTATTATTTTTATTTATAAATCATGTTTTATAAATTTCTTATTTGAATATTTCTTAACTATTGAATTCTAAAATTTATCACAGGATGGCGAGATACCGGCTGCTAGATGAGTCCTACGAGAGGGAGCACCGCGGCAGGCTCACGGAGGACGGCCAGGTACGTGTGTGGTCGAAATATACATGTGTTCAACTTGATGGTCACGTAGCTAACTTTTATAGCAATTTTCAGGAGATACCCATACTTCGTCCTCGAACCCATGATGGGTTCCAGTTGATGCGCTACGACGACCGCTATACCCCACTGCTGCACCGTGCTGGGCTTCACACGGTCGCTAACCTATTACGGCGGGGCATGCCGGTCTTCAACCCTGCAGCTTTGACCGCACTTGTCGACAGGTGAATTTTCTCTATCGGGTCAATTTGTTTTCACTTCTATATTCTTACGTACGTAACTAATTCTTTTCTCCTTGTACTACTAGCAGGTGGAGGCCAGAGACACACACGTTCCACCTTCCCTGTGGGGAGATGACCGTCACGCTGCAGGACGTGGCGATGATACTTGGACTTCCCATCAGGGGACAGCCGGTGATCGGCCCGGCGGTGTCTGAGGGCTGGAGGGCACGTGTGGAGGCCTTCCTGGGCACGCCATTGCCTCCTGCCCCAGATAATGCCAGGCGAGGCCGCGTCTCGGGGGTCCACCTTAGATGGTTGCGGATTACCTTTGGCGAATGCCCTGTTGCCGCGGACGACGCCACGGTGAGCTACCACTGCCGCGCCTGGGTCCTGCACATGTTCGGGGCAGTGCTGTTCCCGGACGCCACGGGGGATGCCGCTTCGTGGATGTACATCCACTGCCTCCAGGACTGGGGGGATGTTGGACAGTTCAGCTGGGGGTCGGCGGTCCTCGCATTCCTCTACCGTCAGCTTTGCGAGGCCTGCAGACGCAGGGCGCCCACGTCGACGCTCGGTGGCTGCGTCTTCCTTCTGCAGGTGTGGTAATGCATTTATTTTTCCTACAGTTCTTTGTTTTTGTGCATGGCTAATCGTGTGTCTGCCCGTATGTTCGCTTGCTAGGTGTGGATGTGGACACGCATTCCAGTGGGGCGCCCTCGAGTGTTCCAGGCGCAGCCTTGGCATCCACTGGGTGTGGATGACCTCGGCCCCACTGTTGCGTACCTGTGGGATACAGTGCCAGTCCCGTTCGCGACTACTCAGCGGGCGTACGTGGATTTCAGCAACGAGTTTGACACTTTGTCTCCCACGATGGTAAGAAATTTATTTTTTCTACAGTTCTTGGTTTTTGTACATGGCTAATCGTGTGTTCGCTTACTAGGTGTCCTGGGAGCCTTACTTGGAGCCACAGGTTCTAGCGCTACCGCTCAGCACCATGTGCCGTAGGGACTCCCATATTTGGAGGATGAGGTCTCCGCTGATCTGCTTCTATGCCATGGAGATTCACCTCCCCCACAGAGTTGCGCGGCAGTTCGGCCTCGTGCAGTTCTTCCCCCCAGAGGAGATGTTGACTTCTGTTGAGTTGCACAAGTAAGTAACAATTTAAAATTCTTTTGGTTCGTACTAACAACTATTGTTGACATCTGCTATATGTACAGGTTCGACAGGGTCCGCCAACGAAAGGTGACGGACTTCGCTGATCACCACCGACAGTACGTGCAGTGGTGGAGGAAGATGGAGGAGAACTGCGAGCCGGACAGTACCCCCCACAGTAACGCCAGCTTCCGGGATTACTTGTCCTGGTACCACACTGCCACGCGCTACAGGCTGAGGCAGCAGTGGACCGATGTCGACTACGCGGACCTCGCTTCGTCCGAGGACGAGGACACTGCATACGACAGGCGTGCGAGGGAGGGCACAGTGGTCGATGCCGCTCTGATTCTCGATCGAGTGGTACGGAAAGCATGATATTTGCAATACTTTGGTTCCACACGTTTATCTCGCACTTATGTTTACTTATTTATTTAGGGGACTTCTCTCCAAACCTCAGTGCGTGAGATCGACGAGGTTCTCGGCCACCTGGACAGCGAGAGCCACCCCCTGAGTGACTTCCTACAGGTACGAAGATAATTAATTAGGTTAGATCGATTCAGCATGTATGCAATTATGACATATCATTACTTGCAGAGACTTCGACGTCGCCTCAGTCGGGCGGCAGGTCGGTGTGGTTGCCGCGCACGCACGGACGTCGCACCACCGGCGGCCTCCCAGCGCTCGGGTGCCGCTGCAGCCTCGTCGTCACACGTCGGCACGCGCCAGTCCACGAGGAGCTCATCACGCACTCCGACTTTTAGTCAGGGCGATGACGACGACGACGACGACGAGTCGGAGCAGGGTGACGACGTCGACGAGGAGCACGAGGACGAGGAGGCATCTACCCACGACGAGATTGGGATGTCGCAGATGCCTGACGCACCGTCTACTCAGGCTTCGCAGCGGCCTCGTCGTTCGGCTCGTCCCCCGAGCACGTATACTCCAGGGAGTGATGCTCTAGCCAAGGGCAAGGGGAAGGCCAAGAGGCAGGGATGTTATCAGACTTTTTCTATAGACATGCGATATTTTCAGACTTATGTGATATTTTGAGACTTTATACAGTTATGTGGTATTTTGAGACTTATTGGTAACGATGTTGTTATTTACGTTTTCAGATGTTTCATGTGTGCATGTACGTATGTGCATGTTTTACAGAAAAGTTTGTTGTTTTGCTGTTTTTTTTTGTCAGGTGTAGCTTACACGGCGCCATACCCTTTGGCGCCGAGATGTGTATATACGGCGCCCGATTGTTTGGCGCCAAAAGAGGCGACAAACAGTCTGACGTTGTATATACACATCTCGGCGCCAAATGGTATGGCGCCGTGTAAGCTATGTACGGCGCGTGAAAGTTTGGCGCCGAGATAGGGGGACTTGTAGGCACGGCGACCATTTTTGACTGGCTAAGTCAGTACACGGCGCTACGGAATGCAGCGCCGTATGTGCACTTCACGGCGCCATGTGCTGCGGCGCCGAGCTATGCCACCCTGGCTCCGACGTGTCAATACACGGCGCTAAAGCATATGGCGCCGTGACATGTACCCTGGGCGCCATATTCTGTGGCGCCGAGAAAAGGGTCCATTTTTGCAAATCTTTTCTCCAGGGGTCCATATGTAAAAAACTTTCAAATTTTGGGCTAAAAAGCAAAAATTTTACATGGCAGGGCAGGGGGCTCTGCTACTCGTCATAATGGTCATAGCGCTATTCGTGGAGAAGAAGATGCTACGAGGATTTGAGGAAGAGAAGGGGAAAGAAAAATCTGGATTTGCTCTAGGATTGATGATACATACGTGGCATAATTCGGGAGAGGGCCTTCTAGGGTGAGGATTAGAGTCCTCCCTTGAGATTTTTTCCATGCTTGGTTGTTCATAACTCATCCACCTTGCCATGATCGGTTCTTGCGACTTTTTTTTGTAGCGCTTTGCTTCTCTGGTTGGTGCACATGGTGAGGTTGGGAATTTTATTGATAAAAATGCGATGAAGAAAATAGTCTTAGTAATATCGCAATATAACATCACTTCATGCAAGTGTATATATATCCTAAATGATTGGTTTCATGGCTTTACTCGATTAATGATCAATGCCTAGTTGAACTCGAGAATCACACATTATATAGCCAAATCGATCTATTCAAAGACATGAGACTTCCTCCGCACTTAGCACTAACATAATTATCCAGTCATCGAGAAAAGAGAACAACTGCGTTCCCTATTGCATATTGATACAAATTTTGACAATAGCTACATTGGTTCCTAAAATAGAATGTACTCAATAGACACATTAGTCTAGTCCTATCATATGATACCGGTGCACACTATTTTCAGAGGTATTTCGTTCTACTTACCGTAGGGCTATAAACCCTTGTTCCATATTTCCATCATTAGCATACCAAAAGCGAGCCTGCTCATTTGGGCTGAAAAAAATATAACTTATGACTAAAATTGCATTGTAACTAGCTAAAATTATATTGTAGTTGATGGTGGCTTATTCGGTATAATTAAATTTTAAAAATTTAAAATAGAAAAAACATGTTAGCCTATTACGGACAATGCAAACGAATATAGAAAAAAAAATCGGCAAAAAAGCTTTAAAAAAGGCAAAAAATCATTAAAAAATTTAGAAATAATGAAAAATAAGTCAGAAACCAGAAACTGAAGCCGAAATGAGCGGGGCCAATTCAACAAAGACACCAAAGGCAGTGGGCCGTCCGATCGAAAATCAACTAGCACTACCGTGATAACGTGGCATCGTGGGGTGCGCATTGCTGCAACCAAGGTTCCAAAAACCGGAACCGGAAGAAATCCCGGCCGGCGGCCGGTAACGGTAACCGGCCGATTACCGGAAAAACCGGTCACAATTTGAAAATCAAAAATTGAATTTTGAGATGTTTTGAAATCGGTAACAAAAAAACCGGCTGGTAAGCGGAAAAACCGGACGGTAACCGGAAAAACCTGCCAAAATTCGAAAATCAAAAAATTATACTGGTCGGTTTTTTCAATTACCAGACTCCATCAGTAAAAATGATAACCGGCGGTTATCGGCCGATAACCACACCGGGATTTTGAGCTCTGGCTGCGACACATCCGCCGAGCAACGTCGTTTCTAATTTTCTGAAGTACCCTGGCTGCAACACATCCGCCGAGCAACGTCGTTTCTAATTTTCTGAAGTCTAAAACCCTCTAAACCCCAATCCTCTATCCGTTTCCCTCTCCGCCGCAGTCCACCCGTGGCCTGAGTGGGAGGACTTCCTCGAGAAGCTGCGGGCCAAGGGGCACATCGAGCGGGCAGCCCCCGCCTCCGGCGCGGCCGTGGATGGGGAGGCGGCGGCGGAGGACGACACGGTAGCCTCTGGTGACACTTACCCCTTCAGGGATCTGAACAGGGTGAAGAATGCGTGCCTCGAGTTCGCGCGCGAGCACTTCGATCTCCTTAGGTTGGGAACTGTGAGATGGATGCCTTTGTTTCTGTCGTGCTTTGCTTCTGTGCATGAGTTGTACTTTACTCTGTCGCAAGCTTTGCGTAGTCGGTGATGTTTCGCGTTAATTAGAATTTAGAATGCATAAGTCTTTGAATTGTTGGATACTACAGGAATGATCATGTCGGTGGCTGAGTGGGAACGCACCAAGAATCTCTAATTTGGGCCTTGGTCTGCAGCGTCTGCTCCTGAAATAGGTTGGCAGTAACAATTGCCAACAGTTCTTCCTAATGCCCTGGGAGGCCCATTTGCATACCATGTAGTGTCAGATTTGTCTGCTTTCTGCATTTTAGTTAGTAAGCCAAAGAATTTCTACTGGATTTCTGCGCTACACTCAAGCATGTTTGATGAGCACTTGTTGATGATCACATCTTGGAGCATTAACTCCCATCATAATGGCTGCTATTTGATTAACATAATAATATTTTATCCAGGGAAGCCAAAATATAAATTAACTTTAGAATCATGGTTATCAGCGGTGATTACCATCAGTAACCGATTCTTTGGACTGTTTGCACCTACTATTTTTGCATGAATGATATCTTTGTGGCTTGATTGGAATTTAATTTGACTGAATTATTCTCGCAGCTCCCTTGCCAAGCAGGATGGTCAAGCTACTTGTTGAGTGTGGCTGTCCTAATATCTTCCAAAAAGTTGTCAATTCTGCAAAAAGGCTGAGAGAATTTGTGCAGGTTGATGAAGGAGATGTAAGTTAAACTGATTTTTTTAACATTCTCTTCTCCCTTTAACGGACTTGATTTTATTTACATGTAACATGTGTTATGAATAGCGCATGTATTCATATGAGGCCAATGGGCCGGTATATATACACAAAGTACATGTGGTAAATATGCAAAGAACCCCTCATAACAATGGGGAATAACAAACTATACATATATCTCTAACACCCCCCCTTAAACTCATGGTGGATCAACAACACTGAGTTTGGAGAGGAAGAAGCTGTGTTGTGCTCGAGTCTGGGCCTTCGTGAAGAAATCTGCGATCTGAAGCTCTGAAGGCACATACTGAAGAGCAATCACCTGATCATGCACACAAGTCCTCATGAAAGAAGCATCAACTCCAATGTGCTTGGTGAGCTCATGCTTCACAGGATCACGAGCAATACTGATAGCACCTGTACTGTCTGACAAGAGAGGGGTCGGTGTAGTGACAGAAACACCAAAATCCTCAAGTAACCACCGTAGCCAAGTAATCTCTGCTGTCAAGAGAGCCATAGCTCGCAACTCAGCCTCTGCACTCGAACGGGACACTGCAGTCTGTTTCTTCGTCTTCCAGGCAATGAGAGAACCACCAAGAAAAACACAGTAAGCAGAGATAGACCGGCGATCAGAGGGATCGTTGGCCCAAGTAGCATCCGAATAGGCCTGAAGCTGTAACGAGCTGGAACGTGGAAAGAAGAGACGGCGAGAGATAGTCCCACGAAGGTATCGTAGAACTCGAAGAAGGTGGCTGTAGTGAACCTGAGTGGGAGCTGAAACAAACTGACTCAGAATATGAACTGGATAAGTGATATCTGGACGAGTAACAGCAAGGTAGACAAGACTCCCAACAAGATGACGATAGCGAGTCGGATCAGAAAGAGGCTCGCCATCAGAGAGTCGGAGGTGAACATTGAGCTCCATGGGAGTCTCAACAGTACGCTGATCAGTGAGAGAGGCGCGATCAAGAAGATCCTGAATATATTTCTCTTGGGACATAAAGAAACCATCTGGAGTGGAAGTAACCTCAATCCCAAGGAAATAATGAAGAGGACCAAGATCCGACATAAGGAACTGCTCACTAAGACGAGCCTTAACAAAGGCAATGTACTCAGAATCATCTCCCGTAATGATCATATCATCAACATACAGGAGAAGAAGAGTCCGACCACGAGACGAAGTGTGGACAAAGAGCGCAGGATCATGATCACTAGCTGAAAAACCAGCAGCAGTGACCACAGAGGAGAAGCGCTCAAACCAAGCACGAGGGGCTTGCTTAAGGCCATAGAGAGAGCGACGAAGGCGACAGACCATGCCCTCAGGAACAGAATACCCAGGTGGCGGATGCATGTAGACCTCCTCACGCAACTCGCCATTAAGAAAGGCATTCTTAACATCAAGCTGAGAAACAGACCAGTGGCGAACAGACGCCACCGAAAGGAGAGTGCGAACAGTGGTCATGTGGGCCACAGGAGCAAAAGTCTCGTCGTAGTCAACACCATGCTGCTGCTGAAAACCACGAGCAACAAGACGCGCCTTATAGCGCTCAAGAGAGCCATCAGAGCGAGTCTTAATCTTATAGACCCACTTACATGTGATGGGATGAGAATGGGATGGAAGAGGAACAAGATCCCAAGTACCAGTACGCTCGAGGGCAGCAATCTCCTCGGCCATGGCAAGCTGCCACTCAGGGTGAGTAACAGCATCCCGGTAGGAGACAGGCTCACGAGTAGCTGCGCCAGCAAAAGCAAAACGGGCAGGAGGCCGAATCGACTGGCGATCGCGGAGAGCGTAGCGAGGAGAAGATGACCCATCAGGGGAGGATGGAGCATCAGAAGAAGATGGAACATCAGAAGAAGATGACTCATCTGGAAGATCCTCAATACGAGGTCGACGAGTGTAGACGATAGTGGGAGGAGCCTGGGGAGTCGTAGGGGACGACACAGGCGGCGACAACGGCGGAGAGGCCACAGGGGGAATATGTGGAGACTCAGTAGGACAGGTGGACGAGGGCAAAACAGATATAGGAGTATCTGGAAAGGTCAAGAAAGACAGAGACTCCACAGAGGAAGCCGAAGGAGAGGCAGGACGTGGGTAGAATGGACGAGACTCGTCAAAAGTCACATCCCGAGAAACCCGTATCCGACGACCAACAGGATCCCAGCACCGATATCCCTTGTGCTCGGCACTGTACCCCAGAAAGACACACTCAACAGACTGAGCGGTCAGTTTGGTACGTTCTCGAGGGGCGAGGAGAACATAGCAAACGCAGCCAAACAGATGAAGGGCAGAGTAGTCAGGAAGAAGACCACAGAGACGCTCAACAGGGATTGCACCCTTGAGAGCAGAAGAGGGCTGAATGTTGACGAGATAGGTGGCAGTGGAAACAGCCTCGGCCCAAAAGTGAGGTGGAATAGAGGCGGCGATCATCAGAGTACGAGCCGTCTCAAGGAGGTGACGATGCTTGCGCTCAGCGACACCATTCTGAGCATGAGCACCAGGACAAGAAAACTGAGCGAGAGTGCCCTGCTCAGAAAGGAAGCTGCGCAGGTGACGAGAGAGGTACTCGCCAGCAGAATCAGCACGAAAGACACGAATAGGAGTGGAGAACTGTGTGTGTATCATAGTGGCAAATTATTTATAGATGGGCAAGGCCTCACTACGAGAAGACATGAAATATATCCAAGTGTGGCGAGAAAAATCATCTATAAAAATGATATAATAACGATGACCCCCTTTCGAAACGAAGGGAGCCGGACCCCAAACATCTGAATGAACAAGATCAAAAGGACGCTGAGACACAGTCTCACTATGAGGATAAGGAAGCTGAATCTGTTTACCTAACTTACAGCCCTGACAATCTAAAGACACGTCTCCTGAGACAGACCCCAGAAGACCACGACGAACTAAGGACGACAGGCGAGATCCACACAGATGCCCAAGACGGTGATGCCACTGCTGGAAAGAGCCGGTAGACGAAGTGGCAGAAGCGGAGAGACTGGCGGCGGTGGTGGCAGCGGAAGGAAGATGAAGCCAGTCAAGCTCCCAGAGACGCTGTGAGTCACGGCGCCGAGGGCCAGAACCAACCAGAGCTCCCGTGTGGCAGTCCTGAACACAACAAGAGTCAGAGTCGAGAATAACTCGATAACCAAGGTCAGTAATCTGCCCAGCAGAAAGAAGCTGCAAGGTAAGGCGAGGAACATGAGCAACAGAAGGAACATGAAAAGATGAGTTGCTAAGAGATCCTCGACCAGAGACAGAAAGAGATGTACCATCAGCAGTAAGAACACTGACAGGAGAATCAAGAGGTGTAATAGAAGACAGAGTGGAAGAATCAGGAGTCATGTGAAAAGATGCTCCAGAATCAAGAATCCACGGGGAGGTACCTGACTGTGTAGGAGGTGGTCTCTCAGTGCCTGAAGAGTCAGTAGCAGAACCTGCAGAACCTGTCGAGGGAGATCCTGAAGCGGCAAGTAGGCGTCGAAGTCTGGCTATCTCCTGCTCGGTGAGAGAAGCTGCTGAAGAAGTCGAGGCAGACGTCGTCGTAGAAGCACTAGTGCCAGTAGAAGAACGGCGTGAAAGATGCCGCTTCTTCTTGTAGCACTGGGACTCAGTGTGGCCATCCTTGTCGCAGTAGGAACAGTGAGGACGGCCACCTCCAGACTGAGGACGGCCACCACCACCTGTGGTAGCCGCTGGAGGAGGCAGTGTAGCAGGCGGACGAGCGGCGAGCACAGAGGGGAGTGGCATCAGACCAGCACCACTCAAACGAGTCTCCTCTGCGCGTATCTCAGTAAGAGCCTCCAGGAGAGTGACACGAGGGTGGCGTGCAAGGAGCTGGGCACGCCTTTGCTCGAACTCAGGACGAAGGCGAGTAAGGAACTCGTAAACCCGCTGAAACTGTAGATCAGCACGTACCTCCAGGCAGCACGGACAGGTACGACAGCCAGCAGTGCGAAGTGAGTCCAACTGACGCCAGACAGCAGAACTCTGAGCGTAAAAGGCGTCAACAGTAGCATCATCCTGCTGAAGAGAGTGCTCCTGGCGGACCACGGACAGGTACAGGGCATCACCAGAGGGCTCGTAGCGCTGACGAAGATGAGTCCACATCTGAAAAGCCGAAGGGAGTCCCACAACCTCAGAAGAAAACTGAGGCTGGACACTGGCGATGAAGACAGCAGCAGCCCGAGCGTCGTCATCATACCACTGAGTGTAGACGGTCAGACGATCCGTGTAGGAATCCAGAGCCTCCTGGTAGGCAGAGGCAGCTTTATCATCAGCAGCAGCTTTATCATCAGCAGCAGCTTTATCGGCTGTCGGAGGCAATGCAACAGGCGTAGGCTCCGTCGGAGGAATAGGGCAAGGCGGGCAGGTGACATCGCCAGAGAGGACGCCCCAGAGACGAAGACCACGCATGTGAATGCGCATGTGAGACACGAAGTCGGTGTAATTAACACCATCAAAGATCACCGGGCAGCGAGGGAGGGCAACGGTGCCCATTGGTAGGCGGCGCTGGACGGCGCGGCGACCAAGGCAACGAAGTCTAACAGGCGGCGCTGAACGGCGCGGCGGTTAGAACGACGTTTTTTTTTGCTTTTTTTTTGCCTTTTTTTTCTTTTTTTTTGACCGGTCAAACCGACCGGCCTTACAAAGCCGACCGAGGGAGGCCTCGGTCAGGGGCGAGCGGACCGGAGTCCGGCGGGGGCGGCCGGCGGCGGGGCTCCGGGCGGACCGGAGTCCGGCGGGGGCGGCCGACGGCGGCGGCTCCGCGGCCTACTTCGGCGGCCTGCCTCGGGCGAAGACGGCGACCAGGCGGCCGACGGCAGCGGCGATGGAGGCGCGGGGACCGCAGCGGTGGAGGCCGGCGCGGATCTGGCGATGGCCCGGGCGGTGGCGCGGGGAGGCGCGGGGGGAGCCGGTCTCGGGCAGAGGAGGCGGAGCGGCGGCCTCGGGCGTGGAAAGCGGCCAGCAGCGGCGATGGAGGAGGTCGGCGGATCTGGCGGCCGAGTGGGAGCAGAGGAGGCCGGCGGGGACGGCAGCAGCGGAGGAGGCCGGCGAGGCAACCGGGTGGGAGTCGGGCGGGGCCGACGGCACGGCGGAGGCCGGGAGTCGGCGACGGCGGCGGCGGCGGCGGCGCAGGGAGGCCGGCGACGGCGCGAAACCCTAGGTAAACCAAAACCCTAGTTTTGGCTCTGATACCATGTTATGAATAGCGCATGTATTCATATGAGGCCAATGGGCCGGTATATATACACAAAGTACATGTGGTAAATATGCAAAGAACCCCTCATAACAATGGGGAATAACAAACTATACATATATCTCTAACAACATGTTGGTTTCTTTACTTACAATTTACTTTGACCTCACAAGAACACACTCAATATTTTGTGCTTTAATACAGGCATGCGGTGCTTGCAAATTACGTGGATCCTGTGATAAAGCTTATGTCATTCCAAAGGCTGAGGAAGGAGCTCGTACCATTGATGTTGTAAACATACTGCTAAGTTATGCAATAGATCCAACCAGCCTTTCAGGAGAAAATTTTGTTAATGGGGGCGTGCAAGGACATGCAAGAAAGCTGCTTTCAGAGCTTACTATGCTTAGTGACACAACAATTGATCCACCTCATCCTAAACCTGTATTTCAAACTTCTAGCAAGCGGGAGTCATTGACTAAACTTTCTGTTCGAATAGTTCCATATTGATTGTGAAAGGGTAAAGAACCTAACTTAAAAGTAGGAAAGTTTCCCACCTTACAAGCCAGCTTTGGGGGATGAGAAGGCTCTTACTATGGAACAAGTGGTATTAGAATCCGGTTCTAATATCTCTGGCCCAATAGATACTAGTGTGTGAACGTTCGATAGATCACGACCCTGAAGGACTGTCGATATACGGCGAAGGGGGTGGTAAACGGCTGAGGGACACCATTGTGTGAAGAGAGAGATTGTTGGAATAGTCTCATATTGTTTGTGGAAGGGTAAAGAGTCTAACTTAAAAGTAGGGAAGTTTCTCATCACATAAGCTAGCTTTTAGGGATGAGAAGGTCTTTACAATCCAACACTTTTTGACAAGGGCATACAATCAGTTGCAAAATCTTGGGTCTCAACTGGAAAGGGTAGAGAAACAACTGTGACTGAAATGAAGAAGGGTGATTGGCTGTGCCCGAAGTAAGTTCTTTATGCTATATTAGCTGTGTTATGCTGCCCTGCCTTCTGTTTGTTGTGAACCTTGCAATTTGTTTTCTTTACATTGCACTGTAAGATTACGAACGTAGATATCTTGATTCTTATGACACGTCATGCATAGACTGAGCATTAGTTGTGTGTTGTTCGTTGTTGTTTTATGATGATTCTCTCAGCTAGTATATAAAACTAGGTACCAATATTATTAGCATCAGTTATTTCTGCTCGGATTTAACTTGTTCTGTTGAGTGGTGGGTGTATGCACTTTTTGTGCTTGCCAGTTACCACAGTTAAGAGAACATGACAATTTTACTTCCTATCATATTACAGAAGGCCATCTATATGATTATTATTTTATATGGTGCTTACTTATCTCCATTTGAATGCTGTTAACTAATTCATTAAAAGAATTTGTTTTATGGCAGAGTTTTGTATGCTTGTTTACCGCTTACTGTATTGTAGATTATTGCTAACCATCAGACGATTTTGTGCCTTTTTTCATGAAAATGACTACAGCTTTTAATATGATTCAAAATAGCTTTTGTTATTCTATGTGATAGCCAAGTTTTTCTTTTATATTTTGTTCCTTCTAAGTTAAGCATTCTGACTTCATGGTTGAAGTTGTCTGTTTGTTCTTTTCTATTCCAATATTTTGTACTTTCTGTGTTTGATTTTGCACAAGCACAATGTATGCTATACTTAACCAGTTAACCCAATGGGCCTTGACGTGATCAAGCTGTCACTGTGTTCTCTTGATTAAATATGAATAATCCCGATTCTGGAGCATCTTGCTGTAGCATGAGACATTGTACTGTACTTGTATTATTTCCTTATTTGCAAAGTCTATTTGCATGTGCAACGACAGCCCATCTATGGAAATTTGAACCAAATTCAGATATCAATTACGTACTGAAGGCAAGTTCGAAGTACCTGTTGGAAAACCATATCGATTTCCTACTTCCTAGTACATCGACAGATCATCTCATAAAAGATTAGAAGGTGACTCCCAGAAGCACAAAGAACCTTTTAAAATCAACTTAGAAGCCTCATTCCCGATGCTGTAATTAAACTTGTTTGAATCCTCATAACCAGGTTCTACAGTTTCTCTTGATGAGTACATCCAAATAGGCTGGGCTGCCAGGCTTATAATAATTTTTTGGATACGTTGCATAGTATAAAATGCTTCTATGCTTCAATAAAAAGAAAATTGCACAGGTTCTAAAGCAAATCTTGAGTTAACTGGTTCATCTGCAACAACACTTTAGTATTGGCTGGAGCTTCAGAATCTATGCAATTGTCTTTTGGTGTATCATAGAAGCACACCTTAGATAGAATGTGGGTTATCAGCTTATGATTGATTTTGATTTGACAACAGATAACTTATTATTTGTTAAGCCGTGGTGCCAAAAGGTTAGGTTAATCTGTGGCCTCTTGTTCACTTCACGGTTTTTCTTTTATTTTTTTCATGCTTGTGTGGGAGGATGTTGAACTGTTGGTGGCTGTCTGGCTGATTATGTCTTGTTAATGGACTCTTTCGTAGAATTCCCATCATTCTGGCAGTTCAACTTCTTAAATTCTGCTCGAAATCGGCGCTGCCTTGAATGCAAAGCAGATGGACCAAGGAAGTTAGAAGCAGCCACCACCGAAAAGAAAATGGGAGATTGGATCTGTTCACAGTAATTATCTAATCTTAGTGTACCTTTTCTTTTATTGTTCAACACTGTTCTATTTGCATTTTAGGCGCTACTTTATGAACTTCGCACGGAATAAGATGTGTTTCAAATGTGAAGAATCACGACCAAAGAGGCAGCTCAACCCTGGAGTGTGGGAATGCCCCTCTTATGTGATTACCTCAGTCTCTGTGGCTATTCTCTACTAAACACACTAATAAAACATTATCTCCCTTTATAGGTGTGAATTTGTGAACTTCCGGCGCAAGTGAGAATATCTAGTAGCTATACAGATTTGGTGCTTTGCATGTAGCATATATTGTATTGCCTACATTTTAGTTGAGCAATCCAATGTAGCATATATTGCCTACAAGGTTTTCTGTGTCGCCGTTTGTGTACGACGAGGAACCCAATGATAACCGTCGCATGACAATTGACAAATCTACTTTGCTTTGGACGATATAGGAAGCATGCTGAACCAGAGATTCTTACAGCGACGGCTATCATGCACAAAGTAGCAAGTTCCTTCGGAGATAACGAAAACAAACATGGCTCCTACAGATGACACACAACCAAATTCGTCTAAACCTTAACATTGCAATCCGTCTACAAAGAGCAGGAAGAAACTAGTGGCTGGAACCGCGACGTTCCTGCTTCATGGTAGTCATCCTCCGGCTGGAAAGTCTCCATCCAGTCTTATTCCGGCATCGCGTGAGAATCGAAGACACAGAAACACACGCACTCATACTTTGCCTGTTAACACACACACAAAAAAGATACCCCTACATCTAAATGACAGCGGACAGCCCAACATCATCACATCAAGCTACACTTGAACCTCAGATCGCCTCCCTGATGACAAGGTTGATGCCGAATGACGCCGTGCAGATGATCAGCCCAAGCACCGCCAGGAAGTTGAGCCCCCTGCAGCATTCACCGGAAGCAGACCGACCAACATCAGAACCACTTTGATCAAAAGATGACTTATGCTTCTGAGGAAAGGGGAAACAACGAAATGCTAGCGTGCTGATGCTGGTTCGGCTCAACGACGCATTAGTCGGTGTCATACGCCGCAAATTCAGATAAAGCAGTCGTTCACGCCAATCCTTCTTGTTACTCATTTCAGAGCTTGCAGGCAGTTCAGTTATAAATTGAAGTGGTTGGTATAGGACAAAAGGCCGGGTAGGAGGATTACAATCTGCAATACCTACTGACCAATGGCCGAGTCCACATCAAACTAGCAATGATATATGCAATGTGAAGGAACCTCGCCTACCAACCAAGGTCTTCGCTTATAGTAATGACCCATGTGAACATTGGAAATTTGGACAAGGTAGCGGATGCAAGTAGCTGGGGCCTTTGCTACAAATGGATTATGGCTTATAGCTTATAACTTCCTTCGAACAAACGAACGGGATGGCTCTCCGCCGCTATTTCAAATCGGCTTATCAAGATAGCCTTTTAGAAAAGGCTTATTAGCTTTCGGTTCATTCGCACGAGCGTTTGCATCAGAACCAAAAGCCAATAAACCATAGCCCAAAAGAACAGCCGAAGAAAAAAGGCACGTCTAACATCTTAAATACCAGAATACTATATGAACAAGAAGTTCAACAAACACTTGAAAGCTACTCCACGTTGTCAGTGAGAATTTCAAAATATACTTGAAAGCTACTCCACGTTGTCACTGAGAACCAATAAACGCACCTTTGACATTTTTAGTGGAGTAAACAGTACCATATCGAGCACTGACTACCTACTTACATTTGAATGTAAAGCTACTAGTATTGAGCATTCTGGTTTCCGTAATCTTGCTAGTTCATCCGGTTGTCTAGCTTTTATTTTTCCCTCTGTTTTGTTTTTCTTTTCTTTGGTGGATGTTGTGCTACGCTCCCGTTGTATCTGGACTTTCCTTCTATCTTAATTAAAATGACATGCAAAGCTTTTGCATGTTCTCAAAAAAAAGTATTTGAGTATTTAGGTATGAAGTCCACATTAACTTGTTGTATCTTTGGTTCACTACTACATCCTATCCATAAAATAAAATGGATTAGGCGCATAAAGTTTCTAATCACATTCATATACTCCTTGACCTCAAGACTGAAAATCTCCTAAGAAGCCAAAACATAGAAACCAAGTTAATCTCTACTACTACTCTCATACACGACCCCCCCCCCCCCCCCCCCACACACACATCCACCAAATTTTTATAGCATTATCACCGTTAACCAGCCTTAGGCACCTGACTCTTGTCTATGTTATCTGCTTATGCACCAGTTAAGACGGAATTTGAGATAGGAACATGGTGCTAATTGCCGAGAGAAACATACCCAATCTTGAGACGGTTCTCGGGGACGCCGGTGGCGTAGCCCTTGAAGTAGAAGAACCTCGCGACGGTGTAGAGCACCCCGAGCGCGGCGGCTATGATCGGGTGCTGCAGGCCGCCGAGCAGCAGCATGACGAAGAACATCGGCATCATCTCAAGCGAGTTCTGGTGCCCCCTCTGCACTCACAACACATAGTCGTCAGAATTTGAACACACTGCGCCTTCGAAGAAACACACAACGCAACAGATCAGAAGCGCAAACTTGCGGACCTGGACGCAGTTGAAGAGCTTGGCTTCCTTGTTCTCCGACTCGACGGCGTACAGGTTGGGGTAGAACACCTTGTACCTGAACAAAAACAGCAGCGAGGAACCGCAAGAAATTCCATCAAATTCCACCAAACAAGATGAGCAGAGAAGAACCATGGAGACGAACAGGAGCGGAATTTCGCGCGACATACTTCTTGCGGGCCTTGCCGACCTGGAAACTCATCCAGAAGTTGAGGAACGCGTATGCCACCAGCACCAGCACCACGTACCCGTACTCCTTCGTCAGCTCGATCGACACGGCCATGGCTTCCTCTGCCTTCTCTTGGTTTTTCCTCCCTTGAAATCGAGACTGGGGAGGAGGGGATTGTGGCTTGGAGGTCACTTGGAACGGAGGATGTCTATCTTATAGGAGACTGGAGGCGTCTAGAAGGTTCCAGCTTCTGTGTCTGCCCTCCGGCCCAAGAAAGCTTTGACCGATTCCTTCGTGGGGCATATGGGCCACAAGATGCCCCCATTGGGCTACTTTACTTTATTACTTTTCTCTTTTTTTCTATCGTTTATTTCTATGAGAAGGATCGTTTGACCTGGATAAACTTTGCTGGTAAATCTGCCCAAAGTCAATGGGAGGCTCGTAAATTCCATTACGTCATGCGTGATGCCTATCTACAGGTCCAGAAATGTTCAATGTTTGAAACGGAACTATAAAAGTACTACCTGTCCACTTAACGGTTTAAAATTGGAACAAAAAATCGTCTCCGAAGATCTCCATCTCCAGGCGATGCTCTAACTAACTTTTGATTTAACCTTTTAATTGTGACTTTTAGCTTTTGTATGAAATTACACTGTAGTGGCTGTTGCTTTTTCTAAGAAAAAATAGAAAAACGTTATATCGTCACAGACAATGTAAAGAAATAAGAAAAAAAATCAAAAAAATTAAAAAACTAAAAATAAGTTAAAATTAGTAGTTGATGTGTTTCAAGTAGTTTCTGATTTAAATAAATTGAAAGTCAAAAAATCAGGATCCAAAGCTTTTAGGAGTGGCCCTGAATCTATCAATGGTCTCCTAAATTTTGTTCGCTTCGGAGACCGCGCGCAGAGAAGTCAAAAGTGTTCGGTTGGTGACAGTAGACACAGACGATGTTTTTGAGACGTATTTTCTACACGCAGCTGGTAGAGTTCACAATGGATCTGTCGTGGAGAAGTCTTTAGCTTCGACTATGGATGGCAACGGGTACATACCCGCTGGGTATTACCAATCCATACCCGCACCCGATAGAGATAACTCTACCCGTCACGATACCCGTACCCGCACACGGGTATAGAAACTTACCTGTACCCGCACCCGCGCGGGTATTTATACCCGACGGGTAACCCATACCCGATGGACTAAATCATTTGCAGACCTCATTTCCACAAAAGCACAGACATTGCAGTAGTAATACCCGATCAGTGTAACCAGCTTAACCAACACAAAAGCACAGACAAAGCAGTAGTAATACCCAATCAGTTTGTCACCATGCTCGGTAATGTCTCCACAATCCACAATAGCAAATTATATGCATCACAGCATCAGTGTTAGAGGACTAAAAACCAAGTTCATAAGTTATCACAGCATCACCCGATCAGTGTTTTTGGCAAAAAAAAAAAACCAAGTTCATAAGTTCATAGCAGTAGCAGCAGACTTCTAGGAGAGTTTCTCATTACTGTCATCAAATGTATATCTCATTACTGCAAAGTTTTCCTTAAGACACATTTCTTCTAGCAGCAAATGTATACAATAGGAGAGTTTCTGCCAATTCAAAAGTAGTTTTCCCCCTCTCTTGTACATTCTAATTATTAGCAATGTATATAATAGGAAATTGCAAGAGAGATTGAACAAGAACTTGATTAGTTGATTTACAATACATGAGCTACTGTCTACTAGAGAATACCCGAGGGAGCGACGAAGGTTCTGGTTGCGGACTTGGCGAGTAGCAGCAGCTGTAGTCGTCGGAGACAAGGGCGGCCGGCGGGCTATCTCACCAGTCCTTGTCCTTGGCTTGACGAGGCGTCGACTCACGGCGGCTGCGGCTTGCTTCTTCTCGGCCACACCAACACGGCTTGCCTGGACGGTCTCAAGCAGTGGAAGCAACGGAGGAGCAGCCGGGGCAGCCGGTGGGTAGGACTGTGCATTCGGTTAATTCGGTAAAATCGGTTCGGTATGTACGGTATATACGGTAAATACGGTATTGTTAGTTCGGTAGTATACGGTATTTTTAAAAATACGGTTCGGTATCGGTAAATCCCAATTTATTTCGGTGCGGTATCGGTAAATACCATATTTACCAAAGTTAACGCAAATTGTAAATAATATAGTAATTAGCGAGACAAGTAGACTGGATGGCATGACACAAAAAATTTCTGAACACTACAACACTACGGCGGCTATGCAGGAAAACGGAAGACTGCATGTAGCCATGTAATCGGCTGGTCTTACATGCTCTTTCACAACTAGAAAATAAGTTAACAACCCACGCTACAAGCATAGTCACTGCAAATCCAGACAAATTTTCATTGGCATGGGCCATGGCATCAGAAATGATCAAAAGGAGGTGTCTGGATCCAGATTTCCAGAGGCAGATAGTCCAATATCATTGTTAATTTGGTGCCATGGAAAGATGATTAGGACGATGTTTACTGATAAACATTTATATATATATGTATGTGGTGCATAATACCGTCACGGTTGCTTGCGGTCCCTACCTTTGAGAGCAGAGACCGGAATGCATGCCCCTGTACATTCCCTGCTATTCGGTATATCGGTTTGTTCGGTTTTTTTTCGGTTTTTCCCGAAAAAACCGAATACCAAAAAAACATAAAATATAAAAACCGAACCGAAAACCGAAAACCGGTCAAACCGAGTTGACCGGTTCGGTTCGGTTTTTTCGGCTCGGTTTTTTCGGTTCGGTTGAAATGTGCACAGCCCTACCGGTGGGTCGTTCTTGCTCGTGTCCTCCGGATCCGGCGGGTGCAGGTCGGCGTCCATTGCGGACGGCGTCGGAGTTAGAAAAAGGCAAAAGGACAGCAAGGTTAAGGACTTAAGGACTTAAGGATGAGGAAGAGTATCACCGGCTGTCCTCGTGCGTGGTGCCGGAGTTCGCCGCCATGGATGGAGACCGTGTGCGGCGGCGGCTAGCAGGTGGAGGAGGAGACCGAGAGAGGTGTGCGGCGGCAGCTAGAAGGGAGAGGGGGAGGCCGGATCGCCGGAGGCAGGAGGGGAGACCGTGTGCGGCGTAGATCTAGTGCGGCGGCGGCGGCTAGCAGCGAAAGGGCGAGGGAGAGGCCGGATGCAGGAGGAGAGACCGGGAGAGGTGTGCGGCGGCGGCTAGAAGGGAGAGGGGGAGGCCGGATCGCCGGAGGCAGGAGGGGAGACCCGGAGGCAGGAGGGGAGACCGTGTGCGGCGTAGATCTAGTGCGGTGGCGGCGGCTAGCAGCGGGAGGGGGAGGGAGAGGCCGGATGCAGGAGGAGAGACCGGGAGAGGTGTGCGGCGGCGGCTAGCAGGGAGAAGGGGAGGCCGGATCGCCGGAGGCAGGAGGGGAGACCCGGAGGCAGGAGGGGAGACCGTGTGCGGCGTAGATCTAGTGCGGCGGCGGCTAGCAGCGGGAGGGGGAGGGAGAGGCCGGATGCCGGAGGGGAGACCGGGAGAGGTGTGCGGCGGCCGGCGGCGGCTAGCAGGGGGAGGGGGAGACCGGATCGCCGGAGGCAGGAGGGGAGACGGGAGACCGTGTGCGGCGACGGCTAGCAGGGGGAGGGGGACGATCGGACGAGGCCAAAGGGGAAATGCGGTATGCCGCCGCAGGAATGGGAAACGCTAGGGTTTTGAGAGCACTCGGCAGTCCGCAGTATATGGGCCATGGCCCATGAGCCCATCAGTATACGGGTATATTTTACCCACGGGTATGCGGGTACGGGTATTATATAGCTGTACCCGCACCCGCTCTACCCGATGGGTAGAGGTTTTTGCCCATCAATATACCCGCGGGTGAAGATATCTATCCATACCCGCCTCCTTATCGGGTAAAACTCATCGGGTACTCGGGTTTCGGGTACCCATTGCCATCTCTAGCTTCGACATTCAGAAAAAGAAACTGGGTCTTCAGAAGCAAAAAGGAAAAGAAACTGCAAACTGGTACAGCACGATGTCAAAAGTGAGAGAAGGAGGGGACCACGATGGAAGAAAGATGATGTTCAAGTTTGGTAAATACTAACTAATCCGTTGTGTTTAGTCGTTGTTTCCCTGTTCAGATCACAGCAGACAAGGCATGCAGCATGCTGAACTAAACTCAGTTTCCACAAAGATTAATTGGAGTCGGACATGGTTTGATCTTTGTGGCTGCCGATTTAGTGTTTACATCTATAAAATCATCATGTAATACGGAACTGTATCCACTTTTGAAAGAACCCTAAATCTAATACCCTAGCTAAGTAAGTAATTAGCGGGAATTAAAATTAATTATTGCATTCCATCAAACCTTATTACAATTAAGATTACAAACTGAATTACATTGTGGCATTGCATTTACAATGGCAAATTACATTATTTTCATTACAAGCATATTTTACAAAATTGGAAATAAACTCCAGCGTCGAGGTCTTCGGCGTAGGAGCAAATGCGCGTTTCTTCGTTCTTCGCCTGCAAGTAGAATTGCCGTTAGTATCAAACCAACCCTATTTTTCGTATGTAACTAGGGAACTAGATAATTAACAATCCAAGAGAGAATAAATAAAATAAATAAAGTTGCCATCAGTGCCCCTGGGCTGCTAAGGCCAAGTTGAGAACGTCTTAGAGACTCCCCAGACCGTCCCGGGCCGGTCGGCACCTCTCGTCTCGGTGGGCTTCATCATTCAGCAAACCTTAGAAAATAAAGCCCACAACCCTTACCATAGCCCAAAGCCCATGCATTTCAGCCCATTTCATTTTAGCCCATTATATGCTCTTTTAGCCCACAAAAGCCCACCAGTAAAAGTCATACATTTCAGCCCACAAGTCCCAGCCCACCAGTAATTGTATAATTAAAAATTGAAGATCCAGTCTTGGGTTTTGTATGTCAGTTGAATTTAAAAGAAAAAGGTTTTTGGCTTAACCATTTTAGAGATATATTCTAGTAGTTCTTTCTGGTTTCATTTTATTAACACCAACGTTGATCTTGGATTTGAATATTATTTCTTAGTATTTCATTTTGCATGACACGAAACTCAAGAAATTTCAAATAAATGCTGAAAAAGAAATTTTGAACACTGGCAAAATGCAAGAAATATTTAAAAAATTATATATTTTTGAATATCCAAATTTTGGGATGTTACAAACCTACCCCCCTTAAATGAATCTCGACCCCGAGATTCGGCAGAGTAGAAAGAAACAGGTGGGGTTATAGTGGCTAGCGGTGGGTTTCGGGGTGTTGCTCGACGTATAGTTCTTTAGCTCCACATAGGGATGAAAATCTGCACAACAGAGGTTAGCACTTGGAGAAGTCAAAAGGGAAGTGGGATACCTTGTTCTCCTGGATAGGTCGTAGATTTCCAATTATCTGCTCCGTGACATTGCTGTCTTCACGCCACCGTAGAATGGGATAGTTGCATCGCTTATTGGACACATGATTGGTATAGAATTCGTACTGATGGGTGGGTAGCATTGGCCTATGCCCTAGGGAGTAGGCGGTCTGAGGGATGCCGATAGGAAGGTGGATACATCTATATGGCGGTCTTTTTGTCCTTATCATTCTAAGACTTCTGGTCCTGAAAATCTCCTTGTGCTGGTTCGATTCGCTCTGAGTCCAGGTCGTTGCACCTCCAAAATATATATTGTAGTAGTTCTTCGACATTTTTGTCTCTTAGTGCTACCCCCCTTAAATAAATGACGATTGTCATTATGGTTGGTGGCAATTTGATCTATGGGCTTCCTAGGTAGGTAAGGAAAGAATGTTTGTAGGACAGAGTCTCGAATCTTGGTCCTCGTGCTGGTTGGGGCTTTTAGTTGGAAAATTGCGAAGGCTTCACTTATCCTTGGTTGCCTTGGCTTCAGCTATCCATCACTTCGCTTCGGTAGATCTGACTGGGTTTGCAGCAAATGGGGAGAGAGGGAATAGCATGAGATACGAGTAGAATCACGGGGATAGGATAATATAAACCCATTCTAATTTTTAAAATAGCACACCCATGGGGCTGAAGTGATACTGAGCCACACAAATTTTTAAAAGCAAGCTTTTCCTGTGACTGCGAAATAGGACGCCCAAGGGCAAGAAGACAATGCACAGGGACCAACGAAAATCTTGCGACAATACAACGTCTACTCGGGAAAGCACACATAAGGGGCATAGGGTTTATCTGTATGGTTCATTTAAAACGAAACCACCTTATCTTCATGAATATCTTCAACGTTCCTAACCTTAAATTTTTGGAGTAAGGTACGAGGAGAGGATCAATTTTTTTATTTTGAATAGACAGAGGAGGGAAGTATTTGGGTAATTTGGTTGATACTAGCACTCACTCTTGTGTTATTGTTTTGAATTCGGGGTAAGAGAGCTTTAGAAGTATAAATGGCTAGGGCAGCATACAGATGAGGGGGGATCATCTAAGATAGATGAGAATGAGCATTACTACTTATATTTTTGGAAGTATAATTTTTAAGAAATAATTCTAGTTATGAAACTAACGACCAGGCTAACTAGGTTACGACCTGCAGTCGATATGCTCTGATACCATCCCTGTCAGGCACCCAGATTTCACAATCCGGATTCCTCTGTGATTCCACCGCACTATTCCCTGGATAAGTAGATAGTGCTCACAGATTACAGTTCTGATTATCAAAGTACATACCATGCAGAAGCATAAATATAATAGTAGACTTACTCATGGGCCGATTAGGCCGAAATCATTAAATTGCAGCAGCGGAAGAACGAAGCACACAGGTGAGACCTTCAGGACATGCCCACAGGCAGCCAACTGGAGGTTCGCGACCTAGCCCTTGACGACTTCATCTTCTTCTCCATCATATCCAAAAGTATTGCTGAAACGTAGTGATCGGATTCCTGCTTCTGGATTTGTTATAAGAGCGAGTGTGAGCACACCAACCACCGTGCTCCGCGAGCCAATACACAGAATGCAAGTAAATAGTATGCATGGCTTATCAAAAGAGAGGCTCGGGTTATTTTAGTTGCCAAAAATCGCTTTTAGCAACATTATTATTATTTAGTCATAGTATTATTGTTGCTACCTAGACTCCACACAATGATTGCCATTATTGACTTGATCCACCGAAAACACACTTTCTTTATTGACTGCTGTCTAAGACTCCGCACAGCGAGTGACATATTTAATTAATCCACCGGACATACGCATACTATATTGAGTGCTGTCTAAAACTCCAAACAGCGGATAACATCAATTATACAATCCACCAATCAATTGCTTCCTAAATCCCCAAACAGCGAGTATCATAATTTATATAATCCACCGATCAATTGCTACCTAAAACTCCAAACAGCCAGTGTCATCATTTATCTAATATCATTTAATTACTCCACCAATATCTTTTGTAATCCAAATTCCTAACAATCCAATCCTTTTGTTATTGACTCACAACCATAATTTGCTCTTCTAACAATCAATCTTATTTTTCATTATGTATCTCTAACTAATTCACGATTATACCTCCACCAAAAATATCATTGATCAAATTTATACTCTAATAATTAATATCATACCTCCAAGTTCCAAAAAATTCAATTCATCCATCCAGTAATTGATCAAAGCCTATTAATCCAATTATCGCCAACAACTCTCAAGAATTAATCCAGCAATTACCTTCGCACTCCCTAAATCTCCAAAATCATTTAAATCCTCTATCTAGTCTATATAGTCAATTAGGCTCCACCAATTTATTTCTCCCAGAATCCGCACTGTCGTTTCCTATTTATGATTGACATGAATCCACCAAAATCTTTATGTGTTTACAACAAACATCCCTTTCCTTTACTCACGACTCTATTTATTCCTACCACATTTTATTTTGTAAGAATAGATGTGTCATTATTTGAAATACAATACATAAAATTTCCTAAGACCTAGCAGTTTTGTATAAAAACATAATGTGTATGAAAATGCAATAATAATAGTGATCCAGATTCCATCCACCATTACATGGCATCCGCACCATATAGCATCTTTCAGCGTTATAGCCGTTTAACTTACCACTGGGACGACACCCAGGACAATTCAAATCAGAGCCTTCCACTGCCCTTCCACATTTTTCATTCTCACCCACAAAGTTGTTTTTGAAACAGAACTATATCTAGTTAAGTTCCCATGTCCGCCCTTGACCGTGGGCACGGCTATTCGAATAGTTTTGACTCTGCAGAGTTTGTACACTTTCACCACAAGAGATAATCAACTCGTTGTCCTACACGATTCCTTAGTCATGTGGTTGAGCAGATTATCACAGTGACTTTTCAAAGTACCTCGCCCTTTCCATCATTTCACCCTATGGGTCGCTCCCACTTGCGGTGGGTCCCATACGTTGTGCGGGATGTTCTCCTTCTGAACGTCTAGCAGCTGGCTACGTCCCCTGCTAGCCCGCCACAGCAGAACTTCACCATCTGTGAGTGTCCCATTCAAGCCGTCACCTAGACAGCCGCTTGCACTACCCCACACCTCCTCCTGGAAGGATGACTTTCAGGGTCCGGTAAATCTACTAAGCCAAGTTGTACTTTACAGACTTGTGGTTGTACTGTTTTACATAGAAGGTCATGACAAGATTCAGTCATCAGTGGTATCTGGGCGGTTCTTCCACAAACCACACTCTCGTGCACCCCTCCACCATACCCCCGAACCATCCGCCCAGATAAATAAGCAATTTGGGGTTTTTGGGAATATAAAATAACCATATTCAACATACACCAGTCATTACCAGTTTACCACCATGACTGTCCAACCAATTTTTCTCAGGATTAAGAGTGATGCTTGGGCGCTCTCGCGCCCTTGAGTGTCTAAGCAAGACTAAGCATGGCATATAATTACGGACTTATTTTCGAAAGGTTACTATTTTAATTTTTGCTAGGGCGACAAGGTTCACAAATTCAAATATTCCAAAGGAGGTGTAATATTAATCAAGGTACGCAATGGGATATAACTAGAATCTTAAATTAAACATGTATTTACATATAAAATAACAGCATGCAATTTGATAATTGAAACCAAAATAATTTGCAGAAAATATAGGTTCAACATGATCAAAGTATTGACTCGCCTGGCGCGGTTTACCGCGGTCTTGAACTCGCACCAAGTTGTCTCATGTGATGACCCTTGATTCCTGGTCTTCATCGATCTCGGTCTCGCTTGATCCATAGAATCTTCAAGACCCTAGTTTCTAATTACGCGACAAATGACTGAATCCAAATAAAAATAAATAACTCAAAAGATCCAAATAAGTCCGTATAATTTCAATTTAGTTTTATTATGAGTCGATGGGTGATTCTATGATTGGCGGCAAGGTTGGTAATAGCATATGATAACTTAATCTTTTTGTTACAAACTTCTTCTACTATTGTTATATTTATCATGGAAGTTCCATGAGCTAGGTTAATCCCATAAATTGATGTATTTTGTCGAGTGCTAACATTTAGGGCATATGCTATATACGCAATGTATATAAATTCTAGCTTACCGAATCAATCTTATAGTTTGTGTTTGTGGCATTTTGTAGTACGATATTTTATGTACCTTTGGTTATTATTAAACATAATTCAAGTCGAATTAGGATCCTAGCTTGTTATATGCAGTCATGCTTATCATATTACTCATTAAACTTAATGTTAAGATTTAGTTAATGATACCTTTGTTATTTTGTCTACTTCCTTAGTTACGATTGCGCTTAGTTTTATTTAAATTTTATTTATCTGGGCAAGGATTATTCTAGAGAGTCACATTTCAATATCTGTCATTTAGCAAAGCTTATCATTAAGATTTAGTTCATGGCATGATAATTATTAGGGTATATATGCTCATATTTTATTTAAGGGTAGTCTCCGTTAAATTTGGATATTTAATCAAAATCATAATGTCTTTATCAATATCTTTAAGTAATAGTAAATCTTTTAAATAATTATTCAAACCATATATTTAATCATATATGAGCTAATTCAAATTTAAATATTTAAATAATCTCATTTACATTCTACTTGAATTTCATTAGCTTTCCTAAATTATTCCCTAATTTTTCATGATTTTTATCAATTAAAATGAGCTACAAAAAGTAGAGTAAAAAGGTAGGAATAAAGGTGATGTCGGCCAGATTTGAACACAGGATCTGAGGGAGAGGCAATGTCTTAAGCGCACTGGGCTAGCCAACTGAGCCAGCGCTCACTCGCGACTAGTAAGGAGGAAACTATCTACAAGAGGCGACGCGGGACTGAGCTCCACAACTGAGCCTCCCTTCGGCCGAAACAGGGGAGGCGGGCGCATGGAGGGGATGGCGGCGCCGCCGGCGGGAAGTGGCCGGGGAGACGCCGGCGGCCGTCAAAATGGGTTATGGATGGACGAGGAAGTCGATGTGGGTGGTGGCATGGCCTGAGATGGCGTCGGCTGGATGGGGCAGCGGCTTGGGCGGCCGGCGGCGGGGTGACAAGGGGCGGTGATGCTGGCGGGGAGAACGGCAACATTTGGTGTGCGCACAAGCAGGAGGGGGTGGAGGGAAGACGTACCACGCCATCGGCCGAGTCGGAGGGGAACCACGGCGGGCCGGCGGCGGAGCTCCATGGCGGCGCGGAAGATGTCGCCGTGGAGAGGTCGCACCGGTGGGGGAAGTCGTCGGCCGGCCAGTGGAGGGGGTTCAGGACTTCAAGAGGCCACTTCCACCGCAAGGAATTGGGGCGGAATCCACCGAGGAGGCGGTAGCGGTCGGAATGGCGGCGGCGGTCGGATTTTTGGGAAAATGGTCGTGCGACTAGCTCGGTGTAAGACAATCCGATTAATTTACAGGAGGAGTAGCGGGGAAGCGGGGGCACTCCATGACGCACTCGATTTGGAGAAATAGTTGTCGCGGTGGCCGGAGCGTGGTGGAGGCGCCGGCGGCCATGAATGGAGTTCAACCGGAATGGGGACGGCCGGGGCCTCTTGTAGCCGCAGAGGGGCGGGGAACCGGACGGCGGGGTGGATTGCGCGGCGCTCGGCGCAAGGAGGAGCCGGCGGAAATTGCGCCGAGGCGGCAGGGTTGAGCGCAGCCGGGATTCGCGCGGCGCATGGGCAGCGACGGGACGAGGCAGCGCACGTGATGATGCGAATCTCTGCGCGCGATCTCCCCTTGCTCTGTAGCTGCACGCGTGTGCTGCGGGACGACGTGGGCGCACGGCTGCCACTCAAAGAAAACCGAGAAGAAGAGAGGGAGAAAAGGAAGGAGAGAGCCGGCTGCCAGTGAGGAAAAAGAGAGGAAAAAAATAGAAAGGAAAAGGAGGGAGGGCCCACCTGCCATAGAGAAGGAAGAGGAGAGAGAGAGGAAAGGATTAAGCAAAATCTTAGAATCTGAATTTTTTTTTGAATTTTTCTTTTTTTAAAAAAAATCCTAATATGCACTAGGATTTACTTATTTTTGGAGTTTTGCATGGCATTCCATATTTAAATTTTTGGTGAAGCTTTTAGGTTCAATTTTTGGATTTTAATTATTTGCCCTTGAATTTTGATTTTAAATTTTACTTTGTTCTAAATTGTATAATTAAAAATTGAAGATCCAGTCTTGGGTTTTGTATGTCAGTTGAATTTAAAAGAAAAGGTTTTTGGCTTAACCATTTTAGAGATATATTCTAGTAGTTCTTTCTGGTTTCATTTTATTAACACCAACATTGATCTTGGATTTGGATATTATTTCTTAGTATTTCATTTTGCATGACACGAAACTCAAGAAATTTCAAATAAATGCTGAAAAAGAAATTTTGAACACTGGCAAAATGCAAGAAATATTTAAAAATATATATATATATTGAATATCCAAATTTTGGGATGTTACATTCCGCTACGCAAAACCCTAAGATAACCATCGATTTCAGCCGATTAAAATCCGCAATAAAAGATTGAACTAGTAATTGAAGTACATGTAATGAGTAGAGAAAAGGGAGCTAGTGCAGTGTTTATCTCAATGTTGGTTCACCGCCGTCCGACCCCTAGCCCGGTAGCCGACGCAGCCAGGAGCCGTGGGACTTAAGCCACCGCAAGGCCGATCCTCAAGCCATAGGAACACCGGATTAGATCCAGCCATGGGAACACTGGGTAAGTGTAGATCCACCATGGAAGGTCCGATCTAGACCGGATCCGCCCAGATCCGAGCCAAAGAGGAGGGCGCCATGGCGGGTGAGAGAGAGAGGAGTAGTGAGGGAGGAGGCGGTGCAATGAGGCGGCGCGGTGTGGAGGCACCGAGGGAGGAGGCGCGGTGCAGAGGCGTCGAGAGAGAGGGCGTCGGTGGAGGTGGATGTAGTGAGGCGGCGGCAGAAGTGAGGAGTAAAGGGGCGTCGGTAGAAGAAAAAGGGGAGGAGTGAAGAGCCGCAACGGGGGAGAAGGCCGGAGCCAATGAGCTGCCGAGCGTGTGAATAGGGCCGAAAGGCCTGGTGAAATTTAATAAAGCCGATTTTTAGAAGCTATTTCTAGTATTTCTTGGTAGCATTTCCTATAGTTATCTAGAAAATAAACCCTATTGAAAGCTCCGTATCATGATTAGAGAAGCTGCGCTATTAGAGATAGAATTTAGAGTAGGAGGGGAATTATTTCTCTATTTAACCCCCCCTTTCTAAAATTAGTAGATGTATATATTTATTTTAAATTTAGCGTTAAATTCTGCAGAAGTCGAGCGAGAGCAAATCGCAGAAGCAGATTCGATTTCCATCTGTTCTGATTTACACTACGACTCAGGCAAGCTCATTTTTCGACCATGCACTTAGTTATGTTAAAACTATGTGTATTTCCAGCAGTATTAATAATTCTAGTTAAATGCATGAAAACCATTGTTTTAAAAAAATCAGTGAATGAAGATATTATGATGTTATGATGAGTGAGATGAGAAAAGAAAATAGGAGAAAAAGAAAGAGAGAAAGTAAAAGAAGATATAAAAAGATGTGGTACTGCTGAGAAGAGCAGCAGGTCCACAAGCAGAAATGTATTTGGTGGGTAAAGAGGTTCAGGGAAAGGATGCAGAGAGGTTAGGCGGGCCTCTTTACATAGGGCTATAATATAAGGACCTACCCCGTTTTCACTCGGATAGGGAACCGTATTTGTCGTACCAGCCATTTCCCCGTTTTGGACAGGCAGAAATTAGTATCCCATTACGTTAACCAGTCCACCACATTGGGTAAGTATTTATGTGTGAGTAAAGATATGGATGAAGCTCAGGACCAGTAACGCAAGTCTGGAAGTGAGTAAGTCCCAAACGCTATATGCGTTAGGTGGAGTGTTGGGTCGGGAGCCGGTCCAACCAAACACTATTGGAAGTCGGTGGAGCCCAAGTGAGCGACTTGGTACACCGATGGATAATAGATGAGCTGGTGGATGGAATAACGTAATCGGAGAAAGGTTCTGAAATTTGAACTGGATTCCATACCTAAGGCAGTGTGGAAGAACCTAGTTAAGAAGGTTCAGAGCAGCTTTGGGTACAAGCCTGCGTAGTGCTCAAGAAATCATGAATTCATGCCAGTTTACTAGAATGTGAACTACGGTGATCACTAGGGATCGTACCTTACTGGGTGAAAAAAATAGATATCTTTTGAGAATTAAAAATGCAAGACTTGTTATTTTTGTAAGACTAATTTCAGAATTCAGAAGTTAGAATCTGGACTAAGGACATGAGAACATATCAGTGCATTATTGCTATTATGCTTGCTGAGTACCGTGGTACTCACCCTTGCTATTAATCTCCTTTGTTAGACCCTAATCCACTCGAGGAAGCTTACGAGCCGGATGAAGGGGAAGCAGGTGGCACCGAGTCGACCGGAGAGGAGGAGGGAGATTACGAGGAGCCAGGTGAGGTGGACCCCGTATACTTCGGCTGGGATGAGTAGAAGGCCCAGTGGAGTGGGCAGAGGAGTCCTGGGGTATTAGTCTTGCTTTTGTTAATTATGGTACTTTTGTAAGACCCGACTGTAGGCCATGTGGCTACTGCTGTAATAAAATCTACAGTATCTATGTTATTGTTCCGATGTGCAACTCTGGTAATGGTTTACCATTTGCCAGAGCAGTGTTTTACTGATCAGGCAAATAGTAATCCGTTTGTCCCATGCGGTTATCGGGAGGATAATAATGTGTGGGGCGTCACAACTTTCCAGCATAAAATTTTCAGCGGAAATTACTGTTGAGTAACCGTCGCTGGCGACCAGTCCAATCGATTCATTTGCTTAATAGAAACGAGATCAATCATAGAAAACATGATAATAGATTGAAAACACAGAGAGAAGTAGAGAGAACCCATAATCTTTCTTTATTACTTTTGATTGCATGAGTACAAATTCTGTCGGTACGGCTCCCTATTTATAGTTTACTGATGAGGGGATTATCGCCGTCTAGCTCTCCATCCAAAAGACTTTGCACTTCATGACCTAAAAAACCATGAGAAGATAAGAGCTCTGTTAATTTTCCCAATAGTTATGAAATCTCGAATTATTAGTGTTGGCCATCGGGTTCCCAAGCCTTTCCTTCATGCTTTCTCTTCAATCACTCGGTGGATTCTTTTTGACAAGTTATGGGAACAAAAGACAAGAATGCATATTAGAGTCCTTGTGGGGCAACAAGTGTTAGGTCCCGAATGGATCATATGCACATGCATCCATTTAAGATATTTGAGTCTAAGAAATACCAGTTTTGATCTGTTTCCATTCTCTGGAGACAAGTTTCCATGTCTACATACACTAGATATAAGAGAGGCAAGTCGTCCCGCTGTCGTCCTCCTGCCCCTCGGGCTCCCAAATCTAGGAGCTACTGTAACAGGCCTGGACTAGTGTGTTGAACCAGATGATGTTCTTAAATTTGTGCAGATTTGATCTTTTGTGTTTTTTGGTCGATCTGTTCAGGGACGAAGCCTTCGATCCATTTTCTGTTTTGAATTGCAAATAGGATGCTTCGATGTGCGGGATCGATAAAGAGTATAATCTGTGCTTTGATGCTGAGGATGTATTACCCCCCCCCCCCCCCCCCCCCCCATTTTTATTCTTGTTCCGTTCCTGTATTCTCTGTCCTTGAGCAATGATCATGGCTAATATGGTCAGTGTCAGTGTTAGAAAGGAATAAGGACATTTAGGGATGGTATCTAAAAGTGATAGAGCTATTTGAAAATGCGTTTAACAACATCTGATGTTGCTATCTGAAAATGCTATATGAAGTTACACATCGAATATGTAGTGTGCTGTGTTCTGATTTTGCTTTGATCTGTAACAACGTTCGATACACTGCTGTGTGCAAATGTCTATTGGCAACTGATGTTTTCCGTGAAAATGTGAAGTATTGACAGATATGTTGTCTGAAAATAGAGCACCTTTGCAGTTTATTGCCTTCTGCTTTTGATACGAATGTGAATGTCAAATGTTCAGTTAGATGTCTTTCAACTTCAGAAAATGCGAATGTCAAATGTTCAGTGAAAAATATGAAAGAAAAAACTCGCATCATGGTCGAAAAAACAAAATACAAAAGAACAACTTAAACAATAAGCTAAGTAATATTTTGCATAAGGTCTTAACTCCATCATCATTTTGGGGGCTTGGTCTCTTTGGAAGCTTCGCAATCGCTGCGTCTTTGATGGGGTTGTGCCGGACGTTAGGAACCTCTTGTCCTTTGTTAATGAGGAGATGAGGATTTGAAGTCTAGCCGGAGCAAAGGGTATCTCATACCTTTCTGCCCCGCCGCAGGTCTTGGATTAGACCCCCTCTGGTCGAGGTCGATCTTGTTTCTGTAACATATGCTAGTTCCCTAGACCTTTTGTGGTGTGTGGATTTGGGTGCGTTTTTTGTTTTTTGGGTCTGTAAGGTTTCTGTTGTATGCTCTTTCCTATCTTAATACAAAGATACGCAGCTCTCCTGCGTGTTCGAGAAAAAAGTAATATTTTGCATAGAATCCTCTTGTTTCTTGGATTCGGAACCCTCCTCCTAACCAAACAATTTATTTGACAACTCCAGATTTTGAAAGGAATTGATCAAATAAGAATCTGTGAGTTAAAGCCGGAAACCAGGAGCTGAAGCCATGCCAAACACTCCCTCGTAATGGAAATAATTTTGGCTCGAGTACAGAACGAACGAATATACGACGATACGAACAACAATGAATCAGCTAGCTACACCCAAGTTAGGCATGAACTGTAGTTTTACACAGCAAAACAAAACATGGTACATACAACCAGACCAACACACGGCTGTATGGCTTTTATTTAGCTGCGTTTCTGGCATCCACAGCACATGACTCTATTTCTCTATAGTGCCAATCTGCTGCCAGACCTAAACACGCACGTACGCGAGACACAGCAGTATTATTGAACAGGCACCAGCAAATGTAGTTACTTTTAAGGACATTAAGTTAACCCGGCCGCTCATCAGCTGATCAGGCGGCGGTGACGGCGATCTTCATGCCGGCCTGGCAGTGGCCGGGGAAGCTGCAGATGAAGTAGTTGGTGCCGCGGGCAAGCGTGACGCGGTCGTGGCCGGACCTGAACACCTTGGCGCCCCTCGGCGTGCTGCATGACTTGTACCCCGCCGCGCTCACCGCCACCACGTTGTGCGCCGACGGGCTGTAGTTGAACACTGCACCATCGCCACATTCCGACAATAACAAAAGTTACATGGTGGTGCTTATTTGAGCCCGCTCAGTTAAGTTAAAAAAATATGGCTTACGGCTAAAATTGTATTATAGTTGACTGAAATTATATTGTAAGTGATGAGGACATCCTTTCCATGCATACAACCATGCCGACTCCATATCAAACTGAAACTATGATACAAGGACCAATGACTAGAGCGCGAGCACGTCAGCTTAACCATCAGGTGAATGCGTTCCTAAGTTTGCATACAAATGTTTCAAAGAATGGAATACTACTTAATTCTTGTGATGATTTAATTGTCCTTAGGAACCATGGGGAAGAACCACATGAGCTCAAGTATAGAAGTGGAACCGTCAAGCGCAAACCAAGTCCTGTTCACGAGTTTGACTCGGATTCGGCCTTGTTGACAGCGCCTACTTCAAACGGCCGTAACTTTTGATCCAGAAGGTTTCTCAGGGCCCATGAGTACTTGTTGGAAAGATCTTGAAGTCTACTTTCAGATGGATCCGGCCTCACCTCCAAATTCCATCCGAGTCGACCAGAAACTGCAAAACAATTCACGTCGCTTTTCCAGTCCGAGTCAAAGTGGGCCTTGGGCCTTGTAATTCGAGTCCTATTCGGCTTCCTTGTGTTTTGGCCGACCCTTCACCTTCCGTGACCCTTAAATAGGCAGCCGCACCCTCTTCTAGGGTTTGGGTTTTGTTTAGACTAAGTTAGCTTTTGCTGCTTTGCCTTGTACTCGCGCGTGTCGGCTAGACCGCCCGAATACTTGTCTTCGGAACCCCACTGTTTTCCTGATTCAGATTGAATCTTACATCGTTATTTGCAATTGAGTTGCTGTTCATCTTGTTCTTGCTTGTTCTTCGATTGCTTGCAGGAACGAGAACCCTCGTGGTTAGGTTGATCGTGCGCCGACAAGGTCACGAACAATCTCTGGAGTTGGTGTATCGATCGCTAAGGCGCAACGTCCTTGGATGGTTGTAGTCGGGTCGTCAACGTCACCTCCTTCCCCAATCGAATCTACCACTCTCATCGAAAGATCGGGACCCCTAGTCCTATCAGTTGGTATCAGAGCTCAAGGTTGATCGGTGAGAGATCTTATCTAGTCTTTGCAATTTTTTTTACCTACAGTCCAGAAAACCCAAAAAAAAATAGTAGATCTATTCCCCAAAATCCGAAACAATTTGTGCCTTTATCTATTGCTGCATAGTCTTTGTTTGTTGAGTCTTCGGTTGCATCGTCGTGTCCTTTGCTGGTCTTAGTGTCTAGTTCCTTTAGAGTTTCGAGTTCTGTTCACGATTTGGTCTCACCGCTGTAGTTAGATCCGAACTGCCACGGTGGGGGAAGGAAAGGAGGAGGACTCGATTTCTAGGGAGGCTTTGCCCTAGTTGGTTTCGGAGTAGGCCACGATCTCAGAGTTGGTTTCGGAGTAGGCCACAATCTCAGAGTTGGTTTCGGAGTAGGCCACAATCTCAGAGTTGGTTTCGGAGTAGGCCACAATCTCAGAGTTGGTTTCGGAGTAGGCCACAATCTCAGAGTTGGTTTCGGAGTAGGCCACAATCTCAGAGTTGGTTTCGGAGTAGGCCACAATCTCAGAGTTGGTTTCGGAGTAGGTTTCAACCGCGTCGTGTGTTAAAAAAAAAAGAGTGAAAAAAAAAAGGAAGAAACAGGCAGTCGCATTTAAAAGAGCCGCGGCCAAAAAAAAAAAAAAAAAAAAAAAAAAAAAGAGGAGAGAGAAACAGCTAACTTTTGCATACGACCTCCGATTGAGGCGATTCTTGATCCGTTGGAAAGGAAATCAAAAGATAGAGCTAAAAAAAACGAAGTTTGGAAAAACTGGAGATTTCAGATCCGCGTAAGCCACCAGGCACATACGCGGCAGCTTCGACCCCAAAAAACATCGTTTAGGGCCTCAAAACGGGCCCGCAAACCGAGGAAAAATCAAGTTTCTCAGATTTCGCTCAAAATTGACAGAGCCCTTCTGCACGTGATTCTAAGGTACCCTGTGAAGACGGCACCCTTTTTCGAGCTACAGAACTCCGTGTGCAGCGCCATCTAGTTTCTTTCTGCACGGTGTGTCTTCGTTTGTGTTCTAGGCTCGCGTCTCTAGTACGGTCTAGCCTAGGACCAGCACGGTGCCGTCGTTGAGCGATTATTCAACTTGCTTTGACTAATGTGGTTCTAGTTATCCTTTGTTCACTCTCAGCCCACCTATAGCTCCACAGATTTGGCTACCACCTCACAGGGACTAGCGACCAAGGCAGCGATACACTCAATTTCCAGGAGATATTGTCTTGACTTGTCGGCTGCCATCACCTCCTGCTCGCTGTGGTAAGAACTTGTAAGAGCTTGACAGAACAGGTTGAGAGTGTGCGACTTGTTTTAACCACATCCCAGTAGTTGTGAGGGCATAACCTGCAGTTTTATTATTTTTATCTTCTTGGTTTGTTTCTTGTGTTCTTCTAACAATGTCAGGGGAATCGGAGGACCTGCGGGCAGCGCAACATTCCCCTCGGACTAGGGGCATCATACAACACTTTGAGCGCCAAATGAAGCTGCACACTGAGGGACTTGATGAGGATGTACGGGTCACCAACGAACGCCTTGGCCAATTGGAGGCCGCGCAGATCGACACCAACACTACGCTTGCAACATTGGAGGCTTCCGTTGGCACCGTCAACGTGTCACTTGCTGAGATTTTGAGACGTCTTGATGAGAGGGGCCGTGCATCTCCCGCTGCACCAACTCAGCGTACTCGTGCCAATATTGGTGTCTTGGGCAGCAGGGTGGACGAAAATGGTGGAGACGACTATGCGGCTGACACTGAGATTGATGATGATGAGGACGCTCACCGTCATCGTCAACCACGCCGGAATGAGGTACGTGACAATGATGAATCGCTTGGTAAGATTAAGTTCACTATACCACCTTTTGATGGAAAATATAACCCTGATGCTTATATCACTTGGGAATTGGCTGTCGATCAGAAATTTGCTTGTCATGCATTCCCTGAAAACAAAAGGGTTAGGGCTGCTACTAGTGAGTTTACTGATTTTGCGTCTGTTTGGTGGAGTGAATATTGTAAGAAAAATCCTTTCACCATACCACAAACTTGGGATGCATTAAAAAGAATCATGCGAGCTAGATTTGTTCCCTCATATTATGCACGTGATTTGTTACATAAGTTGCAACAATTGAGGCAAGGTAGTAAAAGCGTAGAGGAATATTTTCAAGAATTGCAAACAGGCATGCTGCGTTGTGACTTAGAGGAAACTGAGGAAGCCGCTATGGCTAGGTTTATGGGTGGTTTGAATCGGGAAATTCAGGACATCTTAGCTTACAAGGAATATAATTCTATCACTCGTTTATTTCATCTTGCTTGTAAAGCTGAAAGAGAAGTACAGGGACGACGCGCGAGCACTAGGACTAATGTTTCTGCAGGTCGTGGAAATATTTGGTCTCAACGTGCATCTGCCGCACCATCAAGCCAACCCCCTGCACCTTCTTCCTCCAACAGCAAGCCACGGTTTTCATCATCAAATTCGGCATCTCGGGCATCTGAAGCAACAAAGGGGACAGCCCAAGCACATGCAAAGAGCTCTTCGTCCGTTGCATCTACGGGGCGAACGAGGGATATCCAATGTCATCAATGTAAGGGGTATGGCCATGTGAGGAGTGAGTGCCCAACCAAGCGTGTTCTGATTGTGAGAGATGATGGTGGGTATTCTTCTGCTAGTGATTTGGATGAGGATACATATGCTATGCTTGCAGCTGACCATGCAGGTAGTGGGAAGGAGCAAGAAGAAGAGCACATTGGTGCTGAAGATGCAGAGCGCTATGAGAGCCTCATTGTGCAGCGTGTGTTGAGTGCACAAATGGAGAGGGCGGAGCAAAATCAGCGGCACATCCTTTTCCAAACAAAGTGCGTCGTGAAGGAACGTTCATGCCGAGTGATAATTGATGGAGGGAGCTGCAACAACTTGGTGAGCTCCGATATGGTGGAGAAGCTTGCGTTGAACACCAAACCTCACCCACACCCTTACTACATTCAATGGTTCAATAACAGCGGCAAGGTGAAGGTAACACGAATGGTGAGAGTAAATTTTGCTATTGGTTCTTATCACGATGTTGTAGAATGCGATGTTGTCCCTATGCAAGCATGCTCTATGCTGTTAGGTAGACCGTGGCAATATGATAAAGATTCACTGCATCATGGTAAGACAAACCAATATTCTTTTGTGCATCATGACAAGAAAATTGTGTTACATCCTATGTCTCCTGAAGCTATTTTCAAAGATGAGATTGCTAGAGCTAGTAGAGAGAAAAATCAGGAGCATAATAGGAGTGAAAATCAGATTGTTGCAAGTGAACTTGAGCAACATAAAAAGAAAAACTCTAAATCTGTTCATGAGATGAAAAATGAGATTAAATTGAAAGGTGCATGTTTTCTTGCTACTAAGTCTGATGTGAATGAGCTGGATGCTAGTACTTCTATTTGCTATGCCTTACTTTGCAAACAAGCTTTATTTTCATTCGAGGAGGTACCTTCTTCTGTGCCTCCTGCTGTCACTAATCTTTTGCAGGAGTACATGGATGTCTTTCCGAAGGACGTGCCACCAGGGCTACCACCAATGCGAGGGATTGAGCACCAGATTGATTTGATTCCCGGGGCATCTTTGCCCAATCGTGCGCCATACAGGACCAATCCGGAAGAAACTAAGGAGATTCAACGTCAAGTTCAAGAATTGCTTGATAAAGGTTATGTGCGTGAGTCTCTTAGTCCTTGTGCTGTTCCGGTAATTTTAGTGCCTAAGAAAGATGGATCATGGCGTATGTGTGTGGACTGTAGAGCGATCAATAACATTACCATTAGATATCGTCACCCTATTCCTAGGTTAGATGATATGCTTGATGAATTAAGTGGCTCTATTGTCTTCTCTAAAGTTGATTTGCGTAGTGGATACCACCAAATTCGCATGAAATTGGGAGATGAATGGAAAACAGCATTTAAAACTAAGTTCGGTTTGTATGAGTGGTTAGTAATGCCATTTGGTTTAACTAATGCACCTAGCACATTCATGAGATTAATGAACGAGGTTTTGCGTGCTTTCATTGGTAAATTTGTAGTGGTCTATTTTGATGATATATTGATATATAGCAGATCACTAGAGGAACACCTTTGCCATTTACGTGCTGTTTTTGATGCTTTACGTAATGCACGTTTATTTGGTAACGTTGAGAAGTGCACATTTTGCACGGATCGAGTCTCTTTTCTTGGCTATGTTGTTACTCCACAGGGCATAGAAGTTGATCAAGCCAAGGTTGAGGCAATACAGAGTTGGCCGACTCCTAAAACGGTCACGCAGGTGCGAAGTTTTCTAGGACTTGCTGGATTCTATCGTCGTTTTGTGAAGGATTTCAGCACCATCGCTGCACCATTGAATGAGCTCACTAAAAAGGGGGTGCCGTTTACTTGGGGGAATGCACAGGAAGACGCCTTCAACACATTGAAAGATAAGTTAACACATGCACCATTACTTCAACTTCCAGATTTTAGTAAGACTTTTGAGCTAGAATGTGATGCTAGTGGAATTGGATTGGGTGGTGTGCTGTTGCAAGAAGGTAAACCTGTGGCATACTTTAGTGAAAAATTGAGTGGGCCTAGTTTGAACTATTCTACTTATGATAAGGAATTATATGCTCTAGTTCGAACTTTAGAGACATGGCAACATTATTTATGGCCCAAAGAATTTGTCATTCATTCTGATCATGAGTCATTAAAGCATATTAGAAGTCAAGCAAAATTGAACCGTAGGCATGCAAAGTGGGTTGAATTCATAGAGTCTTTTCCTTATGTCATAAAACACAAAAAGGGAAAGGAGAATGTTATTGCTGATGCATTGTCTAGGAGATATACCATGCTCTCACAACTTGACTTCAAAATTTTTGGATTGGAAACAATTAAGGAGCATTATGTTCATGATGATGATTTTAAAGACGTGTTGCTGCATTGCCAAGAGGGAAAAACGTGGAATAAATTTGTTCTAAATGATGGATTTGTGTTTAGAGCTAACAAACTATGCATTCCAGCTAGCTCCGTTCGTTTGTTGTTGTTACAGGAAGCGCATGGAGGTGGGCTGATGGGGCATTTTGGAGCGAAGAAGACGGAAGACATACTTGGTAGTCATTTCTTTTGGCCAAAGATGAGACGTGATGTGGAACGTTTTGTTGCTCGCTGCACTACGTGTCAAAAGGCTAAGTCACGACTTAATCCTCACGGTTTGTATATGCCTCTACCTGTTCCTAGTGTGCCTTGGGAAGATATTTCTATGGACTTTGTTTTAGGACTGCCTAGGACAAAGAAGGGGAGGGATAGCATATTTGTTGTTGTGGATAGATTTTCTAAGATGGCACACTTCATACCATGTCATAAAAGTGATGATGCTACCAATATTGCTGATTTGTTCTTTCGTGAAGTTGTTCGTTTGCATGGTGTGCCAAATACAATAGTTTCGGATCGTGACACTAAATTCCTTAGCCATTTTTGGAGAACTTTATGGGCTAAATTGGGGACTAAGCTGTTATTTTCGACTACGTGTCATCCCCAAACTGATGGGCAAACTGAAGTTGTGAATAGAACTTTATCTACCATGCTTAGGGCTGTTTTGAAAAAGAACATTAAAATGTGGGAAGAATGCTTGCCTCATATTGAATTTGCTTATAATCGTTCGCTGCATTCTACTACAAAGTTGTGCCCTTTTGAGATTGTCTATGGCTTTGTGCCTCGTGCTCCTATTGATTTGCTACCACTTCCATCTTCGGAGAAGTTAAATTTTGATGCTAAACAGCGTGCTGACTTGATGTTGAAATTGCATGAGACAACCAAAGAAAATATTGAACGCATGAATGCTAAATATAAACTTGCTGGTAGTAAAGGAAGGAGGCATTTAACTTTTCAACCGGGTGATTTAGTTTGGTTGCATTTGAGAAAAGAAAGATTTCCTGAATTGAGGAGGTCTAAGTTGATGCCTAGAGCTGATGGTCCTTTCAAAGTGTTGGAAAAGATTAATGACAATGCATATAAACTTGAGTTGCCTGCAGATTTTGGGGTTAGTCCCACCTTTAACATTGCAGATTTGAAGCCATACTTGGGAGAAGACGATGAGCTTGAGTCGCGGACGACTCAAATGCAAGAAGGGGAGGATGATGAGGACATCCTTTCCATGCATACAACCATGCCGACTCCATATCAAACTGAAACTATGATACAAGGACCAATGACTAGAGCGCGAGCACGTCAGCTTAACCATCAGGTGAATGCGTTCCTAAGTTTGCATACAAATGTTTCAAAGAATGGAATACTACTTAATTCTTGTGATGATTTAATTGTCCTTAGGAACCATGGGGAAGAACCACATGAGCTCAAGTATAGAAGTGGAACCGTCAAGCGCAAACCAAGTCCTGTTCACGAGTTTGACTCGGATTCGGCCTTGTTGACAGCGCCTACTTCAAACGGCCGTAACTTTTGATCCAGAAGGTTTCTCAGGGCCCATGAGTACTTGTTGGAAAGATCTTGAAGTCTACTTTCAGATGGATCCGGCCTCACCTCCAAATTCCATCCGAGTCGACCAGAAACTGCAAAACAATTCACGTCGCTTTTCCAGTCCGAGTCAAAGTGGGCCTTGGGCCTTGTAATTCGAGTCCTATTCGGCTTCCTTGTGTTTTGGCCGACCCTTCACCTTCCGTGACCCTTAAATAGGCAGCCGCACCCTCTTCTAGGGTTTGGGTTTTGTTTAGACTAAGTTAGCTTTTGCTGCTTTGCCTTGTACTCGCGCGTGTCGGCTAGACCGCCCGAATACTTGTCTTCGGAACCCCACTGTTTTCCTGATTCAGATTGAATCTTACATCGTTATTTGCAATTGAGTTGCTGTTCATCTTGTTCTTGCTTGTTCTTCGATTGCTTGCAGGAACGAGAACCCTCGTGGTTAGGTTGATCGTGCGCCGACAAGGTCACGAACAATCTCTGGAGTTGGTGTATCGATCGCTAAGGCGCAACGTCCTTGGATGGTTGTAGTCGGGTCGTCAACGTCACCTCCTTCCCCAATCGAATCTACCACTCTCATCGAAAGATCGGGACCCCTAGTCCTATCAGTAAGTTTGTAACTGATGGTGACTTATAGAAAAAATTAAAAATAGAAAAACAGGTTAGTAAATCATGGATAATACAAGTGAATAAAAAAGGCAAAAAGTTAAAAAACCAAAAAGATATAAAAGACGAAATTTAGAAATAGTAAAAAATAAGTCAGACACCAGAAACTGGTACTGAAATAAGCGGGAAGCTTTTAGTTTTTTCACTGTAGCGGCTTTTATGCTTTGTAGCTGATATTAGTTTTTTTAGTGTAATTAAATTAAAAGGTAAAAAATTATATTATCCAGACAATACAAAAGAATAACAAAAAAGAAAATACATAGTAGACAAAAAAAGCCAAATTTAGATAAAAATAAAATTAACAAAATTAGAAGTTAGAAAACAAAAGCCCAGTCTCTAACGAGCCGGGCCATGAAAACCGCTAGAGCTGATCGATTCGGTACATGCATCGATCGAAACCTCAAGTTACATGCATTTGCCTTTGGAGGATTTTAGGCAGTGTGTTTCTGACTTTCTTCATGTGCATAGTTGTCCGGGCTTTTCTGTCTGAGGGGACAAGTCGGTGTGGCATTTCCCACAACTGGACACGCAGAAAAGTCCAGCTTTTCACGCCAGTGGAGCCTGGCAAGCGACCAGCACTACCATACCGAGCCGTGCATGTGTTTGCTACTTCGCATTTGCAATGAAGCTAGCTAGCGTTCAACGGCCACAGTACGCACTACAACAAACATTTCAAGTTGAGGCACTTTCTTATAATTATTTTTTATTTGTCTTTACAAATTGCTATATCATATTATATAGACTTTTTTTGCAGCACTATAGAGGGTGCCTTAAATACAGCGACTATTTAAGGCGTTTTGGATAAAGAACCTGAGACGTGGACTGCAGAGGCGTTTTTAAAGCCATTTTGTAAATTGTCAAAACAAAATCATGTAGATATTTTTTGAGACGTTTTTTAAATCGACTTTATCTTGTAGAGCCACTATTTGAGGCATTTTGATTCTTTGGGAACATTTTTAAAGATGTTATAGACATGTGCGCTACTCATAATAATTAGAGGATAATTCATTGTGTACTACTAAGAGTTAACTCGGATCCTGATTTGCCACTGAAAAAGCTTGGTTCTCTGTATACCACTAAGTTTCCACTTTGTTCCCTTCCATGCCACTGTCGTTACCTCTGTTAGTGCTCATTGCCGTTAGTGGCATCAAACTTATCAGATTTTTCTGCAAATAACTTTCATGCCCCTCCCCCTCTCTGAAAAAATGATTTTCAGCAACGGCGACGCCAAGGGGCAGCGGCGGTGACGGTGGGGAGGAGATCGACAATGGGAGGGAAGTGAGAAGAAGGGCGGTGGGATGATGGGAGGAGGCCGACTGTGGATGGTGGGACAGCGGTAAATATTAGAGAGAAGTAGAGAAAGAGAAGGTTGAAGAAGAGAGGGAGAAGGGCAAATGAGTCTTTTCTTTTGCCCACTTAAAAGTGTCTTCATATTTAGCTAACGGAAGTGGTATGGAGGAGCACAAAGTCAAATCTCAGTGGCATACAGGGAAACAAATTTTTTCAGTGGCAAATCCAAGATGGAAACAAATCTCAGTGACATACAGAAAATTTTTCTATAATTAGAATACGAGTATAAACCAGTTGTAACGTGAGGTTGAGTTGGTTAGTGAGACTATGTTTTCCACAAAGTATTTGGCTATAGAGATAGCCTAAGGTATTTTAAAAGATATCTTTAAAATTATATAAGAAGTAAAATATATGTCCCTACTATACAATAAAAACGCCAAAATGCCTCTGCACTATGTTTTTCCTTGTAGCCATGTACCCTTGCAAGACTTGTCACGTACTAAGCATCCGTTGGTAATTAACCGGATCCTATGTATGCTTGGTGCCACGTACTACACAGTAGTACGCTCTTGTGGGGGGGGGGGGGGGGGGGGAAGACTAGTTCACGTATGACATAAGCACTCACCCAGCACGTCGCCGGCGCGGAAGCGCTTGCCCCTGAGCCAGCCGCCGGTGTTGAAGGTCCAGCCGCTGCGGTCGCCGACCGTGTACACCGCCGACTCGGCAAACTCGCCGTGGAGGAGCACGCAGAGGAGGGCCAACGCCAGCACGGCGGCGTTGCAACCAGCACTGCCCCTTCCCTGAGCCATCGCTAGCGATCGATCGGTGTGCCTCGCACCCACTAATTAAGCTCAGGAAAGGTGCAAGAGCTAGCAAAGCAAGCGAAGGTGAGTTGAGTGGTAGTGCTCAGTGCCGGGCAACGGAAGCCTCCTTTATAGGCACACACCACGAGCCATAAACCAGACTTGTGGCTATCGTACGTTTACAGTAACACGGTGTAATGGTCTATGCCGGCGCGTGTGAATGCCACTGATCACGGGTTGACAAGCCGGCGCGTGAGGGCGTGAGGAATTACAGAATCAGGACGCGGCTCAGGTGCTGTGCCCCCTGCACTTAGCGCGGTGCAGGGGTGCGCCAGCACCCGCCACGTGGCGCCCAAAATTCAAATAAATTCCGAAAAATTCAAAAAAATACTTAACAAAATCTGAAAAATTGTAAAACGTACCTTTTTAAGTATAAAAAGTGTTTTTCTTAAGTACTTAAAATTTTTTTGATTTATAATTTTATTAAAAAAAGTATTTTTTTAGTACTTAAAAATACTTTTTAATAAAAGTATTTTTACAAAAAGGTACTTTTTACAATTTTTCAGATTTTGTTAAGTATTTTTTTGAATTTTTCGGAATTTATTTGAATTTTGGGCGCCACGTGGCGGGTGCTGGCGCACCCCTGCACCGCGCTAAGTGCAGGGGGCACAGCACCTGAGCCGCGTCCACAGAATCAGTGCCTCTGTCAAAGGGAGGTGGCGCCCCACACTGAGCAGGCTAGCTGGGAAAGTTCGTAGTCGTAGAGGGGTTTACTTTGGTTGGAATGGGGGTAGGCCAACCACCCACAAGGCCACGAGAAGCGGCCATAACTTTACCCCGGCTGGGCAGCGGCTCGTGAAGTGAGTCAGCGGCGCGCGGAAAGCGACCAGTGAGAGTGAGCACCGCCGCGCGCGATGGGAAACGGAGACCCGGTTGGGAGCTGCCGGGCCGTCTCTGCGTTTGTCGGAGGGCGTCTGGTATGTTTCCATTTCGGTCACGGATACAGTTAGGTCGAGTAGGTTTGCCTTGAACCGGGAGATAATCCAATTTGAGAGGCTTTTGTTTTTGGTTTTTAAAAGCTGTTTGTTAGTTTTTCTATAATAATTAGCTTTTAAATAGAACCTCTTCTTTTCGGTTTCTAAAAGCTATTTTTCATTTTTCTACAGTAACTAACTTTTAAACGAAGTATCTTTTAAGATTCTGCAAGGTACTTAGAGTATACATTGCAACGACTTCATTTATATTGATCAAAACCACGCGCAAGTTTTTATTACTCCGTATTCTCTCACAAACAGCTCAAAAATCATAAACCGCAGCCATAAGTCGAAGCTAGAAAGAACAGACCCACACATTGTTGTCATGTTGTGGCTGTTGTGAGGAAGGTTGCCAGTAAATATAGCTTTCTAGGCTGTACCTGGAACATGAGAATATATTTTGCAAGTTTCTTTCATATGAATTGCATCGTGTTCTAGGAAATTCCTATGTTTCAATCGGACTTTTATGACCAGTTTGGAGCTTGAATTTGGTTTTAAGTATGCGATTTCCAATGGAACTTACTATCCTTACTACCCGTGCTTCTCGATGTACTTGCCCAAAAAGTGAAAAGCATAACTTTCAAAGTACGGTCCATTGAGTATGATAACTTATATGCTGGTCTTTTAGAATTTCTATGTTTTTTTAGAGTAGAATTCCTACTCCACTTTGAATAAGAGCTAGAAAAGACTATATAAATCTATAAAAAGTGGTCATGGAGAACCCAAGTAACTAAGCAAAGAATCCACTCATCCAAAGGTAGAAGTACACGAGTAGATTAGATGCTGGGTTATTCTTTATCACTAGATTCTGTACAAAGCAAGAATCCGATGGTCCTAAAAGATTCAAGAGGATTGTGAGAAAGTGACAATCCCTTGTACTCTTTCCAGGTTGTGCTTAAGGAATTTACTGTCGGGTTCATCAAATCTTTTCTCTCTTATCGTGATTGCTTTTATTTTTGTTCACTCTACGAGATCCATTTTCTTCGTTCTTGATAACGTATATACTATTGGGCGAAAGGGAATCTACCTCTATTTTTGAATTAAAAGAAAAGAGGAAAAGTGAAACCCTCATGGGCCCACATGTAAGAGGAAGGAGAGGGGATATGGCTGTGCCGTCTTAGATCCACCGGATGCGCTCCTTCTCTGCATGGTCTTCAGGCGTTCAGTTTGGATAGCTGGTTAGAGCAACTCCAGCAGGACACTCAAACAAGCCCCTAAACCAAAATTTGAGGGCTGAGGACAAAAACACAGGTCCAGCAGGGCCCCTACTCAGGCCTTCAAAAGTAGGAGACCCTCAAATTCACCCATCAAGCCCTCATTCCTAGGGACCCTGGAGGAGGTCCCTACTTTTGAGGGCCTGAGTAGGGGCCCTGCTGGACCTGTGTTTTTGTCCTCTGCCCTCAAATTTTGGTTTAGGATGATGAATGGGTCCCACATGGCAGTGTTTATTAGGATGAATTTGAGGGCCCTAATTTGAGAGCTGCTGCTGGAGTAGATGCAAAAAAAATCAAGCTCTCAAATGTTAGGAGAGCCCTCAAATCAAAAATAGGGGCCTTGATTTGAGGACTCCTGCTGGAGATGCTCTTAGGCGCCGCCGCCTCCTCCGATCTCAAATCCCCTCCTTTAAATCGGGCCATGGGGAGGGCTCGACAGAGCATCAATCAGAAGATGCACACAGATACAAAGCAATCGGTGAGGTTTTCCTTGGTGTCCCGTGATGCTTGCCTTCGTGGGATTTCGGGAACTTGGGGACTTTCGTCGGCGAGGCTTCAGTTGATCTGTGGTGCAGGCGTCTTGGTTGCTGCTGCTATCCGCTCTGAGTTCCTCTCTGGGCATTTTCACATTTGTCACCATGTGCTACCGTTTCGCTTGAGACCTCGATTGCTTCATCCGGTTGGGTGATTGGGTTGGCTTTGCGCGGTATCTGACAGCATCTCTTCTTCACAAATTGATGAGCTCTGATCTGTGGAGTTAGACTTTGTATCTCCGATTGCCTCCCAGTGATACCCTAGTATTCCCAACGATTGGTTTTCTGGGACTTTGTCTCCGTGACAAGCATGGCCCTGTTGGCTTCTTAGTAGTTTGGAGTACCACTGCGCAGTGATCTTTACTTATGTTCTGTAATTTCTATTGTGCAAATGTTAGTCACGCTAGTGTTGTATATCTTTTTAGTATCTCTGATATTTGTGATAATCACTAACTCTGGGAGTGTTTTGCATAATAGATTGTGGGCTTTTAAATTGCTCGATGAGGATGTCTTTGTCAAATTGAAATCACAGTCATACTCTAAATTGATTCTGCTAGCTTTGATTACTTCTGTTGATAGCTTTGTCGATTGCTTGTGATTAATATTCTGCTCAGATTTACTTACTATAGCTGTTAGGCATTGTTGAATATATACATGATAGTTCAGTAACTGCCGAATGTATATGTTATTGTCACAGTAGCTTTGCTCTGTTTGTTTTAATCAAAATCTGTAGTTGTTGCATGCTGTTGATATCGATTCAGAAGTAAAACTAAATTTGATAGACTAGCAGAATCTTGTAGGTTTGTCATTGTGAATGTGAAAAATCGACAAGAGTCATAGAAGGTCAAGTTTCTTTTAACTTATACAACTCCTTATCTGAGAGCAATACTTCAATTATTAAATTTGTTACAATATGTTAATGTTTTGAATGTAATATTTACTTGGAGAGATAATACATATGTTTTCATGTTGTTACATACATGATTTATTGTGTTTAATTATAATTGGAATTAAAATGAAAATATTGCTAAAACCGTCTAATTTCTAATATATATTTATATCGTATCTTATAAACTCTGATCTGATTCGAAGACTGCTGCGTATAAGAAAGAGTATTAAAGTATAACAGGGTCTACTTTGCAACTATCCATTACTCATTTACTCCACTGCTAACAATGTTGTATACCTGTACCTGAGGTAGTGAAAGCGAACAAACGATTGGAGGTTGCCAGTTCAATCGTCCAGACACGATATTTAAAGAGGACACTAGTGCATGATTTAAGTGCAAACTGGTACATTATTCCCTAAACTAATCCAAGTACCATCTGATTAGTGCAAATGTGCAGTTAATTGAGTGAATTTTTTCTTGTACTGCACCAGACGTGCAAAACTGCAATGGCGCGTCATAAACCCACCAAGAGTTCAATATACAGAATTGAAAGTTCTGCATCATGTTCGCCAACTATCTGACTTGCTTTCAAGCTACTCCTTCCAGAAACTTTAGTCCTTCTGCATACTCTTTTTTTTTTCTGTCCTAGTAGGTGCGTAGTTGTGGTATGCCCTAATGCGAGGCCGCCGAAGAAAGCATGCATGCCCGGGCTGGGTCAACTTTGTCCCCAAAGTCCAACCTTCGAGTGCAATTTCCAAATCACAATTAAGGCGAACGGTTGGACGCAGTCCCATGCTGTACGCCCGCGAAGTTGGTTGAATGTTTGGCTCCCGAAAAAGAGAGAAAAAAGAAGTCAGTCATGTCTGAATTTAGAGTTCTGTCTCAGGCTGTTATGCGTAAGAACCGAACTTCGTTCAGAAATTCCGTGAAACTCACTCAATGAGAGCAAGGTCGGAGTCACCGGTGCTAACCTGACTGCTGAGGAGCTATAAGATACTATTCACGACTGTTTCACACTAACTCGAAGGTCCTAGGGCCTGTAGGTGTTGGAAGTTCACCCTACCTCCTGTGATTTCTTTGGCTCTGCCACTGCATAAGGGCATCTCCAATGGTTATAGCTAGCAACTAACTATAAGACTTCCACATCATCTATATAGTACACACTAAAGTTAGCATTCTAAAGAACTATCTATAAGGATAGCTATTTGATGCTTACATGCACACACAGAATTTATGGAGGCTGCCTCGTTTGGCGCTATAGACTATCTCTAGAGCTGTAGAGAGCTGTGTTCTCTTTCTTCATTTAATATCTTCCACGTAGGACAGTTGATGACATGGACTCTCTTGTAGATAGCTGCTATAGACCCATTGGAGATGCTCTAAGAGGGTTCCAGAATCCACGCTAATACACTCTTGTCCCGTGTGCCATTGCCTCATGGACACGAATTTTTTTAAATCGAATTAGAATCGCAAAGCATACGCCGAGTCGGCTAAGTCTATATGTACTATCCCTTCTGCAGCGTGTTTTTCTGCACCACGATTGCAAGCCTACATCACTAGTGTGGAGAAGTAATGGGAGGAGATCACCTGACTCGTAAGGGCTGTTGCAGCCCAGAAATAACAAGCGGAGCGTGCCAGATGGCCACCTCCCCGAAGCGAAGCCCCTGTACCTCTATCCCCAATCCATACCTCAATGTTCCCACAGAGCGTTCATCACAAGTCCCGCCCGTGGGGGAGACATCCCCCTCTGCTGGTGCAGAGATGCATGCAAGTTCTGCAAGCAGGGGCGAAGCCAGGATAAATGGTCACCGGGGTCATGACTTATAGGTTGCAACAATATAATACCATGCATAACATCAAATCGATAAAAATAACATCAATTACTGCTGGGCTGCCAATCTGCTGGGGTCGAACATATTTTCTACCGGGGTCCAAGGTGGTGAAAAATCGCTGGCTATAAGAGGTTACGGCAAAATCGTCGGTGTCGGCCGACCCCGACGCGTTCACGTAGCTTCGCCCCTGTCTGCAAGTCTAAGGAGCAGTTGAGCTTGGGCATATGTTTTGGGGTTGCTTGGACACGGCCCGCTACCGACAACCAGTAAGAATGGGTTACAATACATTCTCTTACCAGTTCTGTTGTATTGCACGCACTAACAAGCTCTCCCCTCTTCTCGTAATCTCTGAATCCGCTATGCGTCTACCGCAAATGGATCGATTGTGAAATCTACCCTCACGACTAGTGGACTCTGGACTGCGAGGAGTGGGATGCCCAGACGGCACGCAAGAGGATGGAGGACCGGTGCCGCAACGAAGAACAAAGCGAGCGTGTCCAACGGGAGACACAAGCACACCTAGAAGCATGCAGGCATAGGGAGTGGGAGGCTCGTGAGGAGGAACGTGAGAGAAAGCGCGAACTGGCGGCCAAAGCCAGGGCTGACGGCGAGGAATACAACGCCGAGCTGGGCCGTAAGGGCAAATGGCAACGTTCCACGCAGTAGTTCGACGCTCTTCGTCCATATATCTCATATATTTCTAATTCCCTAAAGGCATGTGTGTACCATTCTTGGTTCATTCGCTTGTGTGCCATATAACCCACTTATCGGATAAACGGTCTTGTTGTTTTCCTCCATGTATGAATTCCCGGTTGCATCGCAATATCACTTATCTTCGTACTTACGAATCGTTGCTACGTCAATCATCCTCACAAATATATTTTAGAAAATTTATCACACTACAACAACATACGACGATCGCAAAATGTTATTGCAAATTTAATATATTTCGTACCATTCACAATCTACGAAAATCACAAACGGATCAATCAACATTGTCTGCCCTTTCATTTAAAAAATAACTTACAAACAATATTTGATAAATGTTAGCTACCTACAACAATTGCCATTTACCCCACGCATGAAGGCTGCACATCTCCTTAGGCCTTTTCCGCGGAAATGACACGCATTGCCAACCAATTGATCTACGGTCGGGGGTAATTGCACAAAAATGGGTGGACTTCCAGTCGCCTAACGATCGGGCGACAGGAGATTCAGTCACCAACTACTGGGCAACAGAGTCCAGTCGTCGTACTGTTGGGCCACCCAACGGTCGGACGACTGTCTACATGTTGCTCGGCTGTTGGGCTACGAATTCAATCACCTAACCATTGGACGACTGAAGTCTATTTCTATAAAAAAAATAGAACACGGATATGTTTTTGTATTTTTTTAATAAAAAATGAATTATAAAAAAAACTCGCATTCTGCCGGTGCACTACACCAGCCGTGATGTGACGGACCTCACCTACCAACGCAACACGCAGACAAGAAGTAGATTCTTCCTGTTCCTGACGTGCCGCACTTGCGAGCGAGCGCTCCACGTACGTCCACCGACGCGCACGTTACTAAACCATTACAGTTACCAAAATCCACACCCCATGCGATCAACAAATCACATGTCGCTTGGCTAGGTATCTCGGTCTTGGATAGTCGATCTCCATCGATCCGCCCCACGCACTACGTACCGGGAAGTCTGAATGGCCGCGCGGGTCGTCGCCGTCGTCGTCTTTTGTCCAGAGAAAATGGAAAAAAAAAGGAGCAAATGAAACGAAAAGAGGATGCAATGGAATCATGCAACTGTGCAAGTGATCGGTCGGTAGTGGAGGGCATTTGGCGTGGCGTGTGCTAGGCCTCGGTAGTGTAATTTGCTGCAGCGTCTGCGTGCGCACACGTGACATGCGGCACATGCCCCCGTCCCGTCGAGCCGAAGCTGCCCGCGCGGGCGTACGTGATGGGTATCGTGACGTCGTGGTCACGTCGATGGCGATAGAAAAAAAAACTTCTGTTCGCGGGTACGAGTCGTGCACTGTACAAGCCCGTGAACCGAACCCTGTACGAGAGTTAACGCCATGATCGGATGACACAACACACAAGGTCCATGTCCATGCGAAAATTTAAACTGCGAGCAGCCCATATTTGAGCCATTAGTCCATTACAGAGTAAGTTCAGCCCAGCAAGATGCTAACTTTCTATGCTTCTTTTAAACCGGAACGAGAAGCCCAAAGGGTCCAGAGTAAACAAACCCAAAGCGCAAACAAATCGTTCTGCAAGTGAAACTGCCTGGGCAGCAGTAAATTCAGCCCAGACGGCAGAGAGACCACATTCCTTCCCTTTCTTTCAAACACTAACTGTAAGCAACTAGGCTAGTCTTCGGCCGAACGTGGCCTAAAGGAGCCCATAAGGCCACAACAAATTCGGCTCTCTTTCTTTCCTTCCCCCCAAACCATGGACCAACATGAGGCGCATAGGCCGGCACGTTGGCACTTGGCTGCAACGGCAGCCACTGCCCCGTGGGGCGTGGCTAGAGGTGCAAGCGGGGCAGTCTACGGACGGCCCACACCCGTCCACACCATCTGTTTAACGTGATGCAGCTGTGAACGACCCACCTTACTATCCGCTTCTCTCCGTTTGCATCGTGGATTGTTTTCTTTGTTTGCTCATAGTATTTGCTAATATAACACACATGGCTATTAACAGACTAGGTGCATACAACTACGGCTTACGACCACGCGTCTACGACCACGGCATACAACCATGGCTTACGATCAAAGATTACGACTGTTCGTCTATAACCACGGTATACCAAAGCAATAAAACGACAGCATCTACAACCTAAATAACGAGCCACTGAAGACATAGTACCAATAATAAATAAGCCTGTTTTGGTTCATCTGCATTATCTGATTACACTATTTTATAGCGCAATTAGAGAATGTTGATAAACTGAAGGAGGCCTAATTATGAAGTCGTGAGAACACAATCATAGACGGTTTTTTTAACTAGAATCATTTGTGATAGCAGACTATCATAGACGATTCCTAACTAAAACTGTCTATGATATTAGACTATCATAAACAGTTCTTAACTAAACCGTCTATGTTATAACTTATCACAGACGGTTTGAGGGCAGTCTAGATAACCACCTGTTATCACAAACATATAAATTTAGGCGGGTCAGAAAATCATCTGTGATGACGGTTTTGAATCGTTTGTGATGACCTTTTCTATGGTAGTGTCACCATTTAAAACATCCAAACCCAATGGCACGCCATATGCATACATTTAACTCATCACGATCCTTATTTTTCTCCCGTGTTTCTCCATTTGAGATAATGCTCTATTCGGACTTACGCGATCCTCTATAGCCTCAGGGCACCTCTCCTAGGCTTGGTCTTGCCGTTAACCAAAACAATCACCAAGCGCCCTGCATATCAAAGAATAAGCAATCATCCCTAGCACAAGCGACATGCACTTGACTCTCAACAACATAATTAATGCAAACATACACCACTTGACACCCACGTTAAGATTCCCACAATGCATGAATTCCATCATGACTAACACAACTGAAAACTAACTCAGCACTGGCCAATTCAACTACCAACCAATGGTCAATCAGACTGCCCTAATCAACCCTAGGCAAACCCTAGTAATAGAGGGCCGGTCTGACCGTGGCACCCATATTAGTTAGACTACCCCGGTCTGACCGCTAGCCACAGGCTGTTCATATCGCTTAAGAGCACCAAAAAAACATCATATCTGAAATTTTGGTTAATCTCTATCTAGTTTCAGTTTAGAACTCCATTTTGAGTGAAACCTGATGCAAAGACATCTTCAAACACACTTATACAGGTGTTTGTTATCCAAACTCCAAAAGGCCACACGACCGGTCTAACCGCTCCATAGCCGCTGGTTAGACCGCCGATACTTGGCCGGTCAGACCGCTTAACTCCTGACAGCAACTCTAAAAACAGAAAAGTTTCAAAACTAAACTTAAACTTTGATAGAACTTACACATCAAAATTAAATACTCACCACACACATGGAGAATTCCATATGGTCTCAGAATTTTAATAGCTCTTTTTTCTTGTTTATTATGTTGTTTCTTTTTTTCTAGAGATTTCTTTTCTTAATTGGCCTAATATGCAGCTAACATAGCTTTTATGCTCCACTAAATTCAGGTGTTTCATATTCAGGGCCTCTTCTTTTCAACTTTTAAAGGCTATTTTTTAGCTTTTCTATAGTAACTAGCTTTTAAACGGGATATCTTTTTAAGATAGGGTCTACAAATTGATTATAGTACACACCGTATCGATTTTATTTTATATCAGCCAAAATCGCACGCAAGTTTCTGTTATTCCGTACACTCTTTCACGAATAGCTTAAGGCCCTGATCAACTCGGCTTCGGCTTCGGTTTCTGGCTTATTTTTCACTATTCATAAGTTTTGTTGAGCTTTTTTGCCGGTTCTTTTTTTTCCGTATTTGTTTGTATTATACATAATGGGCTAACATATTTTTTTATTTTTATTTTTTTTAAATTTAATTATGCTAAATAAGTCTCTGTCAGTTACAGTGCTTTTTCAGCCAGCTACAGTATTTTCAGCCATAAGCCACGAGCTTTTCAGCCGAACCGATCACCACCTAAAAGTCATAACTCGAAACAAAAAACCAGGCCTATTCCACATGCCTATCTATTTTATGCTTAGAACCTTTAAGGCTTTAGCCGAAAGCAAGCGGAGTCTGTGCAATCCAAAAAAGGATTAATTAGCTGGCAGCATCAAGACTCGAAAGACGGCAATGATACATCTCTGATTAGCGACTTCTATCATCGGCTTAAACAGCTAGCTAGCGAGCCAAATGCAGCGTGGTGCCCGTGCCACAGGAGAGACTGGTCGCATGGTGATCGCTTGTAGTTGACTGCTAATTCTAAACCGTAAGCTGACCCGTAGAATTCACGTTGTGCGTGCTACTGTTCGTACGCTACGCTGCCGTGACTGTGCTGCAATCACATGCAGTATAGTGAAACGCGTCCACGCGTTCGGGGAGAGGTGAGCGTGAGGGGGCGTATGTTGAATGACGGATGAATCACAAGCCTTCCAAGTTTCATCCCATGGGCCATGCTAAATTGCGCGAATTTTTGGTACAAATAATCCATTTTTTATTCGAAATTACAGAAATATACCCACGGGAATTTTTTTTTACAAAAATAGGCTCCAGTCGCCCAATGGTTGAGCGACTGGAGCCTTTCGCCCAACCAGCGGACGACACAATAGCTGTCGCTCTACCCTCGGGCGACTGCATCTAGTCGCCCTCCCATTGGGCGACTTTCATGCAGTCGCCCAATGGTTGGGCGACTACACTCAGGGGCCGACAAAACCGTATATACCGATTGTTTTATATACCGATGCAATATAAACAACTAGTCTGAAAAGATAAAATGACAAAGTTCTATATGATTTATATATACTCATTTGAAAGGTTTCGACGAGATCTACAACTTTTCAGTTGAAGAAAAATCCAAATTCCGAAGGGAAGAACAAGAAAAAGGGCAAAAACAGAAAGAAAAAACTTGCGACGCAGGTTTAGGTCCAAAGATAGCCGATTTTCGGGGTCTTGGAGGGTGACTAGCATAATCTAGTCATTATTTTTGGATCGGGCTCGTCGTTAGCTTTCCAACGAGTACAAGAACATCGAAAACGGACACTGTATGCAAAAGTTATGCCCGTTTTACTGAAGGTGTGTCGGAAACGGACTCGAATTCGTTTCGGCCTCAATTGAAACTGCTATAACTTTTGATCTCATGGCCGAAATTGCTCAAATTTTTTCTGGAGGCTTTTGGATGTATGAAGAACAGCTCCACCAATTTTCACTATTTTTGGCGAAGGTTTGATGCACTTTCCAAATTTCGGCAAAATAGACTCTTTCCTCTCTTTTTTCTCTCAGGGACCTGAGTGTAGTCGCCCAACCATTGGGCGACTTTCATGCAGTCGCCCAATGGGAGGGCGACTGGATGAAAGTCGCCCAACGGTGGGGCGACTGCAATTAATCGCCCAACGGTTAGGAGATTTTCCAGTTGTCGCTGCTGGGTTGGGCGAAAGGCTCCAGTCGCCCAATGGTTGGGCGACTGAAGCCTATTTTTGTAAAAAATTTCCTCGCAGGTATATTCCTGTAATTTTGAATAAAAAATAAATTATCCGTACAAAAAAATCCTGACTGATCCAACAAGTTTCATCCCATGGGTCATGCTAACTTGCGCTGACTGATCCAAAAGGTGAAAAATTAGGCCCGGTCGTCCGGAGAAAGATGGAAAAACGCACACGACTACCGACTTGTGATCAGTGGTTTTTCATAACTTTGGGTTTGGATCAGATCAATACCCTGAACCGAACGAGGTGGTCAGGTTTAGGTCCCGCTCAGATTCTAATTTCTAGCTTATTTGTTTTATTATTTATAAATTTCATTTTTTTGAATTTTTGACTTTTTTTGAGCTTTTTGCCAGTTCTTTTTTCGTATTCATTTACGTTGTTCGTGTTGAGCTAGTATATTTTTTATTTTTAATTTTTTTGGATTTAATTACATCAAATAAGACACCTTCAGTTACAATAAAATTTCAGCTGCTACAATATAATTTTAATCATAAGTCACAGCTTTTCAGCCCAAACGAGCGGCCCTAAATGTGAAAATATGCATCCATGGAGTCGCTACAGGTCCTGCCTGCCTGCCGGGCTGGCTGCCACTGTACGTAAAGCTACGCCAACACACGGGATCTCACTTCTGGTTGGGCCCGTGGCGCCAGCTGTGTGGCTTGTGCGAGAACCGAGAACATGCATCCGAAGGAGTCGGCGTTATCTGGGGAAGGGCACGGGCGAGATGCCTCGTACGTACCAAAAATGTTTCACGCGTAGTAAGAGCAAGTTTAATAAGAGCAAGTACAATAGTATAGCCAACTAGTGGCTATAACACTTGTCCATTTCATCTATAGTCTTCAAAAAAATAGTTCATACAATAAGGTAGCTATTACAATAACTATTTGACCCCACGTGTAAGAGAGTGAAATGCATATTTTTACGTGCTATAGCTAGCTGTAATTTAGTAGCCAGCTTCCTTCTCTCTCTTCCTTTCTCTCTCTGCCATGTAAGATTTGGTTGATATTATATTTGCTATAGTCTGCTGACTAAGTCTTATTGTACCTGCTCTAAGGCTGACTGTGCTAGCTACAAGGGAATCCATGTCAGCATAGTCCTATGTGGAGGGGAGAGAAAAGGAGAGAGAGAATCAAGCTGGCTCCCATGCAAGAGTCAGGCTATAGCACAGGAAAAGAGGCGTTATCCATGCATGTACCAATAGAACTAACTGCTATACCCATGCATGTATTAAATTATCAATACTCATGTATGTATTAAATGATTGAGAGCTCTTGTGGAGACAACTTATAGCCAGCTTATTGTATGAGTTAGCTGCATCATTATCTTTTGATGATATGGAAATGTATTGGAGGTAGCAGCTATCTATACTATTAAACTTGCTCTAAGCCAGTTTTCATGGAGATGGGCCATGGGGTGGTTAAATTAGGTGCCGCCTGAACGGAACCTTCCTAGGGTACTAGTAGTACTACCAGGCGGCTGGAGCATCCCGTGGTGCACGGATCCTATGATCCTTCCATGGAGCTAGACTCTTCTCATGCATCAATCAATCGGTAGCGTAGTTAGTTCATTTTTCTTCGGTGAAAGGCACTAGTATTTCATGAAGCATTTAAAAGACAGTGACAATTGAAGCAGCACCCCCTCCGTAGTAAATCGCACGCCTTTCTGCTTTTGCAACGGAAATTGCACGTCACCTCGATCGCACATAGACATATAGTCAAAATTCCCCGGCTTTTAAGCAGTAGTATGCGTAGAAATGACTATAAATTTGGTAATATGAGGGGATGCCTGACGTCTTTACCAACTACTCCGCTACTAATCATACTATTCTAGGAATCGTGCTTTTTTAGTTTTGCGGAGAGTATAGAAACATCGATACACATCTAAGTGGAAAAAAGAACCTAGAGACACAAAATTTATATATGTTCGAATCGTCTCCATAACCCATATAAACCATGATTGGGACCTCAAAAATACATGTAAACCATTATCTCAAGCAATCAACAACTAAAAATGCCATGGGAAAACATGCAGCTTGGCGGTAGAAACCGGGCCTCCTTGTGAGTCTGCATCTGAAGCCGCTTTTAGAAGTCGTCAAAGAACAGTCCTAACCCAAATCTCCTACGGTAGAACAGAAATATTTGGCGCGACCATTTCCTCTCACTGCGCTTTAAACCGCAGCCGGCGCACCGTCGTTTTCCACCCCTCCAACCCGCCAGTTTTCACTCTAAAAAGTCCCGATTGCCCAGTCAAACGAATCGAAGGCGAAGAAAATCACGCACGCTCCACGAGCAACGCGGCGGTTGCCACTTCGGATGCCGTAACGGCCAGCGCGCCACACCTGAATCTTGCTCGGTCGTATGGACAAAACCCGCGCGCGCCCGGCGCCCGTGCCGAGAGGCCCACAGCGCGGTCGCCCGGAACCGGTCGCGCCGCGCGACAGCTAAGCGAGCCGCACCACGCCCGACCGCGTCTGCTTGGACGTTTAAATACACGTCGCCCTCGCGACGACGCCTTCGCCGCAAAGCAAACCATCGCCACAAGCAACCGCGCGTACCGTAGCGCAGCGCCACTCCTTGGATCTTTCCCTTTTCTTAATTGTTCACCGCCATTTTCGCAGCTTCACACCGCGCCACACGGGCGTATATAGAAACCAAGCAAAACCGCCTGGTCTTCATACTTTAGGGGAATCAGGAGTCGGGAGCTAGCGGTTGCTGAGGGAGTGGGGAGGTAGCCATGGGGAGGAGGCTGGACGTGCTGCTGGGGCGGACGTCGAAGCAGACGGCGCGGCTCAAGTCGTTCCTGGGGCTGGCGGTGACGCGGCTCGGCGTGCTGCGTGGGCACCGGCAGGTGCGGTGCGCGCAGGCGCGGGGGGACGTCGAGCAGCTGCTCCGGCTCGGCAACCCCGACCGCGCGCTGCTCCGTGCCGAGCAGGTCATCCGCGAGCAGAACATGCTCGACGTCTTCCTCATGCTCGAGGCCTACTGCAATCTCATCACCGAGAGGGCCGTGCTTGTCGACGCGCACAGGTGAGCAGACAGAGACACCAGACGCCAACCGGTCCTTGCGCATCTGTTGTGTACTTGCGTTTCTTTCCGATCTCCATCGTGTTGATCAGTGTTTCGACCGTGCTTTTGATTTGTCGAGCAGGGAGTGCCCGGATGAGCTGCGGGAGGCGGCGGCGGGGCTGGTGTACGCGGCGGCGAGGTGCGGGGAACTGCCGGAGCTGCAGGAGGTCCGGCGCCTCCTCGCCGCCAAGTTCGGCAGGGAGTTCGTCTCCGCCGCGGCCGAGCTCCGCAGCGGCTGCGGGATCAATGCCAAGGTGAGGACCAAAGACCCTTACAGTTTTCCCGTAGATTCTGATTCATCGAAGCAATTCTGTGATGATTCCAAATTTCTAATGGAACCTGAATGGTTGGAACAGATTGTGCAGAAGCTGTTGACCAAGCAACCGAGCCTGGAGAGCCGGCAGACGGTGCTCCAGGAGATCGCCGCAGAGAAAGGGATCACCGTGCACGTTCACGAGCCCTTCTACGAGGATTCGGGCTCCAACCAGAGGAACAAGAAGCAGGACGACGAGAGGCACAGAGCCCCTCAGGTTGACTTGGAGAAAGATAACTCCGCCGACTCGGCGCACAGCTACAAAGACGTGGAAGCGGCAGCGCAGGCCGCGTTTGAGTCGGCGGCCACGGCAGCGGCCGCCGCGAAGGCTGCCATGGAGCTCTCGCGAGGCGAGTCCAGGGGCCCCGACGACAGGAGGAAACTGGGAAGGGTGCAGATGGACGAGACCAAGAAAGAGGTGCTTCACGGCGGTGAGGATTCGGCTGGTGCAAAGAAGTTTGAGAGGGTCGGACATGTCCGGGGCTACAGTTCAGAGATAGAGGTTCTGCCTGAGATTGAAGCGCGTCATGGCGACATTGCAGAGAACAAGTTAGAACACGCAGAACAGCGGGATCAGGCCAGGAGCAGGCCGGCTTCAGTCAGAACAAAGAGAGGACTTTAGCTGCAACCAGATGGCAATAGCAGAGATGGTTTCTTGATCTCATAATATTACCAGTGGTTGAACTTTCGCAGTTATATATCGCAGATTCATCATTCCTGTAGTTTTAGCCTAGGCCATGCCACGTACGTAATGTAAAGAAAAAAAGGGAAAAGAAAAAAAAATGATTCGGATTTTTTCATCAGTTAAGCAGAGAGCAGAGTTCAACCGCATTCAGTAAGACGCATTGTTTGTAGATATATTAAGAGGATGAAGAACAGTTCTATTACACAACTGGTGGGAAAAAAACTTCAAACCTCTTTACTTGTAGGATAAACTAAAGCACTGAATCTACCAACTAGAACACTCATAGAGCAGAAATATTAACGGCGGACAACATTATCGGTCTGGAACAACAACTACAAACACCCTACGTAAGAAATTGGTAAAACCATGAAACTGTTTGGCTGATAATATTGCAGTAACATACATTTGATTTGAGATACTCCCGAGCTACATCATCAGCGAGAAACTTTTCTCCTTTTGTTGAGACTCGTCAGCACGTCAATATAAGACTGCAAGTTCACACCGACATCTTCATCATACTCAAGCCCAAGTTCTTCCTGCACAGATACATATTATTCATCAGTATGATGACTGGTTGGAAGACAGCAACAGAAGGTTTAATTGACAAGAAGCGGTGACAACAACCAACTACAGCCTGCCATTCAGGTGCTCAAAACAAGAGAAGCATATAGGTAAAAGAAAAAAAAATGCCCTAAAACCTTAAATTCCTTCTGATCTTTGGGGCTATTCTCAGTAATATTATCCCAAAGCTCCTTGAACATCCTCTTACGCTTTCTCCACTGGTTAACTTTCTCAGAGAAGGACTCGTCAATGATCTTCTTTTCCTCAGGTTTCACCAAGACGACACCATTCCGCAATTTATTTAGTTTTTCTTCCATATCCTGGACCTGCACAAACATGAGGTCTGCAATTAAAACTGGTTGAAAGGTGCACATTTATGTGCATAAAGGAACATATTTATATGCACGTACTTCACTTTGTAATTTAGCCTTCTTTGACTTAATGTCTGCCAAAGTCAAGTTTGACTGCAGACCTCGTACCTCTGCGATAGGAATTGTACTTAGATATTTCTGAACTCTGATCACCGTATGCTGTATTAAAAAAGACCAGAAACAAGACCATGGCACCAAACGGAACATACCAGATTCAACCTCACTAATTGCTTTCTTTTGATCTGTGAGTTCTTCCTGTATTTTGCTATTTGCTTTCTTCATCTCCTCCAGTTCTTCCCCATTTGGAATGTTGAATTGATCTTGCCGAGCAATGTAAATTTTCTGCTTGCCATACTCCTTGAAGGAAATCTGTCCACTGTCAGCCAATGCATCCAGTGCCTTTTGCACTGCAGTCTTCTTAAGATTAAACTTTTGTAGTGAATCAGCTGCATTCTGTGAATTCAATGGCCTATTTTGCTGCAGAGTCATGGCAATAGTCAACTCAACAATATTGCTTATAAGAACCTATCTGCTGGTAAGGTAAAGGTCGGAGCTATGGTACCAAATATAGAGTATGGACAGAGTGATTTTGAAATCATCTACATTGACCACACAGTGCAAGTCTTATTGATATTCTGCATAAAATTCAAGCAGAATATATAACTCCGTTTTCAAATAATTTCTCCTTTTACAAGGACAATCACATACACTATTTAGTCAGATTAGTATAACTGAGTTGGTTTTGACCAAATTGAGGCAAGAGCAGCGTCTGAAAGGAAAAACCAGTATACTTTCTCTCCACCCTATTTCAACCAAAAAGAAGGAATGCTACATCAAGTGCAATAAAAATTATATCGAGCAAAACTAATGGCGATCCATGATAACTTATGCAGTAATGTTTTAGAAGCAAGTAGAGAGGAAACAGCTCAAAACAGAACTTAATGAATTATCTTGACCACATAGGAACATATGCAGACCAGAATGCACGACATACCAAGAAGGTTTTTTTTTCTTGAGCTGAAACAATTAAAACAACTCCTCAATCTTAGCGATCAGCATAAAATTCCGAAGACAGGTGTTAAATATGCACTCCAATTTAGACTACAACATTTCAGCAGATAACATCGGGTAGCTGCTTAATTAAAGAATGATCACAGCTTCAGTCATTTGGAATTCTATTAAACCTATGATAAACAAAGTAATGCAATGCACATAGATCGATTAATTACACAGGCGAACGTGTTTGTTTTAACATAATACAAAACTGTTCAACTTGCATCTCACGAAGCAACTATGGATGACAACCAGCGTGCATCAAACAGCATGCTGTTACCACGAACCACCGTGCAATTAATCCTCACCTTAATATAATAAGCTTGTCCCCCAAAAGGAGGCTACTCCGTTATACACTCCTGATACGCGACGCTCTACATCTAACATATTGCAGGCATTTGGTTTTTAGGGACGGGATTTTAGGCAGCGGAGAGAGTCGTTACCTCATTGACGAAGTTGAGGACGATGCCTGCAAAGAAAAAGATCGGCAAAGTGACCATCAGATGCATCGATCATATTGAGCAAAGGATTGGTGGAATTGGGGGGGAATCGCGGGGATGGTTAAATCGGGGAGACGCAACGCATACCTTCGACGCTGTCGGATTTAGGCGGCATTGCCTCCTCGCCCGCTTCGCTGCGCCGCCGCCGACTCGCTGCTGCTTCCGATTTGAACGAGATTAAGGGAAAAGAAGGCGGAGGAAAGTGGGGAAGATGGGAAGGGTAGGGTTTGGCCTCTCATGTTGGCGCGGGGCCCGCCGTGGCTAGTGACGTGGGCATTTCCCGCCAGAAATCCAGGCGTGCGCGGCAATGGTGTGGGCTTCGCGGGCTTCTAACGGGGAGACCATAAAAGCCCAGACACCATGGAACTCCGGTAAAGCCCAATTTATCCCGACCCAATAGCTGATGTCCTGCTACCCGTTCAGACTGCACTCCGATGTGCCTTGCTTGGGTTGCCTCGGCCTAGCGCATGCATATTTTTGCTGGCCCCCAAAATTTACGAAGGCCTCTTTTTTCCACTTATAACTTTTCTTGAATGAATTGAACAATAATTATTTTATTCTGAATTCATAACTTTCTGCTCTAAATGTAAAGCAGAAATAATATTTTTATGTAAAGCAAGAACATTATAACTATTATTTAATTCCATAGTTAACTTGAGGGTAAAGATAATAGTAAAGTACCAATAGCCAGCATAGCAACTCTTGATCCATTGCCCAAGCGAAGATCAATTTCTTCTCTTCTTATCAATCTCTGCATCGAAGTGCAAATATGAGCAACCGATCCGGTATCAAATACTTAAGAACTAATATGAGAAGTAATAAAGATTTATTTCTATAACATTTATATCTGAAATAGAAGTCTTACTTCCCTTCTTATTTTTTAGTTGTGCCAAGTATTACTTGCATCTCCTCTTTCAATATCCGGTCCCATGGCAATGGTAGCAAATAGTGTGAGATGTAGCGCTAATCTTGAGCTTCTGAAGCTTAGATTTGATACTCGAGATCTTATCTTAAATTTTGCAAGTGTCATTTCTTTTGCCCAAATCCTTAGACTTCTTCTTTTGAAGTTGGTAGTTTTTTTGAACCATCATCACATGATTAGAGCTTTTCTCTACTGATTTGAGCATGCCATGCAATTCGGTCATTGACTTCTTCATGCCATTTATATGAAAATTCAAAATAGCTAGCTTAAAGCTCAGAGGGAGCGATCGAAGAATCACATCAGTAGGCCAACTCTTGGCTAAGGGGAAAACCAAGTTTTTTCAAATTCTCAATGTAACAAATCATTTTGATTGCATGAGGACTGACCGAATTTCCATTAGTTAGCTTGCACACAAACAATGACTTGGAGTTATTATACTTCTTAGCCCTTGCTTGGTTCTCAAATATACCCTTAAGACTCACAATCATATTGTAGGCATTTGTGTTCTCATATTGCTTCCGAAGCTCAGAGTTCATGGTGGTAAGCATGAGGCAACTAATATCAAATGAGTCATTGCAATGTTTTTCATACTCATTCTTTTCAGCACGAGTAGTATCTTCAGTTAGTTCATCAAGATATGGAACGTCTAGAATATATTCCTTCTTTTATTGCTTGAGAACAATTCTCAAGTTACATACTAGTCAATAAAGTTTATTCCACCTAGTTTTTCTTTCTCAAGAATAGATTGCAAATTAAAACTAAGTGTGAAGGAAATAGATGGTAGTAGGGATGGCAATTTCCTCCGTGGGGGCGGGGCCCCACGGGGATAATTCCCATGGGGCCAGGGGCGGGGGCCAAAGAACCCCCATGGGGACCCGTTAAAAATTTAAAATATATTATTTTATTTATATAATATAAAATTTTGATATAGAATATATATATCCTTTTTATATATTTAGACAAAATGTGCATTTATACATTTGGTTTATGTTTTCAAGCTATATTTCATAAAAAAAGTATATATAAAATAATTAATAAAGCTACTTTAATATTTTTAAATATATATATAATACTTTTAAAATTCCCCGTGGGGATCCCCACAGGGGATGGGGCCCTACAGGGGACAGGGATGGGGGTGTGTTGCCCCCGTCAAGCTTCGTGGGGTGGGGCGGGGAAGCTTTGCGGGGATTGGGGCGGGGACGCGAAGCTGCCTCTTGCCCCGTTGCCACCCCTTGTGGTAGCATTGTCAACAACATAAAAAGTATATGCAAAAATTCTGCACTATGTTTATTTAAAATATTTCATTAAACAATTTAATAAAAGATACATCCACTATATGTTTAAAATGTGATCACGACACTTGCTGGCCTTATGGCCTTCTTTGACGTACACGTAACAGGTAAAGATCACCTTCTTCTTCATTGGCTGGGTCTTAGACTTGTTCTAGGGATGTTTCTTGACTTTCATCCCATTGCTCTTAAAGTTCTTGACTTCCACTTGGTGAGCTTGGACATGGGACATCTCATCACCGCTGGCCCTGCCACACTCCTCCACATTAATAGTGGCTGGCAATTCATTGATTGTCATTTGCTCCTTAACGTGTCTCCGAGCGGTCACAAAGTCTTGCCAAAAAGGCGGTAACTTGGCCAATATGACATTTACTTGAAAACTCACTGGTAGGAGATAGTCATATTGATTTAAATCATGTACATAGAGCTATAGCTCATGAAGTTGCTCCATCTCCGATCGTCGATGTACCATCTTATAATTCAAGTAATTTAAAGTAATGAAAGACTCATTCCTATATCTCCTTCTGAATATTTCTCATTCAGCTCATCCATAGTTTTTTGGCCTCCGTAAACATGACATAGATATCAAAAAGCCGGTTTGACAGAATGGCCAACAACCTAGCCAAAGCTTGGTTTGCATCCTCCCAACGAGTTTTATTCTCGCCTTCGAAAGGAAGAACTGAAGGATCCAAAATGATCCAGTATAATTTTAAGTCAATCAACAACATCTTTGTCTTGACTTGCCAACACTTAAAACTAGCCATCAAAAACTTTTGGTTTAATGAAATCGGAGGATGAAGTCATTTCAACAAATATTGGTTTTTTTGGATTGTTGGAGATTAAGTAGTTTTAGCATTATTTTCATATTAATTCCAGATATAAGCAATAACGGTAAAGCATATGGCAGCAGGAAATAATTGACATAAACAAATATCTCTTGAGACTGATATAGCATTCAAGTCATTTAAACAAAATAATATGTTTAACTGATCAAGACAATGGGCAATTGAAATCTGCATAGCACATATGTTATTTAGTGTGAATTTGCTCTCAGCAGAGGAGTTACTCAAGTTCTAAACTTGGCCTTCTCAACTCTAGCCAATATGTCAACAATCTAAGTGACAACCCTTTTATATTTTGCTAGTTTGTCAATCTAAACATGACTTCAGAATAGTGACAGAAACAATTTCATGTTCTAATAAAAAAATATAGCATAAATGAGCTACTATAGTATTAATTTGTTGTCAGTAATATTCAAAACAGAGACAAATGTACTACGGCTGAATCAACAGACTTCAGGCTATGACCAGAACAGAACAGTAGAGAGTAGGCACTAACTTGAAGTATAATCAATAAGTCAAACTAGCAGAATATCTCTAAACTATCACTGTAATATCAAATATAACTAGTTTCCTCATCGAGCAATCTCGAAAGCCCACACTATTATGCAAAGTCCTCCCAGTGCTAGCAATTATCACAGATTTCAGAAATAATTAAACAGAGATATTACCCTAGCACGACAAGCATATGCATAATAGGAATCAAGAACGTAAAAAAAGCTTACTGGTCGGTGGCAATCCAAGCCACCGAGACGACAATAAGGGCAAGGCTTGTCGCGAGGACGATGTCCCAGAAAACCAATTACCAGCATATGCCTAGATATCACTAGAGAGATTAACAGAGATACAATGCCCAACTTCACAAATCAATACTCGCCAAATCGTGAAGCCGAGATGCAGGTGTTGCTGCACAAATCCAACATAATCACTAATCAGATGAAGCAACTGAGAGTTTAAGACCATGGCCACTTACGACTACATCAGATCGAGGACGGCAGATCGACCACGGCTAAGTAACCACGACAGAATGACCATGGCAGTTCGACCTCGGTAGAACGACCACAACTGGACTACCACGATAGAATGACCACAGCTTGACGACCGCGGCTTGTTGACCACGGCTGATCAAGGATGGCAGATCGATGATGGTAGGTTGACCAACAACCAAGGCCGACTACATTACAGAGAATTAGCACAGTCTCGCCAGCATAGAAATCACCGAGACCCTAGTGAGTTTGCCGGGGCAAACCGCATATGTGACAAGGAAAATCTACCGCCCCTTGCTCTTAGATCTTAGTATGTTCTTTTGATTGCTCTCCCTCGAAAGCTTTCCCATGGCTTGATTTAAAGAGAAAAGTGGGGATGATCCAAAATCAGAGGAGAGGGGAAACAACGTCGTACCAACCGTTGGACCAAGCCAACGCCAGAAGAGGAAAGCATGGTCTGATCCCTTCTCTCAATTGATCGGTCAACCAACCACATCCCCTTCCCTCGTATCTCTTACAGGTGGGCCCTACATCAGGATTTCTTTTACTCTTTTATTGTTTGAAAATGAGGAACATTCCCATATTACCCAATATTAAGTATGTGACCCTATAAGTTCATATATATTCAACCATAGGCTGAAAATTCTTTTCCGGTCCATAAGTCAGTAGTGGTCCATAGTAGAACATGACAACTCCTAAATATATATAAAGATCATATCAAACGAACCTATATAGTGCTTATGTATCGATCACTTTGCCTCATGATATCAAATCGAATTCAACGCGAGAAGCGTGCTATCCTATGATAGCTCGATCATTCACTTGAATGTAGTGGATTACTCAGTTGTGATTGACTTCTCAAATCACATTCGATATAGCCATGCACTTTCTTATTCCAGCCACATCAAGAGGCCCAGATATATCTCTCCTGTTATATAGGAGGGGCAGATTCCATCTTGATGTCTCATATTACTCTATATGTTTCATAATAAACTCGAAAGTTGCCTTTATGATCACCCAGTTATAGAGTAATGTTTGCTAATCCTTAAGTAGACTATTATACACGTAGAAAACTATGATAATCTCATATCTAACGATCCTACACACACTATATATGAGACCAACTGATGACACTTAATAATATAACAATTCTCACAGTATCTCAAGGTAGATCAACTCAACACTATGTTCTCTAACATGTGTCCACATTATTGATTTAATATTCCCATACCTATAATTCATGAAACATAATCATCAATCAATATATGTGTTGATCTATAAATCATAATTGTCCCACATAATGATGTAAAATCAGCGATAATTCAGAACAACATCAAAACAGGAATAAAGAGTTTCACGAACAAGTCACATACTTGTTGATCAATATGAAAGACATTTATTCAAGGGAGAAAATAATATATTATTAAAAAATTATAAACATAGAAATGATACAATCATCTCTATAGTCGCATTAAGGCATATCACTAACAGTACCTCCATTGCATTCCTCCCCCTTATGAGTTTTTCAGTTGCTCCTTCGGCAAAACTAGGATAAAGTTGAGCCAAAAGGTCACGATTCTAGATAAATTCAATCATTTTTCTATTTCAGAGATTTCAATCTTTGTCTCATCGAGTGAGGTTGCCTCTGTTGGTCTTTACAGAACTAGATTTGACCAGAAGTGGCGGAGCCGAGGAAGGTAGTTTTAGAGCCGTGGATGCGGTGTAAGCCTGGTGTTGCACGCGAAGTTGAGGACGCGATGCAACCCGAGCACAACGGTGAAGACGTGATGCAGGCCAAGGCGGAGCTCGACAGCGTGCAAGAGCGGAGGTGGAGGTGCGAAGCAGGCTAAGCATAGTAACAGAGACGTAACGCAAGTCAAGCACGGTGGCGGCTGCTCCATGTACAAAGTAATATAATTTTTTATCCATAGCAAAGCACCGGTATTGTAACGCCCCCGTTTCTGGGAGGACAGGAGCGTCACTAATCCGCAACCACCCAGGAGTTTGGTTACGGACCGAACAAGTATCATACCTGCTTACGAACATTTAAGAAGAGTTAGCTTGATTGAAATAAGGCCTAACGGTCAATTTTTACCAAAGACGGGCGAGCAAGCCCAAATATACTTACATTGCAGAAGAACCGCAAGGGCACCACAGGAAAGCCTGAGTGCGGTCGCAACCCTAACACGAAATCCTGAATTTCCTTCTCTTCCTTCTAGTATCTGTAGATTTTGCAAGCCTGAGTACTCCAACCCCGTACTCAGCAAATCACAAGGGAAATCCTAACTTACCACATGCACGGATCAACAAAGGAATGGAGTATACTTGGTTTATTACTTTGAGTGGATGCAGTTTTATTTGCAAACATTTTGATAAGACGGACCCAAAACTACTCCTCAAGACCTCAGGGGTTTTTCATGAAAGGTTAATTAACCAACTGAACAAGTTAAAGCATGTACAAAACTACTTAAGCTTCGCTGCTGGAATCACCCAAGTGACACAGCTCCAATAACCAGGAGCACGGCGTATTCGAATACCATTTATTTGACTCTGCAGAGTTTGCTCAGCTTTACCCACACGATCTCTTAACTCCCGCGACAGAATTAAGAAAGCCAGGTCGCTTCACTGCTTAACTCTTTATATAGGCTCTACCCGGTAGAATCCACTCGGGTCTGGCTCACACACACACACCCACAAAAAGAGAAAACAAACGTCTGCTTCGAGTGAACTCTACCGTTGTTAGGCACCCGCAGCACGGCCTGCCTAACCCTTGATACTCAAATCACCTACTTCTCAACACCTGTAGAGTTTCAATCAAGTTGAGCAACTACTAAACCAGTGTTGACAAGTCAACTCCTGTGGTTGAGCGGTCACCATGTCATTTGCTCAGCGCAAGGGTTTGGTCCTTATATTTTTCCCCCAGGGGACCGCAACCCCCTGCCAGGTCCGCGACCTGCAACCTAGGGTAAAAGGCGGGCGAAAACCATCTTGCGGCGCACCACAGCCCCCCTTACCCTATCCTGCGCATCGACATACTCCGCCCTAGGGCACGGTGTCCCATACCACCCTGCCCTAGAGTCGGGTTTTCCAAATTCTATTGGCCCGCAGCCACAACCTTATTAGTGTAAATACTTTGCATGATAATAATAACCTACAATTATCTAGATTAACAGATAATTATTTCTAGGGTTACAAAGGCATGGCTACAAGTTTAACATGGCATTTGTCGGTGGTAGGTTTAACTACATAGCATGTCATTCTAAACATTTTATTTTTATTTTGAACTAACATTTCAGGACTAGCTCAATGAAAATAGCATAATAACATAATTTAAATGGCATGGGATTTCAACATGGTCAAGGACTTGTGACTTGCCGTTAATCTGGACGATCTCGGCGAGCTCGAACGTAGAAGCTCCTGAATCCTGGGACTGCACTTGAACTTCCGGGATCTCCAAAACTAGCGCAAACACATAAAACAAAATAAGTCTGGCTTGAGTCTAATCAAGCGAGGAAAAATAATCTATTAAAAAGGAGTAAAATGCACAATCCTCAAATAGGAATTTTTGGAATTTATCTGGGATGAATCTGGGAACACGGAGGCCAAAAATGGGTTCAGGACATTATTTGGAGCAAAGTGGTGAAATTTGGGAATTTTTGGGATTTTCTGTGATTTTCTAGGATTTATTTGGATTTTCTGGGATTTTGGAAATTGGAAAATCGGGGAAAAATCGGTGTGAACAGTGCGGCCCGACCACTTTGCCACAGTGCGGCCCGGCCCACGGTTCAAACGCGCGCGCGCTCGGGCGATGGAGCAAGCCGAAGAAGCGGCCCACGCTCGCGCGCGCTCCCGCGGTCTTGATGGTCGACGCGTGGCAGCGCGGACAGTAGAGGGGCGGCGAGCACGGGCGGCCCAGATCAAGACGGAGGGGGCGGGATCGGACGGCTGGGACAAGAGGGAGGCGGACCGAAGAGGTACGAGCGGATCCGACGGAGGAGAGTCGGGGAGTTTATGAAGATCTGACGGTGGGAGGAGATCGCCATCTGGCGGCCGAAGCCAGACGGCATGGATGGGAGGAGACGGACGGGATGGAGCCGCGTCATCGTCGTCTTCCTCCCGCTGCACGCGCGCAACAGAGAGGCGGGGATGGCGGCGCCTCCGCTCTCCGGCGACGGCAAAGGCTCCCGATGGCAAAGGAGGGCACCACCGGGTAGGGTTTGGGTTGGGGAATCCATTTTGGGGCTCTGGGAGGTGAGGGAAACAAAGGAGAGAGCGGGAGGGGGAGGGAAGTGTCTCGGCTATTTGGTGGTGGAGGGCGGGTCACCGGCGGTGAGATGGTCCAATCGGGGGCGGCTACACCGACAGGGGAACCCGGTGCTCACATTGGTGGCGGCAGTCGAAGCTCGGAGTCCCTGGGGTAAGCTGGCCACGGGGAGGGTGCGGCGGCCGAGAGGGAGCTTCGTCGCCGGCGCAACGCAAGACTTCACCTGTCCAGAGGAGAGTGTCACAGCAATCAGTGAGGAGTGAGGATGCTCAGGGTGAAAGGAATCGAGGAATGGAGGACAGGAGAAGAAAAGGGGCTTCGCGGGGACACCGGCGCAGGGGAGAGCGGCGACGGTGAGGGAGGCGATGAGACTTCAATCGGCCGATCTGGGGGATTCTGGGGAGTGGCAGGGAGGGATTGAGAGCAGTGGTGGAGGTCGGGAAGCAAAAGAGGAGGGGGAAAACTGAGAGCGGGATTTTATACCCGGGCGGACGGAGGAGCTCCTTCGGGGAGAAGGCAACGGGCGCACGCCGGGGTCAACAGGGGCAGGCGGGGTGTCACCTCGGAGTGGAGGGGGCGGTGACGGGGTGCTGTAGGGGTGTAATGGCGACGAAAGGCGGTGCGGGGAGCGGTTGGCCGAACGACATGGGCGCACGCGAGCTCCCGCGCGGCGGAGGGGACAGGCGGCGGCTGACAGGTGGGACCAGCGCAGAGGCGGGGCGACGCGTGGCGCGGAGGAGCTGCCCGCTTCGGACCGGGCGGCGTCGGCGTGACGTGAGCGTGGAAAGAATCCGGGGCGCGGTCGCGGGCGCAGAGGCGGTGCGTCCGCGGGCGCAGCGCGCACGCGTGCACGAGGGAGGAGGCGGGGAGGGAGCGAGGCGCCAGCGGAGAGGAGGAGCGGAGGGGCGCCGAGGAAAGGAGAAGGCGGAAAAGGGGAGGGCGCCAGTGGCAGAGGGATGCGGCTGCGCTCAGAAAGGAAAGCGGGATCCGAGGCGACTTTCCAAAAAGGGAAAGCGGCCGAAAATCACTCAAAAATTCCAGGAAAAAGCTCAAAAATTTTGAAATTTTCAGGTGTGTTTCAGGTATTTAGCATGTAGCTATAGTAAAATAAGTTTACTTCCGAAAAATGCTATATCAATGCGCGTACTACTGTGCTTCTCTACACTCTACACTCCAGTAGGAAGATGTGCTTAAGCCGAACTTGGCAGGGCACTCGCAACCCCACAGCCCGTCACCTGGTTCTGCATGGCCCAAATATCCTCAGCCGAACTTGGCAGAGGCGCAGAGCGTCGGATCCAACCATCTCACGGATACGCGGCCCTTTTCTCCTTCACCCCACCCGGCCCAACTTGTCTTGGGCCTAAAGGATAAAACACCTACTTCGCGTTGTGCTAGCGCCCTCGCGCCACTGTCAGCTAGCCCGCCCACCGCTCTGCGACTCGCGAATGCGACCCGAACGTTCTGGCTGCATCGCCGGACCAGACCGCACCGAGAAATTTTTGTACGGATAACCTTTTTTTATTCGGAAATACAGAAATATACTCGCGGAAATTTTTTTTACAAAATAAGCCTCTAGTCGCCCAATGGGTGGGCGACTAGAGCCTGTCGCCCACCCGGGAAGCGACAAGAGTTTATGTCGCTTCACGGGAAAGCGACATCATGGAGTCGCTTTCTCACTGGGCGATTTAAGGAAGTCGCCCAATGGCTAAGCGACTTATAATGCAGTCGCCCAGTAGGTAGGCGACTTCGTTCAGTCCCCCTGATTTTTGTAGAGTTTTGGCAATTTTGTAGTTTGAAACAGAGAAAAAAATCTGGTATAATTGTAATAAAAGTTTATGTGCACTGTATGTTGTAGGTGCACAAAAAAAATTCCAATTTTTTTTAAGAATGATTGACCGTAGAACGATAGATACATAGAGTGGTAAGTGATATTTTGATGTTGCTGAGAAATAGTTTACGGAGAGAACCGGTATGGCTTGCTATCTGAATCGTTGAATGCGAACATGCTACATAATAAGCTTATGTCAATAGAAATAAACTTCATAATAACATACCGCGTACATTGTTATTACATGCATAGCATATAGCATGATGTGCGACTAAGAGCAACTCCGACAGTACTATTAGTAATGTGTGGAACCATGTACTTGTAATGTTCAGAACTCCACCACTAGTCCTAACATGCCTTAGGGAATATAACTTGCTGGGTCTATTACATTTTCTCTACTGGGTGTAGCGTGGTTGTTTCCCCTTTTTATCGCGCCTTGAAGATGGCTCCACTGCATCCTTGTTCCGGTCACTCTTGGTCTTGAGAGCCGCCTCACGAGCTTGAAGCTCTTCCTCCTGACGCTTGATGGCTGCTTCACGCAGACTTAACTGCTCTCGCCTCCTTTGTAGCTCATCCTCCTTGCCCTTCAGACGGTTTTGGTCCACCCTCACGCGGCGCTCTTGCTCAAGCCGCATCTGTCGTTCTCCCGCTGGATCGACCCTCCTCATGAACGGTATATTGACCGTTATGTGGGTACTTTATGGAACCGAATAATGGACTTGGAGTACCGAATGAAGACTCTCAATGAGGAGAACAATGACCTCCGCCAACAGATGCAACACGAGAGGGGAAACGAGGAGGTTGTCAACATAGGAAGCTCGTACGATCCGACATGTTGCTGTGCAAACCCAAGTTGCATATGTGCGTGCCACTACCACGATGGCCAGCCCCGTCCGAGGCGTCCACTTCAGCAGTTCTCCATGTGGGTGCCACGAGGCTCATTTGGCATATAAGCAACGATGTGTATGGTTGTACCGTAGTATGTACGAGGGTCGATCGAAATAATGTGCAATGTTGTTAAGCATGTCATGAAATCATTGTCTTGTGCACGAGCCACAAAAGTATCTCATTTTAACAAACAGCAAATACATGTACTAAATAAGTACATAACCAACTACATTACAGAAAAGTCATGTAACTACTGATCAGGACATGCATTGCATCGTCTAGCTGTGTGCCCCTCCTGACCGCATCGACCACAACGTGCACCCGGTGTTCCAGCTTGTGATTCATGCATGTCATTCCTAATACGTCGGCTCTGTCGCCGACCCTTCCCACCCTTCAACATGTTAACATCCGGAACCCAGATCCTCGATGCAATGTCCAAAGTGGCGAAGTTTCCTACCACCCTGAACCCACGGAGCTCCCCACACCAAGCCTGCAGTACCCTCCCCTTAAAGAAGGACTCGGACATGAAGTTCGAAGGATCCATACCCACGGTCCCGCATGCAGCGAGGACATGAGAGCATGGTTTGTGTAACAACTTAAGCTTGTTGCACGTGCAGCTAGGTTCATTTCCATGATCTCCAAGACATACCTCGTGGGTAACAAGTGAACGAGCCGTCCCAAATCCGGCTCTATCACGGAGTATCACCTCGAAACGATGCTCCCTGTTGCCCATGACCTGCACTGTGTGCAACTGACCCTTTTGTGCCTTCATCTCCATATACGCAGTAATTTTTGCCGAATACAGAGCTCCGGGATTGGCCGCATGAAGTGCGGCACTCGCGTGCCTCTCCCTGAAGTACCGGATTGTGCTGTGAAGAACACCTTCCACGATGGCGACAAGGGGCTGAGAACGGAGACCCCTTAGAACCCAATTGTACACCTCGGCAAGGTTAGTTGTCATTATTCCGTACCTTGCGCCATCCGTGTCGTGCAACAGCGACCACTTCTCCAACGGTTCCCCCTCGATCCACTGCGCGAAGCACCTGATGTTTCGTGAGCTCCTTCTTCTTGGACCACTTGGGTTAGGCGCATCGATTGGTGGCAAGCATTATGGTTGTGCCGCCCCAGGAGTGACCGGCTCCTTGCTCCTCTCTTCGACGTTCTTTCTAGTGTGCTCATCCAACAACCTCCACAAAGCATCAAATTTCCTCTGTTGGTTCTGCCTAGCCAGCCTCTTGAATAGCTTCATCAAAGATTGTTTAGGGAATTGCTTGAAAAAGTTTGCCCCTAAGTGACGACTGCACCACCGGTTCCTCATGTCTGGCCAAGGAAAGGGCTCTTCGGGGTCTTCTTGAAGTTTGCTTATTGCCTTGATAATACCGGCGTGGCGATCATGGATTACGCACACACCAGGCCGAGTGGCTACAACTCCAGCCCTCACATGTCGGAGAAACCACAGTCAGCTCTCGTAGTTCTCACTCTCCACAAATGCAATGGCCAGCGGCAATATTTGATTGTTACCGTCAACGCCTATGGCCGTCAGGATCTTCCCCTTGTATTTGCCTGTCAAGAAGGTCCCGTCAATTGAGATTACTGGCAGCATGTGCCTGAATGCTTCGATGCTAGCACCAAATGCAAACATTGCTCTCTGCAACACCGCATACCCTGGCGGACTTATGGACGGCTTCTCGTGGAGGGCGATGTACGTGCCCGGGTTCCTTTCCTGCAGGACATTAAGCATACGAGGAAGGTTGTCGTACGCCGCCTCGAAAGTGCCAAAACGTTTTTCCAACGCCTTCTGCTTGGCACGCCACGCCTTCGCGTAGCTAATCTTATACTTGAATTTATTCTCAATAGCTACCACAATATGCGTGGCTGCCATGTCCTTCTTCTGCACTATCTCCCCATACATGAGATTGGCTATAAATCCGGACGTCAGGTTACGATGTCTCGCCAAGACAGTGTTTAAAATGCAGGAGTGCGGCTCAACCTTGGACACAATCCAATGAGTCTCATACTTAGGTTTACGGGCGTGCACCCGCCAAGGGCAACCAGTCTGCTCGCACTTCACAGTGTACTGCTCCTGGCTTGATTTGACGACGCGAAATGTCCGCTGCATTGAAAGGGCCCAAAGCTTGATGGCATCCTGCAGCGCTTCCTTGTCAGCAAACATAGCATGCAACCGAACCTCTGTCTCATGGTACTCCCATTGTGATTCATGCTCATCATGTGCGGAAAGACCGTCCGCATTAAACCGGCTCCATTCCTGGGGGATAGGAACTTCATCCTCATCGGAACTGTCCTCGTCGTCGTCCTCTACAGCTTCCTCTTCATCCCATGCCCTCTCGTCATCAGAGTCCATCTGCTGCACAATGTACTCATTATACTCTCCTTCATCGGCTTGCTCAGTTGGCTCTCTATGGCCTGACGGCTGTACCTCTCCTTCATGTACCGCATCGGCTTCATGACGAGCAACTTCATCATGTCCGCCAACATACGGCCTGCCCGAGCTGCTAGCACCTCCCACAACAACGGCTGTTGCACGAGCTTCCTCAGCTGCTTGTACTGAGCACGGTTGCACAGGCAGCACACACTCGTATCCACGATGCCGGCACCCTAGCATAAAGCCCTTCCATGTGGCAGAGCGCACCAATGTCTTCAACTCCCATCTGATGTCCGTGGGAGACCGGCTCCAAAGCCCTTGCACGACGACGTTGTACACCTCGGGGTTCAACGAAAAACTCCGGGTCAGCCAAAGCTGCACATCTCCCATTCGAGCATTCTCGTCATCCGGAAGTACGAGAGTCACTTGCGGAAAATCGCTCAAATCCACACCATTCGGACCTTCACGAATGGTTCCAGCTCCGTAATACACTCTCAATGTAGTGGACATTGATGATGTCGGCCTGCATATATATTTCAATTTTGCGACATGTCAAATAATATCGCACAATACTAAACTTCCTATCCACAAACTTTGCTAAAATTTCTATACTACCATACTACAAATTGCATACCAAACCTTTTCTACAATAATATTTCCATACTAACACGGTACTAATTATTCTACATCTATAATTTTTATTAACACCAACATTTCATATAAATAATAATGCAAATACAACATAATCCAAAAAAAATACCTGAATCCAAATTGATGGAATAGCTTCTTCCCCTCCTTCCTCCCTCACCTCCTCCTCTCCTCTTCTTCCTCTCCTTCCTCCCTCACCTCCTCCTCTCCTTCTCCTCTTCTTCCCCTCCTTCTTCTCCTTCTCCTCTTCTTCCCCTCCTTCCTCTCTTCTCCCCCTTGTTTCTTTTCCTTCTTCCTCTTCTCTGTGCGCTGAATGTGTTTGCTGGATGAGTAAAAAAGGTGGTTGGTAGTGGGAGCCGGCTGGGCAGGCCGCCTTAACCCCCCTATGTCGCCCTAGCGTTGGGCGACTACAATGAAGTCGTCCAACCGTACAGCGACTTCAATTAAGTCGCTTAACGTGCAGGCGACAGCGCTGATTCGCCCAACGGTTCGCAGATTCTTTAAATGTCGCTTCCCGGGTGGTCGAAATGCTCTAGTCGCCCCCCCATTGGGCGACTGGAGGCTATTTTTGTAAAAAAAAATTTCCCGCAGGTATATTTCTGTATTTCCGAATAAAAAAAAATTATCCGTACAAAAATTTCCACTCCCTGTACGTGGCGGCATACGATTGGGCTCCTCACGTGGACTACTTTTACGGCGCCTGGTGATGTGGAGGCCGTGACGCGCCAGAACACTCTCGCGGCTACTACACATATCTCTCGCCGGAACGGCAGAACCTACATAAGCTCAGAGCACGTATGATCATTCTAAATCGACACGTACACTAGTCAGTACTCACAGATCACACAGCTGAAAGAGAAGTGGACGTCAAGTCTTACAGAGAGGAGATTACCGCAGGATGGCGAGAACCAAGCACTCTGCTTTAGCTCTCGTACTGCTTTCTCTGCTCTGCTCAGGTACACGTCCTTGATGCATCATGCATGCGCAAACGCAAGAACACTCTAGTTTGTTGCAGTATCCTCAGTTTTTCGCTGTGCTGTGTAAACTCATCGTAGGGTACTTGAGCGGACTGGGGGATGCCGCCGACGCGCGGAAGGGGAAGGCGACGACGGGGCCGGTGATCGGCATCGACCTCGGCACGACCTACTCGTGCGTGGGGGTGTACCGGAACGGGCACGTGGACATCATCGCCAACGACCAGGGGAACCGGATCACGCCGTCGTGGGTGGCCTTCACCGACGACGAGCGCCTCGTCGGCGAGGCCGCCAAGAACCAGGCGCCGCTCAACCCGCAGCGCACCATCTTCGACATCAAGCGCCTCATCGGGCGGAAGTAAGCTGAAGAACATTCGACACCTTTTTAACTTGCTCGATGCATCGGAACAGTCGTTGAGTAATTTTGGGTTGGTAGGTTTGATGACGAGGAGGTGCAGAGGGACGTGAGGTACCTGCCGTACAAGGTGGTGAACAAGGAAGGGAAGCCGTACGTCGAGGTGCGGGTGAAGGGCGGCGAGACGAAGGTGTTCAGCCCCGAGGAGATCAGCGCCATGATCCTCGCCAAGATGAAGGAGACGGCCGAGTCCTACCTCGGCCAGCGCATCACGGACGCAGTCATCACCGTGCCAGGTATTGCAATCTGGTACACCTTTCGTGCTTCCCGTTTGCGAGGTGAGCGTACGTAAAACGCAAATGATGTGTTCTGCTTTGCAGCGTACTTCAACGATGCGCAGAGGCAGGCGACGAGGGACGCCGGCACGATCGCGGGGCTGAACGTGCCGCGGATCATCAACGAGCCGACGGCCGCGGCGATCGCGTACGGGCTGGACAAGAAGGGCGCGGAGATGAACGTGCTGGTGTACGACCTCGGCGGCGGCACGTTCGACGTAAGCGTGCTCAGCCTGGACCACGGAGTGTTCGAGGTCCTCGCCACCAGCGGCGACACGCACCTCGGCGGCGAGGACTTCGACCAGCGCGTCATGGACCACTTCATCCGCGTCGTCAAGCGGAAGAGCGGCAGGGACATCAGTAAGGACGGCCGCGCGCTCGGCAAGCTCCGCCGCGAGTGCGAGCGCGCCAAGCGCGCGCTCAGCAGCCAGCACCAGGTGCGCGTCGAGATCGAGGCGCTGTTCGACGGCATCGACTTCTCGGAGACGCTGACGAGGGCCAAGTTCGAGGAGCTCAACATGGACCTGTTCAAGAAGACGCTGGGCCCCGTCAAGAAGGCCATCGCCGACGCCAGGCTCAAGAAGGCAGACATTGACGAGATCGTCCTCGTCGGCGGCAGCACCAGGATTCCCAAGGTGCAGGAGCTCCTCAAGGAGATATTCGACGGGAAGGAGCCCACCAAGGGGATCAACCCCGACGAGGCCGTCGCGTACGGCGCCGCGGTGCAGGGCAGCATCATCAGCGGCGAGGGCGGCGCGGAGACCAAAGGTAACGTAATGTATTGACTTGTCACTGACAGATAGCGTCGTGGACCGCTAAATGTCTTGACAGCCTGAGAGACATAAAATTCGATGTTCTTGATGACCAGACATCTTGTTGCTCGACGTGACGCCGTTGACGCTCGGGATCGAGACGGCCGGCGGCGTCATGACCAAGCTGATCCCGCGGAACACGAGGATCCCGGTGAAGAAGTCGCAGATGTTCACGACCTACGAGGATCACCAGACAACGGTTTCGATCAAGGCAAGCATGAATTTCAACTTACGCATCGCTCATTTGTTAGTCGCCATTGATTCTTCAGACTGATAACAGTAAGAAATTTGAACATTTTCAGGTGTTCGAGGGCGAGAGAAGCCTGACGAAGGACTGCCGGGAGCTGGGCCGGTTCGACCTGTCTGGCATCGCGCCGGCGCCGCGCGGCGTGCCGCAGATCAAAGTCACGTTTGAGGTCGACGAGAACGGCATCCTGCACGTGACGGCGGAGGACATGGCTGCAGGGCGGTCCAAGTCGATCACGATCACTAACGACAAGGGCCGGCTCAGCCAGGACGAGATCGACCGGATGGTGAGCGAGGCTGAGGAGTTCGCGGAGGAGGACCGCCGGGTCCGGAAGCGCGTCGATGCTCGCAACCGGCTCGTATGCGGAGCGCGGTGACGGACGGCAGCATGGCCGGTAAGATCGGCGAGGACGACAAGGAGAGGATGGAGGCGGCCCTGACGGAGGTGCTGGAGTGGCTGGAGGCGAACGACGGCGGCGGCGGCCACCAGACGGCAGAGGAGTACGAGGAGAAGCTGGGCGAGGTGGAACGGGTTTGTGGCCCGATCATCAAGCAGATGTACGAGAGGAGCGGAGGTGGCGCGGGCGCGGGAGATGAGGACGACGTGAATGAGCTCTAGAGTTTGCTCGCTCTCTTGGATATTTAAACTATACTAGTAGTGTGCCGTGCTAACGCTACGGTAAAATACAAAACAAGATAAAATTTATAAAAAAAATAAAATGAACAATCAGATTCATTAAGATTCACGTCTCATATATTGTATAACCAAATATTTTTGTCACATAATAAATGTCACATAACGACTGATCCTTTGAGAAGGCGACAACATCATTGGACTCACCCACCGACGAAGATGACATATTTTGACAATAGGCCCAAATTAATAGGTAAATGCACATAAGGAAAAGCTCAATATGAGCTAGCTCAATTATACCTTTCAAGTGAAAGACCCCAAGCAATAACATTAACACCCTCTGGCAGTCCCATGGGAAGTAACATTTCAGGTTTGAACATGCCTGAGTTACCTACTTCTACCCATTTCTTCAAACCTTCGTGGTAACTGAAAACAGAATCGCAACAATGATTCATAGAAAATGAGAATTATGAAAATAATAGCAAGCAAAGCTGTTTATGACCTGAAAATTTTCATGCTTGGTTCAGTGTACGGATTGTAGGCAGGCTTGAAACGCAGCTTTGACATGCCTAATAGTCAGAAAGAGAGAGGTGACATTCTTAAATACCAACATATAAAGATTGCTGGATGTAGTAAAGATACAGGACAGATGCTATAGTTGGATCTGGATGACTTGCAAAAGCCTCACTGTCAGTAGTTGGATTTGGATGACTTGCAAATGCCTCACTGTCAAAACTTATCTGGCAGTAGGCAACATGTACAATACAATATTTATCTTGGGAATAAACAATCTAAATAGAGATGATTCGCAAGACAAGCAGCCTATTAAGTAATAACTAATAAACAATTCTCTTGTGTTTCTACAGACAGAGCATGGCATCATTATTACAACAAGGTCAATTTAAGAGGAGGGTTCTGCTCCAGGAATACAGCATTACTCAGGTTCAAGGCAAGAGCACAGGAACAAGGCATCACTCAAGCAACTTTATTAGCACATAGCTCAATTACAATGGTGCGCTTCAAAGCTAGATGCAACAGACAAAAAATTCTAACCATGACGAATGTCGACCAGAACTCGTGGTAGTCCAACAGCCTCAGCAAATTCAGCTATTGAATGGCCAGTTTTCTTATTTGTGTTCTCCACAAAACCATTTACAAGCCTGGAAATAAGAAAAAAGAAAGGTATAAAAGAATTGTTTATTATGTTTGCTAAAAATTTAACTTGAGTAGCAGTTGTACATTAAGAGTCTAGGATAGATACAACTACAGAAAATGAAGCCTCATACTTAGTCAGCACATACTGTTAAATTTTTTCCCAGATCATGCAATGATACTTTCAAGTTTCAATGTGATCAGTCATTCAGCTCTGCAATGTACAAAGGGCACTTTTCTGCCACTCAAATGCAGCAGAAATAAAAGTATGAATTCTCAGTAATATATGCATATTGCACCATCGTACTACTAACTATCGGTCAGCAACTTGGTGCTTATTTAGGCACCCTTTTCACCCTGGCGCAGAGCTGGCCCTGGCAATGCATCACTAATATGAAGAGTACCAGTCAAACGACATATGTAATATGAAGAGTACCAGTCAAACAACATATGACAGTTTAAATCAAATCTAAAGGCTAAAGCAGAGAAACAGGAAGCAAAGACCCACAACATATTGGCACCTTAAGTTAGTTCTATTATCTAGTTCAATTTACATTACCCAAAGGTTGAGCTCTTAATGAATTCCAAAAAGAAAACTATATGTTCTTCTATCAAAATCTGAAATCTCCCGTTCAAGGAAATTCAGTGGACCACATGAATATCAAAACGGTTTAGATAACATCAATGCACAAACACTAACTTATATTCCTAAACCGCTGTGCAGTCCTCTTTGCACAATAAGCAGCGGCTTGCATCTGAATCCACCCAATAAAAGAGGCATTTTACATTCAGCAACATGATAATGCCACGAACCCATTCTACTCCCTTTGCAATTTCAGAGTTTTGCCCATGTATCACACATGACTACATAAGATGAAAATTTCACCAGAAGTCTCCTCACCTCATGATTGCCATACTGTACAGCATCGCGAGCATCTCCTCCGACTCCAGCGTATCATCCTCAGCCATTCCACTCCTAGAGAAAAAAAATCGCATACAACACCAACCCTAGTCCCAAACTGCACAGCCACACAAAAAAAAGAAAAGGATGGAACTTTTCCGGAAGAAGGGATCCCGCAGCCGTATCTCAACAAAGGCGGCGGTCACGTCCACGGGGATCAGGAGAGGGCCCCTACTCCGCCACGCCGCGATCTGAACCAACAAAACGCTCAAAATTTACACCCCATTGCTACAATTTGGGAGCCTTCTCCGGTTTTGGGGAAGAGGATATTACCCTGCGAAGAGCAGGGCGGGGAAGGGGGAGAAGAGGCCGTCGCGGACGAAGCACCACTCGGCCCAGCTCGACCATGGCACCAGCCTCCGGTCGGTGGAGAGTCTGCCGGCGCTGCCATGGAAGACGGTCGCTTCCGCCTCCGCCTCCGCCGCCTCCATGGTAGCCAAGCCAAGCGGCAATCTAAACCCTACTAAACCCAGCTGGTCCTAGCGGAGGTGGTGTCGGCCTTCCCGCTGCCGGAGTCGGAGGACGACGAGTGCTGGGTCTGGAGCCAGATCAAGGCGGAGGCCCGCCGCGACGCGGACGCCGAGCCGAGCGCGGAGAACGGGGGAGCGGAGGCGCAGGGGAGGCGGAGATGGGGGAGGATGGGGGGTGGCACGGTGGAGGATGGGGGGAGGCGCGGTGGAGGATGGGGGAGGCGGAGGGAGGGGAGGCGCGGGGGAGGATGGGGGGAGGCGGAGGGAGGGGAGGCGCGGGGGAGGAGGGGGAGGCGCGGGGGAGGCGGAGGGAGCGGAGGAGGCACCGGGGAGGCGGAGGGAGCGGAGGAGGCGGAGAACGGAACGGAGCTGCAGGGAATTTTTTTCCGGGGAGGTGGGGATCGTGAGTCCGCTTTGGATTTGGATCGTTGGATATGAGTGGGTAAGGAGAGAGAAAGGTGGGAATTGATCCTTGATCGTTGATTTCACTGGTTGATTTTCCTGGGGACACGAATTGGTGTGGATGCAGGAAAACTCATGACTGTTGGGGGCACAATTTGGGGTAGTCATAGGAAAGAACTGAACTGGTGGATTTTAGGGGTAGAGACAAGAATTTAGTGTAAAAAATAACCTAGCTTCAATTCTCTTGTATGTATTTTGTTTTGAATGAGTTGGTTTGTGACTTGAGTATTCTATGCCCATCCTTATGAATATATAGTCCCTCCTCTAAAATATAGTAATCCTACTCTAATTAGGATTAATGTAGGAATCCTAGTAACACATTTCCAAGTCATATTATGAAAGGACATATCATTTCTCTCAAATAAATAAACGGGGTGGCTTCTTCGTCATCGTTTCGAAGCGGCTTATTGGGACAGTTTGTTTGAAGTGTCTTATTGGCATTTGATTAATTCACACTAGAGTTAAAAACCATAAGTCATAGTCATAAGCTATAAGCTGCAACCAAAAAGAACCCTTTTCTGTAGAAGTCACCGTGCTCCTCAAAAAACTTACTCCAAGTCGGTTTCACTTTTTTGTCTTTTCCTTTTTTTTCCACCTTTGGGAGTTCTACACTGCAATATGTGCATCGGTTTTCGTACTAGCCTACCTAGATCCTCCATCCAAGAGCTTTGTTGTGTAGTTTAGTTAACCACACCTCATGTTCCTACAACCCTCTATACCATTGGTTTGAACCGCCTTCGAACTCCAACTGCTTGTCGGTACTGCGTGGTTGGTCCCACCACGTCTTTATTTTTTTCCAACAGCTCGCACATCCGTCTTTATGACTGCTAGAGTTTGCAACCATCTTTGTAGTTTCGTACATAACTGCAAATTTGATCTTACTTACCCTATTGTTAACAACATAGTTTTCTTCTCCTGGCCAAGATTTTTTTTTATCAAATGTGCCATTGGTTGCTATTCCTTATGATTACCCATCAATCGGTACCTTCCATTGCTCTAAATACTTTTCTTAAACACCCACCTTTTGCAAATAACTCGTATGACTGCACCTCAAAGTAATACTTCATAACGTTCGAGTGATCCATGCGAACTTCCATCAATGTGCAACGTGCTCCATCGTACATCTCCAATGTGACCATTTCTACCATAGTATTTATATTCCTTGCAATCCGCCAAGTGATCCATGTGTGGGACATAGAGAATCTTCGTTGAGCATTTTTCTCGCCGAATATATAAAAGCAACAACCTAAATTTAATATCCATTTATGAGAAGTACCTAATTGGATGACAAGTATGCCCAAATTATCTTTTGCAATCACTATTGGGTACGCACATCTCATTTGCTTCAAACTTGGACAGTCCCTTATTAGATGACATTTCTCATCACATAGATAGTATACATGTGTGTCCTTGTTTTTGCCTGCACCTCAAATAGAAGCCAATGCTTAATCACTCGATGATGAAAGATTCAAATGACTTCTAAAGGACTCTGCCTACAAAAGATATACAATTGCTTCATTGAAGTTGAGAGTGCTTTTTTGACAAGAACATTTATCACCAATTGCTCTCATGATGATGATAGAGATTGCGCCTATACGATGATCTTATCCTTCTTCTCAATTTTTTTTATCCACATTAGTTAGTTATGTGATAAGTTTGTTGAAGATATTATAATGGTCAATGAACCATGTGCTCTCCTCCATATGTAACTTGCACAATTGCCACTTCAGCACCCACCGGTTTACCAGCACATTTGCCGTATACAACTCTTCTAAGTTATTCTATAAATTTCTTTGGTGAATTCTCCTTGATTATTGAGTACATTAACTCACCGAAGAGATATAGACAGATTGTACTTACAATCTTCTACTTCATCACCTTCCATTCTTCAATGGACGTCATTTCTAGCCTGTCCACTTCAAGAGCATTGATTAATACTTGTTGTACAAGAACATCTCTCACTATACATTACCACACACCAAATTTTCCATCGCCATCAAATTTCTATAGTTGACTTCACATTATCCACATCAATCTTGATATTGTGCCACCTGACACATTATCGACCTTCTCACAAATTTTATTAATCTAGCCTTAGCTCCGATACCAAGTTTTATATTGTGATACCCATCGTAATGCACATTAGCCCCCAAATTGGATCAGATTTGCGAGATATGGCATGAGCTTCATGGTACCAAGAACAAAATAGATGAATATGAGTGCAAAACATTCAGGTACAAAAAACAAGAGTGAAAAATATTGTCCAAATCCATCACAACTGCTCATCTACATTTTCTTTTCTGATTTCAACATATGGTTATCCAAGGGAAAATTCAGTACACAGCAGCATGAAATTTGTGAAATACATTCGAAATATACATTTTGTAGGATGACAGAAAAAATACACAAACTTGCTTCCTTAGACTGATACGCTGCAAACCATTCGAGTACAGAAAAACAAGCATAATAAATATAGCTATAGCTGAATTTCGTCACCACTAACCATCTAAATATTCTTTTGACTTCAAAGTAGGATTATCCAAGGGAAAATTCAGTACACGATGATCACCAGCTAATTTTCTTAGCACTATGGTTTCAACTGGATCTTGTACAAGTCTAACTGGCTATTGCAGAGCCCTATAGCTCAAACGAGAGCCTTCATTTCTTGCCACGATGTCTCCTCCGCAGTCCTACTCGAGAGCCGGTGCTACCTCAGTTGGATTACCTTCAAACACATCGGAGATTGATGATTCTGACTCTTCTGGGAACTCCTGTGTTTGGACTGATTCCTTGTAAGCAGGAGTTTCTCTGAAGTCAGTTGCCCCTTCGTTATATGTAGCCACGGCGACACCACAAGCAATCAGCTGCACAAGTATGCAACATCAATTGGCAGATGAGAAGTGAAAATCCACAGACAATTGTAATTTGTCAATTGCTTGAGAATTAGGGGATGTTCATATTCACTTTTATTTATGGCTTTTAGCTGTGGTTTATGACTTTTGGCTAAAAATGAATAGTAGTGATTGAAAGAAGTGTCTTTTAAAAGGAGAAGACGAGCGACGAAAAAAGTGAGAAAGAAATACGTGTGCGTGACAGGAGCGAGAGGAGTGGGGTGTGTGATGCACCTGTAACCCTCTGTCTTATCTCCGGAGCAAGATGGCAGTAAGAGGAGCGGAGAAGCCATTTCGAGAAACTGGGTGTTCGTATTGTCTTTTGGCTTTTCTAAGTAGACATTAGAAATAGAAACCAATACGAATAGAATCTTAACATGATTGGATTTGATGTTCTAAGAGGATGGAATAATATGCAAAGTTCAATCTACCATGATAGGCAGTTACATTGATATATGCGAATGACCAAACACTACGAATGTTTTGTCAATAATGTAACTCAATGAAGAAGTTTTAGATTATGGGGGGTGTTCGTATTGATTACAATTGATGGCTTTTGGATGAAAATAAATAGCAATAGCTGAAAGAAGTGACTTTAAGATCGAAAGCGCGAGCGGTAAGGAAAGTGAGTGAGAGATATGTGCGCAAAACAGGAGTGGGAGCAATGGGGTGCATGATGCGATCGTGACCTCTACTTTATTCTTGAAACGAGAGAAGTGGAGAAGTCGAATGTTCATACAGGCTTTTGGCTTCTTCAAGCAGAAATCAGATGCAGAAGCTAATACGAACAAGATATGTCTTGTTAAACAGTCCGGAAAGAAACAATTTCATGCATGTTTTCAGGAACACATTCTTCCTTTTCCACCCACAAGACACTGGAAAGGAACATTTGCTTTAGTCCATATATGGAAAGTAATCAGTGTACTAACAAACAGTGAGATTAAATCCTATAAAATGAATTTGGAAATCTCACTGTTTACGACTGGAAATGAATTCGAATGAGCTTTGAGTTTCGCATACCAAGCTCACATAATTACTCTGCAATTCTAAACAACTAATGTCAGTCTACGGGCAGTGCCATGAATTGGCATGGCTTGTCGCATTGAAGGGGCTGTTTCATGCTGACTTCTTATTTGCAAACTATTTCAACATAGAGGTGCTCAGTTAGCTGCAAACTAAGTTTCTCTAGCCTGGATATCTTACAAAAAGTAAAGATTTACTTTTGAGCACTCGACTAATGAGCAGGAATAACACTGCATGTATAGAACATAACAACTGTACTACAGCGCGAAGTAATGGAGGAGGAGGAGGAGGAGGTGCTCACAGCGAAGACGACGCCGAATGCCCACATGTACTGGACGAAGAAGCCGAGGGCCTCCCACTGGGGGCCCTCCCAGAAGTCGGGCTTCTCCGGGTCCGGCAGCTCCGGCATCGGCGTCGTCGACACCTCGAACCCCAGCGGCTCCCCCTCCCACTCCACCCCCTCCCCCACCGCGGCGGCGTCCTCGTCAACGTCGGGCGGCGCGGGAGCGGTGACGCCGCCGCGGCGCTTCCTGCCGCGCTCCTCGAGGCGCCGCTGCGTGCGGGACGAGACGCCGCCCCTGCGCGCGAGCGCCACGTGCAGGGCGGCGCGGCGGCCCGGGAGGGCAGGGAGGCGGCGGTGGACGGCGGCGGAGGCCGTGCCGAACGGCGTGGGGGAGGTGAGGAGAGACATGAGGCCTCGAGGCGGCGGGGCTGTGTGCGACGGCGAGCGTGAGGTACTGAGGTCACGTGGAGAGGCTGGAGCGGGGAAGCTCCTGGAAGTCGACGCTTCTGAGGAGCTGTGAGGCCCGGGAGGGAGATGAGATGAGATTTTTTCCTTTCCTTTGTTTTCTAGTTCGGGTCCTTTTGCTTTGCATATAAGCCATTTTAGTTTGAAAAAATTGATCATATACCCTCCATTTAGATGGAAATTGAGGATTTACCCTCCTGGCCCACGTGTCAGTGACTTATGATGACCTCACGTGTCATTGAGATGTGGAGGGTAAATCCTCAATTTCCCAACTAAAGGGTGGGTATATGATCCAATCTCCCTTTTAGTTTTCTATGTTTCTACTAGAGTAAAGTCCATTACCGGTCCTTAAACTTTTTATGCTGTGTCATTCCGGTCCATAGACTTTCAAAGTATGCCATTACTGTGGTAACAACCATGGACCGGAATGACACAGCATAAAAAGTTTAAGGACCAGGATGACACAGCCAAGACCCGTAATGGGCTAATTTTGAGACCCAAAGAGTGTTTAGGCACCGGGATAACACACTTTGAAAATTTATGGACCGGGATAACACAGCATAAAAAATTTAAGGACCGGTAATGGACTTTACTCTTTCTACTATTCAAGCAAAGAAGGGTTAAAATTCTTATGTTAAATATGGAGTTAGCCATACTTAGAAATCTTTTGTACATAATGTATCCGTAGTGTCATACTCTAGTTACAAAATAATGACATCCAAGAATTCGGGTGGTCAAATGATTATAATTTCGATCAAAGGTTTTGCTGTGAATATTTTTAGATTGAACATACAAGTGACATGATTAAGCTCTTCATCCAAAAACTTTCATAATATTATTTTGTTATAACTTTTTCCGATACATGTAGTAGACCTTAAAAATCAAAGTTACATCTTATTGACTTCGAAAAACTAAAAATATCTTCGGTATTAATATCTTCCTGAGTATACTGGGATAGATGGCAAAATTGTTGTAGATACTCTGTTATAGACTTTTCTCATTGTCGAAGATTAAGAAAATATTGATACTTCTCGGTGATAACTTCAGAAGAAATGTGGGCCTTACGAAATCTCTCCACAAACTATTGTCATATAATATTGTCCTTCTTTGAATGTATCCACTGAATAACATTCTACCAAGTAACTGCTGGTTCTGATAGCTGGTACGTAGCAAAAAGGATTTTCTCCTTATCCGTACACTAGATAGTATCCATTCTCCTTTTAATATTTCGTAACCAATTATTAGCTCTTGGTGGTTTCATTGTTGATGAGAATTTAGGTAGTTAGATCTTCAAAAAGGTTGTGAACTTGGATGCAGTTATACTTGACGCTGACGTTGATCCTTCTGATGACATCTTTGTTGTTAAATGTTGCAATAGCTTTGCCTGTTGTTCTAGTATCTTAGCTTGTCTTTGCTCACATTCAATCTGATTTTTCTTGATAATAGTGAGGACTTCTATCATACTGGGCTAATTTTCCGTATTTCTTTTCTCCGTCTGTGGTGTTGTTAGATCTTCAATTTGTCTAATGGTATTCTGTTTAATAGCAACCGAGATTTAGAAATTAATTCTGTAACATTTTTGGGCTTAGCAAGGGAAGTTACTAAAATAAAGAAGAGAGCAAGAAGGAAGTAGGACAGGAATAGAGTGAGGTGAGACTAGATGATTTTCCTGATTGCTTTCTTAGGATATTTACTCCAAATCTTCCTATAATTATTCTTATAATCCTGATTTTCCTAGATTGTTTATTTCTAAAAATTTTCATATACTCGCAAAGATATTTCAATGTCTGTCGATATCATGCCTACTCACGAATATTTAAAAAGAATTAGCTTGATTGAAACATGACCTAACAACCAAACTTTAGAAACTTTATGGGTGTCCAAGTCCCAAAACTTAACTTACATTCAGAAGAACCAAATAAATCCCACATAAACGCTTGAGTACGGTCATAACCCTAATACGAAAACTAAAGCATCCTTCTAGTATCTGTTCTGATGAAAATAATCAAGATTGAGTACACTAGGTACTCAGCAAGACACATGAAAATGCTATGTAACTAATATGCAAGGAGTTCAAGTGGATGGTCACAAGTTATAATGTATTAATGGTGGATGCAAGTTTGCTGGTAAAGACTTTTGCATTTAAAACAGTAAAACAATACTTAATTAACAGAAAAGACTTTGTTATCTATAATTTTTCATATTAAAATCCTCCAAACTCTACTTATGCCTTATTGTTAGAATCATCCATGAAACATGGCTCTATTAACCGGGAGCACGGTATATTCAAATACTATCTATTATACTCTGTAGAGTTGCCCAGTGTTACCCACAAGATTTCTCAAACTCTCAATATCATGCAATAAACACACAACAAATAGCGCATGACTGAGTTGAGAAAACAAAGTATTTCACTGCTCTCCTCTCTCTAATCTTTACCTGGCAGGTTATAAGCCACACATTGTCAGATATCCACTGACCAATGTAGAACGTTGTGGCTTGACTCTGAGTGGACCTACCATTGTTAAGCAAGGTTTTACCATTTTCTACCACCCCTTTATACATGGGTCGTTCCCACTCCTGGAACCCCAACACTCTGTAGATATTCAATTGATTTGAGCAGCCACTAGACTAGGTTTGACAAGTCAAAACTTGTGATTAAGCTATGTCTGTGTCTTTTACTCAGCATAAGATTCTAGTCCTTACTTTTCATGAGTGAGGCATTCGACCACAAACCAACAACCTAGTGTGTTATGGCACTGCCACCAAACCAACCAAAGCCTCAACCCTAGGGGGTCGTGGACCCCAACCATCTAGTGGCTATCTACGATTCATCCTTTAACCCTAGTATGATTTTGTAATTCTATTAGCAAAACGCCGAGTCATATAGTAGTGTAAAATATTTGAGTTCCTAATCTACCCATGGTTAACTTTATAATAATTTACTGTTACTAAGGCTTGTCAAGGTGAATATAGCTATCAAGTAAAATAGGACTTTTCCAGTGTTAGGACATAGCTAAATTATTATGTCATTCTGAATAATTATTTTAAATAAATACCAGTGCATAAGGTGGGGGCGCTCCCCCCAACAAACGCAAAAGAAAATACACAAATAAAGCTGTGCTCGAAAGAATACTAGCTAGGAAAATAGATAAATAAAGTAAAAAGGAGTGAAATTCAAGAAAACCAAATAAAGATTGTTTGGGTTTTCTCAAAGTCTGGGTTGGCGAAACGGAGCTGGGAATGGTTAAAATGGGCATGAAATAGTCAAAATGGTTATATACATGTCTAATGGGTTTTGTGAACAGTAACAGATCATCATTATTCATAACTGGTCGGGCTAGGAACAATATTGAGTTTAGAACAGTGTTTGGTTCGGGTTTGAATAGTGTCAAGTCAGGTTGTGAACAGTGTGCTACAATGTGGCTTAGTTGGACGATTTCTGGCTTCTGGGCCGAAATGGTCCGACCCAAGGCATGGCATCAATCGCCTCCTACCTCAGGCACTTCACGTGCCCGAGCAAAGCACGGCAACAAAGAGCTAGTGTGTGCTCCGGTAGGGGCTTCCAGTGGCAATTGAGTACATGGATGGACTCGGGGAGCTAAGGTAATTCCACTTTGGGGGTTTTGGGCTGTCAAGGTCTACTGTAGGCGAACGGCGGCGAGAAGGGCTCGTCGGGCTCCTCCATGGCACATCATTGTCTTAGTTGGGTTCCGGCGAGCATGGGCTTTTAAGCATATAAGAGTGCTGGGAATGCTAGCGGAAGTGTCAATTTTGGCTCTCATGATCTATGTTGGGCTATCCACGGTGAGGTGGTTCGATCCATGGCGGTGCTCGTCGCCGGGAGCTTGGGGTTAAGACGGGCTAAGGCGAGGTCATGGTTGGATTCACGGAGCCTCAGTGGTTCTATTAGTAAAGCTAATTGGGATTCGATTGAGGCATTTACGGACTTGGGGAAATAGGGCTTACCGGCGAAATTGCGGTGGTGGCGGCGAGAGTTTAGTCGAGGTAGGGGAGAAGGGTGTGGGCATGCAATGGGGGTGGCTATGCAGGCCAAAGGTGAAGTCGGGTTGGCTTTATAGCACCGGGAAGGCGGTGGGAGCAGTGGCAACTCAGGTGCGGCAACGACGTGTGTACGTGCGGCGATGGTAGACGGAAGCATTCGGCGAGCTTCAAAGGTCTGGCTGGCATCCGCGGTGGCACCTTGGGCTCAGGGCTCCCCTTGGAGTTAGCGGCCTACGAGCGGCGGCGGTCAAATTATGGGCGCGCGCGTTGGCAGGCAAAGGCACAACTTGACGACAGTGGTGAAACGGTCTTCGATGGTGAGGGCACATGGCCGTGGCGATGGAACGGGCACTGAAAATGGTGTCAGAGCATGGTACGGGCGTTGACGGGCTTGGTTGCGGCGGGTGTGGATGGCGGCGGCGGCGAACGGGAGCGAGCCGAGTGACGCTTGGGAATAGGGGTGGAAGCGGTTTCTCGGAGATCACCAAGGGTTGGGGAAAGCAGAAATGGCGAAAAGGATAGCGTAAAGCTTAAGGGAGTTGCCGAATAGGGAAAGAAAATGAATTCAACCAAATTCAAAATTTCCGAAATTTTTGGATTGTTACATCCACCACCCACCAAGGCTAAATAACTATGAAAAGAAAAAACAAAAGAGTGACATCAACAACAGCTTGTCAACAAATCTGCAAAATATGATCTCCGGTTCAGTTCACCAATCTAGGCTAATGTTCCTCGAGAGGAAAAGGTTATCGATGTATTCTATAATAGGGCTAGAAGCATCAATGTATCTCCTCATCTCCTTCTGCACAGAGCAATCTGCAGGAACAACAAAGGGCACTGTTAAGACGAAGAATGCACAGAATTTGTGATTTGTCTAGCAATAGATCATCTGGGAAAAAATTCATCAATCCCTGAAAAACTCAAGGTATTTCAAGATAGATAGCCTTTTCTGTACTTTGAAACATGATGGCTGTTCTCATTTGCTTACCAGTTTCGTTCAACCTCACTATCAACTGCTCCCTGCTTGGAAGTGTGTACATCCCGGCACCAACAGCCTTCCTGATTGCCCAGCTATGAAACGGCGCGCAAACCTGCCCGTAAGCTGTCGTAGCAGCTTCATACAATGAACAACCCCTGAAAAACAAATGCCAGAGAGACCGTAAGCTGTCGTCCATTGAATACAGCCAAGCCGGACTACCTGTCAATTATAGCACTAGTGGACACTCGACAATTATACCATGCAATATCTTATGAGCACCAATTGGCAAGTAATTTTATCAAAAAGACAACCATTTTTGGATCAAACATTTGTTGTCGCAGAGGAGAACAAATGGCACAGGACAATTTGGTGAATTGTTCTGCAGAAAAACTGCCCAATTGTCCTGAAATGTTTCATTTTCGAATTTAAGAGATGAGATGATGTGTTTGGGTGAAACGAAACGTACTCGGTGGAGAGGAACTGCTCGAAGAGAGCCTTGATGAGGCCGAGGCCCAGCCGGACCCTGCGCAGGTTCCGGGAGTGGCTGCCCTGCTTCTTGACGCAGTCGTTCTCGACGTCCTTGTCGAGGATGTCGCTCAGCGTGCCGTACGCCTTGGCTGCGCCGATGAGGTCGTTCACCTGGAAGATTCACACGAAGTTTGCTTACATTTCTTGCCGTGGTAACTATTCATCACGGCCAGTCAGAAAAGGAAAACCAAGGATACGAAGTCTAGATGCAATCCACTATTAGTCGAATCAACGCGGCACCGTTGTTTCCAGGAGCCTTCTTGTAAAGGAGAGACGTAGAAGGTTCATTTTTTTGTTACTTTTTAATCGTGAGGGAAACGGAAAAGAATATTCCAATTCGGAACAATGGCGGTGGACGCTGCAAGATCCAAAGGGAACACGGTTGCAAGCGGCGAGATTTAATCAAAGTCAAAGCGCAAGATTATATCTAATCCCGGGCGTCACTTGCACGATTTTCTATCTCGTCACCGCGTGAAATCTTGAAACTTTGTCCCAAAGATCCAAGAAACGGCACGGGCGAAGCAAACGATCGGAAAAAAACGCCAAATTTGCCAAGAACAACCGTGACCAGATCTTCGGCAAGCGGGTGCAGGAGGACGGGCAGGTGCGCGCTCACCTTGGCGACGTACTCGATCTCGGCGAACTTGAAGGCGATGCCGAGGCAGCTGAAGAGCACGGAGACGAGCGCGCAGGTGTCGCCGAAGGGCGCGAGGCGGAGCTCCCCGCCGTCGGCTTCCATCCCCCTCGCCAGCTCCTCGAACGCCTCCGCCACGGCCGTCAGCGGCGTCTCCATCCCCCGTCGAGCCGCCACCGCCGCCGCCGCCGTGTCGCACAGCGGCTCCGCCGCCGCCGCTGACCACGGCATCTGCGGCCTGAACCCGAGCATCCTTCTCCTCCTCGCACCGGTTGCGGAGGCGGTTGCTCCTTCCTCTCCTCGTGCAGCGTAGGCGCGGCCTAAACGGTAACGAACGGACGGAATGGTGGGGATGGTGGGGGCGAAGGACGCACGCACGCGCCCAAAAATATAGCGCGGAGAGCCGGAGATAAACGCCTCCGCGCGGGGCTGGATGAGGAAGGGCGGGAGGGAGGCTGGCGGCTATGTATAGGAGGCGGCCGGAATACCGGAAATCTCAAATCTGCCGTGGGAGGATAGGAGGGTTTGAAGAGCAAACAGTTTGGCAAAGCGTTGAACTTAAATGGTCTCTACAACTAAAAAATACAAGTTGATGACAGCATGATCTAGCCACCAGATAGAGGCCTGTTCATTACCTTAAAAGTTGGTGGCTTTTGACTTTTGCTATAGTAACTAACTTTTAAATTGAGTATTTTCTTAAAACGGGGTCTACAAGTTAAACGATCTACACGTTAAAAGCTTAACATCTGTACCAGCCAAAATCGCAAATGAGTATCTGTCTCTCCGTAATTTGTACCGTAAACAGCCAAATTCAAAAATTTCAGCCAAAAGCCGCAGCCGAAAAGAACAGGCCCAGAATCTGAGCTATCTATCTCGCACTCCTCCCCTCCTCTCTCTCTACCTCGGGAAGCCGGACGATCATCCCACGTGCCCACATGAACCCCTATAGGAAAAATGAGCGCATGAGAGTGGGGCAAGTGCCTGTCCACCTCTCACGTTCTTGCTTGAATTGTTTCTCTTGACTCTCTCTTGCAACCCCTCAACAATACATTCGCTCAGATGTCCCAAGCTGCCACTCCGCAAACTTCCCTATCCTGACCGAACTGCTATACATACCATGCTTTTTTTACAACGCTTGTGTATGATTTCTTCCCATCCGTCCTCCTTTTCTTTCCAAAGCGGGGCTCTCTGCCAGCTCCAAAGTGGTGCTCGGCAGGCGGAGGTGTGGCGGCTCGACCAGCAAGCAGGTGATGGAGACGTTGGCGTGGGGCTAGGCTAGGTGGGAGATGACTCCCGGCAGTGGACGGTGGGGGTCAACAAGGCTAGGCAGGCTCTTGCACAACGGCACAGCGCACACCCAAGTGCGCGGGGCGACAACCCAATTTGGGAACGGCATGGGCATGGGGCCATGTAAGATGGGCAGTGGCGACCCTGGCACCTGCAACCCCTCTAAGTCCCATCTATGAGATCTAGCAGATGCAACCACCATCCGTCCTACCATCAACTAGAGTCTCTCCTAGATCCAGCGATTCCGACCACCATCTAGTGTGGCACATAGCGGCTATATGTGGCAATGGCCGCTAGGGCTCATTGTCGGCACTCTAGATGGCCGTCTCGAGTAGAAAAGAAGGGAAAAAGAGGAGAGATCTCGTAAGGACACATGTATCACACAATTGTCATAGTTAAAAACACCATATGTTAAGTATTTTCCCTTTCTTGACACCCCCCAAACTTCCCTATTCTAATAGATCGTGCAATCCCTCCTCTCTTTCCCTATTTGCATCATCTAATCTAAAAAGGATGATGCAGTAGGACTAGTTTGGGGCTGGTGATGGTAGATCATGGCTCGGATAGCACTGGAGGGTCCAATGAGGTGAGGGCATCGTGGCTTACTGAAAGCAATCAAGGGTGTGCATGGCTCGACAGCAAGGTGTGGCCAAAGGATAGAGCGGCGGGCTGTCGATCTCTACCACGATGAGACGTCCTGATGAGGTGCCACGAGGGCAGCGTAGGCCGAGGCTCGGGCTCAAGAGTGACCAGTCACACGGCGTCGAGGCAACCTGAGGCGTCACCACAATGGGAAAGGATTTGCAATTGGTCGTGGCCTGGTGACATCAACCTTGGCAATGGCAATTGACAACGGTCTTCGACACATTCTAATATCTTGCCAAGATACATCTTCTTAAATACGAGGTATTATGCCTAAGCTCTACATTTGTACTTGAATTTCTGTCACAATTGAATTCTGAATTTTTTTAAAGTAACAAATCTCTCTCAACGGATTTAGGTGTATAGATATTGATTTTTTTTGTCTACTTTCCTATTTATATGGTGGTGTGCAAAATATAACTCTAACCGAGTCTCAATTTACTTTCCATTATAGGTCTTGGCGCGAGGTATGGTAAACATATCGATAGATAAGCTACATTCCTTTTGGTTAAGGTACCTTCGATTAAGGCCCTGTTTGGCACAGCTTCACCAACAACTTCATGAGCTGTTGTGAGCTGTTTTTTTTGCCAAACACCCTTTTTGCAAACAGTTTCATGGGTGAAACTCCTTTTTTTCTGCTCTCACAAAGGAATGGGGAAAGGTGAAGCTGAAAAAAGTAGCTTTTCACAGCTCTCTCCCTCAGGCCCGTAGTCATAGGAACCCACTGCCCCTCTGGTTCACCAAAATTACACGCATTTGCCACTAGTCCATCCCGTTCACCTCTCCCGTTCACGAAACATAAACAAGGCACTAATATTGCTTCCTAATGATTTTATTTTTTTATTTTTTATTTTAATGTTTTAATTCATACTCATTCAAATATATTATTTTTTAATTCATATGACCATATACAAACATACAACTCCAAATGTTAGACCAAGTCAGGTAGACAGGGGCATCTTGGACAATTGCCCTCTCTCAGCCATGCATGAAGCTGTTGGTGAAGCTGTTTTGCCAAACAATTTTCCAAAACAGATTTAGCTTCATCGGTGAAGCTGCTCGTGAAGCTGAAACAAAAAAACGAGCTGTGCCAAACGGGGCCTAAAGCAATTCACCTCTCTGTTCCTTTCAGTGTTATCAATGTCGATAGAAAATCCATATTCTTAACGTGTATTATGGTTGTCTTGTTGAATTGATACCAACACAAAACTTAAATATGGTAATGTTGTTCCTACTCATTCGCACTCATTGGCATTGTTTACCTTTCTTTTTGTAGAATTTTGGTTCTTCACAGTTACAGGTTGCATTGAAAGACTTCTGCTAGCAAGAGGTATTTACTTCAAACTTGCAAGCTCACTTCTCCATCACTTGATTCAGTAAGTCGTATGATTGCTACAATGAGGGCCTAATCAGCAGTGTGCAGGGGTAAAAACATAAAAATTAATTACCAGTTGAACAATGCTACCTGCTAGCTTCTACCTCAAATTATTTGTGTGTATACATAAAAATTATGAATTCTCATGTTGATGGGATAATTTGGTAGCCTATATCTGTCTAGGTTTGGGAATGGCAAGGCTCAAGAACAAGTAAATACTATTTCTTATGTTCAGCATCGTGCAGTTGCATCGAGATGGATCACAGTTCTTGTATATCATCCTAGGGTGTGGTTGATGGTTCAGATTCAGAGTACTTTTACATGCAGATACGGTGGTATTGTAGGTGTTGTTCAAAAGACCCTATGTAGAAGGAGATAAAGGGGTAGCTACCGTTGATATGGTCACCTTTTCTTTTTGAGATGAATTGATATGGTCACCTGCCTCAAGAGAAAGAGGCAGCAAAAAAAATGCCAGTGTATTCTTAGGAGCAATTGTGGTCCACAGTTATATTTTAAAATTTTGAAACGATTCTTTTACAATTTGCAGGAGCACACATATGCAGATGCTTAACTTTTTGGACTAGTAACTTTTAGTGGTTAATGTAGAATGTAGTTTTCATTGAATTGATATAAGTTCTTAACTCTTCAAAACACATATTTCATTTACGTGAACTCCCATTGAACTATGTTGGGGTGTAACTTGTTAATTTTTTTACATATTTTGAAACTCTTCTATCTCTACTAACATCTCTCTATCTCCGTATCTATTATTAATATAAAAGGGGCGATTGCCCATTTACCCCCACACCACTACAAAATGAAGGTAGCCAACGAAGCTCTCATAGCACATGCAACCAACTAGGCAAAGTCGGTTAACTTCTTTTGTGTGGGAAAATAAATGCATCTCGTCTTGATTTTTTTCTACCATAATGCAAGTGAATATTATTTAATTATATTTTTTAAACCAATGGTTGTACCAATGGACCGGCGGTTGACAGCTGAACCAAACGTGATCACTTGGTCAATCACTGATAGCATTTGATGATGTGTATTACGTAGTCTTTGGAGACTCTATCGCAACTCATAGGCACCTTACTAATTTCCTATAAAGTTCATGTTAAACTTATGCGCTTTAAAACCAAAGTACAAAAAATGGAAAAAAAAAGAGAGGCTGACAAAACTGTGCTGTTAATTAAGTGAAAAAAATAAAAAAGTTGCCATTTGTGATTGGATGCTATGTGCATATAGAAAATTTCTCTTTTACTTCTTTATTGGTGCATTTAGCTCTTTTTTTAGAAAGGAAAACGTCACGATAACTAAGAAGCTTCATGTTCTTGGAAGGTTAGCCAAGCTTCGAGAGATGTTTGAGGCGGAATTGACCGTTGAATTAGCCCAACTACATGTAGGGCCTTCGCTCGGTGACTGACTGAGATATCGAAGGGTGTAATTTTCTGGTTAGCATAACCTTGGCATTTATTTACGTGAATAAATAGTCATTCCACCGAGAAAGCAGAGCTAGCCATTTCCACTCGAACGCCTCAGACGTTTTTTTAAGAAGCAACGGCAGTACAATATTTTTTTTGGAGTGTCTATACAATATTCGACTGTTTTTTAGACAAAAAATAGTCAGATTTTGAGCCGTTAGATGGAGATCCAACGCCCTAGATCATTTTTTTGGAGGGGGTCATTTTTTTTAGAGTGGGGCTTGTATGGGTGGATCCGTTAGATGGAGATCTAACGTCCCAGATCAATCTGACTATTTTTGTCCACAAAAACAGTCGAATGTTGTATAGCAATACTCTATTTTTTCCCATCAAATAGATTAGTAATAAAAGAATTTTGTATTTGTACGAGAATTTCTCACTTCCAAATAGCCCTAGGACTTTGTGCGCATGGCAACGGCGCATGCGCCCATTTTAGCCAGCGTGGAGCTGTTCCCATATCACTATATCAGAACCGTACTGGCTCCTGCTATGCATCGTTGTGAAGCACCACCTAACAGTCTGGACTCTGGACCCACTCGAATATGCAGCTGGACGAATCGATACAAACATGCATATCTTATGTCCTAAAACTGATTATTCTGTCCTTCAAATAAAATTCGATCGTTTGTCGTCCAAAAGGCGATCATTTATCATAACGAAACGAGTCAAAAAAAATTATGAAAGAGTGAAAAATCACATGATGTGTATTCCTTGATTAGGGATTTTTTTATATGCTTGATTAGGGAGTTAGTGATACAGGTGACGATGGTATGATCAAGCATTATTTATGTTCGAACTAAACGACCGAAATTGTGCTTCCTTTGGGCCGGCGCCGTTCTAGCTAGCAACTAACTATAAGACTTCCACATCATTTATATAAGAGCAAGTATTATAAGAGACTGTAAGCTGGCTGTATGCTGAGGTGGAGGAGAGAGAGGAGGAGAGAGAAGAGAGGTGAGCTGTAAGCTTACAGCCAGCTGAAGCATAAGAACCAAGAAACTTTGTGAGTGGGAGGGGTAGGTCATACAACCTTCAGCTGGCTGTAACTACTATATGAGTAGACTGATAAGTGAGCTGTAAGTATTCATACAGCCAGCTGAAGGCTGTATTATAAGACTTGCTCTAATACACACTAAAGCTAGCATTCTAAAGAACTATCTATAAGAGCAAGTATTATAAGAGGCTGTAAGCTAGCTGTATGATGAGGTGGAGGAGAGAGAGGAGGAGAGAGAAGAGAGGTGGGCTATAAGCTTACAGCCAGCTGAAACACAAGAACCAAGAAACTTTGTGAGAGGAAGGGGTAGATCATACAACCTTCAGCTGGCTGTAACTACTATATGAGTAAGCTGATAAGTGGGCTGTAAGTATCCATACAGCCAGCTGAAGGCTGTATTATAAGACTTGCTCTAAGGATAGTTATTTGATGCTTACATGCACACACATAATTTATAGAGCCTGCCTCGTTTGGCGTTATAGACTAGTGCTTAAGGAAGAGCTGGCTCGATTTTTTTTGCATACTCTCTTTCCTCTACATATGATATATGCTGATATGTACATGCATATAGCTAGCTGACTCAGACCATTGGAGATGCCCTAATAACGTTTTTTCGGAGCCACGGCAACTTGCGCGTCGGAATACGCACGTCGCAGGCCCAGTGACAGCGCTAAAGCCCAACCGCCTAAGAGCAAGGCTAATAATACAGTCTTCAGCTAGCTGTATAGATACTTACAGCCCACTTATCAGCCTATTCATATAGTAGTTTACAGTCAGCTGAAGGCTGTATGACCCACCTCTTTCTCTCACAAAGTTTCTTGGTTCTTGTGCTTCAGCTGGCTGTAAACTTACAGCCCACCTCTCTTCTCTCTCCTCCTCTCTCTCCTCCACCTCAGCATACAGCCTACTAACAGCCTCTTATTATACTTGCTCTAAACTGTCGGTGAGCTGGGGGTGCACGGCTGCACATGCTGCGCATTATTACGGCCGAAATTCCTCTCGGCTGCTGTACACCAGTATCCATCCAATTGTCTCCGTCTCTTTTCCTCTTTTTTTTTAACTCTTGGGCCTACGCTGATTTGTAAACATTTTTTTGTATTTTTTTTGAAAATGGGACTAGAAGGACTATGCAAAAGTGATTCTCAAAATCCCAATTGAGACCCTATTTAGAACGCATGAATTTTTCTCAATTTCTACAAAAATTGAAATACTTTTTTTATAAAATTTATATGAAATTCTTATGTTGCAAACGAAACCTCAACCAAGGTAAATGTTATCTTTATTACTTAAACTGCTGGTGATCGGTTGGGCTGTGACTTATGGCTTATTTCACTGTAGCTGGCTAAAATTGCACTGTAGCTGAAGGTGGCTTATTTGGTATAATTAAATTTTAAAAATAGAAAAAATAGGTTAGCCCATCACGTGTAATGCAAACGAATACAAGAAAAAAAGAACCGGTAAAAAACTCAAAAAATCCAAAAAAATCAGAAAAGGACGAAATTTAGGAATAGTGAAAAATAAGCCAGAAGCCAAAAGCCGAAGCCGAAACGATCGGGGCAACAACTGATGGTGGTTCATCTGCCTCCCTCCCTCACATATGTTCAGCACCGACTTATGGGCCTTGCCAAACAACGATGCCTCTTCCCTGGTTTTCTTGTTGCTTGCACAACTGCTAAGGCTCTCCTCTACTGAATGTTTCCTCTTCCCACGTACGCTGCCTCTAATTCTTCCTCTCCCATTAATTGAATCCTCATATCAATTGCTCCTCTACTGGACGCTGCACTTGTTGTTACCCCAGCTAGCTCATCCCCCACATACGCTACCCCATCGTGCTTGTCGCCGTCGTCAGCAGCGATTTGGAGGTTTCTCCAGTAGGCAGCTGTGATCCATACGTAGTGCGGCCTTGCGCTCAGTAACGAGGATACCGTCCATTGCCATCCTTCGCGCCTCCCTCAACCACCCACTAGCCGGCGAGGGCTTTAGCAAACCCAAGCTTCATCTCCTCCCTCGTTGTCGCAGATACAACTCACGATCTCTAGTCCTCTGTTTCACAGCGGCCTATGGTGCTAATGGGCAAGAGCCTTTTGGTTGTTGATCTTGTCTATTATGTGGTTTCTTCTCTATTTTTCTGGTTTTAGTTGTCTAATACGAACCCTCTTCTGTTCTCTGATCTTGTGACTTTGCGGTGGAAGAATTACTTTGTATGTGGGAATTTTTTTTCCTGCTTGTTCTTTTGGGTTTTGAGGTTTTTGCTCTTCATGTTGGGCACTGATATGCTTTTCTCCATCTCTTGCAACTCTAGCATGGCAATCTTGCATGAGGAGCACATAAAGCAATTGGAACTGAAGTGTGCCAAATATTGTAGATACAAGGGAATTTTACATTTTTGTTACTTGATTTTTCCAGGAAAATTTACACCGTTGTTGCTTGATTTTCTTAATGGCATATGCAGAAAACGTAAGTAATTTGGTACCATTCTTGATGTGGATATTAAACGTGCTGAATTGATATATATATATATATATATATATATATATATATATATATATATATATATATATATATATATATATATATATATATATATATATATATATTTTATGGTTGCTGTTGTGCTTATTGTATTGTACAAAGCAAAGGGAAAGCTAATACACTTGATTCATATATATATCATGCATATACTTTGTTCAATTTGTTTAGTAAAATTTCAAATTATCAAAAGCCGACGGCATCTTTTCTTAAAAAAGGGGAGAATGATGCCGACATAAGTATGCTTTGCATTTTCAAGCTCAAGATGCTTTACACTTTCATATTCAAGGTATTTATTTCCTTGAAGGACTAATTGAGCCGAATAAAAAATTATCAAGTGAATTCCTTCCCTAATGAATATTCACGTGATAATATTAAGAATTGATTACTACCTAATGAAAATGTATTATATCTACTCAGGTTTTAATCTGTTGTTGACTTGGAAGTCGAGAGGGAACAATGTGAGCTTGATATCCATGAAGTTCAAGAATATATCTACGAAAACTCAAAAAAGCATATGCTAAATTATCTTTATTGTCTCACAAGCAAGACAAATAAAAAATGCATTTTCCCTTCAAAAGCACTGCCCACCAGACATATGTACTATAGTGCGCCACTATAGCGCCCGACATGCCAAAACACTATGCCGTTGAATCACTGTAGCATCAAAATCACTATAGTGACGCTTTACTGTGTGCCGAATTACTGTAGCGCATAATCACTATAGCAACCGACTTTGCATGCTATAAATATGAGGGCACCCTCCATGTAAATGTAAGATTTGAAATTTTCAAAATACAAGTTCTTGTTCCAGAGTTTGTATGAGATAAATTTTACCCCCTATAGAATTGGGAATTATCTGAGTGTCTTTTGTCTCCGTCATTCTTGCAGTTGCCTCCGCGATTGCAAGAACACATTTACTCCACATGAACTAGTAGACAAAAGGGTCGAAACATATGGTTGGGTAAATCGAGTGTGGCGGGTTTCCATAATAGAGATGGTGGTAGGCTGTGTCACTAAAAACCTTCTCAATGCCTGGGTATCCATCCAATGCTCTTCCGCAAGCCAGTCAGCTAGCCCCCTTCCAACTATCAACAGGACACTTTTCCTATTCCTATTCCATAAACCAAGTATATACATGCCCAACATTCGATTTCTCTATCCTTTGATTTATGTTGTTCCAAAAAAGGGAAAAAATTCTTTGCTGAGGGAAATGAGCCATGATCATGAAGTGAAAAGCACGTGGTAACCAAATACAATGAAAAGTACAGCCTATCTCGATTAACTGATCGAAACCTAGTGCATCATGTCCTTCAAGTTGCACATTGCTTTCTACCACATCATTTTCAGCCTGTATATGCATATATTATGGCAACATAATTATGCCAAGTTGGATCTACCTGAATAAAATAATCATTTACAGTTGTACTGCCCTACCTGCCGAACCGAGGGCTTCTTTTTTGTTATGTCATTGCTCTTTCCTTCTTGCTATAAGCACTTTCTTTTCTACGCCTCGATCGGAAAATGTTTTGAACACATACTTGTCTCCTTGTTTTTTCATGCATGGAGATTTTAGATTTGCATTACTGCATGGTCCGTGAATCATGAATTCTGATACAACTGCATATCCAATCGAATTTTTTTCTAGATTTGGAATCTCCGAATATATATACTTATCAATATCATCTATGTGTTTGATTTTTGAGTCTTGATGCAGCCACAATAGTATATGGGCATGTGATAGTCCCCTCTTTTGGTATTCAATTGTGTAGACAACTGTTCATTGTAAGATCACTGAAGAAAAAGTTGGTCATAAATTTGGAGAGTTTGCTTTTACACGGAGACGAAGACCGTATCGAACAAATAGAGGAAAGGGCAGCATGTTCAAATGCTTTCTATCTATTAGTCGGACCACTCTTTTCGCTTCCTGACTCGTCTACATCATATGTTGACCGCCCAAGCGTTTGGCTAACTCAACAGAATGGGCTTCTTATGAAGTGAGTAGAATAAGGAGGAGCACCCACTCATTCTGTTCCGGATTGTAATCCCTAATAAAAAAGAGTACTACTATACAATATTCGACTGTTTTTGAGGACAAAAATAGTCAGATTGATCTGGGACGTTAGATCTCCATCCAATGGATCCACCCATACAAGCCCCCCTCCAAAAAATGACCCTCTCCAAAAAAATGATCTAGGGTGTTGGATCTCCATCTAATGGCTCAAAATATGACTATTTTTGTCCTCAAAAACAGTCGAATGTTGTATAGACACTCCCAATGAAAAAATAGCTCCATGAGCAAAAGCCCCCACTTTACCTGAGCACTGTGACGCAGTCAGTTAAGTATTGAGTTTCTGCTAGAAGACTTTATGTTCGCACTTACGTTCAAAAGGCTTAATAGCACATGACGAAGTTCAAGTGTCTTCTCTTCAGGAGAATATAGCCCAATTGTTGGATTATATGGAGCAGGATATCTGTCTTTTAGGTGGTGTGATGCTTTGGGCTCAAGAAATTTATTGGACTAGATACAATGTGGATATCGGGGTATGCTTGACATTGTCATTGCTAGCTATGAAAATATATTGAATGAAGTATTACGACCAAAATGGTTGGCCTATCTATATTCCAAGTAGTAACTAGGATGCATTCATTCGGCGTGGTTACTATAGAGGCTAGTCAGTGGACGGAAGGAAAACACAGAACAGAAAGCATGTTCAAGCTCATTAAAATAAGATCATACTTTAATGAGAGAATGGTAAGGCTCCAAAGGTACAACGTAAGATTGTAAAGAAAAAATCGCAATAGGGGCTGAAGTTGGTCTCGATCTCGAACTCAAACTAATGCCTAGCTGCCTCCATCTCTGCTTCCTTCTACTACTAGCGTGCGCTCATCCCTTGCTTGTTCTTTCAAGACTGAGTATGATGAAATATTTTTAGATCTGGGAAAGCTAACTGCTTGTTGGTTGGGACCTGTATGAGTGGTAACATCCACGTACGGCTCCGTGAGACAAAGGTGGAGTCTTGGAGTATTTCGATCGATTGGTCATATAGGCCTAAGTCATACATCAAATAGCTTCGATTTGCATTATTCGTAGGACACCTTATATGTATCAAAATCAATATCAAAATAAAAAAAGATGTATAATCCAATTTCTCGATTCAATAGAAGCTCAAAGAGGTCCATATGGTACCCAAATAAGGATAGGATAGATATACAAAAAGCAGGTCTGATTACACATATTCCTAATCCTAAATAGAATGTAAGGACGTAGGGAGAAGGCTGAAGAAGAAGCAAGCACACCAACCTATTTGGATAAGTGTAGAGAAAGAAAGGAAGGGGAAATCTTTCGTTAATCGCTACCAGATCAAACATGAGACCAGCATCCTAAAAAAGAAAAAGGAACACAAAAGTTTTTAGAAATCCTTATCTTTAGGTTTTTTTAAAGAAGATAGGCCATTACAAAACTGCTACTTCTCTCTATTAAGCAGCTCTCTGGGTCCATCCATAAGCATGCATACTAGCGCTCTCTTATTGGCGAGCTTCTTCTATCCCTCAATCCTCTTCTCTGCCCTTTTTTTACTATTATGCATGGCATGCCCCCTATTCATATCTTAATATTGCAACCTTCTCTTGTAAACAATCCCTACTATTGCATAGCATTTGATGCATATACATCTTAAGCGGATTGACATCTGCACTTTTGCCCTGAGGTCCATAGTACTATACTCACATGACCCTACCCTTAAAAAATAGTTATATTACCATATCAAATTCTTCGTTCCTGTAGCTCAGGGGAAACCATCTAGTTCCAACCTCCTTTTCTTCCAGAAAGGAACTCATACTGATGCATTTATTTCTATAATTATTACCTTGAAAAAAAAGCAATAACGATAGGAGAAGCGCATGCAATTATACAAATTGCAGAATTGTTTCTAAACGGAAATGCCCAATACATGAAACTCATTACCCATGGATAAAGCCAGTCAAGAAAAAAACAAACATGGTTTAGCGAATTCGCTTTATTATCAGACTAGAGCTCTGGCCTCCCTCTATTCCATGTACCTGTTTAGACGAGTTCTCAGCTCACTCTACTTCACCTCCAGGGTGGTATAGGAATTCCTGAAAGTTTTTTTAATCCAAATTTGGGAATAGTTTGAGTTCGTTCTCCACCAAGAATGGGGGAGTTAGAGGGGGTTGATCTCTCGAACGGAGTGAGAATAGTCTTACTAGGAACGGAACAGAAAGAAATACCATATGAAAAGCGATGCTAGCCACCAGAAGGCTCAACTGAGGTCGTGTATAACAACCTTAACCGCACAAGCCTGGGCTGGGCCTACCCCCATCCCTAGAGGAGCCATATGAGGTGGAAGCTCCATGTACGGTTTTGAAGCAAAGCCTTTCCAACAATGGGCCTCCGAATTTGGGAATAGTTTGAGTTCGTTCTCTACCAAGAATGAGGAAGTTAGAGGGGGGTGATCTCTCGAACAGAGTGAGAACAGTCTTACTAGGAACGGAACAGAAAGAAATACTATCTGGAAAGCGATGCTAGCCACCGGAAGGCAAGGATGACCCGACCTGAAAGGGAGGGGTTTATGATATCGATATCTTCCTTTGACTTTAATCGGGATTTAAGATTTAACTTTAATTGGGATTTAAGATACTCCTTAGCATTTATGACATGCTTGAGTTCTCTTTGAGATCTGGATAGAGTCCCGTTTTGGGGTGGGGGAAGCATGGATTCAATAGATCTATCGAATCCATGCTGCAAGCAGCAAGCGTAGGCTAAAAAGATTCAAGTTAGCCCAGTGTGGAACCTTGGAAACTAGTTCAAATCGAACTCAAAAGCAACTAGGCAATCCAACTTCCATTGAAGCAGCTTCCCTGGAACTAGCTGCCATTGTATCGGTTGGTGCCATTTCTTCTCTTGGAGGCAGGGCAATAGATTAAGATTAGGCGGTAAGCGAAGGAACTGTAGGGCTTAGGGCTGCGGGTGAGTGCAACTTCAATAGGTCGAGGAGAGGAAGAGAAGAAAAAGCAACTAGTGTATGCGTTACAAGGTAGCTAGCATTTCGCCATACAAGTTCGTGAAAGAATGTTCTTGTTTTTTGTTGGAAAAACCAACGCCGATGTCTCAATCAGTCTCCTTTCTCTTTTCAGGAGTAGAGCTTAAAAACATGGGATATTCTACCATGATGAACCGCCGAAGTCCACGCCATGTCTTTCAATTTGATGAAGTAGCAGCAAGTCTGAATTCTAATGAAACACTTTGGCTCCCTTCCCAATAAATGCGGTCAGGGTAGAGCTCGGCAGAGGGTTCGAGGATAAGGTAGGGTCCTGTCCTAATAAAGGAAATCAAAATAAATTATCTTATTTTCTATGCCAGGAACTAGATTTCAACCGGTGACACGAGGATTTTCAGTCCTCTGCTCTACCAACTGAGCTATCTTGACCATTTTTTGTGCATCATCCTAGTAGAGCACTTGTATCTATGTCAATTAAAGGGACTAAAAAAGAAAAAGTATTAGAAAATTGGACTTAGCAAATGTCAGGATAATGATATGGATTGTGAATAATCTCAAATCCTATCGTGAAAATCGGGCACACCCCTCCCGTATCAATTCTACATGAACAATTTAGCTTTTAAGCCTCAATTAATTCGAAGTGCTAAGGTTGGTCTCTTATAATGCCTGCATCCCTGCAGTATCATTTTTGGACACTACAACTGCTTGTATTGCCGCATTTGTTGAATGACTGCATCCTAGAGGACTCGGTGAGCATTGCTTTCACATGATTCATTTGCATTTAAGCGTCCATACAATACTGATATGGTGGTTTGTTTGTAGGATGCATGCTTTGAATAAAATGATGGAATCGGGGATTAAGTGCTTCTAAAAAGATATTGTGTATAATCCTTTGGTTAAGCAGGACCCCAATTGGTTGGGGGTGGTACAATACAAGGATGGCCACGACGAAGCCATGGGCGTGGCACAGCCGGGTGTGGTAGTGGTGCTGGAGGCATGGCAGCAGAGGTACCAGGAGCTCAACTAATTATGGCTGTGGAGCCAAGGGTTTGGTGCTCGTAAAAGTGAAGAATGGTGGATGCTGCTGGTTAGGGGTGTGGTTATAGTTATTTTTATGTTTATATGGGTTTTAAAAATAAAAGTTTTGACTAAAAAGTAATTTGTAAAATTTAATGGCTAAAATGAGAAATGATGGGCTAAAATGGGATTTTAGAATATGTATTATACTTTTCTTTTTATCTGTAGCAAAGCACGGGCACTCAGCTATCTAACAAAAAAAGAAAATAAGGACCTTTTCAACAAACAAATTTCACATCCCTAAAATATCTCTAAGAAAAAAAAATCATTTCCCAACAAATTAATTTCAATACAAATGAAGTTTGATCGGATACATTGGCGAAGCCAAGAGCACAGCCTAGGCCGGGCGCTTACCGGAAGATAGCCCAATCCCACTAACATCGATGCGTTAAGAGTAACTAGTATAGTGCCCGTGCTAACGCCACGGCGGCATTTCGGGGATGCACATAAAAACAACCAAATGATGATTTTTTTTCATAGTTTAAGTTTCACGCAATTGTATATCACCATGTATATAATCTGGAAAACACTCATGTATATCACCAGCAAGTTCAGGTCATGAAATTACAAGTCTAGGCCAATTATAATGCATAACAAGGCAATAATAAGTCATGTCTTGCCTGAACCATCTAATTTCTGATTTGCTTAAGTAGGTCTTGGAGTTCTCCAGGGATAATGTCTTTACATTCATTTTCACTGCTCTTCAAAATGTCCACCAAGAAATTCGTCCTCAGTGAATGTGATCGCTGTGCATGGCAGATAATAAGTCAACTTATTAATTTGCTATTTAGTCTACAAAATATACATAGAGAATATTATATGCTTACAGTGTTGATAACTGGTAATCTTACGCCATTCCACGACCACATGAAACTGTATACAAGGAAGCCTGGCAGGTTGCTGCAGAAGAGCACGTGTTTAATTGTTATAGATAAATCAAATGATATTTGATAATAAAGATGAAACATATTATAAGTTATTACCAGTCCGTAGTTTTTGGAACCCATGTTGGGAATTTACGACGCCAGTAAAAAATATCGTCTTTCCACGCAGGATGTGCCAATTACATGGCGAGTTTGAAATTATTGGCAATGTTATGTAATTTTGTGTATATATGGCATGCATGGATCAGAACCCTTAAACATTCCATTTTTAGGATGAGGATCCATAATGGACACAGTTCTGGTACCCATGTCTAGTATGTATAATGTGTAGTGCTTCATTTGACGGTATGGCAGTAGAACCTATAAACAAACACCGAGTCTATAAGTGACAAATAATAAAACACGAGTTTTTAAAGGAGTATATAGAACATATCTTACACTGCTGCAATGTGAAATATCGTACTCCATGTCAGGCCAGCATTCAAGCAATTTTGCGAGTTTTTTGCAGTCTAGCTTGTCACACCGCCGCGGATCTCGTCCAAACTGAGATATGGACTGTTCATTTTGCAAAATTTAGAATTATTTGTTTATATATCAGTGAAGAGAGAGTGAAGTAGTGAAGCAGCTTGTGAAATGAATCAGGTTAGAGTCGTTTACGACTGGTCAAGATTGATTACGACCAGTAAGGGTCGTTTACGACCAGTACAGAGGACTTACGACCAATTTGTCACCTGTACGACCACGTCTCTCGGTCGCTGCGCTGGAGTCACCGTGATCGCAACCTTCTACGACCACGCTTTGTCGCTGCGCAACCTTCTACGACCACACAGTATAGCTGGCGATCGCTGTTATCCGTGGTCGAATATTCATTCGATCACGGTCACTTCACTTCTACGTGGTCGGAGTCGCTTCCGACCACGTTGTGACCTTCTCGGCGTATCGCCGACTTTGTCATGTCGTGGTCGTAAGTTTTTACTACCACGGTTGTCGTGGTCGTAAGCCGACTTCGACCACCTGCGAGATTGTCGATCACTCAGAACTTGCTCTTTTCTCCTCTCTATTACTCGCAAACACTTTGCGTCTTTACACGACTTGGTTGCCTTGCTCGGCCTTTGGTTCTTTTTCTGATTACACAGCTCCACGTCTCTATTTATACCCGGTATTTTCGACTTCGTCTCGGGTTTACAAACCGACTCCGACTCCGAGTCTAATACGACTTGTACTCTGTTTCGACTTCGATTACAGCTCCACGTCTCTATTTATACCCGGTATTTTTGACTTCGTCTCGGGTTTACAAACCGACTCCGACTCCGAGTCTAATACGACTATACTATGTTTCGACTTCGATTACAGCTCCACGTCTCTATTTATACCCGGTATTTTCCACTTCGTCTCGAGTTTACAAACCGACTCCGACTCCGAGTCTAATACGACTTCTACTCTGTTTCGACTTCGATTACAACCTAACTTTGCATACGACTTCTAAACACAAGATTATTTCCAACATTCTCTCCCTAATCTTCCTGCCGTAGTCCTAACACCTCTTACAACGTGATCGCAGCCCCTCTTACAACGTGGTCGTAGCCTCCTTACGACCACGTCACCCTTGACGATCACGGTAAAATACAAAATAAGATAAAAATTTGAATAAAAATCAGCAAAGCAATCAAATAGAAAAACTCAAATGAACTCAAAATACATGATTTTGGTTTCCATTGGTTAGATTTTGATTTTAGAAAAATTTAGAAATTTGTTTCATTCAATTCGGAGTTAAAATGAATTAGTTATGGTCGGTTGAAATCCTCTGTTGGAATAAATTCGGAAAAAGATGAAAGTCTAACAGGCGGGACCCTCAGCCGAAGGCAAGACGACAGCGTGGTTGTGGAGACTACGTGGTCGAAAATCGACCGCATGGCTGTGAGTTCAACCGCCGGCCGTAAACGATTACGTGGTCGGAGGGACTTACGACCACGGCAAATATCGGCAGGCGTGGTCGAAAGGCGTTCGACCATGGCAAAATCCCAGCAGGCGGGATCGAGAGGCTCCTACGACCACGGCAGAGGAACAGTGATTTTACGACCACGTGGTAAATGTACTGACGCGGTCGAAAGGCAATCGATTGCGGCAAAATCGATTGATCGTGAGGTCAGGAAGCAATACGACTAGATTGGTGAGAAGTCGAAGGTGATCTGCAAGCGTACGACCAAAACGAAGGAAGTTGAACGTGGTCGTTAGGAGACTACGACCACGTTGTAAGGGGGTGAACGTGGTCAGCGGTCGGAGAGTGCTTCGACCACGTTGTGCCGGGATGAACGTGGTCATAAGGCGCTACGACCACGTTGGGAATGGTCGATGAGGCTTCGACCGCGAGGCGAGCGGTCGCAAAGGGTTACGACCACTTGTAAACGATATAAGCGTGGTTGAAAAGTGCTTCGACCGTGGCATAAGTGGGCGGTGGGCGTTTATGAGCAGGTACGACATCTTCACCCTCACCTCGCCGCCGCCGGCAGCCGCTTCCCTCAGCTGCTGATTCGCGAGAAGAAAAAAAAATTTGATGTCGCGAGGATGGGGGGAGGCGCGGGGGAGGATGGGGGGAGGCAGAGGGAGGGGAGGCGCGGGGGAGGATGGGGGGAGGCGGAGGGAGGGGAGGCGCGGGGGAGGCGGGGGAGGCGGAGGGAGCGGAGGAGGCGCGGGGGCTACGGTAAAATACAAAACAAGATAAAATTTGTAAAAAAATAAAATGAACAATCAGATTCATTAAGATTCACGTCTCATATTTAATTTTTGAATCAACACACACCTTAATATGATCCCAGTCCATATTAACAACAGCAAGCCTGTGAATTTCCTTGTCAATCATAGGTGTATCATCATGCCTGCCCATCAAGTAATGAGCAATGTCACTGCCGATAGAGTACTGCAGAAAAAATGCTAGAATTAGGTACAACACACAGCATGTTTCTCCCTTTACAAGAATAGTGCATAAAGTGTTACAACTACCAAACAGCGCTTTAAAAATATGGTAATTACAAGTCTCCTATCAAAATAATTTAATGTGACCGGATAGAACATAGAAATACAGGCAGCACCATCACCATGTGCACACATCTTTAGCTAGCACAGTGTTTCAGTAAGTGAATACCCAATTGTACTTCAGTATTAGAGTACAACATTGTCGAAGTGTGTGAATTTTCAGCATTCTACTGTACAGAATTTCAGCTCATAATAACATTAGACAGGACATAAAAACTACAGAAAGTCAGGAGTGCTATCAACATTGTGAAGGAAGCAGAGAACAGCACATAGCAGGCAAAGATAAATCATAGAAGCACTCAACTTTGTGCTGGAAGCAGTCATCATCCCTTGGTGGGTAATGTTAATATCTATTAAAGAAAAAAGATATGGATGCTACAGATGTCATAATATGCTTATTTGAACCGACATAATATTTAGTTAGTGTAACCAACCATAAACATCAGAGTTCTTCCTCTCAGCAAGAACACACAACAGAAACATGGGCGCTCCAGGAAGCTTTGTTTTTATCTGTTCAAACATGCCATCCACCCTTTTTGCAGCAGGAGCCCGTCTCATTGAAGGATTTTCTTCAAACACATCAAAAGGCTGATCTACTTTCTGCAAAGTAAAAAACCGGTGAATGAAAATGCAGATTTCTTCAAACTCGTCAAAAAGTTGATCTACTTTCTGCAAAGTCAAAAAAAATGAGTAGAAATGCATTTGTGGAAATGTGCAACATTAGATGAAATGAAAAACCTACAATTCCCTTCATGCCCCCACACTTGATGAGGTCTCGGACAAGATCCCTAACATTACACCTCGTAGAAAAGTTAACCACCGCCCATTTCTCAATACTGCTGGCTTTAATGAGCCTCTGGAAAACATAACTAACAAAGTTATGGATGACAACATGCAGGATTAAGGAGTAAACAGGGAATACAGTCAAGACAAGCTGACCTTATTGTTAAAATTCCATCGCCCATTTCCAGCTTTTAGCTGCACAACATGATTCAATTAGATATATATACCATAACAGTTTCACAAGCACAAAGTGGTAATTGAAAAGAAAATACAGCACAGAAAGTTCTGACCGACCTTAGGGGCCTGCAGTACCCTGCCACCAACTTGAGTAAAACTTTGAGCTATCGAAATGCCACATGCCTTCAGCATGAGTTCTGCATCATAGTTGCTGCGTCGCAGTACCTGCCAATTTGCCATTGATCATAAAACAGTTAAGAAAGCACACCTACAGCTATTGAGCTGAAATAAAGGAGCCACTCACATCAGACAAAACCGACATCCTTTCTTGAGGTTTCTGCCTGGACTTTTCAACAAGCAAAGACCTTTATAGTGTACTCATAGCCTTGGTATATCTTTGCAAAGGCACAAGGGAGCATAGCTGGTAAACATGGAAACATTCGCCACAACATCAGCACAGCAAAAGGACTACATTGGAATCACAACAATAATTACCTCAATTGGGAAATATGTCGGACGCTTCGGTTTCCCCACATTAATACAGGGAAGATCACCAGAGTATCTCAACTCCATGCCCCGGCTCTTCACAAAGTAATCATAGACAGATATTTCTGTTGTTTCAGAGTCACCATTCCTTTGCTTTAGCGTGAACCTAGATATCACCAAGTGCTTAATAAATGCTCATTTGTAAAGTACTTCGAAAAAAATAGTGAAAGTTGTGCAGAAAACTAAGAATACAAATTGCAAAGCCAAGCATCCAGTGCACACAGTAATATAAGCATCATTAAAACAACAAATGCCAATATGCTCTTACATTTGTTCATAGCAATTCCTTTCACTCAAACCAACGATCTTGTATTCTGTATTTGCTGGACTTGTTTTTATCCTTAAATTCTTCAATGCGCGCTTGGCCTACAAAATTAAACAGAGATACAATTATAGATATCTAAAAGCCAGGTACAACCATTCTTGTCCTTCATTCTTAAACTATTCTTTTCATTAGCAACATGAACACAAAACTTACCTTAGCCCAGTCAATTTTGTTCGGGTGATCAACCTTCTGGTTGGCAAGTAGAAAATCAATAACAGGGCCAGGTTTCACAATCATCGTTGTGGACACATCTGCACAAACAAACAGTACATGTAAATGTCTTATCACCTCCTGCATACAAGTGATCACAATACTATGCGAAATTGGGCTCGTAGATGATAAAGCACACCAATATTTAAAGAAAGCCCGCTCTGTGTGGCACGGAAGCTGGAATGGAATCGTCTACAGCCCATCACACCACCACCCAAGTCGACAAAATTTGAAGGATTATTATGGAAAAAAGATTGGCGGACTAAAAGGCAACCCCTGCAAACACGAACAGAATGTTAAAAGGAAAATAAATACAATGCAGCCATACTGTGAATGTTGAAATTTAAAAAGCAAGAAAACTTGCACAAACGTACTGCTTTGCGGAGTGCTGTCTCAAAATGATATCAATAACCCGAATTGCTTCCTGAGTGTTCTCCAATTCCTGACCTCTCAAGGCCTGAGCAATTGCACTGATAGGGATTTTTGCTGCAAAGCATAGCTCAACTTTAAAAGTTTTCGTCTGATATGGCCTTCTCACTCTTTTCTTGTCACTTCCTGAAGGACTATCATTGCCAGGGCTGCCATTTGCAGCAGTCCTAAAAGCACGAAATACGTGAGCAAAAAGAAATAGTAACAACACTATTAGCACGAAATACCAGCCATTGCCGCTCTCTTGCTCTGGAACCAACCTTCCAACACCTCTGCAGTCTCCTCGCTCACGCAATCCACAGCACGCCTCAGCTTATGCATATACTCATACACCTTGTCGGCGTCCCCCGCCTTCGCACTGACATCAAGAAGTGCGGCAAGCTCGGGCTCCTCAGGCCAGACAGCGGACACCGCCATGTGGGCCTCGACGGCGTACGCCTTGTCGACCTCCCCGGCGCGCCGGAACGCTGCGAGCACGGGGCTGTAGGAGCGGAGGCGCGGGGAGAGGCCCTATTTTTCCTTCATGGTGGCAACGAGCTCGAATGCCTCGTCCGCGCCGGCGGGGTTGGTGGCGTCGGAGGCGGCGACACGGGCGAGGGAGGTGATGGTGGCCTCGGAGGGGGAGGCCCCGGCCTCGAGCATGTGGGAGAAGACGCGGCGGGCGGCGGCGGCGCTGGGGAATGAGGAGCTGTCGGCAGCGGCGAGGAGGTGGAGGAGCTGGTTGTACTGGTGGGCAGCCAGGCGTGGTGCGGAGGCTGCGTCGAGGTCGGAGACGGCGGAGTCGAAGGCGGCCATGGCGGCCATGGCTTGACGGTCGCGTGCTCAGACTGGATCTCCTTCAGCGCTTCGAGCGCCTTCTCGGCGTTGCTCTCCTGCCAGACCCCGACCACGGCGTTGATGATCAGGATGAGGAAGATGACGAGCGGCTCGACGAAGGCGGTGGCCCCGACCTCGCCGCCCTCGGCGTAGTCGTAGAGCGCGAGCACGAACGACACCACGGCCGCGGCGAGTAGGATGCGCACGAGCGTGTCGTCGAACTGCTCGAGCACCAGCTTCCACACCGACGGCGCCGCGTGCCGCTCCAGCTCGTTGGGCCCGTACCGCCGTAGCCGCGCCGCCGCCTCCTCGGCGCTGAGCCCGCGGTCCGCCGAGACGCCCAGCTCCGCGAGGCACTCGCTCGGCGTGCGCACCCACGCTGGGAAGGCCGGGGTGGCCAGCTCCGACCCGGAGGAGTCGGATCCGTCCCGGCGCTTGCCCATGTCTTGCCCGCCCTTGCCCATTGGTCGCGACCTGAGGTTCGAACGGAGAGGAGTGGCCCCTAGGGTTTCCTGCCGCCGCGGCGGCGAGATCGCATGAAACCGGAACCCTAGATGGGGATGATGGCGGCGGCGACCAGAAGACTTGGAGAGGAGGCGATTGGCAGCTGTAGGGCGAGAGGGCGGCGGGAGGGAGAGGCGTAGGAGCGAGGTTGCCGTGGCTGCCGCCATGGGTACGGGAAGAAGCGGGGGAGGATGGGGGGAGGCGGAGGGAGGGGAGGCGCGGGGGAGGCGGAGGGAGCGGAGGAGGCGCGGGGGAGGCGGAGAACGGAGCGGTTTCTGCGTAGCGGAACGGAGCGGCGAGGGGCGGGTGGTCGGTGGCGAGGAGGGCGAGGCGGTCGTGCAGGAGCGCGAGAGGGCGGAGGAGATCGTCCCAGCGCGGCGGGTGGGAGGGGTGAGTGAGGAGGAGGTGGAGGAGGACGGCGGCGGCGCGGGGGGAGGAGCCGGACCCAGGGTCACAGGAGAGAGTTGACGCTAGGGTTTGGGGGAGGTGCTTTGAGAGTGACAGAGGCGGCGGTGGAGGAGAGGAGGGTGGCGGCGAGGGCTAGGATGTCGGGGGCGGAGGAGTAGGCGAGCGTGAGGGACGCGGAGGGGTACTGCAGATCCATTGAAAGATGACCGTCGGATATGGTTGAGTAAAGAGAGAGAATGGAGGAGAGTTAATTTGGTGCGCACGTTTTTATGATGGTGTATTTTTTGGTGCATATTGTGGTGTGGACGTAGTTAAGATTATGACTGTGGAGCAGGTAATTGTTGGGTGGATGTAGAATAATTTTAACTGGTGGATTATTAGTGTATAAGATATGGTATTTTATTTATCTATAGAAAATGTAAAGTGTAGTTCCAACGGAAAGTTTTGAATACTGCGTATTTAGCATAGACCGAGGTTTACATGATTTGAGCATGTATACCTAGTCCATTCTCGATATATTCACGGGCAGCTCGTTTCAACCCGATTTTCCAGGTTCAGGCCTGATTTTCACCTGGTGGCGCGGCCGAACCGGTCTTTTTCTGTACACACTTGTTGGGCCAGGCCCACGCGTGATCGGCCTAAAATGCCTCGACCTGCCTAACTATTCCTGAGCACAAACACTTGTAAATTGTCTTTCCTCCGCACAGCCCATAACACTATGGCTCAGTTTCTATCTGTAACATTCAATACGTTTCTATTGTAACATGGTTTTTGACGGTCGGTGTATTTGTAAGGCACAGATAGCACGTGATACGATATGATCAACGGAGATCGCTGGATTCCTTTTAGCTTGTTTATGACTTTTAACTTATATTATAGTAACTAATTTTTAAATGATAAAATTTTTAAGTTAAGATTTACAAATTAATTATATTAGACACTGTACCAACTTCAATTACACCGACTAAAATATATGTGATTAATTTTTTCATACACTCTCATGAACAGTTACAGTTCGAAAACAATCGGAGAGCCCAAATTTTTTAGATCGGCGCTGACCTTCCTGCCTACCCTAGGTCAAAACTCCAGAGAGGTCGGTCCAATAACGCACCGCCACGTACCCTCCGCTCCCTCGCCGGTCCACTGGACCCAGCCCCAGCTCCCGCCTCGCGCGGGCTCCCGGTTTGATCGCGCCCTGCTCTCGTGGCGCCGGCCGGGCGCGTCGGGGCGCGACGCGTCGGTTTCCCATTGGAGGGCTGCCCCGAGAAGCCAGGCGTTTTTCTGTCTCCCACCACCCACCCCATCTCAATCGTACCCAATCCTTCCTATACCCCCGGACTCCCACGAACCCAGCAGCACACGCAAATCCGAGCTCGTGAGTAAGGGAAAGCGCGAGGGGAAAGACCCTAGCTTTCTCGCCACGACCCTCCCTCTCTCTTTCTGTCTCTCTTTTCACCTACCTTTGCGGTTGTTGGGTGTGAGGAACTGATTGGTTGGTCGCGGCAATCTGAGGTGAAGTTTTTCGTTCTTGTTACGTGATGGGTTCTTTTACTTTGTTTGGTTTCCTTGTATTGATCTTGGACTTTAGAGTCGATCCTAGCATGGGTCGGTTTAGATCTAGGGTTAGCTTGTTTGATTGGTTAGGGATCAGGACCGAGGTTTGATCTGCTAGCTTAGGATTCTTGAGAGAGTTGTTTTAGTTTTACCGTCAGAAAAGTAGGGTTTGGTGCGCATCTTGCCCCGATCTGTTGTATTTTGTTACTTGAGATCGAGGCGGGCATATTGGTATGTTACCTGATTAGGGAGGAAACGGGTACTTGGCCATTCACATGATAATGTGCTCGAGCAACTGTTCCCCGTAGAGCCTGCTAGTTATTTAGATCCAGCTTGTTTCATGGTAGATGTAATTCGCCTAGAGTGTACTATAGATCTAGTCATATTGTTGACAGAAGAACATGCATGAATGGTTCTGTACTGCTGGTGATGTTAATTTCAACTGTTAGTCTGTTCCTTGCTATACTGTGGAACAATTTATTTTCGTTTCCTTATCCTCAAGCTTGGTGGTGTCACTTCCTTGTAGATTTGTCTAAAGAAAGGTCAATTAGATGATGGAGTAGAATATTTATATGTCTAAAAAATGATGCCCTGCACATATACATTGAAAAGTATGAGCTAGTTGTGTAATATGGAAAGTGGTGCCCTACCCACTTGCTGGAATAGGAGAAATGAGGGTGATCTGTATGATCCACTTGGGTTTCGTTCATTGTTCGTCAGAAGTGGTTATCATGTTCACTTGTGCTGGTTTTCAGAGAATGGTACACATTCTTGTAAATGATCCGCCAGTGGTATAGGTTGTATTATTACCAATATGTGATATATTTTAAAAGACAGCAATAATCGTAATACATTATTTGCAGGTATATAAGGTCAGAACAAGTTTGTGTCTAAGAACAAAGGAAAAAAATGTCTACTGCTGAGGCAACCCGTGAGGAGAATGTGTACATGGCAAAGCTTGCTGAGCAGGCTGAGCGTTATGAGGAAATGGTTGAATTCATGGAGAAGGTTGCAAAGGCGGCTGATGTTGGTGAGCTTACTGTTGAGGAGCGCAACCTGCTTTCTGTGGCTTACAAGAATGTGATTGGTGCCCGGAGGGCATCATGGAGGATCATCTCTTCCATTGAGCAGAAGGAGGAGAGCCGTGGGAACGAGTCATATGTCGCATTAATCAAGGAGTACCATAGCAGGATTGAAACCGAGCTCAGCAAGATCTGTGATGGCATCCTGAAGCTTCTGGATTCCCACCTGATCCCCTCTGCCACGGCAGCAGAGTCCAAGGTGTTCTATCTGAAAATGAAGGGTGACTACCACAGGTATTTATTTGTGGTGTATAGAGAATTAGAAATTAGCACAGTTAGTAAATTATTGGATTTATGAAGTTTTGAATGTTTATTCTCTTATTGTGAATGTATAGGTACCTTGCAGAGTTTAAGTCAGGAGCTGAGCGGAAAGAAGCAGCTGAGAACACACTTGTAGCATACAAGTCAGCCCAGGTTGGTTTACATGGATTGTCTGCTAATTTGATATCTAATGATATTCAGATTCATGTATCAGTTTGCTATATCATGATTTTTTCTCTCTCGAAGTAGTTTAATGTGTGATAATTTTATATGTCATTCGTGCTTCTGATCTAGTGCGTTCATATCATGTCCTTTGCAAGTTCTAAAATTTTATACATGGGAAGTACATTTGCTTGTCCACTTAGAGAGTCGAGATGTACAATGCTAGGTATGATTTTGCTTCCTATGTGTCAGCATGAAGTGAACTTTTTATTTTGTGTTAGTAGCTCTATGGATTTGTGATGCTTATGTTACAACGAGTGCACATGATGGCATTTAATTACTGATTTAGGATATTGCGCTCACCGAGCTGCCTACAACCCACCCGATAAGGCTTGGGCTTGCACTGAACTTCTCAGTGTTCTACTATGAAATTCTGAGCTCGCCAGACCGTGCTTGCAACCTTGCCAAGCAGGTTAGTTTTTTCTGCTTTTTCCCACTTCTGCTTTAGTTTCTTTGGTATTTTGTATTTCTTGATAATTTGAATTGAATGTACTTGACTGCTATTTGTCATGAATGAGTTATACAATTTTGGTCCTTTGTGAAATTGATGCATAAGCATGATGATTCTCTTATGTTTGATCAAAGTTAAAATTGTATATGTGATGAACAAACAAGTTCTATTGACTTGATCTCAAAAGCTGTGCTTTTTTCATCAGCCAAACCAAGTCTATTGACTTGATCTCAAAAGTTGTGCTGTTTTCATCAACCAAACCCAACTATGTAACCCACCAATCATATGGCACTTGAAGTTGGCATTCTCATTTAACAACAAAAAAGGGTTGACCATTGACGCATGCCTTGTATAACTGAGAGATGCAATGCATGTATCTACTATCTACAATGAGCTTAATTTTGTCTCTGCTGAGAGATGCATGTATTTACTATCTAGAATGAGTTTAATTTGTGTCTATATACTTGTTAGGCGTTTGATGAGGCTATTGCTGACCTAGACTCCCTCGGTGAGGAGTCCTACAAAGATAGCACCTTGATCATGCAACTTCTTCGTGACAACCTGACTCTCTGGACCTCTGACAATGCGGTATTTGCCCTTCTATGTGCACCATCCCATCATATTATACTTGTTTTCTGGTGATGCGCGGTGTACTGAACCTCAGTACTGATAAATTCCATTTGTTCTCTCTCCCAGGAGGACGGTGGAGATGAGATCAAGGAAGCATCAAAGCCTGAAGGGGAGGGTCACTAATTGGAGCTCATGTTTACTCATGTTTATTTCTGAGTCCATTCACTCAGCTACCTGTATGATCATAAGATGTACTAGGATCGATTGCACTATGTGGAATCATAAGATCTAGGGCTGCGTTATGTGAAACGTGTCGAGCTGAAGTACCTAGTGGACAGTTTATGTGGACAACATGGCTTCAGGAACAGCTGTTTCCTGTGTTGCAGCACATTATTAGTATTGCTGTACTGGCCATTTTCATTTGATTGTTATGATTGAAAATACAGGTGCGAAACATTGAAAAGTTAGTGTTTTGTGACATCTGACGAAACTGGTTTGTTATTTGAGGGTTGAGGCAGCATGCAATCGTTTGTTGTGAGCGTGTTGGGGAAACGTGGAAGGCAATCACTAGACTGTGGACGCTATTGTCTGATGACGATGGGATTGCTATTACTATATTAACTGTTGATTAGCCCTTGAGGATGTAATTTCATTAACAACTTATGTTAGTTCATATCCCAGCCCATCCTGATCCAAAAAACTAAGTGAGAGGTCGATTAGCTTGTTTATTTTATTTTATATGGAAATGGCAAAACCACTCCACAGTCGATGTGGTATCGAGATATCTCTACAAAATTGCAACTTAAATGCTACAACTGTCTTCCCTTCGGAAAATTCTACCCTGCAAGCGGTTATAAGCCTGATTGTGTTTGAGCATACGTGCTAAACGTAGACTATGATGTATGGACAAAAAAGGGATCAAATGCTACTTTAGGCAAACATCCCATGTATATGCAATAACATGCTCAAATCCGTAATTTACATCATGGTTTTTACCAGAGCAATCATGTGGGAAAGTCAGAAACGGGATTTCTGTAACTTGTAACCCTTGTTAGGCAATGTTGAGTACCCGAGGGGTGGAACAAAGTTGTGCAGAAATGGGTTGGATGTGTAAGCAGAACACCGTTAGGTAGATTATCGTAGTTTGAGGTTTTGTACTCGTATTGAACTCAAGAATACAACAAAAGAGCTTTGAGCACAGTGGTTTTTGTTCCAATTAATAACATTGCTCTTTCCATTCCTAGGTCACATTGCTCTTTCCATCTAAAACAACTTGTCTGTATTTTGTTTGCACGAAGGTCATAGTAGGGGTTGGCAGTAGGAAGACGGTTTCATCTCGTAGACACGAAGCCGCACGACCGAGACAACACTACAAGAATGCCACGACCGAGACAACAAAATAAGAATGCATGTATTGTTATTTCGTGTATAACACAAGATGTTGTGATAACTACTGTCACGTGCAAAAACACATACCTATCACATAAATAGTTTGAAGGTAATGTAATGTCACGTAAACAGTTTTGAAGGTAGTGTACAGGTATTCCAGAAAGAAAATAAAACTGTAACTACTGTGTAGATTACTCCTTCAGAAAATGATGAATTGTATACACCAATGATATTATAGCTATTTTTTCTTCAAATTTAACTTTTTAGACGTTCGTTTTTTACATATCTAACTTTTTCTATGAATCTATCAAACTCGACAGGCACCGCTGAGCTATACTAGCTCAGTAGGTCACTTGCCATCCGAATGTCAAATACTATGTATGATTTAATTGGTACTAATCACATTTAATTAATGCTAATCATGGCCACTAATTTACTGTCACACAGGGGGAACTCGATAGCTTTTGTTGCCGCACAGGGAGGCTCGACAACTCTTGTTGCCGAGCAACTGTAGCTCAGCAGATGCTGCCAAGCTCCACTGGCTCGGCAACTCTGAGCTTGGAAAGGAGATTAGATTTGCAAAAGCAGGGTTTGAGGGCTAAATTAAAAAAAATCCAAAATGATCCACAAACTCGAAATAATAAACAACTAATGGGTCTGTTCTTTTTGGCTGAAACTTATGGCTGCGGCTTGTGACTTTTAGGCCCTGTTTGTTTCGGATACTAGACAAGCTAGCTACTGCTAGTAGCCAAAAGCTCTCCCAAACAGTCCAGATTTTGGGCCAGCTACTGAGAATGTGAAAATCTGGAGAAGCCACAATTGTACTGGGATCGAGAAGCTGCAAAAACCCAGCTTCTCACAGATTCTGCGGGCTAATGCCACTTAAAGTTGGTAGTATTTAGCCGCAAAAACCACTGGATAAAAACCCCCCGCCTTCCCCCCAGGCGCCTCCTCCCCCAGATCCCCCGCGCCCCCCACGCGTCCCCTCCCCACATCCGCACCCGGCACCCCGTCGCCTCCTCCCGCACGCCTCCCTCCTCCCCCTCCCCGCCGCCGCCCACCCCGGCGCCCCGCGCCGCCCCCTCCCCCTCCCAGGATCCCCCGCCCCCCTCGTACCCCTCCCCCCGCGCCGCCCCCTCCCAGGATCCCCCGCCGCCCCCCTCGTACCCCTCCCCCCCCGCGCTGCCCCCTCCCCGGATCCCCCGCCCCCTCCTACCCCTCCCCCCCCCGCACCGCCCCCTCCCCCCTCCTCGGATCCCCCGCTGAAAGCATCTAGGCCCCTAAAAATGGTTTTGGTAATTAATCAACTTATATGAATATGGGACTAATGTTTTGTATGAGCATGCGAAGGTCAAATCCATGTGATGGTGACAAGATGCAAACTAAAGAACATAAAAGAAGACCCAAGCTGGTTCAAGACAGAGGTACATTTAGAATAGGACCCTTTTTATTTTACCGGTCTTAGGAGAATGGTGGAAGACCGGATTATAGGGTAGATAACCGTACCATAAAGAGGGATCTTGGCAAGTAGTTTGAAAATAGATTTCTTGTGCCAATTGGATCATGTTTAGAAGCATGCACTCATTTAAATTGCTTTAAATACCTTTTTCTGTGCTCTGTCTGGAAGAGCGGTAGTACCGCTGTGTAATACGCCGGTACTACCGGCGAGCGGAAGATCCGACCTCAGAGCGGATCAATTTTTCCAGAGAGCACCGAATTGAAGTCGTGTGGAAACGGAAGTACCGGCCGTTTTAACGTCGGTACTACCGCACTGAGCGGTAGTACCGCACTATTCAGCGGTACTTCCGGCCTCCGGAAGATCCGACCTCAGAGCGGATCATTTTTCCAGAGAGCGCCAGAATCTGGACATTTCAGATGTCGGCCAGAGCGGTAGTACCGCGCCGACTTTGCGGTACTACCGGAGAGCGGTAGTACCGCAAATGTCAATGGCGATAGTACCGCGCCGCCAAATCCAACGGTCACTGTGCTCATCTGACAGAGCTGTTCTGACGCAAGATTTGGGAGCGGTAGTACCGGCCCCAGCAGGGCGGTAGTACCGCTCATCCTGATTTTTGCGGGAAATTGTGTCAAACGGTTAGTTTGGTTGGTGGAGGCTATAAGTAACCCCACCACTGCACAAGGGCCTTGGTTAGAGACTCATTGCACAATTCTTAAGCCCTAGAGCATTCATTTCACCTCAATTCTTCCTTTGCACATCAAAGTGAGGTGGTTGAGCATTTAGTGCTAGAGTTTTTATTTGCAAATCCAATTGGCACTAGTTTGCATTCAAGCAAAGCCCAAGATTTGTTACTCTTAGTGCTTGCCTGCACTTGGACGGTTGGGCGGAAGGGAAATCGGTGATCTTCTCAAGAAGGTTGTGAGAAGGCCCGACGGATTGTGAAGGTTGGAGCTCACCTACCCGGAGCGGGGAAGAGCTACATTAGTGACCGAGGTGTTTCGACTCAAATTCGTGGAGTCGGTCCGATTTGTTCGGGCTAACCTCAACGTGGACTAGTGGAAACAGGCAAGTTTTCGATCACCACGGTAAAATATCGGTTGTGTCTCTTGTCTCTCTTGCTCTTGTTTATTTGCTTCACTGTGATCATTTGATTGTTTAGAGCTAAGTTGATAACTAGAATTGCATAGGATTAATTGCTTTACTTCATTGTCACTTAAATTGTGAAAAATTAATTAAGTGAACAAGAAAAATCTAAAAACCTCCTATTCACCCCCCTCTAGTCGGTATCCTTGATCCTACACCCGCCCCCCTCCTACCCCTCCTCCCCCGCGCCGCCCCCTCCCCCCTCCCCAGATCCCCCGCCGCCCCCTCATCTATCCATGAATCCATGAAAACGATGACTTGTGCTTGCTATGACTTGTCTGCTTGTCCATGGAAAGGATGGCAGTGTACCATGACTTGCTGCTCGTTCATGGCATGCCCTTGTCCATGATGTTTGATAGTTTCTTTTGTCGGATCTGAGGTAGATTGATGATACACCTTGCAATTCATGATTTATCAGGCGATCTAATCTTTTGTATATTGCGGTGTGTTCAACTTCTTTTCTCAATTCAATGCACTTTGTTGCAATCTCTCTTAAACGTGTTAGTGATCAGAGTTCAGAGATTGGAACATGTTCAGAAACACTGTAAAATGTTCAAAAATGTATACCTTTCCAGATATGTGTAAATGTCATAGTTTACCTGAATGTAATGTTAGAATTGGGCCTAATCGACACTGCTGCTTGGAGTGAACAATTGCTGGGGCAACAGTCTATGGAGATCTTTGCTTCAAAAGGGCTAGCAGAGAAGAACAAATTTGCTTCTGTATTGCAGAAAAGAGCAATGATCAATGCTCCTTTCATTTTTATGTTGGTAGGAGTACTGGTAGCTAGGTTTGGCAAGTGAATTGTAGCAGATAAACAAGTGTTTGTTGTCTTTGTACTTGTGGTTATGTGATATGTGAATGAAATATTCAATAGAAGTGTTTGCTTGAAGTTCAATTAGACAAGAACATCAGTGTGTTTTGGATGATGCCTAACAAATGCATGCTCTTTTTTGTCTGTGCACCAGTTGAATGAATGAATTATTTCAGTGCAGTTTTGGGTTTTGAGAGACAACATTCTACCACTAAGGGCATTTTAGTCAATACATCTATCAATACATAATCAGGACATCAACTCACCTAAGAGCATTTTAGTCAATACATCTATCAGGATACCAGAGCTGCACAGCTAGAATCCAGGATGCCAAACAGGCTAGCTACTCAGACTAGCTGCTACTCAGGCTAGCCAGCTACTCAGACCAGCTAGCTTCTCAGAATCTCCAGCTCCCCAAACATGCCCTTAGGCTATTTGTGCGAGAGTTTATAGAGTAACAGAAACTCACGTGCGGCTTCTACCGATATAAATGAAGTCAGCACAGTATGTACTATAATTAACTAGTAGATCTTATCTTGAAAAGATACTCCGTTTAAAAACTAGTTACTATAGAAAGCCAAAAACTGCAAAATAACAAGGCCAATAACATGTCATGGACGTATGAAAACTTGCAGCAGAATCACACGGTGCGTTGCCCTTCCCACGTAGACATCAGAGGCTAGACATAATGGTGACATTTATTTGGACTTTTAAATCCAAGTTTATATCTTATTTTATATTATAATGACTTTTTTACTGTAGCTACTAGTAACCTTTTTAATGTAATTAAATTTAAATAATTTTAAAAGTTATATCATCTTAAATAATACAAAAGAAATAAAGAAAATACTAAAAAGTTGGAAAAATATAATTAAGAAGCCAAAATCGCTGCAAGGCAGTCCCAATAGGACATTGATGGTAGTTTCTATCCCTCTTAATTATGTTGACAGCTCAGCAATTTGATGATGTGGCAAAGGAGTTATTGAGGAAAGAGAGTGCAGAATCAAGAAATCATTTCCTCCTCAAGAAATCGCGTCCTCACGCGGAACGATGCGCGAAGAAACGAGAAAATACGCGTTGGGGAGAAACTACCAGTTTCCATCGCCTCCACGGCATCTCGTGCGCAAGTCGCCGCCGCTCTGTCCAGGCCGCGCCGCCGTGCAGCAGGGAAGCAAGCCGCAGGTCCACGCAGTCGCAAGTCGCTCGCCCAGATCGCTCGCTCAGGCCGTCGCAGGTCGCTCGCCCAGGCCGCCGCGGGTCCACGCTGACGCCGGCGAGCACGCAGCCCTCCATGGCGAGGTCGTCCGCATGTGCACGACGATGATGCCCGCGAGCACGCGGCCCTCCATGGCGAGGTCGTCCGTGCAGGCTCTCCATGGCGATGACGCTGACGCCGGCGAGCACGCGGCCCTCCATGGCGAGGCCGTCCGCTGGTCCACTACGATGACGCCCGCGAGCATCAGAAGGCCGTGCTCGCTCGCTGGCCGCGGTCGCCGCTCGTGAAAAAAAGTTCACATTTATTAGCCCAGGAAACTTGCATTGTATGAGGTGATTTCTATAGATAGTTTATTGCTGATGTGGCCGCTATGAAACCGTGCATGGTTTCAACCATTGGACTGCCCTAACTACACGAAAAACCACTTGTGGTCTTGTGGAGCAGATCGCATATACACCGCCCCGCGCGTCGTCGCCGTCCCACGGGATCCGGCCCAGATCCCCGAGCCCATGGAGCCCTCGCCGTCCCAGGCGGCCGCGTCGGAGCGCGACCGCTCGCCGCCCCCGCCCCCGTTTCCGGCCGCCGCGGTGATGTCATCCCCGGTCGCCGTCGTCTGCAGCTTCTGGGAAGGTCCGCCTCGATCTTACACCTGACGCTTCCCCTTCGTCGATTAGCTTCCCCTTCGTCGATTAGGTGATGATGTAGACTTCGAAATGGTGGTGAGCTCCTTGGACAAGTTAGATATTGGACCGTGCCGCTTAAGATGTGGGGAGTCGCGATACCCGGTTGCGCGCACCCGTACTGGACCGGAAGTGCAGGATTTGTAGGTTTTTGGCACTAATCGCGAGTGGAGATATCTTAGTTGCGGTGGGATGTTGACCTACATTTGGCACTTGCATTCAAATCTGCTAGCATTTGTGCTTGCCACTCCCGCAATTGTCCCCAAGTCGTAATCTGAACGGATCTCTAGGAGTGAAGACTTATAAGGTTATGCCAGGGCTAACCATGAACCTTACGATATGCTCTTGACAAGTAAGCAGAGCAGTTTCAAGTAGAGAAGGTTTGAGTTTTCATCCCAAACTTACGCTGCCTATATCTGAGAAGCTTGACAAGCTTTTATTGTCACAGGTTAGCTTCCGTGCATATGTAATGTGATATAGGAGGATCATTTGCATAAGGAGTTAGTGATTGATCACAGGCGTCATGATCTTGTGGTATACTGGTATGGTGTCTTCTCTGATCATTTGCATCCTTTCTAAGTAGGGAGAGTACTGTGGGATAACATGCCGCTGCAGGCTTCTGCTTTTGTGATTTCCATGTGGGACTTAGAAAGTTATAATGCTGAAATAGCTTCCAAGTGTGAATGGTCATGCACTGTAGAAAGTTATGCCCGGCTTATTGAATTGTCCTTATATGCGGAATGCAGGTTGATGTCTTTTTCACATAATTGTTTACGCTATCCATGGTGGAGAATCTGACCCTTGTTTCTTCTGTGCTTTAGACTTCCATTTGGAGAAGGAAAGAAGTGGTTTGGATGAGCAGGGTTTAAAGATTGCGGAGAATCAAGAGACGAGCCAGAAGAACAGACGTAGGCTTGCTGAAAGCACTCAGGATTTCAAGAAGGCATCTTCAGACAAGAAGCTTGGTTTATTCAACTCATTGCTGAAGAGTTATCAAGAGGGAGTTGACAACCTAACAAAGAGAGCAAAGTTTGGAGAAAATGCATTTCTCAACATGTATTAGAAGCTCTATGAAGCCCCTGATCTGTATCCAGCTCTTGCTTCTATGGCTGTATGTCTGTCAAATTTATTCTCTATTATAGCTGCTCTAATTCAGAATTGTTTCATGTACTCATAGAGATAATTTCCTCACAGTTGTCCTAACTTTTCCAAATATTGCAAATTGCCACCAATATTTAACATCTTGCCTTGTCGCATGTAACCATTTGCCATCTTGCTGATATTCCCATTGACACCTAAGAATAGAATCATAGACTTATAGTTGTATGTGATCAGAATTCTTATAATAACACTTTTTTTTTTGTACAAGTAAGCAAGTTTATTGCAATAATAGGTGCTAATTTGCACTAAATAACACAAAAAGAGAGAGCTGTCAAATCAAACCAAAGAGAGAGAGATTTTTCACTATTCATAAATTTCGTCTTTTTTTGAACTTTTGGCTTTTTTAGCTTTTTTGCCGGTTCTTTTTTTCCGTATTCATTTGCGTTGTCCATGATGAGCTAGCATATTTTTTTTTCTATTTTTAAAATTTTTAAAATTTAATTACGCCAAATAAGCCACTTTCAGCTACAGTGAAATTTCAGTCGCTACAGTGCAATTTCAGCTATAAGCCACAGCTTTTCAGCCCAACCGTGCAGATTGAAGCCCGAGACGGCGCTGACACAGTGTACAAGAAGCGTAGCGGAGGCATAGTGCAGAAGAAGCGCGGCAAACTCAGAAGCTCGGGGCGGCGGCATCATAAAGACTTCTACAATCTGCAATGGCTTAAGGAGAAGAGCGGCGGCTACAGCTATGCGAAAGGAGGTGCCCCCCTTAGGGAGTGGAGCACACTCCTCCCGGGGATGGGGGCGGCGGTGGAGGAGCTAGTTGAGAACCTTAGGCTCTAATACCATGTAAGTTTGTATGAAGTCTAAGTGTATTTCAATAGTCTAAGAGGTAATATATAGGAATACATGAATATATGGACTCAAACCCTAAAATAGGAAAAGACCTAAATACCCTTAACAAGGATGACATACTAAAGGTTGCTTTTCACGTTTTGTTGTGATAATTCACCTAGTACCAATTGATCCTTATGAATGTAGAGTCCTTAACGGGTATATGTCTTCTGCATTTTCTGTTTCTACCATGGTTACCTTAGTGCTGCAGTCTGAATAGTGACATTATGTTGTTATAACTATGTAATCCTGAAATTAAGGTATTTTATAAACCAATGAACCTTGTTATGTTTACTTTCATTTTCTGAAGGACATATAAGTAAATGAATTGCAGGGTTACATTTCAACTGATCGAAGGAGTTCACTTTTGAATGATTGGTATTGTTATGACCGGCGTCTCGTACCAACGCCGGGCCCGGCCCAGTGGCTAGGCCGCACGGCGGTTAGGGGGCTGGACGCCCAGGGGAGGAGATCTCCTTAGAGATTAGATTTCTTTAGATATTGCTTATTTCCTTAATTATCAGATCGTATTTGAGTTGGTTTGCTAGGACGTGGGATATATATAGCCCTAAACAGTATTGGAATAAAGCAAGCAAGGCAATTATCTTGCCTGGCCTCAAGGGCTTCCCTCTCTCGCTTCTCGCCTCCCCTGCACACGCGCGTCGCCGCCCCTGCCTGTTCACCACAGCGCCCCTGCGCCGTCGACGAGACAGGCCCCGAGCTCCTGCCTTCTGCCCCTACGCAATGCGCAGCCGTGGTAGGATCCCTGATCCTATCAATCTGGTATCAGTGATGCCGGGTGACGACGACAAGGACACGCAGCAGCCAGTGCCGCCGCCGGCTGCCACAGACGTCACTGCGAAGGCCCTGACCGACATCGCCCAGCAGCTGGCCAACCTTTCCACCCGTCTGGCGTCCGTGGAGAACCAGCAGGCGTCCTCATCTGCCGGCGCTAGGAATGGCAACGGGGCCATTCCCCGGCGGGGAGTGGCTCCCCGTCCCCGACCCCCGGCAGGGAATTTTTCCCCGCTCCCCGCCCCCGTCCCCAGTCGCGGGGACACAATCTCCCCGTCCCCGCCCCCCGTCGGGGATCCGGGTCCCCGATGGAACCTCCGAGCCGCCGCCGCCTGGAGCCTCCGCGCCGCCTGGGTCCGAGCCTCCGAGGGAGGAGTTGGCCGCCGCCGCCTAGAGCCTTTGCGCCGCCTGGGTCCGAGGGAGGAGTTGAGGACCGGAGGAGTTGGCGGCCGCCGCCTAGAGCCTCCACGCCGCCACCGCCGCCTAGAGCCTCTGCGCCGCCTGGGTCCGAGGGAGGAGTTGAGGACCGAAGGAGTTGGCCGCCGCCGCCGGCCTGGGTCCGAGACTCCGAGGGGAGGAGTTGGCCGCCGCCGCCAAGGTCCGAGGGACCGGGAGCGCGGAGATGGTCGCCGGCGGCTGCCGCCTGGGTGGCTGGGACGCTGGGTGTGGGGTGCGGCCGTGCGGGGGCCGGGGAGGAGGCGAGGAGCCGTTCGGGAATCGGGGCCGCCGCCTGTGGGCTGTGGCTGTGGATGGAGAAATGTTTCTAGGGTTTGAAAATTGGGGGCTGTGGATTCTCAAAACCTTATATACTATATACATGGGCCCACATGTCATACTGTAAAAACGGGGCCCCGAACGGGGGACGGGGACGGGGAATAGGAGAACGCCCCGCCCCCGCTTCACCCGATGGGGGGGAGTTTCCCCCAAATCCCTCCCAGCGGGGAGCAAAATTCCCCCATCCCCGTCCCCTAATAGGGGAATTCCCCGACGGGGAACGGGGAATGGGGCCCCGTTGCCATTCCTAGCCGGCGCCATGCCCCAGGGCTTTTCCTTCGGGATGCCAGGGTACGGCACGATGACGCTCTCAACTGCCATCGCTGCGCCCACCACCTCCACCACCCCCCTGTACGCCGCGCCATCATCCATCGCGCCATCCGCACCTCTCCCCATCCACAAGATCAATTTTCCCCGCTCGCCTTCCCCGCTGCCCTCAATGGTGGCGCCGTCAGGGCCGCCGTTTCCACACTTCGCTACCCCGACGCCATCTACAACAGGCGCGCTTTCCGGGTTTGGCGTGCCCCGTTTCAACAAGCTCGAATTCTCCTCCTATGACGGCAAGGAGGATCCCCTGAACTGGCTCAATCATTGCGAGCAGTTCTTCCGTGGGCAGCGCACGCTCGACGCGGATCGAGTCTGGCTCGCGTCATACCACCTTACGGGTGTTGCCCAGACTTGGTACTACGCCATGGAACAGGATGAAGGTATGCTGTCTTAGGAGCGGTTCAAGGACCTGTGCCATCAACGGTTCGGCCCGGCAATCCGCAGCAATCGCCTCGCCGAACTTGCTCGTCTACCCTTCCACGGCACCGTCCAGGACTATCAGGAGCGCTTCAACGCGCTGGTGTGCCATACGCCGCATCTCCTACCCGCCCAAAAGGCGGAACTCTTCGTGGGGGGCCTTCCGGAGCACATCCGTGTCGACGTCGAGCTCCGGGAGCCTCCGGACCTGCAGACGGCCATGCATCTGGCACGAGCCTACGAGCGCCGCGCTGCAGCCACCATGTCGGCACTGGCGCAGCGGGCTACTCGCCCTCCCCCGCGGCCGCCGATGGCGCTGCCCGCACCGCTGCGCGCCCCTGCTATAGGCGCGGCTGCACCCGCGCTGCCCCCACCCACCGCGCCCCAGCGGCCGTTCCGCCGCTTGAGGCCGGCCGAGATGACCGAGCGCCGTCGTCAGGGGCTGTGCTACAACTGTGACGAGCCGTACGTGCGAGGTCACCAGTGCCAACGACTGTTCTACCTCGAGGTCACAGACTACCTAAGCGACGACATGGTGGCCGACGAGGGCGCCGAGGCGGTCCCGGGGGAGGCGCTGTTTGACGAACCAGTCGTCTCCCTCCACGCCATCGCTGGCATCCGCACCAAGGAGACGTTTCACCTCCACGCCTACATCCACAGTCACCGGCTCCTCGCCCTCCTCGACAGCGGCTCCACCCACAACTTCATCAACGCCGACGTGATGCGCCGCATTGGCCTCGTGACGTCCGACAGCTCCATGCGGGTCACGGTGGCCAACGGTGACCGCGTCGCGTGCGAGGGTCGGGCGCACAACGTGGCCATGCGCATTGGCCAGGAGGAGTTTTCCATCGACTGCCTCGGCATCGACTTGGGTGGCTTCGACCTCGTCCTCGGCGTGGACTACCTCCGGACGCTGGGCCCCATCCTATGGGACTTCGACGACCTCTGCATGGCCTTCAACCGGGGTGACCGCCGCGTCCTCTGGAAGGGCGTAGGCTCACCTCGCGACGACATACGGCAGCCGATGCTTCACGCCATCGAGGGCTCGCCACAGCAGCCGCTGCTCGACCGTCTACTCCAGCAGTCTGAGGCGCTCTTCGACGTGCCCAGCAGGCTTCCGCCGGTGCGCCCCTACGACCACCGCATCCACCTGCTGCCCGGCACGGCACCGGTGGCCGTCCGCCCCTACCGCTACCCGCAGCTCCAGAAGGACGAGCTGGAGCGTCAGTGCGCCGCCATGCTGGAGCAAGGCATCATACGGCCGAGTACCTCTCCGTTTTCGGCGCCGGTGCTGCTGGTCAGGAAGCCCAACGGCTCATGGCAATTCTGCATCGACTACAGGGCGCTAAACGACAAGACGTCCAAGGACAAATTCCCGATCCCGGTGGTCGACGAGCTTCTGGACGAACTCCACGGCGCCAAGTTCTTCACCAAGCTGGATTTGCGGTCCGGCTATCGTCAGGTCCGGAGGACATCGAGAAGACGACGTTCCGAACCCACCACGGGCACTTCGAGTTCCTCGTCATGCCCTTCGGCCTCTCCAACGCGCCAGCGACATTTCAGGCGCTCATGAACGATGTCCTCCGGCCCTTCCTCCGCAGGTTCGTGCTCGTCTTCTTCGACGATATTCTGATCTACAGCTCGTCCTGGTCCGAGCACCTGCAGCACGTCCGCCTCGTCTTCGACGCTCTGCGTGCCCAGGGCCTCTACCTGAAGAGGTCGAAGTGTTCCTTCGGGGCGCCGTCGGTCGCCTACCTCGGCCACATCATCTCCGCCGACGGTGTCGCCATGGACAGCGACAAGGTGGTCGCCGTCTCGGCCTGGCCGGAGCCCCGTTCGCCCCGGGGCGTGCGCGGCTTCCTGGGGTTGGCAGGCTACTACCGGAAGTTCATCCGGGACTTCGGTACCATCGCCGCGCCCCTGACACGTCTACTGCGCAAGGACGCTTTCGCTTGGACGCCGGAGGCCGCTGAGGCTTTCGCGGCACTCAAGCGCGCACTCTCGTCAGGACCGGTACTGCAAATGCCGGACTTCGACAGGGAGTTTGTCGTCGACTGCGACGCCTCGGGCACTGGGTTCGGTGCCGTTCTACACCAGGGGGCCGGACCCCTGGCCTTCTTCAGTCGACCGTTCGCCGCCCGCCACCACAAGCTGGCGGCCTACGAGCGCGAGCTCATTGGCCTAGTCCAGGCTGTGCGACACTGGTGGGCGTACCTCTAGGGGCGCCGCTTTCTCGTCCGCACCGACCACTACAGCCTGAAGTTCCTGCTGGATCAGCGACTCTCCACCGTTCCCCAGCATCAGTGGATCAGCAAGCTGTTCGGGTTCGACTTCGCGGTCGAGTACCGCCCGGGGCGTCTCAACGCGGCAGCCGACGCACTCGCGCCACGACACCGACACCGCCGCCGAAACAGCAGCACTGCACGCCCTCTCCGGGCCCTCGTTCCGCCTTCTCGACGAGATCCGCGCCGCCACAGAGGCCGATGCCGAGGCGGGCCGACTACGCCAGCAACTGCTGGATGCCTCCCTCGGTCCCCCATGGCGCACCAATGACGGCTTCCTGATCCACGGCAAGCGTATTTTCGTTCCGGCGCATAACGACTTGCGCCAGCAGGTTATTGCGCTGGCTCATACAGCTGGCCACGAGGGAATCCAGAAGACACTCCAGCGCCTGCGTGCTGACTTCTATATACCGGGCGATCGGGTGCTCGTCCAGGATCACGTTCGTGCATGCATCACCTGCCAACGCAACAAGACACCGACCCTGCAGCCGGCAGGCCTCTTGTAGCCGCTCGAAGTGCCGTCCCAGGTGTGGGCAGACATCTCGATGGACTTCATCGAGGGTCTTCCCAAGGTCCACGGGAAGTCCGTCATTCTTACCGTCGTCGACCGCTTCTCCAAGTACGCGCACTTCATCACCCTCAGCCACCCGTACTCGGCGGCGTCGGTCGCACGCGCCTTCTTCGAGGGCATCGTTCGGCTACACGGCTTCCCCACATCTATCGTTAGCGACCGTGATCCGCTCTTCACCAGTCACATGTGGCGCTACCTCTTCAAGATGGCAGGCGTCAAGCTCCGCCTGAGCACGGCGTTCCACCCTCAGACTGACGGCCAGTCCGAAGTCGTCAACAAGGTGATCGCCATGTACCTCCGTTGCGCCACTGGGGACCGCCCGCGTGCCTGGGTCGACTGGCTTCCATGGGCGGAGTACTGCTACAACACATTGTTCCATACGGCACTCCGCGCCACGCCATTCCAGGTCGTCTATGGACGGCCACCACAGCCGCTACTGCCGCACACCGCAGGAACTGCTCAGACGGAGGCGGTGGATACCCTACTACAAGACCGCGACGCCTTCCTGACCGAGGTTCGCGAGCACCTTCTCCAGGCCCAGCAGTATGCCAAGCGCCACTACGACGACCATCACCGGGAGCTGGTGTTCGCGGTGGGGGACTGGGTGTGGCTCCGTCTCCTTCACCGCCCGACGCACTCGCTGGATCACCGTCCCCGGGGCAAGCTCGGTCCATGCTACGCAGGGCCATTTCAGGTGCTGGAACGCATTGGGCAGGTGGCCTATCGCCTCCAGCTGCCCGAAGGCGCCCGGCTCCACGACGTCTTCCACGTGGGACTGCTCAAACCGTTTCGCGGAGATCCTCCGGCAGCCCCTCCACCGATGCCGCCGGTGCAGGACGGCCGACGGTTGGCCGCCCCGGAGCGCGTGCTACGTGCCCAACTGCGCCGGGGCACCTGACACGTCCTCGTCTAGTGGCAGGGCTTGTCTACCAAGGATGCAACATGGGAGCTGCTGCAGGACTTCAAGGACCTCTACCTCGACGTTTAGCTCGAGGACGAGCTGTTTGCGGAGGCGGGGAGAGATGTTATGACCGGCGTCTCGTACCAACGCCGGGCCCGGCCCAGTGGCTAGGCCGCACGGCGGTTAGGGGGCTGGACGCCCAGGGGAGATCTCCTTAGAGATTAGATTTCTTTAGATATTGCTTATTTCCTTAATTATCAGATCGTATTTGAGTCGGTTTGCTAGGACGTGGGATATATATAGCCCTAAACAGTATTGGAATAAAGCAAGCAAGGCAATTATCTTGCCTGGCCTCAAGGGCTTCCCTCTCTCGCTTCTCGCCTCCCCTGCACACGCGCGTCGCCGCCCCTGCCTGTTCACCACGGCGCCCCTGCGCCGTCGACGAGACAGGCCCCGAGCTCCTGCCTTCTGCCCCTACGCATTGCGCAGCCGTGGTAGTCAGTTTACCCAAGATGGTTCTCTTCATCAGTGCGGTGGACATGAATGAAGTCACGATGTCCCTATTGGAGAGAGGTATACCCATTGTTTTACATCCCAAATTCCTAATGTTATCAGTGTCTCTTCCTTTTCAGAAGTTGCAATGCAACCTGATTTGCTTTTCTTTGTTTTGGAAGCTGAGCATCTGAATATGGACTAGTGAAGTTCGACAGGTCAGGCCTTGTAATTCAATTTTATGAGAAACCCATGGTTGTCACGGCGGAATCGGCGACCACGGTGAGTGAGATGCGCCTGGACGCCTAGGCGACGTCGCGGCGACGCCATGCGAGCGCCAGGAAATCTCCCCGTAACACATTCATACATCACATACTCACATACCCTCCGTCTCTCGTATATAAAAACGTCCTCCCGAGTCCGACCTCTCAGTTCTCTCGAGTCTCGACCTCTCCGCTCCCGTCTCTCTCTCCCGTCTCTCTGCTCCCGACCTCTCCGCCTCTCCCGTCTCCCCCCCGCCGCCTCCCGCGTCCGCCTCCTCTCCCCGCCGCCGCCTCCCGGGTCCGCCTCCTCTCCCCGCCGCCGCCTCCCGCGTCCGCCTCCTCTCCCCTCCGCCGCCTCCTGGGTCCGCCTCCTCTCCTCGCCGCCGCCTCCCGCGTCCGCCTCCTCTCCCCGCCGCCGCCGCCTCCCGCGTCCGCCTCCTCTCCCCGCCGCCTCTAGCTCCCCGCGCCCGACTCCTAACCCTAGCCGGCGTCAACGGCGGGATCAGGCGAGGCGAGCAGCCACAGCGTCCTCCTCCGGCCGCCAGGACGCCTAGGCGTCGCCTAGGCGACGCCGTGACAACCATGGAGAAACCGAATAGTCCCGACTTGGGAGCAATGGTTGATTCAACTTATGGTGAGCTATTGTTGATTCAACTTATGACAATTCAGGCACATTTTTTTTGCACATTGTTGATTCAACTTGTGGTGCACTATTGTCTGTTTTGCAGTTTAAGGTTTAGCTGGAAATAATCATGATGTCGAGGATCAATTTACCACTTATGTTGAACTTGTATTATGCCGAAAACTTATGTTGAATGTATCGTTTTGTATGCGCGTGCTATCCGTCTATATTATCCATTGTTCGATTCGAATCCGTCAAGTATCCGCCCTAATGTTACCGTTTCCAAAAATCCGCATATTCCAAATTCGTATTCGTATTCGTATCTGGGCTGACCGTATTCGATACCGAATCCGGTGAAAAAATATGGGTTAGGATATGGTATAGGCAATATCGGTCCGAATCCGATCCGATTGCACCCCTACCAACATGCCAGTATCTACAGTTGGTATCAATAGTGTCCGGCACTCAAGATCATGGTTCGGATTTCCGGCGGTTACCGGAATTCCCGGAAGTGACCGGGAAGGAAAATCCCGGCTGGAATTCAAAATTCAAAAAATCCCAGCAGCAGCGAGCAGCAGGCAAGCAGCAGCAGCTCTGATTTCATTTTCTATATGCATTCTTCAGTAGATCTCAGACCATTTTGCAAGCCTCTGATTTCATTTTCTATATGCATCACCAGTTCATCTTTAGATTGTAAAGACTAGATGAGAGTTGTGTTACTTTGGTCCTCTCAAGTTCCTGAACAATGGCAGCCTCTGATTTCATTCCTGTGTATTAGAATTCAAAAGAGCCAAGATGCCAAAAAAAAAAGCAAACTCCAAACATTTCCACCACAAACCAAACTCAAAAATGGTTCCCAAGTGAGTTCTTGAAAAATGAACCACTTCTCTAAGATTACCCAATCAATCAAGAGTTATGAAACACAAATAGACAGGGGCCAAGGATCTACTCATCTACCAGGAAACAATAGATTGAGAAATCACTTCAACATCAAAGTTCAAAAAATCTCAATTGAATCAACAACTGGATTAGCCAAACCCCTCTCACCGGTTTTTCCGGTTTTCTCACCGGTAAAACCGGTAACTGGCCGGTTACCGGTCCGGTTACCGGTCTTCTCCCGCCCCGCCCAAAAAAAAATTTGACAAATTTTGACCGGTTAGAATCCGGGATTTCCGGTTACCGGTACCGCCCAGCGGCCGGGATTTGTCCCGGTTCCGGTTTTTTTATCCCTGCTCAAGATGTTAATGCAAATACCAAAACGTGCCTAAAATTTTGTTTTCATAGTCATTTTCAATTTGCACCAAACATGTAGTTCTGATTTCAAGTTACTTGCAATGTGTACAATCGAATGGTCCCTTCACTCACTTGTTGTTTCACATACATTATTTTTCATTTACAGGGTACTGATACAAGGCATGCACCACCAGACCAAGATCAAAGTTCCATGCACAAGGTCATTTGCAATCAGAGGGATCGATTTCATACACGACTACGTGAAACTGAGGATGTATGTTTCATGAAATTTTGAAAAATGACTGCATCATACTAGTGTTTCAAGTAATAGTGGTTGTGTAGTTCTCAGGTAAACTAGACGTGAAACAGCACAATGTGCCATTTTACTACAACCTTTTTATTATTGGACAAGGTTTGATAGCCAGTCAAACAATGTGGTTTTATCAGTGATCGGATTGTCTTTTAACTTTAGGAATGAATAATGAGATGATAGGGTCGTTTCCCTTGATTTTCTTCAAAGCCGTGGATATGTTATGCTTCTCTTAGGATTTTTATTTTTATTCCATGATGCCCCTCTGATTTGTGAAACCAGGAGGATTTATCACTGATCATCTGTTGTCTTTTTTGTGGATCCTAGGAACTAAGGAGATTGAAAGAGAAGTATGAGATGCTAGCTTTAGAGTTGGAAAAAACTAAGTGGATAATGTTCAACTATATGGAAAGGTCCGATACGTCCAGGACTACAGCCATGAGAAGATTGTTTCCAGAGGACCAAAGAAGGTTTAACATAAATCCTTACGGTGGATAATTAATGTATTCACATTTTCTAGCACTTGACCTTTGTTACATTGTGCTTTGCAGTACGCTGAAAATATTGAAAGTGGTTCTTCAGATGTTGAAACAAAGTACAAGAGAATGTATGAGGATGACATAAAACCTTTTGCTGCTTTTTCAAAGAAGGTAGATGTATTTTGAACATATCATTAGCAACACCTGTTATCTATGAATAGCACATGGCTTAGCTATACTTTTCTGTCCATGTCCAGGAAAAGGATCAACGATACAAGGAACTTGGTTTAAGAGATAAAATCACTCTCAGTAGTGGCCGTTTTCTCCTTGGTAACAAGTGTGATACTAGCTTTTTTTTTTTGCCCCGGGGGGGGGGGGGTATATAATTCAGTTTTTTCGTTTTCTTTATTTTTGTTGCACACATGGATCGGATTACCGGCGGTTACCGGCCGGTAACCGGATTTCCCGGCGGTGAGCGGGATGAAAAAAACCGGCCGGGTTTTTCCGAAGCGCATTTATATTTGTGAGTCTTTTGTGATTGCATAATGCATCTTCTAGGTTGGTTTAAACCCTTTTTGTATTAGATTACCTATTGTATGAGCTAAATATGCTTCGAAACATCCGAAATTCAACTTTTTCTTGTGTTTCCCGGTTTTTAGCGGGTTTTCCGGTTTTTTAGCGGTTTTTCCGGTTTTTTGGGGCGGTAACCGGCCGGTTTTTCCGGTTACCGGTTTCAAATTCAAATTTTAAAATTCAAAATTTGACCAGGTTTTCCCCGGTTTTTCCGGTAACCGGCCGGGAACCGGTACCGGCCTCCAGCTGGGATTTAGGCCGGTACCGGTTTTTGGAACCTTGGTTGCACATGCTGATCTTTGATGATAACTGGTTAATTATTCCACAAACAGTAAGCTAGAGCTATACACTCCAAATTTCCCTATTTGACCATTCCCAATATTGCTATGCTGTAGGTCTTTTAGGTTGTGTTGGAAATACAGAATGCAAGTGCATTTGGAATTTGAATTTGATAACAGGCTAATAGCAACATCGGTGACTTGGTGCATAGATCCGCTACTAATGATATGGAAGTAGTTAATGTGGTTCTAACTTATTGAAATCACCCCCTTCTCTATATCTTGGGTGTGCTTAAATTTATATATTTGGCCAATATGCTCTAACATGTCTAAACCTGTCACTATTTATTAATTTTAGTCCTTCATGGGCATAGTGGCTCTTTGAGGATGGGAAATACATATCAATCTATCATGATAATGCATAAATGATCAGATCTTTTGAATTACATGATGCCAGAGTTTCTTTATGTTATTCACGAAGCGGAATGAAATAATAAATTAATATAACATCTGTTCTATTTGTATTCGCATATATGCCCGGACATTTATATCTTTCTACGCTATTGGATTGCATCTCCTTGTGTTTACATTGCTGTATAGAATGTCAGCTTTGAGCTATCTCAGGTAAGTATGCATCGTTTTATCAATTTAAATTGAGTTCCTGAGCATGTCTAACATCAAAATATTTGCACAGCACAGCACAACACGTGCAAATGATGAAATCATCCTGGATGCTGGAAATCAGACGCTATCACATGTGTTCTAAATGAAGTTAAACTTCGTTGTAACAGTACCATCACTTAGGGGGGGTGTTCAAATTGACTTAGGTTTTGCCTTTTGTATGGAGAAACCAGAAGCCGATTTGATCACCTTAGCTTCCAAAAGTGGCTTTTCCAAACCGCTTCCAAAAGCCGCCGGCCGGCCTCCGTTGTCTTCTCGCCCGCATCTTCCAAAAGACGGTTTTCAAATTTTATTCCAAAAGCTATTTCTTCCCACCATTGCTATTCCATTTCAACGAGCAGATTAAAACACCCCCTTAATCAGTACTGAAACGGAAGCCTTCTGGGTTTTGATGTCAAGAATCTTTGCATAGGATCATGACCGAAGTTATAGTTGACTTGTTTTCTTTATGTCCTTAGGTTCCTGGATATGTTTTCTGTAAATAGAAAACTTCCAGTTTTTGGGGCAGAGGGTGGGTGTGGAATGAGGTGTGAGGGTGGGTTTGAGCCGTTCTGTAAATACTCCCCCTATTATGCCGGGGGAGTTCGCGCGAGGAGAGGGCGGCCACGTCGCCTCCAGCGCTCCCTCGGCCGGCGCGTGGCGGCAAAATTCGCGTACGGTCGGGGGAGCAGTTTTGCGAAAAAGTCCCCGCGTTTTTTCGAAATTATGTAAAGGTTCTTGGTTCTCGCGAAAAGGTCACTACCAGTTTTTTTAAGCCCCTCCACTTTGCAGGATAGCGCCCCGCGGTTTCTAAATTACGTGCGTGTCCTCGTTTATTACATACAGGCCCTCGGTTTTGTACGAAAAAGACCTTCGACTTTTTTTGAAAATACACATGTGCCCTCGATTTTTTTTAATTTTTTTTTTTAAAAAACTCCTCACGAATTATCGCCTCTTTCACTTTGGTACACACGGTGGCTGGCGCGGCGTGGCGCCGCGCCTATGAGGCTAGTTGTTATTACTAATCGCCATTTTGTTGGTAAATGAAGCCACGCCGCGCCTATGAGGCTAGTTGTTATTACTAATCGCCATTTTGTTGGTAAATGAAAGCACGACTGAGCTCCTAAGGTACACAGCGCCTTCCAAAGTGTGTATGTGGTCGAGAATGGAGACCGTAAAGACGGTTGTACAAAAAGCCAAACAGAAATAAAAATATCAAAGTGAGTGATATTGTTAAAGTTTTATAACGATAATTTTAGTGATACCATTTTCGTATGGAAACTTTAAATCCTTTTATATACCATTTTCATATGGAAACTTTAAATCCTTTTATATGTATTAGTGATCAAATTCGTTTTTAGGGGAAATAGTGGCCAAAGTTTAAAGTCCTTAAACAAAAGTTACGACATATTCTTTTTAGATATGGTTTATAGCTTTTGGGCCGCTTGTAAGATAATACAGTAAGAGAAACTTAAGTGTGATTTTAGCTGACATAAATGAAGTTGCTATAGTGTGTACTACAATCAATTTATAGACTCTGTTTTAAAAAAAAAATATTTCGTTCAAAAGCTAATTATTATATAAAAACTGAAAAATAACTTTTAAAAGTCGAAAAGAAAAATGCACGTCGAGAAATAGCAAAACATTTCCCGTCTTGCGCTCTACTGCGACACGGCGATCCTTATGAGCTCTATCTGAGCAGAATCCACCTACACTACTACATGCCCGAACTCACATCGCCCCCGCACAGTATATTTGCTTGTCTTCACTACTACATCAATTGTTGTAAATTGACACGCGGATTGTCGAAGCACCATGTCCACAAGCAAGCCGCAAGCTCTCTGAAACTACAAAATCTTTTACAGCAAATTCTTTCCCCCCTTTTGGCTGCCGACCCTAGGGCACTCGAAAGTGGCAGCAACAGTGACTGAACAACAAACCAGCCTGTGGATAGCCGGGGAGCCAGAGGATAACACACAACGAGGGCCAGAAAGAGGCCAAATTGTTTCACTGTAGACAATTAAATGGAGACGTACCGAATCGGCAGCCATCAGCGACCGGTCGCCGGCTAGCCGCAGCCTGGCTCCGGCGGTACAAGACGGTGGGGCCGCGCGCGGGGGAACCTACTACCGGCCATGCACGGTCGTGGTCTGATGCGTACGCGCCACAGGCACCGCATGGGGCGGATGCGGCCACGTCGCCCCGGTGGTAGGGGGCAGTGGGGCCCGGCCCGCCGGTCGCCGTCGGTGTGATCTGGCGTGGCTATCCGTCAAGTGGTGACCGGAGGGAAGGAAAAATATGGAGCGAAAGCTCGGGGCCCTCTCGCGAGCCGTTGGTCTTGACACCTAGATCAGTCACACATACGATATATCTGTGTGTGTATTTACTCGTATTTGTGCTATCTAAACATCGCTGTTTTGCGAACATTTGCCAAGAACTAACTCGAGATAAGTCTCATCAATTCTCTGCTCAACTTTCTTTTCCTTGAAAATTGTTTTTTTAGGCGTGTGCGCACTTCAAGCTAGCTCCTTGGCCGGGCTCAATTGGCCTAGTGTGTCATGCCATGTTAGAAATTAGGTGCCATATGTCATGCCATATCATCGGCCTATCGCTTACATGGCATGCCACATCAGCAATAGATATACCGCATCGTTAAGGTGAGCACTCTTTCGTTCCCCGAAAGGCAAAGCAGCACTCCTTATGAACCTTTGCAATCTCGCATGCACCACTCCAGTTTTTTTTTTTCATCGGGGCATATACATGTAAACATAGTTATAGCTAGTGACATTCATACATGCTAGAGAATAAAATCCCTTTCACATATATTGTTCGTACCAAAGTCCGATCCAAAACAAAATATAAATGGCTGAGCGCAAGAATGAGATAAGAACCTTTCAAGCACACGATCGGTGTCAGTTCTGCGAATATGTGTCTGCGAGCAGATGCCGACCTAGTATGATAAGAACGACCAAAGGGTCGTGCCATCAGCAATAAATGATTACGATCGAATTCGCTCCAGCATGCTGGGTATTACCGTATTTCTCATATAAGTTTGCTCATGTGATATTAGAAATTTCTTATGTGAGAGGATATAAGACAATAACTTTCTTCTTGCCTTTTTTTTAAGCGCACTTTGTTTTACCTTTCTTCAAAGATCTGTATTTCTTTCGGGATTATCAAATATATATTTTGTAGCTAAAATTGTCTTATTTTACAAGGAGATAAAAGTTGTTTGTACTAGATTAGCAAAAAAAGTTGTTTATACTATAGCTATCCCAAAAACTAATTAAGCTACGTTTGGAATGCATGAATTTTTGCAGATATTAAACTGCTTTTTTATGAAATTTTTACAATAATATTCTGTGTGTTTCAAATGAGCCTTAGAATTATTTAGGAGGATAGAATCAACTTTAAAGTTAGTCTCTGCTTGTATTGATGTCTTAATTATATGGTTTTGAACGAAAAAGATTACATAAATGATATCACACATATCCAATAATAGCGAAATATTCACATGCACGAATATGATATTCCACAATTTGGATAATCATCACGTCTTATTCTATTTAGTTTTAACGCTGCTACTGTTTCGGTTAAAAAGGGCCTTCTAGAAGCAATGACTTGCACTATAATTTTAGGTAACATGGTTCAGCAGCTTCATCGTTCCTAGCAAGAAGTGGTTTGCATGGCTGTTATCGCCAACAACCACCTCAATTAAGCCTAATTTAGAATATCGAAGTTATGCAGGAATTTTATATGAAAAAATTGTATAAATCAGATCCAAACAGGACCTTATTCTTTCAAATGTTTTACTGCCGGCTATTATTGAGCTGAAATTTACATGGACTTGTTCTGAAGAGGAACGTTGGATCGATATGTGAATTGCTGATTTTTTTTTTCAAACGGCACGTTGAGTTTACGGTCCGGCTCTAAACCATCCCAAGCATTACTAGTTCCTGCAATTATTTACTTCTTATACATACATCACACTTAGATTTTCTTAAAGGGAAACCTTGATTCCTGCGAAAACCATTATCAGTGGTATGTTTCAACTTACAATAACCTTCACCTTCAATATGGGATGTCTTACCAGTTGGTTGGCAATCACACACAAAGTATCATAGCAGATGTGGATGCAAATTGTATTACATTTGACATCTGATCCAGTCCACAATATATTCAGAACTATTTCGAAAGACACCGATCATGCGTGGGGCGCGCAAAGACAAGTCGTCCGTCCTTCTGGGCACATGATTGTACCTCGGCTGACGAGCCACCACAGATTAGGAGTGAAAAGTGGATGCCAATTATTCGTATTATTTGGTTATCGTATTCGATAGTATATAAATATGATATGAATTTTTTTTATCCGACTAACATTTTCTATCCTATTCGAATTCGAATTCACATAAAAAAATATAGATGCAAATATGGTATGGACCTTTACCATCTGAAATGGTATTTTATCCGGACTATCCGTATTCATATTCGTATTGAACGTGAATTCATATTTCTTTATTTGAAGTAAATGAATTAAAATAATTAAGTGTGATTGTACGGCGATAAAATTTCATTAATATCTTCATACTACATAAGTTATGAGGATATCTGGATCCAACTGAATTGAGTAGATGTTCGATTCGAATTCATATCCAATATTTGTCTGGTCCGTATTTGTATCCGACGTTTGTTCGATTCGTATTTGAATCCGAAAAAAATTAGATGCAAATATGATTTGAGCACTATCTGATCTGTATTCGATCTATTTTCACCCCTACCAAAGATCACCAATCACAAAGCTGCAAATCTCCTCGCTTGCCAAATTGCCAATATGCGAAGAAGGGAGAGAGAAAGAGAGTTAGGGCATGAATAATGGTGTGATGTCAGTTATCTCTGTAAACTTTGCTAAGTCACGAGATAATGTGGAGGAGAGAGGGGGAGCATACAAAATTGAGCTGTCTCTCGTACAGTTGTCGACTGTAACACGAGAAACAAGATACATTATACGTAGAGGAGCTGTCTACAGAGATATGTAAAAAAACAATCTATTATAGAAATTATTTTTAGCATTATCTATAGATGAGTATATGATATTATAGATATGAATTGTCTATATATCATTGTACAACCTTAGCGTAAACGGGAGGCGTCCACGTCATCGCGCGCTGGCTCGTCCATCCCTCGTGGCCCCCACCGGAAATCCAACAGCGTGACAGCGCGCCCAATAGCATTCCACCCCTCCGGATTCCGCGTGCCCCGCCGGCCAATAAGCTTCGAGATAAGCATTTTCCTGGGGCCCACCACCCCCTCCTCCCATCCCCTCGTCGCGCCACGTTGCCGAAAAGCGCATTCACGGGCCCCACACCCCTCTTTTACCCGATTCACCCTCACAGGCACCCACGGTCCCTGACATGCGGGCCCACCACAGCGGCCGAGTCCGCATTTTTATAGAGGAAAGCGCCCGGAGCTCACCGCCACACTGTTCCCATTTTGTTAAGCGCTCGCTTAACTGTCTGACTGCTACTAGCGGAGCAGGTGTTGGCCGCGCGACGCGAGGGTGTCGTAGCGAGGTGTTCGACGGAATGACGAACGCCGGGGCGGCGACGGGCGCGGCGCTGGGGGTGCGCACGGCCCGCGCGTGCGACGGCTGCATGCGGCGGCGGGCGCGGTGGCACTGCGCGGCGGACGACGCCTTCCTGTGCCAGGCCTGCGACTCCTCCGTCCACTCGGCCAACCCGCTCGCGCGGCGCCACCACCGCGTGCGCCTCCCCTCGGTGTCCTCCACGCCGGCCTCGTCGCCTCCCCGCGCCGCCGACCCCGACGAGCCTGCGTGGCTGCATGGGCTCAAGCGCCGGCCGCGCACGCCCCGGTCGAAGCCCGGGAGCGGCAAGCACGATGCGTCCGCCGCCGCGACGATGGCCGCGGCCGCGTCGGCGGTCCCCGACCTCGAGGCGGAGGAGTCCGGCATTGTGGGCGACAACGACGTGGAGGACGACGACGAGGACCTGCCGTACCGCGTCCCGGTGTTCGACCCCATGCTCGCCGAGCTCTACAACCCCGTGCCCGACGAGGGGGAGCCGCTCGAGCAGAAGCCGGCCTGCCTCGTGTCGCTTGCGGTACCGTCACAGGACTTCGCCTCCGGCTCGGCGGAGGCGGACGGCCTCTCCGCGTTCGACGTACCGGACATGGAGCTCGCCAGCTTCGCCGCGGACATGGAGAGCCTGCTCATGGGAGTCGACGACGGGTTCAACGACCTGGGGTTCTTGGACGACGAGAAGCCTCAAGTGAACGTGAACTTGGACACCATGGCGGCGCCGGAGCCGGAACGAGAGGACAGGAAAAAGAAACGGCCGGAGATGATACTTAAGCTCGACTACGAGGGGGTCATCTCCTCGTGGACCCGTGACGGCGGTTCTCCATGGTTCCACGGCGAGCGCCCTAACCTCGACCACGGCGAGTCCTGGCCGGACATTCCGGTAGGCTAGCCCTACGGTTTAACCATGGGGTCTAGGCGTCTCTGTTATTTCTACTTTGTCGTCTTAGCTGGATCCTATCATGGTTGACCGGTCGCTTGCCATTCATCCTGTCTGTGCAGGCGGGGAGCAGGGGAGGTCTAGGCGCGGCAGTGACGGCGGTGACGGGTGGGGAACGGGAGGCGCGGGTGTCGCGGTACCGGGAGAAGCGGCGGACGCGGCTATTCGCCAAGAAGATCCGGTACGAGGTGCGCAAGCTCAACGCCGAGAAGCGGCCGCGGATGAAGGGCCGGTTCGTGAAACGCACCGCGCTGCCGCAGTCAAGGCCGCCGCCTCCGGCGCCGCGGGCACTGCCGCACCATGCGCAGGTGCCGACGGTGCTCACGCCCCACGGCGCGCACGGGCGCTTCTGTTTTTGAGAGCGCTCGGCTCGATCGGACGCGCCGAGCACGCGTACCTAGCTACGTGCATGGATCGATGCATGGATGCATCTGCATGCATCCTCGCGGGCTTGCACGATCTAATGAGTAAATATACTTCACGTAGCTTGTTCTTTCTTACTCTACTTCTACTTGCGGGTGTAGTGTTAGTTTTGAGCAGAATTAATCCTTGTGAATTAGGACGCCCCCACTACGTATCTTACCACTGAAGTATGCGCTTGTATTTTATGCAGAATTTCATGTGCAAATTAAGTAGCTAAATATTTGTACGGCTAGGGTTGCGTACTTTCTTCCTTTTTGTATGAAAGGTTATACTAATTATAAAGGCTGTAGATTTGATCTCAAAACACACATAGGAGTTTATGCATGTAAAGGTCTGAATTTAACACTAAAGGTAAAATTTATTACCCAGCTTGCCAGCAAGCCAGACGTTCCAAGTTCAGAGAACGCTGGGGACGCTAGCTTACATAAATAACCACCCGCAACAGCAGCACCAAGCTAGGAAAGAGATTGATTGCACGCAGGCAACTCGCGGCTAGAAGTTTAAAACCAGCAAAAACTACTTCCAGACACAACACAAAACCAACAAACGTAAATCAAGCTCGACGCCCCTTCAGGGAGGTCTTAACTTTGGCTTCAAACGCTTGACGAAACGCCGCAGAGCTTCCCATAGATGAACATCACCTTCCGCTCCTCTGGATCCTTTAGGAGGATACACCATTTCTGCATCAAAAAGAGAACCCGCGATACATGATCTTTCGAGATCTTCGTGAACACCCCCCCACAAATAACTGAAAAGCCAAACAATAACTCTCAAAATTTAGGTTTAATGTGCATATTTTAAATCATATTGCCCGGGCACCAAGGTGTCCCATTTGCAATCCCCTCTTTTGAGCCAATTCTCAAAAAAGTCATCTCTCATCACACCCCACACAAAATGAGCCACTGGACAGTGAAATATCATATGCTCTGCAGATTCTATCTCCCCACATAGGTGACAGTTTACATCACCCGGCCAGTGCTTTTTCACAAATTGTTCTGTCGATTGGATCTTGTCATGGAATAGTTGCCACATAAAGATTTTGAATTTCAAAGGTAACTTGGCTCTCCACAGATCTTGCATACAGGGATTACAATTTCGCCTGAAATTTTGCAAAAATCGCCGAAATTTGGTTTTTTCGGCCCACTCCGAAAAAACTTGGTCAAAAAAATCGGCCCTTTTTGAAAAATTTTGGTCCAGACCACCAACTCTCCATGACCGAGCATAGGGAAAACGATCGAGCAGCCCAATCCACCAACTCCCCATCTCTCCATGACTGAGCAGCCAAGTCAATAATCCCCATCTCTCTGAGCCAACCTACCAACTCTCCATCACCTCGATTCGTGAGGTAAGCCCGTGAGGGCGGCGCATGGAAGGTGATGGCAGCTGGCGTTTAAGGCGGCAGTGGTCGAGGGCCCGTTGTTGGCTCTCTCGATGTAGTTGGAGTCTGATGCCGACCCGATGGCTGGGTGTCACCTGTATGAATGCCTCCTCGCCGGCCTCCCCCTTCTCCCGTGTCGACGATTGGGGAATCTGAGATGGGGAATCCGTGCCAGCGCGATTAGGGAATGGGCTTGCCTCTTACCTCTCGCGGATGCAGTGGCTGGTGGTGGAAGACGACACAGTTGTTGTGGTGGAAGCGGCGGCCACTGTGGTTTTGCCAGATTTGGTAAATTTTTTCTTGAATTCAAATTGTATTTTTGAATATTTCGGTCGAATTTTTGGAAAAAATTCTAAAATTTTTGAAATTTCTGAATTTCGGATTTCTCGGAGGGTTCCGAAATTTTTTAAACAGAAATTGTTTTCCCTGCTTGCATCCTCAAATTTTGCACCCTACCGTGAGTCATGAAACGGTACAGTGATTTAGAAGAGTATTTGCCGGATTTCTCCAAGGCTCATCTAACTTCATCCCTCTTTATCTGTCGGTTTTATTGATCATATACCCTTCCCTTAGATGAAAATTCAGGATTTACCCTCCTGGCTCATGCGTCAGTGACTTATGATGACCCCACATGTCATTGAGGTGGGAGAATAAATCCTGAATTTCCCAACTAAGGGGAGGGTAGGTGACATTTTGCAGTTCTTGCATAAGCTCCTCCCACTCTGAAAGTTCTATACCATTAAAAGATCTCTTGAAAGAAATCTGCCAAGAACCCTGACTATAGCACTTTGCTACTGAAGCTTCCGGGTCTGAAGTAATCTAAAAGCAAGCAGGGAATTGAGTCATCAAAGGAACCTCTCCCAGCCACACATCTTCCCAAAAATAGGTTTGTTGACCACTTTGTGTTGGTTTAGTAACCCCCTTCCTAAACCAATGAGCAACTGAACGGAGCCCCTTCCAAACCCTCTCCCGTGTCACCTCAGTTCACGAGCAGTCGCCCCGGTTCGAGCGCCCGGCCGACGTCAGCCGCGACATTAGCCCACACTGCGCCCCACGACTCTTCGCCTTCTCCGTGAACTCAGCCTATCGTGAGCCAAGTCACCGACAGCCGGATCCCACCTATCAGCTGCACAGTGTCATAGACCCATGAGCCAACCGAGCCGAGTTAGCTGCCATGTCACTATCAAGTTAGCCACCACGTCATCCAAGCCATTACCAGTGCACTGTTCCATGAGCCAAGTTCACCGTAGACTAGCTTTACCATGCACAACATAGTAGGTTTTTTGAATTTTTAGTATTTTCTTTAGATTAGATTTTTCAAGAGTCCGTTCTTTTCCGTCCTAGATTCAATTTACCTCATTCTTTTTTTCTAAATTCATCTAAAATTGAACTATATCTTTTGGTTCTAGTTTCAAAGTTTTTGAAGTTCATTTGAGTTTTATTTAATTTTTTGTGCTTCGTTTTGTTTTCTCTCTCGTTAGATCATGTATTCGAAGGAGTTAAAGCGAGATTTGAAGATCCAGAGCAATTAACTGAGCAAGGTCAAGGCAAGTTGTGTCTTTTGATCATGTTGAATCTAGTTTTTAAATATATTATGTATTGTTTTATTTTAAATTGTCATGCATCGCTATTTTTTTATAAAACATTTGTATTGGTAGTTAATGACCCATTTGATTAATTTCTCCTTGATAATTTGAATGCTATGATTTTATTATTACCACAGGATAGATATTTATCTAATGATACAATATTAGTTCTCACATATGTTGTACGTTTAGTATGCTTATCCGTGCTTGTAGTACATTGAGTTATCGTTTAGTATGCTTATCCATGCGTGTAGTACATTGAGTTATCATCACATGTGATCAGTTAATTAATTTTGATTTAATAAGATATTAAATCGTGGTGGTCAGCCACAGTTATAAAATTTGTGCACCTTGGCATACGTAGTGTCATTGGTGATGGTTATACAAAATGGTTTTCACTTGGACGAATGATCTTGCAGTAAAGGAGAGAAGTATGGTTAGCACTTCAGAGATGTGGATATTTTACATGGGTAATATTTAAGAACTTAACTTTGTGCGTTATTGATCTGAACCTTATTGTACAACTACATGTCTTGTATGGGATAGACCTAGCATAATAATTTGTGAAGTTTCAATTTTGATTTCACCACTGATGTTTTATTGGCGCAAAAGGGAGCAATTATCGACTAGGTGGTTAGTTTATTCGACGATGAAACCTTAGTGGACGAGATCAGGTTGAGATTAAGCATTATAAAAGTCTTGTTGTAATTTTCTTTTACATAGAGATGATCACATTATGTGGGTAAAGTTGTGCAACTCTGCAGAGTGTAAAACTATTTGAATAGCTTTGTCCCCAATTATGGACAATACTCAGTGATTTCACACGAGGGGTAGAATTTTCATAAAAACTTGATTGGATTAAGTTGGGAAGTGAATGGTTAGTTCACTAGTGGTTCATTACGTGAACGGTTAGTTCATGGGTGGTTCATTAGAGTGAATGGTCAGTTCACCTGTGGTTACTCTCAATTCCTTTGTTTATTTACTTATTAATCATTTTCAAAGTTTGCTTTCAATCTATTTATTGTATTTACTTCAAATTATTGTTTTCTATAAAATAACCACTCAGCCATCATTTGGTAAGCGTTGCATGCTATGTTGCATTCTTTATTACAAACGATTTGTTGAGTACCCATGTACTCACGTCTTTATGCCTATTTTTGCTTAGTTGAAGAAGAGAAACCATATCAACAGAAGTTACCTGAAGGAGGATACTTCGACGACTTCGCGGATTAGGCGTTCGCTCCCCAGTCGATTGCCTGTGGGCATGTCGAATAACTACTACGCTTATTTCTATTTTCTACTACAAGTTTCTTAAGCATTTCAAACTATTATCTGTAAGCTTGGCCATAAGGTCACAACCCTGATAATTAATAATATTTGAATCTTTTCTTAGTAAGTCGTGATATGATTGATATTTTATCTACGTTTACACTGTGTGCACTAGCGTGATCCTGGACTAGTGCGGTAAACACAAGAGAGTTTGAATTTGCATATTCAGGTCTCCCTCCGTCCGCGAAGCGAATAAGGAGCCAAAACAACAAGTTATCCTCTTTTGGCCCAGTAGTTCCGTAACTATTATCATGGTTGTTGCCAACAGTGATCCCCCACTCTGGAAGGTAACGGGGCCAGCCCTTAGGTTCGAAGTTGTATACAACCTCTCTTGGCCCAGTAGTTCCGCAAAGGGATCCCCCATTCCGAAAGGTAGTGGAGCCAGCCCTTGGGTCAAAAGTTGCATGCCACTGCTGTGGTGCCGATAAATTCACTATTGAAGCCTCGTTATCGGACATTGCTGTGGTGACGATACATTCACCAGAATAGGACAACATAGAACACGCATGCCCAAGAACATGCTGCTCACATTGCACAATCTCATAATGAAAAGATGTCCACACGCTAAAACTAAGAACACAAAATGGTTAGTAAAAGGAAAAAAAAATGATTCTGTTGCCGTAGTGCCGTAATACAGAAGACTTGGTGATCTACGAGGCTTTACTCGCTAGGCTGTCTTTCCTCAGGGAAAAAGAATAGATTCTGTTCAGCATGCATCCTCTGTTGGTCACTTCAAATCCCTCACTTACCGTACAATGGAACCTCTCAACAACTTAATTCTACATGAAAAAAATTAGTGGCTACATACAATTGATGTACACGACTCAAACCATATACGAAAAGGAGAAATGAACCATTTCTCAATACGCTGCTGCAAGTATTGAATCTAGTCGTACCCTGCGGTAGTCCACTTGTTGTAGGCACCAACACACGTTCGTACCATAAAAATCAGCCGCCTCACGCTCCTCCATCTCTGGATGGAACCGCCTTCGAAGATCATCAATAGGATCAGCCCACTGAAGCAGGGGAGTCCACTGTCCGCCATCAATTGCACTGTAGTTATAATCCCATTCAGGTGTCTACTTCCTGCTAGGTATCCTTTGAAACACAATCTGAATGGACAATTTTCGAATCAGAACAAACATATTGCTCCTCCTCCTCGAACCTCAGCACCACCTCCCTAACCCCTCCATTCTCCTCGCCTGCCACGTCCTCCCCCTTCCCCTTTGCCTTTCGCAGGGCTTCATCAGAGCCCAGGAACTCGAGGAGCAGCCGGGCGACGACGGGAGTGGCATCTGCGGGGAGGAGGGGCAGGGGCTGGCAGCTGCGGCGGAGAGGAACGCCGGGTGAGCGGTACGGATGTTGGCCCACGGATGAAACCTGACGCGCACACACAGTGGTTGAAAACACACACAAATACCTATGCTCCAACTCAAGACACACGAGTTTGCGCTGCATCAATCCGCCGCCTACTTTTCCATTTTCTCATCTATTTATAGATTTTGATTGCAAATGTACAGACTAAAATTACCCAACTCTTCTGCCAGGACCTCCATGACTCGCACACTCCCCACTACTCGTACGACTTGCATCACTAACCATCACACTCGGTTTAGTTTGGACACGATCGGTCACATATAGACTAACTGCTATCTGGCTTGATCTACGACCGCACATAATCCTTCGGGTCCTCTTTGGGTTCTGCTTTGAGTCCTTCGACCATGTTCTATCTTTCTGCTTCGAGTCCTTCGACCATGTTCTATCGACCACGGTGCCTCGACCATATCTCACGACCATGGTTGCTCGATGCCTTTGACCTCGGAGCCTTTGATGGCTTCACCGACCACGGCTTGTCAACCAACATCTCTGACCACATAGGTCTTTCGAGCACTGACCGGTTCACTGTAGCTTACGAGTACTGACCATCGACAACTGTAGCTATGACTACGACCACTTGCTACAGTACTCCTCCCGAGTACCGACTACTATAGTACTCCTACGAGTACCGAATGCATTGACTCACGGCTATGGCCACTGCGTAGTTCTACTTACGACTACGACCACGAAGTACTCGAACACATCGAGCACTCGACACGACCACACATCACTCAACACACGAGTACTCGACTACGACCATGCAGTACTTAACACATGGGTACTCCTTATGACCATGCAGTACTCAATACACGAGTACTCGAACACACCGAATACACGCAACAATAAGATTAGTTCCACCAGTGGATGCCGGGTCGATGACGTCAAGAGTGACGGAGAGGGTGAACGAGAGGGCGGGGGAGGTGGGCTCATCGATGACGAGGAGGGGGAAGAGCTTGGAGAAAGGGCGCAGGGGCGAATGACTGCGGCCAAAAGGACATGGGAGGTGAGGAATGCGAGGAGCGGGGCTGGAGTGCCAGTGGCGCCAGCGGGGAGGAGGCACATGAGGACTGAGGAGGGAGTGGAGGTGCGCCCGCGACACGTGCGGCGGGGCAGACATGGCCACGGCTGGCAAGGCGCAGCAGGAGGAGAGCTAGGTGAGCTTGTCGGTGAGGAGGAGATCTGGGTAGGTAGCCACCAAGTCGTAGAGCTCGTTGAGCGCCTCCATGGGGTTCCGCGGCGGCAATGCGGTCAGATCATGGGTCATCGCTGCGGTAGATCAAGAGGAGGGCGATAGGCACGAGGCGGAAGCGGAGGTGAGATATTTTTTTTGACGCGAGAGTAAATCGAGGAGCCGAGGCGGAAGGGTAATTTAATTTGGAAGGCTTTCATTAATTTCTTCTGGTTGACTCCACTCGGCGGAATGTTGAGCCAGGCAGGAGACTGGTAGGGAAAACACGATTTATAAATTGATTGTAGTAGATACTATATCAAATTTATCTATTCTATTAAAATCATATGCTAATATTTCTCTATACTATCTCTTACAAATAATTAGAAATTAAAATTTTAAATCAAAAGCAACGTTGCTGCGCGAGTGCCATGGGGCCAGGCCTAGGATGCGAGCTCGGCTCGGCGTACGGCGTCGTCTTGTCCTTTCTCCCGGGCAGATGGGAGGAGTTGTGGGAACCTGTCGCGATTTGGACGCGGCCGGCGCCTGATACCGTTGTTGTCTTCAGAGAGTGGTGCTGAACGTGTACGATTACGAGCCCTTCTTTTATTTTGACCTAGACGTTCGATACGTCTGCTTCGTGCTTGGAGATCGCATTGCTCCCGTGACAAGAGAACGCGTTTTCCATCCATAAGATCGTATCCAGACTGCGATCTCAAAAGAGTTATTCTCTTCACAAGATCCGTAGGGTCATTGTAGACTGCAGGGACGATTTAAGGATGTCCTATTTTATTTGATTTTTCAGTCGTTTATACTTTTAGTTTCTCACAATAACCACTATTTATAAACTAATAAGTCATAATTAAAAACGAAAAATGACGATCAAAAAGAACAAACCCGATATCTACCTATCGGGTCGGTTTAGACTCAACTTTGAAGATATTGCAACGCTAAATTCTTGGTGATGATGATGCTATCTTTGGATGGATTTGAAGATACTCTTCAGGTTACATTATTTCAAATTTATGTTTTCCCATTATTTTTTCAGATACATTGTAAGCTATAAACATGGAAGATCAACCACGTAAACACAACGATGGCTATAACTGCGGTAAGTTTGTAGCATTTTTGTTGGCGGTAGCCATCATTCACTGATGAAGCCAAAATATTGAGCACAGCCTTCAGAAAGAAAAATAATAATATATTGTTTTCTTTTTGTATGGTTACTGTATTGGATTCAAGAAATGGCAAATAAAAAAAGACCAAGATCTAAGGCTTCTTGGCTTGCAACGATGTTTATCCTACAGAAAAACTTACGAACAGGAGATGGGATTGCACTCTATTCTGTACCAAAAATTGAGAGGTGATCAGTCGAGCACCGAATAGCTCAATTGGAAACGGGAAAAAGAAGACGAGTGAGAAACGCCTCGTCAGCCGTCTCACTTGCTTTGCTTTGCCACACTATCAGTTATCTACATTAAACCATCCGATGATTGGTTGTGAATGACGCTTTGCTATTGTACTTCTTCCCGAAAATCAATTCTCTTGCGGCCAAACCCACATCTACAGAAGTACTCAGGGACTGCCCCCTCGTCCCCAGCGACCCAAGGATGCTCAGCCACAGTCTGCAGGGTGATACGATCTACTGGATCTGCAAAGGAACGACGTGTGGAAACAGAAAGAACGTCAATTAATAGAGCACATCTGGCACCGAGAGTCCAATATATCAATATCATAAGATGACAGAACAATTTTTTTTTAAAAAAAAGAACCTTTGCAGAGAAGCCTTTCCAACAAATCAGCAAGTTGGGGGTTCATGTCGCCAGGTATTTGCAATGGATCATTGACAATCTATTCGGCAGCAATGGCTTTTATGAGTTTTATGCAACAGTTAAAATAAAAGGAAAGGGAAGTAAGGTATTTTTGCACCTTATCGTACGTTTCCTGCAAGGTATCTCCTAGGAATGGATAGTGCCCAGAGATCATACAATATAGAGTAACACCAACTGCCCATGTATCAGCTGCTCTACCGTGGTAGGCTGATCCTGCAATAAAGTAGACAGAAAAGGGTTCATCATAAGCAAGCCTGTACCAATGGCCAAAGAATATTTAGTAATTTTAACCAATGGCAGAAGAATCGGGATCGCTGCATTTTCATTCATTGGCACTACATTCATAACCCATGCTTTGGTTGCTTACATTTGCATTATTTAGTTTCCATCATATTCTGAATCCAAAATGCATACTGCTTGTTGTGGCCTCATTTTGTGTGCCTATTGGGTGTTTTGGGTGCTGTGGGTTCATTTATCTGCAATTCTGTAATCATTTAGCTGTGGAAAATCTGAAGTACCATGCTATGCAATAACTAATGTTGTACTTCATATAGATAATTTAATGGTTGAATGATTGTACATGCAGCATTTACAACTCAAATATCAGAGGCAGGTAGTTGTACCTTGACAGCACTCTGGTGCAGTGAAAACAGGAGTACCTGGAGATCTCCAAAGCATATCATCATCATCCTGCAATACAATCATGTAAGTACCACTTCTCTACCCCTCTATAATACACCAAAATTTTCTTTACTAAATCCACCCCCTCAACCACCCCCACAGTCATACCTAATCTAAGTCGACCCAGATTTGTGTACCAAAGTAATCCAACTTCATACAAATAAATGGCCTGGATCTCTTCTCAAACCTTCTTCTCTTACTCATTGAAGATCCTAAGGCCAAAATCATCCGGATCATGCACATAATTATATTATCTCCCGCTCCGCTCCGCTCCCCTCCCCCACACCTTGCACGGCCGCTCCCACCCCCCGCCGGCGCGTCGCACGGCACCCGCCCGCGCTGCCCCCATGGCAGCCGCCTCGCTCCTCGAAGCCACCCGCTTCCTCTCCCTGCCCCTCCCGCTCCCGCCACACCAGGGCCTCCTCCTCCTCAAGCCCCCTCCCCGCCCGCGCGCCGCCCCTCCGCGCCCATGGCGACCGCCCCACCCCCACCTCTCTCGCGCCGCAACGCCCTGCGCCGAGGCGCCCTAGCGGTGCCCTCCTGGAGACCCTCAAGAAGTCCCTACTCGACTCGCTCGCCGCGCTCAAGAAGCCCGCACTGGCGCTCCTACTCGCCGGCGCGCTGCTCGCAGCCGCCGGGCCCCACCCCGCCGCGCTGGCCGCCTCCGGCGGCCGCGTCAGCGGGTCTGCCTTTTCCTCGCGGTCCTCGCCGCCGTCCTACGGGTACACCGCGCCGGCACCGAGGGGCGGGTACTCGGCCGCGCCGTTCTACTCACCCTCGCCGTTCGTGTCCGTCGGCCCCGCCGTCGGCATCGGTTTCGGGGGCTCCGGGTTCCTCGTGGTCCTGATGGTGTTCGCGGCGTTCCTTTACCTCGCTGGATTCCTCTCTGACTCGTCCGGGGGCGGCAGCGTGCTCACCGAGACACAGAAGACCACTGTCCTCAAGCTGCAGGTTCGTGCCGTCTCTTTTGCTCATTTACACTGTGAGCATTGCCTAGAATTGATATTTGAGGCCATTTTGTTGTGAAATTGCTCAACTGTTCTTACGTGCTAACTTCTTGGCTTTAGGTTTCATTAAAGGTAAAGCTGCCTCAAAGCCGCACATAAAACAAAATATAGTTTTAAGTACATCTTAATTCTAGGCGTGGAGGGTTATATGCATCTTAATTCTAGGCGTGACGGGTTATATTCAAGAAGATAGAAAAAAATGCAGAAGATCCATCTTAGATCGCAAAGCATGCTCCCAAACATGTAAACTAGAATGCATTAGGATTACCTGGTGATGTTACACATATTGGCATAGCATGGAGGATTTTATTGGAAATAGTCAAATAGCTATGGAGAAATCTGGTTTGATTTGTTGGCTTGTTGCCCACTTTGATGGTATATCTATCTACTCAAGCTTAGCTAAGTAGTATTGCTTTTCAAATCATGATAGATGTTAAAAATGTACTTACATGTACAACAGTTCACAATTTCCATATCAGACCTTCTTGCTTCTATTAGTTTGTTTATTAGCAGTACATGCCAATTGCCAATGTTATCCGTAATATACAGTTATACATAGATGCACAACAATTGCACAAACATTTCATTCACATGGAATGTTCAATTATTGATGTGTGGAACAGATGAATCCATTTTACTTTTTGATCTATAAGTCGACAAGTGTTCCTAGGTTGGATTGCTGGGCATGGCCAGATCATTTCAGAAGGAGCTTGATCAAATAGCTGAAAAAGCAGATACATCTACCCCAGCTGGGTTGAGCTATGTGCTCACAGGTAAACCAAATTTTATATTCTGCTTCATTTTACTAACTCAAGAGTTATGGTGGTGTATGGTCTAAATATTTGGCGACGACATGATTATTCTTTAGTTTTTGTTATTGGCATTTGAATCCAGTATACTGCTTTATGTTATCTGCTTTTCCACTGTGTTGGTCTTCTGTTCTGAGATAGTTTGTCTCCTTTCATCTGGTTTGAGTAGCTGCTGAATGATTATGGGAGCTTCTCCTTCGTGGGTTGTTAGGAGGGATTGTTTTAATACTATGATGGACACAATATCTATCTGTGATGGAAATTGGGAGGTGGTTTTGGCCTACAGTCTAAAATCTACTACTTTGTTTTACAAGTTTTCTTTATTGGCAATGTCACATGTCTCCATATATAAAATGATACAGTCAAGTATGTGCTATAAGCTGCATTAAATTATGCATACAATCCCTTCTGAAAGAAATTATAAAGATTTTTTTTATTTTCTTAAGATTTTCGACCATTTTGCTAATGGCTTGAAATTACGCTAACTATTTGGTCCTTGGTATGCTGTTCTCCAGAGACAACATTGGCATTACTTCGGCATCCAGATTGCTGTATCTCAGCTTACTCATCAGTAAGCACACTTTGTCCTTCAATTTATATTTGTCAGTTTATGCAGCAGATTGCAGTTTATCTCTTGCTTCCTTCCAAATGTATGATTACTGAACTAATGTAACATTAATCCTGCAGTAGAATGTTGTGCAGCTTTACTGTTCCTCCCGTAAAAGGAAAACAAAGTTTAAATTTGTATTTTCATTTCACCAGTAAAGGCACAATCATAAATCGCTAAGATCCGGATGCTGCGACTTCATCGGGGAGATCTGAACGTGGTCGAAAGGGTGTTCGATCACGGTGAACAGTGATCGCCAGCATCTGAGTGATCGTAGGAGTTTGCGATCACGGTATTTCGAGCGCAGCGACAAAGCAAAGTGGTCGAACGGCTACCTGAGTGGTCGTACGGCAACAGAAGTGGTCGGAACCGGTCGTAATTGATTGGAACCGGTCGTAAACGACTCTAACCGGTCGTAAAAAAAGTCCTGGGAGGTCGTAAGGCCTTTACAACAGTGTTTTAAGGAGACTAATAAGATCATTAGATTAGGAACCAGTTCGTCCAACAAAACCTGTTCCGCCTGCTTCACCCAGGTACGTCGACCATACTGCCCGACGATGAGCAGCAGGACGCCTCCTCTTTTCAGTTCCTACTAATTTGCCGTCGTAAGAAAAATCTCATCACAGTGTCATGCAAATAAATTGCCTACTGTACTGCAAATTTGGTTTGTGCTTCCATTGACCTATACTGCAATGTGGATTACTGCAAAATCATTTGAGCACCCTATTGCCGGATGCGCTACACTGTCTAGCCTACTTTTGCTTTTTCACTTACCCACAATATATGTATTGTTTGTGTTATAGACAGAAGAAGAAGAAGAGGAATAAGTGAACATTGCCGATACTACAACTCAATAACTTGTCCTAATGGACCGGACAAAAGGAGGCCAACGCGTATTTGGAGATGTATCAAATAATATAATCACAGATGACCAAAGAGAAGAGAGGAACAGAAAACAACGAGAATACCGTGCAAGGAAGAGGGCTGAAGAAACAGACCAGCAAAGAGAAGAAAGAAACAGAAAGCAACGAGAAAACTATGCAAGGCGAAAGGCTGAACAAAAATCAACTATGTCTCGCTATCAAGGGGTGTATCAAGACAAACGACAAGAATTTTGGCCAAACCAAAGAAAGAAGTAGATGCCTCAGGGAAGAGCACCAAAAATATTGTGTATAAAGACGTCCTAGCATGGTGATGTGGTAAGTAAATAGTCCACAAACACCTATTTCCTTACTGTGTTTCATATTTCTTTATGTGACAAAAATGTTTGTTTTCTTTGTAGCCTCAAGTTTAAACAATGTGGGGATGGAGAAAGTCGTCGGTGGGTGAGTCCAATGATGTTGTCATCTCCTCAAAGGATCAGTCGTTATGTGACATTCATTATGTGACAAAAATATTTGGTTATACAATATATGAGACGTGAATCTTAATGAATCTGATTGTTCGTTTTATTTTTTACAAATTTTATCTTGTTTTGTATTTTATCGTAGCGTTAGCACGGGCACACTACTAGTTATCAGTAAAGCACCAAGCCATGAGAGTCGACAATCCTGAGGAATTTTCCTCAAAAACACAGGCATGTTACACACATTTCTACATCGACATTCAAATGATCAAATCAGCCCCATTTATCAAATAAAGTTGTAGACCTACTAAGAATAGTTCCATAAGAAAAACATGGAATCATCAAAGTTCATTGTCTACTCGAGTAACCTTCAAAATTCTCAGGAAGGCAGGTGGTGAAGACTATCTTTTTCACGTGTTTGTGAAGACCATCTTTTTCACGTGTTTCGATTAATACAAGCCTGGCTTTAGAAACTCTGAATCCCAATATTAAACTTTGTTAGGACAGACCGACAGAGCCTTCTTTTTTATCAGAGCAAGGGCAATTTAGCAACAAAAACCACAAAGTAGGGACTTATCTCTTTTTGGCTTTTTCCTGACAGGGAGAACAAAATTCACTAAAATACATAAAGTTACAAGATACAGAAACTTACCTCAAAAACCTGGCTAACACTGAAATCCCCTATCTTGACATTGCCAGTACTTGTGACCAAGAGATTGTCTGGTTTAATATCACCATGAATAATATTCTGTGTATGAAGATAAGAAAAATTAAGTGTTTTTTAATATCACCATGAATAATATTCTGTGTATGAAGATAAGAAAAATTAAGTGTTTCAATCGAGCTTGGAAGCACACAACACAGTGCAAAGTGCACAACATAGAGAAATGAGCAACTAGAAGCACATGCATATCTAACTGTAAACTGTGACAACATGTAAATGTGTGCAAATGGGGGAAAGAGACATCAATAAGGACCTACTTAATAAACAATAAATTGTGACGTGTTATGATATTACTTTTGTACATAACCTGTAACCACGATCCACTATGCACCTATGTCATGCATAAACTAAACTAGAATTTAGTGGATAAAGATTTCCCGCGACAAAAAATTGGATACACTGTCTGGAGCTTTATCAAGGACCATGTCATATTTATAGCTAATAAGCCCCATGCGTCCATAACCTAGACGAAAGCAGTTTTCCACTTCTACCTTTAAATAGGGCATAAACTTTTCTCCAAGAAACCATTCAAATAGAAGGCCATTTAGCTGCGCTTAAAATTATGGAAGCTTGCTCAACCTTAACCTTTCCTATGCAGGCCTCAAGCGTACTCATTAATGCGCAATAGTTAGTACTGGGTAGCTTGCACAAAACCGATCCTTCCTAAAACATGAAGCGAGCATGGATTACAAACCCAAGCTAAATGTTTGCGCATGCAATCAGGTACCTCAGACAGAAAGACTCAGTAATTAGCTAAAGCAAGATAAGCAATTGCAAATATTAGAGCTTCAGTGGGCAAGCATAGGTTAAAATTATAGCAGAAAATCTGATTGCTGAGATAATTTGTGCTGTGGATCTGAGTTTGCTGCTCAACTTGGATGCCAACATAACCAAGTTTAGTGTAGGGGGCAAATACGTGAAAGTTAAAATAGGTTGCTTGCATTAATCTGAGGGATACACAATTAGAGCTGCTCAAATCTCTTTTTCAGAAATCCTATTAATATGATTAGACTGCTAATAAAATAGACACTAGTAAATTGTTTTTAACATGATATAGCTTGATTTATATACCATCAGTGTTGATAAATCGTAGAACCTGACATGCCACAGCATTCAGCATTATGAACCAGTTCTTGGTGAAAGGAAAAAATTGAAATCTTACATGAGAGTGAAGATACATAAGACCAGAGATTATATCTCGCAAGTAATTTCTGGAAGTAGCTTCTCCTAGACCATTATCACAGACCATTTTTCCTTCAACATACTCAAGAACTGGCAATGCCAACGGAAAAGTGTGAATTACAATCATATAAAATATCGACAAAAAAATACCAACAACCCAGACAAAAAATGCCATGTTAGAATGATAAAGTAAAACAATAAAACGATGAGAGTCTCATTAAATACCCATGTAGAATTTATCTATGTTTGGGTCATCAATCACCTCAACGAGATTTACTACATTGGGATGATCCAACATTTTCATGATGGATACCTGTCACCAATAAAAAAGGAAGCTATTAGATAATTTAGACATTAAATAATGCAGTTGATTATCGTGTAAAATCAGGAAATGTGGCACACTGTATCTAGTGCTAATTTGGCTAGCGCTACTACCCAAAACATTATGCTTCTGCATTTTGACAAAAAAAAACCATTGATTTCTAACATTCATTGAACCATTAGTCCACTTATATAGTAATGAATAATGATAGACATCATTTAATCCCATATAGAATCTCAAGGGTTTGACATGACTCTAAAAGGAAATGAAACTACGATGCAACTTCTTGGTGGTAGTTAGCACTCTGGAAATTTGTCTAACGAACATCAGATGGCCAGTAAAATTGCAATGAAACAAAAAAAAATGGCAATGAGTAGGTAATTTTGAAATAATATTCGGTATTATGCTCACATGAATCCATTTCTCCTGAGAGGCTTAAAGGGCTTCTATTGCATATAGAATGTGCAATTAATTGCTTGTCAGTAGCCAGGAAAAATGGTTTCATGGTGTGCTCCTCACCACAAGAGAATCCCTCATCTATGTCATTAGTCACCTTTTTATCAGATAATTGCATTCTTGATCCATGAGGGATGCATTCTCCATATACTTAGGAGCAGTGCACCTCCCAATTAGTTTTTCTTCTATGGCCATAAACAGTGGGTCCCCATAAAACAAGATTCTCCAGTAAGCAAGTAATTTCACTCCAATCGATCCAATCAAATAATTGCAAAAATTGAGTTCTTTTATCGTATCCATGTACCGAACAGAACATGATCAATGAGCATACTCAACTTGGTTAGCTTATGTGTGATAGATCCTATAAAATTAGTATCTTCAAAGCGCACACAACTGCTTTCCCAGAGAACTTAAGTTACACAAGCATGACAAAACAGCAAAATGAAAGTTCTACAAATAATAAACTGACAAAGTTACTCACTTCCCGAAGAACATCTGTCATGGCGGTTTCTGACCGTACAACACGTACTTTCATCATGTAAGATTTATTCAATACCTGAAATAAAAGGGCAAAGGCTACAATTCCATCAGTTAGACATCAGCACTGCGCACCCAGCACACATAGAAGTGTTAAAATAATGGCACTGAACAAAGAAATAAAGTGCTGGACTTAAAATAATGGCACTGAACAAAGAAATAAAGTGCTGGACTTAACAGATTGTTAATAATTATTTCTGACGTAAGCAGTTTTCATAACTAGCAGCTGAATGGTACAACATATTACAAAGGCATAAGGAAAAATCAATAACTACCAGAAAGAAATAGTACATCATGAGATTCAACAAGCAAATGTAATCAAGAAACCCCGCTTATTATGAAAGTGGTTCATAAAAAAGGCATTTATATGCCCAACACAAGAGAGTAGCAGAAAGCATTACCTTCACTGCATATAGCTTCCCATCTTTCATGTTTCGATATAAAACCTTTTTCAGTAGCCAAAGATAAAGGATTTAGCCATCTACCATGGGAAATTAATTATTAAAAGCACACTTAAGATATCTTACCACTTTGCCATAGCTTCCAGAACCAATCTTGCCCAGGTGGACATATTGATTGACCATCTTGTTACCATTTTCGTCCTAAACATGCCAAAAGGAAAAAAAAAGTTAATATAGTGTTCAACTGTTCAATTCAAAAGGTAAATGCTCTCATAAAGTCCATGGCATAGCTATCAGAACATTGTCAAGCTCTTCGATCACTGGTCAGAACAGTGGGTCACCAATTGAACATTGGATGTAGAATAATTAAATTTCACATATTTGACATGTACGTTACAAAATATTTTTTAGCGGATCATATGTAACAAGATCCATGTTCCTCATAACAAGTTGAACGTTGTTTCGCCGAGACGCCGATACATAATACAATAAGGATAGATTAATTATCAATCGTTACAAAAGGGCAGATTAGTTATTCATCATTCCAAAAGGAAAAAAATTACACTTGGCCATGATTGGTTAGTGGGGTTCAGCTAGTTGCTTTCCTGGCAGGAGGTCCCACGTTCTAATCCTAGCGGAGGAGCTAAAATTAGATCAATTATCAATCATTCTAAAAGAATGGATTAATGGTTAATCATTCCAAAAGGAAACAAGGTAAATGATCATAGCTGGTTAGTGGGATTAGGCTTGTTGTTTTCCTTGCAGAAGATGCCAAATTAAAACCCTAGTGGAGGCGCTAAAATTTACTTTGTGCTTTGTGGAGTTAAGTTTAACTCAGTCCAATATGACCAATTTTACTCAAAACCAACCAGTTTTACCAAGTTTAATCCAGTTCAAGATAGGTAAATAGCGGAAATGATCCAATCACCTGATCCTGACTGAACTAGCTACCTTCTCTAGTTTTTCCAGTCAAACTGCTGATCTGGTCTGGTTTCTATAACTATGGGCCATGCAATACTAAAGCATATATAAATACGAGAATAAAAAAAACAAAATATGCAAAGGCATGAATAATATTTGAGGGTAAAAAAGGCAAATGCATCCGCATTTTTCCAAAGGGAATTGCGTATTTGCTTAAGGGCAGGGGTGGAGCCCACTTGCTCCAACCAGTGTCACTAGACATCGGGTCCAAAAAAAAATTTAGTAGGAATCAATGCCTCTAGCCCATGTGTGAACCCCTTAGCCTAAACTCGGTGTACTCGGCAGCCAGTAGCAGCCCACAAGGAGACAGACTCATGGCGGCCCATGAGGCAGCACTCGGCCCAAGGAGGACTACAGCAGACCAAGGAGCCCAGCGCTACCTATGAGCGGCAAGACTGTATAGTCCATTTGATCGATACCGAGGCACTGAGCGCGTCACAACCCTCCTCAACACCTGTTCGTCTCGCGCGGTCATAAGAGCCATGGGGTGTGTGGCTACACCCAGCCACGCAACAACTGACCGTCCAATGTTCAAGAAGGCGCTAGACGAGCGGCGAGGTGGGGCCTAGCACCTAGGGGGCTTAGACGGCCGAATTAAAAATGAGGATAGCAGGTGAAAATAAGCAATCGTGTCATATATATTAAATGTTTAGATGAAGAAAATTATTGCCTTGAGCAACAATGATAGCTCTCAATCTATTTATGTTGCTTTAAATTTGGGATGTCACATGTCCTAGATTTTAATAGCTAATCAAGAAAATTAAACATAAAAAAATCTAGCTCATACAGCCGACCCAACCGGCCCAAAACTCCTAACCCTACTTCATCTCCCTCAACTGCCGCCGCTACTCCCTCTTCTCTCTTGCGGTCGTGCCGGCCAATCTCCCCTCCCCTCAGTCGCGCTGGCCAAGCAAGCAAGCGAAGGGGAGGGGAGGCAGAGAAAGAACCTCACCTGGGAACGAATCCAACGAGGCGGAGGAAGAAGCTCGGCCAAATTCGACCAGGTGGACGGTGGACGACGGTTCGGCAACGTGTGAGAATCACTGGAGGCGGAGCCTACCTAGCTCTGTAAGTCTTTCGCAAGTCACAACCCTAACTCTGCCTCTTTATCTCGCCTTCCCCTTCTTTATCTCGCCGAATATACGCGCCTAGGCACCGCACCGCCGCTGCAAGCACATGCCTGGCCGCCGCGCCGAGCCCGCCTTTGATCGCCTCTGCCTGCCTTTGATCGCCTAGCCTCCCGCCGAGGGGCCAAGGCGAGGCGACCGGTTGCCGCCCAACGCCTAAGGGCCGCCTAAGCGGCCACCCAGGATGCCTTTTAGAATAGTGCGGCCACCATTGAACGGGAGAAATCGGCTGCTGCCAACCGCCCTTGCTTGCCATCTGGCCACAGCGTCTCCTAGCCCTGGTTCCCGTTGCCTCGTGCCCTTGCTAGCCAAAAGAGGCTTAGACCCACCCGATTTGTATGTACTTTACTCAAAATTTCATTCAATTCTTCCGATTTGTTTCAAGAATAGAGGCTAAACTTGTGAGTTGGAGTTTCGATGTGATGATTTTTGGTTTATTTTTGTCAAATTGTAGGATTAAGACTTAAGAGTTTCAATTTGGGTTTTTGGAATACTGGCCTAGTTCATTGCAAATCGGACGCAAAATTGTAGTGATTGTGATTCATGTGTTCATATTAGACCAAGCTTTGAATTTGACTTAGAGTATTTGATTACAATGTCAAGTAAACAAACTTCTACATGTATTTTCTATTATGTTGTTCTTAAACTGTTGAACATAGCACTATCTAATTGAGTTTTCAATTAAATGGTGGGTAAATTTATGGAACGGATTCTAAAAAGGAAGGCACCAAATAATGCTACTAATGTTGGTAAGCATTTTGATCGCTATTTCTTTGTAATCATACATTGCCATCAGTTATATTAAATTATTGATGCTAAAATTGCTTGACACATTATTATTTAGTACAATGTTGCTTGGAAATTATATATGTTGTTATATGTATGGTGAAGTGGTGAATCCAGGTCATTTTTGTTCTAATTCCGCCTCTGCTTAAGGACAAGAACTTTTTGCTAATTGGTGCAACTGACTTTGGTTCCTCATCAAGAAGAGCAATTTAAGGCTCCATGTATAATCTAAAAATCACCAAACCAATAATTAACACAATCATGCGGTGATGAGTGAAAGCATATATCTCATTAATCCGCAGGGCAAAGGCAAACAGCAAATACAAAGAAAAACACAGCACTTATACTTCCCACCGAGATAAACTTAAGCAAGGTCAAATGGTAAGAATATCTTGCAACTTTAAATGGGAAGTGCCTGTTGCCTTATAAGAATAAACCACAGCTTCTTAAGAGAAGTTAAACTGGCTCAGACATACAGCTTCTCTAAGTGTGGTCTAGCTTACAAGAGAAGTACAGGCTAGACAAGACAACCTCAATAGATGGACACTCAAAAATGGAAACCAAGTAGAAAGATAGTGGTAAAATTGTAGTCTAAGAAGATGGTACCTCTGAGCGAAATACTTTTTTAGTTTCCTTAACTAGGCTTTCTCTACATGCAAAGCCATTTTGAGCTCTTGACAGTATAATATCTTCAGACTTCTTCCGTGGCGGCCCATCATCACTTTCATAAAGATAACCAGTATCATCTCTATCATAGAAGCTTCTATCAGGATCATCTCCATTATAGAAGCTACCATCAAGTCCACCCCCATTGTAAAAGCTTCTGTCAGGATCATCTCCAGTGTAGAAGCTTCCGTCAGGATCTTCAGTAGATTGATGCCTCAACAAATCTTCAGATAAGATGCCATCAGAGTCCCGAGGTTGACCTACTTTCACACTGGGCTTCCTTAAAAAGCTAAAACAACTACAACAGCCTATGTCGGTTAGGTCTGCCATTCAGAACGAGTAGGCACCAGAAATCCTAGAAGAACAAAACAAGTAAAAGATAAAGAACAACCCATCAGTGTAGGAATTAGGAAAGCTGTCTAGCTCATGGGCTTCAGTACAAAACTATGGAATAGAACACAACAAAAATGGGAATCAAGCACCGAGTTCCTGTTGGTACTAATTCATTTTCTTGAGAATGACAAATTGGTTTTGACTAGAAATGAGCTAGCTACATGAACCGACAGTGGATGTTGGCATGCTCCCTGTTGGCCTTGAAGCTTCTAGCAATACATGAGCTGGCTGTGTAGCTGATAACATATGTACTAATGATGTTTGAAGCTAAGACCAGGTTGGCTGAAGACTCAAGTACAAACTAGAATTTGCCGATGTGATTCTCCTGCTGCCAATTGAGGTTCTAGCACATGCAAGATTAGTGTTGAGTGATTGCCGACAGGATGTAGCAGTGCTGTTTGGATTGATCCTGAGACAAAAAATCAGTGCACGTAATGCTTAAGTCAGCAAGTCAAATGCTAGCTATAGAGTATTCAGTGCTAACAGCTGGCCCATGGATGTTAGCTGATAGAAATTTTCCATGTTAAGTCGGTTGTTCATGAGTCAGTTTTGATGCCTATAAAAAAGCTTGTAACCCCCCATTGTAATAAGAGTGTGTGAGATGTATGCGTGCAAGTAAGCCATGAGCTTTTGTTAAAAAAAAGCTAGTTAGCCTCATACGTGTTTGTGTGTATGCAAGAGAGACCAATGAATACATAGTCTGAAGCTTTGAGCTAGTTATCCTCTGACCCATTTTTGCTCCTTTTGAGTATTCGAAATCCCCAACAACTGGTATCGGAGCCCCAGGTTCGAGTCGGGTGTAGCGGAGTAGTGTGTTCGTGTTATTTTTTGGAGCCGAGATTATGGCTTCGAGTTCGGGCGTCGAGATGGCGTGGTTGATGGTTACCATATTCTCAGAAGAGAATTACGATATGTGGAACATCAAGATGCGAACGCTGCTACTATCACAAGGGTTGTGGGACATTGTGGAGAATGGCTACCAAAAGTATGCTGTTGAAGATGTTCTTACACCAAAGCAGAAGAAAACTCTGGCGAAGAACTAGATGATGGATGCCAAGGCCTTTCTGATTCGGCAAGGTGTTGTGGAAAATTTGTTTCCGCGGATTATCGGTGCCAAGACCTCAAAAGAAGCTTGGGATAAGTTAAAGGAGGAGTATTAAGGTTCTGCAAAAGTTTAGCCGTAAAGCTACAAACTTTGCAAAAGCAGTTTCAAAATCTGCAGATGAAGGACTCTGAGAAGATTAAGGATTACTTCTCGAGGGTCATCGAGGTGATAAATCAGTTGTGCACCTACTGTGAAGAGATTTCTGATCAAAAGATTGTTGAGAAAATTTGATCAGTTTATCAGAAAAGTTTGAATATATTGTTGCTGCAATTGAGGAGTCGAAGAACTTGGCGACTCTTTCTGTGCAACAACTAATGAGTTCGTTGAAATCTCATGAAAAGAGAAAACTACAAAGGGAAAGAAGCTCAGTTGAAAGCACCTTCCAATCAAAGTTGAGATTCAAATCTTACAATTCGAGAAATAGTGGGGATTATCAAAGAAGCGGTAATGGAATGAAACATATGCACGAGTAGTCAATCCAAGATAAACGAGAAGGTATGAATAGTTCTAAATTTTGGTGTGATATTTGCAGAAAATACAGTCACACTACATACAGGTGTTAGAAGAAGATAACCTGCAATAAATGCAAGAGGCAAGGTCACATTGTCAGATTTTGTAGATCCCGATATGACAATCGGGTAAATTTCTCAGAAGAGAAGGAATTTGTAGAAGAGTGTATTTATTCTTGCCAGACCGTGCAAGAAGAGAAAGAAGATACTTGGATTGTAGACAGTGGTTGCACAAACCATATGTCTTCCAATCGAAGTATAATTCGATATGCGGACTCGTCGCATTAGACGAAAGATACGCATGGACAATGGTTATTTAGCTCAAGCTAAAGGAAAGAGCGGTATTCCTATCCAAATGGAAGGTCGTCAGAAGTTTGTTCATGATGTGCTGTTGGTACCAGATTTGAGACATAATTTGATAAATGTCGGGCAACTATTTGAACATGGGTACGAAATTCATTTTGAAGATTTTTCTTGCAAGATAATCGACCGGAAAAATGGAGATCGCCTTATTGCAAAGGTCAATATGGATAAAACAGGAATTTTCCATTGAAGATGAGTTATCCAACTCAATTGGCTTTACGAAGCGAGGTTGTTGATAACTCCAGTATGCCGAAGATGATTATGTCGGTAGGCCAACCACATATTGCAATCACAATAGTTGAGCCATAGGAGCAAGGGGATGCTTCAAAAGAGAAGGGATCAATTTCTGGTTTGAAATCAAATTTCAGCTTAGGATCGAGTTCTCGCCTGAGTGCTAGCGAACGATTGACTATGCCAAAGTCAGCCTCAAGACATGTTAGAAGTATGGCGGAGATTTACAAGCCACGCAATTTGTCAACAGTTGAAGAAACTATAAAGCAAAAGGATTCGGTAAAATTCAATAAAGACAAGATCCAAAATGTTGAGAAGAAAAAAGATTGGAAGTCGATAAATAAATCAGAGATAAGAAAAGGAATTGCAGACAAGAAAATTTACAGAATAATGAATACACATTCATTTGACGAGAAGAATAGAACAAGATGTGCAACTGAAACGGTTGGAGATAAAATTTCAGCTAGAAGATATTTTCGTAAAGGTTTTGTTTAGTAAAGTTTACTGCGAAGAAAGATTTCTCAAGGAAATAAATTAAAGAGGGAGTTTGTTAGAGATTAATTTATTTCCTTGAAGCTGAGATATTTTGACTAAAGACTAGTTGAAACATGATATTGAGTTGGATGTCGGCATTGGCAATTGAAGCTTCTAGTAAACACATGAGCTGGATATGAAGTCACCGGTAAAGAAAGCCAAGATCATTCTGAATAGTTGATAACTTAAAAGAGTCAAGTTGGCAAGATATCTGGCCACTAGTGCTCAAGCTTGCCGTGTACTAATAGCTTGCTTTATCAAGTTGATTGCTTAAGTTGGTGTGATGAGTCTGGAGATATCTAGCATAAGTGTTGTGCCTTGTAGGAAGTTGACATTGTGTGAGAGCTGGACATTAGCTGACGTTTACTTGGAAGGCGGTTGTATTAAGTCGGTTTCTTCTAGCTGTGTTACTACTGAGTTGTTAGGTAGTTTGTAGCCTATAAATAGCCGTGTCTATTGTTAGATGGATGTAAGCCATAGCTTCAAATGTGTGTGTAAGTCTGATAGCTCTCCTTCTCAGGAGAAGTATATAGCTTCTAGTATATGTGTGTAAGTGCTGATCAATAGAGAAAAGTGTTGCTGGTTGTTAAGGTATTCTCTGTTCCTTGCTTCTTGTGAATTTCCCAACAGTTCCTTCTCTACCACTCTTCTTTAGGATAATCTGACTATCGCCTCACTGACAGACTACACTGATAGGAAAGAATAGACCATTACGGATGCATAAAGTGAAAACTACAGATACAATCTCCACACCGCAACTCGACAACGAAAACTCCCCAAGGAAATTCTCTTGATCTCAAATTTCGCTGCAGCTAAACTTGATCGTGGAAAGTGGTACACACAGAGCCCGGGATTTCACCTCCCCACACAGACTAAATACCAAAATGGCAGCACTCAAGCAGCAGCACGACTAGGCCAGCATCTACCTTCTACCCCACTTGGGACTCAAATCCTATAAGCAATTTCCACCTCCAGCAATCCCACCCAGATCTCCGCTAAAACCATCTCGACGGCCGATTGATTCTAGGGCAGCGAAATTCTCGAATCACACAGCCCGTGCTCCGTCAGCAAACAACGCCTGCCCTGCCCTACCCTGCCGAATCCAGCACCCACGGAGTAGGAATCAAGACGATGGGGGTAGATCGAGCGAACGAACCTGGGTGCGGCCGGCCGGAATGCCGTGGTTGGCGGTGCTCCCGCGGGGGGGCTCGCGTGGTCTGCGTCGCGTAGGTTTTCTCGTTGCGGTTTTTTGGGCAAAGGCGAGCGAGCCGCTGCTGCACACGACACGCACGCACGCGAGGTGTCGCTGTTCTCGTTTTCGGCACGGTTGCTTTCGGTTTCGGCTTTCGAGGGTTTGACCGGCGGGCGGGGCTATAACAAAAATAAATATCATATAGATAACACAAATTATAACGTGATATTATAAAATTATGGTTACCGTGGTATAGACATTAGTAGCTAAAAAGTGTATTATCTTTTACATTCTCACTATTTTTCACTGATTTAAATTATGACATATGTGCTTTGAAGCATATGCTCAATAAATAATACTAAATTGTTTAAAATCCACGCTAGCTATCAATGGGAATCAAGACCGCAAAAGTTAACCCCATGGCTGGCAATATGACTACCACAATGAAAATTTGATGTTTGTTAGTTCTTACTCCAAAGAAAGGCTGCATGCATGATTCGGTGCGACAAAACTTGAGCTAAAACAACGTAACAATAACATAAGTATGAAAACTGTTCTAAGACTAATTATAAATGCACCTTCATATTTCTTTCACACACAACATGATGCGGATATAGATATACTTAGCGTTTTTCAGTTAAATATATTATTTGACGGGAAAGAATTATTGAGCCGTATTAAATATTACTAGGTGAACTCTAATTTTACTAGTCTTTGATTATTATATTTGGAGATACAGAGTTACCACTATTTTATTTAATTATATAAAGACCCTTACTTAATCTATACAAATATAACGTAAAGATGTATTTAGAAGGTCTGGTCGATACTAGTACATCGTCCATCTTTTCATGTGTACAAGATGATGAGGATATTCTGATTGGACTAATTGCACGAGTACGAGCTAAAAAAAATTAATCAACAGGTGAACTTGCTTCTAGTTGAATTTGATTTTAATTTATATAAAAACTGGTTACTATCTAATACTAGTATTCTAATTATTCTCAGGTTTATTTGCGAGGAGATTTTAGGATCTGAGAAAATGATTTATTGTCTAAAAGTACGTGTCAAGCAGGAGGATAGAAACGCCAAAAGAAGACAACGCATGCATGGAAAAGAAATGAAAGGTTGTGATGGTTTGGTGCTGCTATATGACACTCCAACCGTCACTGGAGAGAAGACGGTTGTTCCAAACAACAATTCCCTGCGCGGATGTGATGTGGTCGACAACATCAAGGCACAGGTTGAGGGGACTCAACGACAGCAAGCCTATATACTGCAACAATGACCTCGGTGATCTCACAAAGTACTTCACAAATAAAGGACTATAATTGCACTTTCATAGGTGCCACATAATCTGCTATTACTGTAGAAAAATTATCACACATAATTTAAAAATATCATCATAGGCAGTTTCGTGAACCGTCTGAGTTTATAGGTCAATAATAACATTAGGTTATCACCGACAGTTTTCGAACCATCTGTGATACGTACTATCACAGACGGTTATTAACTCATAACCGTATGTAATAGTAACTGTGATATTTTTTGTATTCCTAAATCTATTTCTGTTTATTGGCTAGTTTCAGGAAATGCTACCTATGCCCTCTGAAACAAGCAGAAACATAACAAGTATATGTATACATCCAATTTACATTCATTTCAGAAATAAGAACATCCATTTCACAAATCAATTAACTAAAATAAAGTAAATTAACTATCCATAAACAAATGCACACATGACACATGTACAATTAAACTCAACGTTATTCTAATCAAATTCATTATACATTGTAGAACTCTCCATCTTTGTTTATGAGCTGAGACATCAAGAAGTACGCACACTGTCCTCGAATTTGTTGGAGCTTAGCCTTTCCAACACAGTTGTAGTGATGGATACAATCTATCGGTAGGAAGATCAATGTCGTGCATATATATGCATATTGCACATACATCAGGAAGAAAGAAGGAATAAAACAGAGGGAAGTTAGATGCATGCATTCTGTTTGACGTATTCATATATGAGAGGAAGAATTGATGATTTACCCTATCTTACATTAAAATACCAAGTGATGTCTAACTGACATGTGAATCCTAGCCCTGTATGTCAGTAAGACATCACATGGTATTTTATTAAGTGATAAAGAAAATAGGCAAATTATCAAAATTCCCAAAATGAGAAGGTGCAAGCTGTGCAAGCGCAAGGATCAAGAAAGAGAGGAGGGCGTGCTGATTTGCGCTGCGTGAAGAAAGGAAAGGATAAGGTTAGTAGCACCATTAGATGTATCTTCGATTCTTTTTGTTGAGTCCGAGCCTGGTGCTAATTCGGCCTAAGGCCCTATATATGTTGTACGCGCTATTGTAAATAGGGAGACCACCATTATTAATATAATAGGTTGATTTTGCTCTTGTTTCTTTAAGCATGGACGAATCAACCCCTTGAAATGAATTGGGAGTTCTTCGCTAATCGAGATCGTTAAACCTTTTTGTTGGGAATTAGAAGTGTGATAGGGTTTTTGTTTGGTGGTTGTAAAGTCTGGTGCATATATGCTTGCGAATTAAAGTGTGTTTGTTCTTGTATTGGCAACGGGGATCACTATGATTCGAGAGATTGCACGTGAGTATCTTGATCCTATATTGGGAAGATCGGGTGACCATGTACCATAACATCAGGTGTATATCCATCTCCTGAACATATAAACAAAAATTACAGAAGATGATATGTGTCCCTCATAGAGGGATCCAGGGAATTACCTCAATGTGCAGCAACAAATTAACTAATAACTCGGTAATCCTTGGGCAGCATGCTTTGGGCATGAACCTGCAAAAGAGAAGAAGAAGATATAAAACTTGACTTGCGGGGGGGGGGGGGGGGGGGGGGGTAAGACAGCCCCCGGGCATATTGCTTAAGAAGAATATCCTCTCACGCAGATCAAGAAAATCCCCGAACCCCTGCCCCACCCTGACACAGCGGCATCAGCCCATGTGAGAATGACCAACAACCTGGGCGAGCCTTACGGCCTGTGCTTTGGCTTATGGGGCAGACGAGGGGATTTTTTTACCTCAGCCTGAAATTCGCTCCCACTGTGAGTCGAACCCAGGACCTGAGGGGTGCTACTAGAGCCATCTACCACTACGGTAGAGGCCCGTTCGCCGAAGAAGATATAAACCCGTGCATATATTATTACGCCTTGAACCTGCTTGCTTGTGACCAAATAGGCGAAGATTCAAATAACACAGCAAAACAACACCAAATCTGAACAATTAAACGTTTCATTCAGAGGAGGTAACAACAAAACAACACCAAATCTGAACAATGATCAATGTTCTGTTGTTGTTGTTGTTGGCAATGCCTAGCAGAGGAGCTAACAGTAAGCTTGTCAAGAAGAAAGATATACTAAGCTGGTACACAAAGATGTATAGAACTACCAAAATAGTAAAGTTCAGTTAATACTCAAAACAAAGTGTCGTGAAACAAAATTCAGGCATCAAGCTCTGTTGATTCCAGAATCCAAGCAGGCAACCCGAAGAAATACTACGATTAGAATTTTAATTACCACAGTGGTAGAGTACTTCTTTGATTGAGGAGACAACATCAGCTCTCCAGAGTTGTACCGCTCAATATATAATGAGCGGCATATGCAGAGACCGAAGGAAAAAAATAAACATTACATTTCAAGCAAAGCAAATTTTGACTACCCTTCAAATTATGCATGGAATTGTAAGTTGCACGTGACCATTATATAACAAAAGCTAATTGGTAAGGACAAGAAAACTCACATGGTAGCTAGAACTTGAAGGCCATCCTCCCTCCAAGATAAAGTACACTAGAGTACCAGCTATCCTTCAAGAAATCCATGTATCAGATATGTATTCTAGATTTTGAGACTCACAAACTAAAAATAATTCAGGTAAAATTTATATGCTGTGCCAGTGGACAAAAAGAGTTTTCATTCAAATTTATTCAGTTGACAGAAACTCTAAAAACAATTCAGGTAAATACCCTATATTCTAGCTTTCTAAATCATGAAGGTGTCAGTGTTTCTCGGTTCCTTTTCATAACATAATGAAAACATTAATGGTGTATCATTCATCTCTCATGAATTAAAAGTCAGATGAAAATTCGATACAAGATAGGTGAAATCAAGCTATAGATGATGCCGCACTTGTAAAAATCAGACAAATACCTGGATTTCTTATGACTAATAGCCAAAGATTGTCAATTGTTCTATGAACTGAAATTTCAGAAAACAAAACCGCACCAATCATGAGTAATGCAGCGAAGGTACTGCAAAGACAGGAACTATCACTACTATTTGTTAAACTTCAATCAAAATAAAACATTGTCTGAATTAGGGTGATTTAGCATCTCGTGTGAATTAGGACGTGTAGTAGGGATTTGAAGCATCCAAACGGGGCTGGTATCAGGACTTTCTTGTGGTGTGATAGATATATATTGACTTGTCAGTAATACGAGAGAACAAACAAAACCACTGCAAATAGATTTGAAGAGTCAATACCTAGATTGATATCAGGACTTTCATGTGGTGTGATAGCTAAATATTGTATTATCCGCAAACGGAAATTTCAGCAATCAAAATGAGAAGAATCAGACACATGGGAAAAGAATCAAAACTACTAGAAAGAGAAAGAAAAAAAACAAAACAAGAACATATACCTATAGTTCTCAAAGAGGAGAAATAATTGCAAAGAGAAGTATATATCTGCAAAGTATCAATACGCATTAGAGGTATCATTATAACCGGATCGTAAAAATTACGAAGGGAGGAACCATATAACAAAAAAACTGAAGCATATATGTGGCTTTCTCACCTCTGGTGTTGAATAAGCTGTCATCCTTCGCCGCAGCCGTTGCTCACCACCGTCGCTGTGCACGAGCTACTTCCCCACGGGGGAAATCATTAGCGCATCAGGGAAGAGAGAGACGAAAGATCGCGCAGGTGCGTCTTCTGGATCGCGCCGACAAGGGAAATCCTTACGCTATCATTATGCGTCTTCTGGATAGCGCCGACAAGGGAAATCCTTACGCTATCATTATGCGTCTTCTGGATCGTGCTCAGGGGAAATCCTTACGCTGTCATTGTGCGTCTTTTGGATCGTTCTGACAGGGGAAATCCTTACGCTGTCATTGTTGGGATTTTTATGTGGTTTTCAATATTTATTATGATTATTTTTTATTTTATTTAATGTGGAATTATTTATATTATTGATGTAAGTGATAGGGAATATTTTGATGTGGAATTTAACTCAAGAAATTAATACTCAAGGTGCCGAGGACGACTGTGCTGGAATATGGTAGACATATTTATTAAGATCAAGTCTACTGGAATTTGATATGCATGTATTTGTTTAACCCGGGCACAGCACAGGGCGGAATAGCTGTGTTTGTTTTGCAGGATCGGCTTTGCAGGCTGTTGACCCACATGATCAGATTTGAATTGATCTCATAAACAGTTTGATCATGGCATGTGACTCATACATGTGTGCTTGGGACTAATATATTTTAGACTTGGCCTGTCTGATCGTGGTTAGTGACATGGTTCAGGAGTCTCATGGGATACCGGAAACAGGTGAGTCACTTTGGAACACCTGGAAGTGGAGTTTATAAATAGGTCCCTACCCTCTAGCCTCATTATGCATTGTAAGCGGCACCACAGATAAGGCAGATGAATAAAGAGTAGACCGAAAAGCCTCCATGGAATTAATCTAGGGTTTATGAAAACCCAACATTGGTATCAGAGCTAGATTTCTCCGTCTCCGTCTCTGTTTCGACAAGCAGGTGGAGGCGTGGAGGAGTACATCAGCCAAGAGGTGGCAATGGCGTGTGGGGAGGAGGATGAGGACGAGGCACAGGGGAGGAGTAGGAATGTAGGATGCGGCGACGAAATGAGTGAATAGCAAGTAGCCTAAGATAGCACCGTGTGCCGGATGGAAGGAGGAGTGGGGGAGTATGCTAGTGAGGAGGTCACAGCAGTGGCGTCTGGAGAGGAGGAGGTAGGGCAAGGCAGGTTTAGGATATGGCAGTGATGATACGATTTGTTAGGGATTTTAGTTTAGGGAAGATGGAAGACACGGAGAGGGAAGCAGAAGCCGTGCGGCTTACGGTAGGTATACGTGTCGGTGTGAATTATTGTATGAGAAGGAGAGAATGTACTATTTACCAATTTCTTGTAAGTAGTAGAGATTAGTACAAGAGATTGCTATGGGTGGCTGCAGCAAAGTGGAGATCGCATCGCTCAGAGGGAGACTGCGTGCCGATTTGACGTGATATTCTCGGCCACCCAATTACAGAATGGGCCGTTGAAACAAAAAAATGTTAAACAAGAAATCGTTCTTACAGTATTTTTATTCTAAAATTAGCTATTAATGTAGCTTAATGTACACTTACTCTTAAAGCGAATGATAACCGATTGAAACATTTTGTCCTGCTAGTCTGCTACCGCGCCACTTTTTTCACGAGCGCAACTATTTCCACAAATTATAGACCATATTCTTTTTGACTTTTGGTTTCTTCGAAAATCAAAACAAATAGAACAGATTTTGAAGCAGATTCTTTAAACGATTTCTCTAACCTAAAACCATATATATCATCTGTGTCGGTGTCTCTGTCGTCCACTACTATTTTGTAAAAGAGTAAAGTCCATTACCGGTCCTTAAACTTTTTATGCTGTGTCATCCCGGTCCATAAACTTTTAAAGTATGTCATCCCGGTCCTTAAACTTTCAAAGTGTGGCAATATCCTATGTAGTTGTAGCAGTGAACTTTTTATGCTGTGTCATCCCGGTCCATAGACTTTCAAAAGAAATTGCCACACTTTGAAAGTTTAAGGACCGGGATGACATACTTTAAAAGTTTATGGACCGGGATGACACAGCATAAAAAGTTTAAGTACCGGTAATGGACTTTACTCTTTGTAAAATATAGACAAAACCATTAATCGTAACCAACATAACTCAAAAGAAAAGCCGCTTCCCATTTATGACGCCAAAAGCCGCTTCCCATTTATGACATCTTGCTCTTTACCACACTTGAAATTGCCTCTTTGCGACATCCAAGGTCGTGTGAAAGAAAGTAGAACCCACTCAGGGGCGGAGCCACCGGGGAGGCTTCGTGAGGCTCTAGCCTACCCTTTGGTGGCCGAAGCCCCACACCCCTGAAAGCATCTAGGCTCCTAAAAATAGTTTTGATAATTAATGAATTTATGTGAATATGAGACTAATGTGTTTGATAAGTGTTTAAAAGGTTAAGTCCTTAAGTGGATAACAAGACGTATGCCAAGGATTAATGATAAGATCAAAAATAGCTCAAGACGAAGGTATACTTAGACTAGGATCCTCTTTTTATTTTTACCAGTCTTAGGAGAAAAGATGAAAAACCGGATTATAGGCTAAATATCGTACCATAAAGAGGGATCATGGCAAGTAGCTTGATAGCATAACTATTGTGCCATTTGGATCAAATAGGATCATGCATTCATTGAAAATCTGGTTTAAAAGTCAATTCTGTGCTCTGCCCGGAAAATCGGAAGTACCGGATTTTTAACGTCGGAACTACCACAGAGCGGAAGTTCTGCCATCCCGAGCGGTACTTCCGGCGCCTGGAAGCTCCGAAAATCCGAGCAGAACCTTTTTTCCAGAGAGCGCCAACTTTTGGTTCCGGCCCAAGCGGTACTACCGCAGAGCGGAAGTACCGGATTTATAACGGCGGTAATTCCGCGCCGACTTTCAAACGGCTAGTTCAGAGGCTCTGACATAGCCGTTCTGCCATGACAGAGCCAGAGCGGAAGTACCGGCCATTGGCCTGCAGTACTTCCGCTCGCCCTGATTTTTTCTGAATATTTCTCCCAACGGCTAGAATTGGTAGGTAGGGGTATAAATACCCGTACCACTGCTCAAGGACACAAGTTTAGAGATCTCATTGAACATCCTTGAGCATTGAGCATTCACTCCACACCTCATTTACTCCTTGTGCATCCATTTGAGGTGGTTGAGCCAAAAAGTGCATAGCATTCAATAGTTTGATTCTTTGGCACTTGTTTGCAATCAAGTGAAGCCGGTGGTTTGTTACTTTTGGTGTTTGCCAGCACCTAGACGACTTGGTGGAGGTGGACCGGTGATCTTCTCAAAGAAGTTTGTGAGAAGGCTCGGTGTGCGTGTGAAGGTTAGAGCTCACCTACCCGGAGCGGGGAAGAGCTACCACTAGTGGATTGGAGGTGCTTCGGCTTAATTCGTGGAGCCGGTCCAATTGGTTTAGGCAAACCTCAAAGTGGATTAGAGGAAACCGGCAAGTTTCCGAACACCACGGTAAAATATCGAGTGTACTTGTTTCCTCTCATAATTTCTTCTAGCTCTTATTCTTATTATGATCATTTATTTGAGATAGAGCTAGTATTGATACTCTACTTGACTAGAATTGTGTAGATATTAAGTGCTTTACACTCTTATTATATTAAAATTGTAGAGAATTAATTAAAAGATAAGAAAATTTAAAAACCTCCTATTCACTCCCCCTCTAGTCGGTTATCCTTGATCCTACAACCCCTCGGAGTGCGCCGAGCCGGAGGTGGCTGCGCCGAGACGCTGCGCGACGCTGAGAAGCGTTTGCACCAGTCGATGGTGGAGATGACCCGGATGGGCCACGCCGCCAGCCCCCACTTCACCTAGTGCCTTAGAGCAATGTCCAGACCTGGGCCAGCGCCGCGCTCACTGACACCTCCACCTACCTCGACTCCCTTGCCACCTACTTTGTGGGCAACGCCGACGTGGAAGCCGTCAAGAGGAGGGTGGTCGCCGTCACGTAGGCCACCAGCAATGCCCTCGCCATCGCCAACCAGCTCGACCCCGCAAATCCCCATAACTATCTCTGCATCATCCATGTCTGATGTCTCCTTCATGTCCATATATGGATTAATCACCACTAGATGCTTTCCTTGCTTCATGCTTTCTTTTCTTGTCTTTGTTTGCCTTCTTGTTAATCTCTAGTCACTGCTTTGTCTCATGCACTTGTGCTCCTCATATGCTGCATTGCTGCTGCTAGCAAATAGCACCAGCTAGGATACATACTCCTCAAACCGAGATAGACAGAGTATATGCATGTAAAGCTTTTGTTTGGCTGAATTACCGAAGTTTGGGGTAGTAATTACCCTAAATAATCATTACCTAATGGGCTAATGGCTAATGGTACATATAAGACTTGTGATGCATTGGTATCTGAATAAGAATGTACTAGGTACTACCAGTTAGGTGGTGCTGTATCTCTATCCAAAACTCCATTTCTAGCCTTCTAGTGTACTTGGAATCTACAAGAATGTACTAGGTACTACCAGGCAGAGTATATGTTTGTTGTTTATTGGTTCCATTGATTGGCTTAGTTCTTCAGTCTGTCATACCATACTATAGGATTGAACACACATTACAGTACACCCAATTAGACAATGGCGACTGACTGCATTCCAATGGAATACTCTGAATTTTATATTCCACGGCATGCATATGGGAATGCCTTTCTGAATCTCCGATCAATAATAGAGATCCCATTTATATCCCAAGGCATTCTTTTGGACGATCATTCTTTGACCAACCAATTTGAAACCACAATTTCTTCTAGTCCGCTAGTATTTGATAAAATTAGTATTTGATAATCGTTTAATTGATATTTTTTTATGAAGTGATGAAATTTACAATTTGTTCATAGATTTGCAATAATGAATAAGCGAAATCCTGGCTTGCTTACTGCGTTTGTCTCAATTTAGCCTAGTCATTTGAGCCCACCCTATATTTTTGTCCTGGCTTCGCTACCCACTGGGCAGTGGTACATGAGAATATCTTCAATGACATCGAGAAAAGAATATTTTCAATGACCCCATATGTCAAGCACTTAAGCATGTCGATGCCATGTCGGAGATTTTTTCTTTAAAAAAAACATGCCATGTTGGATTGAAGGTTGCCTGGACGAAGTAGTGGTTGTGAACAAGGAGATTGAGTCGCTTAACTAAGCGATAATAGTTTGAGGAGTAAAGTCCATTACCGGTCCTTAAACTTTTTATGCTGTGTCATCCCGGTCCATAAACTTTTAATGTATGTCATCCCGGTCCTTAAACTTTCAAAGTGTGGCAATATCCTATGTAGTTGTAGCAGTGAACTTTTTATGCTGTGTCATCCCGGTCCATAAACTTTCAAAAGAAATTGCCACACTTTGAAAGTTTAAGGACCAGGATGACATACTTTAAAAGTTTATGGACCGGGATGACACAGCATAAAAAGTTTAAGGTCCGGTAATGGACTTTACTCATAGTTTGAGCTAAAGCAGAGGACCGGACCTCGCGGTGCTTTTATTAGACAGTACTGAAGAACCAAAAATTCTCACAGATCGATATCTTTATCTCTACAATTTAAAAGAAAGAGTTAGAAGTGGTGGTTCATCTATCTCTTCTCCTTACTCCTCACCTCCTCCACACAACAAAATTGAGCTGACGGGTGGGCCACACTTGCCTCACGCTCTCCCTAATCCCCTCGCCGCAAGATCCTCCTGAGCTTGTGCATCGTCATGGCTGTTGCAAGGGTTCTTACTTCTCTCAATAAAAAATATATCACAAGTGCATATTTGCATGTTCCCCTCTAGCGCTACTGCCCACCTTCCCAACTCTGTCTCCTTCCATCGCCTTTGATGGATAACACCAGTCTAAGCTGTGCTCATGGTAACACCACCTCCTTTGTTATTTTCATTCATGTGGGCAAGGTAAAACAACAGCGTTACTCACGTTCGGTAGCTGTGGTGGCCTGTAGCGGCAGTGAGCATATCAAATTATGGCAACAAAAATCTGAACATGAGGAAGGCAGGCGAAAGCATAGATCCACCGCAGCACTGGTTCGAGATGTTGCAATCGATGATGTTGCACTCAAAAATGGTAGCCACTATTGTAGATCTATATCTACATGAAATGGTGCTACTTGATCCACACGTCGTGCAGAGTACACGAGGAAGCAGATTAGGGGAGGCTTGGCGGTTGTTAACTGTTGGGGTCGAGGTCGACATAGAGGTCATCGTGGGGGTCACCGGAGAGCGAGAGGGAGAAGCAACAGCTGAGGTTCATGTAGAGGCAAGTAGGCAGTTAGCGACAATGGTGCCCACAAACTCATGGTCGCCGGAGTTGGAGAAGCGGTATTAATGAAGGGGTGGTAGCCGAAGCCTACGAAGGATGGAGGCAACATTGGGTGGTAATTTGCAGTGGGGAGTGGATGCACTGGTGGCCAGGCAGTGTCGGGGATGGTCGATTTGTTGATGGTGTATAGGAGAAGGCGATGGTGAATTGGTGATTTGGTGGAGGCATATAGCAACAGTAATTGTTGGTGGCCATCAGCGAGGTCTGGCTTAGACATCGTCGGCACGGCAAAGGAGATGAAGTGAGCACCAGTGGTGAATAGCTAAAAGGGGCTCAAGCAAAACATCAGCAGTATGGTGGTCTGGGAAGAAAGTAGTAGTGGCTAGGGTTTTGGCTGTTTGCCTTCTCTGGCATTTTTGCTAATGGTCCCTTAAAGTTCTTTACTATTGCATAGTAGTTTTTCCACCTGTTGTCTTCTTTTGAACTGGCCCTTAGATAATCTATGTTAAATGAGAAAGGATCCTATGTCCTGTCACAGAGATCTGCATGTAGTAGTCCTTGCACGCCATATTATCCATTTCCCAATTTGTTCTCACAACAGGAGTTATATTTCATGTTTTAATCAAAAGAACTATTTTAACAGATAGATGGAGGAGGTAACATGAAGGACATGTTCATCATATCTATATAGAGAAAAAATCGCTTCCGTTTATTTTCAGGCTGGGTGTAGAATATGCGATATGATTCTTTTATTCCGTAACAACGGATGGGTATTTAACTAGTTACTTAAAAGAGCAAGTTAATGAGAGCTGAGTGATACATTCTTCACCACACACACGTGTATATTCAGTGGGAAAGCGTGTCCCCATACTCCATGGGGTACTGGATAAATCCAAAATTTATCCAGCTCTAAACCTAGTCTGTGTTTCAGTAGAGCGCACATACATGTGTGCATGTAGTGTGAGTGTGCATTCTCCGCTGTAATATAAAAAAACTACTAAAGATTTTTATTACTTATCACAACAACCATGTCCCCTCCCTCCCACAAATCCTTTTCCATGAGTGTCCACCATCCCCTCTATCTCTTAGCTTTTCAGTCGCAAACAGCGAATAAGGTTGCAATAGACGTACATGTCACTAGGTCAGCTTGTTCATCACCGTTGAGTAAGGCGACAATATGATCCAAATTTGGCCACATGTGACATGAGAATGTTGATGCCTGATCAAGAGCATGGTGTAAACCAGCAGCGGAGTCCAGTGCGGAGCTCAACCAGGCGCTACAGCGGAGCTCCGAGTGTAGCGCAAGTCAGGTCCATCGACATTAGCTTGTTGTGTTGGCTCATATAATTTTTTGGCACTGTTCATATTGATTTCTAAAAGCAGTTTTTCTATAATAAATGATTTTTCTACAGTACCTAGCTTTCAAACGGGGTTTCTTTTTAAGACGGGGTCTACTAGTCAATTGTAATACACACTGTAGTTACTTTATTTATATCAGTTAAAATCGCACACGAGTTTCTCTCTCTGTATGGCTCTCTACAAGCTATTAATATTTATAAGATAAAGCCAAAAACTATCAATAAAAGTCAATATAAACAGGCATTATCCATAGCAACACATAGGTATTAAACTAGTAAGAGAGAATGCATTGCAGTAGGGAGACTCTGAAGCATTCTCTTTTCATAAAATACACACCTTAAGTGGCTATTTTGCGTATGAAAATATTGTGAAACCGCGTGGAAGTGCAACTAGGAGCATCTGCTTCATGGCCCGACCTAGAACAACATTGTGGGAGATGCATAATATGTGTTGTGGTCAATCCTAGTTCTACCTATAGTGGTCAATTCATTTTGAGGCAGTTCGCTGAGTAAATTCATGATATCATTATCCTCAATAATGTTAGGATGATGTTTTATGGGAACTGGGATGTGATACACTACTTACCGGGAGAGCTTGAATGCTGGCTCTACAATGAAAAACAAATGTTCTAAGCAAATTGGGGACCTTGTTTGCAACCATGCGTTAATCCACTGCTAGCTGTACTGCTTTTAAGATCAGCATAATTCTCGGGAAAATTTTCTTCGTGATTTAGATTTTTAAAAAGCAGAGAAGCTTATTCAAGCTGCCCTTAGTTCCTGGTGGCTGTATCAGACTAGGGGCCTGTTCTTTTCCTTCGAAACTGGTGATTTTTTGCTTTTACTATAGTATCTAACTTTTAAATAGAGTATTTTCTCAAAACGGGGTCTACAAATTAAACGATGTACATGTTAAAAACCCAACATCTATGCCAGCCAAAATCACAAGTGAGTATTTCTCTCCATAATATATACCATAAATAACCAAAATTCAAAAATTTCAGCTAAAAACCAAAAGCCACATCCACAACCAAACAGGCCCTAGACCACTGGACCACGATGGGCAGCTCGCACGATCCATCTGAAGCCCAGTCCTGTTTTATTTAGGCTGCATCGGATAGCTTTTAACTATAGAGGCTTATTCCCTATGGTTTCTAAAATCAGTTTTTAACTTTTGCTAAAGTATTAACTTTCAAACGGATTATTTTTCAAAATATGATCTATAAGTTAATTATAGTACACGTTAAAATCCTAACAACTGTACCGACCAAAATCGCAAGCGAACATCTCTTTTCGTAATCTCTGTCACGAATAGCCCAAAGTTCAAAAATTTCAACCAAAAACCAAAAGCCATAGCTATAAACCAAAAAAAGAACAAATCCTATATCTGATACAAACAACACACATAATTTTAAGCTCAAGAAACCGGGAAAGACCGCACTTGCTCCATGACTACAAGAAGCCAGCATTCACCTCTCAGGCCTCAGCGGCAGTGCTTTCACATGAGTTTTCACAAGATGCTCTTGCTGACTGCGACCAGAAGGGTACTAACCAACTGACCCAATCATCATTCATCAGGAATGATTTAGGAGATACAGAAATAACGCATACCAATCCAAGAAATTAGCTCCACCGTATAACAGAATGAGAGCCTATTTATAGCCTTTTGGCTTTAACTTATAAATAGTAATAACTTATAATAGATAAATTTATAGAAAGAAATACCCGTATGTGATTTTTTACTGATATAAATAAAATCGTTGTAACATGTACTACAATTGACTAGTAGATCCCGCTTTAAAAAGACAATCTGTTTAAAAATTAGATACCGTAGAAAAATTATTTACTATAGAAAAATATCTTTTAAAAGCCGATACGAATAGAGACAGAATCTAACACCTCGACTCTAAAAAGAATTCCAAAAAGTGGAAGAAAACATTGATACATCCAATTTCCAGGCATAGCTTGCATGAGTTGGATCAAAAGTCCTTAAGCATATAACAAGTGTAACAGCAGCCTCAAGGCAAACAAAAATCAAGGGAGGAAATGAAACATAAAAAGAGGAAAAACTCGATAAAACCATGTATTATACTTACTCCTTACAATCAGTAAACTTCCTGGTAAAATATAAGATAGAAGCCTTAGAACTTACGAGACTAGAAAGAATACAGGGGAGCTCTAACTAGCACCGCTTATCTCAACTGTGTAGGGGAGCAGAGGAGACCTGAAGCATCGGCGCCGACCACGGCAAGCTCGCATATGGTACAAAGCTGCCCTTCGATGGAAGGAACAAACCGGGATCCACAGTACGGGCAGGAAACATCCTTTTGGCCACGGTAGATAGGAACATATGTCGCGCCGCAGACAACAAATGGATTCCTGTAGTCGTAGTTCAGCTCATAACTATCTTTCTTGCCATTGCACTGTTGCTGCACCTGTCGAGCCTTCTTTGCTTGCACTTCGTTAGGGTTGTTCTCAAGAAGCAGCCTTGCAAAGTGCTCTGCAGTAGCAAAATTCTTCTGCTTGTAACATAGAGCCATAGCATTTGCAAGCACAAGCCTCATATGAACCCTCTGAAGCTTGCAGTTAGTGAAGTAAGCCGCCAATTCCTGCTGACGGTTGACATCATCTTTCAATTCCTTTCTCTTGAGTTCCATCCTCAGACCAAGAACATATTCCCTCACTATCTCGATCAACTCCTTCACTTCATCAACTTCTCTCCGTGAGTCCACCACAATAACAGGGATGGTATGTAAGATGTTAAGGAACTGCCTCAGCGCTTCCGGGAACCTTCCCTCAGTTGTGGCTTTGTAAGCAGCCTTGAGTCTGTCTTCCATTTGTGAGAAGGTGAAAACAAGTGAAGGAGGGCCCCTCACATTAGGACTTGCAGACTCATTCCAACCTTTCTCAACAGCAACCGATATAACAGGAGCAGTTGCAAGGGCACGAAGATATGAATGACTGCCCATGTGCAGGTCGAGAAACAAGGGCTTCAGGGGAGCAAAGTTCTTGATACCCAATTGGCGGCTAAGCAACCTCATTGCAGTGTCGAAGTTCCCTGCTGCTGCATGCTCTCCAGCAAGAGAAGATTTCTGGGTCCAAATTTGGCTGACAGGCATGCCTGGTGTAGGAGCAACAAACACAGTGGAGCGAGCATTGCCAGCAGCTTTTGGGGTCTCTGTTTCAGGCGGTAGTTCCAGATCTTCAAGGTCCCAGCCACCTTCTTCGCCATCCTCCTGATTTGCTTCACCCTCCTCAGCATCAAAACCATCGCCACCATTTGCAATCACATCACTTGCATCAACAATTTCCAAGTCCTCATCACCCCAGTCAGCACCAGCAGCTTCATCATCTTCCTCAAGTTCTGCCCTCCCAGTAGCATCCAGTCCACCCTCAAAAATACCACGCATCACCCTCAGCAATGGCCAATCACCACTGGCTGAGATAGGTGCAGGTGGAATCAAAAGTGAGTGAGATTTTCCTTCGGGTAGAGAAGGAACATTTTCACCCAATTCAGCAGAAAACCTATCAGCAATTTCAGTGAGTCCATGAGTGGCAGCAGTAGCATAGGCAAGAGGTAGCTGTCCAGCATTTTCCAGGATCTCAACTCGTTTCCTAGCATCCCCAAGATACAATGCATTGTGGAACTGTCCCATCAAATTATTATTCTGTCCAGCAATTTTGCACATGAAGCCCACCTTGTCCATGTAACCAGTAATAAGATATAGAAAAGCAAGCCTCTCGAAATTCTTTGTCCGTTGGTATGCGTATTCCACAATACCAACATTTCCCTGCCTCAAAGCCTCAATTCCCAACCTGTACCAGTGATCTTTGTCATCAATCTCTTTTGCAGAAGCAACTGCAATTTGGATGTTACCACTTTCAAGAGCCAGATTAAATCTGGTCTTCTCATCTTTCACAAAGTGGAGAGCAACTTCTGGAAACCCTTTCTGTTGTAAATAAGAAATCACAGACTGCCCACACAGCTGGGAGTTCTTAATCATACTCATAACATGATCATAGCGTTTCCTGAGAAGGGCGAGCTTGAAAATGTATTCAGAAGCATCAACTGTCACCAGCTTGTTCTTTCCATCACGATCTAGACAGAAAATGTTGTTCCCAATAACCCTTGTTATGTAAATAGGAACGTCAAGGGTTTTTATGATCCCACTATCTCCATTGGGAAGACAGTACTTGATATGGTTCAATGTAGTGTAAATGAACACGCCGTTCTCATCCCAGGCACCACTCTTCACACGGATGGTTTCGTGCAGTGTACAGCGATGGACAAGCTTCTTACTAGCTATAACTACTGCATGCTTGCTCAGCAGTGCAACAGATTCCATATCGCTGGACCAAACTACATATTTAACAGCAGGTGCCTGGAGTTCACCAAGAACTAGCCTTTGCTGTAGATCAAAGATGGTCACTCGGTCTTCGGCTTTGCACAGCAAGTTCCCAGTCCCAGCATAATAGATTGCATCAGTCACAATAGGAAGAGGGCTTTTCTTCACAATTTCATTCTTAAGATTCTTCACCAAAACTTGATTGCTACTCCTCTCAAGGACTGCAAACCTGTTGCGTGCCACAAAAACAGCCGAACCACCAGCTCCCTTCTTTGCCTCTTGCAAATAATCAGCTCTGCCAGCAGAGTCCTTAGGAACTATGTAGAGTTCATATGAGCCCCCATCCACATCAGAGCAAATCAAGACAGCATTTTCGGTTGGACTATAGGATAGTGTCCTGGGTGACTGGTTCAAGCTGACTGACCCAGGTCTTCTTATTGGAGCCACCTGAACATCCTTCTGGGTGGAGTATTCAAAGAACCGGAGAAACCGGTCCTTCACATAAAACACGGTATCACCACTCACACAGAAAGCTGGGCGTTCCCTCTCCAATTTAAACACAATCATGCCGCTGTCATGACCAGCAGCAAGAAGATTCATCTCGGGGTGAGCAGCAAGAATCCAGAAACGGTCATGCTCCCGCCTAAATGTCTGAATACCAGTTCGCTTTGTAGCATCCCAAATGCGAATGCTCTTGTCTTCTGAGTTGGACACAATGATGTCTTGCTTCGCATGGAACATCACACATGACACATTATTCATGTGGCCCCTCAAAGTATCAACTTCCCAAGCCTTGGTATCTGTCCATAAATAGCACATTCAGATTATTTTACTTCAATAATCAGAATGCAAAAATGAGTGCTATATCGACCTCCAATAGCCATTTTCCATGCAATCATTAAGATTTAAACCAAAAAAATTGATTTAATAATTGTGAAACATGTTTATTGCATTTAGCTAGTTTTGTTCAGATCTACCAATAAGCAAAAAAAGAGTGCTATACTGGACCTCCAATGGGCATTTTACATGCAATCATTAACATTTAAACCAAGCACAGTAATTTAATAATTATAAAACATGCTTCTTGCATTCAGTTAGTTTTGATGACAAGTTACTTCATGTTATTTTATACATATTGCGGAGTACGTTATGGACTGATTTTAGGAGAGGGTAGCTAGGGTAGGAATTGAAGAATTAGCAATAGATAGATGGGAATTAGCAGGAACACAGAGAGTAAACAACTGGATGCACTCTTATATAGATGGCATCCAACTCCTAACAACCAAGCTAACCAAATAGTAAAGATAAAATAGAATCCTAACAAAAGGTAACTAATCTTAACAACAAGGAAACTAATGATAAGAGGATCAACTAGCCTGATCCTGATCAGCGAGCCTTCTATGCGCCATGCATGGCCCATGGCCATGACATTTCTCCCCTCCTTGGAAGACAACTCATCCTCGAGCCAGCATGCAGCAGCTGGTACCTCCTTTCATACGCTTAGGCCAAGCTCATGGCCATCTGGAGGTCCTGCGGATTCTTCAACTCCACATCAATGTGGATGAGGTATGACAGCTTCGCCATGAACAGTTGCACTTCTTGTCGCGGAGTAAGGGCATCCATGCGACAGAGCAGTGCCACGAATTTCTCCTGGAACTCCTCCGCCAGTCCCATCATGTGTAGGTCAGCGAGCTCTCCCGACGAGTTGCTTCGTATTGGAGGTCCAAAGCGAAGATGCACGCGATCCTTGATGCGTGCCCAGGTCAGCACACCTTCATCGCGTTCCAGCCGGTAGTGTTGTTTTCGCCTCCGGGTTCCCCTTGCCGGAGATGATGAAGACAAGTACACAACACGCACATAAGCACAAAGAGCACAGGATGAACACAAGTATCTTTGGTGCTTCCGAACTGCACACCTTTTCTGATTCATTTCTTCTCCTTTTATAGCAAATACAAAAGACCCTTCTAACTTCCCACTAACTTCAGTTTTTTCATGTATTAAACTACTTGAAAACTGCTGCATTAAACTACTAATTGCTGCATGCTAGAAACTGCTGCATGCTACTAATTCCAGAGGACTGCATGCGACTAAAAATAGCAAATGCTCAAGATTAAATCCAACAATTTCCCCTCTAATCTTGAGCTTGCTAAACTCATGCTTTGGCTAATCCAAACAAACATGCGTGCTCTCAACTCCTGGCTGGCGATCCGCTCACTACACACTCCAGATCCTGCCACTACGCCATGCAGCTCGCACTAAACCAGTTTGGACTAAGCTTATTACATGCATTGCTGACACACTGCTAACTAATGCAAAACAAGATTAAACTGACAATTTGATACCAATCACCTCCTCGTCGGTCTTCAAAGTAGCGTTGGCTCATCGTCGGCGTCCGCCATAATGAGATGCGCCTCATTCTCCTTCTTCGACTCATAGCATTTCTTCTCCCAAGAATAGTGCCCGTACTCTTGGCAGTTATAGCAACGCACCTTCGCCTTGTCAAAGGTGCTCTTCTTCTTGCCGAAGCCGTAGCCGCCTTCCTTGTTCTTGGCTCTGGACTCCCATTGGGCGCGGGTGAGCAGCAGGTGCTCACCTTTCTCCTCATCAACCATGTGGCGCTCCTCGAACGCCCTTAGCCGTCCGAACACTTCTTCGACCGACATCACATCCAAGTCCTCATGGTTCTCGAGGGTGCAAACGATCGGTAGAAACTTCGGTGTCAAGACCCGAAGCACCTTATCCACCACACAAGAGTCTTCAACCCTCTCTCCCAGCGTCCGCATCTTGCTAAGAGCGAGGGTGACCCTCATGGCAAAAGCATCAATTGACTCACCTTCACGCATATGAAGATTGTCAAATTCTTTCTTGGCAGTTTGGAGCTTGGCCCTCGTCACGCGCTCAACTCCAACGTACATAGACTTGAGAGTCGCCCATGCCTCCTTCGCCGTCCTCTTGCCATTAAGAGCAAGAAGGGTCTCCTCGCTAACACCATGGTAGATGGCCGCAAGTGCCTTCTTGTCTTGGCGCCTCTCGACGCCGTCTTCTTCAACGGCATCCCACACTCCTTGCGCCTCCATGTACACTTGCATCTTCATTGACCATGCAGCATAATTGCTACTAGTCAACAACGGGTACTGGAGCATGACGCTCTCCTCCTTTCCGACTCGCGCCAACGGCCTAACGCGAGCCACATGCATGCCGCCGCTGGCCACCTCCTCTAGGCCACCGGCGATACGCCTCGACAACGACGGAGACACCGATCTTGCCATCCTCGCCATCACAACACCGGCTCTGATACCAAATGTTGTTTTCGCCTCCGGGTTCCCCTTGCCGGAGATGATGAAGACAAGTACACAACACGCACATAAGCACAAAGAGCACAGGATGAACACAAGTATCTTTGGTGCTTCCGAACTGCACACCTTTTCTGATTCATTTCTTCTCCTTTTATAGCAAATACAAAAGACCCTTCTAACTTCCCACTAACTTCAGTTTTTTCATGTATTAAACTACTTGAAAACTGTTGCATTAAACTACTAATTGCTGCATGCTAGAAACTGTTGCATGCTACTAATTCCAGAGGACTGCATGCGACTAAAAATAGCAAATGCTCAAGATTAAATCCAACAGGTAGTACCATTGTTGGGCCACCCCTATCATGTACTACGACGCCAGCCAAACCTTCTCCTCCATGGTGTGTTGGACATGAAAAAATCGTTCGCAATGATTTAGCCAGCCCAAAAGGTCCTCCTTCCCATCATAGGTAGGGAACTTGAGCTTGTGGTAGTGCAGCGCCCTTGCGGCCTCAATGACTGACCTCGGTGGTGGCGGCGGCCGTGGTGGGAGTGGAAGCAGTAAAGATGACAAGGGTGGCAGACCGATGACCTTGCCCCCTGCGTTCTCTCCTGGTGCTGCCTCCAAGGATGGTGGTTGCGCCGGCTTGGGCAGCAGCCCTGTCGACACATTTCTAGCGAAGTTGAGGACTAGTTTCTTCTAGCAACAGCCCTGTCGACACATTTCCACCGAAGTTGAGGACCGGTTTCTTCTCCAAAACCGTGATCCTCACCTCCTAGAATGTTAGCTTGGCAGCCACATCAGCATCCTCCAAGGTAGTGAGGCACACGCCCTGCGCCTTCACCTGGTCAGTCACCTTGGTGCACATTGTGGTCGCCTTCTGCTCCCAGGTAGTTATGTGCTACTCATGGTTGGCAGCAGCTTGCTGCTGCATGTCCGCCACGGTTGCGTTCGTGTCGTCGATCTACTTGGCCATCGCCTCTAGTTGGCCGGTCATGGTCTTCATCTACTCGGTCATTGCCTTCATTTGTGCCACAAGTTGCACCATGGTCATCTAGTTTGTGCTGTCAGAAGCCATGGCAGCAAGTGCCAAGATCAACCGCTCTAATACCAAGTTGTTATGGACTGATTTAAGGACAAGGTAGCTGGGTAGGAATTGAAGAATTAGCAATAGATAGATGGGGATTAGCAAGAAGACAGAGGGAGATAGAGCCCTACGGCAGGGAGAACAGAGAAGAGATGTGAGGAAGATACTTTGATTAATCCTTGCTTAACTCAATAAACAACCGGATGCTCTCTTATATAGATGACATCTAACTCCTAACAACCAAGCTAACCCAATAGTAAAGATAAGATAGAAGGTCTATTCTTTTCAGCTTCTAAAAGCTGTTTTTTGGCTTTTCTACAATAACTAACTTTTAAACGGAGTATCTTTTCTACTAGTTAATTGTAGTACATACTGTACCGACTTCATTTATATCAGCAAAAACTGCACGTGAGATTCTATTGCTCTGTAATCTCTCGCACGAACAGCCCAAAAGCCATAAGACGCAGACAAAAGCCATAAGCTTCAGCCAAAAAGAACAAGTCCAGAATCCTAACAAAAGGTAACTAATCTTAACACGAAGGAAACTAATGATAAAAGGAACAACTAGCCTAATTCTGATCTACTAGCCTTCCATGCGCCATGCATGGCCCATGGCCTTGACAGTAAGTGATATAAAGTAATTTTGTAAACGTAAGATCAATTAAACATAATGAAAAGCAATAATGATAAAATCACACATTGTTTTGTAACTGTCATATGAAAGAATGAAGCCATACAAACATAAATATGCAAGTTGTTATTCTTGTTCAGCTATGCAAAAGGTTTATTAAAAAAATAAAAAAGTTCAGGAAGTAATTGCAGTGTTACCGTTCATTCTCCACAGCTTCACTTGCCGGTCATCTGCCCCAGAAACAATCAGTGGCAATGTGGGGTGAAATGAGGCCCAGTTGACCCCACGGTCATGTCCTTCCAACACATATTTCACAACCGCATCAACACCTCCAAACAGATCTGTGTTCATCTGGGTGAGACGCAGGATGTCATCTGCAGGTGACACCGTCTTCTTCCTCAGAGCACCAATATCCCAGACACGAACAGTCTGATCCAGCGATGCTGACACAACCAGGTCCTCCTTGGGGTGGAAAGATGCGCACATGACATAGTGGTTATGCCCAGTCAGCACAGCCACACAGGTTCGTGACTGCCAGTTCCAGATTCGGATTGTCTGGTCATCACTAGCACTTACGATCCATGGGTACTCATGGTGGAATTGCACGGTACGAATATAGTCAAGATGCCCATGAAGCGTGAAGAGGCAGCGATGTGTCTTGTAATTCCACACCTTAATCTTGTAATCATCACCTGCATGCATCACAGGAAATATCATCTTAGAAGAAATCATAAGTTCAATTTTTTCAAGTCCCAACCCTATGACTCACTATTTAGCCAGCAATACTAATAGATGCACCAGGGTGTGCCCTAGTGTCATCAGTCTCGCGATTCCATCATTGTTTGGTGCATGCGAATGAGAATGTATTGGCTCATTTCACCTCCTATTCTACCTCTTGTTTCAACGGATTCCAAAATCCATGGTGATTCCAGTCACGAGTGAAAACGAAACAGCATCTGAAGGCTTCAAACTAATAATTTATCAAACAGCTCATCATAAGCCGAGATCATAAAGCAAACGCCAGATCTGACCAACCCATCCTACCAACCAGGATTCCCTAACCACCACCACTCCACATCAGACACGATCTAATCTAAGAAAACTTACAAACATGTCTAGTCTAGGTATCCGCTATAACACCATCGACGGATCACGCAGACATCTAACGGATCGAAACTTGCGCACACATCTCCAATCCGAGGAAGAATCGGACCAAACGCGCAACACACCGCAACAACCACGCCCGCGAATGGCAAATCACACACCACACGATCGAGCCGGGCGAGATCTAGCAGATATACCTCCGGAGACGAAGAGGGGCTGGGTGGCGTGGAAGTGGACGCCGCGGACAGGGCCGTCGTGCTCGTCGAAGCGGTCAAGGAGGGTGCCCATGCGGTAGTCCCACATCTGGATCACCCCGCTGTGGAGGCTCGCCAGGATCCATGGCCGCCGCGGGTGAAAGGTCAGGCCCTTCACCCGGTTGCTCTTCGTCTCGAACTTGGTCAGCATCTTCCCCGCCCCGACTCGTCGTCCACGGCGGCGGCGAATCCCGAGCCCCTGGCCCTAGCTGCGGAGGGGAGCGAAGGAGAGGGGCCGGTGGATCTGAGGAGGGGGAGGGGAGATCGAGAGAATGGCGATGGGTGGAGAGGAGGAAGGTGTTTTAGATCTCGGGGAAGGTGGGTCTGGGTTTCGGACGCGGTGGTGAGATGGTGCGAGGCACATAGGCCGTTGGATGTTGTTGCGCGGCGATCTGGTCCGTTGGAACGGTGCGCCGGGTTGCCAGTGGGGCGCTCGCTTGCTGTGACGCCGAGGGTGTTACATTTGACCTCATAGCTAAATATTTAAATTCTAACTATTTATAAGAACTAATATGTAGAGAAAAATAGTTGTATGTGATTTTAACTGGTACAACTAAACTCAATATACTTTTTACTATAATTTTTTTATTGACTCCATTTTGAAAAAACATAAAGTTTAAAAGTTAGTTACTGTAGACAGTATGAGTATAAGCCACGAATAAACTAAAACAACCCATCCATAGTTTTCCTTGAACGAGCAAACGAGATAACTTTTTTGTTGTCTTTGTTTATCGGAATAATCTTTTTGAAGTGACTTATCGACATATCAATGTTCGGTTCGTTCACACATGTGCTCGCTCTAGAATAAAAAAACCATCAGATATAGTCGGAAAAACCCACCTAAATTAAATTGTAACTTTGAGTAAGAAAGCACGGTGTGCCGCCATGTTGGTGAGAGAGAAAATATTATTAATGTGTAGTTTTGATTTATGTGTGTTTATAAGGTACTTGATTGAAAACCCTTCTCTAGCCAACTCTTCTCTTTTGCAATAGAAGAAGGCTAAATTGTTGCTCATTGACACAAGATGTTTTTTCTAACTTGTATATCTTTACAATGTTACTCAGCAATTTAGTACTTTGATGACAGAGGTGTTGGGCTTATCCATATTATCCCAAGAGATGTTTATTAGACAATGGAATGCATCCTTAATTCTTAGAGAACTAGAAGGATACCATGCACGTTGCAATGGAAATTTTTAGAAATCAATTTTATTGGTTGTATCGTTTGAACAAATTAAAGTGAAACATGGTAGAGCCTAAAAATGTTGGAAGACAATGCAAATGAGGTACACCTATAGCACTCAATTTTCATCTAAAGGGCGTGAACAATAGGAGTGATATGGCTACATGAGGAAAAAGATAAATAGCATCGATTGTAGTTAATGAGAATTACTTGTTTAATCTATATAGATGTGTACTTTTCTCATGGTTGCCAGGTAAAGTTAAATGAGCATATACAAAAAATGCAAATTGATAACAATCAAGATGTGAACATGCAAAAAAAATTAATTTCATGAAAGTACAAACAAAAACATTTTTGATACAATTGTCTATCTGGTTTGTCTTAAAGCAATATACACCCTAGCTCAACCCGAATTAATGAAAATATTGTTCACTTGACATTTAAGATTTAATTTCATTGTATATTCCTAATCAATAGTGTGTCAATTTCTACTTTTTTAAAATCATACAGAAAGACTTAGAAACAAATTAAGGAAATTAAAACTAGCCATTAATAACACCTTATGGAAAAATAGGGTTGAGGGGCAGAGCCACCTCTCGATGACCTTGGACGGCTGCCCGGGCTCCTCGGTGAGCAGCCTTGTTGAGTTCCATTGAACTCAAGCCAACCTTCTGCCGCATGATGGCTGGCTTTACTTGGGTTCCTGCACTATGACCGGCTCTGCCCGAGCTCCCGCCGTCGGCTGGCTCCGCCACTAATAGGGTTGGCTTATTGGCTACACTCACACGACACCTGGATGGTTAGGGTGTATGCTCATGGAAAGAGAGGTCGCTAGTCAGACCCTTGACTCTTGCAGAATTATTGTGTGTGGCGAGTAGGGAGTCTCATAAATTGGACAAGTAGGGTGCACACCTTCGTAAAACCAAGTATTTGGTGTCTCAGAAAGGTGTATTGGCCTCGAATCATTTTAATTAACAGAAATTTGGATCATATAGATTATCTAAAATATGAAACAGGCAAATTGTTGTTCTCCAAGCATTTGCAGGAAACTCATCTCGTAGATGCCTGTATCCGCCACTCGATTGCACAACAAGTGCATGTAGATCATCAAGTCGTTATGCGCGATGTCCGTTGGCTAGAACACGAGGGTGTGTGGCGGATGTCAAACTCAACGACGACATGACAGCTTTGATCACTCCTCTCCAACAGGGTTCGTTGGCCACCACCATGGCATCCGCGAGGTCGGCGGCTCAGTGGTGGGTGACGAAGGTAGCATGGTGACACCATGGCCGAGAGTCGAGTTATGTTTTAGTGGACGAGGCTTGTGATTGAGTTGTGTTTTGATGGCAACCGATGAGTGCATCATGGGGGTAGAGGGGTATGCCAAAGGTGCAACAAAGAGACATTTGTACTGATTTTTTATGATGGTTTTTGGCTGAAAATAAATAGTAGTAACTCAAAGAAGTGACTTTTATAGGCATGCGGTGGAAAAAGTGAGTGAGAGAGAGAGAGAGAGATGTGTCCACGTGACGGGAGCGAGAGTAGCGAGATACGTGATGCACTCATAACCCCTTGCCTTATCTCCAGAGCAAGATGGTAGTAAGAGGAGTGGAGAAGCCGCTTCAAAAAGCGGGGTGTTCATATTGGCTTTTGGCTTTTCTAAGCAGAAGCCAATACAAACAATGCATGCGTCCATAAGGATGGGTTCTCGCAATGCTAGAAATTGTCAACTCAAAACAGGAGGTGAACACACACCATTCGGGGCAAAGTGTTGTATGGATAGTTTATCCCTTCTTCTTCTTCTTTTTTAGACAAACATTTATCCCTTCCAGTACCAATGAACAGATCTCACAGTACTCAGGGGCTTTTGTATTGGTTTTTGTTGATGGCTTTTGACTGTGACTTATGACTTCTAACTGAAAATGAATAATAATGGTTGAAAGAAGTGGTTTTAAAAAGGAAGGGGCGAGTGGTGAAAAAAGTGAGAGAAAGATGTGTGTGTGTGTGTGACGGGATCAAGAGGAGTGGGGTGCGTGATGCACCCGTGACCCCTTGCCTTATCCCGGACCGAGACGGTAGTGAGAGGAGTGAATAATCAGTTTTGAGAAGTCGGGTGTTCATATTAGCTTTTGTTTTTCTAAGAAGAAGTCAATACGAATAGGACCTCAATAAGATAGCTTGAGAAGAATGATATTGATGAGGACATTACTTCCATGCATACAACCAATAGATCTAAACCTATGCATTTACAAGGTCCAATCACAAGAGCTCGTGCACGTCAATTGAACTATTAGGTAACGTCGTTTCTAAGAGTGCATTTATTTCTAATAAGAATATGCTTCTACCTAATGCATGTGATGTTATTTTAATCAGGAACTTAGGTGCTGATCATGAAGACAAACATGTGCAATTCAATTCGGCCTCTAGAGATAATACCAACTTCAAACAAGCATGACTTTCACATACGGACTCCGTCTGATCTCTATGAGTACTTGATGAAAAGCTTATCTCGTCCTCTTTCCAACGGATTTAGCCTTACCTCCAAATTCCTTCTGAGCATGACGCAATCTGTAAAACAGTCTGCTACTATCTCTGATTCTGAACTGGGCTGGTGTTGCGCCACCTCCACTTGGGCCCACGGCCTTGTAATCCTAAGGGTGTGCGCCCACCCCCTTGGCCACCACCCTTTAGCCATCATCCTCATATAGTGTCATGTGTGCTACACTTTAGGGTTGAGTTTTCGTTTAGTTAGTTTCTCCATTGTGAAAGCTCTTATTCTTCGCTTGTGTCGACTAGATCAACCGTAAAGGACATCTGTGGAATCCCACATTTTGAACTCAATCATATATTTGCAATTCAGATCACTTGTTACTTTATTATTACTTGTTCTTCGATTGCTTGCAGGAATTGTTCCTCATGACCAGGTTAATCGGGTCTTTGGCATGATTGATAATGACTTGGTGATTAGTTCAGCGATTGCTTGGTTCATACATGCTATGTTCATAGCCTAGATCATGAGAGTTGATCATTGCCCAATTGGAATTATCCTTCTCATTGAAAGATCGGGACAACATTAGTTTATCAGATATGGTATCATGTCTTCTCTTTAGTAAGTTAGGGAATCCAAATTCAATAGGCGAGTACTGACCAGAAGAAGCGTTATAAACATACGTGAGGAGGTGTACCTTTTGCTTTCTAGCTAAAAAGCAACTGCAGTTGATAGCCATAGCTTTTCCCTGAAAGGTCATTTGGCAATCTGACTTTTTGTTTAGGCTAGCTAGCTGCTTCATCTGTGGATGAACGTTGAAATGCCTTAAGTAATCTTGATGGCAAACCAAACAGGCGGCAACTTTTATACGATGGCATTTGGTGGGTAATACCTACCAACTTTTCAGTTGTAATGTCCTAACTTCAACCCACCAAAAGACAGTAAAGCATCACTCCCTCAGTTTTTAGCTTTTAGTTCATTTTCCTAAAAACTGTTTTCAAGCTAACATGTTTAGGGGCTTCTAGCTTTTTGGAAGCAAAAATCAACTTTAAGCTCCCCTCCCCCCAAACAGGGCCATATGCTATTCCATCCCTTATGCACTTTCCTCTCTAGAGTTTAGACAGTCCAATTCTATGGCCTGGCCTTGGCCAACCCAAACCCATGAACTTGATCCCTAAACCCCACTGGAGTTTCGTCAGAGACAGGGATAGAGGTGGGTGGCGCACCAATTGTGACAGATCCAAAGTGAGAAATTCGATTGATGTCCTTATAAAATGTCAATTGATGGATAGAAATATGTAAACATTAAAACACAATCATGAAATAACAAAAACATGGAAGAAGACACACAACAACTTGTCAATGTAGCCAAGCCGAGAATTCCTAACAAACTCCGTTATTTTCAAGGCGGCTAGGACTGATGCTCTTTACTCAAGTAAGGCTAGCAATCTTAAGCTAGCATGACTACACGAGTGAGGAAGAAAACAATACAGGTGGTTTTTTTTGGACTTATAGCTTAGCTTTTTATAATAAATAGCTTTCAAACGGAGTGTCTTTTTAAGACGGAGTCTACAAATCGATTGTAGTAGACACTATCCCGGCTTCAACTATATAAGCCAAAATCACACTGAGTATCTTTCTCCATACTCACTCTCACAAACAATCGGAATTTAAAAATTCAAGCCAAAAGTCATAAGTCACAGTCTAAAAGAACCCATAAGAAATTGTTAGAACAAGGTATAAGTAAGAAGGTTTGGTAGGCCCATCACCCCACTAAAACCCTAAACGCACAGCCGTTCGATCGAATCAAGTCGCGAAATCAACTGATGCAGAATGGCTCTTTTTTTATGCAGAGATTGAGGGGAAAGAAACTCGGTACACGATCATCGATGAGGTTAAGGCTCGCGGTTCTCTCTCCGTAGCTTCCATACTCTTTGATGTTTTTTCTCCTGCTGCCACCTGAAACGTCTATTTCACCAGCGGCCAGACTGACACCAATGTTCTCTTATGCCTTGTCTCTAAAGCTACAGTGCAAACCAAGTTGCCAACATAATATGATCCTAGACGAAATACTTGACTTATGTATGAAGTACATTCTGATTATGTGGTGGAGGCGTCGAGCAAATCGAATTATGTTAAGCTAAAAGAATGATTTGCACAAGTACCTCCATATTCTATTTCATCTAGATAAATGATGTGGGTAGTGTGATTACTGAAACTGCTTGACATTGCCCTAGTTAAACTGTACTGCTGTGTTTCATGAGAGAATACTAACCCTGCTAAGCTATTGATATTTTTTTTTTGAAGAGCAGACTCAAATAGCAAAATCCTCAAGTTTTTGGATTATATGAATTAGCAGTATTAATGGAATAGTATGAACTGTACATAAATTCTCGTATAGCAGCTGAAGTAAGAGCTAGTGGTTTCCTTGCTTGGCATGTGTAAGCTACCCTGATCAAGTAATTCTATCAGATATTGTTATACAAATCATACAAGCCTTAGCAGTTCGCAGTAGTTACTACATGAAATTTTTTTTGTGTAGGGACTACAGATACTTGTCTTTTTTGTAAACTGTAAAATTTCTTGAATGTGATTCTTCTCCCAATCAATAAGGAAATTATCAGATATTGAAGAAGATTACTGTGGCCATTAATATGTGTTGACAGGATATTAGAAGGGAGTTAAAGATTGAGCCGTTTGTGATCATTGAATCAGCACCGACGGAAGATGAAGTTGTGCAAATAGCCACAGTAAGTTAACTTTTTTCGCAGAATGTAATCTAACAGTTATTATTTTTTGATATTTTGAGCACTTCACAAATATTGTTTTGCTTTAGGTAAATGAAACCTGCCCAAAATGCTGCAATCCTAAACTTGAATATTACACCAAGCAGTTTAGTTATTGATCCTTCAGCATCTGATGATCGATTAGTTTTTGATTTTCTTTCTTCTAGTTCTGAATCTTCACTACCTTCTGCACATGTAATTACAGCTACGGTCAGCGGACGAGGGACAGACCGTCTTCTACGAGTCCAGAATGCAGGCACAAGTTCGCGGTCAACACCTAAGCAAGATCTTTCCAATCACTTTGCAAATACGTTCCAAAAATGCCCTTGCTTTGGCTTGACAAGTGATGTTGAAATAATTGCAGCGTTTTTGCCCATATTCTACGAATGTCCTGGGATGTTCTAATCCATGCTCTGTGCCAGCTCTTTTTGACGGAACCTGTCTGTAATGGGAAAAATTGTAGATTTACCCCAGTGTTGAGTGGCTTTGTAGATTTGCCTCAGTGATATCTCAATGACATGTGGGTCCAGGATCCACATGTCATTGAGACAACTGGGGCAAATCTACAAAGTGCACTTTTTTAAGTGGGGCAAATCTACAAAAGCCCCGTCTGTAATGGGGCTAGTTCATATCCCAACTAGTATGTATTTTATTTGAATGTGCCCATAACCAAAGTATCAAGTGTTCCTGCTTTCTAAAGGTGTTTGACCTGAAAGCTGCATTTAGCTTATGCTACAGTAATTAGATTTAAAATGGTGTGTTTTTAAGACGGGTTAAAGGGAAGATTATAGTAAACAAATATACTGAGTTCAGCTGTACTGGTCAAAATCGTATATGACTATTTTTCTCTTTATACTGTCTCTTGTGAACAGCCATAATTTAAAATTTTAAGTCATAAACTATAAACCACAGCTTAAACAAAAATCGTACGAAATGGCTACTAGCTGACATAAGTAACTTTGTGTGAGTTTGGCTATAAAAATAAGAAAGGAGTCGAAAAGGGTCGTAACTTGGGATGTACGCCGTCAGCACTACAGTTCGAGGCACGCTATGTTTCCTGGTTCCAACTATTCCATGGAACTCAGGCAAATTCCACCGAGTATCAGCTCTACTGTGCCTGCTTCCAGATTAATACATTTCTAGGCGGAAAATTTTATGTAATAACACCAGCCCAACTCTACTCTACATTATAATATTTGTCGACAGTTAAAATCGATGGATAGACGACGAGTTCAGAATGAGACATCAGAGATTGGTAGATCTCGAGCTCCCTAGTTCGGTGAAAATATACTTCATGCATGGAGCAACGAGCAAAGCTGATACTAGTTGTTAAAAAAAATTAGGCTGATAGTAACCACAAGAAAATTAGAGCATTGCCATTTGACCATATTTATAACCAGTGAATGTTATTGCGAACAGTTCTGAGTACAGGGAAACCTGCAGGCTGCCAGCTTAATGAACTCCATTCCCAATTATATGCCATAATGATAAATTTCTGAGACCATCTACATCTTCAAGGGTTGTATTCTGAATACAGAAACCTTGACCAATCTTGGGCACCCAAGGCCGACGATGGGACACAAGAAAAGGAAAACAAAAAACAGCGCTCCTAGGTGACTCATGCCAATTTATGGTCAAGGGTGTTTCACTGATGATGACATGGCAATTGTTTGAAAACAAGGTAACAGCAAAACTGTACTCGGCTCCCCGAGATGTAGGAACAACCTCAATAAGAAGAGCCCATGCCTCTCTTTCATCTGCAAAATTGATAATAACGAGATGAAACAGCATTACACGAGAGATTTTAACTGCACATAGAACTAGTATACTTACATGTACAAGATCTACATCGCGCGAGCACCTTGTAAACTGTTTGGTTTGGTTACTTCAAATGAATCAACCCCGATATAACTGACTGCTATGTTTCAGATTTCGTTGGGTGATCATCCTTCAATCCTTTGGTGAGCAAATCGTAATTGATGGATGCAAGTTGTGATAGATTCTGCGGTGAAAAGTTAGAAGAATGATGTGTGGAATATAGGCACAAAAGGGCTAATAATAAAAGTTTTTGAATGTTCTTTTACGGACTGATATTGTCTTTGAAACCAGATCATCGCAAACACAATGACAGGTACAAATAGTATTTGCATTGTTGGATCACTAGAGATTAATAACTTGGGTCATCTGTGTACATTTAATAATTTAATGTCCAAATCAATTTTCTAGTTTTGATAGAACTTAACTTCTAGGTGCTATTGTCCTATGAAAAATCCACTGTGTTACCGTGAAATAATTGTGCCACACCTATGAAAAATCTACTGTGTTACCGTGAAATAATTGTGCCACACTCAATTGGATAATCGAACTAACGTTTAAGCAACATGTCCTTACAGATACCGAAGTTGACTAGCTGTGATGACTATGATTCATTTGACTAGCTGTGATGACTATGATTCATAGTAACTATAGCGTTCAACATATGGCTCTCACATTACTATAATTGGACTCTTAACAGTATATTACGATGTTAAAAAATGTGATATTTTCTGACATATAAATAGGAAATGTAGAGAACAGTGGATATACTAAGGCATCCCCGAAGTGAAAAGGACAGTCCACCTAACACAAATCCATGGTTGTCACGGCGGAGTCGGCGACCACGGCGAGCGAGAGGCGCCTGGACGCCTAGGCGAGGGCCCGGCGACGCCTAGGCGACGGGCCCGGCGACGGATTTGAGTCTCGCGTATACACTCTGCCGATGCCGACTCACTCTCTCGCGGTATATACAGCCAACGCCGACTCTCTCGCCTCAGTCTGAGTCTTCCGCCTCTCTCTCGCGTCGCGTCTCGCGACTCCCTCTCTCTCGCGACGTCTCCCTCGACTCCGGTCTCCCCGACGGCCGACTCCCGGCGCCGATCTCCCCTCCCCAAAGCTTCCTCCCCCCCCCCCCCCCGGCGCCTCCCCCTGCCGGCGCCTCCCCCCGTCGCCTCCCCTCCCCTCGGCGGCGGGAGCACGCCGGAGCACGGGAGAGAGACGGCGGCGGGAGGGAGGGAGGCGGCGCGGCCGGAGAGGAGAAGGGCGGACGGCGTACCTGGGCTGGCGGTGAAACTAGGGTTCAGGCAAGGCGAGGCGATCCTCCGCGGCGTCGCCTCCCCGGCGCCAGGACGACTTGGCGTCGCCTAGGCGACGCCGTGACATCAATGCACAAATCACTTCAAAGAAAAATAAATGGCCTGTGAAAGCTATAGGCTTACCTTGAATGAGAAATTGCTGAAAGAATAATTGGCATTTGAGCCAGATTCAAACTCAGTAAGGCCACCACACTCGTCCCCCTAATCCACACAATTTTTATAATAGTTTAGCAAAGCAACTGAAGGACATAAAGGTAGATCAACTATTCACAATGACAATGCAGTATTCTTTTTAGTTTTCTTTTCCTCTACTTCCTACAACTACTGAAAATGATTAGACATTCTTTTCGATGATCAACTGACACAAAAATTATTCATACCATGTCATCTTGGCGATTGCTCACACAACTACTGTTGCCACTAAGGCTTCCATTATCACTGGAATCCTCGAACTCGTAGGCTTCATATACGTTTTCATCCGACGGATTCCAAGAATAACGGCTGGTGAAGTAGATTGTATCAAATGCACTATCTGAGGAGGGAACAAAGGCAGCCTGCAAATGATTTTTGTGTTATCCCCGGTATGCCTATGCAAAAGACATGCAATTCGTGTTTGAAGAGTAAAAGTAATCATTGACCCTATCTCACCTTCTGCCTAGCAAGGCTATCCCAGCTAATGTCCTTAAAAAATGGATGTTGTTTAACCTAAAGGAAATAGGATTACCAACATCAATCTTATAAAACATTTGAATAAAGTACCCCCAAAGAAAAGTTTCATGAAGGTTTCTAGCACCCACAAAATACCTCAGAGGCACCATTTGCTCCTAGCCGTTGATGAGGATCTTCCGTCAATAATCTGGAGGAAGTTGTCGTAAGACCACATTTGTTTTACTTAAATCATATCCGCAATTAACTTGCCCAAAGATTTAGAAATTGAGCATGAAGTAGTTAAGTAGCTTTGTAATTGAAATTTGCACTGTTAATGGCATGTCTATACTTAAACATGTATAGAGATTCCAAATACATATTCTAGTGAACAATTATACGTTTGAGCAAACAAATGACTGAAGTTGTAAACCACAGAACACAACTAAACGAATATAGCACATAGGGCACTATGCCACTATTATCATATACATAAAAACTGCAAAACTATAAGCACTGACATATGTCACTTCAAACAAATAAAGCAAATGTCAAGCTATCCAGCAAGCAGCTACAACAATTTAGAGCAAGGGGAAGAGTACGAAAGTACCCCTGTCTAGTTTGACCTGAAATCCCAATTGACCCCAATGGTCATTTGGATTATTTGGGACCTGCATAATACAACTAACAGTCTGACGTTCATTCTCAAAATGCAATTGATAAAGTTGATCAGAAGCAGCTTATGTGATCTAATAGTAATAGTTGAAATAAGGGAGGTCATATTTCAGTTTTTCTTTGGAGGCATAGTAATGAATAATAATGGATCATACACATTGGTTGTAGTCTAGGGAATTTCATGCTTGACATTGCAATAATGTCAACAAGATGCAGTACAAACATGCAAAAATATTATATAATTAGCCCCTTAACTCCCAATATGCTATAAAATGTGTGCAACTTAGCATAATCATTTACCAAATTAACATTGGAACAACCAGAAGTGATAACATGCAATCTTGTAAGGCTGGTTTGAAACATTTCTTACTTGTCAATTAGATCTTGCGCTTCAAAACTCATCTCTTTCGGGACGTGTGGCCAAGGTATTTTGCGATTCAGAATATTGTCAAAAATTGTCTACAGAAACAAGTACAATAAGAATGTCAAGTTACACCACTACATTTCCAGATAACAGAAACTAACATTGAGTTCTAGCAATAGTCTGATCGTGAAAACTTGATCCAATAACCAACATTTTATACGATATATATGAACAAATACAACTGATTTCTAGCAAAGATCTAATTAGGTCCTGGCTGATTTCTCAGTTGTGTAAGCTGATAGTCTGATGCTATGAACATGTTAAAAATTATAGTAAATATTAAACAAAACAGTGCATAACTGCATATTATGAAACATTAACTATGTACAAAATGCATATCCCCAACCTACAAAAGGATTTGAACACAAAATAGAGGCAAATGGTCTACTTTGATTTATTGAAAATTGTCTATGCAAGTATGGATGCAGAGTTTTGAATGTTTAAGGGCCTCTTCATATTGGTCTTTGCTTCTGACAATACGAATACCCAGCTTCCTGAAGAGACTTCTCCACTGCTCTAGCTCCCGTCTTGATCTAAGGATAAGGCAAGAGGTCACGACGTATCATGCACCCCATTCCTATCGCTCCCATCTTATACATGTATCTCTCCTTCACTTTCCTCACCGCTCGTCCCCTCCTAAAAGCCACTTCTTTCAGCTACTACTATTTATTTTTAACCAAAAGCTATCGGCCAATATAAACAGGTCCTAAATAACTTCATTCAACATCAGATAGATGGCAAAGAATTATTCAGTAAATATAAAGTATGATACCTGGGGGTGCTCTGCATTGAATGGAGGTATTCCAACAATTAGCTCAAAAAGAATGACACCTACAGACCACCAATCAGCACTAGCACCTGGGAAGAAAATATACACAACAATTAAGTAATTAATACCAAACAGGTAGTCGAAATGAGAAGACAATACAGAGGCTAAAAGGCAGGTTTGTTTAGCATTTTACCATGTCCTGTCCCCAAAAGGATTTCCGGTGCTAAATAATCAGGGGTTCCAACAGCAGAACGTTTTTGTCTGCGTGCTCGGTGATCCATTTGCTCAAATTCACTCATCTGAGGTTCATCATCTCCATACAATGAAGCCCCACTAACAGCGGGACCAGATAGATCATCTGTGCTGTTTATCAGACCAACCTTGGACAACCCAAAATCTGTCAACTGAAGACAATTAAGATTAATAAGTAGCACAAATAGAAGACATACTAATAAAAACAACCATGTTAGATCAAGAACCAAAACAATATTTTCTATTCCATAAAAATGTTGAAGGAAAAAGGGCCATGAAATTATTGCCTTATTGGTAAAACAAATTTGTGTAGCTATTATCAATTCATCGATGTATGGGGTCACTCAATTCAAAACAAGTCAACGGAGCTGAAATCAGCTTACATATGACTTGTGTGGAAACTACAACATAGTACTGCTCTCTTCAATGGCAAAAAACCTCAAAAGTTTCTGAGCATTACCTAATACCAATCAAGCTCTAAGCCTCTAAAGTCTAAACTACAAAAAAAAGGGGAATATGACAGCATTCCAAACTTGCTAGACGTGCATCATGAAATCCAAAAGTTATTCTCCTCAGTAGTCATGTAGGTTAGCTAGTTATTTCATCTCATCACAAACCTAGTATGTGCCATTGTGATAGTTGCTATGAACAGTTGTTTCATTATCTATTTTTGTTTGCTTGAACCAAATATAGCAATACATCTCCCAGTATCCAGACAATAAAAATAAGAACTTATGTCTGAAAGGCATGCGAAATGAATTTTAGTTTGTCCCTTATCTAATGTGAAACAAAAAATAAGCAAATATGGAGAGAAAGGTTAATGACCATGTGAATGCATCAATACCTTTATATGTCCATCATGAGCTATCAATAAGTTGTCAGGTTTTAGATCTCTATGGACTATCTGCATAGAGTGCAAATATTCCAAGGCTAGCACCTGCAGGATAAAACGATTATAAAACAGCAGGGGGGAAATGAAAAGGATAGAAAAAAACTAGTTAGTACAGGAAACTTACAACTTCTGCAAGATATACACGAGCAACATCTTCATCCAAGCACCCTAAATTTCTCAATAATGAATACAGGTCCCCTCCATTTAGGTACTCCATGACCAGATACAAATTTTCCCGAGATGTAAAAGAATAGAAGAAACGAACCTTACAAAAGCATAACCACTTTAGTATCAAATTATAATAATCCAAATTAAGAGTCAGATTTGTGAGTTCACTCACCACAAAAGGATTCCTGACCGTGATCAATATATCACGTTCAGCCAATATACTCTCAACAGCATTTTTTCGAATCATATCTGCCTTCCTAAGTACCTGTTTAACACATAAGGCAATTTGTTAAATCATACGAGTGCTAAAAAGATTACAATATATGCCATGAAATGAAAGAAAGACAGGTGTATTGCTGCAAGTGTCAAAATTTTCTACTATATTATACATGAATATAAGCTGAGAAATGTTTAGTAGTCAAATTAGTCCCATGCTATTGCTTTTTTTTTTGTGGTGACCATGCAATGTTGTCCTATAAAAAATTACAATACAGTTACCTTGTGGTGTCTGACCATGCAATGTTGTCCTATCAAAAATCTAGTTTAACAGCTAACAAATAGCAGATGCCAAACATGAAGAGGTGCAATGATGGAGTCCAGATTGAGAAATAACAATTGGGCCTGTTCTTTACGGCTTTTGGCTTTTGCTTCAGTACCTAACTTTCAAACGGAGTATTTTCTCAAAACGAGATCTACAAGTTAATTGTAGTACATGTTAAAAGCCCAACATCTGTATCAACCAAAATCACGAGCATCTCTCTCTCCGTAAACTCTGTCGCAAACAGCCAAAATTCAAAAATTTCAGCTAAAGCCGCAGCCGTATCAAATAGGCCCAATAACTCCACATCACTTAAATATTTTTTTTTTCAACTTACCAAGGTGGGAGCAAATAAAGAGGCAAAAATGAGTAGATGCCCATGTTATATATTGATCACAAGAAGTCAAGAACTTCCTTTCTTTCAGTAGATTCGTGTAGGGTAGCTAATTATTTGACCACGTTATGCTGGTATATTTGTATTTTTTGACTGGCACATGAGTCCTTGATCATGAATTTCAACAAGGCGAGTTTTACCAAGAGAATTAATTAAAGAATTGCAGCTCAGTTCCTATAAGAGGAATGAATTTCTGCAAGGTGCTTTCCATGATAATATTTATAGGTTTTAAAATATATCTGTGTAGAAATCTGGAGAATAATTGTGCGTTGCCCCTCAGGACCCCCATACCCCTTATTTTACTGCTACGACTTGCAATCCGACTTTAACGAACGAGACCCTTCATTAGACTACAGACTCCGACTCTTACTGGACCCTAACACTAACCAGCACTCCACAGGATCCGTTCTTCCGCTGCCGCTGCACCCAGGAGGAGCGATCTCCACTCCCAGGGGTGGCCACCTCCTAGTTGTGGCCTCGAGCTCTCCTCGTCTAGGTCAGCCGAGATTCGTGGCTGTCGGTCGGATTTGCCGCCACCGGCTGGCCGCCGGTCTCATCATTGTCGATCCCCATCGGATCCGAGCCACCGGCTCGTCGCCTTGTTGCCACGCCGAAGACAAGGACTCTTCCGGCCACCACCGCCTCTCCTGTGGCCGCTATCTTGCTCGTCATCGAGGTCTGCACATGGTCGCCGACCTCATCATCATTGGTCCCCATCAGATCCGAGCCGCCGGCTGGCGACGTCCTGTTCTAGCTCGATGGCGATGGGGACTCTCTGCTCACGTCGCTTCACTTCCGTCGCCGATCTCCTTCGTTGCGCTCGGATCCTCGTCGCCTCGCATCTGGTCACTCCGCGTCGGAACTAGCCGCCCCCACCTGGATCTGGCCGCCTTCGCGCCAGATCTAGCGTCTTCGACTCATCGACCGCCGCTGGTCTCACCAAGTGCAATAATGAGCATGCAGAGCATGGCGGAGACGGAGCCATTGTGGAGGGAGTACGCAGAGGAGCCGAGGCGCTCCATGAGGCCGAACTGCCGCGAGCCCATCCCCCCGCCGTCGACATCTTGTACCAGCTCCTTGTGTGCAAGAACCGCTTCTGCAGATCCGATGCCGCCGACGACCGCCCGCAATCCTCGCCACCGCTCTCCTCTTGGAAGCTTAGCGCGTCGACATTTTAAGGCTGCTTCTTTTTGAGCCACCACACCGAGTTTTAAGGCCGCCATGCTTTCTTTCCGCGCTGCCGTTGTCTTGGACTTCAATCTGCGCCACCATACTTTATGGGCTGCCGCATGACCCCAGATGGAGATCTTCTAGCCTCGACATAATTTTTAAGAGCTACACGCTATGACATCTTCAAGACTTGGATTTTGGATTTTCCCTATTTTAGTGCCAACCCTTTCAAATGCAATGCTATTGCATACGCCTTGCATTTGAGGAGGATGTTAAGGACATAAGGGTATTTGTGGTATTTCCTAGTTTCTAAGGTTTATCCGTCATCCTTCCATGCATCTAACAGTGTCCACCTCTACCACCATGGGTCGCCACTGCGACCAGCAATATTCAAGAAGGCGCTAGGCGGGCGGTAAGGTGAGGCCTAGCGCATAGGGGGCCTAGGCGGGGCCTAAGTAGTCGAATTAAAAATTAAGACAACAGGCTAAAGATAAGCTATCACGCATAAAATTGAGGATAGTAGGCTGTCATATATACAATGTTGTCTAATTAACAATATTGTTCTCATTTTCCTAACTAATATATGCAATCATATTCCAACCTACAGTTGTGTAGATGAGAGAACAATTGCCAAAGGTTTATACATCATGTATGCAGTAAGATGAATAATCAACGGTCTAGATCACCTCACCCAGCCCATATAAAAACCACAACCCACTCTAACCCTAACTCATTCGGTCGTCCCTCACTCCCAGCCGCCGTCACCACCGTCCCTTCCCTCCCCACTTCCCATGCTCGGTGGCCCTACTTCCCACGCTTGGCGCCTCGGCCACCAGCCATCGATGCCTCCCTCCCCTGTCAGTCTCCTCGGTGTCCTTGGCTTCTTGCCACTCACTTGCGTACCTGCTCAAGTACTCGCCTCCACCGCTGCCGGCAGAAGAAAGGACGATGGGGATGTAGTAGATTGGCGAAGGAGAGGGGAGGCGAAGGGGAGAACACACCTGTGCTGTGTTGCGAGTGGCCAAATCCGGTGAGGTGAAGGGTGAATGGCGGCATTGGCGGCTCAACGGCGCGTGGGAACTTCCGGAGGCAGAGGCGACATGAGGACGCGAGGTAAACGTTCCCCCTTTATCTCGCCGCTTTCGCCTGCCTAGATCTCCTTGGCGTCCGCCTAGCCGCCGCACCGCCGCCTTGGACGCCTACCTGGCCACCGCACCGAGCCCGCCTCCTCCGCCCTGGACCGCCTTCTTCCCACCTTTGACCGCCTAGCCGCCCAATAGCCCACCGAGGGACCAAGGCGCGGCGGCCGCCCACCACCTCGACGGGTGCCCAGGCCAATTTCTGGAACACTGGCAACCAGCACCCAATTTGAGCCTACCAGCTTCAATACCTCATGCACCATAACCACCACCGTAAACAAAGCCACCACATCCACCACTCACCACCCCAAGCACTCCTACCCCATACCAACACCAACTCCAACGCCGAGCACCACCACTGAGTCCGCCACCAATACCACTATGGGCATGACCACCAATGCCACCACCTGAACAGTCTCTTCTCTCCCTTGTTTTCATCCCCTCCACATATAAACACCACCCACACCTTTTATCCTGTCTCACCCTCAAAAAGCTCAAATCCTGAGTTTACCAGTACAATTCTGTGTGTACCTAGCTAGACCTTGGAAACTTCTTTGGTACACTTTCATGTGCACCTAGCAAGAACCCCTCAATTAGGTCACGGGTAGGAATCCGTCTTGGCCTTTACCACAGTTCCTGTCCACCTTAGGCCCAAAGCAGCTGCACAGCATATAACACTTCTTCCAAGTTCCAACCTCTCTTCCTTTTGAACAACAAAAAGAGCAGAACAGTGGTACCACCCGGTGTAGCAAAACTCCCTCTTCTTTCTTCTCACAATAGATGCGGCACGGCAACAACTCAATCCCTTGCAGTGCGGCACTAGATCAATTGACATTTGCTGCCATACGACTACCAGTCTGGGCAATGACGGCCCACCAGGCCTCGTGTCTGCAACCTGTCCGCAAGGGGCACGGTGACAGCGGCATGGAGACGACAAGGACGACAGTGAATTAAGGTTAGGGTTAGATTTGAGGATTTGGCTTTGATACCATGTAGAAATTTGGAGAATAATTATGTGTTGTTCCTTAGGACCCCCACACCCTCTATTTATTGTGCTAACTGATAAGGATTATAATCCAACTCTTCATTAGACTATGGACTCCGATACTTACTGGACCCCTAATACTAAATCAACAACAATCCATAGATCTACAAGACCTTGAGGCCTGTTCTAAAGTTTCAATACAATGCTGTGACACTACGGCAAGGTTTAAAATTGATTATTGTTTTCACATCAAAACCATTTTCCTTTTTTTTGAATGCCAATATATGGGTTTACACGTAACAACTGATATGGACTATAATTTTCAGTTTTTGGTCAGCAATGCAACACCCTTGCAGGTATGACCATAAAATTCTTCTCAAGACAGACATATATGGGTGCATAAGAGAATAAAAAAGATCTGATAACAAATACCTTTATAGCAAAGAGGTCTCCTGTAGTTCTTTTCTTGGCCAGGAAAACACGTCCAAATGCTCCACGGCTGATAGGTTTTATGGTTTCAAAGTCATCAATTGAAGTACGATCCTTGACAGGATGAACAGGACTTGCTCGTAAGCTACGGACAACATCATCTTCTTCATCCATTATGGTACTTGCTGAATCAACCTTGTCCATATCAACTGAATCACAAAGTTGCAGGTACTTTTCCCTAAAGGATTATGCAAAACAGAAAGCAGAATTAATTAGAGAATAAGAAATGGCAAATAACATTATTCTCTTAAAAACAGCCAAAATAAAGTGACATGCAAGAATTATTTTTAGACGCTGTTATTTGGTAAAAGTGTCAATTGAAAAAGAAGGCAAGTTCGCACTGAACTCAGCGGACTCTCACCGGTGGAGTTTTTCTATACGTGTGCCAAATGTCTGCACTGTGAGGGCCTCATGCTTCCTATGATTGACAATTTCTTGCAGATCTTCTATGCATGTAACCAATTGGGATAGTGCACTTTCTTCATCCAGAGGAGTACTTGCGATGCATCGTGCAATATCAGCAAGTTCAACAATCTGCACAGATTGAAGGAAGCTGTTTTAGCAAACAACTTGGAAATTAACAGTTGACATTGAAGAAATTTCCAATAAAAATGGTTAACACCCCTTGCATTACAATATAAATCATTTTCTACAGGCAAACAAAACATTCGCTAATTGGAATACAAAAATGATAACCCTTTCAAGTTTCAATTACCACCAACTACAAAATCAACAGTTTACTCTTAATGTTATATCCTCATTTATTTTCAACAGTTAATATTTAGCTGTTGCACGAAGAAATTAAATTGTCATAAACAACAGCAAATAGAACGACATCATCAGTAGATTTTATCATGGTCACTAGCTTTGCATATCACACCAGTATAAACATAGATACAGGCAATTTTTCTATAGTCAGGTAATTTAGTGGCTGACAAGTTTGGGAAAATTGAAAATATAGGACCAAGTTGAGACTGCTTTGGTAAAATAGGACCGAGTTATTTGTACTCGTAAATATAGGACCGAGTTGGGCACATTCTTGTAAATAAGGTAGTTTCCCCCATTTTAATTTCATTTTCATTTTTCGGGCTTTTTTCTCTACGCGAAAAGACTCTTTTGCCCCTTCCTCCTTCCTCCCTGCCGCTGCAGGCCGCCGGCCGCTCCCGCGCCGCCGCCTGCCCCGCGCCGCTCCCTCGCCTGCCCCTGCTCCGGCGCGGCGCAGGCGAGGGAGCGGCGCGGCGCGGGGCGGGGCGAGGCGAGGGAGCGGCGCGCCGGAGCAGGGGCAGGCGAGGGCGCGGCGCGGGGCGCGGCGAGGGAGCGGCGGCGCGGGAGCGGCCGGCGGCCGGCGGCCTGCAGCGGCAGGGAGGAAGGAGGAAGGGGCAAAAGAGTCTTTTCGCGTAGAGAAAAAAGCCCGAAAAATGAAAATGAAATTAAAATGGGGAAAATACCTTATTTACAAGAATGTGCCCAACTCGGTCCTATATTTACGAGTACAAATAACTTGATCCCATTTTACAAAAGCAGTCTCAACTTGGTCCTATATTTTCAATTTTCCCGACAAGTTTCTAGCGAAATGATCTGCTATTTTTTTTAGGGAAATATGATCTGCTATTAAATGTAAAAAAGAGATAGATAAGCAGAATTATCGAAATTATATGCATAGCATACCTGTGGAAGATCATTGCTCTCATTAATTGCACTTTTACCAGCTAAAAGCATGTCTATATGATTTGATCTTGGAGTCGTTAATGGAGATCTAGGGGTCATACTCCCTGCTGATGATGTAGCCATCCCATGATCAGATTTCGGCCCAAAACGAGTCTTACATGTCATTGAAGGGAGATTTTTTACGTCATCCAACGAAATAGTGTTATCAGCCTCTTGGAGATAGTCAAGCATATCAGTGGAGCCCCTTCTAGACCAATCAAAGAGTTTTGGAGAGGGACCATCAGATTCTTCATTGATGCTTGAATTTGAAACTTTTGCAACATCCGGGCTGCCGGCAGCATTTGGAAGATCTTTCTGTGAATAAGAATCTACCATCTTTTCTAGTGTTTCTGCCACTCTGATTAGACATTCATCAACACTTACACCTTTTTGATCACACCTGTCAGCAATTGCACAGATGGTTGAATGATTTTCTACGTAATGTGTAGGGACATATTCTTCACATATGCGACACATTATTGAACCCTCTTCAGAAATATTTGGCTGGTCAGACCAGTGTCCCCATGATGTTTTGCGTTGATGTTTGGGAGGAAGTGATTGATGTGATATAGATTCTACTGGACTGGTTAATTCAACACTGCTACTAACTGTAGAGAGTGCCTCTGTTTTCTTATTAGGCGATTCCTCTTTAATAGGGGTAGATTCTTTTGGGGGCTTTGTAACAAGTGATGGAAGGGGTTTCCAGGAAGATATTCGTTGTCTGGTTGGAGACTCAAACTCTTTCTTAACATCTGTATCAAGGGGCGAAAGAAGCTTAACAGGCTTTATCTCCTGGCTTCTTCTCCATTTCAAATTATGCTGCTCTTGACTATATGATTTTCTTGCCTCGCTTTTATTGGTTCTGGTTGTTGTGTCATCTGCACCTGGTTGAGCTAAAATCTGCCTGTCAGCAGATTGTATAATCTTATCACGCTGATCAATAACAACTTCATCCTCTGCAAAGCCACTCTCCTTGTGAAACTGGAGCAGTCTTGTACATCTTGTAAGGATAAAAAGCATCCGAGTGTACAATTTCTTCAGCACACCCATTGGGAGCTCCTGACGATGATCATCCAAATCTTGCACTATACCTTCACATTGAAGCCAAAATTCCCCAGGTGTCATTACACAACAGCTACGTGCAAGTATTAGCAAATCCTCCAGAGTTTCTTTCCACTCAGGGTGAGAGTCTGCGTACTTTTCCATTACACTAACCAAGTCTCCCGCAAATATAGCCAAATCTGAATTTACCTCTTCCTTTGCCTTCTCAAATCTCACCTGAATAACTTTTAACACCTCCTGTATATACAACAGAAGACAATATTATCAATTATCATAACTGGATAGATAAAAAAAATACTAGATCAGGCCCAAAACAAAATAAAGGAATAAAATACAGATACACCATTGACCATCATCTCGCACATAACATGGATTGATATTACCTTCAAGTTGTAAATGCCCCGAGGTTTCAAGAAAGGGAATGGTAGGACCCCTTTGGAGTTCAACTCATGCGAAAAACTTTTTATATCTGCAGGGACTCTCTTCCTTGGTGCACTTGTAGCCTGCATAATGGCCTTAAAGCGTGGAGACTCGGATTCCTTTGGTGTTTCACAGGTATCATATGCACACTGTGGATTAAGATGACGATGCAGATAGGGGTATAAGCAAAAGAGTGAAAGATGGTTTAGTCATTGTTTACTTATATGTAAGGTGTGAAAAATCATAAACAAGTATCATTACCGAAGTCTCTGGTATGTGAGTTGGAGTCCTCAAATCTCCAGAATGGTTCCGCAATGCATTAGATTTAGCTGTGTATGAGATGGATTAGACACCCACAAGATAGCTATGGTTCTCAAGACAAAAAGGCCACCAGAATAGGGGGAAAATACAAGGCAAAATGTAAACATTCACTAGAAGAATAAAGAGAACAAGTTGCCACAAAAGAAAGCCACCACATAATTGCATGGATATTTTCATACCGGAACACACAAACATGACATCAAGGTACAGAAGAAGCACTTGATTCTAATTTGTAGAAACAGATTCTGCAATTATTAGATATTGTTCTCTAGGCACAACAATGGGGTAAAGTAGAATGTGCTGCGGGAAAGCCTACACGTAATGCATTTTCATATGCAATGTGTAGAACCTATAGAGCCATAGCCCATAGAATAATAATCATCCAGTTATGGCAATAGAAGATCCATATTTCTAGTAAAACACTCAATCACAAACTACCGTTCAGTATGCTGCAAACTCTGAACGGTTTGCTTTTATGAAGCACTATTGAAGCGAATTGACTGATACAGCTCTGATACGCATTGACAAGTCTCAAGGAAGTGCTAGTGTGAGCAATGTCTAACACGTGTCAGATGAACACCCCACTCAAGCCAAACATCCAATGATTGTGTATATAAAATTAAAAGGGAACACGGTTAACTTATCTTCAATTACAATCTCGTTAGAAATACCTTATGTTCAAGGCTTCAAGCACTAAAACAAGATCAATAACTAACTCAGCCTACAGTCTCTTCATCTTGCCAGTTTGGCAACCCCTCCTTACTTTAAATGGTTAGAATATTCCTTCCATTAGCACCAGTGTTTCAAGTTTGGTATCCGGATACCGTGCAGCAAGTTGAATCATGCACTCCCATCTCCCGACAACTAAACACCTCTAAGGTGAAATTATCAAGTCTTTTACTGTTTTTTTCGAAAACTGTTAAACTGATTAAGCACTAAAGGGTGGATGAGTAGCTAAAGCTTGATCTGCCCTTCACTGCCTATGCAAGAGCTCACCACTGCGAAGTTCAACCCCTAGCTTCCACAAATCAGTAGAGAGGCCGGCTAACAGGATCATGCTGCAAAACCCTAAACAGAACATGTAAAAAAAGACATGCCAGGATTACACCTTTTACAGAGCTCTTTCCTTCTGCTCCCACGCGCGTCCCGGCCGCACTCCGCACAGACTGCTCGGACGCCTTCCCCTTCCCCCGGCTACTACTGCCACCACTGCTCGAATCCGGCCACGAGCTCAAGCCCTTCCACCCGACGCCTCCGGCCGAGGCAGCCGATGGCTCCGCCTGCGCCTGCCCGCGCGAGAGGTTGCTGCTCCCGAGCGCGGCGGCGATGCGCTGCCCCTCCTGCGGCAGCGGCCCGGATCTCGTCTTGATCCGGTTCAGCCCCAGCGAGGACGCCAGGATCGGAGACAGCGCCGCCGCCGACGCGCCGCCGCCGACCGCATCCCTAAGCTGCGCCGCCGCGCCCTTCCTTCCATCGCCGGACGGGCTCGACGATGCCGAGGACGCGGCGCTCCTGGAGGACGTGGCGGCGGCCGACGCGGAGCCGAATAGCTTGTCGCGCTTCTTGGGGGTCTCGGATTTGGGCTTCTTCTTGTCGGATCTGGAGGAGGAGGAGGAGGACGCCGGCGAGGCCGCTGAAGCGGCGGAGGCCGGCGCGGAGGTGGGCGTGCGGGGGCTGTTGCTGCCGTCGGGGCTGGAGGACTCGGACGACTTGTGCCGCGACGAGAAGAAGCGGCCCTTGAAGACCATCGCCTCGCCTCGCCGGGAGGGAGGGAGGGAGGGGTTCGGTCGAACAGGTGGTGGGGGCGAGACGAGACGAGACTGCGAGAGCGAGAGAGGGGAGAGGAGCGTGCGAGCGGGGACAGTGCCGAGGAGATGTAGGGAGAGGGAGGTCCGCCCGGGTCGCGCTTGGCCTAGGGTGAAGAAAAAAAACTGGACTTACGGGCTAGTTTGACTCACTGAAGACTCGGTTAGTGATACAAGCGAGTCGAGTCAGGGTTTTAATTCGGTCTGTAAATAAGTTGAGATTGAGTTAGCTTGTAAACCGTCTATTGATTTGGCAAGCTTAGCGAGCCTAATTACTCTGGTCCAGTTCAACGATTCTTATCCGGCCGTTCGCGACGTGTCTAAGTCCAATGAGGCAATGACTCCTATCTCATTCATTCGCCTCATTTAATTTCCCTTCTCAACCCTAGAGAGAGACAGCGCATACCGCATAGGCACCGCACCTCCCTATCGTTGTCTGCCTCTACCACTGCCTCCCCTTCTCTTCATCATCCGCCTTCAACCCCTTTCCCATTACTTTCCCAGTCTGTGTAGACCTCTCTTCGCTGTCCACGTTGGCTTCTTCCTAGCCGTTCCCCTCGACCTCTCCTCAACGTCCGACGCATGGCGCAGTAGGCGCATGCCAGTATAGAGTCAAAGAACCACCGAGAGAGGAGGTTCTCCGCCTTCCCCTCCATGTCAACCCCAGTAGTGAACCACCTCGTTAACCCTGTCCACAGCCACCTTACAGTGCCAAACCAACTTCAACCCCGACGGCCTCGGTAAATCGCTAAAGCATTTGTTATCTCACGGTTCACATTAGGCATCTCACTAGTTGTTACTAATGTTAGAGTCGGCCCAATTTGCCTTGCGAACATCTCACATCTGTAGATGTTAACAAGTTTATGTGATGAAGATTTTTAGGCAGTGGTCTCGTGTAATGAGAGATACAACATGAAACATTAGTTGATCATGGTCTAACTACTAAATTCACCTGCTATGAAGCTACTTATCCCTGTCATTATGCAATTGTCTGATGCTCTATTTTACTACATAGAGGCAATCATATATCCTCTTTAAAACATATCTTAATTTCATGGAAATCAGTTCGATAGCGTGAAAGACCCTGCATATGAAAGAATTTGTCAGTTAGCTATGTTTGAGTACTGAGAGAAAGATATTGTTATCAATGTTTTGATTAAGTTGACATGTAGTGATTACATGTTAGCATTACAAGTATGACTCCTAACAAACAGATACATGATAATTTGAACGGAATGTAAATGAACATGTTGTGAATAACTTCTACCTCGTTTGTTTGGCATGTTTTAAGAGGTTATGAGCAACAATGTTTTAGTATGGTTAGTTGTACTCTATGTAGTATAATTACCTCTTATCATTAGGAAATGCGTTAAATCATCATGTTTTCAGTGTATTTCAAATAAGTACATTCTCTATTCTTCTTTGAAATGAAGTTACTGATTTTTTTATAGGTCTTGAGACATGATTTTAACTATTATTGATTTTTTTACAGTTGCAGGTGAGGAGTTGGAGCAATGTCTCCTTGGACACGCCTGATTTCTCAAGTGGCATTGAAGGATCACATGTTTCGCTAGATTCTGCAAGCGATAAGGAGGTAGCAGTCATGGTAGAAGATTACAGTGCCAAGTCTCCAAGTTCGAACAAAAGGGCGAAAAGGCATAAGGGCATTGCAGTTTCTCTTTCCAAGAAGAGCAGAGGGAAATGTTCAAATAATTGGAAGCTTTTTAAGGTGGTGAATGTCCCATCCAAGAAGGAGAAAGGGGGCGACTGATACGAAGGCAAAGTGTTAGTTTGTCACGAATTGTTTTCTTACAATCTAGGGGGAGCAACTTCACATCTGAAAAGGCATATTCCATAGTATGCCCTCTATTTGAACAAAGTGAGAAGACAAAAGGCTCAAAGTACACTCAACTATGGTTACAGGGGATCAAGTTTATCTCTTGTTGTTACTCCTATTGAATATGATCACGAGGAAATCTATAGATTACTTCCTATATGATAATTGTCTATGGGTATCCATTTAAGATGGTAGGGCACATTTGGTTTAATGTGTTAATGAAATATTTGAATGCATTATACCAGTTTATTGGTAGCAAGGCTATAAGAGTTGAATGCATGAAGGTTTACTAAACAGAAAAGGAAAACCTTAGGAAGAGTTTTAAAGGTGTGGGCAACTTAAGTTTAACTTGTGATTTGTGGACTTTGAATCGAAACCTTTGATATATGAATTTGGTCGTGTATTACATTGACGCTAATTGGGCTATGCAATGCCATGTGTTGAGCTTTGTTAAGTTGGATCCTCCACATACCGAGAATATGATAGCTCATGTTGTGTTTGAATGCATAACTGCATGGAAAATATAAGACAAGATTATAACAATTACTCTTGATAATGCTACCTCAAATGATGTTGCCGCTAGAAATTTGATGGTCAAATTCATTGCTAGGGGATCAAAAAACTCGTTCCTACATATTTTTATATTTGTTGTTGTTTTTGTTGTTCTTATATAGTGAATTTGGTAGTGAATGATGGCATGGCACTATTGGAATTTTTGATAAGCAAACTTAGGGAACCTGTCAAGTATATGAAGAAGTCTCTATCCCATATGTACAAATTTTTAGAAATTTGTAGATGCATTGCTTTAGAAATTGGAAAAGGCTTAAGTCTGGATGTGTCAACAAGGTGGAGTTCAACATATTGAATGTTATCTATTTGTATTGCTTATAAGGATGCATTAACTTGTTGTGTTGATTCCGATGCTAATTACAAGTGGTAGCCTTCGAATGAAGAATAGGCATTATATAGCAAAATGCAGCCAATATTGAAGGCATTGACTGAAGTGACTGCTACATTTCTAGGTTCTCTATACACCACAACTAATGTTTTCTGTCGTTACATATTGAATGTTAAGATTGCATTGAGAGCTACAAGTACTTCTAGTGATCAACATGTGAAGCATATGGGTACAACAATATTAAAGAAGTTCGACAAGTATTGGACTAAAAAATAATATTATGGTTATTGATACTATTCTTGATTCTAGGTTTAAGATGATATTTTTTTAGTTAGTGCTTTACATAGATGTTTGACTCCTCCAAAGCAAATAGTGAGGAGACTAAAATCCGTGCCGAGTTGTTTGAACTGTGTGCCACACATGAGATACAACATTAGCACAACAAAGCTACCAACAGTAGGGCCAAGTCCTCTTCAACCGTAGATATTAGTAGCTCATTAGCTATAGTTTCAAGTGAGTTTCAGACATTTCTGCGATCTAGTTCTACAGAACCATCTAAATCAGAATTACTCATCTATCTAGATGAACCGAATCATTCATTAGTAGACACGAGTTTTAAATTGCTAGATTGGTGGAGGTTGAATACTCATAGGTTCCTGGTTGTGTCCAAGATAGCGAAGAAATTCTTGATTGTACCTGCCAGCACCGTATTTTCGGAGTCAACCTTTAGTGCTGGCAATAGAGTTCTTGATGATTATCATAGTGCTTTGCACCCAACTATGGTTGAGGTACTAGCATGTAGTCCTAGCTGAATACAAGGTTCTCAAAATGACATGACACCACCAATGTTTATGGTATGTTTTTCCATACTAACTCATTTAACTATCCTTTTGCATATCCTCTTTGTTACTATCGAGTCTAACTCAATTTTCTTTTGCAGGAACAAGATGATGAGGACGATGTTGAATCTGTACCATTTCTTGAGGGCGTGGTGGCTAGCAACTAGGGCTCAAGGTGCAATCTTTTGACTCTTTGTATGTCTGACTGTCATTTCATTACTGTCATTTCATTGAAAAGTGAGCATTTAGACGGTTCAAATATATATGCTATTTCTGTTTAGTCTCCATGCTAATCTATATATTGTTCATTTGGTTGATATGTCCCATGTATAATCTCAGTAGGATCTGATCAGTTTCCTGCACCTTTTTACTGTAAATGTATATATAATGATACTAACTAATTTCTTCAATCTTTTGTATTTTTCAGTCCTGTGTAGATTTTTTAATGAATCATGCCACATTCGTAGTTAGTACTTTTAGTTTGTTAAAAAATTTTGTTTCAGTTGATCCAAATATTTTAACTCCAAATGAGTTTACTAACATAGAAGTAAAGTTCACATGTTTCCCATCCATTTCCTTTAAAGTTGTTGAAATTATCTCAGAAATGTTAAGTGAGTTCCCATTTTGGACTTGAATTCTCAGTGCTCCTCTTGTAGGAAGAGACAGTTCTCTTAGTTCTCTTAGCTTTTAGAAGCTAGGAAATATCCAACCTCTGTTACATGACAGAAGATAGCTAAAATTTGCAATATTTCAGTAAACTAACAATCAGGCCCTACATTCTGTTTTATTCGAACAATGAAGTGGTATCATATGGTCCTAGGCTCCTAGCACTGATTGAATGGCCTTAAATCTTCATACCTTCTAAGAGATCCCAGGCATGGCTGACTATAATGCTCTTAGCGATATCACGTATGTGACAGCTCATCTACCATGGTGGATCCAAGCCTTCCAAGGCGAGCTAGCCCTAAAAGAAGGCTCAAAGGAAGCAACTGAAGTTACTGAACTATGCCTAAAGGCTACGGATTGTTGGTGGATCCAATCCCCTATTATCGTCATTTCAAATCATTTTACAGGCTACTTTAATGTTATGAATGTTCTAGACTCTAGAGTATTGTTCATATATATTATGCATATGTTTTTCATTCTTCTCCCTCTTCTATTTATAGCCAGATGCTCGTCTGTTTATAGCAAGACAACATTGAATTCAAGACTTCTATTTGCTAGCAACTTTGAAATCAAGACCTTTTGTGTTTCTTGATGTATGCATGGCATTATGGCACTCTCAAGAAGAGTATGCTTCCTGTGATGTATGCTGCATGTAGTCAGGGGCGGAACTAGAACAAAAATAACCGGGGTTCACCACTTCATCATATATATAACAATATATATAATTTTCAATCAATATTATGCCTAATAGTAATATGTCCGGTAATTTTTAGCATCAATACTTCAATATGACCGATAGCAGTATATGATAATAAAGAATTAACGATCGAAATGCTTACCAAAATAAATAAACCTGATAATAATATTGGTTAGTTGCAGCAAACTGAATTAACTAAGTACGAAATCACATACAAAAAAGTTGTTCAGCATTAGTAAAATACATCATCCAATCTCATTGGCCTATAAAAAAGAAAAAGTTTTTAAGTAAAAAAAAGAATGATCAAATATAAGTAAAAACATTACTTTTTAGTATTTGTGTTCTTTCAAATTCATAAAGCGATGAACCACAATATCATTGGTAATTTTCTATAATTCTTATTTTTTCCACATAACAAATAAGTCTATCATTTATGGAATAATCATCAAATAATTGAAAAGGTCAATTAGATATTTGTATGTTCAACAATTCAAGATGGCAACAAGGGACAAGCGGCACTGTAGCCAGATGGCAAACGAGGGCCACCGGTGGCATCGATTTCTCACGTTTTCTTGTGAATATTTGCTGCCTGATTGGGTGTGGCTGTAGCGGGCGTGATGCACATCTTCTGCATGACTTTACGAGATGAACAGGTTTAGAGAGTTGTGCGAAGTGACATGCTTCAGGATTGATCAAATATACACCATGACCTATTGCGATCCTCTCTCATGGGCTGGGTGTTGTAGTGACCTCGTGTGTTGCGGGACAGTAAAGACTCCTCATGGACTACTGCTAGCTACTAAAAATTTAGGTTGCTAATATTCCTTTTGTTTGGCTTCAAAAAAATACCGGGTGCACTAAGTTTAGATTAGGGGGTTCACATATGGAATAGAGATATTAATACCCGCAGAAAAAATTTTGGACCCGGTGTCCTGTGACACCGGGCCCAACCACATAGCTCCGCCCGTGCATGTAGTGACCTTTTGCTTCCTATGATTTCTAGGCATAATGCTTCCTGATATATATATATATATATATATATATATATATATATATATATATATATATATATATCGACCTTTTGCTTCCTATGATTTCTAGGCATAATGCTTCCTGTGATGTATGCTGCATGTAGTAACCTTTTGCTTCCCGTGATTTCTGGGCATAATGCTTCCTGTGATGTATATACTCTCAAGGATAATATGCTTCCTGTGATTTCTGGGCATGACCTTTTGCTTTCTGTGTGCATGATCTTTTTGCTAGCCTTATCATTGTCAAAAAGGTTGCATAGATTATTGCTTGTACTTTTCTAGACTTCTGCATGCATGCTTTCATTTATCCGCTTTTGAGCCTAACAAGTTAAGCTCGAGCTTCCTATTGAGCCGAGCCGAGCCACTTTTTCAGCTCATCAGCTTTAACGAGCCGAACCAAGCCAAGCCAAGCTGCTTCCCTAATGAGTGTTTCTGAGCCGAGCTGAGCCAGCTTGATATCCACCACTAGCAGGGCCTACCTGCATCAATGTCCATGCCCCCCACATGGCATGTGTGTTTTTCCTTAGCTCACGGTTGGGCTCACAAGACTGGGGGGAAGTGACCCAGGCAGCCACGATCACGGCTGAGATTGCGTTTTGACTAGGAGTAGGAAATTAGAAGTAGTAGGCTAGTACACCAGTGGTAGTAGTGACGGTCACAAGCAAAGTTATCAATTCCATTCCAGGTCAGAATGGCTGGTGTTGTGGTTACAGACCAAACAGTATAGAGTGGTAGTGGAGATGTTAGGTGAACAATACTTGGGGCTCTCCTCCATGCTCAGGACAACTTTATATATATTCACATGGGGAGTATTTTACAATTATGTCCTTACACCCAAGTATCCCTCTCAAAGGCATTTATCAGTTTGGTATTGGAGAGGGAGAGAAAACCACGACAGCGACGATTTCTTCAAGGGTCGAGAGAGCTCACAGTTTCTGGTGGGAATGCAGTTGTCTTAGGCGTAGAGAGCCGGACGGTGGTCAAGAGGCATCAGAGCTGATCAGGTCGGCTGTGAGAGGAAAACGCGAGAGAGAGCAGGAGTGGTGGTGGTGCGTGGCCGGCGGCATTGACAGGTCGCCTTGGGGTGTCAGGTGGGAGGGTACAGCTTTTGACAGATGGTGCTGGAGTGGCAGTGGCGAGAGAGTGCGCGAAGGCATGAGAACAGGCAGGGGAGGTCGGTGGTGGTAAAACAGGGGCGGTAGCGACGGTTTTTCAGACCGTGAACAGTGCTGCGCGAAATTCCCTCCATTCAAGAAGCGCCAGCAGGGATTAAGGGCGGGGTTAGGTTGAGATTTGTGTGGGATAAGCTCGGGATCAAAGGGGAATCAAAATCAAAATGCAATTCCAATTCTTTTTAAAAACTCGGTTCGTTTTAGGTTCAAACTTCAATCAAGCAGAATTTAATTATGGAGCAAACAAACTGATGTTATACTTAGGCCCCGCTGGGTTGGACAATTGCACTGTAGTTGGTTGAAATTTCACTGTAGCTAAAAGTGGCTTATTTGGCATAATTAAATTTAAAAAATTTAAAAATAGAAAAAATATGTTAGCTCATCATGGACAACGCAAACGAATATGAGAAAAAAAGAACCGACAAAAAAGCTAAAAAAATCAAAAGTTCAGAAAATGATGAAATTTATGAATAGTAAAAAATAAGTCAGACGATTAATTTGAAATGAGCGAGGCGTTAATGTATCTCTTTAGGGCATCTGTAGTGTATGAAAAGAGGAGGTCTTAAGCCACCTTAAGGTCAACCTTATACATTACAGAGGTGACTTTAAGCAGACCCTAAGCAAAAAAAGCTTAAGGCTGGTCCTCAAGCTAAAGACCTGGCCATAAGCATTAAAATACAATTTTTCTTTATCTGCCATGTGGGACCGTCTTAAGGCTCCTTGGGTTATATACACTATGGAGTTGGTTTTAAGGTTTAGATGGGACCCACCTTAAGACCCTTTGGGTTATATACACTACAGATGCCCTTATGCTAATGCTATCAGGGCAAACTTAACTTTTCTATCAGTACTAGGAGCTTGCCGGTGACCACTACTGGTATGACGTGTCAAGAACGAGGAGGTTTTTTTTAGTTGTACCTAGCAGTTAGACTTCGGGAACTACGAAATAGCACATCAACCTCCATAATTTCATTACAAAAATGTAAATACTTGTTGAGCGTCTCTTTTCAAAAGAGAAATTGAATGAAACTTAGTTCATTTGGTTACGGGTTGTGTATGCATGGAAGTAAATGCACAAAATATTTCTTGTGGTGGTAATATGCAAGTATAACAAAGTTGAAAATTATTTCATCAAAGCTTTTATATTTTGATTTTTAATATGGCCACAGAAGAAATGAGGCATGCCGTGGCGCGCCCTAACATCTAGTTCGGGTTAAACTACTTTTTTTTCTTTGTTTGAATTTTTTTGCTAGCACTTGCTAATGAGAAGTTTGGGTATCATCGTTCTGCAGCTCAACATTTTGCCACTTTCTTATGCCCCACTGTGAATTTTTTATGGGTTTTGTTAAGCATTATCCGGATGTTTTCTTCCTAACTATCATCCAGATTTATGACTGCTTGATTAGAGATCCAATGGCCACGAATTCTCTCCCCCCCCCCCTTGAATTTTACCCCTTCTTGAAAAAGTCTCCCCTTTCAAAAACAAGGGGTATATTGATTTCTAATCTAAGAGTCACAAATTTAGATGATAGTTAGAAAGAAAATATCCGGATAATGTCTAGACACTCCTATTTTCTATTACCACAAAAATTCATGTTTACAAAGTTACAGCAAGCGTGTGTGATGGGTAAACTGGTAAAATAGATAAAGCAGTTTGTGTATTGCAGACATCCTCTCTTCCTCCACTCTCGGCTCTGGCGGGGACCCTTCCCCTTCCCTGCCCCTTCCCCACCCTCCCCCTCCCCTGCCCGGATCCCTCTTCCTCGCCGTCGCCGGAGCTCGCCACCGGTCGCCGGTGGACGCAAGGAGGGCGGCGGCGGGCTTTTCTCCCTTTCCCAGATCGGTTCGGGGAGGAGCGGTGCTGTGGTCGCGAGCTCTTTGGCTGCAGTTTCCCTCGCCGGCGGCGTCTCTCACCGGCGGCGGATCCGGTGGCCTGGTGGCCGGATCTGGAGTCCCTCGGCGTGGATCTACTAGGGTTTGGTGGTTTCGCGTCTTGGCGGCGCAGTGGCGGGCTCCCGTGCCGGCGAGGCGCGCACGGAGGAAGAGGGAGTGGTGCGTGCTGGGAGGGAGGCGGAGGAGTGCGGTGGGGTTGAGGAGTGGCGGGTGGGTGCTCTCGTCGGCGGGGAGGCAGCGGGCGTGCTTCTGGTCGAGCAGGGCGGGCGCGCGAAGCCGCCTCGTCGGCGCCGCCACCGCTCCTTTCACCTTCGTGCTCAGCTTCGGGAAGGAAGGAAGGAAGAAGGTTCCATGTTCTCGGCGAGGAGAAAGCTCCAGAAGGTCAAGGGCCTCGTGCCCTCAGAGTTCGTGGACTCCGGCGCGTAGGCGCTCTTCGACCTGGAAAATGGCAATCAGGAGCTCAAGAGCGTCTTCAAGGACCTCTGCATCAACCTCGACTTCCAGTTGGGTGTGGCCAGGAGCAAGAAGGCGGTGGTGATCTTTGTGCCGTGCAGGCTCCGTAAGGCGTTCAGGAAGTTTCGCGTCAGGCTCTTTAGTAGTTTTGCTTGTAGGCTTGATGTGTGATTCTTGTCCCTGGATCTGCTCAGTTGTGGCGCATAGGCGTCGTTTAGTAGTTTGTTCAGTGGCGGCCATTGCAGGAAGTGGTTCGTCGTGGAGTTTTAGGGTGGCTATGCCATGGCCTCGAGGTGTGCAGGATCTCGGTGTGTTTTTTGTGTGTGGGTAGTGCGTGGGGTGCTGTGGAGGTGCTGGCGAAAGCCTTGCCGGTGTTTTTACCGGCTCGACAACAATGACGCCTTCGGGCGCCATTATCCTTCCTGGAGGTGTTGTCAGGGCAATCCATAGCTCTCATGTTAACTGATCTCCAGGTGAATACCTTGCCTCGGTGAGGCGGGCGGCGCCGGCGACTCTTGTCGTCTCCTTGGAGGCGTCGCCTCGGAGGTCCATCTTCACGCAAAGCGGACCGAAGTTTGGTTGGCGCAGTCGGATGAGGATAGAGACTTGGCTGAAAGCAAGGACGGAGAAAAAGTGCGGAAGCTTAGTCTTTCTAGTTTTTTCATAGTCTTTAAGCTATCTCTCCTGTTGTTTTATGCCCCTCAATTTTGAGGCTTTGAACCTAAGCGTTCGTGTAACTTTTGGCTGTATATATCCCACGTGGATATAGAGGCCAGATTTTATATCTTTTCTTTACTCTTAAAAGAACGAGTTGAAGGTGATGGTGCGTCCGACGCTCTGCCACCCTCTCACAGGAAAAAAAACGCCGACATGTGGGCCTCTCTGCTTCTCTCGTGCACAGCTTCTGCTCCTCCGCCCTCACGCCCGGGCGCCTGCCTCCCCACCGAATCCCGTGCGCCTCCTCCCCTCCCTCCTCCGCCGCTCCGCCCTCGCCTCCTACCCTCCCACCTTCGCCGCTCCGCCCTCGCCTCCTACCCTCCCACTTCCGTCGCTCCGCCCTCGCCTCCTACCCTCCCTCCTTCGCCGCTCTGCCCTCGCCTCCTCCTCTCCACCCCGCGCCACCATCGCCTCCTCCCCCGCTCCTCCTCCGACGCCTCCTCTACCGCTCCTCCGCCGCCGCCTCCTCCCCCCTGCTCCACTGCCGCCTACGCCTCGCCAACCCGTGCTCCCGCCCTCTGCACTTCAAAAATTCGTTAACCACCCCCGCGCCAGCCCGCGCTCCCGCCCTCTGCACTTCAAAAATTCCTCCGCCACCCCCGCACCAGCCCGCGCTCCCGCCCTCACCTCCTCCGCCCCCTGCGCCGCCGCCAGGCGGTGGCTCAGTGCGACGGGGGAGAGGAAGGAGGCAACGACGGGGGCGGCGCCGATTGGGGGCGGAGGAAGGAGGCGGCGCGACCTCCATCTCACCGGTTGGGGGCGGAGGTAGGAGGAGGCGCGGCTGCGGTGGCGGCTGGCTCAGAGAGGAAGGGGGCGGAGGAAGGAGGAGGTGCTGCTGCGGCGGGGGAGAGGAAGGAGGCGACGGCGGGGGTGGCGCCAGTTGGGGGCGGAGGAGAGGAAGGAGGCGACGGCGGGGGCGGCGTCGGTTGGGGGCGGAGGAAGGAGGTGGTGCGACCTCCATCTCACCGGTTGGGGGCAGAGGTAGGAGGAGGCGCGGCTGCGGCGGCGGCTGGCTCGGAGAGGAAGGGAGCGGAGGAAGGAGGAGGCGCGGATGCGGCGGGGGAGAGGAAGGAGGCGACGGCGGGGGCGGCGCCGGTTGGGGGCGGAGGAGAGGAAGGAGGTTGGGGGGAGAGCAATCTTTGTGAGGTCGGAAGCTGTTACGTCCATTTTGCTGGGAGTCGGAAGCCAGAAAACAAGTTTACGACCATTTTGGGCATGGTCAAAGGTCATTCAGGTCGTTTACGACCACGTTGGCCGTAGTCGAATGGAGCTACGACCACGTTGGCCGTGGTCGAAAGTCGTAAGTCAAAGCTACGACCACGCTGTAGCGGGCTGTGGTGGAAGTCGGCGCTCAAGTCTACAACCACGTAAGAAGTCGGTAGACCTCGAGCACGTTGCGAGGCGGTCGAGATGGGCATGGTCCAAGATGGCCGTGGTCGAAGATGGGCGTGCTCGGATGGGCGTGGTCAGAGATGGGCGTGCTTGGAGCCGTGGTCGGATGCCCGTGATCGAAAGATGCCCGTGGTCGAGCCGCCGTGCGTGGTCGGTATCGACCACGTTGTTAGCGGTCGTTACGACCACGTTGCAGCGAGCAGTTATGACCACGTTGAGCGGTCAGTACGACCACCTTGAGAGAGGTCATTTACGACCACATTGTAAGCGTGATAAGAAGACGTACGACCAGAGCAAAGGTGATGGAACGTGCTCGGGAGGCACTATGACCATGGTAAGGTAGAATTGAACGTGATCAGGAAGGCATTCGACCACGCTGAAGAGTTGAACGTGGTCGAAAGGCTTCGATCATGATGAAGGAGATTGAACGTGCTCAGAAGGAGGGCAGGGACCATGTTGTAAAGACACTGAACGTGGTCGGTGAAGGCTTCGACGACGTTTTGAAGCTTTGACCACAGTGTGAGTGGTCGGAAGAGGCTGCGACTGCGCCGTTAAGCCTTGAACGTGGTCGAAAGGGACTTCGACCACGATGTAAGGAAGTGATCGTGGTCGAAAAGGTGTTTCGATCACGGTGAACACTGATCACCAGCATCACTATGTGATCGGTGAGAGTTGTGATCAAGGTGATTCAAGTGGGGTCGAAGGAAGCGCAGCACACCGACAGAGAAGAGCAGTCTGAAACCTCAATAGAAGGTTTACGACCTCGAAGGAAAGCGGCCAGAATGGCCGACAGAGTGGTCGAATGGCAGCGAGAAGCAGTCGTAAGCAGCCATGGCCGGTCGTAAGTGGTCAGAAGCACTCGTAAAAGGTCGGAAAAGTCCTGGGAGAAGTCATAAGACTTACAACAAGTGGTATCAGAGCAAAATCCAACACCTGAAACAGACATGCATTTATAAAAACGAAACAAGACAACCATAGAAAGAATAAAATCTGCGAAGCTAATAATAACACATATAGAACGTGCGGTGTAGAAGCTCTACGTTGTCGGTAGTTGATTACGACTACAGTGTGCAGTCGAAAGTCGATGCTTCGACCGCTGCAGTCGGTAGTCGGCGCTCGAGCTTGCGACCACGTTGTAGCGAGCTTCGGCGCTCTGGCATGCGACCACGAGGGTAGTCGGCAAACTTCAACTACGACCACGTTGGGAAGTCAGCGAACTCTAACCACGTGGTGAAGCGGTCGGTAGTCAGCAGTCGAATTTACGACCATGTTGAGGAGTCAACGCCTTACGACCACGTTATCACTCAGAAGCGGTCGTAACACTTGTAAACCGGTCGTATGGCCTCTCGGAACAGTCGTAACATCTGGGAATCTGTCGAATAGACCACTGGGGTGGTCGTATGGACTATGGTAGTGGTCGTAGGTCTTGTGCATGTCATGTTCTACCTTTTCGTTCTTATGGTCTTTTGGAGTGGTCGTAGCCCTCTGAGATGTTGGGTAAGTTGGATCTGAAACTTGGGATGGTTGTAGCAGAGCTGTGTGTTCACTGGGGATCACCCGTTAACCCCTCTCCCAACACCGTGTTTTACCCAACCAACACCGTGTTTTAGCACCTACGACTACCGCTTCGCTCTGCTACGACCAGCCAAGACAGTCGTTACGAGTTACCCAACCAGGTCGTACCAACATACGACCGGTCAAGATCACAAGACAAGCAACGCTCAAAGCCCTGCGACCTCATCCCAGATCGTTATGACCGATTCCTAGACACCATACGATCGGTTAACAAAAGCTACGATCGCTTAATTGCGTGATCGAACCACCTTCCGACCACGTTCATCACTTTCCACCGTGGTCGAACCCCGTTCAGACCACATACACCGAGTTTCATCATGGTCGAAGCCCTTTCCGATCACGTAGGACTTGTTTCACCGTAGTCGAAGCCCTTTCGATCACGTTTGACCATTTCCGACTGCGCTCCAACCTCATCCGACCGCTTACGACCTCAACCGATCGAGTCTGACTGCGCTTCGAGCACGTCCGCCGACTTCCCAGCGGTCAAAGCCTCGACTTCTGACTTCCTCTCGTGCTAACGTGGTCGTAAGGCTATCTGGCGACCTCCGACCAGGGCCAATGTGGTCGTAGTGGCTCTCGACCATGCCCAAAGTGGTCGTATACACCACAACGTGGTCGTAAACAGTGCGCATGGCTTTCGACCACGGTGAAACAATGGCTTTCGACCACGGCCAACGTGGTCGTAAATGGTCCAATGGGCAACCGACCACGGCCAACGTGGTCGTAAATGGTCCAATGGGCAACCGACCATGGCCAACGTGGTCGTATTTGCTGCAGCCGACCACATGCAGCAGCCGTTAAGACCATCTTGGCTGTGGTCAAAAATCGGCTGGGCCATTTACGACCACTTTGTCCTTGGTCAAAACCTGGTAGGTAAATTTTCGAGTAGTCAGAAGGGTTTACGACCACGTGGGTCATGGTCAGAAGTCGTGCGCACTATTTTACGACTATGTTGTGGTGTTTACGACGACTTTGGGCATAGTCAAAGGTCCCAGGAAGCTTTACGACCACGTTGGTTGTGGTCGAAGGCCACCAGGACAGTTTACGACCACTTTGGCTGTGGTTGGAGTCCATCAGGAAGGGGTACGACCACATTGGGCATGATTGGAGAACATCAGAAGGGTTTACGACCACTCTGGTCATGGTCAAAGGTCCCAGCAAGTTTTACGACCAAGTTGTCGCTGGTCGAAAGTCAGAAGTCGAACGCATCTCTTTGATCGTGGTCGAAAGCTATTACGACCATGTTGGCCATGGTCGAAAGCTATTATGGCCACATTGGCCGTGGTTGAAAGGGTTTACGACCACATTGTCCGCGGTCGGAAGCTATTACGACCACGTTGGCCATAGTCGGAAGCTGTTAGGGCCACATTGGCCGTGGTCGAAAGGGTTTACGACCACGTTGTCCATCGGCTGGAAGGTTTACAACCATGTTGTCGGTAGTTAGACACCTTCATTGGCTGTGGTTGGGAAAGGTTTACGACCACTTTGTTTGAAGTCAGAAGCTGGCTGAAGCATTTACGACCACTCAGTCAATAGTCGGAAATCGTCTGGACGTTGTACGACCACATTATCCACTGTCAGCTAATTCGCACGGGCTGACAACCACGTTGAGAAGTCAGCTACCACATACAACACTTTTCGTCGTGGTTGAAGCCACTTCCGACCATGTGCACCGAGTTTCACCATACAGTGGTCGAAGTCCCGTCCGACCAGTTCTGAGCACGTCACAACGTGGTCAAAACTTCGACTACCGACCGCAGCTCTCGATAACGTGGTCGAAGCCCGTTGTGGTCAAAACTTCGACTAGCTTTCGACCACTGACAATGTGGTCGTCAACCCTTCGGCTGGCTTCTGACCATGACCATCGTGGTCGTAATAGCTTTCGACCACTTGTAAAGGCTTCAACTAGCTTCCGACTTCAAACAAAGTGGTCGTAAATGCTTCAGCTAGCTTCCGACTACAAACAAAATGGCCAACACGGTCGTAATAGCTTTCGACCATGATCATCACGGTGCGTTCGACTTCCGACCATGGACAACGTGGTCGTATCTTTTGACAACGGCCAATATGGCCGTAATACCATTCCGACCAGGCTCAGATTGAGCTGCAGTGGTCGTAACTCTCCCGCGATGGATAATGTGGTCGTAAACCCTTTGATCACGGCCAATGTGGTCGTAAACCTTCCGGCCGACCTTCGATCACAATCAAACTGGTCGTAAACAACAACGTGGTTGAAGTTCATCGACTTCCGACTGCAGACCATGGCCAAAGGGGTCGTAAAATACCAATGTGGCCGTAAGCGGCAAAGTGGTCAAAAATGCCACCGTAGTCCTAAAGGCAACGTGGTCGTAAATACCAACGTGGCTGTAAGCGCCAAAGTGGTAGAAAATGCCACCGTAGTCATAAAGGCCAACGTGGTCGTAAATACCAACGCGGCCGTAAGTGCCAAAGTATTCGTGAACGACACAACGTGATTGTAAATCGGTTTAGCAGCTTCCGACCACGGGCAATGTGACTGTAACAACTTCCGACCACGGACAACGTGGTCGTAAACCCTTTCGACCAGGCTCAGAATGAACTGCAGTGGGCGTAACTCTCCCGGCAGGTTTCTAACCGCACAAAACGTGGTCGTAAACCCTTTCGACCAGGCTCAGAATGAACTGCAGTGGGCGTAACTCTCCCGGCAGGTTTCTAACCGCACAAAACAATCAGACCAACAAATTTTCCAGTGCACAAACATAGCACAACCCCTGGTCGTAAACCCCCTACGACCACCCAAATGCTCAACACATGAAGTGGTCGAAGCCCTAGAAGACATCCCAGTAGCCTTCGACCACAGAGCAGGTCGTCACGACCTCTCCAAAGCTCGTTACGACCATGCAGACACAAGCCACGACCAATGCTAGCCGCTACAACTTTATCGCACAAAGTTTTGACCTCATATGACCACTATGTTGCACAGAACAGAGAAACCCTCGAGCTCACAAGAGCCTTCCTGCAGCCTACGACCGCACACAACACCGCTACGACCATCGCTAGCTTTGGCTCCAACTCACCCAACCAGGTCGTACCAACTTACGACTGGTCGAGATCACACAACAAGCAACACTCAAAGCCTACGACTTCAACCCAAGTCGTTACGACCTCCCCAGATGTCCATACGATCGATTCCCAGTGGTTATGACCGCTCCAAGAAGCCATACAACTGGTTTCCAAGTGTTACGACCACTTCGGGGCACTTCCGACCGCTATCGACCTCGTCTCGAGCACGTCCGACGTCTTACAGGCCCTTCCGATCACAACCGACCGAGTCCCAAGCCACTCTGACAGCGTACGACCGCAACCGACCACGTCCGACTGCGTTACGACCGCTACCGAGGGCTTCCGACCACGTCCGACTGCGTTACGACCGCTACCGAGGGCTTCCGACCACGTCCGACCGCGTCTGACAGCGCTACGACTATAACCGACTGGTATCAACCACTTCCGACCGCGTCTGATAGCGCTACGACCACGTCCGACTGCATTCGACCAGGTTCGACTGCAGCCGACTGAGCTACGACCACGTTCAACCGCTTTACAATGTGGTAGAAGTCTGCCGACTTCCCACGTGGTCGTGGTCAAAGTCTGCCGACTATCGACCGCAGCGGTCGAAGCCTCGACCTCCGACTTCTTCTCGCGTTAACGTGGTCGTAAGCCGCCGACATTCGACCACAGCGGTCGTGGCTACGTCTTACGACTACCGATCGCTTCACCTCTCGACAACGTGGTCGTAAGGCGCCGACTCTTCAACGTGGTCGTAAACCACAGCGCCGACTTCTGATCGCAGCACTCGATAACGTGGTCGTAACCTACCGACGGCAGAGGTTGTGGCTTAGACTTACAACTTCCGACCACGGCCAACGTGGTCGTAGCTGCGTTCGACCACGACCAACGTGGTCATAGCTGCCTTCGACCACGGCCAGAGTGGTCGTAAATGACACTACGTGATCATAAATGCCACAACGTGGTCATAAACAGTCCTGGTGGCCTTCGACCTCGGCCAGAGTGGTCGTAAGGCCTTCCGACCACTCGAAAACGCATCTACCAGGTTCCGACCAAGGACGACGTGATAGTAAATGGCTTCCGAACGGCGACACAAAGGTCGTAAACTTGATTTCCGGCTTCCAACCGCTGATAATGTGGTCGTAAAACTTCCAGCCGGTATCAACGTGGTCGTAGAGTCTTTTGCTGACTTCCGACCGTGACCAATGTAGAGACCGACCACTTGAAAAGGCTTGAGACATTGCAGAATCAGCACAATATGGTCGTAAAAGCTTCCGACCACTAATTAAGTGCCTCCTATGACTACCAAGTCGATCGCCTACGACTACCAAGTCATAGAAACTCTGTTGAACACCAAGTTGTAAGTCCGACTACGTCTACCAAGTCGTAAATGACCCTTTCGACCACATTGTTGTAAGCCTAACTGCCGAGCATGTCGCAAAGGCTTAAATCCCAATAGAAAGAGCTATTCTCAGATTAAACTAAATTTTGGTGTAAATCGCTCGATCACTTCCTACTTTGCCTTGCCGTGGTCGTAGGTCCTCCCGATCATGCCTCCTTTAGTTTTGCCTTGGTCGAACGTCTTTCGACACGTCTATTGATGATTTGCCGTGGTCGTAAGTCTTTTTACGACCACTTACACCAAGATTGTATCCTTCTTTGACCACGCTCAGCGACTTTACAACATGGTCGTTGCCTGCTTACGGCCACGTTCAAACTTCTTCGTTGCGGTCGTCTATTGAAGATTTCCCGTGATCGTAAGTCTTCTTATGACCACTTACACCATGATCGTAGCCTTCTTCGACCACGCTCAGTGACTTTACAACGTGGTCGTTGCCTCCTTATGACCACGTTCAAACTTCTTCGTTGCGGTCGTACACCTTCGGATCACCTATAATCTTTCTCTGATGTGGTCGTATCACCTACCGATCTCACCTCTTCTGGTTTTGTCGTGGTTGAACACCTTTCGACCACGTCTACTATAGCTTGTCGTGGTCGTAAAAACACTGTTCCTTGGCCATGGTCAATAACCCTTTACAACCACGTTCTGCGCTCCTACAACGTGGTCGTAAACCTCTCGATCACCTCCTACTTTGCCTTGCCGTGGTCGTAGGTCCTGCCGATGACGCCTCCTTCAGTTTTGCCATGGTCGAACGCCTTTCGATCACATCTATTGACGATTTGTCGTGGTCGTAAGTCATTACGACCATGTTTATCGTGGTCGTAAGCCACTGCTTCTCTGGGTTTCATGGTCATGACTGCAGCAGAAGTGAGTATAAGGCTAAACACTATCCTTTAGTTTGTATTGAACCGACACCTTGGATGTGGATTTTCTTGGTTTCCCAGTTATCAAGTTTTTCAACGCTAAATTCTCTTAATTTTGTATCCCGAAAATGATTAGTGAATAGGTTGGATGTTCACGTGGAATATGTTTACAGCCAAGCAATGTCTTCAAGTAATAATTTTGGGTGAAAAAAATGCCATGCAAATATATGTTTGACAGACCAAGGTATCGGCCTTTTGATTAACTTGCTAAGCAATTAGAAGTTGTTGAGACATTGAGTAGCAGACGTGCAATGCTACGGATTTAAAAAAAAAGAACATATTTGTATGCACGTTCCAACAAATTTTACCACCTGTTAGTTTTAGAACATGTAATATGATAAAATTTTAAAATCCGTAGCAACGCACGGACATTCAGCTAGTATCTAAAAAAACTGGTAAAGTAACCTCTCCCAGCACCACAGAAAAAATAGCCGTTACCCGTTGCGTTCAAATTTCACATATAGCCGTTGGGCCACCGGTTTTACCCTTGCTCGGAAGCAACCACGCCGAACCGCACCAAAGCCAATCCCTTCGAACCCGCGCGACCAAGGAAGCCGCCGCCGCCATGGGAAGGCTCGGCGACAAGTCCGACTACGAGAGCCTTCGCGACGCTCGCATCTCTGAGAACATGGTACGCGCAAGCATCTATCTCCGAAATTTCCTCCAGATTAGAGATTCTCGCAGCCCTGTGACCGCCACCGATTCTTGGAACCCGGCGAGTCGTCGTGCAGGCCCGGATGGAGATGCTCGGCTTGCGCCGCTGTGCAGGGGAGCTCAGCACCATCACCTCCGCCTCCGCCGCCTGCCGCCGCGCCGGAAGCGCCACCCCCAGGAAGACCCCCAAACCGGGGGTCCTCACCCCGCTCCGCCGCTCCGGCCGCCTGATCTCTGTCGCCTCCGCGGCACCGATCGCCTCTTCTCCGGGTCCCCGCCGCTCGGCCCGGCTGAACGGGCAGTCCATGGAGCACAAGGCGCTGCCTCCCAAAGGTTGGCCCCTTCTAGTATTCCCTTCTTTTCCATGGTTCGGGTTGGTATTGTACGAGGTGGGAAACGAGTTGCTTTTATTGTCCCGTAGGAGTTTTGAGCAAAGCTGCGGCGGCGGTGGCGGAGGAGGAGGAGGAAGAGAAGAAGGCGGTGTTGGTGATCGACAAGGAGAGGGTGCAGGTGCTGCAGGAGAGGCGGTGCGACAGCAAGGGGAGAGGGGGCGTGTACGACCCAGTTCTTGGGATTTGCTGCCATTTCTGCAGGTAGATTCATGTATCACTGATTAGTTCTCCTAATTGTGTTCTTGAGCAAGAACGTACGGAATCAGTGTCTTTGTGTGGCTTGTTAAGAAAAATTGTTGCATGATCGAAGGCAGAAGAAATTGTGCGGGGAGGAGGACTGCAAGCGCTGCGGCGAAGGAGACTTCGACCAGCCATGCCTAGGTAGTAAAAGAAGCCGTAAAAATCGCGTTTTCTCTCAAATTCTGTGCAGCTAGTCCAATGGTAGACAGTTTTGCTCAATCTTTCACAGGGAAGACGGAGTGCTCCTCTTGCCATTCTTCGAATGGGATACTCTGCCGTGCTTGCCTGAAGGTCAGGTACGGTGAAGGTAAGCTAAACGCCGTCAAGAAACGCCATTGTTAATCGTACATAATATGGGGAAGACTACTGATTTCGAGCTGTGATATCAGAGATGGAAGAGGTCAGGAAGAACAAGAATTGGATGTGCCCTCACTGCATTGAGGAGAAGGGTATCAAGAAATTCTGGATATGCAACAGGTGAGAACTTCTAATCTTGCTCTTTGATTCTAGGACCAGTGAACTGAAATGGCACCTCCTCGGAAAAATAAAGAATTGAAATGGCCCTGCCAGAATATGTAGAATTTTCCCAAAATGCAACCTTGCATTGGAAGAGTGTATGCTCACTTGCTCCTTTTGTCATAAAACGATGCAGTTCCTTATGCTTGAAGAAGAGGAAGATGGCACCAACTGGGATTGCCATATATGACGGTAATTCTGGTTCTACATCGTGTTCTTGACAAGTGATTCTGATACATATTGTTCTTGCTGATCCTAACCATAGTTGGACCTCTTTTTTCGCTTCATTTGGCATTGTAACAGCACGGGAGCAAGGGTACGAGTCGGTTGCGCACCTTCTCATGGACAGGCTGAAGTGCCGAGCATTCTGACGACGACTGGCTGGAGTGTCCCACATGCTCACTTCTTTAGTGATTCTAGTGATGACGATGGCTGCTATTGTACTGGAAGGCACTTTTGTTTTATCGACAGTTTAAATGGTAGATATCTTAGGAGGAAAACTGGTGAAGCTAGCAAACCTTTGTGTCCGATGTTCTCAGATAGTCAAACTGATCATCTTGACGGCAACTCGACTATTTATTTGTCAAAGCATTTTGCTGAAGACTGAACGAAGGATTATATGTTGCCCATGTAATGTTTTCTGGGTTAGAAAGTAAACCGGAATCCAATGTGGAGGGCCGACCATAAGTATGTCTTCTGGTTGCTACTGATTGCTAAGTTCATGACTTGATGTAAATTATAATCTACTATATCAGAGGAAGATCGAATGACATATGTGATAGGGTGGAGGTAGCACAAATTGAAGAGAAGTTTGTTTAATATCGCTTAAGATGGTTTGGGTATCTCCCATGAAAGCCTTCTAAGACATCGGTATATAATGGAATCAGGGGCGAATCCATGGGGTAGGCTTCATCAGGCTGAAGCCTACCCTCCACTGGTTTGCCGAAACCCCTCCGCCCTCCTGCGGCGACCAGTCACCGGCGATGATGTCGACGAGAAGAAAGAGCAGTCTGAGGAGAAGAAAGAGCACGGAGCCAGGGGAGAAGAGCTGTCTAGGCGGCTGCCGGCTGGGCCTGAGCGGCGGAGGCGCGGAGCCGGGCTGCCGGGGGCGGGGTCGCGCCGTCGCGGCCTCGCGGGGAGCCGCTGTCCTCGTCCACCTCCACGTACCTTCCAAATCAAGCAGCATCCGCAGTAGATTAAATCCAACGAAATAAACTTTTATTTGTTCTTGAATCGACCAAGATCGAGATAGCGAGTAGAGTAGTAGGCAGTAAAATTAACTGAAAAGCGAGTGATAAGGATTGGATAGGTACCCACCCAAGTCTTGAGGTGGAAGGGGAGGCTGGTCACTGACTTGGAATCGGAGACGGCGGCGGCGAAGGCGGTCAAGAAGCAGCAGACCAGTAGGAGCCGCCGAGGCAGAGGCCGCCCAATCATACTAGATACTATCATAGCCGTATCCTTTCTTTCCTAGCTATAGATCCATGCAGCCATGGATGGATGGATCAACTTGTCACATCCCGCAAGGGAAATCCGACTGGAAGAAGGAATCGCTACTCTGGAACAGCAAGGGAAATCGCTAGAAACTAGAACTACGCTACAGCTAGGGCTAAATGGATAAATCGGCAAAAGCATATATTCCTTTTCATTCCTCACATGCCCCTTATATGAGTACAGTTCCCATTAAGAAAAGTACTGATTACAGCCAAATTAACACAGCATTAACTCTAAGAAGACAAACATTAACTTGACTAATTACTTGACTAATCTTGACCGTCAATGCCATTTCCCCAAGAGGTGTGACAATCCTGGCCGTTGATGAAAATAGACTGAGCTGACAAAACGGTGACCGAATTGACGAGCGGTAGTTCCTCCAGATAACAGCTAACTCCAAACACAAATAACAGCAACTTTCAACTGAATGATCCCCAGGTTCTGACACAACTGCTTCTGCTTTTGCTTTCTCCTGTTTCGATTCCCTGTTCTTGTGGCCAGGAGGAGAGAGCAGAGCAGCAGGCGACGGAAGCTAGCTGCGCGTAGCTTTTTCCTAGCAACAACTAGAAGACGTACTTTGTTCTCTTGCTGGATTAATTTTGTGGGGTAATTAATGAGCAGCCAACTGATGAATCAACCTACATGTTCAGAGACTTTTCCTATTAGAATAGGAGTATTGCTTAGCATTCTAACTTTATTTATGATTCTTAGGCCCACTTAAATCGGCTTTAGACTTCTGATTTCTGGCTTATTTTTTCCCGTATTTGTTTGTACTATCCGTGATGGGCTAACCTGTTTTTTCTATTTTTAAATTTTTTAAATTTAATTACGCCAAATAAACCACCATCAGCTACAGTGTTTTTCAACATAAGCCACTAAAAAAACCATTTTGAGCACCCCTTAATTAAACTGTATTGTTGGTAACGTGCACATGCAATTATATGTATTCTAGGAAAAACTTATGATCTGGTAGAAGAATATATATTTTTTAGCCCACCCTTATTTTTTGTTCTAGATTCGCCACTGAATGGAATTTTAAGACGTACCAAAAACGTAAGAAGAGACAGAGGTCGACCAAGACTAACGTGGGAGGAAACAGTTAAAAGAGACTTGAGTGATTGAAATGTATCCAAAAAATTAGCTTTGCATAGGAGCGCATGGAAGTTAGCGATCCATATACCGGAACCATGACATAAGACAAAGGTTTATAGCGGTGTTTTAGACTCTTAGTTTAGATGGTAGGATGTACGGCTTAGAGTTTTAGCCTTGTAAGTTATATTACAAGGTTCTCGTTTCTTCAACCTGAAGGAGATTTCATTTCTAGTCTATCTTAATTTATTTGGGACAAAAGACTTTATTGTTGTCGTTATATCTAAGGCAGTTAGTCTGTTTGGTATATTTGTACAAGAGCATCTCTAGTTTTAAAAAAAATGTTTCAAAAAAAGTACAAGAGCATCTCCAGTTTTTTTAATCTTTTTTTAAAGTAAAGGGCATCATGAAAGAGGTTTTGAAGAAGCTGGTTAACAATCAGCACTTTACCCTCCTTGAATTATGTGGTTTGTCTATAATCTATACGTTCACAATGATAAAAACAAATGTATATATTCATCGCAACAAAAAAAATGTATATATAGCTTTTCTTTATAATGTTTAATTTCGGGAAAGATGTAGCAAATTAAGATCAAAGTATCTATGTCGTAAGATTAAGTGTTTCTTATGCCGGGAAAAAAGGGTTAATAGCGCTTACAACTTGACATATCTATAAATCCCGATAAGCAAAATTTGTTTATGGCAAAGAGGAGAGCTCTAATTAGCAGTCATCTACCCAAAACCCAAGCCCAGGAAAGGTATTAACAAATAAAGATCAAAGTATTTGTGCAGTATGATGAAGGGTTTCTCATAACGAAACAAAGGGTTTATAGTGCTTGCAACTTGACATATCCATAAATGAATCCTAATAAGAAATTTTTGTTTATGGCAGGGAGGGGAGCTCTAATTAGCGTTTCTTCTACCCAAACCTCAAGCCCCACTTCTCTAGTCAGGTGTTCATACTAGCTTTTGCTGATAGGTTTTAACTTTAGTTTATGAATAGTAATAGCTTATAGATAAACTTTTAGAGAGAGATATTTACGTACGATTTTAATCGATATAAATTCGCAACTCTTGGGCTATGTTTCGCTGCACGCGAGGTGTTTCCAGAAATTCGCCGGCCGTGTGCCTTCTTCATCGGGCACAGCAATGCACGTAAGGTGGTGGTGCGTGTCCCATAGTGACTCGGGCATTGGCTGTTGTCGCAGCATTTTGCCTAACCCATGCCGTATGTCCTGAAGGCTGCGCCAAATTGCCAATGCACACTACTAGCAGCTCTCAGAGCACAGCTACCTAAACTAATAGTAGTGTCTTCTTGGGGTTATTAGCCAGTTCAAAGTACCGTAGTGGTATAACGTTGCAGATATACCATTCAGTAACTTAAAAAAATATGAAAAAGTATAGAGTAAAAATATATGTTGTGTTCGACATGTTCTAACTTACTACGAAGACGTGTTAAGCCGACATGTGCAATTTCAAGACATGGTTTCGGTTCGTCATTTCCTCAGTCGCCACATTCAACTAAAAGGGGGCTGAATGGATGCGGTGTAGTTAGATGATATTCCTGTGCCATGCATATAAAGTTGAGACTTTTGTTGCAGGTATATATCAAAGATGGGATATTCAGATCGCTATGCGGTGTGGGTGCCCCAGCATTGACAGGAAAGTTGGTAATTCTGGGAAGCGATTGCGTGCTCATGTAGGCCTTGATGAAGGAGAGGAAACTAATATGTACTTTAATTTTGAAATTACCTATTAGCATAAGTATTCTGAATATTGGATACAAACTACATTGCAACATGAAAATTAGGTGCACAAGAAAAGAAAAGAAATCTACGCGCACGCACTAAAGAAAACTTTCTTAGGCTTAGCCAAGCCAATGATCTTTCTTAGGAATGAAGCAGTTAACCTACATCCACACATTATTAACCTTTGTTTCCCTAAATCAGCGTGCCTGAGCTTGAGAGACCATGGTTTTGTGTCATACATATTGTGCACATGATAATTTAGAATTCATACCTAAAAGGCTGAAACATCTTGTGCAAACTAGCAAATATTAACAGTTCTTGATTCCGGCTGTTCTCGACACATGACTGAAGACTCCCGTTAGTTCTCTTCCCTAGTCCAAACTCCAAGTGATGAGACGATCACCTTCGAAGACGCCTTGTCTGGACGAGTCATCGCTAAAGGTACTATACTCATTAATGATTCATTATTCTCAAAGATGTTGCCTTAGTGGGTAAGCTGCAGTATAATTTGCTTTCTATTTCTCAGCTTACCAATGACAATTTTGAGGTAAGTTTTAAGAAAAATCCTTGCAAAATTCTTGATTCTTCGGGGAGTCTTGTTTGCGGAATTTCTAGATTTGGGATAATCTTTCGTGCTGATTTTGTTGAGTCTTTTGGCGATCCGCTCAGGTGCTTAGTTGCGTCAGAGTCTCGTGATCTCTCCTTTTGGCATAGGAGACTTAGTCACATTGGTTTTGATCATTTGACTCGAGTTAGCAGCCACGATCTCATACGTGGTCTGCCCAAACTCAAGATGGTCAAAGACTTAGTCTGTGCTCCTTGTCGACATAGCAAGATGGTTGCTGCTTCTCATCCCCCAGTCACTATGACTATGACCGATGCACCAGGACAGCTTCTTCACATGGACACAGTTGATCCAGCTAGGGTGCAGTCGGCGGGAGGGAAGTGGTATGTTCTTGTCGTGGTCGATGACTTCTCGAGATTTTCTTAGGTGTTTTTCTTAGTCTTGAAGGATGAGACATTCAGTCATTTTCGAGATTTGTTTAGTAGGCTTTCAGTTGAACTCCCTGGTGCCTTACAAGAGATCCGCAGTGACAATGGCACGGAGTTCAAGAATTCTTACTTTGAGAAGTTCTGCGATGAGACAGATATAGAGCATCAGTTCTCTTCTCTACACGTCCCCCAGCAAAATGGCGTCGTGGAGAGGAAGAACCGTACCTTGGTCGAGATGGCCAGGACGATGCTAGATGAGTACTCTACACCTAGAAAGTTTTGGGCTGAGGCTATAGCCACCGCGTGCCATGTTTCAAACAGAGTTTTTCTGAGGGCACACTTGCATCGCACTTCTTATGAGTTGAGATATGGGGCAAAAGTCCAGTGTTTCTCATTTTTGCGTGTTTGGTTGCAAGTGTTTTATCTTAAAGTCTGGGAACCTAGACAAGTTCGAGTCACGATCTTGTGATGGTATCTTTCTATGTTACTCAACTTCTTCGTGGCCTTATAGGGTCTGAAACTACGAGACTAGCAAAATGGTAGAGACCTATGAGGTGACTTTCGATGAGGCCAGTCCTGGCACTAGGCCTGACATCTCAGATTCTGTAGAGCAGTCCGAGACCATCTTTGTAGATGATGAGGAGGATGGAGATGAAGGTTGTCTACCTAATCCAATCCATCTTTCCCTTGAGGTACCTATTTCTACCACCGCACCTCAGGGGGATCAGCCCATTTCTTCTAGATCTTCTAGAGCTAGTGGCTCTGTTCCTACCTCTTCAGCTCATGAGGTAGAGTCCACTTCCTCTTCTCATCCAGGACCTCCCCGTCACATCCAAAATCATCATCATTCAGAGCAGATGATAGGAGATCTCTTTGAGCGCATCACACGCTTAAAATCCGGCTTGTCTCACTTATGTCTACATTCTACCTTCGTCACATCTTTTGAGCCCAAGGATGTTTGCCATGCTCTTTCTGATGAGTCTTGGGTCAATGCCATGCATGAGGAGTTAGAGAATTTTGAGAGGAACAAGGTCTGATCGCTTGTTGAGCCCCCTAGCGGTCATAATATCATAGGAACCAAGTGGGTCTTCAAAAACAGAGTGAGGAAGGGGTAGTCATTCGAAACAAGGTTAGACTGGAAGCCTAGGGTTTTTCCTAGGTTGAGGGTTTAGATTTTGAGGAGACGTTTGCTCCTGTAGCTAGGCTAGAGGCCATTAGGATCTTGCTTGCATTCGCAGCGTCTAAGGGTTTCAAGCTGTACCAGATGGATGTCAAGAGTGCTTTCCTCAATGGGTATATTGAGGAAGAGGTCTGTGTTAGACAACCTCTAGGTTCCGAGAACCCCAAATACCCAAACCATGTTTACAAGCTTTCTAAAGCCTTGTATGGACTTAAGCAAGCCCCTAGAGCTTGGTATGAGAGGCTTAAGTCCTATTTGTTGAGTCATAGGTTTGAGATGGGTAATGTAGACAAGACCTTATTCATTCGTAGGCATGGCAATAACCTTCTTCTCGTCCAGATTTATGTGGATGACATTATCTTTGGTGACTCATCTCATGCTCTGGTTTCTCAGTTTTCTGATGTCATGAGCACTGAGTTTGAGATGAGCATGATGGGCGAGTTGAGTTTCTTCCTTGGCTTTCAGATCAAGCAGATTCGAGAGGGTACATTCTTGCATCAAGGCAAGTACACTCAAGACCTCCTGAGATGCTTTGATATAAGTGACGGCAAGCCGGTGTCAACTCCGATGGCGTCATCAGCTTCTCTCGATCCAGATGAGGATGGTGAACCAGTAGATCAGAAGGAGTACAGAAGCATGATTGGCTCTCTCATGTACCTCACGTCCTCGAGGCCAGACATACACTTTGTTGTGTGTTTGTGTGCTCAATTCCAGGCCTCTCCTCGCATATCTCATCGCCAGACGGTGAAGCGCATCTTCAGGTACCTTTGAGCTACCATAGATTATCTTATCTGGTACTCTTTATCCTCTTGTCTTTCCCTCAGAGCCTACTCTGACGCAGACTTTGCTGGCTGTAGGATAGATAGGAGGAGCACTTCTGGCACTTGCCAATTCATTGACACTTCCCTTGTCTCTTAGTCTTCTAGGAAGCAGTCTAGTATTGCACAATCCACTGCAGATGTCGAGTATGTTGCAGCTGCTAGTTGCTGCAGTCAGGTGGTTTGGATGGACTCAACCTTGTAGGATTTTGGGTTAGTCATAGATAGTGTTTCACTTTTATGTGATACCACTTATGCCATCAACATCGCCAAGAACCCAGTGCAGCATTCCAGGACCAACCACATTGATATCAGATATCATTTTCTTAGAGACCATGTGGAGAAGGGTGACATAGTGCTCCAGTTTGTGGAGAGTGACCACCAGATGGCTGATATCTTTACCAAGCCTTTAGATAGCTCGAGGTTTTTGACATTGCGGGGAGAGCTTGGGTGGTCTGCCCTTATGAATTATTGTGAAGGGGAGCTTCTTGCTTTTATGTATCTCATTATTTATATGCTCCTGTTTCATTCTGTTGCATTTCATAAGGGTGTATTCGGGTTAGTCTTTTTAGCATAGACTAGAGTGGTTCTCTCTTTCAATTGCTTAAACTTCTTCCTCTCATCTTATGATTCTAGAATGCTGTTTATTAGTTGTATCTCTTCTCACTAGGTTGAGTTCACTCACGTCTTATAGGTCTAGCGAGGGTTGGGCCCTCTTGGGTAAACAGGGAACGTGTTTACTCCCTAGTATGTTAGAAGACCAGCTAATAGTCCTAGAGTCATATGGGGGTAGATGAGAGTTAGTCTGAGCCATAGTATTCTCTGTATCTTGTCTATGCTTTAAAGACTGCCTTTTCTGATTTCTGTGCTAGCTTCTTTCCTCTTGTTTATTGCTTTGGTTCAGGAGTTCATTTGAGATTTGCTAGAATTTAAATATGACTTAACTCAACTTGAACCAAATTGTTTCACATGCTGAGGGGGAGCTAAATTTTCTTACATTTCATGTCATTTAATTTCAGCATTGTGCATTGTACTATAATTATATGGAGCCTTGATTATCATTATCCTTTTATGACATGATAAAATTGCATTACATCTTGCCATGATTTGTGCTAGGGTGCTTGATTTATCATGACTTTATATGTGTAATTTAGTCTTTGCCATGATAGTTTGATTAAATGTGCATAACTTGAATTAAATCATGTCATGTTAAACCTTGTGACTAGTCTGTCTCTAGTTATCCCCTTATGATTCATGCTATGTCAAATAGGCTGAGTTGAGTCTTGGACCTAAGTTGAGCTTTAGATTGAGTTATGCTAGTTATCTAGTAAAGCATGATTTAGTATTAACTCTTTGTTTTTAAAATAAATTCAAAAAAATGCAAAAAGATCTCTTTTGTGCGAAAAAACTAATCTCACCAATTCTTTTTCATGAGACTGCTTGCCATTGCACTAGACATGAACTCAGAAGGAGTTTTGGATGACCAAGATCATTTCTTAAGCTTATTGCTTGCAATGGTCGCATAAGGCTTGAGATCTAGCACATAGCTAAGTAACAAAAAAATTGGTTGGAAACAACTATGAATTTCTAAAAGGACAATCATGTCAAATGTGCTAAATTTGCTCAATTACAAAAATGCCAAGTACTTGAACAAATGTCTCATTTTTGAACTTTTAGCACTCTAAATTGTCTCAATGTTAGCTTCTTGGTTCTACTTAGAATATTGACATGGCTTGCATAATCTTTGGATACCTCTAGCTAGACTATGATCTCGAATGACTTGACATGCTAAGAAATTCATCTAAATTTCAGAGTATGGCTAATTTGGCTTTAGCTTGTCTATACATAAATTGTTATGATAGATAGCACTTTCATTGGTTATGGCTTGGTGTAATACTTAGAGGGTCATTTTGAATAATCTTCATGGCTCCTGATACTTCAAATAAATAAAATGCAGTCGCCCCATTTAACTCATGTTCTATTTTTCTCCTTACATCTTGATGATTTTATTGACAAAAGAGACAGAATAATGGAGAAAAAGGCATTTAAGGGGGATTTTCTAGAGTTTTTGAGGAAAAATTGTTCTTTCTGGTTTTGCTCCATTTTCCCTTCTGTCAACATGGTCATAAGTTTCTCTGTTACTATTTTAAAACAAAAAAACAAACTCATCTTCATGCTTTTTCTGTGTTTGTCAATATACTCATCAAGGGAGAGATCGAGAGACCATGTGGAGGTGACCACATGTTTGTGATGAGTAATTGACCTTTGTTTTAGAAAAGATTGAGTTTGATTTTTGAAGTTTGTGTTGTCTCTACAAAGTCGTAAGCCTTAGACGTGGTCGACAGAACCTTTTTCGACCACGTTGTGCTGTTTCTATAAAGTTGTAAGCACTAGCGAGTGGTAGGAAGACAGTTTATGACCACGTTGTGCTGTTTCTGCAAAGTCGTAAGCCCTAGTGAGTGGTCGGAAGACCGTTTACGACCACGTTGTGCTGTTTCTGCAAAGTCGTAAGCCCTAGCGAGTGGTCGGCAGACCAGTTACGACCACGTTGTGTGTCGTTGTAACATCCTGAATTTTTAAATTCGAAAATATGAAGCCTTGAGTTATTTTGTCAAAGATTATATTTGAGTTTGGATTTTCATGGTGTTCTTAAATTTTGATTGAGCTATCAAAAGTTAAAGAAATTCAAGAAAGACCAAAAATAAAATCAATATTAGTAATGCTATACATGGGAATATGTAAATAAAGGAAACTCAAAACTTTAAATTCGAATCTGAAAAGATGATCCAGTATAAGGGGAGAGTTTTAATTAAGCATAAAATCCTATCCATGAAAATAATGGTATGAATAGCTTTGAGTGGGCTCAAGACCGCGGTAAACCGCGCCAGGCGAGTCAATACTTTGATCATGTTGAATCTACCTTTTCTGCAAATTACTTTGTTTTAAATTATCAAATTGCATGCTGTTATCTTATATGCAAATACATGTTTAATTTAAGAATCTAGTTATATGCCCCTTTGTTTGCCTTGAATAATATTACACCTCCTTTGGAATATCTGAATGTGTGAACCTTGTCGCCCTAACAAAATTATGATAGTACCCTTTCGAAAATAAGTCCCTAAATTATACGCCATACTTAGTACTGCACAGATACTCGAGGGCGCTGAAATGCCCAAGCATCATTATCAATTTCAATCAAGGAAAACTATTTGGGAAGTCATGGTGGTAATGACTGGTATATGTTGGTATGATTACTTTATGTTCCCAAAAACCCCAACTTGCTTATATATCTGGGCGGATGGTTCGAGAGTGTGAGTGTGGTGCAGTGGATGCACAAAGTAGGTTAGTGGTAGACCGCCCAGATACCACTAAGGACCGAATCTTGTTATGACCTCCTGTGTAAAACAGTACAACCACAAGTTTGTAAAATACAACTTGGCTAAGTAAGTTTATCGAAATCCCCGGACTCATCTCACTGGTAGGGGATTGAAGGGGCTACGCTATGGCAAGGGGGCCTGAAGGGACACCGGTGTAGGGTGAAGTTTCCCAGCTGTCCTACGTTGCGGGAAGTAGAAGCCCGAGCTGCGTTAGTGGCTGTGGGAAACATCCCGCGCATAGATGGGACCCACCGCAAGTGGGCAGTTTCCCATAAGGTGAATGAGAAAAGGGGACTAGATACTTTGAAAAGTCACTGTGATGGTCTGCTCAACCACACGACTAAATAATCATGTGGGGCAACGAGTTGATTTTCTCTTGTGGTGAAAGTGTACAAACTCTGCAGAGTCTAAACTATTCGAATAGCCGTGCCCACGGTCATGGGCGGACATGGGAACTTAACCAGATATAGTTCTATTTCAAAATGTTTTATGAATGGGAGTGGAAAAAGTGGAGGGCAGTGGAAAGCCCTGATTTGAATTGTCCTGGGTGTCGTCCCAATGGTAAGTTAAGCGGCTATAACGCTGAAAGATGCTATATGGTGCGGATGCCATGTAACGGTGGATGGAATCTGGATCGCTATTATTATTGCATACTCTTGAACATTATGCTTTTGTTCAAAACTGCTAGGTCTCAGGAAATTTCTATGTATTATATTTTTAAATAATGGTAACATTTCTCACAAATAAAATGTCAGGAAGAACAAATAGAGTCGTAAGAAAAGAAGATGGCTGTTTATGGCAATCACATAAAGGAGTTGGTGGATTCATGATTGATCATAGGAGGGTTAATGATAGTGTGGAGTCTAGGAGAAATAAATGGGTGGAGCCAAATGGATTTATAGACTAGATAGATAAATTATATGATTTTTGGAGTATTAGGAAATGCGAAGGTAATGGTTGGATTACAACATTGATATTTGATATAAATTCTTAGGAGATGTTGACAATATTGGGATTAATAGGATTTGAACAATTTCTAGATGGATAAATTGATTTTCTGGAAATTTGGAGGTATGAAAATAACTATAGGAGATTAAACTTGATCAATGATATTCTTGGTGGAAATATATATTAGTGAATCATAGACCTGGTCAATCATATTCTTGGTGGATATTTAATAGAGAATCCTAGATCTGATCAATGATACTCTTGGTGGGTGTATACTAGCGATTCGTAGATTTGATCAATGATATTCTTGGTGGATGTATACTAGTGAATTATTAGAGATAGAAAATGAAAGATGAGGTTGAATATTGGAAAAGCAAATTATGGTTGTGGATCAATAATAAAAGGACTGGATTGTTAGGAATTTAGAATACAAAAGATATTGGTGGATTAAATAAGTGATATTAGATAAATAATGTCACTAGCTGCTTGGAGTTTTAGGCAGTAATTGCTCAGTGGATTATATAGATTATGATACTCGCTGTTTGAGGATTAGACAGCATTTGATTGGTGGATTGAATAATTGATGATATTCGCTGTTTGGTGTTTTAGACAGCAAACCATATAGAGAGTGTATGATTGGTGGGTTAATTAAATGATGTCGCTCTCAGTTTAGAGTATTAGATAGAAATCAATATAGAAAGAAAGGGATCGGTGGATTAGTTAAATGATGTTACTCACTGTTTGGAGTCTTAGACAGCAGTCAATAATTAAAGTGTATTTGGTGGATTAAGTCAATTATGGTAATTGTTGTGTGGAGTTTAGGTAGCAACCATAATACTAAAATTAAATCATGATAATGCTACCAAAAGCGATTTTTGACAAATAAAATAACCCGAGCCTCTCCTTTGTTAAGCCATGCATACTATCTATTTGCATTCTGTGTATTGACTCGCGGGGCACGGGGTTGGAGTGCTCACACTCGCTTTTGCGACAAAATTCAGATTTAGGAAATCAAATCACTGCGCCTCAGCAACAAGATGGGACAAGCTGGCAGAGAAGATGAAGATGTCAATGGCTAGGTCGCGAACCTCCAGTTGGCTGCCTGTGGGCATGTCCTGAAGGTCCCACCTGTGTGCTTCGTTCTTCCGTTGCTGTAATTTAATGATTTCGGCCTAATCGGCCCATGTGTAAGTTTACTATTATATTTACGCTTCCGCATGATATGTACTTTGATATTCAGAACTGTAATCTGTGAGCACTATCTACTGATCCAGGGAATTGTGCGGTGGAATCACAGAAGATTCCGGATTGTAAAATCTGGGTACTACAGGGATGGTATCAGAGCATATCGACTGCAGGTCGTGACCGAGTTAGCCTGGCCGTTAGTTACATGACTAGAAATATTTCTTTAAAATACTATTTCCAAAAATATAGGTCATGCTGCTCATTCTTATCTCTCTTAGGTGATTCCCTCTCATCCAAATGCTGCCTTAGCCATTTTACTTATAAAAGCTTTCTTACCCCGACTTCAAAATGACAAAAATCCAGTATCCTCTTGTAAGCTCTCTTTGAAAGTCTACGTTTGACCCAAGTCACAAAAGCTTAAGTTGGAAACTCATTTTCAAAAAAAAAAATATTACCCTTGGAGGATCGATTATCAAATTGTTTACCAAAAATTTATTTTCGAACTCGTTTTAGCAAACCTTATCTTCCAAGGAAATTTTCATAAATTCGACTATTTACAAAAAGGGGGGACTATATTGATAGAAACATGTTCTCCATGTTTAGTTTTATTACCTGTGGTTAGAAAAACACTTTTTTTTAAAATATATATATACACATATTTCAAAGTTCTGTATTTCAAAAAAAATCCATTCTGCCACAAAGATTTACTTACCAAAAATAATAATAGGAGAGTGAGTATAAATATCAACCAAATTACCCCAAATACTTCCCTCCTCTGTCTATTAAATTCAAAAGGAAAATTTTGGTCCTCTTCTCGTACCTTATTTCAAGAAATTAAGGTTAGGAACGTTGAAGATGGTCAGGAAAATAAAGTGGTCTCATTTTAAATGGACTATGTGTATGGACCCTGCGCTCTCTTATGTGTGCTCCCCGAATAGACGTTGTATTGTTGCAAGATTCTATTTGGCCCTGTGCACTGCCTTCTTGCCCTCGGACGTTACATTTCACGGTCACAGGAAAAGAGTGATTTAAAAAAAACTTATGTGATTCATGTGCCACCCAGTTTCCCGGGTGTTGTGGCTACAGACAAAACAGAGAGAGAGATGGTAGTGGAGAGGTGGGAGTGTTCTGCCTCATCCTCCCCCTCGTCCTGATATATATATTCACATGGGATATGCTTTTACAGTTATGCCCTTACATCCGTACCTCCCCATCAGGGGCACCTATGTCATTACACATGTTACCCTGGTTCTTATAACCTCCTAACAGGCCCGCTGGGCTTAGGTGGGGGCCACCCCTACGACAGGAGCCTCTCATGGTGAAGGGCTTCACAGGGCCGAAGCCATGTCGCCGAGTCCTTTGGCCCCCTCCGTCCCCTGCGGCCTGTGAATTCCTCCGAACTTGTGGTTGAGGAGCCCGAGGTCTGGGATGGAAGGTGCCTTGGTGAAGCAGACACGCGCGCGCTCCGTCCCCTACCCTTCGCACGGGTGGCAGCGGAGGCTGGCGCCTAGTCGAAGTAGACGCGCGCGCTCCGTCCCCTACCCTTCGCACGGGTGGCAGCGGAGGCTGGCGCCTAGTCGAAGTAGACGCGCGCGCTCCGTCCCCTACCCTTCGAATGGGTGGCAGCAGAGGCTGGCGCCTAGTCGAAGCCGAGGCGCGCACGCTCCGTCCCCTACCCTTCGAACGGGTGGCAACGGAGGCTGGCGCCTAGTCGAAGTAGACGCGCGCGCTCCGTCCCCTACCCTTCGAACGGGTGGCAGCGGAGGCTGGCGCCTAGTCAAAGTAGACGCGTGCGCTCCGTCCCCTACCCTTCGCACGGGTGGCAGCGGAGGCTGGCGCCTAGTCGAAGTAGACGCGCGCGCTCCGTCCCCTACCCTTCGAACGGGTGGCAGCGGAGGCTGGCGCCTAGTCGAAGCCGAGGCGCGTGCGCTCCGTCCCCTACCCTTCGAACGGGTGGCAGCAGAGGCTGGCGCGTAGTCGAAGCCGAGGCGCGCGCGCTCCGTCCCCTACCCTTCAAACGGGTGGCAGCGGAGGCTGGCGCCTAGTCGAAGTAGACGCGCACGCTCCGTCCCCTACCCTTCGAACGGGTGGCAGCGGAGGCTGGCGCCTAGTCGAAGTAGACGCGCGCGCTCCGTCCCCGCGCTAAAATTGGAGCTTGGCGTCGATATTGTTGCGCGTTGGAGCTGTTGTGACCTTGCAGTCTGGTAGTGCGCTTTTAATGGCGGCTGGAATCACGCCGACGCCTGGCCTGGCAGAAGTCAGGCTGTCACGTCGTGCCGTCTGCCATTCTGCAGGTGGGACACACGGCGACTCACGACTGGTGCGTCGTGGGATGTGAGCGGTTGCGTGACCGCGGCCGTTCGCCTCTTCCCCAGGGAAGTTGGACGCGTGTTGAAGGCGTGGAGGCGTTGTGCGCTGCTTGGTCACCTACCGGGCACGGCCCTCCAAGCCCCAGCGGTTCTTCTTTCCAAAACGTGGGCAGCCGAATCGCTGCGCGTTTGATCTGTCTGCGCTTCGAGCCGCATGAGAGGCGAGCGGCCTTTATAAAGTGCCAGTGTTGAGGTGGAGGCGCCCTTGCTTGCTTTTTGACTGTTTTTGATTGCGGCTTTGCTTCCGCCCGTGCTAATTGTAACGCCAGTTGCTCTTTTCCCTGCTTCTTTCTCGCTGGTCGCGAAGAGCGATGATGGCTAGCCATGACGCCGCCGCCTACCATCCCCGCAGCGGTTCCTTGCCTAGCCAAGGCGAGGTGTCCCCTACTTCCAGGGAGTATGAGCTGGTGCCGCGGGGGAGCTCGCGCGCCAACAAGTGGTGGGACGCCGTGGAGCACTCGAGAGGCAGCTGTTCCCGTGTGCTGGGGAAGAGCCGTGTGACTGAAGGGACGCTGCAGCGACTCGTAGATGAGAGGAAGATCGTGGATCGCAATGGGGCTCGCCTACCCCGTCGGGACGAGGCGGAGCCGAAGCCTCGGGCAATGGAGGCAATTGTTTTTGTCGCGTTCTTCGACGCCGGTCTTCGAATGCCCTCCACGTTGTTCGTGGGCGAAGTCCTGCGGGCCTACAAGTTGGAGCTAGCCCAACTGACGCCCCACGCAATACTCCGCCTAGCTGTCTTCACGTGGGCGATGCGGACAGAGGGGTGGCGTCCCAGCGCGAGCTTATTCACCACCCTGCACGACGCACGCTGTCGACCCCGAAAAGTTGACGGGGCGGTGTCCAACTTCGGCGGCGTGAACTTCGTGCTCTGGGCGTCGTGCGCGACGTTGTTCCCCGTGCCAGCCTCGCCGTGGCAATGGGAGTCCGGCTGGACTCGGCAGTGGTTCTACTACACCGTGACCGACAAGAGTGGAATGCAGTGCCGAGGTGGGCCGATCTCGTTTAACAGTACGTCGAGTCTGAAGGCAGAGACTGACGACACGCGAAGGCTACAGGGTCTTGTCGGTGTCGCCCGTCGAATGAGCCTGCGCGACCTAGCCGAGGAGTTCACAATGTATGGGGCGGCACCCCTCTCCTCCCGGGGGAAGTATGTTGGACAGAACGGCCCCCGCGAGGACGGGTTCAGCCCATCCGTATCTCGCCTGCTTCCGCCCTCCGCTCCTTGTAAGTCGTCCAGTACGTTTTACGCGCGCTGTTGTATCTGTTTGATCTCCGCCTGGCTGATGTGATCTCCTGCGCAGTGGCTCGGCTAGAAGATGCGGAGCGCGCGGTTGCGACGCTCCTTGGCCCGTACACACTTAAGGAGCACCAGGCTCGCGAGGCCGCAGTCAAGGCGGCTAAGCAAGGGCGGGTAAACCGCACATGCGAAGCTCTAGGCATTACTGTGCCCGAACGCTTGGTGCCGGAGGAGCTTCCCGCCGGGACTCCGGGCACTCAGAACGGTGATAGCCCTGCGAGGGTATTATCCTCGCGACGCCGGGCCCGTTCCCCGTCCACCGTATGCGACCCCGCAGGCCCCTCGGCAACTAGCACAGCTGGGACGGGGCGTGCAACCGGCGGTGGGCCCGGCCACACTGCTTCAGAGGAACGCGCCGCCTCGAATCCCCCGGCACCCTCTGCCGACGCCAACAAACCCGTGCTTGCGGCCATCGGTGAGCTGGAACTCGCCAACCCGGGGGGAGCACTGTTCCCAGCGAAAAAACCACGGTTGATGGCGCGCTACCAACCGCGACGGCCGGCAAGGGCGCGCCCCCTATAGAGGAAACCGTGGGGGCGACGGGAACCGTAGCTGGTGTTGCCCCGGAAGAATCGCTTGTGCCGCCGCCGGCGAAGCGCCCTCGGACGCAGTCCCCGCCGCCAGCGAGGGGTCGATACGCCGTTGCGGGGCCTTGTCGCAGGATTACGGCGTCTGGCGCGGCCGAGAAGACCTCCTCGCCGACCACCGAGACGCCCGCCTCCCGCTTGGCCGTCGGAACGGCACCACTTCCTACCGCGACGAGAGGCGCAGGGGGTAGGCGTGAATCCCTTTCCTCTCATGACTTCGCGAAACTCTCTCCGATCTGCTCGCTCGTTCTGCCAACATCAGGTGAGACGAGGTCTCCCGGGCATGGCGAAGGATCGAGCAGCGGAGGTATGCGCGAAGTCCAAAGAGCTGTGCAGGGTGCCCCGCAGATGGCCGTTGCTGTTGACGTGGCCGCGGCCTCGGTAAATCCTGACGCGTTGGGGCCAGGGCTCGCTTGCTCGGACTTCCTCCCTCGCCTGGAGATACTTCGCGTCCTCGCTGCAGCCGCAGAGCGCGCCGACAACGGCCTTGACCGAGAGATGCTATCGTCATGCGAGGAGGATCTCCTAGCGCTCGCATAGCAGGCCTCCGAGATGAGGGTAAACATGTGCGCTTCGGCTTGCAAGATACTTGCTGGGCGCCTGCTGACTTGTTGTTTTTGCCAGACGCTTGCCCTTAGCCGGTCCTTTGACGAGGCCCGCGTTCGGGAGCGGAGGGCTCTGGAAGCCAGCCTACGTGAAGCAAACGATGCTCTCGCAGCGAAGGATGAAGAACTCCGCGTGCTGGGGGCGCCATGGCGGCCGCACAACTCGAGGTCACGGAGGCCAAGTGCGCCGCGGCTGAGGAGCGCGCCGCCTTTCTGCAGCAGATCGCCGCCCTAGAAGGGGAGAACACCCAACTGGCGGAATCTGCTGCAGGGAATAGTCTCATCTTGGAAAATGCATCCGCGTCGGCGTGGCGGGCCATGGAGTCTCTGAACCAGGCCCTCTGAGATCTGTGCGTCAGAGTGCCGGACCCTGCGCACGGGCCGGAGGCCCTGTCGGAGACGCTCGGGTTGATCGAGGAGGGGGCTGGGGTTGCTCTTCGTGGCGCCAGAACGTTTGGCGAGCACTGCGGCTATCTTGGTGCGTGCTTCTCCCTCGCCCTGCTTCACACTCGTGGGTGCAGACACACCCATGAGCTGGCGAATCCTCAACTGGATCTTCCCGGCCGTACAGAAGTTATGGCGGACGCCATTCGCTCCATCGGGCCTAGCCTACAAAACTTCCATCAACGGATCTGGGGCCGCTTCGGGGAAGATGCAGCGAGGGTCGCCGTGCAGCACACGCTGCATGGGGAGGGGGACCTCCTCCACTGGCTCGAAGTAGTCCTTCAGCGTCACGGCGACGATGGCATGGGTTCGTCCGCACCGCGCCAAGGCTGAGCGGTTGGTCGGGTAGGGCGAGGGGATGATGTACTGGTTCGTATGCTTGTAGCCATGTAGCCCCTTTGCTTTTATAACGAAACCAAGTAGTACGTTTCTTGGTGTTACCTGCCGCCGAACGCGAAGGGAAGACCTCCGCATCTTGTTTATATTCTGCAAAGCTCGCGGGGAGGACACCCGTGTCTTACTTATACTCCGCAGACTGGTGCGAGTGGAGGCGAACCTTGACGCTACGCTTTTCTTTATAGTCCGGAGACTCGCGCGTGCGGAGGCGGACCTCGATGCTACGTCTTATTTAAAGTCCGTGGACTGGCGCGTGCGGAGGCGAACCTCGACGCTACGACTTGCTTTATAGTCCGGAGACTCGCGCGTGCGGAGGCGGACCTCGACGCTACGTCTTATTTAGAGTCCGTAGACAGGTGCGTGCGGAGGCGAACCTCGACGCTACGTCTTATTTAGAGTCCGTAGACTGGTGCGCGCGAGGGCGTCTCCCCGTTGCGTCTTATTTAAAGTCCATAGACTGGTGCGTGCGGAGGCGGACCTCGACGCTACGTCTTATTTAAAGTCCGTAGACTGGTGCGTGCGGAGGCGGACCTCGACGCTACGTCTTATTTAAAGTCCGTAGACTGGTGCGTGCGGAGGTGGACCTCGACGCTACGTCTTCCTTTATAGTCCGGAGACTCGCGCGTGCGGAGGCAAACCTCAACGCTACGTCTTATTTAAAGTCCGTAGACTGGTGCGTGCGGAGGCGGACCTCGACGGTACGTCTTCCTTTATAGTCCGGAGACTCGCGCGTGCGGAGGCAGACCTCAACGCTACATCTTATTTAAAGTCCGTAGACTGGTGCGTGCGGAGGCGGACCTCGACGCTACGTCTTCCTTTATAGTCCGGAGACTCGCGCGTGCGGAGGCAGACCTCAACGCTACGTCTTATTTAAAGTCCGTAGACTGGTGCGTGCGGAGGCGGACCTCGACGCTACGTCTTCCTTTATAGTCCGGAGACTCGCGCGTGCGGAGGCAGACCTCAACGCTACGTCTTATTTAAAGTCCGTAGACTGGTGCGTGCGGAGGCGGACCTCGACGCTACGTCTTCCTTTATAGTCCGGAGACTCGCGCGTGCGGAGGCAGACCTCAACGCTACGTCTTATTTAAAGTCCGTAGACTTTGTTCTGCTCAGCGCGGACAGGGACTGCTCCGGGAACAGCAACCTTTATTGAACTCCCGTTTGCACGGGCGAGCATCGTATAACAAAGGGCTGGTGGCTCTACGCTTGTTGTCCTACTTCTAGGCGTAGTATCGCCGCAACCTGTCCGCATTCCATGTGTGTCGGAGGGTTTGCCCTTCGAGCGTGGCGAGGCGGTACGCCCCCTTTGGCAATGCCTCCATCACAATGTACGGGCCTTCCCACTTGGACTCCAGCTTGCCAGCGGTCTCCGCCTGAAGCGCCACTCTGAGAACGAGATCCCCAGGCTTGAATCCCCGCGGGCATATAGAGCGGTCCCGAGTACGCATTGTCTGCCGTGCATACTTCTTGACATGGTGGGCTGCATCTGCCCGTAGCCCGTCGAGGAGGTCCAAGGACACACGGCGCTCCTCTTCGGGTGCTTGGACGAGGACCCGCCGCGAGCCGGCCTTGATTTCCTCGGGCGTCACTGCTTCGTCGCCGAAAAGGAGCTTGAAATGCGTGAATCCTGTCGGGCGCTTTACCGTTGTGCGAAGCGACCAAAGAACGCTGTGAAGCTCGCCCGGCCACTTGCCCTTCGGCAACCCGACCAGGCGCTTTTTGATGGCAGCGGAGATGGCGCCATTCGCCCGTTCGACCACCCCGTTGGACTGGGGATGCCCTACCGAGGCGAATCGGAGGGTGATGCCCATGCTGTCACAATAGTCTTTGAATAGGGTGGCGTCGAACTGCAGGCCATTGTCAACCGTGAGCTCCCGGGGCACGCCGAAGCGACATATGATGTTTTGCCAGAGGAAGCGCTGTATGGCCGCAGAAGTTACTTTAGCCAGGGCGACCGCTTCCGGCCATCTGGAGAAATACTCCAGCGCGACCACCACGAACCGGAGGTCCCCTGGAGCTCGGGCAAGCGGTCCTACTATGTCGACGCCCCAGCGTGCCAGTGGCCACACCGGAGGAATAGGGTTGAGGCTCATCGGGGGCCTACGGATGATGCGCGCCATCCACTGGCATCCTTGGCACTGTCGGACGAGGTCCTGTGCGTCGGTGATGGCAGTTGGCCAGTAGAAGCCTTGCCTGAACGCCTTGCCAACTAATGACCTCGGCGCCAGGTGGGATCCGCACGCGCCCGCGTGGATCTCCGCAAGGAGCTCCTTTCCCCCCTCAGTCGAGAGGCAACGCAAGAGCGGTGCGCAAACCCCTCTCTTGTAGAGTATCCTTTCGAACACCTGGAAGGATCTTGCGCGGTGCTGCAAGCGCCGAAGCTCGGCGGGGTCCTCTGGCTCGGTGATGCCTTGCAAGAAATTGAAGATGGGCTCTCGCCAATCACCCGGCCAGTCAATGTGGTGGACGAGTGCCGTGTCCCGGTTATCCTGCGCGATGGCCGCCTGCACTAATATCTCATAAAACGCCCCATCCGGGGGGGCAGTTGCTGGCTGGCCGCCTTAGCGAGGGCGTCAGCCTGCTCGTTCTCCGCGCGGGGGATGGCCTTGACGGTGATGCCCAAAAAGTGCCTTTCCCTTTCCCTCACAGCCGCGAGGTACTTGGCCAACTCAGGGTCCTTGGCTTGATATGACTTATCCACATGACCAGCCACCAAGCTCGAGTCGGTGCGTACTAGCACCCGTCTCGCGCCGACTGCCTTGAGCTTCGCCAGGCCAAAGAGCAGCACCTCGTACTCAGCCGTGTTGTTGGTGGCGGGGAAAGCGAGGCGCGCTGAGTATAGCAAACGCTGTCCTTCGGGCATGACGATCACCGCGCCTACGCCCGCGCCCGCGACGCCGTAAGCTCCGTCAATGGTAAGTGTCCAGACGGGGTCGTCGTGCGTCTGGACTGGTTGGGCCGGCGAGGTCCATTTGGCGAGAAAATCCGCCAGGACTTGGGATTTGATTGCCGTTCGTGAAGCATACGTCAAGGAGAAGGGGGCGAGCTCGGTGGCCCATTTGCCGATGCGCCCTGTGGACTCCTTGTTGTGTAACATCTCCGCCAGGGGGAATGAAGAAGGCACTGTGATCGGGTGGGCCAGAAAGTAATGTCGAAGTTTCCTGGAGGCCATGACCAGCGCGTAGGCGAGCTTCTCAAGCTCAGTGTACCTTGTCTTGGCACCTTGGAGGGCTTCAGAGACAAAGTATACGGGTCGCTGCATGGCGCCTTCCTCTAAGACGAGGACGGCGCTGACCGTGGTGGCGGACGCGGCCAGATATAGCAGGAGGGGAGCCTCTGGTGCTGGGGCGACCAGAGTGGGGAGGCTTGCCAGGTGCTCTTTGAGCTCGTTGAAGGCCTTCGCGCAATCCCCGTCCCAACGAAATCCGTCGCACCCGCGAAGTGTCTTGAAAAATGGCAGGCCCCGCTCCGCCGCCCTGGATAGGAAGCGGCTTAATGCTGCCATGCGGCCCGCCAGCCTCTGGACCTCCCTCGTTGTCTTGGGCGGCTCCATACCCAGGATGGCGTCTACTTTGTCGGGGTTCGCCTGGATGCCCCGTCCGGACACGAGGAAACCGAGGAGTTTGCCCGCCTGCACCCTGAAGACACATTTGTCAGGGTTGAGCTTGATGCCCGCCTTCCGGAGGTTGTCGAAGGTCTCCTGGAGGTCCCGGCCATGCAGAGCAAGCTGCCGGGTTTTGACCACCACGTCATCGACGTAAGCTTCGACGTTCCTCCCGAGCTGGGCGGCCAGGGCAATAGCGACGAGACGGGTAAAGGTAGCGTCTGCGTTCTTCAAGCCAAAGGGCATTCTGACGAAGCAGAACGTCCCAAGAGTTGTGATGAAACTGGTCTTCTCCTCGTCGTCTTCGGCCATGTACACCTGGTGGTAGCCAGAATAGGCGTCCAGGAAACTCATGAGTTCGCACCCCGCGGTGGCGTCGACCAGCTGGTCGATGCGCGGCAAGGGGTAATTGTCCTTTGGGCACGCCTTGTTGAGTGCCGTGAAGTCGATGCACATACGTCAGGCCCCGCTGGCCTTTTTGACTAGTACCGGGTTAGCGAGCCACTCTGGATGGTGGACCTCGCGGATGACCCCGGCGCGAAGAAGCTTCGCCACCTCCATCTTGGCCGCCTGCTGCCGATCCATCGACATACGCCGGAGCCTTTGCTTGACCGGCTTGGCGTCGAGGCGGACCGCCAAGCGATGCTCGATTACTGCTCGGTCTACGCCCTTGATGTCCTCCGGGGACCATGCGAAAATGTCAACGTTGTTTTGAAGCACACGGAGCAGATCCCGTTCGACCCCCGGTGGGAGCCCCTCGCCGATGGACACAAACTGCCCCTCCGCCTGGAGCGGCACCTTCTTGACTCCGCCCTCGGGCCGAGGCTTGGGCATCCACCCAGGGGCGGAGGGGCCATCGCCGAGCGTGCCGGAGAGGGTGTGCACCGGGCGATGCGGAACGCGGCTGCCGACCTTGGCACGTCTGGCCAGGTCCTGATCGCCGAAGACGGTGATAACACCCTCTGGACCCGGGAGCTTCATACACAAAAACGTGTAGTGCGGGATCGCCTCGAAAGAGTTGATGGCGGGCCGGCCCAGTATGGCGTTGTAGGGATGTGGGATATCTACGACGTCAAAGGTGACCTGCTCGGTCCGGATGTTACCCTTGTTGCCCTCCTGACGGAACGTGACCGGAAGGGACACGTGCCCCCAAGGCCTGCAGTGGTTGACCTCCGAAGCCTTGAAGTGGAGCTCCTGGCTGCTCTAGCCGGCTTCGGGGGATCCCCATACGATTGAGGGCTTCGGCGAACAAGATATTCGCGGAGCTTCCCCCGTCGACAAGGATGCGCCTAACGTCGCAGCGTGCTATGTGGGCCTGGATGACTAGAGGGTCTTGGTGAGGGTACTCCACACCGCTGGCGTCATTCACGTCGAAGGTGATGTTGCGGGGCGGCATCCATAATTGCGGCTGCTCCCCGGGGGCCCTTGAGGAGGAGCCTCCGGTGATGACGCTAACGGTGCGATGCTGCGCGCCCTCCGTTGCGGCGGCTCGTATGGGGCTACCGCTTGGGTGCTCCACGTGGGCTCCGGCAGGGGGCCGAGGAGGCAGAGCTCGAGACCCAGCCGTCACCCTCCGCAGCTCCATAACCGCGGTGCATGCCCTTGTGTAATGATCACCGTAGCCGTGTACCTCACACCACTTGCCATAGTGTAGGAGCTCTTGTTCTGCGTGGGGTTGGCCGCCGCAATCAAGTCTGCCTTCCGATCCCCGGTCCCCCCTTCGTGAGGCGGGGTCGGGTCCTTGGCGGGCGCTCTCGGTGTCGAGGACATGATGGGCCGCCTGTGACCTGCGCTGGCGGTGCCGAGGTTTATGCCTGCTCCTTGAGGAGCCTTCCCGTACTCCGGTGTCGCTGCCTCGGGGAGGGCCTCCCCGGGGCTCTCGGCCGCGGCCCTGCTTCGAGGAGGGACCACCCGCCCCTACTTCGCGCGGGGGGCGCTCCCCTTGGGCGAGGTCAAGGGCGGTAATGCTGCGTCTTCGCGCATCCTCCTCCGCCCGCGCGTACTCGTCCATTTTGTCGAAGAGCTTGGCGACTGTCTTGATTGGCCTCCGCGCGTTGTACTCGGCCATCGGGCCCGGACGAAGGCCCTGTATGGCTGCATTAACGACGGTGGTTTCATTAACGTCTCTTACTTGGCATCAAATCTTGGCGAAGCGCTTGAGGTAGTTCCGGAGCTTCTCCGAGGGTCCTTGCTTCACAGCGAAGAGTTGGTCCGCGTCGACTCGCTCGACGCAGTTTCCTTGGAAGCTGTTGCGAAGACGGTCGCGGAGCTGCTCCCATGCGTAGATGGAGCCCGACTCTATGGTAAGGAACCAAGAGAGCGCCACTCCTTGCAGCGCGAGGGGGAGTCCCTTCGCCTTCGTGGTGTCGTCTCCGCCCGCGGCCTCGACAGCGGTTTCGTACACGCGCACGAACTCGCGGGGGTCCGTGTCGCCCTTGTACGGGTCGATGGCGCTAGGAAACTTGAAGTCTTCAGGCCATGCCGCCTGCTGTAGCCCTGCCGAAAGCGGGGACTCCGGATCTATGCGCCGCAGCGGCGCACGGCTAGACGTGGGGGCTTCGCGACTGTCCACCCTCTCCGGCGTGGGCTCAGGCGCGATTACTGGCGTGGCCTGCTGGCTCCGAGCCTCTTGCATATCGCGGACGGCTCCGCGAAGGTCCCCCAGCTCCCGCTGGAACGCGTTGAGGGCTGCTAGTTTGGCGCTTTCCACCGCAGTCGCTGTCGGGGCCGCCGGAACACCCAGTGGACGGGTCGGTGCAGGGACCATCGCCTCACGATCTCCAGATCCGCCGGATGCTTCATTGCGGCTACCCCCGGCCGCCTGATCCGCGCTGCCGGTGAGGATGGCGGGGGCTGTCGTTGCAGTGCCAGCGACGGGGTTGGGTGTCGTTGTAGCGGCGCTGGCGGGGTCAGTCGCTGTGGTGCCAGCGGCGGGGTTGGGTGTCGTTGTAGCGGCTCTGGCGGGGTCGATCGCTGTGGTGCCAGCGTCGACGTCCGCGACCACGGCGCCTGCGCTGCCACCAGCTCCTTCGGCGGACGATGCCGAAGCCCTGGTATTCACGCGCCGCTTCAACCCAGCCGTCTTCTTTCCCTTCGTCGCCGCTGACGAAGCTTTTTTCGGTGCCATCCTTCTTCTTCGGTCTTCGGGCTTGTCCTTGTCCTCCCCACGGACGGCGCCAACTGTTGTGGCTACAGACCAAACAGAGAGAGAGATGGTAGTGGAGAGGTGGGAGTGTTCTGCCTCATCCTCCCCCTCGTCCTGATATATATATATTCACATGGGATATGCTTTTACAGTTATGCCCTTACATCCGTACCTCCCCATCAGGGGCACCTATGTCATTACACACGTTACTCTGGTTCTTATAACCTCCTAACAGGCCCGCTGGGCTTAGGTGGGGGCCACCCCTACGACACCGGGGTATACTCTTTTACAGTTATAATGGGTTTAGATTACCGTATCCCCACGATTCTATCCTTACCTCATGCTATTCCCTCTCTCCTTTCTCTGAAAACCCCATCGGATCCAAAGGAACGAAATAACAAGTAACCCAAAAATCAGGGCAATTAAGAGAAGCGAAGACTTTTCAACCTCCCAGTATTTAAGGAAAACAACATCACTATGAAGAAGACCACCGCCAGGAGAGGGCCCACAGAGCAGGGTCTCCTGTTTCTGCGAAGGACAAGACCCTTGCCCCATGAATTGCTCCTCAAATCTGTTGTTGATCAAGATAGCTAAGAATACAATAGATGAGTAATGACAATTGTCATTTATTTAAGGGGGGTAGCATTAAGAGACAAGAATGTCGAAGCACTACCACGATGTAAGTTTTGGAGGAGCAACAACCTGGGCTCAGAGCTAATCGAACCAGTATATGAAGATTTGCAGAACCGGAAGTCTTATAGTGATAAGGACAAAAGACCACCATATAAATGTATCTATCTTCGCATCGGCATCCCTCAGACCATCTACTCCTAGGGCATAGGCCAATACTGCCCACCCTCCTCCCATTGTGAATTTTACAACCACCAAAGGCCCAATAGACGATGTGACTATTCCACTCTATGAAAGCACGAAGACAACAATGTCAAGGAGCAAGTATTTGGAAGTCTACGACCCATCTAGAAGAATAAGGTTTCCCTCTTCCCTTTTGACTTCTTCCAGTACTAACCCCTGTTGTGCAAACTTTCATCTCGCTGTGACGGTAAAGAACTGTACGTTGAGCAACACCCAAGAACCCATTGCTAGCTAATATAACCCCATCTCTATTCTTTCTACTCTGCCGGAATCTCGGGGTCGAGATTCATTTAAGGGGGGTAGATTTGTAACATCCTGAATTTTTTAATTCGAAAATATGAAGCCTTGAGTTATTTTGTCAAAGATTATATTTGAGTTTGGATTTTCATGGTGTTCTTAAATTTTGATTGAGCTCCCAAAAGTTAAAGAAATTCAAGAAAGACCAAAAACAAAATCAATATTAGTAATGCTATACATGGGAATATGTAAATAAAGGAAACTCAAAACTTTAAATTCGAATATGAAAAGATGATCCAGTATAAGGGGAGAGTTTTAATTAAGCATAAAATCCTATCCATGAAAATAATGGTATGAATAGCAAAGGGGCAAACAAATTAAAAAGGTCAACATTTATATATATAGATATGTATATATAGATCCATGTAAAATAGGAATAAGGCATCTAGGGGAATAACCAGTAAATGGGAAATAGAAATATATAGGTACAAATGGAGGTAATAGCAAAAGAAATTGGTAATAAAAGCAAAAACAAAACAAAAATAATAAAAAGAAAATGAAAAATGGTGGGGGTCAGACCAAGCCGAGTCGGCCCAGCCCAACCCCGCCACCTCTCCTCACTCTGCCCAGACGCCACCCCCCCCACCGGCCACTGTTCTTCTTCCCCCCCCCCCCCCCCCCGCACTCCGCTCTCTCTCTTTGGGCCGCAGCTCCCTCGCGCCCCGGCCCCGCGCTCGCCCGTCCCTGCAGCCCAGCCCGCTCTCCCACCCGCGCTCGGACCACCGGTCTCCGCCCATCGGTCCGCCACGCGGAGCTCTGCCACCGCACCCTCGTTTTCCTCCCCTGCACTGCCAACCCGTCTCCTCGAGCACACTGCTCGAGCTCGCTGCCACCACTCCTCGAGCGCCACAGGTACTCATGCCCTACCCCTACAACAGTCCCTCCACTGCGTCCGCCGCTGCTCCCGCCGTTCACGGAAGTGACCGCGCGGGCACCTCCCGATGCCAGCCCTATCCGCTCGACTATAAGGACCGCCGAGCCCGTGAAACCCTTCCCCATGCCTTTTACTCTCTCCCACATGCACAATTAGACTCTCGTTCCCCGTAGTTCGCCGGCCGTGCTTCTTCCCCAACTCCGACCGCCGGAGCTCCCCGTTGATTCAAGCCACCAAAACTCAATCCCTCTCGCCCACCCCGTCTCCAGAGCATCGTGAACTCACCCCCGGCCTTCCCCAAGCTTCTCGTCGGCCGTACTTCGCCGGCGTCGACGTCCCTCTCCGAATCGCCGCCACCGCACGCCGCCGGCCCGCCTCGACGCTCCCCGGTCCCCGTCGCCACTTCATTCGGCTCCTCCACGCTCCCAGTGATCCATTTTGGTACACCCCGGCTTCCCTCCGACCGCCACCCGCCGGCAACGCCGCCGCCAGACCGCCGCCCCCAAGCTCCTCTGGTTGGGACACCACCCCCCCTCAGCTTAACTGCCATGGCTCCTCTCGCTCCCACCCTGCCGGCCCGAGTTCGACTCCCCTCTGCGATATTAGATTAGGATTTTAGTTAATGCTATTGCCGAGTAGTAATAGAAAAGATAAATTCGGTAGAGCAAATTTATAAACTAATTAATGAGTAATACCAAATTTATTAGGGGTAAATGAGTTTAATTAATGAACAGGCAAGAACTGGTTACTGCTAATACTATTAATCAATTATTAATGACCTCCATAAAATGCTAATGCTGGATTAACATATGCAAAAAAAATTGTGCTCTCATTAGTTATCTTAAACCTGCATATTAGTTAAGGCATTGATAAAGAGAGACCACCTTGGCTAAATATCCAAACTTAGTAAAGATGCTCTTAACCATAATTAAAACATATGTTCAATATTTAACATGCTATCACCTAATAAATCTCAGGAATGTATCCTATTAAAATAGCAATAATGAAATACTACATCGTACAAAAATCTCTGCCTAGATAAATAAATCTAATTAAATAGAGCTAAGCCCAGTGATTACCAAAGTATAGGCAAATTATCAATAGTACTATTAATTAAATTTTAGTGTAGATTTGGTAATAATAATGGACATAACTAACTATGGCAAGTTAGGCCCCGAACAAACGGATCCTAATCCAAAATAAATCATGTCTAGTGACAACAAAGTGTACATAAAATATCACACCATAAAATGCTAAGAACTCAGGCTTTAATATTAATTTGGTAAGCTAAAATTTGTATACCCTGCATATGGTGTAAGCCCTGAACAACAGCACTCAACCAAATAATACTCAGTAAACCCGCACATCAATTCGTAGGTCTAACCTAACTCATGGAACTTCCTTGATAAATACCAAAATAATAAAAAAGGGATTATTAATAAAAAATCAAGATATCGTATACTACCATCGACCTTACCTCAATTAACTCAAACCACCCATTAACTCATAATAAGACTAAATGGAGTTTATTCGGATTTAATTGGATCTTTTGAGTTACCTGCTCCTATTTGGATTCAGTTGTTTGTCGCGTAATTAGAAGTGAGGTCCGGAAGATCTATGGGAATCAAGTAGGATCCAGACTCAGATAAAGACGAAGACCAGGAATTCAAGCCCATCACATAAGAAGGCTTTGAGTGGGCTCAAGACCGCGGTAAACCGCGCCAGGCGAGTCAATACTTTGATCATGTTGAACCTACCTTTTCTGCAAATTACTTTGTTTTAAATTATCAAATTGCATGCTATTATCTGATATGCAAATACATGTTTAATTTAAGAATCTAGTTATATGCCCCTTTGTTTGCCTTGAATAATATTACACCTCCTTTGGAATATCTGAATGTGTGAACCTTGTCGCCCTAGCAAAATTATGACACTACCCTTTCGAAAATAAGTCCCTAAATTATACGCCATGCTTAGTACTGCACAGATACTCGAGGGCGCTAAAATGCCCAAGCATCATTATCAATTTCAATCATGGGAAACTGTTTGGGAAGTCATGGTGGTAATGACTGGTATATGTTGTTATGATTACTTTATGTTCCCAAAAACCCCAACTTGCTTATATATCTAGGTGGTGCAGTGGATGCACAAAGTGGGTTAGTGGTAGACCGCCCAGATACCACTAAGGACCGAATCTTGTTATGACCTCCTGTGTAAAACAGTACAACCACAAGTTTGTAAAATACAACTTGGCTAAGTAAGTTTATCGAAATCCCCGGACTCATCTCACTGGTAGGGGATTGAAGGGGCTACGCTATGGCAAGGGGGCCCGAAGGGACACCGGTGTAGGGTGAAGTTTCCCAGCTGTCCTACATTGCGGGAAGTAGAAGCCCGAGCTGCGTTAGTGGCTGTGGGAAACATCCCGCGCATAGATGGGACCCACCGCAAGTGGGCAGTTTCCCATAAGGTGAATGAGAAAAGGGGACTAGATACTTTGAAAAGTCACTGTGATGGTCTGCTCAACCACACGACTAAAGAATCATGTGGGGCAACGAGTTGATTGTCTCTTGTGGTGAAAGTGTACAAACTCTGCAGAGTCTAAACTATTCGAATAGCCGTGCCCACAGTCATGGGCGGACATGGGAACTTAACCAGATATAGTTCTATTTCAAAATGTTTTATGAATGGGAGTGGCAAAAGTGAAGGGCAGTGGAAAGCCCTGATTTGAATTGTTCTGGGTGTCGTCCCAGTGGTAAGTTAAGCGGCTATAACGCTGAAAAATGCTATATGGTGCGGATGCCATGTAACGGTGGATGGAATCTGGATCGCTATTATTATTGCATACTCTTGAACATTATGCTTTTGTTCAAAACTGCTAGGTCTCAGGAAATTTCTATGTATTATATTTTTAAATAATGGTAACATTTCTCACAAATAAAATGTCAGGAAGAACAAATAGTCGTAAGAAAAGAAGATGGATATTTATGGCAATCACATAAAGGAGTTGGTGGATTCATGATTGATCATAGGAGGGTTAATGATAGTGTGGAGTCTAGGAAAAATAATTGGGTGGAGCCAAATGGATTTATAGACTAGATAGATGAATTATATGATTTTTGGAGTATTAGGAAATGCGAAGGTAATGGTTGGATTACCACACTGATATTTGATATAAATTCTTGGGAGATGTTGACAATATTGGGATTAATAGGATTTGAACAATTTCTAGATGGATAAATTGATTTTCTAGAAATTTGGAGGTATGAAAATAACTATAGGAGATTAAACTTGATCAATGATATTCTTGGTGGAAATATATATTAGTGAATCATAGACCTGGTCAATGATATTCTTGGTGGATATTTAATAGAGAATCCTAGATCTGATCAATGATACTCTTGGTGGGTGTATACTAGCGATTCGTAGATTTGATCAATGATATTCTTGGTGGATGTATACTAGTGAATTATTAGAGATAGAAAATGAAAGATGAGGTTGAATATTGGAAAAGCAAATTATGGTTGTGGATCAATAATAAAAGGATTGGATTGTTAGGAATTTAGAATACAAAAGATATTGGTGGATTAAATAAGTGATATTAGATAAATAATGTCACTAGCTGCTTGGAGTTTTAGGCAGTAATTGCTCGGTGGATTATATAGATTATGATACTCGATGATTGAGAATTAGGCAGCATTTGATTGGTGGATTGAATAATTGATGATATTCGCTGTTTGGAGTTTTAGACAGCAAACCATATAGAGAGTGTATGATTGGTGGGTTAATTAAATGATGTCGCTCTCAGTTTAGAGTATTAGATAGAAATCAATATAGAAAGAAAGGGATCGGTGGATTAGTTAAATGATGTTACTCACTGTTTGGAGTCTTAGACAGCAGTCAATAATTAAAGTGTATTTGGTGGATTAAGTCAATTATGGTAATTGTTGTGTGGAGTTTAGGTAGCAACCATAATACTAAAATTAAATCATGATAATGCTACCAAAAGCGATTTTTGGCAAATAAAATAACCCGAGCCTCTCCTTTGTTAAGCCATGCATACTATCTATTTGCATTCTGTGTATTGACTCGCGGGGCACGGGGTTGGAGTGCTCACACTCGCTTTTGCGACAAAATTCAGATTTAGGAAATCAAATCACTGCGCCTCAGCAACAAGATGGGACAAGCTGGCAGAGAAGATGAAGATGTCAATGGCTAGGTCGCGAACCTCCAGTTGGCTGCCTGTGGGCATGTCCTGAAGGTCCCACCTGTGTGCTTCGTTCTTCCGTTGCTGTAATTTAATGATTTCGGCCTAATCGGCCCATGTGTAAGTTTACTATTATATTTACGCTTCCGCATGATATGTACTTTGATATTCAGAACTGTAATCTGTGAGCACTATCTACTGATCCAGGGAATTGTGCGGTGGAATCACAGAAGATTCCGGATTGTAAAATCTGGGTACTACAGGGATGGTATCAGAGCATATCGACTGCAGGTCGTGACCGAGTTAGCCTGGCCGTTAGTTACATGACTAGAAATATTTCTTTAAAATACTATTTCCAAAAATATAGGTCATGCTGCTCATTCTTATCTCTCTTAGGTGATTCCCTCTCATCCAAATGCTGCCTTAGCCATTTACGATCACCCAAATGCTCATTCTTGTCAGCAGAAGGGTTTACGATCACGTTGTTTGCGGTCGAAAGTTAGCAGACGGGCTATCAACCATGTTCGAAAGTCGGCAGACTTCGACCACATTGTTCGCGGTCGGAAGTCGGAAAGTGGGTTTCGACCACGTTGACGGCAAACGTGGTCGGAAGGCGTGATCAGTAGTCAAAAGCGGGTTTCGATCGCGTTGACGACAAACGTGGTCGAAAGGCGTGGTCAGTAGTCGAAAGCAGGTTTCGACCATGTTGACGGCAAACGTGGTCGGAAGGCATGGTCGGTAGTCGAAAGCGGGTTTCGATCAAGTTGACGGCAAACGTTGTCGGAAGGAGTGGTCGGTAGTCGAAAGTGGGTTTCGACCACGTTGACGGCAAACCAGAAGGAACTGTACGTGGTTGGAAGGGGCTTCGACCATGTTGTGCGTGGTCGGAAGGGGTTTCGACCACATTGTGGAGCACTGAACGTGGTCGGAAGGGGCATCGACCACGTTGTGAAGAAGTGATCGTGCTCGAAACTTTAGCAGAAGGTTTACGACCACGAAGTCAAAGCGATCGGAGGAGCTATAATGTGGTTGTAGCGACTGTCTTAGCGGTCGAAGGCAATTACCGATGGTCGTAGCTTCTGTTCAAGCGGTCGTACCAACTTCTGGGTGGTCATATCAACTTGTAGTGCGGTCGTGGCTATGAGCTTTTCATGTTTTGTGCATTCGGCCGATCATAGGTGGTTTACAACCATCTGGGAGTGATTTTCGAGTTCATTCTTCTGATGCAGATTTATGATCACAGTGTTTTGTGCAGTACTATGTGATGCTTTGCTTATCTGTGATGCTTGCAGGATCTTGGAGGTAGGTCATGGTGAAGCTGGAATGGTCGGGACTAGACACGGGTGGTGTTGAGGTCCAGAACGATCAGGTGAAGCCGAAGATGACTTAGGCGCCGAGCGGTTACAAGCGTGGTCGGCAAGAAAGAAGGAAACTTCTGGGAAGGTGCGTGAGGGGCAATTTGGTGAATTGACTCAGGCCTGCAAAAGGAAGCGGTTTCTGTAAAGCACAGTGATCTGACCATGATTAGCGGGTTGTCACGGGTGTGTGCGTGCTAAAACCCGGTGTTAGTTGGGGTTAACGGGTTACCCCTGTTAGTGATGGCTATAAATAGGAAGGTAGAGCTCCAATGCTTGGTGAGGTTTTTTTGGGCAGAGAAGCTCTGGATTTTATTTCTGTTCTTGTGTGAGTTGTTCTCTGTGCCGGAGCGGTTGTGCTCGTGAATCTCCTGGATGGAGTGGCTGTACAAACCTCCATGAATGAAATCATTCCTCTCTGTGCTTCTATTTGAGTTGTTTTCTCTGTTTAATGTTTGATTGACTTTGTCAGAAAATCACCTGATGAACAACGTGAACCACATCGCCGGCGAGCCCACAGCCAACACACAAACTCACACGAGTACAGAGGACACGATCTCATTTTGTGCTGTCAAACTTGGCACCTTTTCTAGACTCTATTGCTTTGCTTAAATAGACAATTACAGGGAAAGGAATCATGGCCTCCAATCATGCCGATACATGCCCGATCACGCAGTGATCATGCGCCTAAATTAGCAACTAACCAAACACAGCAAAAGCTAATCTTGCACACAAGGATTACACTCAACAATCTCCTCCTAAGTCTTGTTGTGCTCGCTATTTACATCGAACAGGTCGATCTTGGCGCGAAGCTCGTGAAATTTGACTCTACCAAGAGGCTTCGTCAGGATGTCACCGAGTTGCTCTTCACTCCTGATGAAATCCACATCGATCAGGCCATTGTCTGCGGACTCCCGGACTAAGTGATACTTCACTTCAATGTGCTTGCTCTGTCCATGGAGTACTGGGTTTTTGATCAAAGCAATGGTGGACTTGTTGTCCACCTTCAGCATTGGTACGCTCGGTGTAGACCCCTGTACTTCAGTTAGCACTCGAGCGAGCCACAATGCCTGACAAGCAGCATTTGCAGCTGCTATATACTCTGCCTCGCAGCTGGACTGAGCCACAACCTTTTGCTTCATGGACTGCCAGGTAATTGGGCTGCTGGCCAAGAAGAAGATCACCCCAGTTGTGCTTTTCCAAGCATCAACATCACCAGCGAAATCAGCATCACTGAACCCTGTCAGCTGTGCCTGATCCTCCTTCTTCCTTCCAAACCAAAGTCCCCAATTTCTGGTTCCCGCCACATAGCGAAGAATTCGCTTTACTGCTGCAAGATGATCCTCTCGTGGCTCTTCCAAGAACCGGCTCACATACCCAACAACGAATGCAAGATCAGGGCGGGTGTTAACAAGGTACCTCAGGCTCCCGACGATGCTCCTGTAGGCAGTAGCGTCCACCAGCGGCTCAGTGCTCTGCTTGCTCAGCTTCAGCCGCGTCTCCATGGGCACCTGACTGGGATTGCACCCTGTCATACCACTTCTCTCCAGAAGCTTGACGGCGTAGGCTCCCTGGCTGAGCGAAATTCCTCTCGCGGTCTGCTTCACTTCAATGCCGAGGTAGTAGTGAAGCAGGCCGAGATCACTCATCTTGAACGCGGCCGCCATCTCCTTCTTGAACAGCTTGATGTCGTCACAGCTGGCGCCGGTGATCACCAGATCATCGACGTACACCCCGACCACCAGCTGTGCGTCGCCGGTCTGCCTGACGTAAATGGTGTGCTCCGATGGACTCCTCTTGAAGCCGAGCGACACCAGCATGTCGTCCAGCTTTGCGTTCCAGGCTCGTGGTGCTTGGTGTAGCCCGTACAACGCCTTCTGCAGCTTGAGCACCTTGTGCTCCTTTCCAGCGATGACGAATCTAGCCGGCTGCTCTACGTACACCTCCTCCTGCAGGTCGCCGTTTAGGAACGCCGATTTGACGTCCATGTGGTGCACCTCCCACCCCTCGTGCGCCGCAAGGGCAATGAGCAGGCGCACCGAGTCCAGCCGCGCCACCGGCGCGAACACTTCATCGTAGTCGATGCCATGCCGTTGTGCATATCCCTTCACCACGAGGCGCGCTTTGTGCTTGACCACGGCCCCGTGCTCGTCCCTCTTGACTTTGAACACCCACTTCAACCCGATCGCCCGGCGGCCAGGTGGGAGGTCGGCCAGAGACCAGGTCTTGTTATCCTCGATGGACTCCATCTCTTCCACCATCGCCTTCCTCCAGCTCGGGCTGTGTTCTGCTTCAGCAAATGAACCAGGTTCGTCAGAGCTCACCGCATGCAGCTCCTCCGCAACCAGCACCCGTGGTGCGAACCCAAGCGGCGATGCCGGCTCGATGATGTTGTCAATCTTGCGGAATCGAAGTGGGGCTTCCTCGTCGTGGTCGGCATCCAGATTGTCGCCGTTCTCTCCTGGCGGAGAGGCGAACTCCACTGCCTGTGTCTCACCTGATCCTCCCGAAGTCGCACCTCCAGCAGCCTGTGGCGACAGTGGTGGTGTCAGCTCTCCTTCTGGCGCCGCAGCTCCAGGTGTCTCGACGGCGTCCTCGGCCACCGGAGATGCCTGGTTCACGATGGAGTACTCCACCATGAAGACGTCGTCGTTCCCGCCAGATGCGTCGCTGTCGCCGCCCGTGCCCTAGTCCCACTGGGCTTGCTCGTCGAACACCACGTCCCGCGTGATATGGACGCTCTTCGCGACGGGGTTGTAGGTGCGATACACCTTTGTTCCGCGTTCATAGCCGATGAAAATCATCTTGCGGCCTTTGTCTTCCAGCTTCTTGAGGTGAGGCGTCGTGTTCTGGACGTAGACGATGCAGCCGAACGTCTTGAGGAGGTGTACGGCTGGCTTCTTCCCGTGCCATGCCTCGAACGGAGTCATCCCATCCATGCTCTTCGTCGGGCATCTGTTCAGCACATACACCGCAGTACTCACCGCCTCGCCCCAGAACCACCCAGGCAGCCCTTTCGCCTTGAGCATGCTTCTTGCCGCTGCCACCACCGTGCCATTCCGGCGTTCGACCACGCCGTTCTGTTGCGGACTGTAGGGCGCAGTGTGTTGGCGATGAACTCCTTCGCCGCACAGTACTCGGCGAACTCTGTGGAGGTGAATTCCCCACCGCGATCGGTGCGGAGCGCCCTCAGCTTGCGCCCAGACTCGCCTTCCGCCCGCGCTTGGATCTCCTTGATGGCAGCCACTGCACGATCCTTGGAAGGAATCGCGGCTACCCACATGTATCTGCTGAGGTCGTCCACCAGCAACAAGAAGTACTTATTGCCCCTCGGAGTCGCTGGCGTGATGGGACCGCACAGGTCGCCATGCACCAGATCCAGAAGCTCCCGCACGTGGTACTCTGCTTGTGCCGGGAACGAGGTGCGTCTCTGCTTCCCGGCCTGGCATGCCTCGCACACCCGTTCCACATGGCCGATTTCCAGCAACCCCTGAACCAGCTCCTCCCGAGCCAGCTTCCGTAGCGCCGCCATGCTCACATGACCGAGGTGCGCGTGCCATCGCCAAGCCTCCGCGTCGTCGCGCGTCGCTAGGCAAACTGAAGGTGCCATCTTGATGTTGAGCACATACAACCGGTTCGCCGCGCGCGTCACCTTCGCCAGCAGACGACCACTCAGCTCCCGAATGCGCAAGACTCCGGTGTCGATGTCGATCTTGTACCCGACCTCGTCGAGCTGCCCGATGCTCACAATGTTCGTCGTCAACCGGGGAATGAAATAGACCCCAGAAAACGATCGAATCTCACCGGTCTTGCACACGAACGCGACCGTCCCTCGGGCCTCGATCTGCGCCACCGAGTCGTCGCCGAACCGCACCGTCCCCAGCACCTCCTTGTTGAGATCCGCGAACGCCGCCCGACACCCAGACATGTGGTTGGTAGCCCCGGTGTCCAGGACCCATGTCTTGGCGTCGCGGTCTTCTTCTTCTCCGAGGTGGGCGAACACCTTTTCCTCCTTCAGCTAGATCTGGGCGCCCGCCGCCGTCGGCGATGGGGGTGGCAGCGCCGGCAAGGTGCTTGCGGGAATAGGTGAGGTCTTCATGAGCAGCAGCGAAGCCTCTTCCTCTTCTTGTGCGACGTGGGCCTGCTCCTTCTTGGGCTTCGAGTGGCACTCACGGGCCCAATGGCCCACCTTCCCGCACCTCCTGCATTCATCACCAGTGGGCTTACCAGATTGAGTCGGTGGCCCACTTGACGACGGGCCTCCGCGCCCGCGTCTGCCTTTGCGGCTCGCTGATTTGCCGCCGGAGCCAACACCGGAGTGGTTCTCCGCCTCGCGCTTCTTCCGCCGCACGTCCCACTCCTCCTCCGTGAGGTACAGCCTCCTGTCATGCTGCAACGACACCGGCGGTTCTTCGAACGAGTCCTCCGCCGCCTTCAACCACCCCGTCACATCCGCGACGGAAAGCGTTGACACGTCGAGCAGTGTCGTGATCGCGAGAATGATCTGCTTGAGCCACGACGGCACGCTGCGGACGATCTTCTCCACGATCTTGGCCTCCTCCACCACCTCGCCTAGTGTGGTGAGGGTCGCCGCCATGCCTTGGAGGCGCAGCGCATAGTCCTCGACGGTCTCGCCGCCGTTGAATGTTGCCAAGTCGAACTTCCACCGGAGCTACACCTCGGCAGACTTCTTCACGCGTTCATCACCAACCCGCATCTTCGAGATGGTCTCCCACGCCTCCTTCGCCGTCTTCTTGTCGGCGATCGACGACACCATCTCTGGTGGCACCGCACTGCAGAGGGCGTCAAGCACCATCATTTCTTCTTGCTGATCGGTGTCGCCGGCCTCGATGACGTTCCAGAGCGCCCGCGCCTTCAACTTCACCTTCATCAGGAGCGCCCAATCGGAGTAATTTGTCTTAGTGAGAACGGGGTAGCTACTCCCGCCGCCCACCTCACGAATCACCCTCTGGATCACGACGCCATCCTTGGAAGTGTCGTCGGCGGGCTTCTTCTCGTCACCCATCGAGCCCTGGTTCGAAAAACGGCTCTGATACCACTTGTCAGAAATTCACCTGATGAACAACGTGAACCACGTCGCCGGCGAGCCCACGGCCAACACACAAACTCACGCAAATACAGAGGACACGATCTCATTTTGTGCTGTCAAACTTGGCACCTTTTCCAGACTCTATTGCTTTGCTTAAATAGACAATTACAGGGAAAGGAATCATGGCCTCCAATTAGGCCGATACATGCCCGATCACGCAGTGATCATGCGCCTAAATTAGCAACTAACCAAACACAGCAAAAGCTAATCTTGCACACAAGGATTACACTCAACAAACTTGCTCGTGTTTTCTCTGTTCCATCTTCTCTTCTGACTGAGAGGTTGTTTGCTTTTGGGTTGCTTCGAATTCTACTTGCTCCGAACTGGGAATGATTCTCAAAGCCATCTTGGCTAGTCTATTCCCGAGAGTAAGGTCTGGTCATAGTTCTTCTTCCTCTCAGACATGGTCGTAAGCACTCCCCGCAATTTCTAGCAGAGATCTTGTATTTGTTGCTAATCTTTCAATTAAAAGTCAGTGCAACCTCTTGAGATCTTCATCTTTCCATGTGCAAAGTTTCTTGGCCTTTTGTTCCCTAAGTCGAAAGTTCTTTGAGTTCTTGGCCTGGCGGTCGTGCGCCTCTCTGGTTCCTCTGTTTCATTTACGACTACGCCTTTCTTTTTTACCATGGCAGAGAGGCTTCGACCGCTCTGGTTTTTCTCAGCCAAAGGACGTGGTCTTGCTATGTTTGAAGTCTCATTACCAATTGATTCGTGAATCAAAAGTTATTCGGAAATCGGATCTTGCGGTCGTGTGCCTTCCTTCTTCCTCTGTTTTATTTTCGACCACGCTGACCTTCTCGAGCAAAAGTCTAATTTCGGTCGTGTCGGTCGTTCAACCACCTGTTGGTTTATGACCACGAGATTTCGACCAAAGATCCGTCTGTCCGCAACCAAGTTGTCCGATCGACCACTAGTTGGCATTCGACCACTTTGTACATAGACGGATGACCGCTCGGACGTTTCGACCATGACAGAGTTTTCGACCGCTCTGGACTTCTTCAGCCAGCGTCTGTTTCGGTCTGATCCTTCGATTTTCCAGTAAGCATTCAACTTCTAACTTCATAGCTCTGTAGCTATTGGAGAAGGGTTGTGTGAATACTTGAGGAGATTTGAAGGCATCATTCACCCCTCTCTGTTGCCTATTTGGTCCTACACACCTCATCCGCACTGCGATTTGCAAAGCTGGCAACACACCCTATCCTATCAAATCACGGTCGCTGTCGTCGTCTTCGCTTCTCTCACCGACCAACACCTTCGCTCCGTCCCCGGTGAGGTGTCTATCACACATCGGCAATACCAAGTTGCCGACACAGCAACAGCAAGAGGCCAACGTACTCCGTGCTTCATGCCTTAAGTAGGGTTCGTTCACATTAGTGAGGTAAATCACAGGATTCATAATACGAGGGCGTTTTCAGTCAAGAACTCTCTTGAACGTACAATACGAATTCATGAACTGAGCCATCAGAACAGCACCAGATGGAATGATGGATAATCATCATCTGTTCAATTGAGAAGCTAGAGGCTAGCTTCCCATGATCTGATCTCTCTCCAAATAACATGAGTTCTTGTCATCTCATTACAACTGGTGTTCTTGCTTGATGCAGCTTCCCTCACAATACAAGCTATGTCTTGCATATTGCCATATGAGTACCAATCCAGGAGGGACCATTGACTTTTTCAGTAAACAGTGAGAAGTCTGGGCCGCACAAGTACTGAAAATGAGTGCTAGGACAAGGAGTACTAACTCCAACAACTTCAGAGTAATTAACAAGAGCTCTCCAGTCTCCAATTCTCCCTAGTAGCTTTCCATCCTTTTTCCAGAAGGTAGCAGTAAACTAACTACAGTGGCCTTCACCTTTGCGAAACCAACCCCAGTAGTTACCACCTCTCGTGGACCGTCTACTAGCATTTGCCCACACAAGAGCACATTTATTGTTTTTCAGAGGGCATCCACACAACGCGAGATGCCTATACCGTGTTAAGAATTGGTTCCGTTCTTTTCGGTTTTTCAACCGGCTTTTGATTTTAACTTCTTTCAACGATCATTATTTATTAAAGTAATAAGTTATAGTTAAAAGATATAAACTATAACTAAAAGAACAGGCTATTGTCACATCCTTCTTCTTTTCCCCTCCAATGCTTAGGTGCCGTTCGGTTGAGCTGAAATAAACTGACTTATGGTTGAAATTGCACTGTAGTTAACTGAAATTACACTGTACCTGATAGTGGCTTATTTGGTGTAACTAAATTTAAAAAAAAATAAAAATAGAAAAAATATGTTAGCCCATCACGGACAACATAAACGAATACAGGAAAAAAGAACCGGCAAAAAAAGCTCAAAAAAGCTAAAAAACTAGAAAAGGACGAAATTTAGGAATATTAAAAAATAAACCAGAAGCTCAAACCGAAATGAGCGGGACCTTAATACATGCCTTCTCTCTAGGATGGTTCACCACATATTAAAAAAATTGAAACTCTCTCCTCCCATATCCTCTCACCCCTCCCATGTCAGCCTCCTTTTTCTCGTGCGTTGCTCCCCATTTAGTGCCAGTCAGCCCTGTCGTCCCCGATTCACGTCGGAGGTGGAGGAGGGGGCGATGATCCTAAGGCGGCCGTAGTGGCTTCGTGGTGGTAGTGGCCGAGGGAGGCCTCGATGTGGCGGTGGTACTGCACGGGAGGCTTCGATCTAGCAGTGGCATGGCGGCGGTGTGGGATCCAGCTTCCTTGCCATTGATCTCAGTCAGCTTCCTCGTCATCCTTGACCTTGGCAGGCGGCCTCCTCCCCCACTCCACGACCACCTCCTCTGGTGGTGACGACAACCTCCTCGTCCTTGTCCAAGATGGTGGCAACGGTGTGTGTGTGGCTTTGTCATCCTCGTCCAAGATTTGGCGGCGGCGGGCTTCCTCGTCCTTGACCTCGATTGACATCGGCGCTCCTAGATGCAGCAGCAACATGGTGTCCTGATGTGTAGCGATGGGTTCCCGCGACGGGCCTCTAGACCCACACCAGTGCCACTATTGCCTAGCGCACTAAGGGCATGTACAACCCATAGACGGGTTGTTGTCTGTAAGTTCTTTCCACTTCACACACAGACAACTGAACAGACAGCTTGTACAATGGGTCGTCTATTTGACTGTCTGCAAACTGTTTAATGCATGCATACAGCCATGATCAAGCATGAATATGATTCCTGTATACTATTGTGTTGCTTCTTAATACAAAACAGATCAAGCATAAATAAGATGAATATAATTACAATATTTTTTAGAACCATCAATACAACATGTTCACATACTAGCAACCTATTCATACTGCAACAGAATGTGCATAGATTGGATGGGAAAGCTGTATCGGGGACACCCAACTTTGACATGGCGACATCAATGTCTGCCAGTCAAGTTAGCTAGCGCAGGGATCATTGCCAACGAGAAATGGTTAGACAAAACCAGAACACACAAGTTAGTGAACATCAGAACATGTCAATGAACAAGGGAAGATGTACAACAATCCAGATCTGATTTTACAGAATATGGTAAGGTAATGAAATCGCGAGAAACAACTTACAGAAAGAAATGGCGAAGTTGCAAAACAAAGACAGACAACAGAAAGAGAAGAGGGTGACAAATAAGCTATTGAGAGTATCAGATTGTCAGTTCTAGGCCGGCCAAGCTTGGAATGACTTGGAAAAAGTCGGCCAACTTGCTCAGAGCTTTGTTGTTTCCTCTGACAAATTAATTTCAGGGTGATCTCATAACTTATAACAAGAAAATTTGTATTGCCTTGCTAGATCAGGGTGATGCCATGCTTGAACATCCTAACTCACCATTTCTCCTGATGAAAGAATGGTAGGATGGTTTCATAATTTATAGTGCAAGACAATTGCATTATCCATTTGTCCTGCTCCAGCATGGCAGCCTCAGAAAGTACTATGTTATTTTGTGCATAAAGTACTCAGAAATACAGATCAATGCCGAGCAATTTGGCCGAATTCTCAAAAGAAAATTATCGATAAAAGTTCTAAGGTATTGCTGCCATCGCAATTTAAATTTCACAGCACAAGCAATCCAGGGTAACTTGCAGAACACATAGGAGTGGATCAAAAGGTCCATATAATTATCCCAGGTCTTCTATTGTCCCTGTCTGTTAATAATTTAGAATAGTCTATAGTATGAAATTTCAGTTAAACCATACCTCAACTAAATAGTCTATAGTCTGTTGTATGAAATTTCAATTAGGTTAGGATGCTAGTCACTCCAACAAATACTGCAACTACATCTAAAATTCTGACGTCAACTGAACAACTGAACAACATCTCATACTGCAAAATATTGCTGGAACAGAAGAGCAAAATGCTGCACTGAAATTTGTGGTTAAAAGACACTACTATCAGTGGATTGAGCAGCCAGCTTTGGAAAAAGCGACTTTCCAGATGGAAGTCCAATATCTGAAGGGCAGAAATGAGGGGTAAAAATACAAGCCATGATATACATATAAGCAGAATTGGACTAGGATTTATCAGCAAAGAGCAATTCCACACTAATATGGATGAACAAAGATGCAGAGCTAAATAGAGTAAATACATACTGAAACATCCCTTAGGATCGGAGTCCCCTGCGCACAAATCCTAGCAAAACTTACAACTTGATGTTTCAGACGAGGAGCTCAGACGAGGAGCTCCCGTTCCTCGGGCGAGGGCGCCCTCCTGTCCGTAGTCCTTCATCCTTTCCAGCAGCGCCTGCGGCGGCGCCGCCCCCCACCTCCCCGCCGGCGCTGGCGCCGGCGCACCTACATCTCTGCGACTCAAAGCAGCAACGCAAGAGGAGAGAGGAAGAAGCAAACGGTGGGAAGATGAGAGAGAGATTACAGAAGAGATCCGTGAGATTGGGGATGCGTCCATGGATTGGGGTGTGGAAAGAAGCCGAGGGAGGTGGGGGCGCCGGTGAAGGACGGCGCGGCTTCGACGGCCATGCAGCCAGCACCCTTCCCCTCCGGCACCGCCGCCGTCCGCTTCTGCTCCCCTGCCGTAGAAGGGGAAGCCCAGCCCTAAACCTGTACGACGACGCCTTCTCCGCCGTCGCCGTCTCCTCCATCGGTGGATGGATCGGCCCTTCCTTGCTAGAGATCTCCCGGCGAGGCGCGCGGGGGTGGATGGATGGTGGATCGGATTCTCTCCTTGGATCTCCGTGGAGGAAGCCGCCACGGCTGCGACCAACAGGAATGAGTGCTGTCGCCGCGCCGTGGCCACGACCAAGCGAGACGGGTGCCGCTGCAGCACCGTTGCCGCGACCGAAGGAGATGGGGATTGTCGTCTCGCCGTTGCCGCCGCGACCAACGATGGGTGGGGATTTTGGCGCGTAGCTCGGATTCTCCCGCGCTCCGCAGCCGGATCCGCGCCTCGTCGCTTGGAGGCGACGACCCTGTACAACGCGCCCTCCTCATCGCTTGGAACCTAGGAGCACGAGCCGTCATCGTCGCCTCGCGAGACGACGACCTCGCCCTGCTCCCAGCTCGCGAAGGGCTTTTTTGCAAAAAGTGCGATATACAGACGGCTCGTGTCAACGTGTTGTACATGCCCTAATGGTAGGGCCATTTAAATTTGTTTCCCCTTGGTGTCGATACCTCTTTTGGGAGCGGTACAAGCTTTACCAGTACCAAGTTTTGCCCCAACGTGCAGTACCGGTACTAACGTCATCTCTCTTCTCTTGGTAGCAGCGAAAATAGCACATCTTTAGGCCCCGTTCGTATTGATTTCTAAAAACTGTTTTTTACGGTAAATTGTTTTTTTATAATACTTAGCTTTCAAACGGAGTGTCTTTTCAAGGTAAAGTTTACTAATCGATTGTAGTACATATTGTAGTGACTTTAATTATATTGTTAAAATCACATGTGAGTATCTTTCTCTATAAATTTTTCTGTAAACTATTACTATTCATAAGATAAATTTAAAAGTTAATATAAATGCGTCTTTAGACTTCGACGCAGGTTAGAACTGCCGGCGTGCCGGAGAAAAAGGTGGACGTCACTCTCAGCTTCGCCTACGAGCGTCGCTTTTAGGCGGCAACATCCTCGCAGTTTGATGGTGTACAGGAAGACACATGTACATGTCCAGAACCCCATCGTATTCCTAATTTCCTACCATCTCTCACGATCAGATGCTTTTCTTGACATGTTTTTCTTTTCTTCACTTTTGGTCAATCTGAAGCTTCTGAGTTCCAAGTTCCAACATAACTGTAACCCGGATATAGCTAACATGATGGTATGTTTTTGTGGCTAGGGTTAATAATTTTTGTTTATATTTTTTGATATAGTAGTGGATGGTAAAGATATCGCCGCGGATGATGCACATGATTTTAAGTATAAAAAACTATTTGAAGAATTCACTACAGAAAACATCTAAGTTATTTTAATTTTTGAAGAAACCAAAAGATAAAAGTCAAAAATCGAAGCAACAAGGCCAATATGCACGCGGACTGAGGCTAACAGGTGGAGGTAAATACCAAATGCTAAAAGATCCCTCCTTGTTTGTAGAAGATGCTGAAGCATTGCTTAAGACTTGATTATTCGAAGAGAATGGGAATACTAACAAGTAACAATAGGAGCAAAATACAGGTGGAATTTATTCACCTGTTTAAGAATTTGGGTTTGTTCAGTACATGGAGCCGCCAGGAAGAAAGCGTTTTTGTTGTGAAGGGTCCAAAAAAAGGTTGCTGGAAGAACGAAGAAACTAACGAAAGTTCACTTTGTTTAGTTTAAGAGCACACTGCATTTCTGCATTTTTTTATCATGTAATGGACTAAGAGCAAGTTCAATAATAGTCTTATAGCCAAGCTAATCAGCATTTTTACGGATGTGGAGGAGAGAGATGAGAGCTTGGCTCTCATGCAAGCAACAAGCTGGGTACGAGAGCCTATGCAGTGGTGGGCTCAGATAATAAATATATGTGAGGAGGAATAGGAAAGAGAATGTGAGACATGGTACCACATAATAATAAAAAACCTTTTGTAGACAAATAGAAGACAAATTATTGTATAACTTGGCTCTTATAACTTGACTTATAGTTAAACACTTGGCTCTATTATTGAACTTGCTCTAATGATATACTGTTGAAATGTTCTTGATGCAGTATTTGGTCAAATTTCAACCACACGTGTTCAGGCCTTCCCAACAACTAACAAATGGACCGAATTTTTTCTATTTAAGCCCCTTTTTTGAAAAATATTCACATTTAGACCCCTGGTGGTTTTAATTCCGTTTTTGGACCCAGGGGGTCGGCGCCGTGACCCACGGCGCCGAGGTAACATGTCTCGGCGCCGTGGACCATGGCTCCAAGGTGCCAGGCCCGCGCCAGCGTGCCGGCCTGCGTGGCGCCGACGTGGCAGGACCTCGGCGCCGTGGATCGTGGCTCCGAGGTCGGAGCCGTGAATCGTGGCGCCGAGCTCGGCGCCGTGGGCCGTGGCTCCGAGCTCGGCGTCGTGGATCTTGGCGCTGAGCATGCGGCTTCTGAACAGGGCACCGAGCACGCGGCCGTTCGTTCATTTCACTCTGTCCCGCCGCCTCCGCTCCCCTCCCCGCCCGTCCGCCTGCGTCCCCGCTGCGGCCGCCCGCGCGCCTCCCCTCCCCGCACGGCCGCCCGGCTCCCCTCCTCGACCGCCTCGGACGCCCGTCCGACGACCTCCCCGCCGCGGCCGCCCGTGCGCCTCCCCTCCCCGCACGCGCGTCCTCCCCGCCGCGGCCGCCCGGCTCCCCTCATCGACCGCCTCGGGCGCCCGTCCGACGACCTCCCCGCCGCGGCCGCCCGCGCGCCTTCCCTCCCCGCACGCGCATCCTCCCCGCCGCGGCGCCCGCCACCCTCCTCGACCGCCTCGGCCGGCCGTTCGACGTCCTCTCTGCCCGGCCGTCCTCCCCGCACGCGCGTCCTCCCCGCCGCGGCCGCCCGCCTCCCCTCCTCGACCACCTCGGCCGGCCGTCCGACGTCCTCCCCGCCCGGCCGTCCTCCCCGCCGCTGTTGACGAAGAGGCCACAGAGCGACCGCTACAAGTGCCTCAAGGTGACGACTTCTCCTCCAAAATGTTCGTTGTAGTTTCGTAATCTTGCGCGGGGCTTAGATTTTTTTTAGCTAGCTATGAATGTGTGTGTGATGCTTAGGTTGTAGCTTGGGCAATGGTGCCGTAGAATGGAAGGATTGTATGGAGTAGTGGAGTCGGCGATATGGCTCATAGAAATGTGCGTGGGCCTGATCTGCCGCGGTCGCCACGGCCTAGCATAGCAAAGAGGGCGCGTCGCGTGGTTTGCTTCCTGGTTTGTTGTATGCCGTCTGGTGCTACCGGATCGCTCAAGTGTCGTCTCCATTGAAACATGGATGGGCTCAAGCCTCAAGGCTCATGGGTTGGACTGCCTCTGCCTACTCACATCTCTAGGCCTGATCTCTGTAGGCCCATCCACTGTCTAGAAATGTGGCGATATGGCTAGGCCGTGGTGCTATAGAAATGTGTTGTGTTGCTGTGATGTTCTAGGCTAGGATAGGTTTTATCATTCTTGAACTTTGGGGTTGCAACAGATAATGATGTGGTATTACCTTGTCCTAGTGTATGATTTGGATGGGATTGTAGTATTACCTTGTTACAGCGCGCCTCAATTCTGTATCCGATTTCGACTCAAGGTACTTATTAGTTTGGTTTTCTGTATGAACTAGATGGACAACCTAGTCACCATATATCATGGAGGCAGTGTGACAAGTGATGATTATGGAAATGTTCGATTTGTTGAAATGCAAAGGGTGCCTCTGATATTCAGTGATCGGCCGTCGTTTAGTGAGTTGATTGCTAGGGCTCGGGAGGAGCTACATTGTCATGGAAACGAGGAGAGCATCACAGTTGAGGGGTTACTTCACTTTGGTTCGAAAGACATAATTCTCAGGCGGTTGATCTTAATTGGTTGTGAGGATGAGTGGGACAAATATGTCAAATTGGTTATGCGGAATGAGTTAAAATGTTTGGACCTTGTTGTGCGGAAGGTGTTCATTGATCCCACCCCTCATGGTTATTCACCAGAACTAGGTGATCAGGCACCCTTTGACCCTCCGTTACCGGATCTTGCAGTGGATGTGGAAGAAGAGCCTGAGGTGCCCGATGCTCTATCTGCCCCGAACGAGGTTCAGATTTCTCAACCAGTTCGAGTTGAATGTCGGACTGATGATGTTGTGGCGGCCCCTCAGGATCATCCAAGTAAGTGTCGAGCCACACTTTAGCCTTTTCCCGTCATTGCTGTTTTTTTGTCTCAATCCCATCGTTTTCGTGCTTATGATGCAGGAGACATTCCTGATAATGTTGGTGTTCCTCCCGTTGCTCCATCTGGCAACGTTGAAGAAGTTTGCAGGGACTCCAACAGTGTGGATGTTCAAATTGTGGATGATCTGCAGCCTTACGAGATCGCAAGGGCCGTTGATTCTGACGATGACCGCCCTTTTGGAGAGCTGACCGAAAGTGATATTGAGCTGATCAGGCGTTATTGCCCTGGCCGGGATCCATCAGTTCATGAATTCAGCGATCTTAGGCATTCTCATGGGGCTTATGCAGAAGGATGGGATGACGAGCTGCTAGATGCTCCTGAGGCCGGTTCAAGCATGACAATTGAGAAGGGCATGATGTTTGAGGACTTGTCTGCATTGAGAAGGTGGCTGCAGGAGTATTCAGTGATTCGTAAAAGGCCATTCAAGGTGAGGCATTCTTATGTGGAGCGGAGGTACACAGTTGTGTGCGAGAAGGAAACATGTGAATAGAGGGTTTGTGCTAGGAAACAGAAGGACACGGGAAAATTCAAGATCACAAGAATCGTTGGCCCACACACTTGTGCCGAAGCAGAGCTCAAACAGAAGCATCGGCAGTTGACCTCTACCATTAGTCACTGTGTCACATAGTAAAGGGAGAACCCAATATGAAGGTGAAGACACTTGCTGGGATTGTTAAGGAGAAATTTGGATACGAGATAAGGTATGGAAAAGCACGGAGGGCAAAGCAACGCATCTGGAAGATGATATATGGGGACTGGGAAGATGGATACTTGTAGTTGCCAGCACTCTTCAATGCAATCAAAGCGGTTAATCAAAGCAGCAGACTTACGATGAGATAGGCTCGTCTCAGCTCGTAGGCACTCCTGAGACTCAGCCTTCACAGCCTGTACCACGCAGACGCCGCCGCGAGCCTAGCCGTTACACTCCAGGCACCGACGCCCTTGGTAAGGGTAAGGCTAGGAGGCAGTGATATTTATGTGTAGGCTTGTGGGTCGTGTTGTAATGAGCTACTTGTTTGTATGTATGTGTATATGTTATATTCATGTGATATTTGTGTACGAATCCGTAGTCTGTACTTTGTTGTTCTATAATTCCTGCAATGAATTTATGTTTACTGCAAACGACTGCAAATGATACGAACTATGAATTTTTTGCTTATGAATTTATGCTTCCTGAAAAACCCTACGAACTGCTTCCTGCAATCGGCTGAAAAGGCTACGACCTATGAGTTTAAGGAGGATGTTAGAAGTATATATATTTACTACATGCTTATGTCTTGTACATGCTTATAGTAGCGTTTTGGCGCCTTGACTTTGCTTTTTTTCTTGAAGCAAAGTACATCAACCAAACTACGAACGAGATCCAAAAGAGTACATAAAACATTACCAACGAAACAACACATAAAACAGCTTTGCCCAGTCACAACACGAAACAACACATAGATTGCACGTACATAAAATATAGCAAGTACTACAACCATCAACACAGCAACGACGGTAAACATGGAGGGTACCAAAAAATGACAACACAACCAAGTACTACAACCATCAACACACCAACGAACACAACAACTAAAACACAACACAACCATACACCTTCTTACCTACATGTCAAACGAGCCTCGTGGCACCCACATGGAGAAATGCTGAGGGGGTCGCCTCGGGCGTGGTTGTCCATCGTGGTAGTGGCATGCACATATGCAGCTCGGGTTCGCGCAGCAACATGTGGGATCATAAGAGCTTCCTATATTCACGACCTCCTCGTTGCCCCTCTCGCGTTGCATCTGTTCGCGGAGGTCGTTGTTCTCCTCAGTGAGACTCTCCATTCGGTACTCCAAGTCCCATATTCGAGCCCATAATGTATCCACATAACGATCAACATACCGTTCGTGAGGAGGGTCGATCCAGTGGGAGAAGTCGCATTTGGCCATCTGCACAAAAAATGACGGTAAACTTCGAGGGTCCATAAGCAATACAAAATGTAACATTACTAATTTGTACCCCAGAGCGTGAGCATCGGAAGAAACGTCGCCCGCCATCGTTCGGGGAATCCAAGATCTGGACGACCGCGTACTCATTGTGTCTGCATTTCGGCCACGGTGGTTGAGCACGCCGGCTTGGTATCAATCGGTACTGCGGACCGAACATATCCCTCGTTTCTAAGGGAATGTCGTCCTTCGGTGACCCAAATCCCACTGGCCCCTCGACTTCAGACATGGTATGTTTCACCACGAAAGAGAGGGTACTACTTTGTTCGATTCACAATGTCATGGGACCCCAACCCTGCTACTTATAGAAAAACGGGGCAGCTTAATGCAGTGACCACCAAAAAAAGAGGCTTTTGCTCAGGGACATGACAACACGCCCCAGCTTTGCTCAGGGACATGACACAAGAGGTCAGCTTTTGCTCAGTGAGATGACAAAAGAGGGCAACTTTGCTCAGTGACATGAGAAAACGGGGCAGCATATGCCAGCTTTGCACAGTGACGGAGTAGGCCTTTAGCCTGTACACATATAGGGCGTAGGTCTTTAGCCTTTACAGGAGTAGGCCTGTAGGCCTGTACACATATAGGGGTGTAGGTTTTTAGCCTTCTAGGCTTTGAATGGTCCAATCTCTGAAAAGGCTACAAACTATGAATTTATTACGAGACTATAGTCTCTGAAAAGCCTACATAGGGCCATTTATTGCTACACTGGAATCCAGGAAAAGCGAAAAGATCCTCTCCATGGACTATGCCCACTGCACCAGATAACCTGCCTACATAAAGACCTCCCTCCTATGTCTTCCATACCACATCTCCTCCTCAAGGCATCACAATACTACTACACAACAATGTCTTCCTGGAGGTCCGACCCATTTGGAGTGCCGGAGTGGCATGAGCGCCCGAAGTGCCATTGCGGCTTTAGGACGATGTTAGAAGTCTGGACTGATCGAGTACAACGAGCCAAATACGGCCGTAGGTTCTTCAAATGTCCTGACCTGGATGACGACTTCGTGTTAACGACCACAACTAAATCATCTGTTTCTCGTTATCTTTTTTCAACTTGATCGATGACATCTACCACGCCACACATAGGCTTGCAGGTTCATCGAATGGGTGGATCGGGTGTCGCCGGCATGACCAGATAACCGGGCAGTGGAGGTGAAAAACAAAGCACAATACTTTGTCAAGATGACTCAGGCTCGCGAGGTGGAACGACAGATGCGGCTTGAGCAAGAGCGCCGCGTGAGGGTGGACCAAATCCGTCTGAAGGGCAAGGAGGATGAGCTGCAAAGGAGGCAGGAGCAGTTAAGTCTGCGTGAAGCTGCCATCAAGCGTCAGGAGGAGGAGCTTCAAGCTCGGGAGGCAACTCTCAAGACCAAGAGTGACAGGAAGAAGGATGCAGCGGAGCCATCTTCAGGGCGTGATAAAAAGGGGAAACAAACACGCTACACCCAGTAGACAAAATGTAATAGACCCAGCAAGTTATTTTCCCTAAGGCATGCATGTTAGGACTAGTGGTGGAATTCTGAACATTAGAAGTACAGAGTTGCACACATGCCACATGCCTGCCATGTCAAAATATCACTAACCTTCGAAATATCACTTACCACTATATGCATCGATATTTCTACGCTCAATCCTTCGGCAAAAAAATTTAGCATAATTTGGTTTGCATGTCCAACTTGCAATGAACATAAACTTTTATTACGACTTCATCAGATTCGTTCCCATATTACAACTACAAAATTAGCAAACCTTGCAAAAACCACGGGAATTGCAAACCCTTAAAACATACCAAACCTTAAAAGTCACTTACCATTTTATATATCGACCGTTCTACGCACAATCGTTCCTAAAAAAATTACCATATTTTTTTATGCATCTACAACGAGCCAATCAACATAAACTTGTTTTACAATTTTATCAGATTGTTTTGTAATTCACAACTACAAAATTAACAAAACTTATAATCATTACAGTTCTTGCACTCATTCCCACGTGTTCAATATCACTTTCGTTCATTTCGTCTAATTGTTCATATCACATTTGTGCTCAAAAAAATTTTCATTAAATTGTACTCCACATCAAAATTTTATGTTTCAAAAACCATTACCAATGTACCATAATATTTTAAAAAAAATCTACAACAAATTTCCTACATGTATCATCTGCAACATAACGAATTTTCAAAACATATGTCGTATTTTTTTCTCTATACATAAATAAATATATTACATAATATTACTAAAATTAAATAAATATATTACATAATATTACTATAATTAAATAATCAAAATAAAAAATACAACTAGTAATTCTTTTTGCGACAACGTAAAGCCTGATCGGTGCAAACCCTAGACGCCGAGTGTCTCCAGACGTGGCAGGGAGCTCGGCGCCACGACCCACGGCTCCGAGGTCGGCGCCACGACTCACAGCTCCGAGGTCGGCGCCACCACCCACGGCTCCGAGCTCGGAGCCACGATCTACGGCGCCGAGGTGCTGCCACGTCAGCGCCACGCAGGCCACCAGGCTGGAGTGGGCCTGCGACCTCGGAGCCATGGACCACGGCGCCGAGACGTGTTACCTCGGCGCCGTGGGTCACGGCTCCGACCCCCTGGGTCCAAAAACGGAATTAAAACCACCAGGGGTCTAAATGTGAATATTTTTCAAAAAAGGGCTTAAATAGAAAAAATTCGGACAAATGGACGTCATGCTGAACTTGTGAGGCTACGACACCAACTCCAAGCAGCCCAAGAGTCGCACTTCCAGAATTTGAGGCTCGAAACTTTGAATGGGGGCTTCTCTGTCCCCACTCCCTATTCCCTCAATCTAGATCACTCACTAATGATCCAATGGCTAATTTTTTTATATTTTCACCATTTATCTATCCATCATAAATAATAACAAAAATACAAAAAATAAAATTTATTTTTTCTGTATTTTTGTTATTATTTATGATGGATGGGCAAATGATGAAAATATAAAAAAAAATTGGCCATTGGATCATTAGTGAGTGGTCTAGATTGAGAGAATAGGAAGGAGAATAGGGAGTGGCTCGTACAAATTCACCCAGCTGTGGCCTGTATAAAATATGCCCCTACGTACCAATGCAAGTAAATGATGGTTTAACCAAGGTTTATTAACTCTAAAGAACAGTTTAGTTTGTTGCCATACTTCTAAAGAACAGTTTAGTTTGTTGCCATACTTTGTTATAAAGATCGAGATGTGACTAAAGAACTGTTTGTTACGCTGCCATACTTTGCCATAAAGATCAAGATATGCTCTAAAAATTTATACCGGTAACCATTTACCTCGCTTCGTGTAGTCCATGACAAACCGGTGTAGAGCACATTTGGTGCAAATGATTTCCGTACCAGCCAATACAAATGAATTGCTTTGTTTCCTCAAGATTCCAGCGTGAGTTTGTGCCAGACGGAACCCGGCGTGCTTACGCACAAACTAGATAGGCCCTTGCTGCACAGGCATCTGACAGTTTCAAGTTTACAAGTTGCATCTCGATGTGATGACGCTGTATGGCGCCTACCAGCTCCTCGATCTGCTGCTCCGCTGCAGCATCTTTACGAGAACCATTACGCCCAGTCAAATCGAGGACCTTTCAGAGGACACACACAGACATGTACGAACAACGAACCCATCTCAAGTTCCCCGTAAAAATCTCACCAACAGAGCAAACCAGCCATCGGATGCTCTATCCTCCCAAATCACACGAGAGAATTCGGAAACATCTCGACGCGCATGGTTCATCGCGGCACAGACACAATAGGGACCACGAAGAAGACGACGACATCTCGACGCGCATGGTTCATCGCGGAACAGACACAATAGGGACCACGAAGAAGACGACGATGTACTCAAAGGAGGGTTTTTTTTTTTTGTTGCGGCTTATAGTTTTTAGATTTAGTAATAGCGTTTATATAAGCGAACTGAATACTGATAAATCGTTTTAAAATATTGTATTAATAAACTGCTTCGAAATGACGGAGGAAAAGTCATCCTACTTATTTGTTTGGGAGAAATCATAAACAATAAATCAAAAAGAACTGGGTCAAAGCCTCAAGGACACTGGGATGGCAGCAAATTTGAGTCCTCGTTTGTAACGTGGAAACTTTTCTATGTAAGTTGAACTGTTTTCTTGTAAAATTTATTTGAAATTCATGGTCCTGAAGACTCGTCCGGCTCCTGGACTGGAGACGGCGAGTGGTACAGCCATGCTGCTGCTGCCTGCTATGCTACATTGCTACCTTCGCCGGGTCCCGATCCGATCGCATGAGCCGATTTGGTGCGTGTGCGCGCGCGTCGTGGTGGTGGCCTGGCCGCTGGGGGGCCCGCGGAGAGGAGAGACTCATGTGATGCGCCGTCGTCGTTTTCCTGGGATTTTTGGGATTGGAGGGCTCGCACCACGGTGTGCAGGGCAAAAAAATCGTAGGTGGCCTACAGTTAGGGCTAGAAAATTAGCTCGTGGCTCGTAGCTTAGCTCGAGCTCGTTGCGAGCCAAACCAGCTTGGTTCGAGCTCGCAAGATTTTGAGCCGAACCGAGCCTTCTTCGCGGCTCACAAAAAAATCGAGTCGACCTCGAGCCGCTCGTGAGCCGGCTAAGGCTCATGTGTGCAATGCAGCGGCCCACAATCAGGGACTTAGGAATTGGTCGTGCGATGTGGCCGTCCGATCTTCAACGAACAGCCCGATTGTCTTGGGGACGTTCAGACCTCTCCAAACGTTCTTTCATTCTGTGACGTTCGATCGGTTTTGGATAGTCGATGGTGACGGTGACGTTTGAACCAGGCCGAATGATTCCGCCGTTAGATTGGTTGGAGATACTTGTAGCCGTTCGTTTGATTTGGAGGTGCGGTTGTGGATGAGTCGATCCCCTAACCTAACTCTAACCCTTCGGCCATCATACCCAAATTTCCATTACCAAATTCCCGATCTGCATTCGGTTGATCTTCTTCCACCGCGCTGCCCGCCACACCGCTTGCCCCTCCCACCGCGTGGCCCCCCCAACCACAGCGCCACCCACCCCTCCCACCTTGCTGCCGCGCCCCATCCTTCCCTGGCCACATGCACTCCCTGTCGACCCGTCCTCCCCTGGGCCCTAGCCCGATCCCCGTGCTAGCACTGTATCTTCATAATCAACTTTTAGTGCTTGAGGTAGAGTACTAGATGATTATCGGAGTTCTCTATATCCGGCTATGGTTCAGTATTTGGTGTGTGCATCTAGTTGGATAAGAAGTGCACATGATGACGTAAGATCTCCTATATTGTGGTAGGTTCTTCTATACTTACTCTTCATGGATTTTTATCTGCTTACGTCGTGGCTAACTCGAATATTATGCATCTTCTCAGGAAGAAGATGATAAGGATGACATTGAAACCATACGTTTTACTCAAAATGCCATAGAGAGCAACTAGTGGGTGGCACTACTTCCACTTCTATATCTAATTTCCATGGCATCCTAGTGTGTTTGTGTATCCTAGTTGTTAGATGTTCCTGTATATCTTCTGTACTTGTTTTCAACATTCTGACAAACATTTCAGAAATCTTCATGCATACTGCTGTTGAATGCAGATGAGGGCCAGGACAGGAGGCGTCCAGATGTTCACATCACATGGCCTGCTGCCTGCTACTGTTGAATGCTGCTGGATGATGAATTTTGAAGTGTCCAATGCCGGTTTTTGTTCCAATTAGTATACTACCTAAGTTCTACTTTCAATGTTGTCTATCAATTACTATACTGTGCTGTTGTTTGCTGTTGTGCTGTTTTGAAACCATACAAATTAAAACGAGGCAAGCTTTGTGTTGAATTGTGCGGCTCTAAGCCGTCTCGAGCCAGCTCGAGTGAAGAAACGAGCCAAGCCGAGCCGGGCTTTTAGCTCGTTTCTTAAACGAGCCGAGCTAAGCCAAGCCAAGCCACAGCTGCGAGCGAACTCGGCCGAGCCTAGCTCGAGTCGGCTCGGCTCGTTTCCACCCCTACCGACAGTTGAACACCGGGTTAGTTCCGTGCACGACACGAAAGTATGTTCTTTTTAGCTATTGCTGATGGTTTTTGCTTTAGAGTAAATGTTTATGTGAACTAACTGAATGCTAATAAGTCACTTTTTAAAACTTATCTTAATTAATTACTTCGAAAATATAAGAAAGAACATTTCCATTTTTTTATTTAGAAAAATTATAATTCATAAATTCTAAGTTGAAAAGGACGAGACCAAACAAGTATGCTTCCTGTGCTGTGGTGTCTACAGAATCAGGCTTGTTTGTTGAGCACTTCGATCTACAGATACCTAAAAATAGTAGTACTCCGTACCATGGACACTTGGGAATTGGGATCATCCAGACACCAATCCTCGGTGATACAGAACTACAACAATCTGTTGCATTTTTCGGCTTTTACAAAATAATGTCGATGTTTACATACAGCTTCATAACACAAATTCAGGATGTGTACTGTGTACCATTGCTTTGGGTTATGAACAATGGAGTTACTGAGATTTTGGGCATGTTCTTTTCCTCCAAAACTAACGGCTTTTAGCTTTTACTACAATACCTAATTTTCAAACGGAGTATTTTCTCAAGACGGTGTCTACAAGTTAAACGATGTACACGTCAAAAACCCAACATCTGTACCAGCTAAAATCGCAAGTGAGTATCTCTCGCCGTAATGTGTACTATAAACAGCCAAAATTCAAAAATTTCAACTAAAAATTATAAACCATAGCCATAGCCACAGCCAAACAGCCCTGTGTAATTAATGAAGCCTGACGGTAGTAGCCAAGCCACCCATTTCGAATTCTCAAGCGGTACGCTCCTTTTTCTCATTGGCCCACCATACGTACCATGGCATATATTAATGAACGAGAGATAATGATCAGCAATAGGCACATTACTATTCGCATCAAGCAATTCAATTCAATTTCCCTGGTCCAGCTCCAAGCCTCCAATTCAGAACAGTCACGCCGAAAACAAAAGCCGTGCCACCTGATCAAGAGCACGTAGCTTTCAAGAACTGGAGCCATCAATCAGATGCCACCACAGGAGATGCAGTTCACAGATCACCAAACACAATCAAATCGGTCATGCTAACCGGCAACAACACCTGAGGGCAAACTCATGAATCATTTCGGCAAGAAATTCAGAGCACCAGATGGGATTGAATAATTACATGGTAGCCGAAACAAGGCAGCAGCTACAAGCTAAAACCAAACCTAATCAGCTACTAGAATAAGCAGAGCAATTAAGCAATCACACACTTGGAGGCACTGATCCCTAAACACCACAAATTACCTTCCACAGCACAGGAGTGTCAAGCATCCTGTGCTATCAACGACATTCAGGTTAACACCGATGCTAAATTCAATATGCTAGAAAGAAAGATGAAAACGGTCTACTCAACCGAAGATAGGATTCATCAAATCTATGAATCGAATGCGGGCTACAGCAGTTAGCCAATTCCTCTCTCAAGTCATTCAAGAATGGTTCGGCCCCTGGATTGATTCAGCCTTGGAAGATCAATCATCGCCTTCTTCCAGATTTGAGGCCATCTGCTGCTGATCTTTTCCCTCAGCTCTTTCGCTTGACCTCTTGATCTCCTCGATCTGCACAACAACATGTGACATTGATGGTCGGGCATCTGGGACTTGTGCAACACAGTCTATAGCAAGCTGTAGAAGCTGAACCATCTGTTCCTCAACATTCTGATATCTCAGGAGCTCCATATCAAACACCTCTGCAGTCCAATCTGACCGGACAACAGACTGCACCCACCTGGGCAAGTCCACACCCTCCTCGTTAAGAGCAGCCTGACTGGGGGCCTTGCCTGTGAGCAGCTCAAGCAAGAGAACACCAAAGCTGTACACATCAGACTTCTGTGATACCCTCCGGGGATCAGTAACCTCCGGAGCATGGTATCCAGTGGCACGAGATGGTGCGGATGATGGACCAACCAGCGCAGCAAGGCCATTGTCTGATACACGTGCTTGATGCGACTTGGCCAGGAGGACATTGGATGACTTGATGTTACCGTGGGAAGATGACGAGCTCGTTGAGTGGATGTACTCAACACCTCGAGCTGCAGCAAGGGCAATGCTTGATCTTGTCTCCCAGTTAAGCAGAGTTCGGCCAGAACCTCTGTTCCCTGTTTAACAAAAATAATTAAGATGGGGTTAGATAAGAGTCTTAGGTGCCTGCATCTTGATTGTCAAGTGTCACAAGTAAGATGAGAACACCATTCATGAATGTAGCCACCAACTACAAGACTTTAAGAGATTTTGTCTTCTACGATCAATGCAAAGTATACTAGCCAAGCAGAGAGCGAACCACACTTGAAGGAATATAGGAGTATATGAAAAATACAAGATGGCCAATTATGCGGTAGAGAATTAACCCAGGATGGCTAAGTAGTCAATTATTTCGAATTTTCTGAAATTAAGAGCCAATTTGAAACCCTTAACAAGAAAGGGAGAAAATTCGCTGCAACTACAAGTATTCTCATCACGAACATTCACACTCAAACCACACGAAGCAAAAGTGCAAGAGTAAATCAGACTGAAAGCTGGATATGATTTTAGTAACAGACCCAATAAATAATCACCCAAAATTCATGTACTTTGGATGTCAAGAAAATAAAAAAGACCTGAATCAAAACTGGGTTTGACTTAGTCTCCTTAGAAAAGACAACATCTAGAGTAATCTAAGAGCAGTAGATGAATATTCAAGCCAAGAAACGAAGTCATAGCCACAAAACATGTGCGTGGAAATCGAACACTACTCTACCATCACCACCCATGAACAATGCAAAACAATGGAGCTCACAAGCACAACATACCAATAACAGTAATATCATGATAAGAGTATGACAATAAAGAACTGCAAGGAACTAGAAATGTGAAATTCTCACCGTGCAAGAGTGCGGAGAGACTTCCCATGGGCATGAAGTCGTACACAAGTAGCTTCTCATCTTTGCTGTAGTAATAGGCACGGAGTGGCACGATGAACTCATGCTGAAGCTCGCCAATGTCAGCAATGCGGTCACGGAACTCCGGCTCGGATAGAGTCACATCCTTGAGCCGCTTCACCGCCACGGTCGCCCCAGATTCAAGCAATGCCTTGTACGTCGTCCCAAACGCGCCTTTCCCAAGCACCTCAGCGGACGCGCGTAGCAGGTCCTCCAGGTCGAACGGTGCCACGGCGGCCGCTGACCCGAAGAAAACCAGCTTCTTCCCTGACGTCGACTGACCGATGGGGACATGAGGATGGCCCACGGTGGCCACCGGCGCTACGGCCGCGCCGCTGGTCATCTCGGGAGGTTTCCGGGCGACGGTGACAACCGCAGACGTTGGAGATGGAGTGGGCATCTCCAAAGACCTCGTATTGGTGCGCTCCGACCTGCGACAGAGGCAAATGAGAAGGAACAGGAGAAGCGCGGCTCCCAAGGCGGAGCCTACGGCGATTCCGGCAATGGCGCCGCCAGAAAGCTTCTTGCTCTTCTTGCCACTTTCTCCTTCATTTCCGCCTTTGCCGCTGGTCCCGCCGTTGGTCGCCGGCGTCGGCGACGACGGCTGCCCCGCCGGAGCAGGGGAAGGCGAGGCCTCACCAGGGCAAGGCCCCAAGGGCCCACCGCACAACCCCGTCCCCAGGAACGCCGAACGCGGCTTGGACCGGAGCGCGGCCGGGATGGATCCATTCAACTGGTTAAACGACACATTGAACTGCTGCAGCTGCGGCAGGTTAAGGTCCGGAATCTGGCCGATGAAGCGGTTGTTCTCGAGGAGCAGAACCTTGAGGCGCGTGAGGTTGCCGAGCGCCGACGGGATGGTCCCCGAGAGGTCGTTCCCGCCGAGCGCGAGGCGGACGAGCCCCGGGAGCGCGAGAATCGCCCGTGGGAACTCCCCCGCAAGCCCGTTCCCGTTGAGGAAGACGTTGCGGAGCGCGCCCGCGGAGGCGAGGTCGTCCGGGAGCGCGCCGGTGAGCCCGTTGAGTCGGAGGCTGAGTGTGTGGAGCGCCGTGAGGTTTCCCAGCGTCCCCGCCGGCACCTCCCCTGCCAGCGCCGCCCCAGGCAGCCTCAGCACAGCCACGCGGCCGCCCTCGCAGGTGACCCCCGTCCACGAGCACACGCCCCCAAGGTCGGTGCCGTTCCACGCCAGGCGCCGCCCCACGGCGTCGCGGAAAGCCACCAGCGCCCGCGCGTCGCCCGCCAGGTCGTCGGCCCCCACCCGCGCCGCGAGGAGGAGCGAGAGCGCGAGGGAGAGGCGGGCCATCGCCGGCCACGGCGGCGGCGGCGACTGCATCGCGGCGGCGTGAGATACGGAGGGGTGGGTACTGGTGTTTCGCTTTGGGTTTGGGGGGCCTAAGGTGAGGTGACGTTGTGTGGGCGGTGGCGTTGGGGGGAAATTGCACATATATCCCCTTATTATTTTGCTCCATTGCCCATTCAGCTCCTATTTTAATTTCGTTTTTCATTTTTTGGGCAGGAAAAATGCAGTAAAAAATGAAAAACGAAATTAAAATATTTTAGGCATTTAATGGACAACTTTGTAAATATTTTTTACTGCATTTTTCCTGTCCAAAAAATGAAAAACGAAATTAAAATAGGAGCTAAATGCAGTAAAAAATGAAAAACAAAATAAGAATGTTTTAGGCATTTAATGGACAACTTTGTAAATATTTTTTTACTGCATTTTTCCTGCCCTAAAAAATGAAAAACGAAATTAAAATAGGAGCTAAATGGGCAATGGGGCAAAATAATAAGGGGGCATATCAAGTATGGGGCAAAATTACAAGGCCACTTAAGTGTGGGGCAAACTTACAAGTGCCTACTAACTATGGGGTATATGTGCAATTTCCCCGGCGTTGGGGGGTGGCGGAAAAAACCCCTAAAACCGGTCATTTTGCATAACTAGCAGAACTACCTATATAATTACATGGCTAATATTACGACATATGTGTCTTTGATGCATAACTCTACTATTTATAATTAAAATATAATTGTATTTATTATAAAACTTCTAATATCTATATATAATTAATCTGTGCCGATATAGTCTGACCTCATTAAAATAAGTGGTGTAGATACTTTTCTTTTTCTCTTAATTAATGTGAGAATTTGTAAGATTTTTTTAGAATTATTGTAAAAAAATTTGTCCTTAAAACGAATAAGATGCATTGAATCACATCAGTTGTTTTTGTTTATACGATAGGTGATAAGAGATGGAAACAGAATTGGATATAAAATAAGATAAATCAATCCATTAATTCTTCGATTCAATGACTTCGTTTATCTTAATTCATTTTCCAATCTCATTCCCATCTCCCATAAAAACTTTCGTGAGGATTTTGCAAAACGCGGTTCAAGGAGTTGGGATATTTTGGGGTCGAGATTTCTTCGTAGGGGTTAGGGGTATTGAGGTTTGCATCCGTGATCCATTATCTTATCCTTAAAATGAGATGGTGACAAGAGAAATGGAGAAGCTGCTTCAAGAAGCTAGATGTTTGTATTAATTTTTGGTTTTTTAAGTAGAAATTAATATGAACATGGCTTAAAAACAATGTAGCTATATTTTTTAACTCTATGCTGGTTTTTGCTGTGTGTTGTTTCGACGAAATTGCATTCCCGTGTTGAACATAGGCTATTATTCTTCGCTCAAAACCCCTTTGATTATGTAGCCTTCGCAAACCGAGCTTTCGACTCCGGTACGAGACAAGATTCTATGGCCGGCCGGTTGGCAAGAACCGTTCGCGTACTGCACCAACGGATTACGAATGCCTTTTCCAGACGCCATCTCCTAAGGTGGTGATCGGTTCGGCTGAAAAGCTCATAGCTTATGGCTGAAAACACTGTAGCTGGCTGAAAAAAGCACTGTAGCTGACAGAGGCTTATTTAACATAATTAAATTTAAAAAAATTTAAAATATAAAAATATGTTAGCCTATTACGTATAATACAAACAAATACGGGAAAAAAAGAACCGGCAAAAAAGCTCAACAAAAAGCCAAAAGTTCAAAAAAACGAAACTTATAAATAGTGAAAAATAAACCAGAAGTCGAAGCTAAATTGATCAGGGCCTAAACCCAGTGATGATCGGATCATCACGCACCCTCATTATCGTCAAACACTTTGCTGCACGCTGTACTTTGTTAGATGTGGGTGGGTAAGGCCCTGTTTGGATCCCATGGTCTAAAGTTTAGTTGTCTAAAGTTTTGGACTAAACTTTAGTTGGCTAAACTTTAGCCACTAAACTTTAGTCGAACATCCTGTTTGAATCCTGTACTAATGGATAGGACTAAAGTTTCAAAAAGACCATACTACCTCTCCCGTTTCGTGCGTCAGCCATTAAATGAGAGGTGAGAGACCAACATGCATGGGTAAACACGTCTTTGTGCCTAAGAACCAAAAACTTTAGACCACTTTAGTTCACTTTGGTGGACTAATGGTCTAAAGTGTTTTTTAGGGGTTAACTAAAGTTTAGATCTAACTTTAGACCACCTGTTTGGAGACTTTAGATCTAAACTTTAGTGATTAAACTTTAGATGGAGGGATCCAAACAGGGCCTAAGTGAATGATTTATCGCCATCTGGCACGTGTCCCCGTATCCAATTCTGCTGGATATTTTTTTTTCTTGCGAGGGATTCTAGTGGATATTGGCTGTATTTTTCTCTGAGATTTACTGTTTCAACTCGAACATCGTTTTCTTCTTGTTAGTACGACTCACTACCCGTAAGGTAGTCTCAAGTCTCAGTGGGAGTTTCATCTGTATTTAATAGGCTGCTACATAGGTATTTTTGATGATATGGTAATATTTTTAATAAGAGAGAGAAGAAGTAAGTTTCATCTAGATGAAACTCTCTTAGCACGATTACCAACTCTATATGAGTCATGAAATTAAATGTCTATGAAACAATAGACTGAAACTATACATTAAGGATGGATGTTTCATCCATATTTCATTTCATTTTACATGATGTGGCAGTCTTAGAAACAACACTATAAAACTCTCCACTAGGAATGGCCTAATACGTAATGCGTTTGACACTGCTTTGTCGAAACCTGAAAGGTAATCAATTCTGTTGTTAACAAAACGGCGAGAAGTTTGTTCCTTTTCTAGAGGACAGAACGGCGAAGTTTCGTGCTAAAAGAATAGGGCGGAAGTGAAAAGGCGCCGACAAGAAGGCCCAGTTCCGGGTCATGTTCTCCGCAATGGGCCGGCCATTACAACTGAAGTACGAATACTTTTTTATTGAACTTACCGAAATACGAGTACTTTCTTATTGAACTTACTGAAATACGAGTACTTTTTTTGAGAGGGAAATACGTTGAAAACGAGAGAGTAAATCAGAGCCCTTCGATCTCGGGGGGAGTGCGGCAGTGCGCATAGCAGTTTACCGTGATGGACCACACCTGCGGCGACGGCGACCCCACGCCGTCGTGCCGCGCGGCCCATCGTGCGACGGTCGGATCGGACGAGCCGCCTCGGTCCGCGAGCCCGCTTCCACTCCCGCGCGTCTAGCTCCTCGTGCGGAAAAGGCTAATCAATTCATGGTCTCGCGACCGGCGGCGTCTCGGAGTCCGCTCAGGAATTTAGTGGCTACGATACCAGCGCGGTCCAAGTCCAGCCCGGTGACCGGCCGACCATTTCGGGTCGCGTACGGGGAACAGAAATACTTTTACCAGGGCACGTTTACACTGGCTAACCTTTGCGAGAAGGCAAATGCGCCTTGTAAAACGGGACAGGGGAGTAAATAGTAATAATTTATAATTAGAAGCAGTGATTTTTAGAAAAAAAAATTATTAGTAAGAAGTAAGAAGAGTAAGAGAAAAGATATATAGGGCATGTTTGGGAGAGCTCCACCAGCTCCAGATCCACTAAAAACAGCTCCACTCCACAAAATTTTACCCAAACGCTCTAGCTCCGCGAAATCTGGATCCACCAAAATCCTGGATCTGAGGGCCAAATCCATGGATTTTATGGAGCTCCTCAAGGGGTGCTCCACCATGGAGTTGGGTGGTAATTACCCACCAATGCCACTAGTTACACACCCCATCCCACCAAAAGTGGCCATTCCCACCAAAACCTCAATTTCGTAGATCTGGAGCTGCTGTACAAGCCAAACACTCCATGGTGGGATCCCAGATCCACGGTGGAGCTGCTCCATGGTGGAGCTGCTGCTCCAAATCCACGTTTTCAGTGGTGAAACTCTCCCAAACAGGCCCATACACAATATAAAAGCAAAAGAAATGAGGTGTGTGTAGGGATGGCAACTATGTCCGTTTACCCATATAACCATTGGTAAATACCCTAATGGAGCCGGGTATGAGATATTTTCTTTGCCCACGGTTATAGAAATGGGGAACACTCGCAGTCATAGCAATATATCTAATTACTATTGATTGTTATAAACTTTTTCATATATCTAATTGTTATTGATTGTTATAAACTTTTTTGATAGTTATTATATTTCCTAACAACAGTTGTTGCTTATATGTACCCGTCATTAGTTCAACTCTTAGATGGTGACTCTCAGTTCGCGGGTAAACAGGTATGCCCACGGGCGACAGGTATGGGCGAGGTTTGTCACCCGTCGTCCTTCGCGGGTATACCTGTGGACGTAAATCGGGGTCATAGGTACGGGTACGGGTGAGCACTACCCACACCCACCGCGCCCGATTGGCGATTGCCATCTCTAGGTGTGTGATGCTCCTGTGATCTTTTATCTTATTTTCAGAGCGAGACGAAAGTGAAAGAAATAGAGAATCTACTTCGAAAAAATAAATATTCATATTAATTTTTAGTTTCTCTAAATAGAAATTAGAAACAGTAGAAATAGAAGTTGATGGGCCTATTACTTTTCTCGAATCGTACTCTTATCTGGTTGCTGGTGCTCACCACATAATAATTGGCAGGGTACAACGAAATGATATTACGGACTTCGTTTTTAGTCTGCTTGACACGGACAAAGAACTTACACACCGCCAGTTTAACGACGGACCGAGTAGGCCATTGTATTAGACTGGGCTAGATGCTGTTTGAAATTTTGCGTTAGACAGAGTCGTGTTAATGCAGATTACTAGTATCCTGCCCATGTCATCCCATTGCTTCACCGGTACCTATCAATCTCAATTCGCCAAGAAATTAATTCCTACAAATTGAAAGAGAAAGAAGAATATTCTCTTTGAAATTAATTTAATAAAAGGTTAGATGTTAACAAGTGGGCACTATATATTTTTGAGATTTTTGGAATAAATGAAATTCTAAAAAACTATTATTTGGTTGACATGTGGGTCATGGCTCATGGACAAGGTGTATGGTATGGGTTTGGATCTACAGTGACCAGGTGCATGGCACAATCCTCTGATAGGAGGGGTCTATGTGTCAGCGACTTGAAGCACGGTGCATCTAGTCCACAAAGATTTGAATCTAGGGTTCGACTCGATGAGGCCACATGGGTTCCACGCGAGTTGACTGGGCAAGAAGGTAGGGCGATGTGGCACACAGTCACGGTGACGAGGACGCTGACGCTTTAGTGGTGGTTCAGAGCAGAGAGCTCCGGCGAGCTATAGCAGTGGTGTCGTCGGTGCGGTTATGTGGTTTTGGTGCTAGAACGCAGGTGATGACAAACAAGGATAGGAGGTTGACAGTGGCGGTCCAACGACGTGCTCAAGTGGTGGCATCATCTCGGTCGTCGGTGAAGGGACGCGATGGCTTGCCAGAGAAACGGAATAGAGGCCGAGATGGATTTGGAGGAGATGATCTCTATGGTGGTGTCGGCAGAGGCAAGGGCTCACCGGTGATGGAGATCGAGCTCGCCGAATATAGCGGCGGCGGCTCTGCTTCGAGCTCTGAATCCGATGGTTCGGTGATGAGATTGAAGGCGGCGCCTTAGGGCTTCAGAAGAGGATATCTTGAGGATCAAATTGTGGGGCTTAACTGAGTATTTTATACATGGAAGAGGCGGGGTCCCACACGGCAATGGCGGCGGCGCATGAAGGAGTCTCGGTCGCGCACGGTGAGGAAGAAGAAGGTGCACAGGACTCCAATAGGCAGGGCCTAGGTGGAAGTGGGAGAAAGGTGGGGTAGTTGCGGGGGCAACACATGGTGAGGGGAGCTGGCGAGCTGGCATGGGAAAAAAACTAGGCCGCGGGGCGGAGGAATGGGCCAAGGTGGAGGGAAAGGTTGGGATGAGAAGCGGATTGGGCTGAAAGGAATAGGAGACAGGTTTGAAAGAAAGAGAAATCGACCCTTTTTGATTTTTTGGGGATTTCTGATTTTTTTTGAAATTGGGATTAATTCAATTGAGCTCCAATAAATAGTAAATAAAGTCTAAAAAAGCCCAAAAAATATAAAAAAATCCTTGCAACACAAGGAACTCAAATAAAATAGGTTTTTAGTCAATTAAAGTTTAATTTAGTCACATTAAATCTTTTTAATTTCTAAAAATTTAAATTAATCCTTAATTAATCCAAGAAAATCCAACAGTTAAATCTCAACCCCCGGGATTCTGGCTCACTAAAGGAATAGGTTTGGAAACTCTACTCTGATATCCTTCTCGCTCCAAGATAGTTTCTTCTCGGTACGATTGCTCCATTGAACCTTACAAAAACAGATGACTTTACTCCTAATCACATGTTCAGACGCTTCTAAAATTTTGACAGATTGCTCCTTGTAAGTGAGATCCTCTTGAAGACCTATGGCTTCCAATGGTACTGGCTTTTCTAGCACATGCAAACGCTTCTTCAACTGAGACACATGGAAGACGTCATGTATCCCACTAAAAAGCGAAAGCAACCTTAACTGATAAGCAACCTCTCATTTATACTTTAAAATCTTAAACGGTCCAATATACCTTGGTGCAAACTTTTCTTTCATCTGAAACCTTTTGACTCCTTTAAATAGGGTAATCCTAAGATACACATAATTATCTGGCTCAAAACTCAAATCCTGACGACGATTATCTGCATAACTTTTCTATTTAGACTAGGCTATTCTCAATAGTTCCCGAATCAAGTGAACTTTGTCCTTAGCTTTTTTCGAATATTCTGGCCCAAAGGCTTGACTCTCTCTCTCCAGTCTTTTTCCAATTAAGAGGGGTTCTGCACTTTCTTTCATACAAAACTTCAAATGGCGATATTTGCAAACTAGACTGATAGCTATTGTGCTAGGAAATCTCTACAAAAGGCAAACATCTGTTTTACTTAATTACATAGTCTAGCACACAAGCTCTCAACATATCCTCAAGAACCTGATTCACACGCTCAGTCTGTCCATTAGTTTGAGAATGATATGCCATACTAAAATTTAAATGAGTACCCATTGCTTCATGAAAACTCTCCCAAAATTGAGACGTAAACTGCGATAAATGATCTAACACTATCTTTTTAGGTACTCCGTGGAGACTTATAATTCTTGACACATACAAATCTGTCAACTTAGAGCATCTCCAATGGGTCTATAGCAGCTATCTACAAGAGAGTCCATGTCATCAACTGTCCTACGTGGAAGATATTAAATGAAGAAAGAGAACGCAGCTCTCTACAGCTCTAGAGATAGTCTATAGCGCCAAACGAGGCAGCCTCCATAAATTCTGTGTGTGCATGTAAACATCAAATAGCTACCCTTATAGATAGTTCTTTAGAATGCTAACTTTAGTGTGTACTATATAGATGATGTGGAAGTCTTATAGTTAGTTGCTAGCTATAACCATTGGAGATGCCCTAATCACCTACATAGGTTGATGTGCAACTTTAGTCAAATGATCCACAATTATCCAAATTGAATCAAATTCTTCCTTGGTATTAGGTAATCCAGTGATAAAATCTATACCAATCACTTTTCATTTTTACTTAGTAATTTTCAATGGCCGCCACAAACTTACTGGTCTCTAATGTTTAGTTTTATTCTCTTGACACACATAAAAAAAGTAACATACTCTGAAATCTATCGCTTTATGCTAGGCTACCAATACTTCTCCTTGATATCTTGGTGCATCTTAGTACTTCCAGGATGAATTGAGTACAAAGATTCATGTGCTTTCTTAAGTAACAATTCCTTAAACTCTTTTTGATTTGGTACACACAAAACACTTCTTAAACCATATGATATCTTGTTCAATCCTTTGTAAAACCCGAGGCTTTACCTTTTCTCATGTTGGTTTTGATATCCTTGATATCCACATTGCCAACTTGTGCTTTACGAACATGAGCATCCAAAGTCGGTTGTAGCTCCATCGTAGCTAAAAATCATTCTTCAACCAACTTAAAACTAAGTTTCTGAAATTTCTCATGTAAAGCTGGCTGACTTTCTTTAATCATCATGGTATTGTAATAACTCTTTCTGCTTAAGATATCTGATACCACATTGGCATTGCCTGGTGATAGTGAATTCCAACATTATAATTCTTTATTAATTTCAACTATCTACTCTGCCTTAAATTAAGATTAGTTTGAGTGAAAATATACTTTAAACTCTTATGGTCCATATAAATCTCACAATGGTTATCCATGAGATAATGGAGCCAAATTTTCAAAGCATGCACAATACCTGCTAACTGAAAGTCATGCATAGGATAATTCTTTTCATGAGGTCTCAACTGACGCGAAGCATAAGCTACTACTTTTCTTGTCTTGCATCAACACACATTCCAATCCTTTACATGAAGTATCATAATAAATCTCAAAATTCATGTTAATATTTGACAAAACTAACACTGGTGCAGTGGTCAATCATTCTTTCAGTTTCTGAAAACGCTTCTCACATTTTGCTGTCCAAACAGACTTCTTTTATTTCTTTAATAATTGCGTAAGAGGTCTTGCTAAACTAAAAAATTCTTCAATGAAGCGATGATAATATTCTGCCATACCAAGAAAACTCCTAACTTGAGGCACTGAAGTGGGTGACTTCCAACTAAGTACATCTTTAACTTTTCTAGGGTTATCTGCAACACCTTCTACCGTCATAACGTGAACTAGGAAAGCAACTTCCTTCATTAAAAACTCACACTTGCTGAACTTGGCATAAAGCTTAAATGATCATCATGCTCCTTCTCGTCCTTTAAATAAATTAGAATGTTATCAATGAAGACAACAACAAACTTGTTTAAATATTCCGTAAACACCATATTCATCAAGTACATGAAATAAGCAGGAGTGTTGGTCAATCCAAAAGACATCATTGTGAACTCATATAAACCATAGCGAGATCGTTGTCTTGGGTATATCTTCTGGACGAATTTTCATCTGATGATATCCTAATCTCCAATCAACCATAGAAAATACTCCGACTCCCTTGAACTGATTAAACAAATCATTGATCTTAGGTAGAGAATACTTATTCCTGATTCTGACCTTATTGAGCGCTCAGTAATCCACACACATATGTTGATTATCATCCTTTTTCTTGACAAACAACACTGGGGCTCTTCACGGCGATGAACTAGGCCTGATATAACCTTTATCTTGCAATTCCTGGATCTGATTCTTCAATTTCGCTAACTCATTAGCAGGCATTCGATAATGTCTCTTAGAAATAGGCAGGGTACCAGGAACTAACTCAATTGAAAACTCAACATCTTTGTCTAGCAGCATTACTGGAAGATCATCTGGAAAGATATCAAAAAAAATTCTGACAATGGGCACATCCTCCAAAACTACACCTTTTAATCTGGCAAACCATGGCTTCTTTTGGCTGCTCCAAAGTAGCTTCAAATCTTACTTCAATTCCATCTAAATGGACTAAGCACTACCTGTTGGGTAGCACAGTAGTTCTCATACCAAATATCAACAGTTCCTTTGGTGAGCAGCATACAACACCTTCTTATGGTCATTGTACTTAACCAAAACAAATTTCTCCCAACATCATTGAGTCAACAACAACTCCAGGGAATCAACTGAACTGGCAATTAGAGAAGGCCAGACCCTCTTGAACTCTCCTAGCTTGGACTACGACGAAATTACTGGCCGGCCATCGGCGCGAATTGTAGTAGACTAAGAGCATTTTGAACAAACGCTTGCAATACCTTCCACTACATCACCAACAACTGCTTCCTACTTAGGCACTTGAGCTAAGGTGGAAGTAGCACCAGCAAAACTGCTTTCATTTATTGCTCTGGCTGCACTAGAGATTCTAAGAGCTGCTGGGATTATGATCTCTACCAAATGCACAGATACTTTTACGGCCTTTGGCAGGGTTGACCAACTCAAACGATGACCAGCAGAAGAAAAGAGGGAATAGCAAAGATAAGTAATAAACTTGTCTAAAGGGGATAAACTAAGGACAATTCTAAACTAAAAATACTCACTTAGTCGAAAAATACTAGCAAAGAAGCAATAAACTCCATAAATAAAGATCTTTGATATGACTGCATCATAATGCAAGATGCTATTTCCAGTTACCACAGTTGAAAAAATGTCGTGATGTTCCTTGTCCTTTCTCCATAGCCCTTTCTCACATCTTTTTATCCTTTCTTTCCTTATAGGTGCGACCATTGTTGTGTCCGGTGATGGCCGCTATTTCTCAAAGGATGCTATTCAGGTGATTTGGAATTGACTATCCACTATTTAGGCTCCATACTCCTATGCTTTTTTGTGACCCTATTTTGTCAAATCTGTAGTTTCGTAGTAGCTGCTGTAGATTTCCATTTCAATATTTCTATAGTCTTTGTGCTCATGTGCTAAAAAATATATCGACCAAGAGTAATCTCACGGCAGCTGCATATTCCTCAGAGCCATATGGCTTTGTTTTAAGTTTCAACCTTTCATGCTCGCAATTCTGGAGCACATGGTATATCATTGTTGTTTTTTAGGTCAAATATTGTTCTTTTGGCTTGTTTGAATTATACCAAGCGATTTTTTTAAGAGCATGATTTACCGAAAGTTTGACATCCCTGGACAAAAATGTGAATTGTCAATTTGATTAAACATAAGTACCTTTTGTGCAATGCCTAGAAATTTGCCTAAATTGTGTAGGTTACAGTCTCAAGAAAGAAACGCATACTTTTTTTCTTAGAGAATCCTCAACAGCCCCAGATCTTTCTTGTTTTCATTTTTTACATGTCATATGGCTAATGTCTTATATTATGGCAGTTGTATAATTCTGCACAATGACTTATTAGTTACTAGAATAACCTCCCGCAAGTAGAAGGCACTTCAACTATTGTGAATTAGATATGCCTAAATTCAATGGTTACTTGCGTGTAATTTAGGTTACTGCTCTGTAGCTGCTTTCCAGCTTTCAGCTTACTTGCGTGTTTGTTGAGTGTATCTGTATATGGTCAGAATTTTCAGAAGCCACATATCGATTGATCTTCCATAAAACACACCAATCTGTATATGGTTAGCGTAATTTTGTAATTAAAATAAAAACCTTTTTTTAATGTAACTCTTATATATGCCTGGGATGTATTGCTATTAGCACATTTTCATCTACATCAAACTGTGGTTAGAAGTTTGACATTTATTTTGCTTGTTATAGATCATAACAAAAATGGCTGCTGCTAATGGAGTGAGACGTGTTTGGGTTGGACAATGCAGTCTCTTGTCTACTCCAGCTGTATCTGCTGTCATCCGTGAAAGCATTGCTGTAGATGTAAGTTTGATTTCCTCCAAAGGACGAGTTTTGCAGTATAAACATGATTGCTCTATGCGTCTTTTCCCTGTTGTAACAAATTATTTGGCTAGTGGTTTATTAACGCATGAACAATAGGGATCAAAGGCTACTGGCGCCTCCATTTTAACAGTGAGCCATAACCCCGGTGGTCCGACCGATGTATCATGTTTACTGTTAATCTCTGTGTGAATGAAGTGCCACTGGTGTTCTGTGTTAATTAACACTTTTCATTGAACTTGCCAGGACTTGGAATCAAATACAATATGGAAAATTACTGAATACCTCATTGCCGAAGACTTTCCAGATGTATGATTTGATGCTAACTTGCTAATTTTTTTCTTTCAGTTTCTTTCGCTGCAAGGTATCGGAGTCTCCATTTACTCCTTTATTTTTCCCCATTGCAGGTTGATATTCCTGTGATAGGTCACTAGCTTCAGTGGACCTGAAGGCCCTTTCGATGTTGATGTCTTTGACTCTACTACAAATTATATGAAGCTAATGAAGTAAGCATCTTCCATTTAGCAAATTTTGTTTGGTGTTCTCTTCTACTGAAGTGAGAATTTTCCTTGCTTTTTATTGTGGAACATTGATAGAATCTTATAATGTGAAAGAAGCAAAAATCGATGATTTAATTAATATTATGTATTCAATTCCAGAACAATCTTTGACTTTGAGTCAATTAAAACGCTTCTGGCATCTCCAAAATTTACGTTCTGGTACTCATCTATGACCTAAACTGAAACAACCCAGAAATTCTCAAAATTTTGAAATTTATTGAATTTCTTTTGAATTCGGATTTCTTTCCACTTTTTAGCAATTCCCAGCGAAATTCCGCTTTCCCTTTTTGTCTTTTCCGCTTTCTCCTCTCGCTGGCGCCTCCGTGCTCTGCCGTCTCTCCACCGCCTCTCTGTTCTGTCGCTTCCTCGCGCCGCGCCGCTGATTCGCCGGTTTGCGGCCGCCTCCGCCCGTGCGTTTACACCGACCTGACGCCAGGTCCCACCTGTCAGCCACCAGCTCGGTTTCCCTCCTTGCTTTGCGCGCCACCAGCTCGTGCCCGAGCTCTCTCTCCACCGCGGCGCACCGCCTTTCTTCCTTGTCGCATACACCCGTGTCGTACTGCAGCCTTCACTCCCTCGTCAGCGCTTGCAGGAAACCACTGCCGCCTCCCCTACTCCTCTACGCGACGCTACCTCTCTCCGTCCTTGCGCAAGAGACACACCGAACCGCCTTACTGTCGTCACCGCCCAGTGCTGCCTTTAAGGCTCAATTGCCACTACCACGAGCTTCACGCCACCCCGACACAACCCTCCCAAGCAGCCAATTGCCTTCTTCCGCTCGCCATCGCCGACATCGTCGTCTCCCTGCGCCGATAAGCCCTCTTTGCAATCCCTTTCATTTCTCAATAGAAATTCAATTACTTTTGCCCTTAGCATCTCCAAAGCATCCCGGTTACACTACGGAGCTCGCCTTAGCACGAGCATAACCCTAGGGCTCTCGCGGCGTGAGCCCTCGCCAGCGGTAGGGATCTCACCGTGGACAGCTCAATTTGAGCTATCCCAGCCTAAGCCGCTCCTACCATTGAGTTTGCCTTGCTCCGTAGTTGGTTAAAAACCCTAGCACCATGTTGAACTCCATCAAAGGTCATGCCCTGAACCGTACTGCCTCCTCTTGCCGTTGGCCAAATTCGTCGCTCCCCAAGTTTGGCCAACTCCGAAAATGGGACCCCAAACCCTAAGGAGCCCGTAGATAATCTTGGTTGCCGCCGCTGGGAGGAGGATATGGGTTGCAGATCTCCCTCGTCGCTCTCAGGGACTTGTTCCCTGCGAGCAAGAGGCTCTGATCAGCGCTAGAGGGAGATTGGATCATATACCCTCCCTTTAGTTGGGAAATTGAGGATTTACCCTCCATATCTCAATGACACGTGGGGTCATTATAAGTCACTGACACGTGGGCCAGGAGGGTAAATCCTCAATTTCCATCTAAATGGAGGGTATATGATCAATTTTTTCTCTTAACAATGGGAACTAATATAAAGATGTCATACTAATAAACACTTCTAAATATAAAAATAGACTTCCTAATAATAACTACTCATTTATCGCTTTTCTTATGAGAAGATCACAGCGTTGCCGAATTTGCTGCTGTTGCCAAATTGCCGTTGTTGCCGTCGGCTGTTACTGTTGCCGATCTACTTGTTGCCGAACTGCTGCTGTTGGTCTTACGCCGACGGCGCTTGTACACTTAACCCACAAATGCATCCACAACAGGTGGGTTATTTATGTAGATTTTCCACTAGTATTTCTCAAGATTTGAATCTGTGAGTCGTGAGCCTTAAAATGATTGCACTGTGCGGTTATTCCCACCCTTAAAAAACTACGAGAATGGCCATATTACAGGAATTATTATTGTTATTATTCGAAGTTTCTGACAGTGTCTCATTGCTGCAATGCAGCTCACACACGAGCATCACAAAATAGTGATACAGATTCCTTAAAACTCCGCAGAAGATCAAGCCGTCTTGCCATTGGAGTGACTCGGCTGCAAGAGAATGGTGGTCTCCGCGATCATGGAGGTGACGACGTAGGGATCCATGTTGGACGCCGGCCTCCGGTCCTCGAAGTAACCTGAAAGAAACCAAAAACGTTCAGAAAGCAAACAACACAGCGAGCAAGATTCCATCAATGATGGTCACTCTCCCTCACCTTTGCCTTCCTTCTCGGTGTCACGGCCGACCCGCACCGACGCGCCACGGTTCGCGACGCCCTGAAAACGCCATCGGAAGCACAAAAAAAGTCATTTGGTTGTCTTGTCGAGAATGAAGAGAAGAACCGAAGAACGCAGTGTGATCTGAAAGGATGCGAATCACATGGACTTCTTGCCGGTCTAGCTTACCCATATGAAGGTGTTGATGTCTGCGGTCTCATGGCGGCCAGTGAGGCGCCGCTCGTTGCCTTCCCCGTACGCGGCGATGTGCTCCTTGTGCCGCATGCCGAGCTTCTCGATCGCCTTCTTGATGACTTCGTATCCCCCATCGCTCCTCATCGACTTGGTACTGAATCGTAACACAAGTTATATTAGATGATCATGCGTTCGTTCCTACGGCTACAAGTAGTATTTGCGCAATCTTTTGTTTACTACCTGTAGTTAGTGTGAGCACCAGCACCGTTCCAGTCTCCCTACAGCCACATACACACAGAATTACAGATGGCGTATATAAGACCAGCTGGCCAATGCAGTGACATATCAAATTGAACAATTTGGTAAAAGAAAAATGTTCACCGGAATTGGTTTGGGGTCGAAGGAGACGACGATACCAGCAATCTCAGTGATCCTCTATCAGCCACAGGTTTAAAAAAAAAGTCTTATTAGAAAAAAAAAAGATTGCATATTATGTGTGTCTCATTTGATATGACAAGAAGGCAGTTTTACCTCAAGAATGTACCGAGCCACCCAGAGTTGGTCGCCGGCCGAGATGCCAACGGCAGGGCCAACTTGGAACTCCCACTGTTCATGCAGCAATCCATGAACAATTGATGAAATATCGTCAAAAAGGGGGCATCGAAATAACAGTGATCTTGCGCTGTTACCTGTCCTGGCATGACCTCTCCGTTGATCCCACTGATGTTGATACCGGCATAGAGGCAGGCCTTGTAGTGCGCATCGACGATATCGCGCCCGTAAGATTTATCTGCTCCCGCAGCGCAGTAGTAAGGTCCCTGTTACACCATTTCACTGCTCATAAGTTTACTAAACCTAGCAAATCTGGCCTGATTTGTCATTAGAACAATTTTGAAATGGTTAATAATACCAAGCCATACATACTGCAGAGAATGTCAGGAAGTAGTATGCTAAAATTTAGCACTTGAAAGTAAGTTTTCTTCTCTCTTTAGTATTTGCGCTAACTATCTTTTACTGTACGTAACAAAGAAAAAGAAGAAACTTTGTCAAGATAGCCGCAATATGCAGCATGTATACCTGAGGGCCAGGGTAGCCCCCTAGTGGCCAGCCAAGAGGCCAGTTGGTGTCCTTCTGAAGAAGGGTGTACTCTTGCTCAATCCCATACCTGAATTTGGTAACATAAGAAGTGGTATATGATTGAAACAAAAAAGTTGTGCACACAAAAATAGTCCATTGATTTTTACAGAACTACGGATGTTAATTACTAAGATACTGACCATGGTTCTTCAGCCTTGACATCAGGATGACTAAATATCTTCGCCGCATTGTATCGCTTGTTGGTCGGAATTGGCGCTCCAGTAGGTGCATAGCAGTCGCACATAACCTGTACAGAATTATAGAGCTCAAAATTAGGTATTCATGAACAAAATTATTGTCAAAAACCTAGCATATATGAATTAAAGAAAGGAGACTCTCTTACCATAATGTTCTTCCCCTTCCTGAACGGGTCCCTGAAGATGGCTTGAGGACTTGATATAAAACGTGAAGGTAAATCAGTTGAACTTCAAGGTATACACATGAAGGTATAATCAAAGAGTGCACTCAAGATCATACCAAAGGATGACTTCACTGTCATCACCCGTAGCTTGGCCGGTGCTGGAGCCGTCAAAATTCCACTTTGGAAGCTTGCTGGGGTCATCAACAGGTCCAGACAATGTCTGATTAAAGGCATTCACAGGGAACTGTCAGGCACTTGCAAAGCTATCCCAGTTCAGAAGGGCACTTGGAAAGTTCTCCCCAGAATAAGATATCAAGATAAGGATCTAGAGTTATCAGGGTGCAAAGAGGGCGTACTCTGGCTTTGCTCCTCACATCCATCCCAGTACCACCAATCCTGAATTATACAAGGTGTAATTGGAAGCAGATTAGTAAAGCGTTGAAGTAACATGCTGAGGTATAACGAAGTAAGAAGTCCTTGATTAACATGGAAAAACAAGAAGAAGCTTTTTTTTTCTCTCAAAGAAACTCAACTAAATAAAACAAGACTCCAAGAACCAGCACAAGGAGGATGAAATTAAAACATAAGAAGAAGAAGAAGAAGAAGAAGAAGAAGAAGAAGAAGAAGAAGAAGAAGAAGAAGCAATCGTACCATACGTACTCGGCGATGATCTTCTCGGTGCTGTCTGACAGGTCGAGGTTGAGGAGATCAGGGAGCAGAGACATGGTGATGACGATGGCTTCTTCTTCTTCCCTTGAGGAAGCTTGGCAGAGCAGAGAAAGCACAGGGAGAGGCTCTAATGGCAGCCTCTCTCTTGGAGATGCACAAGGAGAGTGATTTGTGTCACAGCAGCTGGCTGGCTGCCCCTCTATATAAGTAGTGGTGAGGCATGTAGAAGCCTTACGCCTTGCTTATTTTGATTTGAGTTTCTGTCTTCTGACTTATTTTTCACTATTTATAAATTTTATTTTTTTTTGAACTTTTGGCTTTTTTTGGGTATTTTTGCCAGTTCTTTTTTCCTGTATTCATTTGCGTTGTCCGTGATGAGCTAACATATTTTTTCTATTTTTAAAATTTTTAAACTTTAATTACGTCAAATAAGCCACCTTCAGCTATAGTGTAATTTCAGCCATAAACCACTATTTTTCAGCCCAACCGAGCGGGGAGACTGTTGAGAAGTACTAAGGAGAGTGTTTTTGGGGTTAGAAGCACTCAGATTTAAGACGTCAGATCTCCATCCAATAGATCTCTTATATCCCTCCTCCAAAAAAACGAATCTGGAGCGTTGGATCTCTATCTAATAGATCCCCCATACCCACCCCTCCAAAAAAATGTAAGCGCTCCGAATCTAGGACGTTGAATGGAGATCCAATGCCCAAAAAATCTAAGTACTCCCAACCCAAAAAATACTCAAGTGTGTCTTGCTATTTATACCATACTTGTAACCGGGCAAGAGATGCACTCCACCACACCCAACATGCCATTGAACTCCCTATTAACTGTCAAAACTATCTCCAAGAATTGCTCGGGCTTAGATGTATCTTCTATACATTCTATTGATGCTTACTGCCTAAATGTATACCTCGAACAAGTCATAATACACACCTACTCACTGCAACTAATATAGGCAAAAACTGTAGCCTTCTTAGTGACAACACTGTGACTTCAGCTTTTCAGGCCGAAGTGACTGCACTATGACACTAGCTGTTCAAACCAAAATGACCATAACTTGCCCCCTTTAAGACTTAATTAACAACACGCGTATACTTTTCTCAATGAACTGACAACTCGCTGACCTATCTTGTAGCCAAAGATATCTTCTCACAGATGTCAGTGCATTTGCATTCACTAAAATTTACTCCCTCCACCCTAACCGCCTATAAAACCGGGCAAACCTCCACCATTACAATCAACACTCCATTCCTCTATCTCAATGGCGGATGTTGGGTCCTCATCTAGTAAAGGAAAAGGTAAAGTTGGGAACCCATGAAACCTCCATGGCCATGTTGTCATTGCAATGTTCCAACTTCTACACCATAGTCCACGACAGCTATCCCTTCACTCAATTTGCCTTTCAGTGCTGGTGCAGTAAGATTAGTCTTCTATCGGGATATTTAGCATATATCCTCAAAATATCGCTAACTTGTTCATCTTTAGTAAGAAAAACCAAGGTGCAAATTCAACTATTGGTCGAGTAAAGAAGAGGAAGACCTTATCGTTCTTGGGCCCAAACATGTTGCTGCAATCAAGATAAACCAACAAGAGTATCGCGAGAGGAAATGAAAAGAGGAGGAGAAGCTTCAAAAGATTTCAGGAGGAGACGTGAAAGGACGAGCAGACTAATAAGTGACCAAATTACCTTATAGATGAGTACTAGGACAAGCTTGCTACAAAGAAGGCACATGCCTATGGGAGAGTAGGACGTATATCCACAAGCCTAACTTTTTTACATTCCCCAAGTATTTTCAATTCCCAAAAGACGTATATGTATCTTAGCTATAATTTAGATTGATTGTTTATGCATGTTTTCATTTGTATCATACAAATAGCATGGCAAATAGATGCACCTCACCATGCCCTGCGGGCCATGTAATTTCCATCATTATTATCAAATTATATCGAGCTTGGACCCTTACCTTTCTATAATCGCCTACCTTGTGCACAGACTTGGACTCTTACCTTCCCAGTAACCGCCTACTTTGTGCTTGTGCACAAATGGAGTTTTCATCGATCTAACTCGATGATTAAAAAACTTTTCTCCCTATGAACAAATTACTTGTCAAACTATCTCATCTAAGTAGTTACTATTTTGGAAGTTTTGCGCAAACTTTCCAAATTAAATGAATCGGCTAACTAGTTACCATGCGCACACTAGTAGGCAAATGATCGAGCTTTAAAATTGTATGTCCGGTAGTCCTACTGAAGCATCAAGAATTGATCACATATAACACGAACCGAGGTAATATCTATTACTACTAATTTTCTCTAACTTTTAAAGGAAATGATCTGGTTATTACAATCTACAGCATCCTGATTGGATTATTTAAGAACTCTAACCATAACACTGGTCGAAACTACAACCTAAACTTTGATTTAATTGGCGGGGGCTACCTGCTGCGGAGCATTGGAGCAACACCGCAGCACTAACTACCGCGTTCGCACCACTGGAGCACCATGGTTGCATATTAAGAGCCTGTTTGGGACTGCTCTGCTCCAGTTTTTCCAGCTCTGCTCCACCAACTCCTCCATGGAGCAGCTCCACTGTGGAGTTCCTGGAGCAGGTGGTCCTGTTTGGCACGCAGCTAGCTCCAGCTCCAGGAATGTGAGGTTTCCCTGAGAAAGGTCCAATGTGCCCCTGAATGATGTTTGGTGTATGTTTTGATGTCTGCGGAGCATATGTAACTGAATTTTTTTGTTGCCAATTGAAATATGATGTAAAATATTATAATCGTAATTAATTTATTCGAGAAAACCAAAAAACAAATATTTTGGTCAAATAATTCCATCCTTTTGTCCCATAAATTGCAACGTGCATGATAGATAATTAACAAAGTCCATCATTCGAATACAAACAATTGTCCATAGATAACTAGAGAGTAGTTTAAACCAAAATGACTACGAATGCAAGTGTTCCGATACATAATTCTAGCTCCAAGCTAGAGAAATAGCGGTTGCCAACTCATCACGGAATGCATCCATGGTAGGAGCATTGGGTTCCATAGTAGACCCATTTGATGGAGCTACATATTTGTTATACCTTTCGGTTATTGTCGGGACAAAGTTTGGATCACGATCGAAGCGAGCAAAGTCCAAGTCTTCACCCCCATGCTCACGAATGAAGTTGTGAAGAACCATAGTAGCCACAACAATTATCTTTTGCTTGAACATAGGGTAGAATGGCATCTTGTAGAGAATTTGCCACTTCATTTTAAGCACTCCAAATGATCTCTCAATAACATTGCGGATAGAAGAGTGAATGCGATTGAACCTTTCCTTAGGAGTCTTCGGTTCCATACCTCTATGCCACTCAGGCATATGATACCTCTCACCCTTATAAGGGCAAAGGTATCCAGGACGATTAGGATATCCCGCATCAACAACGTAGTATTTGCCTATAAATGTGAAAAATGACATAAGTTAGAATTTGTCAACAATTAAACAAACAATAAACTACAAGACCATATGTAGATAACCATGTTACCTTGTGGGGGATGTGGAAAGAATTTTTCATCCAATCTTATCGCAGTGTACAACACACTAGTGTCATGCATAGCTCCCGGTTGCCCCGTCGACACATATGTGAACCTCATGTCAAAGTCACAAATTGCTAGAACATTTTGAGTAGGTATCCCTGACTTCCCAATATATCTCACTTGATCGTCGGGTGACAAAGAAACTCTAATATGCATGCCATCAAGAGCACCAATACAATCTTTGAAGTGTGGATATGCTCTACGGTCATCTCTTATCCTCCTATGAACAGTTCGAAAGTTGGGGTTCTTTGGTCTAATAAAATCTTTAGCCATGGCCATCAAAGAATTTAGGACCTCATCAAATTTTCTATGAATGGTTTCACCCGAGTGCTTGAATCGGTTTTGTCCCTTTCTATTGGATTCATTTCCAGCACAAATGAACAAGAAAATTCCCAACATCTCATAAGTGTTCATATGCAGCGATGATTTTAGACCGTACCTTCCCACCAACAAATCATGAAGGTCGTAGAACATTTCCGTGCTCATTCGAAGCTGCGAATGGCACTCACCCGGTGTCGTCAAAGTCTCTTGCAACCACCCCATACCACTGAGGTTTGATGTCCTCGATGGATTTTTGTCAAGGTATAACTCAACATATATTTCAGCAACTTTAGCACCAGACATAATAAGATTCCAATATTCCATGCTCTCATTGTCGGAGTCATCACTATCACTATCACTATCAGTTCCAAACATCTACAAATAGAGACAAAGAACATACATAGACCCAAATAAATAGAGATAAAGGGCATACATAGAGCCAAATAAATAGAGATAAAGGACATACATAGAGCCAAATAAATAAAGACAACAAATAGTGCAACATTTAAACATACATAGAGCCAAATAATTGAGTTTCAATGGCATACATAGAGCAAAACAAATAGTTTCAAAGGCATACATAGAGCAAAACAAATAGTTTCAAAGGCATACATAGAGGCAAATAATAAAAGGTTGCCTCTCTAGTGTTGTGTGCATCAAAAGATACTTCACGGACATCATCATCTCCACCTCCATTTTCATTGTCTATGTCAAAAGGTTGATCTTGAGAATTAGGAATAATGGGATTATCACTCATAGGATTCCAATGATCTGCTTCCTCATTTGTAATGTTTCTAAACATATCCCTAAGCAAATCTTCATTTTGGATAGCCTTTTTCCTAAACTTGCCACTCCCGGGAATTTCCTGTAAAAATAAGAACCACAAACATCAGTGCATCGAGTAATGGTAGAAATTATAAAATTTAGAGACATATACACTCACAGCTCTTATCTTCTTCCACCACTCATTCTCCATGCTAATGACCCCCTTCGTATTGTTCCAACCTGTACCAGTTTGCCTCCTTTTCAATTTTTGCCAAGCAATCCAATCAACCTTTAACTTGTCCCACTTGTTTTTTATTTGTGTCTTCGATAACATGATTCCGGTCATCTGGAAAAACATATCCGACACCTCGGTATAACCTACAGAGTTCAAATGGGTGTTTGGGCGATTGCCTTTCCTAACTTGTTCGGCCATTAACTCACAAGCAAGTGTGACATGTGCATCGGTCCAATCCATTTGATCACCCTGACCATGATATTACACAACAATTTAGCTCTTCTGTTGTATACTTGTGCATCGGTTCAAATTGTTCATTTTTCAATCCTATACTTTCATTAATGAAGTAATGCCCAAATGTGAGCACAGTAAATGGAAGCATATGCAATCGACGAAAATTGCATTGAAGCATGTCATTCTACATCTACTTTACAATAACAGTATAAAATCATGTAAATGATAGTTTATAAAATGACATCAGTGAAGCAAAGCACATCATGTAAAGGATAGTCTACATCAGTGAAGCAAGATACAAGTGCAAAACCATATGTCAAAGTAATAGAGCTTACTACTGTATATTCCGTATGCAATAGGGTTTCAGTAACAGTATAGTTAAAATGGATAAGTATTTTCTTAATTTTACATGCCTTGTAAAGAAGGGACAAAAGAAATTTTGATCAAAGTATCCAAATACCGGTGTGATTCTCAAACTAGATATATAAACCATTCAGAAGCCCAAGTTGTCAGTTCTAAATTGCTTTAGCTAAGTTGCTATGCCATATTCATAAAGATCAATGGCTTTAGCACATATGACTCGAGAACATATTGTAATTTCTTCCTCACGAGCTAAGTTTTAACATGCAAGTGTGAATTCTGGTCATAAAGTAAGATTTGGTGACAGAAATTAAGGTCTGCAGATTGAAGACCTACCACGAAAAGGGGTTGTTTCATTTTGAAACGAATTATATGTTCCAGGTGGCTAAGGCTGCCCGTAATGTGCAATTGCTGAATGAATTTTGACATTGTCTTTAATAATTTTGAACTCTTGTGTACTGTAGATCTAACTTCAAATTCTTCTTATCAGTGAAGATCAGACTCTGGCATACATAGACAGTAACAACAAAATAGGTTCTGTATGCATATGCAATTATACAAGATGCAGGTCGCATTTCATCAGCTAGAATTGTCAACTGAAATGATAAGAAGAATTCTAAACGAACCACATTCAGACAACACATTCATCATTTCAATTGTCCATACCACATCCTAAACGATAAGAAGAATTCTAAACGAGACGCAATTCTCCCAACAATACAGAAGGCAACCATCACATTCAGCTCATGGAACATGTTATACGTATGACAAATTTTAATTATTCACATTCATCATTTCAATTGTCCATACCACATCCTCCCTTTTCCTCTTCGCCGGCGGTGCACGCTGGCCACCCGCGGCCAGCCCTGGGAGGCCCTGGCCGGCCGGTGATAGCCCCTGACCACCTGCAGCCACCTCTGAGTGGCCGCCCACCCTTGGACGCTGGACGACCTCGACTGGGCGCTGGACGGCCGCGCCTGGCCGCTGGGAGGTCGGGGAATGGAAGGAGGCGGCTGCCGGCGGCTGTTGAAGGGGTCGTGGTAGCCCAGCATCTTCGGATCTATCCATCCCAGCCATCACGTCGCCGGTGGTGGCCGGAATAGGGCGGCGGAGTGTCGCGTGGGTGGGGGCGGAGAGGAGCGGCGCGGGTGGAGGGCGGAGGAGAGGAGCGGCGCGGGGGGGGGGGGGCGGCGGAGGAGAGGAGCGGCGCGGGTGGGGGCGGAGGAGGGCCGGCGCGGGTGGGGCGGAGAGGAGGAGGCCGGCGCGGGTGGGGGGCGGGGAGGAAGACGGGACGTGCGGTTCGGGAGGAGAAGAGAAGTCGGAGAAGGAAATCCAATCGGTACTCACCCGGAATTGTGTAATGGCAGTGGTGGGTAATTTTCCCCCAACTCCATGAGGAGATACAAAACTTCAGTTTCTGGAGTACCCCTTGAGGAGCTCCAGAAAAAACGTGGAGTAGGCCTTCAACTCCAACTTTTTCTTGGAGCAGAGTTCTTGGAGTTGGACCTGTTTGGCTAGACAAGTTTGGAGCAGAGTTAAAAAAGCTGGAGCGGAGCAGTCCCAAACAGGCCCTAATGCCCCGCTCATCGGCTTCAACTTCTGGTTTCTTGCTTATTTTTTACTATTCATAAATTTCGTCTTTTTCTGAACTTTTAGTTTTTTTTAGCTTTTTGCTGATTTTTTTTCTGTATTCGTTTGCGTTGTCCGTAATAAGTTAACATATTTTTTTTCTATTTTTAAATTTTTAAAATTTAATTACGCTAAATAAGTTATTTTTAATTACAGCAAAATTTCGGGCACTACGAACGGGGCCTAAGGGCCAAACAAACGCTGTCCAGTCTTGGCGTCCGTTGAAATCTCGAGTCTGATCGACAGGCTAAGGACCACGACCCGGGAGAAAGAAAAGCGAATAGCTTTTTTTTTTTTTTTGAGCGGAAGCAACTAGCTTTTTTTTTTTTTTGGAGCGGAAGCGACTAGCTGGCTTTCGTGTCATCTGTCTCAATCTTGTAGTACCATTTTGTAACAAACGACTGTTCCTGTTTTTTAGATGTGGCTTAGAATTGTAGTTTACTTATTGCTAAGAAAAAATAAAAATTAAAAGCCAATGAAAAACTAAAAAAGAATAGCGCCGTGGAATAGTGGTAGTGCTCCTCAAGGATCAGGGTGTGGGTAAGACTCCAATTCTTGAAAAGTATACTTGTACTGTTCTAGGGGTGTAAGCTAATCTTTCCTTGAGAATATTTATATGGCCGGTTTCTTTTGAATTTAAAATTTATTTATGCTTATACTATCTACAGTAACTAGTTTTTAAACAATGTGGTTTTTAAAACGGTGTCAATAGAAAAAAATACAGTAAAAAGTATATTGAGTTAAGCTGTATCGGCTAAAATCGCATGCGACTATTTTTTTCTCTCACGAACAGTCAGAATTCAAATATTTAGACTATAAATTATACACCATTAGCCCAGAATTTAAATATTTAAGTCATAATCCATAATTGGGAACGTCTACTGCAGAGACAACTTGAGCATGTGTAACATATTTTCCGCTCCCCTACCCCAGCTGCATGTAGGATGAGTAGTCGACTTTTTCTTAAACCAGGGATATATACCTCCATGTAAGTGCTCCCACCCTGTCGCTCGGTCGTCCAGATCGGATCGGATGGACGCGGTTGCGTTCGTGCAAATATCCCTCGTACACCGTACATGTTAAGTGTCCGCTACCTGTAATCCGTTCCTGTACCCACCGTATACATACCTAGGGCCTGTGAATGTATGCCTGCAAACTGTACAGTGTTTCAAAGAGGATGCGCGAAAGTATCAAAAGCTGATATACACCAGTCCAATGCTCTCCAATAATTCCACCAAATATTCTCTATTTATGTTCTACGAGAGGTGAAGAGTGCAGCACTCTTCAATGCTCTTTCCATGGGAAAAAAATCGAAATTACGGTGAAGAGACACGTCCCAAGTTTCATAGAGCTGTAGTGGCGTGCAATGCAAGCATATCATCATGGAGGTATTATACAGTTCTTTTTCTCCGAAACTGACAGCTTTTGATTTTTGTTACAGTACCTAACTTTTAAACGGAGTGTTTTCTCAAGACGGGGTCTACAAGTTAAACGATGTACACGTTAAAAGTCCAACATATGTACCAATCAAAATCGCAAATAAGTATCTCTCTCCGTAATATGTACCGTAAATAACCAAAATTCAAAAAATTTAATCACAAAGTGATAAGCCGCAGCCGCAGCCAAACAGGCCATGATCACAGCAAGAGAGTATCATGGAGATCGATATGCACAGCAAAAGACGAACTGATCGATCAAATCCTCATCTAGAACGGCATTTTCTTTCGGCACTCATCGTTCTTTCGTGCAGTTGTGTTGTGTGGAGTTGGTTCCGGAAAAAAGATGACAATAATTAGATGAACCCGTGACATAATCTAAAAGGGCAAGCCAACCAAACATGTTTTGATAAGTGTTTTTATGTATCTCTTAACAGTGATATACATAATTTTTAAAACATAATAATAAATGGTAGATAAATATTATTTATCTTTTCATATAATTTAAAATTAGTATTGCTTTTATTAAAAAATATACAAGCATTTCTCTCTACTTTTCTTCCACGACGATCGTAAACTTGGGCCAGTGGCGGGTAGCAGTGTGGTAGTGACATGACACACACGATTAGACTCCGTTTGGAACGCGTCCTGCGAAATTTCTCCGTCATTAATTAGTAGGTGAAACATACGATTTTGATCAAGCCATTTTTCTTAGCTAACATTTTGAGGTATGCACTCTAGCAAACCATTAACTTGACCTACTAAAATGATATTTAGAAGCTCCAAAAAGGGAATTTAGAATGCTGAGACAAAAGGCCGAATGAAAAATTGACAGGCACAACTATTTCAATTTACATGGAACCTGAAGCTTTCTTACCATCTTGGTTCAAAGCGTTGGATTTTCCATGGAACAATCGAGACGGGGCAAAAGGCCGTACGTCTCTGGTAGTACACGCCAAGAGGATAGGAAGTTACTACGGCAAGCGTTCGGCCCGTTTAGTTCGGCTTCAACATTGCTCTTGTCTTTTAGTTTTTTAAGTTTGTTTGTTTTTTCTAATTTTTTAGTTTTTCTGGATTTTTTATCTTTTCTTTTTTGTATTTTTTTTGCATTGTTTATGATGGGTAAATCAGTTTTTTCTATTTTTATTTTTTTTAAATTTAATTACGCCAAAAAACCATCAACAACTACAGTATAAAATAAACCAGTTATAGTACCAAATAGTAAAAATAAACTATAAGCTACAGAAAAAACTCAAATGAGCAGGCCCGGTCGTCTAAAGGTACTTTTCTTTGATACTACAGTTGATGATTTTTATTTGTACTTTTTAAAATGGTAGCGAACGACGATGACGTTGACATAAACAACACACGATCAAAAAATCACTTAGGGAAACCTCATATTTATTTCAGCTTTTAGAAAAGTACAAGCTAAAAACCTAAATAAATGAGGCCAAAAACTTTAAGAGAAGAGGAAGCACACCTAACCTTGAGGCTCCCACTTGGCTATCCTTTCATCGCTTCATTTATCCCATCAGAAACTGAGAACCAGATCGTATTGAATCGGTAAGAACCAAATTTTTTTCAATGCGTACGTACTTCGATCTCCGCGTGCAAGTGGTTTCGTGTAGTGCGTACATGTCGTACCTTAGAATACAACGCTGATGTATGTATATACGTATGTACACATGTATCATGCGGTTTGCGATGCTTTGTAGAATTGCAATTGCGACATAAGCATGCGTCAAGAAACCGCAACTCTGTAAGACGAAGGAGAATAGAAAAGAGCAAACGCGACACGTACGCTTACCTGAAAAATCTGTTGCGACCTGTAAATATTTCCTTTTTTTTCCATTTTCAGTCGGTGCCTCAGTGGCCGACAAGGACACTGCTCGCAGTTTTTCTAGGCTCTAGCAACGGACTAGTCCAGGAGAACATCTCTACTTTTTAAAAATATAAATTAGTGGTCGTCCGTCTATTCTTCCTCCTCTCTTTTCAGTCATCAGATCAAAGATCAGCCATCCAGATCTATATATAGGTAATTCTTCCGCTCATCGTAGAAAAGGTCAGACCGACGTGTGGGCCGCGCTCCCCCTCTTCTCTTCCCCCGCATCCTCCGCCTCCCGTAACCACTCCACCTTCCGCAACCGTCTCCTTCTCTCCCTTGAACCCTCGTGCCGCGCCTCCTCCTCCTCAGCGCCGCCACCAATGCCTTCCCCGTATGGCAGCGTCTGGTCGCAGTCCCCAACTTCCCCCAGCAGTGTCGCATCCCCCCATCGCCACCTCCCCAACGCATTTGCCCGCCTCCTCACCTTCACCTCCCACAACCGTCACCTCCTTCTCCCCCGAATCCTTGTGACGCGCCTCCTTCTCCCCCGAATCCTTGTGCCGCGCCTCCTGCTCCTCCTCGGCGCCGCCATCAATTCCTTTACCGCACAGCAACGTCTGGTCGCAGTCCCCCGACTTTCCCCAGGACGCTGCCACCAATTCCATCTCCCATCACCCCTCCAACCAGTGGCACGATGCTCAATGACAGCGACCAGTGGATCGAAGAGAATGGTGCTCGGCGACACAGCCGGTGGATCAGAGAGAAGGGCACTCGGCGATGACAGTGGCTTCCTCTTACTACGCCCGCCTATGTGGCTCTCCCCCACCGCCACCGCCCAGCGGTCGCTCACCAGGTGAGCCTCTCTACCTCCTCCTGCTCTTCGTTCGGAGCCCGTCGTGCTGTTTGGCGATTTTGGTTTCCCAAACTGGTCATCAAAGTCGGTGCCATGGTCGAATGGGGCCGTGGTCGAGGGGCTATGGCCGAAGTGGAGGGGTTGTGGTCGAAGTCAAAACCGTGGTTAAAGGGGGCCGCGGTCGAAGTTGAAGATCCATGATCGAAATTGAAGCCGTGGTCGAAGGGGCGGTGGTCGAAGTCAAAGGCCCGTGGTCAAAGTTAGGTTGTGGTTGAAGTTCAAGGGCCGTGGTCGAAGTCCAATCTGTGGTCGAAGGGGACAGTGGTTGAAAGGGGCAGTGGTCGAAGTCGAAGAGCCGTGGACGAAGTCGGTCCACAGTCGAAGTCGAAGGGCTGTGGTCGAAGTCAAGCCGTGGTCGAAGTCGAAGGGTCGTGGTCGAAGTCCAAACCCAGATGACACCTACTGGTTCGTCCACAAGCTTCGCCGCTACGAGTTCCCCCTTCAATTGGACATCCCCGTCGCCTACCCCCAGGTCACCCCCGAGATTGAGCTTCTCACCCTCGATGGCAAGACCCACAAGGTCTCGTACTCTCTATAGATTGTAACATGCTTTTGGCCACGAGGTGTGATTGATAGCTTTCGATTTACAACCCCGAGCGCTGGTCGATGTGTTCCGACTTACAATCACGAGGTGTGGTCAATGTCTTCTGACTTACGACCAAGAACGCTGGTTGACTCATGTACTTAGCTAGTGCTAGCCGGCCTGACATCTCATTTACTATAAGCAAATTAAGCCAGTTTATCTCTAATATGGGAGATGATCATTGGTGTGCACTCGAGCAGGTTATGTGCTACTTGAGAGGCACGATGAGTTATAGAATTCATTATACTATATGCCCTAGCATACTCGAAGGGTATAGTGATTCCAATTGGATATCTGATACTGATGAGATTAAGGCTATAAGTGGATATATGTTTACTCTAGGCGGTGTTACTATCTCATGGAGATCTTGTAAATAGACCATTTTGACAAGGTCAACCTAGAAGCAAAACTCACAGCATTAGACACAGCTACAATTGAAGCAGAATGGCTGCGTGAACTCTTGATGGACTTATCAATGGTTGAAAAATCGATTCCGTCTATTCTAATGTATTGTGATAATCAAATGGTTCTCATTAAAGTGAACAGTGAAAAGAATAATATGAAGTCCTCTAGGCACATGAAATGACGATTGAAATCTATTAGGAAATTGAGAAACTCTGTAGTAATAGATGTGGACTATATCCCTACAGGTAAGAATTTGGCAGATCCCTTTACAAAGGGTTTGTCACGAAATGTGATAGATCATGCATCAAAGGAGATGGGAATAAGACCAATATGTGAGTTACACCACAGTGGCAACCCAATCTATGTAATCAGAGATCACGTGAAGTAGAACCTAGGAAAAACAAACTGGTTAGTTAACTAAAGGAGAGTATATTCTATAATCTACTTCATTGAAGATGCCATGCTCTCAAATCTGTATGGTAGGATGACTTTGTCTTAATGTGTTTTGTAGCTCTAAATGCAAAGATGTTGTCCTACATAGTATTATTGAAAGCACACACCTATGTGAGCATGACTGATAGTCATAGTCTATAAGAAGTAGGTACTCTCTAAAAAGTTCATAAAGAGACACCGGAGTATGATTCGCTCCACCTGAGGGGTAGCCTAGTATCAGTCCAAGCTTTAAGCGAAACTCATTACGCAAAATTGTCAATTCAAAGCCTAGTCCATTGTGTAGTTGTGAATGAATGTAGCTTGAAGCTCTAGGCAGATATTCAACCCTAACAGATCTCCACTAAAAAAACTGATATATTAATAGTGCTTTGGAACAACAGGCAAACTTTGTGAGCCTCTGGGATCTGGTGGGAGGATTGGCCCATTCTTTTATCAATAATTCCAAGAAAAATCTCAAATGCCCACTCATGCATGGTGGCATGTGGGATATTTTAGTACTACATTGCTAGCCAAAGTGGAGACACCACCTTATAAGGTGGAGCATGTCTAGCCTTGGTGAAGCAAGAAAAATAAAGACTATACGTGCACGCTCACTCACCTCGCCTCGCTACACCACGCCAGGCTTTGCAGCCACGCGACATGCATGTGAATGATGCGGCTATTTGGGTTCGACCGTGGGTCCAGACGTAGCTTTTTTTTGTAATTTTGTTTTTTACATTACACTTGTGTCAGGATGGAAGGAAACGTTTAAAACGCTCTAATTATGTGGCATTAATTACGATTAATGCACCTTTCATTTTTGAAAAATGCGATTGAAAGTTTCCTTCCTTCTGAAATCTATAAGAGGCTCTTCATATTCTCTTAGGAGAATTACAAGTGCGAGCTAAGTTCCTTTGCCTCAGCGATGTTACTGCCTACGTCGTCCCTTCGCCAGCGTGCATCGGTTGTAAGAAGAGCAGGTCTCCGAAGCCATCGTCCTTGCGATTCTGTACGGGAGGGGGCGAATCAGGTTTTTAGGAAGCAACTCACATGACTGCTCGCCATTCTCTACAGTGACTACTTCTTCATCTTCTCAGCAACGGTCCCTTCTTCTCCACAACGTCCTTTGGTTTGCTTCAGTAACATCTAGTAGCCCATAGTTTTCTTTGATTGTCATTATGAATATATGTGTTTCTGTGTTCGTAATACTAATTATCTTGCTAGTTCATGCTTATGATAGACATATGTGTATAATCCCATTTATGTTTTTACCCATGTTTAGTATTTATGTTGTTCTCGTAGTCATGATTTATTTGCAGAATAATTTAATCACTAAAGTACTAAATATTCTAACAGTCAATATGTTTGAAGGCAAGCATGGTCCAAATAGCCTCGTAATGTTTTAGGAGCAAAAGCAGCGGCCTTAAAATTTGAATGATTTGCCTCGGATTAGAGTATGGTCATGGTCCCGATGCATTCAACGTTTGCCTCATAATAGTATTGTGAGGCTAACGTTTTGTCTTGGAATATATTTTTGAGTCAAACAATTATCGTTAGCCTCAAAAAGGCTACCTTAATTTCTCTGTTTTTTTTGTAGTGGGATTTGCTTATACTTATTGACGCTCTTAAGATAATCAAGTGTATATACGTTGGTTCAAATGAAACCAAATTGCCAACATTGTTGGAGCATATAAGCTTGTGCTGCAATTTTTGGCATAAGTTACAGATGATGTGATTATGCATGCGTAGCATTTTGCCGGTGCTGCTTTAGGTACCACACGCGCAAATAAGCAGGCTGACGAGGCATCAGAATGCAGAATGACAAAAGGCACAACAGACCAAAAAAAAAAAGGATAGATAGGCCCTCGTTTAAATCAACGATACAATGGCCACGGCCACATCTTTTTTTAGTTTATGATTTATTTTAAACAAATAAATAAAATAATTTTTTTGTAGTTTTTTCGAAATTTCTTATTAAAACAGTTTTTTAAAGCTATTTATTAACTTATCAATATTTAGTTTATTTTTATAAATATTTATATTAGAACTAAAAACTATTGAGCTGTAGTGCACAGAAACAGAGCCTGCATGTGTGAGGAGCTAGAAACGATTCGACAGATACAAACAGAGCCTGCATGCGTGAGAAGCTAACAAGCGATTCGACAGATAGCCAACTTTGCTTCTCTTTTCACTTTGTCCTTTTGCCTCCAGAGCTTGTCCGAATACCACGCACCTGCAGGTCTGCACCGAGAGACCCAAAAGATTCAGAGAAAGAGGCCAACGCCGTCCATCAGCGGCATGAGTCATCGTTTCGTTTCTTCCATGCATGCTGAGAAAAGTATGCATGTACTCCAACTGAATCACTGAACACAATGGATTGACCGAGACCGGAGATCAATCGTGGGGATGCAACTGTAGATTTTTAATAGAAAACGAACGCACTGTGAATTCGAAACGTGGCTGTGATCAGGGTGAAAAAAATCGTTAGTGAGGTTCGTTAGCTTAGTTTAAATTTATCTAAATTATATTTGTTAATTAAGTAATTTTAAATAAATTTAAATTTTACTTCAGCTCCGCTCATTAACTTGCTTCTAAAAATATTTTTAAACTTGATGTCACCTCTAGTTGTGAAGCACCCGACGACGAGGAACGGCTGGTAAACCATGAAGTATAGGGGCTAGGGCGATGTATTTTTATTGCTGCAAGAACCGCACATGGTCATGACCCAGTGAGTTGGTGACACGACACGTAGTCTAGGAAGCGAAATGCAAGTTCGATACTAGCTTGTGAGCAACGTGGCGCTGAATCTCTGCAAGGGTTCCCTGGCAGGCTGGCATATCAAGCACGTACGATTTGCGCTGTTTGAAGCATGCAGACGTGGTGCTGGAACTGGGAGTTCACGAGAATGGGGGTTCACGAGGGCATCTTCGGTGGTGAGACAGTCTTGGAAGGAAACAAATTCTGGTGGGACACCTTGGGGTGATTTGTTGGGTTTCAGTTTTTAACTTTTGGTTTATTTTTCACTATTTATAAATTTCATTTTTTTCTGAACTTTTGGTTTTTTTGTTGAGCTTTTTTGTCGGTTCTTTTTTCCCGTATTTGTTTGTATTATATGTAATAGGCTAACATATTTTTTTTATATTTTTTAATTTTTTTAAATTTAATTATGCTAAATAAGCCTCAGTCAGCTACATTGTTTTTCAGTCAGCTACAATGCTTTTTAGCCATAAGCCACAAAAAATAAGCCCAAATGATCACCACAAAAAACTATACCTTTTTGGGCTCTGCTTAGATTTTGACATCTAGCAATACACATATCTCAAAGCAATTTTAGTTTCTTTCTCTATTTATATTGGCTTTTACTTGATGACTTCTGACTGCCGGTTGATGAATAGTATTGATTGATAAAAATGACTGACAAATAATAATACATTATATAAGAAAGACGGTGCAATAAAAGTCATTACAATATTCGTACCACCATATGACTTACGAACTTATAATATAATAAAATACAAAGTACGTTACAATATGTGAAAGCGAAAAATAGTAACTTATGAATAGTAGTGGTTGATAGAAACGTCTTAGAGCATGTACAATACAGGCGCTTAGAGATATGCTTAGCAATAAAAAACTGATTTTTCTTGCCACATAGGATGGATAAGGTGCTTATTTTGAAGCATCGATGCTTAAATAAGCATCGGTGCTTAGTAGGTGCTTATATGTATAACTATATCTATTAATATATAATATAGCATCTAAACACCCACGGAAGATATGCTTGTATTGGAGGAAATAACTTTTGCATAGATGCTTGGATGATGTGGCTATATTCTCTCTCTTTAAGCATTCACATAAGCATTTTGTATTGTACATGCTTTTATAGAAACTAGGACGTTCGTATTGACTTCTGTTTCTAAAAGCAGAAACAAAAACCAATATAAATAAACCCTAAAAGTGAATTCCCCTGCCTTCCCCTACTGGTTCCTCTATCGTCCCCTCCCTACCTTACTGCCATGGCTACCCATCAAAAAGTAATCCATGACCACCACCGCATCGTTGCGCGTGTCCCAGATGTGGGCGCTCCGTCTCCTCGCGTCCCATGGCAGCGGTGCGCCCGACAAACTCATGCCACTCCCCACCGTAGGGCAATACCACGCCTCTTGTTGGTAATCCACCTCCCACGCCTACCACGTCTCCTTCAGCGTAGTTGGCATGGACTACACCACATCCATTGTCGTTGGCACAGCTTCCGCCTACTCCTGCCACCTCACCCTCGGCCACGGTATTAGTGGGAGCAGACGAGCTCGAGGTGGCCAGTCATGTCATGCGAGAGGAGGAGGAGGCAGTGTGGAGGATGTTGAGGTCGAGGAAGGAGGTGGCGAGGTGGAGGCCCCTAGCAGTTCCCACGCGCGGCCAGCAGAGAAACTGTGGCGACAGTCCAACAATGCGGCCAAAAAGATGAATTATGGTAGGAGAAAGATTGCTTTATGATTTGTACTTCTACCACGTGGTGAAATCTTAGACAGAGCCCTAAGGGAAGGGGGTCAAGTCTCCTACAGAATTTTTCTTCCGTCTTGGAATGGAAATCCATGGGATCTTGCAAACCTGCTCTGATCTATTTGGAGCCACGAAAGATTGACCTGAACTAAACGACTGGTTAAATTGGACAGTGGATGTTACGTTACGTTTACGTGATCGAACACATCCTTTCTTTCTTTCTTTCTTTGAGAAGATCGAACACGTCCTTTGTGGCGCACGTCGAAGGGTGCTGTTTCGTACGGACGATGCCTGAATTGTCTAGGCTGTGGGCTTGGATTTTCCCAGTACAAAAAACTACATACTGCGCTTGGTCCATGAGGACCTCGAACTGGGTTGGCCCATTCGGTAGTTAGTTATCCACGTAAGCTTTGAGAAGCCTACGCACCAGCCCACAGGCGTTTTCCGTAGAGCAGGATCACGCAGCACAGATCGAAGCCCACTACGCTGGCTACAATCAGCCCACCATGAGGACCGACGAGCGAGCCATCGGCACCGCTACTCTACGGACTTACCGAGGCGATCGGTGCCTTGCACCATTACGATTTACGAGACCGCGAACGCGTACGCTCGACGCGGGTCGGTGAGCTGCTTCGGCGTCTGCCCGCGCGGCCGCGTCGCTCGACCGCAACACCAAACTCGAATCGTGCCGGTACGCTCCGCGCGGCGGCCGCGGCAGGAGGAGTGGGAGGAAAACCCACCAAGAAGAGCCCCCGCGGCAGGGGACAAACCCCGCAAAAGCGCGGCCACGCACGAGACCACTCAGAAGCGCTGCAGCGGTAGTGTCGGCGGGAAAAACGCCCAGCGCGCCCATCCGGCGCCTCTCCACGGCCGCCGCGCCGCTCTCGGACCTCACGGATGCGTTCCTCGCGAGCCACCTCCTCACCACGCCGCACCTCCCGCCCGTGCTCCTGCCCGTCGCGCCGCTGCCGCTCCCCGTCCGCCTCCACGACCTCCGCCACCCGGCGCTCCTGCCAGCCTCCAAGAGATGCAGGGGAGCTGTGGGGTGAGGGCGGATGTCATGGTGTACAATTCGCTTCTGGATGGGCTGTTCAAAGCAGAGAAGCTTGATGAGGCTTGTGGTTTTTTCGAGACAATAGTGGCGGATGGGATCCAATGCTCGGCGAGCACACACAACACCGTGATCGATGGGCTGTTCAAGAACGGGAGGGCGGAAGCGACGTGTCGGCTGTTTTATGAGCTAAGGAGAAAAGGTCAGCTGTTGGATGGGATTGCATATAGCATTATGGTGAGAGAGTTTTGGCACGAGAGGAAGGGGGACCAAGTTGCGGAAGCAGTAGAGTTGGTGAAGGAGATAGATGAGCGTGGCTTTGTTGTTGATTTGGTCACCATAACGACATTGCTGATAGGTTTTAACAAGAGTAGACGGTGCGATTTGGAAGAGCAGATAGTGAAGTTCATAACAAGAGTAGAGATAGCTTTTGCGTTGCCTGATGCCATTGGATGAAAGTCAAACATGATGGCTACCTTGAGAGGACCACAGAATAGAGGGAAAGATGGAGCATCAATTTTTTTTCCCTTTGATGGTAATATGGATGACACGCTATCATGTTACATGTCTATTATATGACATTGTGAGATTGTGATATCTTGTGAGTAAAACTGGTTAACTCTATAGACTATAACATATAGAATTTCAGATACACTGTGCATCCGGTCAATGGAGTGGTGTTTACCGGGTGAATCTAATAACAAGGAGTAAGTAAGATTGGAATTATTTAAGATGACAAGTAAGATTGCTAAATCCCTTTTCTCTTAAAAAATGATGTTTCGTATTTCGAATTTAAAGATCTCTACCATCAAATATGCATTCTTACTTGTAATAATAAAACATCCGTTCCTTATTCTATTGACAACCTGCCAAGTAGTTATGTAGATATTCTTCGGTGGCTTGCCGAGTATGGTTGTACTCATACTTGCTTAATTATGAAGGAGCTTGGAAAGAAACCAAGGAACCATTTAAGAGAGACTTCGATGACTTCCTAAAAGGTGACAATTACTGATTTTAGATCTCGACTATGCTCACGCGTGTCTATGGTTTCTTTGGTATAAAAAGAAAGGAAAAATCATCTAATATACAATAGACGACTACGCTCAGCCGTGTCTGTGGTTTCCTTTATAGATGGTTTTTTTTTGTGGCTGCATCTATGTCATATGTAGAAATTATGAGGTCATGTACAGACAACTTAGAGACAACACATTGTATGATTTATCTTTTTCCTATAAATAGTCATGTGTCCGTACGTTGCAATAGAATTTGTTGGATGTATAAATAATTATGTTATGGAAGATGGTTGCTTTGATCGATTGAGAAGTGGAAAGTAGTGAGAAGTCAAAGGAATAGGGCGGTTGGAAGAGAACGGACGTACGACCACCAACTTGTTCTTGTATAGTAGTAATGATAATGATAGTAGTAATGATTGGTGATGGTCGTCGGCTGCCATGAAATGACCATCACATTGGGCCTTAATTGAGTTGCAATGGAAATCCAAATGTATATGTTAGATTGTGATGCATTGATACATGGCATTGGTATGGCGATACGACGTCTCAGATCAAATTGCTATTTTGGGAATAAAATTAGAGAAACATTTTGTTGTCAAAAGGCTTGAAAAAGGAGGAAGAATAACATATAAAACTTTTCTAGTGTAAGACTGAGGTGTCTATCTTGGTTTGCCAATTGATATGAAAGAGTTAAACATATAAGATTGGCAGAAACCGGATAAAATGTAGTATAAAGTGATGGACTGGGGGCTTGCAAGGGGAAAGAACATTATCTTAATGTACTGGATGTGATTGATGCTTATCTCTTTTGTGTTTTCTTTCTATTAACTTTTCTAATATAAAGGTCAGAATTATGCAAAAAAAAAGGGAACAAAATTTGAGCTTGGTTTCCTCTCAATGTAACAAGTTGAGTGCTCCTAGTATTTGCAGGAATGATGCAACTGGTTGAGTTCAAATATGGTTTTAACTTTCGATCATTTTTAGGGAAGACGCCAAAGGTTCGTTACAATATGGTAGACAGCATAATTGAAAGGTCATCTAGCTGAGGTGGTAATCAAATTGGTCTACAGAAACATCAGCATAATCAAATTGGTTAGATTTGTAATTGCGCGCCACATAGTGCTAATTTTGAAATTAAGGTGGCACTATAGAGCCAAATAAAAAAAATTCTATGAAGAGGGCTAGGAATATAAGGGTTCATATCGGCTTTTGATTTTGGTTTATAAATAACAACATCTTGTAGAGAAGTTTAAAGAGAGTCTCGCGTGTGATTTTGGCCAATATAAATGAAATCACTACAGTATATACTACAATTAACTAATAGATCTCACTTTAAAAAGATACTTCGTTTAATAGATAGGTACCGGAAAAAAATATTTCCGGTAGAAAAAAGAACAGAGCTAAATTTAGACGCAAGAAGTCTAGATTTGAAAAAAAAAGAGTGGCACAGGGCGAGATATGGGCTGCGATCATTGTGGCTTCGCTACAGTGCTGGAGGCTTATTTGGCACTATTCATAAGTTTCGTCTTTTTCTGAATTTTTGGCTTTTTGTTGAGCTTTTTTGCCGGTTCTTTTTTCCCGTATTTGTTTGTATTATACGTAATGGACTAACATATTTTTTTTATTTTTAATTTTTTTTAAATTTAATTATGCTAAATAAGCCTCTGTCAGCTATAGTGCTTTTTTCAGTCAGCTACAGTGTTTTCAATCATAAGCCACGAGCTTTTCAGCCGAACCGATCACCCCATGAATGGATTCTCGTGTTAAACATGGTCCGGCGCGGGCACGCAGAAACTGACGACCCGACCTCGCGGTGGACCCCATCCACCCGGCCACATGATATCCTACCCGTGTGACTCAATGACGCATTCCGGCGAAACCATCCCCCTTCTCCCTCTCCACCCAAAAGCCAACCCAGATACCATGGCGGCCGCCGCCGCCGCCGCCGCCACCGCTGCCTCGATGGTTTCCTTCGCCGCCACGCGCGGATGCAGGCCGCCCTCCCGCGTGGCGGCGTCCGCCGCCGCGACGACGGCGGCCTCGTCCCCGGAGGCGGCGCCGGCGCCGTTGATGCTGGTGGCGCCCGAGTCGCTGCAACACGCGAGCGGGGCCCTCGTGGGCGCGCGGAAGCTTGGGGAGGCGGCGGAGGGGGAGGGGGCTGGCGACGCGGACGGGCACGGCGCGATGGAGTACCTGACGAGCGTGCTCTCGTCCAAGGTGTACGACGTCGCCATCGAGTCGCCGCTGCAGCTCGCCACGAAGCTCTCGGAGCGCCTCGGGGTCAACCTCTGGATCAAGCGCGAGGACCTGCAGCCCGTAATCATCAACCTCACAGCCCTCTCGTTATTTATTCTGCCATTTTTGTGTTGGGATTAATTTGTGTAGGATTGGATATGGCGAGGAAGAGGAGGGTGAATGAGTCTTTAAAATCTCTCTAGTATTAGCAACTCAATGCAGCAGGAAACTCAGGCCTACGAGCTATCCAAGGCTAAGAACCAAATATCACAGAGATCTCCTGAGACCTCCAGCCTGGGTGGTTGGACCGCTGGGCCGGTCCGACCATAAGTGTCACTGCTCGGACCGGTCATGGCGTGTTTGACCGCTCGCTGAATCACAAGCTGAAAATCAGCACGGCATAACAAAAAAAAAAATGCTAACTCTTAAACCAGGATGAAACTTCCTAGGACATCAGGAACTTATTTTAATTATGGATCGTGAAAATCAATATCAAAGTTCTGATCTTTATCCAAAATAAGGAAAGTTGCACCAAACTGGGTAAAAAGAGAAATATTGATCTGCTCTTCCTTGTGAGTCCTTGATGATCTAGATGATCTTGGATGTGTTCTTATATATCATAGTACAACATGAATTTAAGTCAAAATGCCCTCAACATCAAAACCCCAAATCACTCCTCTTAAGCAAAACCGAGCAATCACAAGGACTTTCCATAGAAAGTGTCTAGATGGATGTGATCTATTCTCCAAAAGATATCTTCACCTCTTACACGTCCTTGGCACATAGAGAGATCAAGAGGAGATGAAATCCAACCAAGAAAACCAAGTGAATCAAAAGCATAAGGAGGAATCTATGGCACAACTCGCTTGGACGAAGTTTGAATATTTATTTCACTTGGAAAGGAATGTTTGACATCTACTCCCTCATGGGGAACATAGCTCTAACCCTGGAGCACACACAAAGTTTACAACATAAGGAAACCCTAACTTCACTCTCTCCAAACCTAAGGGACCTGTCATCTCTCAACACACAAGGGCTTATATAGTAAAGGCTCCTCACCTACGACCAAACCCTAACAAACAACAACTCTTAGTGGATACAACAAATTACAAATAGAGAAATCCGATAACCCACACATAAATGAGTTTTACACTTACACACACTTGCATACTTTTCAAAGCGCAATCTCCACATAGTTCCAATAGCTTGATAAGATGTTCCACCCTCTAAAACGTGACCTAAACCATCTTAAGGCTCCGTCATTGTTTCGCAAACCACTTTTCCACTCAATATTGAACAATTTTCTCAATTGCCACTAACTGGCCTTCACGGTGCTTCTCCTCGAAGCAACTACCACACGAAGTTTGTGATGCCCTAACTCGCCGCCAAGATCACACGCCTACTCTGAGGTCCGTCACCATTTAAAACACTCAAGTATAATGACACACCACATGCATGCACTTGTCTCACACGATCTTTGTCTTTCTCATGTGCTTCTCCTCTTGAGATGATGCTCCACCCAGACTTATGTGACATGCCATGGCCTTAGGACACCTCCCTTAGCATCGGCCTTGCCGTTCACCGCAACAATCACCAATGTCTTGCACATCAAAGAACAAGCAACCGTTTCGAGCACAAGTGACATGCACTTGACTCTCATCAACAAAACTGATGCAAACATGCCCCACTTGATACCTATGTCAAGATTCTCACAATGCATAGACTTTCGTCATGACTAACACCTGCGTAGGCACACACCATGACTAACTCTTTGTATGGACTCCCGCCATGACTAACACAACCGAAACCAACTCAATGTACCCAAAACAGCATTGGTCGATCTGACCGCCAACCAACGGTCTGTCAAACCGCCACAACCGACTTAAGAACTCCCGGTAGTAGGGGACCGGTCAGACCGTGGCGCCCATGCCAGTCTAGCCACCTGTCTCCCTCCGGTCAGATCACCTCCCAGGCCGATCAGACCTCTCACCAGTCAGACCGCCTTTGCAGGCTAGTCAAACCACCTCTGCATAGTGGTCAAACCGTTGTCTGGGAAAACCAGAGGTCAAAAGATACAAAATCAAACTCAAACTTCGACAATGAAGCACAAGCACAATCAAGTACTCATTACACACATTGGGTGACCTCCACATGGTCTCACAATTTGTATTCTTGGATGCGGCTTTAGGCGGGTTTATGCGTTTATTTGCTGATGTTTGCAGAGAGTTTGGAATTGTCAATTGTGTAGTCCAATGGAACTTTTGATAACAGTGGGTTTTTTTGGAGGTTTTACTTCGGAGATGCCATGTTGTGTTGTTCCAGAGGGTCTCGAATTGGATGTTTGGGTTCTTAGGGATTCTCTCGATTCTGGGATAGGTACTGGGATATTCTCTTTCTTTTTCCACCTTAGCTTTGACGTGTTATTGTCAAACTTTCTCAAGGATAATGGAGTTTTCAAGATATCTTACGCTTTTGATTTTTTGTGTGTGTGGATTTCTCTAAAAAGGTTTGATTTTGAAAGCCTTTTCTTGGAGCTTATGAACAGATTATTTGGATGTTTTGTTTGCAGGGCCTTAAAATGGTTTCAGTTCTATTTGGACTTGTGTTCCGATGTCATGTGCTGACATTTTGAGACGAATGGACTTTGTTCGATAGGGTATTTGTTTCATTAGGGGTTGCTTGGTGCTTTTGGTGATGGAATATATAATTTTTTGAGGAATGTGAAGTCCTTAAGTTTAGGCACTTCAGTTTCTTTAAAATCTCTTCTGTTGTGAGCTTAATATGTTAGCGAGTTTGTGAACAGCTGCATGATTTAGGGCCTGTGAAAGTTTGCGTCCAATCTGATGCATCTGGTCTTCTAGTGTTATTCTCATTGATCTAACGGTATGGAGAGATTTAAGGACTTTCTCTCTATACATAAGTTTGATATATAGTATAGTTCATAATTTCCTCTTGCTTAATTGTTTTTAGTGCCAAAATGCTTAGTTTTAAGTTGCCTGAAAAGTACAACTCTGTACCACTTTTATCATTTTTTTGTTATGTGTTGTTGACAATTTATATGGGTAGACAAATTTTGTTTGCTTCATGCATAGGTATTCTCATTCAAGTTGAGAGGTGCATATAATATGATGGCAAAGCTCTCCCACGAGCAGTTGGCAAGGGGAGTCATCTGCTCCTCTGCCGGAAACCATGCCCAGGGAGTTGCTCTTTCTGCCCAAAGGCTGGGCTGCGATGCTGTTATCGTCATGCCTGTGACAACACCAGAAATCAAGGTTATTGAACTTTCGATGCCATTACCTTACATCTGTCCTTTCATATGATATATTTTACTTCATTCTCACCAACTAGTAAACCTATTACCTTAATCCAGTGGCGATCAGTGGAGAGATTAGGTGCAACAGTTGTTCTCAAGGGAGACTCATACGACGAAGCTCAATCATATGCAAAACTACGATGTGAGCAGGAAGGCCGCACATTCATACCACCTTTTGACCATCCTGATGTTATCACTGGACAAGGAACTATTGGCATGGAAATTGTTCGCCAATTGCAAGGCCCATTGCATGCAATATTTGTACCTGTGGGAGGTGGTGGATTAATTGCTGGAATTGCTGCTTATGTAAAACGGGTCCGCCCAGAGGTTATATTTCAAAATTTGGACTTGTTTTAATAAAATATCTTACACATAAAGACGACAAGTTTCTTTGTAAATGCCATCAAGGAGAATGGCCCTAATTTTAAGTGCATTTTGGATGTTGAATTGTTTATTAGACAATCGCCTAATAGTAAGCCTTCTCCAGATTGAACCCAATACATCCTTTTCATTACATTGGGATACTTCAGTCCAGGTGTCATTTTCTTGTATGTTTTACAACAATTCTGGTACAGGTAAAAATAATTGGAGTGGAGCCCTCAGATGCAAATGCCATGGCTTTGTCCTTGTGTCATGGTCAGAGGGTCATGTTAGAGCATGTTGGAGGGTTTGCTGATGGTGTAGCTGTCAAAGTTGTAGGGGAGGAAACATTTCGTTTGTGCCGAGAACTTGTAGATGGCATTGTCCTGGTCAGTCGAGATGCTATTTGTGCTTCAATAAAGGTGAGAGTTATCAATTTATTGTGTGTCTTGCCAATTTATTATGTGTCTGCTTTTCCTTAATATATGAAATGGGTGCGTGATTGAACGCTGACCTATTTTCGTCAGCTAAACTCACTTGAAGCTCAGGATACAATGCTCAAGAAAAAGAAAAAAATATCTACTTTCTTGCATAAATATTTTGTGCTCCAATGGTCTGGCAATATAATCTACCAATTGAAAATTTTTCTGAAGTTACATGTTTAAAGCACTCTCTAGTGGACATATTGTGCTGCAGTGACTTAGTTATCTAGCTTTCAGTACTTGTTATGGGTATTGGTGTTTATCTAATGCAATTTCCTTAAGTTACTATGCATAGGTATCCTGTTGATATTGCTGAAAGGATGCTAGAAATTTATGCATCAACACTTTGTTCTATTTCTATCCTACTACTCTCATGTTCTGCACTATGTATGCTGCATTGCCGCATACGTTCTGTCCCTAATATATTACTTGTGCTGAAAATATTTTTCTTCATGGGTGCAGGATATGTTTGAGGAGAAAAGAAGTATCCTTGAACCTGCTGGTGCCCTTGCCTTGGCAGGGGCTGAAGCTTACTGCAAATACTATGGTTTGAAAGGGGAAACTGTGGTTGCAATAACTAGTGGAGCAAATATGAACTTTGATCGACTTAGACTAGTAACTGAGCTTGCTGATGTTGGTAGAAAACGAGAAGCAGTATTAGCTACATTTTTGCCGGAGGAGCAGGGAAGCTTCAAAAGGTTTGCCGAACAGGTAAGTCTCGTGATATTTCTACCAATACAGAGTAGTTTATATTCCACTTCTTTTCTTGTGACTTCTCATTCTGCAGGTTGGCCGGATGAATATTACTGAATTCAAATACAGATATGATTCCAACACAAAAGATGCCCTTGTTCTTTACAGGTACGTGAGCTATGATATAATCAGTATTCATGCTTGTTTACTGGCATATACTTTGTTGAGTATACCTTTTATTTATGGATATTCATATGTAGAAAAGAATGGCCATTTTTTACATTCTCCAAGTTAATCTATATGTTGGTTGTTTTGTATTGCAGTGTTGGCATCTACACTGATGACGAGCTTAGAGAAATGGTGGAACGAATGGAATCTTCAGAACTAAAGACTGTGAACCTTACTGACAACGATTTGGCAAAGGACCACCTAAGATACTTTGTAAGTTTCATTTTTCTGCCACACTCATAGGCTCATAGCCATTAGCACATTATTTTGACAAATAGATCAATCATTAGTTTTAGTTGCTTGCTAGTGATATTATGGTAATGGCAAGGTGACATGATGAATAATCCTCGGATACACATCTCAGGCGCCTAGCAGGCTAGGATTATTTCGCAAACTGTTCTCAAGTAAAATAAGGTTTGAGTAAATTTGAGCTTAATGGACATAATCAGCTCTCTTGTTTTCCTTCTAAGCATCCTTGATCATAACATTGCAAACTTCATTAAACTCGTTTATTAATATGTGCACCTATTACTTTGCTGTGTAACCTATTTCCATTATTACCCTTTTTGTCTTCTCTATCGTTGTGCTCATTCTGGAAATCGGGGTATAGTGTGTATCATGAGTAATTGAGTAGTAGGAACAAGTAGACAAGGCCATACTCTTAGACAAATATTTATATGTTGTTCATATCTACTCAAGGGCGCTTGTTGAAACTTGCAACAGTTCAGTTGAAGTGTTGCTGTAGTTATAAGAAAATGTTTCAGTACAGGAAAGTTGCAGAACAAAAATTATATTGCAATATTTGCAATACAATTACTGCAGCAATCAGTCTGAACTTGTGCAGTGTTACAAGCGTCCAACAGATCAGATGTCTGATCCTTAGTTTTTCCATGTTACTGCAAATGTCGCTGAGGATTGAATTGCAGTTTGGTATTAATTTTCAAATATAAATAATTACCTGCAGAAATATAGATGGCGTATAAATGTTCATGTTAATTTTGTACACCTCAAAGAGTTGAATTAGCTAATCTGTTATTTTTAATTTCCTTTGGGCCATATGGTATTCAAATATGCTGCTATCTTATCTGACCATTCCTTTCTATCGATTTGCAGATTGGTGGCAGGTCAGAAATAAAAGACGAACTTGTTTACCGGTTCATTTTCCCAGAAAGGCCTGGTGCTCTTATGAAATTTTTGGACGCATTCAGCCCACGCTGGAATATCAGCCTTTTCCATTACCGTGCACAGGTATGTGATTTGAGTTGTGTCAGTAGTGTTCTTGTGATAGTCGTCTTTTATGAAATTATCATCTTATTGCCAGCTACCTTGAAAGGTGGAAAATGAATAAAAAATAGCACTGCAAATGAATATGCAACGCCTAGGACTCATATGTTGGTCACATTCGTGTGGCCAAACAATGCAAAATTATCCTTTTCGGACCACTGAAAAGAGCTACAACTATATACACATTCAATGAGCTAATTCTCTTTCGCAGGGTGCAACCGGAGCAAATGTATTAGTTGGCATACAAGTGCCATCGGAAGACCTGGATGAATTCAGAAGTCGCGCTGAGAATCTTGGGTACGAGTACATGTCCGAGTTGAACAATGAGATATATCGGCTCCTCTTGCGTGACCCAAAGAACTGATGCTGCTGACTCATCGAATCCAACCAATGGTTAATCTCCCTCTCCCCCATAAATTGGTGAGGCTTACAAAGGAAATATTCCATCGTACCTTGCTTCTTCTGTTGGAATAAATCCGTACGTATCTATGTATGTAGAATTGTTAGTGTGCCGTTTGTTGACTTGTTAGATTATGTAGTGTATTTGTGTTGTGCTTATGGGCCTAAATTTCTCGGGTGTAAGGACAATTTACCAAGAATTCCCGGATAATAATAATTTTGTAGTCCAAGAATGTTAAGCTGCATTGTTCTTAGAATCTGATGGCTCATTCTGGTCCTTTCTTACAGCAACAGTCCTCAAGTAAAGTAACAGATGCCTAATCAAAAGTAAATGTGTGTATTGGACCTTATTCGTGAAGACGTGAATCAACTCATCGAGTGATGAGAAATTGGAGTGGGACACTGCGACAGTTGGGTGGTATATTGGTGTTGATTTTTCTCGGAGTTGCAATGAGTAGCTGGGTAGAGCGTGAGGTGGTTGGATGGTCCACTACTGTAGATTGTTACGCTTAGGTGGTGATCGGTTGGGCTTAAAAGCTCATAGCTTATGGCTGAAAACACTGTAGCTGGCTGAAAAAAGCACTGTAGCTAGCAGAGGTTTATTTAGCATAATTAAATTTAAAAATATGTTAGCCCATTACGTATAATACAAACAAATACGGGAAAAAAAAGAACCAGCAAAAAAGCTTAACAAAAAGTCAAAAGTTCAGAAAAAAACGAAATTTATGAATAGTGAAAAATAAGTTGGAAGCCAGAAGCTTAAGCCCAACCGATCGAGGCTAAGTCAACACAGTATGGGCTAAGTCAACACAGTATGGGGAGATGTAACAGTTCCAAACATTTTGTTAGACGTGGGAAAAAAATCTGAAAAAAGAAATGCATGTTTTATTGAAGACTACCCATGCATGTATCCACTCACTGGGTGTGCTTATCGAGCATCGTGGGTGAGACGTCTACAGAAGTTCCAGGCCAGTTTCGCTCCAGCTTTGAGCTTGTCGGTTCAAGCACGGGCTAGGTGGCCGAATGCACTGGGCTCTTAACAATTATCGAAGCTGGAGCATGGCAGAGCCGGAGCTGCATTTGTACTCGGACCTTGGAGCTGCCCACGGCCAACTTCACCGGCCCTAGGAGGCTATGGGCCTAACAATTTTCTAGGCTCTAACTTCACCTAGAGCTAGTTTTTCTGTTTTTGGTGAAGTCAGATTATAGAGCCCAAAATCTAGACATGAAGATCGGCCAAACATGGCCTAAGTTTTACCAAAGGGATGTGATATTTTAGGTTCCTCAAGCAAGTTTGAGGCATTTTTTTGTGAAGAAGATGAAGCCACTTTCCACTAGGCTATCCGAGAGGCACTTTCCACTAGGCTATCCGAGAGGCCCTTTCTTAAGGAAAAGTAAGCTCCACAAACACACACTTGATTGCACGAAGGGGCGGAGCTTGCATGCAAATACAAAGGGATGCCAATCTAGCCATGGGCCTGTTTGATATGGCTACGGTTTATGATTTTTGGTTAAATTTTTTGAATTTTAGCTGTTTGCGGCAGAGATTGTGGAGAGAGATACTCACTTGTGATTTTAGTTGATACAGATGTAAGGCTTTTAATGTGTACTATAATTAACTTGTAGACCCCCATATTGAGAAAAATACTCCGTTTGAAAGTTAGTTACTGTAGCAAAAACCAAAAGCCATTTTTAGAAGTTATTAAAGAACATGCCTCTGAACGTATGCTTAGATAACTTAAGAATAATGGGTTAGTTTAGTGTTATGCTAGCATTAAGTGGTAAAATTGAATAGTGCGTTTTGCCATCCTCTTCATCAAACCGATTCCCCTTTCTTAGTTTTGTCTGCACGATTTCTTTTTCCCCATAACCACAACCAAGGCACAATTCCTTTTCTCTCCATGATGCGATGGCGGAGAGTAAGGACGGTTCTACAGTAATTCATGGATTTACAGCTGGACATCTAGAATTTTTGATAAAAAATCCACTATATACAAGATTATATATATATATATATATATATAGACACACACTAGTAATTATGCTTAAATCATCGTATTTCCCTCTCTCGGGCCCAACTTGGCGTCGGACAGCCGAACCAACCATGGCCCAGTGCTCCAGCCGCCTAGGCTGAGTGGCCAAATGGCCCATTCCCCAGTGGCCAGCCCAAGGAGGAGAAACTAGGGCTCGAATCAGCACTAAGCAGCGTCTCTCTCAGGCAGGCATGCTCTCCTCTCACTCTCTCAGACCCTCTAGCTCCTCTCTGTGGCGGTGCACCGGCACAGGCCACAGGTTCATCCTCCCTCCGTCCCTCTCCCTCCGGCTTCCCGTCTTCGGTCTCCCCTGCGTGACTCCTGCAGTCATGCTCATCCTAGTCCCAGATTCAGAGATCCCACGGGCGGCGGCGAGGCAGGTTGTTTTCTTGCTACTCCATATTATCTTGGGTTCTTGATTCGACCAATGTGTTCTTTTTTCTTGCTAGGGTGTGCTACCGTGCTATTTTTAGGAGAGATGCTACAGTTATTCGCGTTCATGTCTGAATTAGAGTATTTCAGTGCATTTAAATTGATTTGGCAAAGAAGCAGAGAGGGTGCAGTGAGGTGTTCTGATTTGTTCAGAGATGATCTGAATTGTATGGGACATGTTTAGTGAAGCTTTATCTTTTCCTTTTTCTAGAATGTGATCTATTATACTAACTTCATCTCTTTTCTACTGAAATCTCTTTTAGGTACTTGAAAGACTATAAATTAGATGAGCTGAAGCTAATTGGGATTGATACTTCTGCTTTTCTATCTCCCGTGGATCTGACTTTGTGATCAATTGAGAGAAATCTCCAAATTGCTGCAGTTCTTGGAGGGCTCTCTATATCAACTGCATTTGAGCTTTCTCAACTCCAAGTGCTGTTTATCTTTTTAGGTCTGCTATCTCTGTGGTCTGTTGATTTGGTGAGTTTTTTACTTGACTACATATCCTTGTAGATCATCTGTTACGTGTCTTGTGGCTGATTGGCTGTTGATCTACCACTGTCAGTATACTTTTTTCAATTAACAGCAAATTCCTGAACCATGCATTCTTTGAGGACACGTTGCAGTTGTTAACAGAAAAGATATAACTCTTTATTATTAATTTCTTTATTGTCATTTAACAATGCAGCTCTTTATTATTAATTTCATAAGGAATATTCAGTCGTCTGAGATTGTGAATAGATATTCCCATTCATCCTGTTTTGTGCTTCTTTGGTACCAATTAGCTTGAGCTTCCATGCAATCTCTAACCAACCAATCCTATAACTCTGCATGCATACACATCTTAGCTGCCTAGTATGTTCATTTTTAGAGCTAATTGTAGTTGTTGATTCAGCTGATTTCATTCATCCTTGCAGCCATTGAACTGCTTTTCAGGATCACTTGAAAAAGTTTCTATATAAAGTAATGCTAACAATTGGTCTGTGTTATTTATTGACTTTATTATATCATTTGTCCCAAGTCATGACCATGATCCATGAGATGACCCTCTGTTTCTTGAGCTTACGCATCTACAGCTTTCTAGGTATATTTCAATGGAGGGGGTGAGAAACTTGGTTCTTTCACATAATTGGAGTTGTTGTCTTTAGTACAAACAATTATACTTAAACTTTTGCTATTGTGGACATTTATATTTTCCATTAAATAATACTTTTGTAACTTCGAATACCTATCCTAAAATTCTTGGATCCACCACTGGCGGAGAGAGCACGAGGTGGCTGTGTAGATTTGAAGCCATGACGGCTAGCGATCTGGGAGGAGCCGACGGCACAATGGACGACAGCCGTCGTTGCTGGTGGCGGCAGTGGCCACAGATGAGATTAACCGCACCAAACAGTTGGGCGAACGCTAGTCCGCATTAACCTCGCCAATAATCAAAGCCATCTTGATGAACGATTGTGTGTTCTTAAACTGGAGGATTAAGTAACGTCAATATGATATTCTTGATTAATTTTTGGTCTAGCTATTCAATTTGTGAGAATTGAGATGAAATTGGTATGGAAAGCCTAGGAAGCTACAACAATGGGACAAGAAGGAAGAGGTTGGCATAAATGTACGTTCTTTTGGCGCCCCAACACTGTAGCTGGCTGAAAAAAACACTGTAGCTGACAGAGGGTTATTTAACATAATTAAATTTAAAAAAATTAGAAAAAATATGTTAGCCCATTACGTATAATACAAACACATACGGGAAAAAAAGAATCGGCAAAAAAGCTCAATAAAAAGCTAAAAGTTCAGAAAAAGATGAAATTTATAAATAGTGAAAAATAAGCCGGAAACCAGAAGTTGAAGTCCAACCAATCGGGGCTATCGCGGTGAATTGCTGAGGCACCGCGGCAGCCAACGACGCGACTAGGGGCAAAGGGGGCGATGGCCAAGGAACGTGTGCGTGGCGAAGGGGCAAGTAGAGGCACATAGCAACAACAGCCGAGGGGATGAAATGAGCACGTAGCAATAAAAACAGGAGAGAAGCTCCAATAATAAATGTTTACTCTTCATTTGTTAAAATCAAATGGAACATTGGAATGGGTTGTGATTGGTTGCTTGTTTAATTTGCTAGAAAATGTATTTAAAGATGCATCTTAACGTAGTTTCGAGCACAAGCATCAATGCAAGCGTAGTTATTAATTTCATTTTGTGATATATACTCTTATTATTATAATTACAATATAGCTCATATATAGATTTTTTTTGCTTTCATGTACTAACTCTTGGTCCACACGGCAAAGACGTATTTTGCCAGAGAAACTCCGTCCTGAATTGCATGAGAGGTACATGCCACTCTCAGGGCCTGTTCGGTTGGTGAGAAGCCGCCCAGCTTCTCGCAGCCGCTACAGTACCTAACTTTTAAACGGAATATTTTTTCAAGATGGGGTCTATAAGTTAAATGTAGTGCACGTTAAAAGCCCAATATCTGTACCAGTCAAAATTGTAAAATTGTAAGTGAGTATCGATCTCTCCGTAATCTGTACCGTAAACAGCCAAAATTCAAAAATTTCAGCTAAAAATTATAAGCCACAGCCAAAAAGAATAAGCCCTCGCACACTTCAGATTGAAGTATCACATAAGGAGAGGAGCTGCTAAATTCAGAACGCTTCTCCTCCCTGTTTCCACCCGGCCGCGAACTGTGGCGCACGCTCTAGGCCCCGAGGTTAGTGCTGCTCACGCGTCGAGCACCAGACGGGGTCCCACCCAGTGGTCGGACGGAGCTGACCCCACCTTCCACACAAAAGCTGAGATCCAACGGCTTCCGTTCCATGGTCCCGGTCCATCCAAATCCTCCCTTCCCACACATCCTCCGCGCGTTCAAACGTCAGGCACTCACCTGGGCCCACCTGCAGTTTTCCACACCCTACTGCAGTCCCGACCCCACAACTCTCGTATCCCCACTCGCAGCCACTCACTCACCTCCTCCCGGCCCACCACGGCCTTCGAAGACCGGGTCCACCCAACTCAGCGCTCCCCACCACCTCCTCACAAAACTACATGACCCTCGCTTTTCAAATCCGTCGCTACTATTTTGTTTCTTAGGTCCCACCTGCATCGCCACCGCCTCCAACTCCCGCTTGCCGCCGGCGACCACCGCAACCGTATACGGAGCCGCCGGTGACTAGGCGCGTGCGGCCTCGCCCGGGATGGCGACGATGGAGAGCCTGATCGGGCTGGTGAACCGGATCCAGCGCGCGTGCACCGTCCTCGGCGACCACGGCGGCGGCGGCGAAGGCTCCCTCTGGGAGGCGCTCCCCTCCGTCGCCGTCGTCGGCGGTCAGGTACGCACCGCCACCTACCTAGCTACCTTCCAGGTCCGTCGCCCCTGCGCCCAGATCTGGCCGAGACGCTCACCCTTTGGTTGTGATTTTTCTGATGCCTCCAGAGTTCGGGGAAGTCGTCGGTGCTCGAAAGCATTGTCGGGAGGGACTTCCTGCCTCGTGGATCTGGTAATGACATAGCTATATCGCGTGTTTTTTTTGGCGCGCCATTTGATTTCGATCGGCTTGGGTCGTGAGGCATTAGTTCGAATTCTTGTCGGTTTGATTAGGGATTGTGACGAGGAGGCCTCTAGTGCTGCAGCTGCACAAGACGGATGGAGGGCAGGAGTACGCCGAGTTCCTCCACTGCCCACGGAAGCGATTCTCCGACTTTGGTAAGGACCAATGCTCTCTTTGTGCTTGGAGCCCAGCAGCTTGATTGGTTTCTTCAATTCCAATGATTATGGTTAGTGCCTTAGTGATGTGCAAAGATGTCTTGAATTGCAATGATTAGACTAATCCAAGATAGATATATAAGGAAGCGTTCTGCATCCCCTATTTATATTCAGTACACTGAAGTATGTCTATCAATCTACAAAGAAACATGTATACAATTAGCAGAAACACTGTGCTACTCTATCAAATATATACTACAATCAGTATATAAAAATATCCAACTGCTGTATCTATAAACACGCAAGAAAATGATACTGCAGAGTTAAATAACTACGTGCAGTGTTAGCTAAGGAATTAATGCCATTTAGGACTACATGTTCTCACAAGTATAGTATAGGAATTAATGCCATTTAGGACTACATGTTCTCAAAAGGATAGTAGTATAATATTCGCCAGTGACCGAGCATGTGTGTGTTAGGAGTTGCCTATTGAAGCTGTACTGGACAACCAAAGAAATGTATAAAACGATATAATGTATACTACGTTATAACACGTGTAAGAAGTATGCACAATGTATAAAATATATTTAAAGGTCCATGCAATACGTCAATAGGTATTCCCAAGCAGGGTTCACAATCTCGTTTTGCCAAAAATCTCGGAGGGTAGCGAGATGAACGAATTGAATGAAATTTCATTCTCGTTCGAAGTTTTGAACGAAATATTTAAACATCATTTGAATTTGACAAAATTTAACCAAAATTTGGACAATTTGAGCAAAATTCAAATGGGTCAAATTTTGACCAAATCGTACATGTTTTGGAGGATAACGAAAGCAACGAAATGAGCGAAATTTCACTGAAATTTTGAACCCTATACAATATGAGCATGTGATATTATTAGTTTTCGCCTTGCAGCAAGCTTAGTTGATTTTCTGTGCACAAATGAATGAATTACATTGCTTTCTCTCGCTTTTTTTAATCATGAACATTTCCTTTTATCTAGATGACGCATGTAGGATCGGGTATGGCAAGTCCCTCCTCGTACTAGCAACTCAATGTACAAGAAAACTCAAGCCTGCAAGCTATCTCAAAGCCAAGGGCTAAGGATCACAAAGATTGTTCGAGACAACAGTGTCTCACCGGTCTGACGGTCGGCCAGGGGGCGATCTGACTGCTCGGTCGGTCTGACCGCAAGTGCACCGGTCGGATCAGTCAGGGCAGTCTGACCGCTCGGCAAACAGAGGCTGAAAAACAGCATGGCACACGGCCAAGAAAAGGCTAACTTTTGAACTACTAATCTAAACAAGACGAAACTTGGTACAAATTCTCCTTAAGATGTTAAGAACATATTCCAATCATGGATCGTGAAGATCAATGCCATAGTTTTGACCTTTATCCAAAATAAGGAAAGTTGCACCAAAATCTGGCAAAAGAGAGAAACCTCGATTTACTCTTGCTCGTGAGTTTTTGATGATCTAGATGACCTTAGATGGATTCTCATATACCATAGCAAGCTAGATCGTAGCATGGACTCAAACCAAAACACCCTCGAGATTAAAATCCTAAGATTACCTCCCTTGAGCAAAATTGGGCAAATACAAAAACTTTCCATAGAAAGTGCCTAGATGGATGGGATCTGATCTCTAAGAGATATCTCTATCTCTTACACGTCCTTGACACCAAGAGAGATCAAGAGGAGATGAAATCCAATCAAGAAAACTAAGCAAATCAAAAGTACAAGAAGGAATCCATAGCACAACTAATTTGGACGAAGTTTAGATGATCATTCCACTTGGAAAGAAATGTTTTACAGCCACTCTCTCATATAGAAGAGGGCTCTAAATTAAATCTAGAGCACACACATAAGATTTTCAACACAAGAAAACCCTAACCTCTCTCTCTTCTCCTCAAGAGTGATTCATCTTTCAACACACATAAGGGCTTAAATAGTGGAGGCTCCTCACCTACCACCAAACCCTAGCAACCAACTTAGTGGATACAACCATTTACAAATTTGAAAACTCGTTAACTCACACACAAACGGGTTTTACATCTACACACATTTGCACGCTTTTCAAAGCGCGACTTCCACATGGCAACAATAGCCTGATAAGACGCTCCATCCTCCAAGACGTGACCTAAACCACTTAGGCCACTGCCGCGGTTTCGCAAACCGCCTCTCCACCTGGTATCGGACAAATTCCTCAATTGCCACCCACCGGTTCATGGTGCCTTTATATGTTTGCTTGCAGTTGTATGCAGTTCATCTATCAATATCTGCGCGGTTTACTATTATTTAGAATGATATTTTGTTTTTTTGTTCATCTATTTTATTAGTGAGACATCAAAGGCTATATGATCATTGATCTGCTCTTTTTATTTGTGTGTATGGAGATGTTTGGTTAAACTTCTGTTAAAACCTTTATATAATTGCAGCTGCTGTTAGGAAAGAGATTGCTGATGAAACTGATCGCATAACTGGGAAAACAAAGGCTATATCAAATGTTCCCATCCATTTGAGTATATATTCTCCACATGGTAAGTCTTGATACTTGTTTGGATATGCTGAGGTGTACTTTGATGTGTGGTTATTTGTTCAAATTCAAAACACAAGCTTTATGTTAAATTGTGCTGCTGCTTCACTATATTACCTAAAGGGCTTGTTCTTTTCGGCTACGGTTTATGGTTTTTGGTTGAAATTTTTGAATTTTGGTTGTTTACGGTACATATTACGGAGAGACAGATACTCATTTACGATTTTGGCTGGTACAAATGTTTGACTTTTAACGTGTAGATCGTTTAACTTGTAGACCCTGTCTTGAGAAAATACTCCGTTTGAAAGTTAGGTACTATAGCAAAAGTCAAAAGCCGCTAGCTTTTGACTTAAAGAACAGGCCCAAAGACTTCTATGTGCTGTCCCTATCACTTGAACTTTTGGAACTAGTTTAATTTGGCAAACTTTTACTTGCAGTTGTTAACTTGACACTAATCGATCTTCCTGGACTGACAAAGGTTGCTGTTGGTATGTCACAAGTGTTGCCTTAGCTGCTTCAGTTTGGTTAATGTGCTCTTTTTATTTAACTGTTGGTACCTGCAACATTTTACTACAGAGGGGCAACCCGAGTCTATTGTCCAAGATATTGAAAACATGGTTCGGTCTTATGTTGACAAGGTAAAAAGATCATCATTGTTGCTTGCTACTGATTATAGTCCCATGTTAATTTGAGCTACATTTACTTCATGAATATTCACTGTTATGCTATGCCAATTCTCAGTATTATTCATGTTTTAGCCTGATGGTGCTGTATAACAGTTTTTTCCTGCTGGGGTGGGTTTAATGAAGTTACAAATAATTTTTGTTTCACTCTTGTAATGTAACCATAGTTCTGTTCTTTTGTCTGGAAACTTCAGCCAAATTCTATCATACTGGCCATCTCTCCAGCTAACCAAGATATAGCAACATCAGATGCTATCAAGCTTGCTAGGGATGTTGATCCTTCAGGTGCAGTTCAAATTATGTTCACTGCACTGCAGCATTTCAAATCTCACTTGCATAAGATAATAGTTATCAATACAGCATTTTTATTATCATACCATAGTCATCTGTCCAGTTTCATTCCTTTCTATTGACATCTTATTTCATAATATTTTTTAGGTGACAGGACCTTTGGAGTCTTAACAAAGCTTGATTTGATGGATAAGGGTACCAATGCTGTTGATGTATGTGACTTTGCAATTGTTCTGAACTCATCCCTTATGGACATAGCACTCAAAATTTCCTATCTTCATGGAATCCTAGGTACTCGAAGGGAGGCAGTATCGCCTACAGCACCCCTGGGTGGGAATTGTCAACCGCTCACAAGCTGATATCAACAAAAATGTTGACATGCTCGCAGCACGCCGCAAAGAAAAGGAGTACTTTGAAAGTAGTCCTGATTATGGTCACTTGTCACATAAAATGGGTGCAGAGTATCTTGCTAAGCTTCTGTCTCAGGTGAGGGCATTTTGCTGTTGTGGTGTACTTTGCTTGAACAGTTTGAACTGCATAAACTAGTTGCTGATGTACTTCCGTTTTTTCATCCAGCATTTAGAGGCTGTGATCAGAGCCAAAATTCCAAGTATTGTAGCCATGATTAACAAAACAATTGATGAAATTGAAGCAGAGTTGGATCGACTTGGTAGACCAATTGGAGGTGACGCTGGGGTAAGAATAAGTGTACTTTATTTTTTATAGTCTGTGTTATGTTGCTGTGAGAGGTCATGCTCTAGGTGTATAGTGTCCGTAAAACTAGGAAGTTGTTTGTGCCACTACTTGCAATATTCATTTGCAGTAGTGGCACCATAGCATATTATATATTTCCAAACCATGTTTATATGACATTATATCTCATAAAATTAACATAATCTACAGGCACAGCTGTACACAATATTGGACATGTGTCGTGCATTTGACCGTGTTTTTAAAGAGCACTTAGATGGCGGGTAAGATATTAAACTAGCCTTTTTCTTGATGTGATTTTGTATTTCATAATTATGCCATATGTGTTAATAAGTTATCATTCTTAGATGTATGGCGCAGATAATCTGAGCTTTTTTTCATTTGAAAGAAGGATTTTTGATAATTTGCACGTGCTTATTCTTTGTTTTGTCAGTCGACCAGGTGGAGATCGGATTTATGGTGTATTTGACCACCAATTACCAGCAGCACTGAAAAAGCTTCCATTTGATAAACATCTTTCATTGCAAAACGTTCGTAAAGTCATTTCAGAGGCTGATGGTTATCAACCCCACTTGATTGCTCCTGAGCAAGGTTACAGAAGGCTTATAGATAGTTCACTGAGCTACTTCAGGGGTCCAGCTGAAGCTTCAGTTGATGCGGTATGACTTTTCATCCATGGCCCCTCTCCTGGATCTTATAGCTTAATGGTTAAGCAAGTAGCTCATGTTTCAATAACTGATATCTTAACATATCAATTTAACTAGGCATTTTGTATCCAATCTAACTTCTTGCTTATGTTACATTGTTATTTACCCACTATAAATTCAAATGGGAAGATTGCTGAACTATTGGAAGCTTCATTTCAAAAGATATGTTGGTAGTATAATAGGGCTGAACCTGAAGGCCATTGTACTTGCTGCCAAAATCATCATAGTACTAGTACACATAGATGTGAACAAAAGGTCATGTCCTGGTGTGGTTTGTGAAGTTACATAGCAGTAAACCTTTTATCTTGTCAAAGTTCTGAACATAGGAGTGCTGTAGCATAGTTTGTCACATGCTCAAATGTGGAAGGAGAGACAAAGACTAAAGCTAAGTTGGAATGCTTCACATTTTGTTTGTTTGACAAAGGAAGATATCCGATACCCATCCTTTTGGTGCATTTTCATCACAGCCATATCGCATGGGATCTGTTTTTGTTCGCTACATGTGGTTGATGATGTTCTCATTTTTGCAGGTCCATTTGGTCTTGAAGGAGCTTGTTCGGCGATCAATTGCAGCAACAGAGGTTAGTTTTTATTTTTGGTTTTTTTGGGTTGAAACTTTGATAAGATATTACTGATCACCACACCTCACTACAGTCTTGCACTGTTCTTGTTTCATATTTACCATGGTTACCTTGGATGTCCCAGGAGTTGAAGCGTTTCCCAACTCTTCAAACCGATATAGCTGCCGCAGCAAATGAAAGCCTGGAAAGATTCCGTGAGGATGGCCGAAAGACAGTTATTCGTCTGGTAGAGATGGAAGCCAATTACCTAACAGTAGAATTTTTCCGGAAACTTCCTACTGAACCAGATAAAGGGGCTAATAATAACACTCCAGCCAATGACAGATATCAGGACAACCATCTTAGAAGAATTGGTAAGTTCACCATTCTACCTCTGCATTTTAGGGACAATTGGTTAGGGCAACCACACAAGAGATGACAAGAAGTTAACAGATCTAACATAAGGCGGTGAGAATAAAATTCTAGACTTTAGCCAAACAACGTGTGAGACATACCAGTTGGGTTACCTGACAGCTGGCGGTACATGCACCTTTATATCCCGTTTTGGAGTTTAAACCATAAATTGTTGGAATTATTCTCCATAGCAACAAACCTCTTTGGTGTTTTCTTTTTCCCTCTTTGGTTAATTACATATGATGAAGGATGCACTGACTTATGGATTTGAACTGTTGCGTAGAAGTACCATTTAGTTTCTGCGGACACCAGAAATAGTAGCATGTTAGGATATTGACATGTAAAAAAGTTGTTGAAAATAACCATGTGAACAGTCTATTGAATCTACAATGTAAATATGTGACATCGTTGTTTTTTTCAGGATCAAATGTGTCATCTTATATCAACATGGTTTGTGAGACATTAAAGAATACAATTCCGAAAGCTGTTGTACATTGTCAAGTGAAAGAGGCAAAAAGAAACCTGCTTAACCGTTTCTATGCTCATGTGGGAAGCAAAGAGGTATGTTTTCTAATACCCTGAGGCACATGATTAGAAAGTCTGTATTTTTGTCTATAGTTGAATCACGGTTAACTGACTAGAAGGGTAGGCTTTTGTATATCACATCATTTCATCATTCGTATTTGACCTTCCATTTCATTTTTTCTGAAGAATTTCATCAAATTTTATTTTTGTTGATTTTATCATTGCGTTGATTTGCACATTTGTAGCAACCTGGATAGCATACTAAGCATCTCTTCCCCCCCCCCCCCCCCCCCCCCATTTGTTTTTGTTTCCATAATGCAGAAGAAACAGCTCAGTGCGATGTTGGATGAGGATCCTGCTTTGATGGAGAAAAGGGATGCCCTAGTCAAGAGGCTAGAGCTGTACAAATCTGCTAGGAATGAGATCGACTCGGTTGCGTGGAAATGATCTCTTAGAAAGTCACAGCTGGAACAGATAGAGCGTACAACCGCAACACAGATGATTGCAGTAGGAATGCTTCGTTCTTTTTACATCTGAGCCTACATGGGAGGCTTCGTACACACGGTTTTTCATGCGAGTGTTCTTTCGCTTTGTCAGACATGGACGCCGTTGCTTCTTTGGCCATCCTTAGGCCTTTCGTATTATTCATATTGATATTAATATATAATATTCTTTGTTGATTCCATATGCCTGTTGATCATTCAAGAGTTTGGACGGTCGTTTCATGCCTTGGTCATCGTGTGGACTGAAGGAATCTTGAAAACTAAGGAGAGGACAAAGCAGTATACGTATGTTTGCAAGAGCTACTTTGCTATTGGAGGCGGCTCTTGAAGTCGTCCCATGTCAGATCCTTCCCCAGGTACTCGATGTTGTTGACGAGAAGCCCTGCGACGACAAAGAAATATGCGTTCGTAAGCAACGGATCCTGACGAGAAGCACGGCACGGCCGCCGTCCACCCGCCCCCGGCGCATTACCACCGTATGCCATCGGCACCAACACGGGCGCCGCGGCGAAAATCTGCAGCCGGCTTCAATGCCGTAGGTAGGCTGGCGCGGGCGGCGCTTCCGACCGAGGCGTTGCCCGGTGTTTTTGCCGTCCAGGCCGTGCGCAGACGGTGTCAAGTGTAACATGTTGGAAATCTCTTGAGATTTTTCACCCGCTCTTTCTTGTATTTTTTTATTTCTCTTAAGAAACAAATACAAGCTTTTATGAGACAAATGATTATTGCAAATGGCTAAGTTATTCCATCCAATTGAAACGCTTTAAATAGATATAATCGGTCGCTCATACAAACCACTCACTACCTACAAGCGCATCCAATATCTATGATCATGCGCTTAACTCTTAAAATTCCTCCACCATCCGCACGTCTCGGTCCTCTTAACTACTTATTGACTCAGGCTGCAACCGCTACTATAACCGTTACTCGGTCGACTGCTTCTCCGACTACGACCGCTAAACACAGTCTCACGTCCACACAGAGTCTTATGACCACGCGCTTGACTCCGACTGCTACAGATATGAACACGACCACTCGACTTCGACTAGCTACAGACGAGTAGCCGAACACGAGTACTAAGACACATGACTTTCGACCACAGCTACTTACGACCACACACGCAACCACAAGTGCTGGATACTCGTTTACGACCACGAGTACTCGATTACGACCACGAGCACTCAAACACTTGGGGATCCACTCAAACTCTTGGGGATCCTTGTACTTGATCATGACTATGAAACAATGGAATTTTGCACGAGTACTTGAACACACACTGCTAAACTACTTATATGTTAAGATTATAACCAATATAACAGCCCCCGTTTTTGAGAACAGGGTCGTCGTACGTCTTGCAACAACCCAGGAGTTCAGTTGTGAACAGAACGAGTATCATGCCTACTCACGAATATTTTAAAAGAGTTAATTTGATTAAAATAAAACCTAACGGTCAATTTTTGACAATTATAAAGGCGTCCAAGTCTAAAACTTAATTTACAATCAGAAGATCTGAAGAAAACTCCCACAGGAATGCTTGAGTACGATCGTAACCCTAACACAAAATCTTATAACATCATTTCTTTATCCAACATCTGTGTTGGTGGAAAATGAAACAAGACTAAGTACAACCAATTGTACTTAATAAGTCACATGGGGAAATGCTCCATAACTACTTGCTAGAGATTTTCAAGAGGTGGGGATATAATGGTTTTATTAAAGCATTTGTGGATGCAATTTTATTTGTAAATATTTTTAAACACAAAGGAACAATAACTTCTCAAGGAATTAGGGTTTCAAAACTTGATTTCCTGACCTCAACATTTCCAAATCTACTTATGCTTTGTAATTAGAATCACCCATTAAACACAGTTTCATTTACCGGAATCACGGAGTATTCGAATACCATTTACAATTAACTCTGCACAGTTGCCCAGATTTATCCACAAGATCTCTTAACTCCCGCAACAGAGTTAAGAAAACAAGGTTCTTCACTGTTCAATTCTTTATGTAACATCTACTCAGTAGGTAGTATTTTCCAACAACTTGAGTGGCCTATGGCCTCACCCGATTTGAAGTGGATCTACTGTTGTTAAGTATGGTTATACCCCCACCGATACTAAAAAACTCCCTCATCTCCCTCCACCCTTTGTAGATATTCAATCGAACTTGAGCAGCTACTAAACTAGATTTGACGAATCAATGCTTGTGGTTGAGCAATCATTATGTTCTTTACTTGGCATAAGGTTCTAGTCCTTATGTTTTCACTGAGGCAACTTCCATCCACAAATCCTTATTTTAGTGCCCATTTGCACAGTGCTCTACTACAGTACTCGGTGAATAGTACCTTATGACTACAGAGTAACTCGTACTCGAAGTGAGTTACAATCATGAAGGAACGTACTTGAAGCGAGCCACGAGCATGAAGGAATGTACTTGAAGTGAGCCACGACCATGAAGAAAACGTACTCGAAACGAGTGTCAATCACGAAGACTCAACACTCGCGGATGGCTGGACTTGCTGGAGAACGGTGAACTCACAAGACAACAGTGTTTTTGGTGCTGCCCAGAATTGGTTTGTGGTGTTTTCTTTATTTTTTAGATAACGGAATAACAATATTCCGGCCTTTATCATTCCACGGGAATGACTACAGCCGAACAGTAACCAACACAAAACACTGACCACACTCCACCGAACGGCATTACAAAAAACCTAAGCAATGGAACTTAAGACCAAGGACTTAATCCTTTAATCTAAAACAACTGCTCCACCCAAACTTGTTGAAAATCTCCATCACCACTCTCTCAATCTTTTGCAACCTTTTATGAGTGCCCTTCTCGCTTCCTCTTTAGATAGTTGCGACCAGCACCTAATCCAATAAGTCCCCCTGAAAATGACCTGCAAGAAAGAATGAGTAGCGATCCTTTTGAAAACAGCGTCATTCCTATTCAACCACAAGGCCCAACAAAGTACTGCTATACCAACTAAAATCTGATTTCTAAGCTTCAAAGAAAAACTTCTAAGCCAAGAACCAAACAACATCTCAAAACTAGTAGGTGGTTGAACGCCAAAACTAATGACTACCACATTCCAAAAAGCTCGAGCCACATGGCAATCGAAAAAAAGATGTTGAATGCTCTCATTAGAGGAACAAAAACAACATTTGATACTTCCTTGCCACTGCTTCTTTGCAAGATTATCTTTTGTTAAAATAACTCCTTTCTTCAAGTACCAAAGGAAAACTTTAACTTTGAGAGGTATCTTTGCTTTCCAGAAAAAATTCTTTTCTGAAATGCTTTCTTTGCCCATGAGATCTCTGTACAACGAACACACAGAAAAGGACCCAGTCTTGTGTAAGTTCCACACCAGCACATCTTCTTGCTCATTAAGCGAAATACGAACAATCATACGCACCAACTTAAGCCACGCAGCCATCTTTTCACCAACTAACGCTCTTCTAAAAGAAACATTTAGCGGTGTTGTACTTAATACTTGTGCAACCGTCATATTCTTTTTTCTAACAATTCTATATAAATCCGGGAATTTTGTCATTAACGCTACCTTCCCCAACCAAATGTCCTCCCAAAATCTCGTTTGTTGACCATTATTAACCTTGAAACTACTCCTTGCTAACAAAAGTCCTTGACCTCCATAAGACCACTCCAAAAATGAGAGAGCCCTGGCTATTTAACTACTTGAGACAAGGCCTTACCTTTCAAATACTTTTTCTTCAGCACGCTTTGCCAAAGACCATCCTCATTCAACAACTTAACCAACCACTTACTTAAGAGACAACAATTCTGCACTTCTAGGTTCAAGATGCCCAGACCCCCCACACATCTTGGTTGACTAAGGATATCCCATCTGGCCAATCTATATCTCTTTTTATTCCTATCGCTTTGCCAAAAAAATCTGGATCGGTAATAATCCAGTTTCTTAAGAATTCCTTTAGGAATCTTAAAAAAAGACATCATGAATAGCGGGAGACTCGATAAAACCGAATTGATTAAAACAAGTCTGCCACCTACTGATAATAATTTGCTTTTCCAACTACTAAGCTTTTTCTGAAACCTTTCTTCGATTTCCCTCCAATCTTTGCTCAAAATTTTTCGGTGATGCATAGGGAGACCTAAGTACCTAAAAGGTAATGACCCCTCCTTGCAACCAAACAATTCAACAAAATCAACACTTTTATCCTTAGCTTCCCCAAAGCAAAAGACCTCACTTTTATGGAAGTTTATTTTGAGGCCCGACAACTCCTCAAAAGTACTTAGTACTAACTTAAGGTTCTTTGCCTCTTCTAAATCATTTTCCATAAAAAAGATAGTATCATCCGCATACTGAAGAATCGACAAACCGCCATCAACCAAGTGAGGGACTAATCCCCTAACCTGGCCACTGCCTTTGGCCCTTTCTATTAGAATTGCCAACAAGTCCGCTATTAGATTAAAAAGAATTGGCGAGAGATGATCCCCTTGCCTCAAACCTTTTTTAGTCTGGAAATAATGGCCTAAGATATCATTTACCTTAACCCCTACACTGCCTCCACTTACTATTGTTTCGATCCAATTGCACCACTTTGTCGAGAAACCTTTTAATCTCAGCACCTGTTGCAAAAAAGACCAACTCACCTTATAGTAGGCTTTCTCAAAATCTAGTTTGAGAATTATCCCACTCAACTTTTTCTTGTTCATCTCATGCAACACTTCATGCAAAACAACTGCACCTTCCATGATATTCCTTCCCGGAATAAAAGCTGTTTGCGAGGGGCTAATCACCTTGCTAGCAATCCCCATGATTCTATTAGCCATTACTTTTGTGATAATTTTAAAGCTGACATTAAGCAAACAAATTGGTCTATACTGTTGAATTTGCTTAGCCTCCTTTTGCTTCGGAAGGAGTGTTATGATCCCAAAATTAAGACTATAAAGGCAAAGCTTATTCTCGTGGAAATCTTTAAACATGGCCATCAGGTCATCTTTTATTAGACTCCAAAACACTTGATAAAACTCTACAGGAAACCCATCAGAACCCGAAGCTTTATTAGGTTTCATTTGAAAAATGGCATCTTTTACTTCCTTTTCAGAGAAAATCTCCGTTAGGATCATGTTTTCAGTTTCAGACACTTGCGGAACATCCTCTTTGAAAGCTTCGTCAAGAGCCAAGTTACTTCTCCACGTCGACCCAAAGAGCTTTTTATATAAATCCCCAGATTATCATCTCCTTCAATCACCCCATCTTCTTGGTCAAGCTGAAAAATTCTAGTTTTTCTTATTTTACCATTTGCTACCATGTGGAAATACTTCGTATTGTTGTCTCCCTGTAGGAGCTCCGTGGTCCTAGCCCTCTGGAACCATTTAAACTCCTCTTCCCGAAGTAATTGAGCTAGTCTTTCTTTCACACTTTGCTGTAGGTCCAACTCATGTTGACCCAAAAGTTGTGTTTCCGCCTTTTTATCCAGCTTGTCCGCTATCCTTACCAATTCCTGTTTTTCTTTCTTATACGCCCCAAACTCGTTCTTAGCCCACCCTCTTAAGAATTGTCTCAATCTTCTGATTTTATTCTGCCACCTTTGCAAAGGCGAAAAACCCTTCTTTTCTTCATTCCAGACCTTCGACACTAAGTCGAAAAAACCTTCACGCAAGAACCACCCGAGTTCAAACTTGAACAAAGGCTTACCCTTACACTGAGTTCCTTCTCCCGTGCTTAGCAAGAGAGGAGTATGATCCAAAAAATTTCTACACAAAGCTTTCACCGTGGAGAGTGGGAACTTTTGTTCCCACTCCGTGCTTACTAATATCCTATCCAGCTTCTCAAAAGTTGGTTCTTTCAAGGAATTAGCCCAAGTATAATTTTTCCAGATAGCTCAATTTCCCTTAGATTCAAGCTATCTATGATCACATTAAAAAGGAAAGGCCATTTTCCATCAAACTTATCATTATTTTTTTCACTCGAATTTCGGATAATATTGAAATCCCCACCAATCATCATTGGTAACGAATCCTTACTACATGCTTGAACCAACTCGACAAGAAAACTTTCCTTGAATTCTGGTTGTGCAGCCCCATAAACTGCCACCAAATACCATTGAAAGCCATCTTTAGAATTTTTGAGATGGAATTTCACATAAAAATCCCCCTCCACAATACTACCAATCTCAAAAATATCTAAATTAACTCCCAAAAGAATACCTCCCGACCTCCAATGCGGTATAGTCCAATGCTAAAGAAAATTTCTACCCCCACACAATTTATTAAGCTTCGCTTGCGGGAAATCTTTCTTCCCGGTTTCCAAAAGAGCAATAAAGTCTAAGCTTTGCTCTTTAGAAGTTTCATATAAAAATCTTGATTTAGCCAAGTCCTTAAGACCTCTGCTATTCCAGAAAATTCCTCTCATAATGAATTTCGTTTTACTACTTCAACTTTCTTCTTTCACAAATCCTTTTTCCAAACGACTTAGCGTTGGAATTGTGATTTTTAACGCCATTCTTTGTATCACAACTTAGGCGATAACTATCAACATCAAATATCTCATCCACTAAATCTCCACACAACTGCTTAACAGCCTCACTTTGCATTTCTTCTAAATTCTTTGAGTCGCTATCAGCACTCAAAGAGCCAACACTACACTTTTCTAACTCATCCCCAAAATTAGACCAACCTAAACAAAACCACTGATTAACAGCAGATAACAAATCTACACTATTATTATTCGCAACCACCCCCAACTCACTAATATTCCTAAACACAGAACTAGCAGGTAAAGAACAAAAAGAGTTAACTAAAGTATTACCTTCCGTTTGCTCCAAGTTCCACCTCACTGCCCTCCGTTCTGCCCGCAGCAAAGTATGCTCGACGGACGCCCCCGCCAAGCGCGGACTGGCCTTTGACGGAGAAACCACCGCCTCTCTTATCGCCGCAGCTGCCACCGCGTCGCCTTCAGCTGCAGCCCCGAACAAAGCCTGACCCGGCCCTGCCCCTTCACTGTCTAGACCCTCCTCCTGCCCCAAACCTCATTCAAACCCTTCCTCCACACCACCAGAACTACCCAAAAAATCCCCCTCTTCATTTAGCACCTTATCGGCCATTTTATCAAGCACAATGTCTACCGACTCATTCAGGAACTCCTCTGCTTTTTCTTTAAGAAAAGCTCTAAACTCAACCTCACTCATCTTCTGAACTTTCTCCTTTAGCGACTCACTACTTGCCCTTTCCTCCTTTGAAGGCTCCCCAAAAATCTCTCCACCATCGCCCCTCAAACGCTTGTGCTCCCTAGCACCATCCATCTCCTCCCCCAACAGATCATCCTCCTCCATTCCGCCCTCCTCATTTCCAAAATCATCATTGTCCCCCCTTCCAATCCACCTCTACTTCTTCCCCATTTTCATCAAAACCTCTTTTTTCCACCTCAAAATCCAACTCGAAGTAATGATCGCCTATGACCACATCTAAATGTGCAGGGATCGACTTCGGATTGAGGACAGCTACAAAGATCCTACCAAAAACATTCTTCCTGGTTGCCTCCATATCCACTGTCTGCTTGAGCCAAGCATAGACCCGATCGCCCAAAGGTTCAGAAACTCTCTCAAAGCTTCTCTCAACCCAAAAACCTTGACCCACACTTTAGGAAGTAAGAAGCCTTCCTGTTTCCCATGCCACTCCTCAAAGTTCAACCTAACACCTGTAGAAATACCACCTTCCCTCACATCCGCCCCCCAAAAGCTATCGACCTCTGCAATTCTGATCTTGAAGGAAACTGAGTTACAAAGGCATTACCCCCACGCTTCACTAACACCCACTTCCACTTCCCTGGCACAATCCTCTGCAATTGAGTACAGACTTGTTTTTCAGAAAGAACACCTCCTGTGACTGAAATCAACGCCATCTTTGGATCCTTTTTCCCTCTTGGCAAAGGAGCATGCTGAATATGGAAGAAACCCAAACCATGAACTGCATAACCAACCGCATGAGCAATTGGCCTTGGCATCTTTAGCAGCGGGCACTTATGATTCACATGTTCATGACTATCACAGATAACACAATAAACAACCGCCGAGCAACTCACCGCCAAATGCCCCTTCTTTGAGCACCTTGAGCACTTAGCTCCTGCCACCACAACCTCCCCCTCCTCCTCTGACCCTCCCTGAACTTCTTCCATCTGCACGCTTTCTTTATTGATCTTTTATACTGCGAAAAAGAAATAACTGACTCGATATACTCGCCACGTTCTCCTCTTCATGACGCGTCATCCCACATATGAGCTATTCATAACATTCATGAAGTTACAAAATACACGCACTAATATTCTTAACGTAAGCACTAACTCACTTAACTTACGGACTAATGCAGTACAACTAAGACTACTATAATGTCCATAGGTGCGGCGTGGTTAAATCCAACAGTCTCAATCAAATTCATGCAAATCCAGAAAATTTCAAGATTTTAGCAAAAATCTGGTTTGTTTCATCATGCACATCAGCACATGCCGCCGTTTAACTCTCCCAGTGTGTAACGGGGCAGGCTCGATGCCGGCATGCCGCGGCCTCGAAAAACGTATCAATGCACGGTTGTGAAGACGAGCACGACCTCCACCTCATCCTCCACCCTGGCCTTCACCAGGAGGGCCTGGTCGCGAGCCCCCTCGCTGTACCTCTCCAGCCGCGCGATCTCCCCGTTGTGCGGCTTGTGCCCATACTCCTCGTACCGCACCCGCCTCCTCGTGCCGCACACGGCTCCGCACGTCCGCGGGGCACCAACGGAGAGGTTGCGCAGGTGCAGGAACGCAGAGCGCCGGAGCACGTGGTGGCGGCGGTGCTGACGCCGTACGGGCGGGGGGACGATGAGATGGTGGCAGCGGCGCAGTGGAACGCCATGCTACTGCTGGGTGCTGCGAGATGAGTGTTAGTCGGAGGATGAGGCGCTGTCTGAGCCCTGTCAATGTTGGTCGTTCGAGCACGCAGCACGCTGCTACTCCTGACGCTCCTACGCTGTTCGAGGCTGTCTGAACTCTGGAGGATAGAACAAGGATTTCCATTTTCCAGCGAGCTCTAGATGCGCTGACAGACTTGACAGTGCATTCTCTCATACTACACCAAAATACGAAGACCCATTCAACATAGCAGATGACAGGTGCAAACCTTTCATTCAACACATCATTGAAATCTGGAATCGAGTAGATCTTAAATCGCACATACAGTGATACAGCTACTTTGCCTGCTTCCGGGGAAGTTCCATTCACAAATTTTAGCGCGTTTGGTTGCCTGCTCAAGACTGCCATGCATGCCCGCGCGAGCCTGGCCGATGAGAAACGATCTTCATTTTCGTTTCTCTAGAGTCTGACTCAACGCCTTCCACTGCACCACACGAGCCGGGCCCACACACGAATGCAGGCAACCAAACGCCCTCCCGCCGTATCCCGTGGGCCATGCTGGGACATATGCAGCCAACCAAACGCCCCCAAAAAAGCTAAGCAAGAGAGAGAAACGTGAAGGCAACAAAATTATCGTTTAGGGCTGCTGTATATGATTCAAAAGGACAAACTTATTATGGGTCGTTTATATAGGTTTTTAGTTTTATCTTATAAATAGTAGTACTTATAAAGTGAGGCACTCGTATATAATTTTGATCGATATAAATAAAATCATTGTAATGCGTACTATAATCGACTAATAAATCCTATTTTAAAAAGACACTTCGTTTGAAAAATAGATATATATAGGTGCTATAGAAAAACTATTTACTGTACAAAAACAGTTTTTAGAAGTCTATATAAACAGGGCCTAAATATGCTCTGCTTCTCACAGACTATACAGAAATGCACCGATTCAAGTTTTGCTGCTCTTCAAATCTACAGGCAGGCCAAATTATACTCCAACCTCCCACAACCAACCAAGCAACAGGCGGTGAAATTCGGAGCAAAAAAAGGAACTAAAATCTCGTCTGCGATGATTAGCTTTGATGGGCGTAGATCTCACTTCTTCAACAAGGTTGCGCTGCATTGGGCCATAATCTTTGAAGCTCGTGTGATTGCATCGGTCATAAAGAAGTTCTCCACAACAGCTTTGAATGGAGACGAGCTCACTTGTTGCTTTCCCGGAGGCTTCACCTCAGCAGAAATCGTGCAGGGCTCCCTCTCATCTACATGTACAAGATTTGGCGCCACCATACTAATCCGGTTCCTCACAGCTGCGAGGCTATCGTAAGACAGTTGAGCCCCAGCAACCTCGGAAAGAGCACGGATGATCTTCCAGTCATCCCTAGCGTCACCAACAGTAGGAACAGCTGCGACGGTCCACTGGGTGCATCCCTCGGTGTTCTCGTAGGCAGTGGCGGACCATGATTTGAATCCAGGGTATGTCTAACTAAAAAATTATTATCTAATATGGTATAATCTAATACAAAAATTCGGTAAACGATTTGGTAAAAAACATAATATATCTAAAAGATCTCATAATACCTTAAATTCAACAAATAAGTATATGTACTTCGACACACGCATGGATCTTATAATAACACGATGCTAATTTACAGAACATGATCTTATAATACCGGCATATAATACCTATCAACAAGGAAGCACTTGTGAACTAAACAATAAACAATGTATTGAACTGCTTTACTGGAAATAGGCTGATAACACATGCATTCATGTATATGTACTTCGACACACGCATGGATCACAACAAATTGGATATCAGCTTTCAACATATCATTTCAAAACAAGCAAGCAATTGAATACTAAACAACATTTGATGAAATTAATGTTTCAGATACATTTCAAAAAAAGGTTGCAGGGACAACCTGCTCATCCTCTTCATCACAATAACCAAGCAAAGAAACCAGGTTTCTGTGATGCAGCCTGGACAACAATTCAATCTCTGTGATTTGAACTACATGACTCTAATCATTGGGGCAAAATTAAGACCGCGAGACCACTTCCCCGCGCCCAAGATGCGAGCATTTGAGACTAATCTCTAGAAGAGAGCAACGCCTGAGAGGTGTTACGGAAAAGAAAGGAAACAGGAAGAAGGGAGAGCAGGAATCGCACCGCACCGGAGACGAAGAGGTTGGGGGAGGGGTCGGCCTTCGGGGGCGGGGTCGGCGCCTTCGGCGGCGCAAAGGCTAGGTCGCGGTCGCCGGTGCCCGCTTGCTCTGCTCCTTGGCTCTTCCTGCGGTTGCGCCTGGTGGCCAGTGCCGGTGCCGCCCTCGCGCCCTGGCGGCCTGGGCGCCTAGCCGAGCCCGCGCGCCGCCGGGAGTCAGGATGGGTGCCTGGCGGAGGCGGAGGGAGCCGGCCGCCGGGAGTCGCGACCCGCGACTTCGCTTCTTCGCGAGCTGCGTGTCCGACAGGGACAGTCGGGGTCAGGGCCGTGGGTTAGGGCACCGGGAGTCAGCAGCGACGCCGCGCTCAGCTAGGCTTTTCATCAACTAAGCCTTGAAAGATAAGTAGTAGTAGTTTTTTGGGCCAAATTGCAGGGTAGTCCTGGGCCTATATGGACTACCTGCTGGGCCCACCCCTGCTCGTAGGTGCCTTCTTTCTCGATAAAAGCTGAAGATGGCAGAATAACATTGGCCCTATACACAGCCTTATCACCATGGTGTCCCTGGTAAACAACAAACGCATCATCTGGAAGCTTGTCCAGGTCTACATCATCAGCTCCCATCAGATAAAGAAACTTTGCGGACTTAATGCTCTCGGTAGGATTCGCAACAAGGCCAAGGTCAAGAGCTGCTGCCTGTGCAGCATGGAGCAATAGGACATTAAGGCCATTCCAGTCTGCTCTGGTCACGTTGAACTTCTTGGCTACAGTCTTAATCGTTGAGAACACAGCATCTTCGTCTTCCCGTTCAAATAACCCAACTCCAGCGATGATGACTGGGTTCTTTGCAGACTGCAGTGTTGAACAGAAAGGATGCCGGCCCTCAGCAATCTCAACAAGGATCTGTGGTCCTGTGCCAAGATGCTCATGGTCATAGTTGAAGTCGGTTGGAGGACCAATGTAGCCCACCTTTGCTTGCGTTGCTCTAACAGTCTTTTGAATCCTTGCATTAACCATAGCAGCTTCCACTCTTGGCTGCTCCATGGCACCCAAAAAAAAAGAACAGATGTTATTATATTCACAATAAAACTGCATATCTGCAGAACATGACTGAAAAGGCAAGCATCAGGAGGGGCTAAACAGGGCAAGTAAAAAAAACATAAGACCAAAAATACAAAAGATAACCTGCACGTCCAAATCTTTTGGGGTCGTTCCAAACAACTTCTGGTTTTTGGCTTCAGAAGCTAAAAGCTGTTTGAAACACGATTATATACTACACAGCTATTGCCAAAAACATGCCAACAACATATAATTAAGGGCCAGTTTGCAGCTGATGTGCCCAGTTCTTTTTGGCTTTTCAATGACTTTCGGTTTTTTTGGCTTTTCTCAGCAATCACTACTTATTAGACTAATAAAGCCGCAGTCAAAAAGTATAAGCCACAGCCCAAAAGAACGGGCATGTATTGTGCTGTGGAATACTATCTGTTACAGGAATTTTTACCGATTCTAGTAAGACTTGGATGTTATGACTCCAAAAGGATGCTTTCAAGTAGTTAACATATGCAAAAGTAGTACAATAAAACTGAAGTTAAATGACCAGAATGCCAAACTAAGTGATTACAGAGCATATCATGAGAGAAGGGAAGTTATCAAGAAAATGGACAGTAAGTAATAGCCATAAGCAAGATAATCAGAATTGTACCTGTGTACCAACCAAAAGTAAGACATCAGCTTTCTCAAGCCCAGCAATGCTAGTATTCATTAAGTAGTTCGATCGCAGATCTGCTGGAGGATTTGGACCATTTCCCTCACAGAGCACCTTATCTGAACCCAGTCTGTTAACAAAATCTTTCAGTGCGATCATGAATTCTGCATCAGAAAGTCTGCCAGCAACTCCAGTAATTTCTTCTGGTTTAACCTGATGCAAAACCTCAGCAACAACTGCAAGAGCATCACACCACGTTACTGCCTTAAACCTGCCATCAGGACCACGAATCATAGGGTCATTTAGTCTTTGCCTCTTCAGACCATCATAACAAAACCGCGTTTTGTCAGATATCCATTCCTCATTGATATCCTGCAAGGATAAGAAAAAAGGATGCTCACTAAATAAAGTATCTGTTTTCATGCAGAACTGCATATATCAAATAGCAGGCTAAGGATGGAAAGTTCAATCAACAAGCTTCTGGACATTCAAAAGCTAGAATAAAGATAACTTGTGTTTAAAAAACTTAACACACACACACCCCTAATTCGTTAAGCATAATTACTGAGTAGAAGTATGGATGAGCACTTTAAATTACATTATATTCTCTAAACTTCTGGTCAGTCACCAGAGTACTAAATTGGGAAAAAGGGGGAATAAATTGCACACGTTGGGCAACATTACAAGTTAATGAACTATTACAAGATTTACTTCCACCTCTTTTAGGTCTGGGATTGGGATGAACATAAATGTAAAGCAAATGAGGCCATAAACAGTCAGATGTATTATAACAAATACACCAAAATGCATTCAGTTGAAGTATGGTTCTCCAAATTATTAAGAACAAACCCAGGGTAACATATTCAAGAGAAAATTTACTAATTGAAGTAAGCTACTGAGCTTAGAGACGCCAAGGTAACATGGCATTATGTGTGTAATACAATACATGATATTATAGGCATAGAAGCAGAGTTAGCAGTTTCCATAGAACACAAGGTCAAATAATCATCTAACAGTAGAAATACAGATGGATCAGTTATAGGCCTAATGATTATGATTTCAGCACACAATGTGGATGTCCATTTAATAATATTAAATGACCTTTTGATAACAAGGGTAATGGATATTATTCTTATTCTGAGAAAAGCACGTAGCTGGTGTTCTGGGGATCACAATGCTGTTAAGACAACATGAAGTATCAGGTAGTGTGACCATGTGACCATTACCAACAAAAATCACACAAAGGGAAGTCCAAATTGCAACAGAAGTGGAGAATTACGCAAACCTCATTGAGGCGTGGAACAATGCGCATAACTTCAGGACCCATGCTCTCAACTCTTATGTTTGAGCCTACTGCATCGGTAACATCAATAGTCTCAGTGCCATTCAAATCCCAGTTCCTAGCTTTAAATGCAAATGGCTTGGATGTAAGAGCACCAACTGGGCAGATATCAATAACATTTCCAGATAGTTCACTTCTCATAAGTTTCTCCACATATGTTCCAATTTCTTCACCACTACCACGACCTAGCATACCCAGGTCTTCAACACCAGCAACCTCATTGGCAAACCTGACACACCTGTAAGATTAGAGAAAATTGAAAATTACATACCGGGCAAGGCAATGAGCTTGCACAAGTAGCTAAAACCATTTTTCTATAAAGGATGATGTGTTACTGCAACAAGAAAGCAATACATGACAAAGAAAAAGTGACTGCACAATGACGACACAAACTAAGTTTCTACAATCAGCTCTTAACCCTATCGTGTTTGAAGCACAAAGCACTAACATGTGTAAGTTCTAGGTCTTTAGGATCTCTAGGTTAGATCTAGCGGGGCTATCCTTTTCTCTAGGGTTCTTGATTCTTGAGAGATACCGAGAGGGATAGGGGTACTAACCGTCGGACGTAGAGGAGGAGGAGTTGGCCATCTCGCGGGTACGTCGGTGAAGATCTGCGCACGGGCAGCGACGGTCGGAGAAGGGTGCGGAGCTACTTGGGCGGCGGCGCGTCCCGGGCGGCGGCGGCTCCTGGCGGCGGTGATCTGGAGAAGAGGCAGAGGAGCCGGTGGTGTTCCCGTCGCTGGAGCGCCCCCCTCTAGATCGGTTAGGGTTTGTCGGTGGGTCTGGCGGCGGCACGGTGAACCTCGTGTTGCGTGCCGCCCCGGCCCCCACCTCTTTATATGGCGCTGGCGACAGGGGCCCACCAGCCATAATGGGCTGGGCGCCCTCGATCAGGGCGCGAGCAAGGGGGGATTTGGCCGTTGGGCCAATTCCCTGAGATCATTCTAACAACATGAGTCAAAATGTAGACAAACAGGTAGCCATGAAATCATTTGAAGTGGATACTATTACGAATTTTCTAAGAAGCACCAAAAACATCACCTTGTACATTGGATGCAACGGGTCATCACCGTCTTCACCAACGGGCCCAAATTCTTATCCACAACTGACCGCTTCATCTCGGTGAACCGACCACGGTCAGCCCCAAACGCCATAGACTGATCCTGGAGGTTTTGGCTGTGTGTGTGGAAATTGGGATGGACGCGGTGTATGGACGGTGGATGGGGATTGCGTGGAGAGGTGGGGCGGGCTGGCTGGGGGCAGGGAGCGTTGTGTGTATGGTCTACGGGGGTATGGATGGATAACAGTGCACCGACTCTTGTTACTACATCAACTCTTAACATTTTTCCAGTTCAAAAAAAAACTCTTAACATTTTTCAAATATTTGAATTACAAACCTTGACTTTTAAGTGTTGAGAAATCAAGAACTTCAATTCCGAATTTTGATATCCTAAAGGGTGTTCATATTGATTTTTTCTGATAATTTTTTACTTTGATTTATGAATAGTAATAGTTTACAAAGACACACATTCATACGCGATTTTGACCAATATAAATGAAGTCATTGCAGTATGTACTACAACGACTAGTAGACCTTATATTAAAAAGACACTTCATTTAAAAACTAAGTATTATAGAAAAACTTAAAAATACATTTTATTTAAAAATTAGGTATTATAAAAAAATTATTTACTATAGAAAAATAATTTATAGAGGGCAAAGTGAACATGGCGTAAGTATGGGATCCTGCACTTCTATTGTGACTTAACAAATTGAACATTCTTTTTAGACAGCCTAAGGAAGGATCGTATAGCTGAGTAGACCACGGTATAACATAAAGCTGCGTCACAGAAATAGCCCTTAAATAAAATGACCAAAACGGCGCAGAGATGTGTCATGTCATGGCGTGCTGCGTTCTAATAAGGGACGCGCTTGGTGGCACACGTTGCACGCCATCTTAATTCCATGGCTGCCTCAAATTAACTAAACTAAACTCCAATGGCAGCCCATTAGCAGTCCTACGGGAGCTGCTTTATTCTAACCTAGGAAATATTCCTCCATGGGAGAACCTTCTAATGAACCAAACACCAAACCAACCTCCGACGTGGACCGTGGTGTGTCAGCTGTAGTCTTTCAGTACTTCACCTCTGCCCTCTAGACTCTAGTCTACCAAGAACAAGTGCAGGTAAAACTTGGTGGGGAATTCCGTTTCTACAGCTCTTCATGGAAGAACATAGAAATGAAAAGAAATAGGGAAGGTACACATGGCAATCTGGGTGTGATTTGGTGAAAGCAACACATATGATGCAGATATCTGTCACAACTCACAAGTGCACGCACACATATAAATAAGCCTTCTCCTACTAATCGAAAGCAGTATCTGTAGTAAGCACAAATCACTAAGCTTAGTAGCTGTGGATACCAGGCGCTAGGCTTGGTAGCTTAATTAGTAGCGTGTAATACATGGCTCTAATAAGAGAGAGGAGACTTCCGCAACTGCACCTCTCGCTGCCCGTCCCGTCCCGCGTCGCCGTCCAGGAGTCCGGCCTCCGGCTTCCTAACCCACTGGTCGCGCCGCGGCCGCCCGCGACGACGACCTCGACCCCGCTTTCGGGCCAGTCCTCCCGCCTCGCTGACTTCGACAAGCTCGCCGTGCTGGGCCGCGGGAACGGCGGCACCGTCTACAAGGTTCGCCACCGCGAGACGTGCGCGCTCTACGCGCTCAAGGTGCTGCACTACGGGGACTCCTCCGCGTCCGCCGAGGCGGACGTCCTCAGCCGCACGGCCTCGCCGTTCGTCGTCCGGTGCCACGCGGTCCTCCCCGCTGCCTCTGGCGACGTCGCGCTGCTCCTCGAGCTGGTGGACGGCGGCTCGCTCGACTCGGTAAGGAGCCGCCGCGGAGCGTTCCCGGAGGCGGCGCTCGCGGAGGTGGCGGCGCAGGCGCTGTCCGGGCTTGCGTACCTCCACGCCCGCCGTATCGTGCACCTCGACATCAAGCCGGCGAACCTCCTCGCAAGCACGGCGGGGGAGGTCAAGGTCGCCGACTTCGGCATCGCCAAGGTCCTCTCCTGCGCCGGCGACCACTGCACGTCGTACGTGGGCACCGCCGCGTACATGAGCCCGGAGCGGTTCGACCCGGAGGCGCACGGCGGGCACTATGACCCCTGCGCCGCCGACGTGTGGAGCCTGGGGGTCACCGTCCTAGAACTCCTCGTGGGCCGGTACCCGCTGCTCCCCGCCGCGCAGCAGCCGAGCTGGGCGGCGCTCATGTGCGCCATCTGCTTCGGCGATCCGCCTGTGCTGCCAGACGGCGCGGCCTCCCCGGAGTTCCGGGGGTTCGTCGCCGCGTGCCTGCACAAGGACTACCGCAAGAGGGCGTCCGTCGCGGAGCTTCTTGCTCACCCGTTCGTCGCCGGGAGGGACGTAGCAGCGTCGCGATGCGCTCTCCGGGAGCTGGTCGCCGCGTCATCGTCGCCGTCGTCGGAGTGAGGCTTGTGTCATCTCGCTGGGCGGCAGCAGCATGCACATACATGCATGCAGTGGCGGAGGACGGGAAAAAAATGAGGTGGGGCGGATCGAAAGCAATACCATTCAAGCTCCTCCAACCCTGTCAACGCCGGAGTTTGAGCGCCGGTGGCTGCCGCCCGCCGCCGGCTACGCCCAGGCCGCCGCCGGTTACGCCACTGCCCAGCGCGGCAGCGCCCAGCGCCACTGCCCACCGATGGCTGCCGCCCGCCCACCGCCCGCCCGCCGCCCGCCGCCGGCTACGCCACTGCCCAGCGCCACTGCCCATCGGTGGCTGCCGCCCGCCCGCCACCCGCCGCTGGCTACGCCCAGGGTCCAGCCGTCCAGGGAGGCAGGGAGCACCGAGGCAGGGAGCAGGGAGCAGTCTAGGGTTTACATTTACATTGACTAACTAGTAGTTATTGGGCTATTGGATACTGGATAGAGGGGTATATAGGGGCCTGCTGCAAAAAATCAAGGTATGGCCCAAGCCTTACCTTGCCCCTATCGGGCCCTCCGCCACTGCATGCGTGCGATCAATTTTGTTAGACATCTAAGACATGTACATGGAATGGTAGGATTAATTGCACATTTCAACCACATATGAAGTGTGTAACTTACTTAGTTTGCACATTTAGTTAGCGTAGGCATCGCCCAGAAATGTAAATGAGCTGCAAAAAAAAAAAGGGATTGTTAACTTGTCACTAAACACTTCGTGACATGCTAGCGTTTTCACACATGCTCGTCATGTATCCCGTGGATCATGTGGATTAATCTACAGACTTACCGTGGATTACGTGTGGATAAGTTTTGCAGTAAGGCTTCTAGTTGGTGAAAAAAATCATCAAAAATTGTTTTTGAAATCTTTCAGGATGATTTGGTGCCCATACGGAAGGGTGAGCGCATGAGTGCACCACAAAGGTGAACGCTTGTCATATAAAACTGAAGTAAAATATTTTGAAAGCGAACGGCTTAATTAACTGCTTGGCTCGGCCTCTCTCTCATCAAACACCTCGCTTTCGATCGAGTTAGACATATCGAATGCGTAACATGCCAATTCGAACACTAGTGTGTGTATATGCATGCAACCTATATATATTGCAGCGCCCATTTCAGCTGCGAGTTGTAGCTTTTTGGCTGACTGTTTGAGGTTTTTTAGTGTTATAAGTGTTGTTAACTTTTTCAGTATAATTAAATTTAAAAATTTTACAAATAAAAAAGTTAACTTATCACAGACAATACAAAAAATATAGAATAAAAAAGCAAAAAAAAACTCACAAAAACTAAAAATTAAAAAAATAAAATTAAAAAGCTAAAAAATTAAAGTCCAATTGAGCACGACAGTGGTGGAGCCCAGTGGAGGCCAATGTTTGGCACATGCTGAACACTCCATCCCTTCATTCTTCCTCTGGCTCAATGCATCCAGCGATCAATCACTCCAAACTCCACCTCCTGACCTGTGTGTTCTTCCCCAATGTGAGAATGTAATAAAGTAGACAGCTCGTACCATCACTACCTTAGATAATAACACTGATATATGATTATTATCCACAAAATAGAATAAATTCCTATTGTATCGAATAATAGCCATATCAGAGTGTTACAGAAGAACAATAGCCAGTATAAAATTATTACAATACTAATGCAACGTAGGGCTTTAGTCCTTGGCTTAACAAGTCTTGCCCAAATATTATAACACTGGGAGGTAGAAATGGTACCAACTAATAATTATACAAGTATTGCGGCTACTAGAAAGCGACATGATAAAATATTCGGGATCACGTAGACGACTACCGGTCGCCGCCTACTCCTAACCTCCTTAAGGGGACTCTGTCTCATGCACATCATACTCTAAACTGATCTCACTTCTCTCGATATAGCTGTCCTCAGCATAGATTTTATGCATAACTGTGTAGATCGTCGTATCGACTCCCCGCTAACAAGGAAGATTATAGCAAGGGTGAGTACAAAAGTACTCAGCAAGCAGTAATATCAAATACGCAACTCCATGCTAAAATCATCAAATCAAAATTCATATCTCTTCTCATCATCATTCCTAAAATAAGTTTCTAAGTTTCAAAATTGTTAGGCTTTTATTTTCTAAAGCTACTAGTCATTCATATTCAGAGAAAAGATCCCCTGTAGGCTTCCATAGCCTCCAGTCTAGAAGATAGGAGTGAATTCATGGTTTATTTAGTGTTGGCTTATATCACTTTATCCATAGCCACCCCGACTTTGACTGCAACAGTTTCATTTGTATTTTCTTATATACGATGCTCAAGTCGAAGTTCTGAACGTTTTCTCTACTTCAGTGTATTATAACTTCACCTAGTTAGCATGATGCTAACCCCTGTGTCAAGGAGGCTTTTCCATCATCTGACACATGCTAGAGAGGCATATCCCTCAGCCAACACCCACCATAGGGATCATCACGTTACTAACTGTGTTTCAGGGAGGCTTTTTCCATTGCCCAACATGTGATAAGGAGTCATATCCAACACACAACACCAATCATGGATCTTGCCCCTCTTGGTCTTACCAAGTCTTTCGTACCAAATAAAGTGTATAATAAACTTCTATAGAGTAACATATTATGTTCGTCATCAACGAGACTATGGCCGATGTGACAATTCGGCTTGTATACGAGTGAAAGCTGGTTGGTCCTTTTATTATAACCATATGTAGAAAGCCCTAAAACCTGCCCCCTTTTCCTAACCCGGGCACCCTCCATCCACTTATTATCTACCAGTAGGACAGTGGCTTCTCCAATTGCCTACCTTGCCATATTCATCATCATAAAGCTCAAGCATATATTTATCATTATTATCATCAAGCACATGATTTCCTTTGAAAATCTAGTTTATACAGGGAGTGATATTAATCTAGCATAAAAAATAACTTTTAAGTGAAATTACTCTAATCCAATGATCAAAGGCATGCTTGCCTAGGATTCAGCATCAGTTCCCAGTTTCAAGTACGATTGAGTGAAGTCTTTCCCTTTGACTTAGTTCGTCGCCTTCAATTAATATGTAGGCTATGATTCAATTTACAGACATATAAAAAATTGCTACATCGAGGTGTCTCTATGGTGACCTCTTGTCGATTCACGATCAACTGCAGTGTTTATGTTTAAATCCTAATTTTTGTGCACTTGCTGTTGATTGCTATTTTTGATGATATGAGAATTTGTTAGGTTAACAATTTAGTCGGGATTAATTTATTATTGTCGGATAGATATGGTCACTGCATATTTATGTATATACATGTGCATGTGGGTATATATTTCATACATGGGTGTATACATGTTTATATATATACATATATACATACATTACTATAATTTCTTTTTATCTTTTTCTTTCCTTTTCTTTCTCTTTTCCCTTATCTTTTCTTCCTCTATCTTTTCCCTTAGTCGACCAAGCGACCTCGGCCCACAGCCAACCTGGCCTTCTCTCTCTCTTCCTTCTCTCTATCTCTCGCTCTCTCTGGCTCTTGTGCGCCGAGCTGTTGCTCCTTCTCTCCATCTCTCTCTACCTCTCTCACTCCCTCACTCCTCCACCATTGGCACCGCCCCCTGCATCGCTGCCTCCCTCTCTCCTTCAGCCACCGGCCTCCCCAGCGGGGCACTGCTGCCCAGGCACCACCTCGGTCCCCTCATCAGCTGAATCTACCCCAAAATCGGCAGTCCCAACTCTGGCCTCCTAGATCTGACTCCTCTTACTAAATCTCTCTATCCCCCTATTCACTTTCTTCATCTTAGTTTTCTTGATTTACATTTTCAAACAAATGAGTTTATTTCTTAGATTTGTTGGTGATTTGGGTGATGGTGGTGGTGGTGTGGTGCCTTAAGTGTGGCTCACTGTGACAGGGCTTAGGCCTCCTCTTGCGCCCAGGAGCACGGTGGAGTGCCGCTGAGTGTGCGCAGTGGCCAGCCATGAGCATGCCGATGCCATGGCTAGCTTCTCCTCTAGTATCCCTGCTCTCCCCGATCCTCCACTCTTCTACTCCATTTCCTATATGTTGACACTACTTTGTTCTAGTGTGGTGCATGTGGATTGGGAATGTGTGTTTGTGATCCCACCATGGTGATATGTATTTGGGTGAAAATGATGGAAATGGAAGCATGTAGGTGAACATTGTTGGATCTTGCTAGGGCTTGGGTGATCTGGTGAGGAGGATGACACTGGCGCCGATGGATGCGATTCCTTCCCGTGCCCTTGTCCCTGCTAATTGCCCTCTCAATGCCTCCTCCTTGTGACCTTTTGTTCCCTTCCTCGGTCCTCCTGCCCCAGGCTTGCTTCCATGGCCCCTTTGTCAACCTGGCCATGGTGATGTGTCGTGGCTACCTTCTCTTGGACTTCGGCTTCTATGGGTTGGATTTTGTGCAATGCTGTGAGGATGGGGATGGAGCTGGAGGTCAGGATAGAGATGAGGATAATTTGCTCGGTCTCCTCTCTATGCTGGTCATGGCTGGAATGTTAATGATGGGCTCTCTCTGCCCCTCTGTGGTCTTTGCTTGGTCTTATCCCTTTCTCTCCTATGCCGAGGGTTGTGTCGGGATTTTTACTACATAGTAGGGTGGGCTCTGGTAATTCGGTAAATCCTATTTTTCCTAGGCTTGTTAGCAGTGAAAAAGGAATTTGGAATGGATCATGTTTGTTTCTAATGATGAAACCTTACAGCTGCAAGAGATGCCGATTGGCTACGGACGGTCTGATATCTTAACAAATGAATCACCCATTTTGCTATCCTAACAAGGGTTCTAACAGCAATTTTACTTTTATTTATTTATTTATTTATTTTGTTTAGTCTTTTTTGGTTTCTTGTTACTAGTTCTTCTCGCAATCATTAAATGTCAGTTACTCCAGCTTAGCAAATATTGATGTAATTTTACTTATGATGTAATTATTTATATTTTAGGGATGATTGCCTTGATTGAGTTCGAGACCTGTAAATTGATGTCATTGAACGGTAATTGATGTAATATTGATTGTTACATTTTATCCAATTTGAAGGACACTTTTAATTATCACTTGATTGATGTGATTATTTGTTGTAAACTAGATTGTAAAAGTTTCAATTTGACATGTGCTACTTGTAATTGTGTTGAGGTGCATTCGTATCTGTAACTTGTAATTTGTAAGTTATTGCACTTAAAACCTTCAAGCTAAAGTTATGATTTACTACTCTTGTGTTTGCCGGTACCTAGACAATTTGGAGGAAGTTTGACGATAATCCATTCAAAAGAAGCTTATAAAGAGACCCGACGAGTTTGTGAGTGGTGTGGTGCTCGCCATCTCTGGAGCAGAGGAAGAACAACCATTAGTGGATTGAGGTGGTTAGGCTCAATTTGTGTAGCAAGTCCAATTCATTTGAGTTTATCTCAACGTGGACTAAGAAAGATCAGCAAATCTTCGATACCACGGGATAACATCAAGTGTCTTCGTTGTGGTTTTTCCTATTATCTTTACTCTTCTGCATTTATATTTCTAGCTTGTTAATTATATTGGATTGAGATTTGTATCTAGTATTGACATAGGCTTAGGGTGTGTTGTAGGGGTGGCCCCCACCTAAGCCCAGCAGGCCTGTTAGAGGAATGTAAGGCCCAAAGCGGGATATGTGTAATGACATAAGTGACCCTGAGGGGGATACCCAGATGTGAGGGTATAACTGTAAAAGCACTCCCCATGTGGATATATATACAACACAGGCCATGGGGAGAGACTCGAAGCCATTCACTTAACTCTCCACTACCACACATTCTCTCTGTTTGGTCTGTAACCACAACAGTTGGCGCCGTCTGTGGGGAGGACAAGAGCAAGCCTCCAGGTCTGAAGGAGGATGGCACCAAAGAAAGCTTCACCGTCGGCGGCGAAGAATAAGAAGGCGGAAGCGGCGAAGTCTCGCGTCAGCACTAGGGCTTCGGCTTTAGCAGCCGCAGGTACGAGCGGTGGTGCAGGTGCGACCGTGAACACCGGCGTTCCCGACGTGACGCCCAACCCCGCCACCGGCGCGACGCCCAACCCCGCCATCGACGCAACGCCCAACCCCGCCACCGACGCGACGACCAACCCCGCCAGCGACACAACGCCAGATCCCACCAACACCGCCCCGACGACCAACCCCGGCGATGGCAACGCAGGCGCATCCGTTTTTCCACCCGGCGCAGAAGCGGTGAATGGTCCCAACGGCGACGCGGACCTCGTCACTGGCTCCAGGGTCCTCCAGGACAACGCGGCGGGCAGCCTGGGCGCGCAGGCCGTGGTCACCGCCGTGCCGGTAGTACCGCTAAGCGCACTGACGGCCCCAGTGTAAGATCGAGGAGGCCGACTAGAGGGGGGTGAATAGGCGGTCTAAAAATTTTCTTCAAATTAATATTAGCAATTCAAGACCTTTTCTATTTGCCTAAACCAAGTATATAATGCGGAAGCTTAAATCAATTTGGTTTAGCTCAAATAGCGCCTAGAACAAATAAATTCGCCTAAGTGCACCAACAAGTCTAGCCTAGGTCAATCTTTGCAATTCTAGATTTACAAGCAATCAAAATAATGCTAAGTAAGTAAATTGCTTGAATGTAAAAAGAGCACAAGAAAGGAAACCACAAATGACACGTTCTCTTTTTACCGTGGTGTTCGGAGACTTGCCGGTCTCCCCTAGTCCACGTTGAGGTTAGCCCAAACGAATTGGACCGGCTCCACGAATTAAGCCTTCCACCTCAAATCCACTAGTGGTAGCTCTTCTCCGCTCCGGGTAGGTGAGCTCCAACCTTCACACACGTCGGGCCTTCTCACAAGCTTCTTTGAGAAGATCACCGGGCACGACGCCTCCCACGCCGTCTAGGAGTCGGCAAACTCCAAGAGTAACAAGTCAAGTCTCTCACTTGACTCTCACCACGTGCAACGAATGCACAAGCTCAATCCGGACACAAAGTCCTCCTCTAGATGCAACACATGCACTCTAGATCACCTCTCCTCTCTCACAAGGTGCAACACATGCACAATTGAGTGGAGAGCCTCACACTAGCTCAAAAGAGTGAAATGGAGTCCCTAGAACCTTACCCCAACCGGCCACAATGGAGTATTTATAGCCCTCACCTCAAAACTAGCCGTTGGAGTCAAAAACAGGATTCTGCGGTACTACCGCTGCTACAGGACCGGTACTACCGCTCCCCACCATAACGGCTAGAAAAATAGCCGTTAGTCAGCCATTTGCGGTACTACCGCAGTTATAAAATGCGGTACTACCGTTCTGCGGTAGAACCGGGAAGTCGGCGCGGTACTTCCGCTTCAGCACAGACAGCACTCAGAAAAACGGTCATAACTTTTGACTCCGATGTCGGAATTGAGTGATCTTGGACTCTATGGAAAGCTTATTCAAAGGGCTACACAACCCATCTACTTGCATGATCTCAAACACATTATATCAATGCAGAAATCAAAAGAGATCCAAAAGAGTCACTCTCATGGTCTATGTCCAAAGGGAATAGCACTAAACGATTTTAGACCATGCCAAGGGATAATACATGATCTCCAACTTTTGCAAAAACACATTTGCAAACTTAGATCATGTCACAAGGAGTAGGTACATGGACTTCAACCTTTTGCAAAACACATTTGCAAAGTATAGTCACATGTTACAAGGATTTGCCACATGAGTTTCAACCATTTGCAAAACACATTCGCAAATGTAAGCCTCATGCCAAGATGAGCTAGAGCAAGTGAGGTTGAGCTATCAACACATGATGAGACTCAAACTACTAGACATGACCCCTCTTAATAGTACGGCAACCTATACTAGCAATCCGGTCTTTCAACCAAACACCAAGACCGGTAAAAGACTAGGAACACATCCTTAGCCCTAGCTAGTCATACCTTAGCCTTGGGTCATCATCTCGATATGCATCAACTCATGATGCATCCTTCTCATCAACTCCATCAACACATGATGGTTTTCCTTGACTTGATCAACACATGATCATGCATCAACTCATGACACATGTTCTTCTTCTTTGATAGCCTTCAACTCATGAAGCTAACTTCTTCTTGATCTTGACTTGATGTTCTTCAACCTATGAAGTCATCCCAAGTTATCCTCATTTGTTGAACCTAACCTATTCATCCAACTCATGAAAAAATGTTAGTCCACAAAACAATTGTCATCAATTACCAAAACTCACCATTAACTTATAATGGAGGGACTAGATTCTCAATCTTTCCCTTTTGGTAATTGGTGACAATCTCAACAAATAATGAGATAATAAATTGAATATGAAATCATTTTAATTCAAAGTGCGGTACTACCGCCGTTGTAACTTCCGGTACTACCGCTCTGCGGTAGTTCCGCAAAGTCGGCGCGGTAGTTCCGCTTGAGCCGGAACCAAACTTGGCGCTCTCTGGAAAAAAGGTTCCGCTCTACCTCCGGAGCTTCCGGACTCCGGAAGTACCGCTCTATACTGCGGTACTACCGCAACCTGCGGTAGTTCCGACGTTCAAATCGCCGGTACTTCCGATCCCGCGAAAACTCAAATGCATCCGGAGGGTGCTCTCTGGAAAAATGGATCCGCTCGAAAACCGGATCTTCCGCTCACCGGTACTACCGCTTCAGGGCGCGGAACTACCGCTCTCCGGTAGTTCCGACGTTCAAACCTGCGGTACTACCGCTCGTCCAGACAGAGCACAAACTTTGTTTTGAAATTGATTTTTGATGAATGCATGATCCTAGTTTGATCCCAATATATGTATAAAAGGAAATATGGATCAATACTAGTGAAACTCCAAAACATAGAGAGAGAGCTCCCCCTAAATGTGTTCATACAAATCTATATGAAGAAAAACATATGCACGTATTCATTTGAACTATTTGAGGAGTTCAATCTATATTTTGGATCTAAGAAATGCATTAGCATATGAGAAAGTGATTTTGAATGCATACCTCTTTCATTTCACCTTTTCATCCAAATGAGACTAAACTATAATATACTTGAACAAACATATTAGTCTCATATATACATTTGTCATTAACATCAAAATCTCATAATGGCATTTGTCATTAACACCAAAACCAACTTAAACGGAGCTTGATCTTTCAATCTCCCCCTTTTTGGTGATTGATGACAAATCCATTTATGATAATAGCACATAGGTGAAAATGACCAAATGATATAACATGAAGCGCTTCGCGAAAGTACGTTGCCAGGTCAAGGACGTCAACGAAACAACCGTCATCAACGCAGCAATACAAGGCCTCCGGCCGGGACCGATGGCCGAGTACAACGCGCGCAAGCCCATTAGGACGGTCGCGAAGCTCTTCGCCAAGATGGAAGAGTACGCCAGAGCGGAGGAGGACGCGCGGAGGCGACACGGTGATGACTCCGACACCAACAAGGTGGAAGGCTCGGCAAAGAGTGAAGGCTCGCCGAAGCAGGGCACTTCGAAAGGTAAGCGCAAGCAAGAGCAGCCGAAGGGCGCCTCCGAACGCAAGGACCCCCCAACACAATGACCCGTCAGGCGATAGGCCCAAGCGCGACCAACGCAAGTCCAGGAAACCTCGTTACGTCTTTGACATCGAGGGTGGCTCCGAAGATAACGCCTCCGCAGGTCGCGGAGGCAGAGGGCGCCGGGGCCGAGGACTGGGGCGTGGCCGGGGTCGCGACGACAGAACCCGCGAAGAGTACGACGACCAGCACCACGAGCAGTGGTGCGAAATCCATGGCCGAGGCAACCATGACACGCGTGCTTGCGCCACTATCGCAGCGCTACGGCAGAGCGTCGCCAGGGACAAAAACCCGGAAACACACGCGCCTGTCGTGGCCCACGTCCAATACCCCCAGGACCAAGGAATACAGCCCCAGGAAGGCCTCCTGCGAATTTAGGCACATGTGCAACAACATCGGGAGGGCCTCCTACAGTTACAAGCCCCAGAAGGAGCCCAGCGCAGGATCATCAACGTCATTTCTGGAGGCTCCTCGTTGGAGTTCGCCTCGGCGCGGCAACGGAAGGCCTACGCGAGGAGGCTGCACCACGTCGCGGCATACCCGGCGCAGGCGCCGTTGGAATGGGCACAACACGAAGTCACATTCACGCCCGCTGACGCCGAGGGCGTGGAGTTTCCCCACCAAGACCCTTTGGTCGTTCGGGTCCTTGTAGCCGGATGCGAAGTCAAGCGCATCCTAGTCGATGGAGGAAGCTTCGCGAACATCCTGTTCGTCGCGGCCTTCGACCAAATGGGGATCCCTCGGAGTCGATTGGGCCCTTCAGGCATCCCGCTGCAAGGATTTGGAGGGCAGCCTTTGCGCGCTTTGGGCCAGATATGCCTCCAAGTCTCCTTCGGCCAAAACGACAACGTGAGGAGCGAAGATGCCATCTTCGACGTGGTCGACATTGCATACCCCTACAACGCCATATTAGGGCGGCCGCTCCTAAATACTCTCGGGGCAGTCTCGCATCACGGCTTCCTGTGCATGAAGCTTCCCGGACCGCGGGCCATCATCATCGTCCATGGCGACCAGGACATGGCTCGACGCATAGAGCTTGGCGCCAGAGGTCCATGCCACGCGGCTCGTCAAGGCACCTAAGCCGGGTGTGCAGGTGCGGAGCCCTCGAGCGCCCCCGGAGAGCGTCTCGCGTTCCTCGGGCACAAGGTTGCCCCGGCAGCAGCGGCTCGTCAGCGGTCGCCCCGTCCTCATAGTGGTTAGTGGTCGGTATCCCCTCTTTTTTGTAATTGCTCACCCGCGCAAACGGGAATTTAATAAAGTTCACCGTTTGCACAAATTCTTGTTCTTCGCAACTCTCCGTCAAAGATACGGGTATGAGTATAAACAAAGACACGCGTCCGCGCGCGCACTCTCTATCAAAGATACGGGTATGAGTATAAACAATGACACGTGTTCGCGCGCGCACTCTCTGTCAAAGATACGGGTATGAGTATAAACAAAGACACGCGTTCGCGCGCGCACTCTTCGTCAAAGATGCGGGTATGAGTATAAACAAAGACACGCGTTCGCGCGCGCACTCTCTGTCAAAGATGCGGGTATGAGTATAAACAAAGACACGCGTTCGCGCGCGCACTCTCTGTCAAAGATACGGGTATGAGTATAAACCAAGACGAGCGGGGGGACGCCTCCGCACGCACTCTACGGAGTATAAACAAGACGTAGCGTCGAGGTCCGCCTGCGCACGCACTCTACGGAGTATAAGTAAGACGTAGCGTCGAGGTTCGCCTCCGCACGCACTCTCCGGAGTATAAAAAAGACGCGGATGCTATCCCTGCGCACTCTATGGAGTATAAACAAGACGCGAACCCCGCGCACGCATGGGCGTTGCCCCAGTGCGTACTCTTCGGAGTATAAATAAGACATGGATGTCGATCCCACGCACTCTCCGGAGTATAAAAAAGACGCGGATGCTATCCTTGCGCACTCTACGGAGTATAAACAAGACGTGAACCCCGCGCATGCATGGGCGTTGCCCCAGTGCGTACTCTTCGGAGTATAAATAAGACGTGGATGTCGATCCCACGCACTCTCCGGAGTATAAAAAAGACGCGGATGCTATCCCCGCGCACTCTACGGAGTATAAACAAGACGCGAACCCCGCGCATGCATGGGCGTTGCCCCAGTGCGTACTCTTCGGAGTATAAATAAGACGTGGATGTCGATCCCATGCACTCTCTGGAGTATAAAAAAGACGCGGATGCTACCCCAGCGCACTCTACGGAGTATAAACAAGACGCGAACCCCGCGCACGTATGGGCTTTGTCCCAGTGCGTACTCTTCGAAGCATAAACAAGACGTGGATGTTGGCCCCACGTACTCAGGAGTGTAAAAAAAGAGGACGCAGAGGTTACCCCGGCGAATTCTACGGAGTGCAAAGTACACCACGGGGGCCTACTCCCACGCGCAGCCCGCGAAATACCAAGGCAACGTGTCAGAGGTTAGCTCCCGCGTGAGTGCACCCGCGAGCGAGAAACAACAGAGGTTGTCCTTGCATAATCTTGGGAAGGAGCGCTCGCGCGTCTACATCGACTAAGGCGCCAGCTCCGCCGCCACCACTTCGAAGGGTAGGGGACGGAGCGCTCGCGCCGCTACTTCGACTAAGGCGCCAGCTCTGTTGCCACCACTTCGAAGGATAGGGGACGGAGCGCTTGCGCCACTACTTCGACTAAGGCGCCAGCTCCGCCGCCACCACTTCGAAGGGTAGGGGACGGAGCGCTCGCGCCGCTACTTCGACAAGGCGCCAGCTCCGCCGCTGCCACTTCGAAGGGTAGGGGACGGAGCGCTTGCGCCGCTACTTCGAACGTGAGCACCTCGCAGGGCTTGGGCCAACACGAGTGTCTGCGCGGCGCAGGAGTTAGCAAGCGCTAAACGGCTGCAAGTGGTCTAAAAGACAGACGCTTACCCTCACTCCCGACACTTCCAATGCATCTCCAAGGCGCCCTGACCCGTAGGTCTGCAACGCCTGTTGACCGATCCTGGCGGCCGCGTCTTCCGCAATCCCGCGCCATGCCCTCAGAGCATCCGACGGAGGGATGAAGTCTGTCGGGCTCGGGCGCGCGACATCTGTGTCGCCAGCGCTAGGACCCCCGCGCTCAAGGAATGGCTCCTCCTCCGGGATAAGTGCCGCTGCAAAGAGGAAGTACACATTTGTCACGGGGCGTGCAAAAGTTGTGTCGAAGGAATGCCGTCATAGCCTACCTTCGGTGGCAGACGAGGGACTTCGTGGAGACATCTCCCTAGCTGCGGGCGGGACCGCTTCTACTTCGGCCCCAGCGGACGGCGTTGTCTCGCAAGGCCTAGGGACCTCCGAGTCGGGACCTTGCGCCAACCGATCCGGCGCCACGATCACTGTGGCTCGAGGGGCCAGGAGGGCGCGGGGTGGAGGAACCTCGGTGCTCGAAGCGGAGTCCCACAAGCTCCCAACACCGGTCACCACAACGAACCCTCGCGAAGTCCGCGGAAGGGGGGACTGCAGGCATGGCCGCTTCGCTTGAGGGGAAGGTCCCACCTCGGTACCCGCTACAGAAGGAGCCCCTGCGGCAACAACACTCGCCGAAGGGGTCTCCACAGCTACAACGACAGGGGTCGGGGGCTTCGCCCTCACGACCTCTGCGGGGGACACTTCAGCCTCGGCCGCCGCTATTAGCAAAGGCTGCGCTCCACACACTCCCGCGGAGGGCAGCCCCGCCATAGCCATGGCCGGAGACGAGGACTCCGCACCGGTGCCGCCAGCTAGCACCACCACCTCGGCGACGGTCGCGGGCAGCGAGACCTCCGCGGCGCGCCCTCCGCCACCGGCGCCTTCGCCCTCAATACCCGCGCCCTCCAAGTCTGAGTCGGCATACTTCGCCGAATCCGACTCCGGGCTCGCCGCGCCGGCAGGAACAGCGGGGCGCGCTTTGCGTCCTCAAGGCGAGTCCCTGCGCCGGACAGAGCACATTTACACAATGCAATACGTACGAACGAAGAGGAAGACATGGTCGAGGCTTACGAAGACCAGTCGGCACGGGCAGCGAGCAAACGGATGGGCGAACGTTATCATCCCGACGTTCACCGGCCGTGAAGCGCCAATCGTGGGAGAGCGGCGTCGCACCGAGCATCATGTACTCCTCGGCGAGGTCGCGCATATTGAAGCGGGCGGCGACCCCCACAAGTCTTCGCGCCCTCCGCCTATCTTCCTGGTCAAGCGTTAAGCCGGGGGTGGTCTTGAATGTAATCGGCCCGCCTGCGCACTCAAGGCCGCTGCCACTCGTCACACGATGGTAGAACCACCGCCTCGCCCAGTTGGACTCCCACTTCCCTCGGGTCGAGTTCGCGGGGAAGAGCTTCCCACGTGACGTCCGCAGGACGATGTTGACGCTGCCAAACTTCGACAGTGTACCGTCCTTCCGCTCCTTCGGTTGGCACCGGGCTTCATGCAAATACGCGAACAGGGAGGCACTGGGCCAACACGCCTCCGAGCGCAGGGCCCAGCTGTACACGGCGAGGCGAGCCACCACGTTCGGAGTCAGTTGTGACAACTCCAGCTTGAAGGTCCGCAACACGTCCCCAACAATTGCTGCGGACGGGATGCGAAGTCCGGCTTCGAAGTAGGCGACGAAGACGATCGCCTCCGACTTCTCAGGGTGCGGCTCCATCTCATCATCGGCGGGCAACCGCACTGCTTGGCGGTCTGATAGCCTCCCCTCTCGCAACAGTGACCGGATTGTGTCCTCTGTCACGAGCGTGCAGCCCAACTCGCCGGAGTACGGACCCTGACTCTTCTTCGCCACCCACCACTTGTCTGCCGCCGCCGGATCACGCTCCTCCAGCGCGTATTTCACCTCGAGCGGTGAGGACCGCCTGCGGATGGCGTAGCCGCCCACCTGAGTACGCTCGTCGCAAGTCGCCATCAGCATCCACGGGGAACTCGGCGGCGACAAGGAGCGCAGGAACAGGGCGAGCGAATGCGAGGGGCGACGTGAACAACCAGAAAGCGTAAGGAGGAGGCGCAGGCACAGTGCCACAGGGGGGGTACTTAAAGGCCCCCCGCCTCCCACCGTTGGTAAGCGCAAACGGCGAGCGACAACCGCTCACCTCCCCCACGTGCGAAGCCGAAGCGTCGCGACGGTACATGTAGACAGCATGCGACCGTGGTCGTACAGAGTCCTGTCACCACACGACGCGCTACTAGCGTCCCACCACGTGTCGGTTAGCGCAAGGAATAAACGCAGGTCGCGCGACTCGACATAGCCTTCGGCGTGCGTCGACGCGGCTCTTCGGACCCTAAACCGCGATAGCCCAAACGGGGTCACCGACCCCCGACCCTGGCCGCACCTGTCCGAAGGGACAACCGCAAATCTACGTGACATGGGCAACCGAAGATCGGCAAGAAGCGCAACTGCTAGCAGCCGGTGACGCGCGTTGGAAGGTGAGCAGCCAGCGTGCGGTGCGCCTACAGCGCCGCGCCACGTGCCCCGCCCCTCTGGGGAAGGGGCTTGACCGCTGACGGCCCGTCGCACGCGAATCATGGCCCGCCGCGTGTGCATCTCGAATGGACAAGCGCGTACGGATGTAGTAGCCCGCTAGTGCCAGCCCAGGGGTCGGCGCGATTCCCGGAGCCATTAAGGCGCACTAGCGCGAGGTCGCGCTCACCCCAGGGAGTGCCTTGTTTCAAGCAGTACACCACTCGGTTATAGTGCCCCCGCGCGCGTGGCACCAAGGAGTACATCGCCAGCTCCGCTCCCACCACTTCGAAGGGTAGGGGACGGAGCGCTCGCGCATCTACTTTGACTAGGCGCCAGTTCCGCTGCCACCACTTCGAAGGGTAGGGGACGGAGCGCTCGCGTGTCTACTTCGACTAGGCGCCAGCTCCGCTGCCACCACTTCGAAGGGTAGGGGACGGAGCGCTCGCGCGTCTACTTCGACTAGGCGCCAGCTCCGCTGCCACCACTTCGAAGGGTAGGGGACGGAGCGCTCGCACGTCTACTTCGACTAGGCGCCAGCTCCGCTGCCACCACTTCGAAGGGTAGGGGACGGAGCGCTCGCGCGTCTACTTCGACTAGGCGCCAGCTCCGCTGCCACCACTTCGAAGGGTAGGGGACGGAGCGCTCGCGCTTCTACTTCGACTAGGCACCAGCTCCGCCGCCACCACTTCGAAGAATAGGGGACGGAGCGCCTACGCGTTTACCTCCGCGCGCGTAGCACCCTCGACCCACCCCGCAGGCGCCTGCGCTCTGCGGCCACTGTCTTTTAAGATAGGGGACCAGCGCCCTCGGAGCACGGTGGGACGGCACATCCTCGGCGCTTGACTTCGCTCCCTAGGCACTGCCTCGGCGGGAGGCACTGTCTCGGCGGGACGGCATGGCTCCGGCACAGGACTCCGTTGTTCGCCATCAACGCGGCCACGGTCTCGACCTCGGCTTCGGCATTCCCCACATATCATACTGGCGGGGGCTACGTCACGACAAGTTTTGGCTTGTTCTCATAAACAGGCTACCTTCAGTACACCAGCATTCTTTCAAAAGTAATGCGGACGGGCTTGATCAGAAACCCCGACTGAAAGTAGGCCTGTCTAAGAGAACAGGGCAAACCTTGCCGTTGTATGTAGAAACACAGCATGAGCGCAGCAAGTACAGGCCGGCCTTTCGACCCCTAGCCCCCACGATCCAGAGGCCACGCGACGTCATAGCTTTGCGGCAAGTTCTGACATGTTCTCATAGACAGATAAGCTTCAGTACATCAACATCCCCTGATGGTAACGCCGGTGGGCGCAATCAGAGAACGCAGATGGACTCAAGCATATCTGTCTATGAGAGCAGGTCAGGCCTTGCCATTTCCATGCGAAAGCGTGGTGTGCGAGCAGGACCCTGTGGACGTCCAAGACTTCTACAGCGAGATGTGACGTATTCCCATAAATAGGCCGTCTATTATTCATCAGCGCTCGCTGATATTAGCGACAGTAGACGCAATCATCAAACGCGGATGAACAATAGTTGGCCTACATGTGAGAAGATAACTGCGTCCAGGTACAAGATGAGTAACCTGGGGTGAGCAAGGAACAGCCTGCGACACCGGCGCATTTATACCCAGGCTCACCCGGCGAGGAGTCGCCAGGCTGGCGGAAGGTCAATCGGCGGCGTGCCAATCAACGGGATCGCAATCGACGGGTACCCGGCGGTCCAACTGCCCGCGATGGACAAGTGAAGCCGCTCACCGCCAGCGAGGCGTGCGCTGGTAGGCGGGCAGACGCCGCAACAGCTCCCCACCGCTTGCCCCGCTTTTCTGGGGAAGGGGCGAACGGCCGCGGTTGCGCAACCGCCAACAACCCACGGCGCGCCAATCATGGCCTGCCGCGTGTACACCCTGACGGGGAAAGTGACGGGGAAAGTACGGCCACAGCAGCCTGCCCCTGCCAGCCCAGGAGTCGGTGCGATTCAAGGGGCCATTAGAGCGCACCACCGGGACCGCGGAGCCTCGCCCACCTCCCGTCTAGGGAACGCCATGGGCGCGAGGTCCGCCCCCGCTCCAGCTTCGGCTCCGCCGCCCGGGGAACTCGTGGCCGAACATGGCCCGGGCCACCAGGCCACCTTGCCAAGGCAGGCTCGGCTTCGACCTCGGCTTCGGCTTCGACCTTCGGCCCCGGAAGCAGCCCCGAGCCAGCCACTGTTGGGCCCTGTAACCAAGGGAGGCTCCACCAGCTTGCCCAGCGCAATGCTCTGGAGGCGGGGCAGACACCACACCAAGTAGTAAGGCTTCGCCGGATGTTGGGAAAGCTCACAGGCCGCGGGGACGGAGGGGGCCAAAGGGCTCGGCAACATGGCTTCGGCCCGTGAAGCCCTTCACCATGAGAGGCTCCTGTTGTAGGTGTGGCCCCCACCTAAGCCCAGCAGGCCTGTTAGAGGAATGTAAGGCCCAAAACGGGATATGTGTAATTACATAAGTGCCCCTGAGGGGGATATCCAGATGTGAGGGTATAACTGTAAAAGCACTCCCCATGTGGATATATATATACAACACAGGCCATAGGGAGAGACCCGAAGCCATTCACTTACTTAACTCTCCACTACCACACACTCTCTCTCTGTTTGGTCTGTAACCACAACAGGGTGCTTTAGTAAAATATTGAACTTTACCTCTTGACTTGTGTTATATCCTTTAATTAGCTCATACTTGCTAGAATTGCCAATTGAGGTTAAAATTTTAAAAACTCCTATTCACCCCCTCTAGTCGGTCATTCTTAATCCTACAAGTGGTATTAGAGCTTGGTCCCTCATTTTATTAGACTTTATCTTCTAAGAGAGAAATGATGGCTGCTGAGTGTATATCCATAGGCAAGGCACCTTTTTTTGATGGATCAAATTATACTTATTGAAAAATTAGGATCTCAATTTATTTAAAGGCTATGAGCCCAAGAATATGGAGAATTATAAGTGAGGGTTTCATTATGTCCCTTGATCCAACATGTCCCACAGATCTTGAGGAACGAAATGCCCACCTCAATGCTCAAGCGATAAACGCTCTTTTTGGAGCTTTTGAATACGGATGAGTTCAGTCAAGTGAGCAATTTGGAAACCGCTCATGAGATATGGACCACGCTCTCAGAAATTATTGAGGGGACTTCCATAGTCAAAGAGGCCAAATTGCATAGGCTTTGGATCAAATATGAGATATTTATAATGTTGCCTCATGAAGACATTAATGAGATGTATTCCAGATGGAACAACATTATAAATGAGCTCAAGGGCTTGGGTACTTCACAAACCAATATTGATATTGTTCGTAAGATTCTTAGAGCCATACCGGAGAAATACAAGACTTTGGTCACATTATTCCTCAATTCACCCGAGTTGTCGAGGATGACACCAACTGGCCTCTTGGGCAATCTCATAATCAATGAGTTGTACAAAAAGGACAAAGAGGAGATTTTAAAGTAACCCTCCTCCAAAACGAAGATTACTGCTTTTAAAGCAAAAGCGGAATCAAGTGACAAGACAAAGGATGAAGAAGATGACTCCAAAGAGGAGTTGGCTCTTTTTGTAAAGAGGATGAAGAAATTTATGAAGAAACGCACAACTAGAGTACTTACTTCGACAAGAGCAAAAAGGGGCACTCCTCTAATGACAACAAGCGCTATAACAATATCTGGTGTTATGAGTGCGATGAGAAGGAGCACATTGCCTCTCATTACCCTAACAAGAAGGATGACAATGCCAAGTCATTTAAGGACTTCAACGGCAAGAAGTTTTCTAAGAAGCTTCAAAAAGATATCAATACTGAACCTCATATTAGGGGTGAAACTCCGATGAGAAGTATTCCGACTCTGATTTTGATGAAGACAAGTCCTCCAAGAAGATAGGGCTTGTTGGCATTGCCATCAAGGATGCTCTGTCACTTTTCTCCTCTCCTACATATCTCATGGTAAATGGAGATAAGGTAAAATCTCTTGATGATGATGAGCCTTCTTATGATGAGCTAATGGATATGCTTGAAGACTTAAATGAGTACCTCGGGAAGGAGAAATCAAAATTTAAGGTCTTGAAAAGAGAATTTCTCTGTTTAAAGGATTCTTATGAGGAGTTGAAGGAAACACATGATTCTCTCGTTCTTAAGGACATCACTAAGTCTCATTCTACTATTGGAATAAATTGCAATATTATTGATGATTTTCCTAGTGTAGAGATGGCTCCTAATATTATTGCTAAATCTAATGTCTCTGCATCTTGTGATAATTTATTAGTCATGCCATGCTCCTCTAAAATTGATTCTAGCTCATGTATGGCTAGTCCATGTGATTCATCACTTATCATTTAAAACAATAAATTAAAAGAGTAAGTTACCAAACTAAGTAAGAGCTTAGAGAGATGTTTCAAGGGCAAGGCTACCCTTGACAAATTATTGAGTGAGCAAAGATGCCCATTCAACAAGGAAGGACTTGGGTTTGTTCCCAAGAAAGGTAAGAGACATCTTTACAAGCCCACAAGATTTGTAAAAGAACTAGTAAGTATTGTCATAAATACTGAGGTGTGGGACATTTGCAAAATTCATGTCCCCGTTGGTAAGACTCCATCCATTGGTATTTTTAATTCATGCTATATACTTAAGAAATATAATGATGGTAAGGTTATTGGCGGTACTACCGCAATGCGGTATGACCGCATGAAAGGTGCCGTAGTACTACACCATGGTAGGACCGAAACCTACATGGCGGTAGCTAATTTCTAGAAACATGTTTTTAGGAGATTTTTCCTCCCCTAGAAAATGGAAATACGCGTGTAGGGAGCGATACTACCGCATGATCAGTGTACTAGCCCTCATGAGTGTGATAGTACTGATTTAAGGTTTAATAGTTATTTTTTTGAGCATTTAATGAACTACAAATAATGGTTGAACAATAGGTGCGGTAGTACCATACCTACTGAATTTTTAGGGATTTTTTGCCCCAATGGTTGAAATTATGGTTGGGGATTGTAAGTACCCCCCCCCACTCACACACAAGCACCAATCATTATATTTTTTACCTTATTGAATACACTTGAGACATTGGTGTACTCTCCTCTACTCATTTACTCAATTTTCATACATTTGAGAAAGTTGAGAGCGCTCAATTGGTTGCATTATTAGTTGATCCTTGTGGCACTTAAAACCTTCAAACTAGAGCTGCGATTTATTACTCTTAGTATTTGCCGACACCTAGATAGCTTGGAGGAAGTCTGGCGGTGATCTCTTCAAAAGAAGCTTCTGAAGATACCCAACGAGTTTGTGAGTGGTGTGGTACTCGTCATATTTGAAGTGGAGGAAATCAACCATTAGTGGATTGAGATGGTTATGCTCAATTCATGGAGCCGATCCAATTTGTTTGAGCTTATCTAAACGTGGACTAGAGAAGATCGGTAAATCTTTGATACCACGGGAAAACACCTATTGTCTTCGTTGTGGTTTTTCCTATTGTTTTTACTCTTTCATATTTACATTTCTAGATTGTTAATTGTGTTGAATTAAGAATTGTATCTAGTATTAACATAAGCTTGGGGTTCCTTAATGAAAGATCGAGCTTTAGCTCTTGACTTGTGCTTGATCCTTTAATTAGCTCATACTTGCATGAATTGTCGATTATGGTTAAAATTTTAAAAATATCCTATTCACCCTCCCTCTAGTCAGCCATCCTTGATCCTACACTCCCTCCTTATGAGTGTCCTCATGAGGAGTATTTGCATTTGGGCTGATCGGAGTACTAGATGCACTATGGAGAAGAAGGAAAAAAAGGGAAGTGAAGACTTCAAAACACTAGAAAAACCTAAAGGTATAAATTTACAAAATCTTTTATATTAACACATACTTGTTCTTCTTTGTTTTGAAGTTAAAATGCCCTAGAGCGTAGTCCAGAGCGTTTGCTTTCCTCTTCTTCTTCCCGACCGACTTTGCCAGTTTTGAACTGGTAGGGCTAGTCAGGCCCCTTGAGCCCTCTGACTGGATAAGTTTATCCTGAGTCGGATTCTCTTGGGGCGTTCAGAAGCAACTTCTCCTACCATCGGCTCGAAGGTTGCAACTCCTTCAACCGCCGGTGCTGGCACTTGAGGAACGACCACCAGGTTGGTTACGACCGCTCTGGAACCTATGATCGGTGAACTTTGTTCAACGGTTGCAATGGCTCTGATCAGCGGCTCCTCCCTCTCTTTCGTCTGGTCAATAACTAAAGTTAGGTTGGCAACAAAGTTCTTCATCTAGGACATATATTCATGTCGCTGCCATTTCTCTGTCCTCCTTTTAAGAGAAAGAGTAAGCTTAAGGGAAAAACTTTCAAAGTCATAGTAAAAGCTTACCTCCAAGGGGACTTCGCTCTTGGAACCTTGCATGGTCACTGGAGCAGACGTAGAAGCGATCGGAGCAGTGACCAAGAGAATAGCCAAGGTAGTCGACGATGGAGCCATGTTTTATCCCAAAGCCCTATACTACTTCCTCATGTTCTTCCACCTCTTGGGCTCGGAGGAACATTTCTTGAGCTCTTAGACAGCTCACCACTCTCCGATTCGACCATCTACATATCATAAGAACATTGCGGCATACCGATCGGAAAATATACAAGTGATGAAAAAGGTAATCACTTTTACCTTGAGTCTTTCAATCCTCTCTTCTCGAGAGGTAGCAGCCAAGATTAGGGGCACCTTTGCCCTCTTGTAGGCTCCCGTGCGCAAATCATTTTCATCCACTCTCTCACCTCAGTAGAGGATTAGGCTATGAAATTAGAGAAGACTTTAAGGTTAAAAAGATTCAACCAAACAAAAATAAAACTCAACTAGTCAAATTTTTAGACTTATGTTCTGGTGAATCCCTGGTCGGGTCACCCCTACCCACGTACCAAAGCATGGTAGGTTGTGTGATTTTAGAGAACTTATTTGATGTATGGAGAAATCCTTCACCACATGCCATGAAGTAAGACTCTCACCCTTAGATAGTGGATGGCATTGATCCATCGCCCCACCTTTCCCTCCTTCTTCAAGGAGTATCGCCATCTAGGGTTCTCAATGACCACCCAACCAGCAAAGGAGAGGGTGTCATCCTTGCTGAGCGTCATGTAGAACCACATCTTCTTCCATGATGACCATGAATATTTATAATATATTTAAATGTATTTTTCAGCCTTCCTATCATGGAGAAGCAAAGCGCATTCTCCAGTTGACGCTGTTGATTTCTCCGACCTCATCATCTTGTAGAAGTATCTAAGGAATAGTTTGGCGGAATCCCCAAATATACTTCACAGAGGTAGATGAAGATGCTAAGATTAGCAATTGAATTAGGGATGAGAACTACTATCTCAATTCCGTAATACTCTAAGACTTGGGAGAGGAATAGGCGCACCGACAATTGAAACTTGCACTGAATATATGCTCAGAAGACCAAAATCTCACCCTCATTCCCGCTCAGAAATTTCTCCTTGACCACTGATCTCCACAGGATCATAACCTTGTCGGCGAGCATCTCATCCTACTCCATTGCCTCGAGCTTCTTCATCCTAAGCTCTGACATTGGCCAGTTGGTGATAAGATTTGATATTTTGGCTAGATGGAAGTAGATCAAAAAGGGGATCGAAAAGATTCAAGGCTACAAGAGATGAGCGCATGGGCAGATAAAAATATGAAAGGGTTTTTTTGAGAGCGTGAAACCCCAAGGCGACGAGCTAAGGGTTTTATAAGGGTTTCTCTCTAACTGCAAAAAATAGTTACCCGATCTGAAGCCCAACGAACACAAGACTTTTTAGTTTCTTAGTTAGTTTCTCAACTTTAAAGTGAATACAAACCGCTTTGTTACTCTCACTATTTAAAGGAGTTCTTTCCTGATTGACAATTCAATCGGAAGCTTATAAATTTATTAAAGTTCTGGGGTTAGCCGATGATGATTGAATAAATATTTAAATATAGATTTAATATATAATTAAGGCTAAGGGACCTTGTGGTCATAAACCTTCAGCGGTTGGCTGACCAAATGACTGCTTGGAGAGTCTATAAACTGGTCCCTGGACCCAATTCCAAGATATTTCTTTCATGTGATGGATGGAACACGTTCCTTATCCACTCCAAACAACACGATGCTTCAGCCCTGAGTCTCTGACAACAACTACCATGCAGTTATTGCTCATGTTCATCTCCCACTGATAACAATCGACGATCAAGCGTTCTCTCTCTAACAATAACTGCCTCCCGACCAGATGCGCTGGTTCCATAAGGTGTTTTCCCCAATGGATAATTGATGTCTCTTCATTGGTAGTTAAGGTTAGATGACGAACGCGCAATAAATCAATCTCTTTTCTGGACAAATTCACATCTCATTCAATTCAGTGTAATTAGGGCTAGTATCTTACCTTGCTGAAGGCACTCCTGTAACTAGTTCATAGCAATAAAGAGCATCCCTATTCTCTCCCAAGGATTTTTAGCCATTTTCCTCATATTATTTCGTAAGACCGGCAACTCGAACGTTGATAATTCATGACCGTATTTGTTTTATTTCATATTCAGTTTGAATCTATATTTGACATTATCTGTATTTGTATTCATATCTAAGGTATCCGTATTCATATCCGCAGCCAAGATAAAATATGAAAACAAATATGATATTGCTATTATTCGTCCATATCCAAGCCGTTTTCACCCCTACCACCTACAGCCGCTCCTCCTCCACATCCTCAACATCGGCAACCACCGCTACACCACTCTTCTCTTCAAATCCTACCCATCAACTCCCTTTGCGTGCGCTTCTCCTCTAGGTGCTCACCTTGTTCCGACGCCCCACCCCGTCCTCCTCCCTTCTTCTCCTGCCTCCACCCATGAGCAGGGCTAGAAAATTTTCACCAGGGGAGCCAAATAGTACGAGGTGAATCATTGAGGGGCAAATAAAAAACCTTTGGTGCATTGCATTATAAATTCTTGTGTAGCAATAGGGGTGCACCAACAATAGGGAAGCCATGGCCCCTGCCTGCCTCCTCCCTCCGCCACTGCCTCCATCGCGTCTGCTTCCTCGCCCCACTTTCCTTTACCCTCCTCTTCTCCTCCTCTGTGGCCACCTCCTTCTCTTCCATCCCATTCACTTTCTACTCATAGAACCTACTGATCATTTCCGGCCACTTCGCATCCGGTGACCCCTTCCTCACCTTCGCCTTCTCCTTCTACGTCAAGAACTGCCTCCTGGCCGAATCTTGACCGGTCATTGATGAAATGCCGTCTAGGGACACAGCTGTGTACAATGTGCTACTCTCAACCTATGTAAGAGGCAGCCTCATTGACACAGTAGAGAAGTTGTCCGAGCAAATGACCGAGAGGAACGTGGTTTCTTGGACTGCTATGGTGCTCAAGTACATGCAAAATGGGCGGCATGAGGATACCATGGAAATGTTCTTGGAGATGTGGGAGATGTTGGTAAAAGGTAGGGGTGCAACCGAATAAGCTGATAGTGAGTCAGTGTGTTGCTTGTGTGCGATGCTGTTGGGTGATGGGATAATTTGTACATGGCGAATGCATTGGTGGAGATGTACGCCAAGTGTGGCAGCATTAGGCAAGATTGGCAGGTGTTTCAAGGGATCAGTAGCAGTAGGATCTCTGTTCTTGGAACTCAATGATCATGGCATTTACTGTTCATGGCCTGTGGAGGGAGGCCCTTGGCTTGTTTCATAAGTTGAGGGTTAGGATTTCTTGACTGGATAGTCTTGCACTCTTAGGTTTACTCGCTGACTTGTAGCATTTGCATGCAATTGCTTGCAAACATAGCACTTGGAAGAGGTACATGGAACATGCTGGTACTATAGAATAAGACAACAAGTGATCAGTAACCTTAAAGCTGTATTGCCAACCATGACATTTAAAGATGCATTACACATTTATTGCCGTGAAACTTGAAGCTGATTTTACTACGTTTAGATGACAAAGGTCAAACCAAATGGTGTTACATTCGTTGGAGTCATATTGGCATGCACTCATGGAGGCTTGGTGGATGAAAGCAAGCTACTCTTCAACTCGATGGAAGTAGAGTTTGGTCTTAAACCAAGATTCGAGGAGGTACACAAAACCCCTGATAGTGTCACAATGGCCATGAAGCTTGTTGAGTTGGAAAATATGGAACAAGTGGAGGGCTAATTTATCTATCACCACCTGCTGTACAATGTAAACCACCTGGAGATGAGAAGAAACTGTGATAAAAGTTGTCTAAGATTGCTTGTGAACTACTTGTTCTGATCTACTGAATCAAATGGACCTATAAGTCAAGGTGGCAACGAAAGAGGTGACAAATCTAGTGAATGCATAGCACCACATAGACATCAACATGTTCGTCTAAATATTAAAATGGTTGTTTCTGTTGTTTCATCAGAGGTGCAAGATTTCCAGGCAGATTGTAGGCATAGCATATAATTGCAAGATATACCCCAAGAAGGTTTTTATGAATAGTGAAATTTATATCTAACAGGACTAAATGCTAAGTTAATGAGCTACAATTAACTATAGAGGTACACTTAAGGTAAGTTTATGTGCTTCACTTTTCCCACATTATCTGTGTTTTCCGCTTTACTGCATTCAGCTGAATGCATTGCTAAATTGTTACTATTCATCATGGCAGCTCACCATGACATGGAAGAGACTACTGAAAACCTTCAGGCTATGGGAAATTCAACTCTTGTAATCTGTTGCCTTTTTTCTTTCCTTGAAAAAAGTTATTTGTTGTCATGCATATTTGAAAGAATTCTGTTCCAATTCAATTAAACCGAGGGTCTTGATTGATGGCACACGACGCACACAAACGTCACCCAATAAATCAAGTCGAGCTCACTGCCTAATTGAGGCTCGGCTTTCTTGACTCATGATCATTGACTATAGGTCTATAACAGCTTTGCAGTCCCTACCTCTGTAGATTAGGCTGACTGATTAGTACCTCACCTCCTGCTAATTGAGGCTCGGCTTTTCTTGACTCATGATCATTGACTATAGGTCTATAATAGCTTTGCAGTCCCCACCTCTGTAGATTAGGCCGACTGATTAGTACCTCACCTCCTGCTAATACAAGAGGCTAATCTTTCTTAGGAAATGCTAACACTTACAATTTGAGAATAATTGTGTGTTATTGAAGGACCGAAATGGCGACAGATGGGGGGTGAATGTCGATCTTTTAAAAATCACACCCAACAAGTATCTTCTTCTCCAATAGCTATGGGAGCTATAAAGGTAGAAGACCAGTGCTCACAAGACACCCCAGCAGCAGAAAAAACACAAATACAGAGACCAGCAAGCGAGAAAAATCAAATCGGGAAAATTCTAGCCTCAAGCGGTAGTACCGGAGTGCTATCCACGGTAGTACCGCTGGGGCGGTAGTACCGGGGTGGCTTGAGCGGTAGTACCGCTGCTCGAGCGGTAGTACCGCACGACAGGGACAGCCAGCAGAAAATTCAGGCTGAAACTTTGAGATTTCGGGTTTTTGGCTAAATTGAAGGTTTGCTCTCAATCTTTTTAAACCAAGGCTTTACTACAACATGCTAAATAGTAAGAAGACCTTGGGAAACAAGAGAATCAAACCAAGAAACAAGAATTTCAGATTATGGGTAAAAATCTGAAATCTTGCACGACCCGAGCCAAAGAATCAAATTGCTTCCCAACCTTTGATCCTATGGCAAGAGATTTTGCAGATACGTTAGCAATAGCCATAGGACTCTTCAGACCAAATTTCAGGCCATTTCCTCAAGGGAAACACAAAAAGCCTCAAAACCCTAGAAATGCAAAAGAAGAACAGAGGAAGGCAAGACACCAAATCTGAGATTAAAAGAGGTTTGCTCTAGGGAAACTTGATCAAATGATCTTGAGGCACTATCCCATCAAAGAGCAACCCATTTTGGCACTCCCAAGCAACAACCAACAAGAAACGCAAAAGATCAAAAATCACCCAAAAAGAAGAACGAAGGAAGAACAGAGAGCACGAGAGAAAACTTCAGATTTCCATTCATTGAAGCAAAAGGAATACACAGAGCTACGTCCCCATACGCATGGACATTAGCACCAGAGGGATGATTACATAGAAGCTCACTTCATCTCCTCACTCTACCAAGCTCTCACACACCCAAGAACTCAAGAACAAGTTCACCCACACGGGGAGGAGGAAGGTACGAAGGAGACAACTGTCTGTACATGTCCACCAACTCTTAACAACTAAAGAGCAAAAGGAGAAACAACCTCCCAAAGCCTCTTTTAACTAGCAAACCCTAACTCACTCCAAAATCCATGAGGAGGCATGCAGCCCCTCCAATCCTTTATATAGCCTTGGCTAACGGGTCTCCGCCCCGTTACACCCGCTAAGTCCAACGGAGCCCGCTCCCGCCTGTGCAGCCTTGCGAAATTCCCGTTTCGCCCCTCCTGCACCTTCCTGGAAGCTTCCGCGCTCCTTGTCGTCCAAGCCTCGCAACCACCTCGAGTCCACGTCGTCTTCAACACATCCCGACCGTTCTGACCTCAGCGCCACCTGCGCCTAGTCCGGTCCACGTGTCTCGCCACGACTCCGCCTCGACGTCCTGCAGTCACACAGACAAGAAACACGTCAAATAGCACCGCTCGATACATGAAAGCGTAAATACCATCATTCTTACCACATATGAAGTCCAAACCTGTCGAATCATCGGAATATGCATCCTAATCCCATACGACCAAGTTTGACCAAGTCCGACCGAGCCCGTTGCACCGCGCAACGACATGGTCCGACCACACAATCCAAACTCGACTATCCTAAACCTTTGTCAATTACTCATCACTCACATGGAGTCACGACCACATGGTCTCTCAGTTGTCCTATAGGATCCCACGCCTTTTATTTATAGTAACAAGGTTACAACTAGACTCAAATACAGATTCTAATTAGACCAAGTCCAAACTTTTATTGATCGCTAATACTTTTATTGGACCCTAATACTAACTCACCAACACTCCCTTCAAGATGGGCATGAGATATAATCATGATCATCTTGTTACATAAATCAATACCCTCACTAGAATCTGACACTTTATCAAACTTATTGCTAACACCATGATGAATACCACCACCATGACATTCACATTAACCAAGCTGCCTCCGGTGTCATTATCCATACCACCTCAAAGACCGTCGTCCTTCCATTCACACTACCCACGTCGTGTCCAACACCATCGCACGAACGCAACCTTTGAGTGACATCACCTAAACCTTCAGCGACCACAGTACCTACCATGATCATCACCTGGATCACCTCTAACCCAGCCTCAACCAATATCAAGTCCTCCACCTTCCCCGTCACATCCTTAGTCTTAGGTTTCCTCCACCTCCATCCACACGCTTCAAGCCTTGGCCTCCATTGTCTCCACTTCTAGCCTCCGGCCACCTCGGCCTCCACCACCTCTCCTAACACACCCCGACCACCTTCTATCATTGAGCTAGCCATCGAGCTCACCTCATCTTCCCCGCCAAAACACCATCGGCATAACCACCAAGCCATTGCTTGAATAGTCTTCTTCCCCTATTTTAGGGCCTCTCTACATCTTGCCATGAATCTTCAACACCATCATAATACCTTTCAGCACAGCCTCCATTACCATCATCACCTAAGCCTCTTGCCATCATAACCAGCACTCGCTATTGTCAATTCCTTCTCAACCATCACCTCCACAACAATAACTCCTCTCCAATCCAGATCCAAAACCTACTATCCTCTTCTTACCAGCAAAACACCTCTAGACCCAACTCCCTCTACCGCACCCAAGCTCCTCTCCTCTCTTGATCTACACACACCAATCACCAAACTAAACCCAACAGCCACACCACACACGACACCAACTCGAGCAGCACAAAAAATCTCCAAGATTCTCTTCTCTTCTCCCATTTGCAGCAGCACTCTTTCTCTCTCTTCGTGCACACCAGCATTGCACTCCTCCTGGCTTTCTCTCCATTTCTTTTTTTCCTTTCTTTCCTTTCTTCCCATTCTTCTTTTTCCCTTCTTCCTTCCTTCCTGCACGTCACTTGCTTCTCTCTTCTTCTTCCTTGATCTACCCTCTCTCTCACCTCCCCTCCCCTCCCTATTGTCGGCATATCCACCATCACAACAATAACCACTTCATCCAGCAAGTGATCGGGCAACGTCGCACACCTCCTTGGCCATCATCCAACCCATTCAGGCAATCTGTGTGATGACTCGCGACAATAGCATACAGGACTAGCAGCAACAATAGTCCACAGAAAATCCTTGCTCTTTCTTCCCTAGCAGGCTGCAGCACCATCGGCCCTCGCGCACACGCCTGAGAGGCACAACAATGGTGGCCCCACGAGCCCACAAGATGAAGACTTAGGTGATGACAACAGATCGGTGGACGGCGGTAGCTCTAAAGTGAGTTGCTACTTAGGGTTGGGGTTAAGGATGGTAGGATTGACCACTAATTATGGTTGGCTCTAATACCACGTAGAAGTTAGAAATAATTGTGTGTTATTCTATAGAACCTTCATACTATTTATAGTGTTAATGTTACAATCAGATCCTACTACATATTCTAATTAAACTACAGACCCAAACTCTTATTTGACCCTAATACTAACCAACATAACATGGTAAACTGCTAATTAATTACTACGTAATCACTAATCATTATCGGGGACCTTCCCCACCATATCCCATTTTAAAAGAACGCGATTATTCTATGTTGACGGCGGAAACAACGAGCTTGTTAACCATAAGTAACACCACACCATCGCCGTCTCTCTGGCTAATGAAAGAAGGGGCCCAAGGTGCTTGGAGTTGGCGACATCCGTATTAGAACCTTCTTACCATTTACTAACACCGTGTGTCTCATGGACTACTCCATGGACCACACTTCACTGCCCATGGCTTCTGCCTCTCTGGTCCACCAAAAACAAGTGTAGGGAACAGTTACCTGCACTTGGCCAGAAAGTTCCGTATCATTTTCCAAGATAAAAAACAGAGAGAAGTAAAAAAAGAAAAGAAATAGAAAAATTGAGAGGTTACAAGTCACTCTCTGAAGTACAATCAGCTCAGATGATAAATTAATTAGGAGTGGGTAGCTAGCCGCCCTATCTATAGGATTAATACATCCCATCACAAGATATCTTAGCTAGTGTTAGTACTAACCATAGTGCTTATTCTAGCTTAACACAAATGGCTCTAACGATTAGAGAGAGGAGGCTCCCGCAGCTGCACATCTCGCTCGACCTCCCCTTGTGCGCCTTCCGGTGCCCCAACCCGCCGGTGGCCGCGCCGGCTTCCACGTCCGCCTCGACATCGGCAGCGCGGGCCGGCGAGTTCCGCCTGTCCGACTTTGATAAGCTTGCCGTCCTCGGCCGTGGGAACGGCGGCACCGTGTACAAGGTCGCGCACCGCCGCACGTCGGCACTGTACGCGCTCAAGTTGCTGCACAACGGCGACCCTGGAGCAGCGTCGGAGGTGGACATCCTACGGCGCGCCGACTCGCCGTATGTTGTGCGGTGTCACTCCGTCATCTCGGCGGCTGCCTCCGGCGACGTCGCACTCCTGCTCGAGCTGGCGGACGGCGGCTCGCTCGAGTCCGTCACGAGCCGCCGCGGGGCGTTCCCGGAGGCGGCGCTCGCGGAGGTCGCGGCGCAGGCGCTGTCCGGCCTGGCGCACCTCCACGTCCGCCACGTAGTCCACCGGGACATCAAGCCGGCCAACCTCCTGGTCAGCACGGCCGGCGAGGTCAAGATCGCCGACTTTGGCATCGCCAAGGTCCTCTCCTGCGCCGGCGACCACTGCACCGCCTACGAGGGCACCGCCGCGTACATGAGCCCTGAGCGCTTCGACTCGGAGCGCCACGCCGACCCCCGCGCGGCCGACGTGTGGAGCCTGGGGGTGACCGTCCTTGAGCTCCTCATGGGGCGCTACCCGCTGCTCCCCGCAGGGCAGAAGCCGACCTGGGCCGCGCTCATGTGCGCCATCTGCTTCGGCGAGTTGCCCTCGCTGCCCAATGGCGCGGCGTCGCCGGAGCTCCGGGGGTTCGTGGCCGCGTGCCTGCATAAGGACTACACCAAGCGGCCGTCCGTTGCGCAGCTTCTTGTGCACCCGTTCGTCGCCGGAAGGGACGTGGCAGCGTCCAAAAACGCGCTCCGGCGGCTGGTGGCCGGAGCTTGAACTGGCAGTGCCGCCTTGGTTAGCTTCGTTACTGACAAATCATAGGGTTGTACGTTAGTTTGTATATATGTGTTGGAACTAATTTTGTTGTAGGTCGTACTTATGTGTTTGAGTATTGTACTCACATATTCGAGTGATGTAGTTGTGTATCGAGTACTCGTATGTTCGAGTACTGTATGGTGTAGTCGACTACTCGGTGTGTTTGAATACTGTGGAGTCTATGTAGTCAGTGAGTCTGAGACTGTAGCAGTCGATGAGTCCGAGTGCTACAGTGGTCGTAGCTACAGTAGTCGTACATATAGTTGTCGTAGCTACAATTATCATAGTAGTCATAGTCGTAGGTCGACGGTTGTAAGCTAAAGTGACGATCGGTGCTTGAAGACCTGTGCAGTCGGAGATGCGATCTAGGAACTATGGTCGACAAGCCGTGGTCGGTAAAGCGGTTAAAGGGAATCCGTGCTCGTAGATGCGGTCGAAGTGTTGTGGTCGGTGAAGTGGTCGATAAGACGTGGTCGAGAAACCATGGTCGAGCAGCCGTGGTCGAGACACCATGGTCAGAATGCTATGGTCGAAAAGGACTTGAAGTCGTAAGAAGCCGACTTGTTAGGTCTGTGTGTGGTTGTAGACATGGACAGGTCCATGTGTGGCCGTAAGCATCTGAGTTAGTCTCAGCAGGACTGAGTCTTGTAGGTAGTGCGTCAAGTCATAGGGAATCGTGGACGGCAAAACCGGATCACAGGTAGCCTAACTAGTGGGGTTAGTGGGTGCATTCATAGGTCAGGTAACCGTGGTTTATTTAAGCCATATAATCTGTTGAGTAAACTTGAGTTATGAGTGAATAACAGAGAAGAAGAAAAGGTGCATGTTGCAACCAAAGAGTTGTCTCTTCTGTGTTCATTCAACCTCCCTACTCGTGTTCGTGAGTCGTTCCAAGGAAAAAACCATGTGTGTGTTTTCTCCCGGCAAGTAGCTACCGGAGCCAATGGGTTCGGTTCCAACAGTTGGTATCAAAGCCTCAACGTCCGAGGGGCTGAGGCGAAAGGCTTCCACATCTGACCGTTCATTGGTTGAATACGAGAGGTCGAGGCGAAAAGCTTCTGCAGCTGACCGTGCATTGGTTATATGCGAGAGGCCAAGGCGAAAAGCTTCCACAGCTGACCATGCATTGACCAGATGCGAGAGGCTAAGGCGAAAAGCTTCCGCAGCTGACCGTGCATTGGTCAGCTGTGAGAGGCTGAGGTGAAAAGCTTCCGCAGCTGACCGTGCACTGGTCAGATGCGAGGGGTGAGGCGAGAGGCTACCGTAGCTGACCATGTGTTCGGTCGGATGGTGACATGCGTTTGGGTCGGTGTGATGGCGCAAGCAGCAGCGTGTGTTAGGCGGAGGTGCACAGGGCGACAGCGACGAGCTGGCCGCAGCACTAAGAACCCAGGAACATGACGATGGGCTCTGGTAGCCATGGCAAGACCGGTTGTATACCGGTATCACACGCGACATGCGTAGTGGCAATGCCAGCGTCGAAGGGCAACAAACGACGCCAGTGCGGACAAGCCTTGAGAAAAGTCAGCATGAGACCAACAATGGTGGTCGTAGCCATCGTCACAAGAAGGCGTGTGAGTCGTGCAAGAACGCTGCAGCATGCGGCAAGATGCTGTTGCGTGCAGCAAAAAGAAGAGGCTGCTACGTGGGGCAAGAAGAAGAGGCTGCTGCGTGTGGCAAGATGATGTGGGTCATCAGCGTCGTGAGTCAACATGTCAAATGATGACAACAAGATTAGGGGATTAATTGTTGGAACTAATCTTGTTATAGGTCGTACTCATGTGTTCAAGTACTCATGTGTTCAAGTACTATGCAGTAGTAGTCGAGTACTCGGTGTGTTCGAGTATTGTGGAGTCTATGTAATTAGTGAGTCCGAGACTGTAGAGTCGGTGAGTCCGAGTGCTATAGTGGACGTAGCTACAATAGTCGTAGATATAGTGGTCGTAGCTACAGTGATCGTAGCAGTCATAGTCGTAGGTCGACAGTCGTAAGCTATAGTGACAGTTGGTGCTCAAAGACCTGTGTGGTCGGAGATACAGTCAAAAAACTATAGTCGACAAGTCATGATCGGTGAAGCGGTTGAAGGGAAGCCGTGGCCGTAGATACGGTCGAAGTACCGTGGTCGACAAGCTGTGGTCGGTGAAGTGGTCGAGAAACCGTGGTCGAGTAGCCATGATCGAAGTAGCATGGTTGAGATACCGTGGTCGGAGTGCCGTGATCGAAAAGGACTCGAAGTCGTAAGAAGCTGACTTGTCAGGTCAATGTGTGGTCGTAAGCATCTGAGTTGGTCTTAGCAGGACTGAGTCTTGCAGGTAGTGCGCCGAATCGTAGGGAATCATGGACGGCAAAACCGAATCACAGGTAGTCTAACTAGTGGAGTTAGTGCGTGCGTGCACAAGTTAGGTAACCGTGCGTACGTGAAGCTTATTTAAGCCATGTGATCTGTTGAGTAAACTTGAGTTGCGAGTGAATAATAGAGAAGAAGAAAATACGTGTGTTGCCACCAAAGAGTTGTCTCTCCTGTGTTCATTCAACCTCCCTATTCATGTTCATGAGTCGTTTCAAGGAAGAAATTATGTGTGCGTTTTCTCCCAACGAGTAGCTACTGAAGTCGATGGGTTCGGTTTCAACAATGTGTGCAGCTCTTTCTCACAGATAGTTTAGGGGCTAACAAGAGGTAGAAAAATACATGTAGGGCAGGAATCCTCAAGGAGAATTACATACATAATATTGCTCTTCTTTTTTAAAAAAAATACGGAATCAAGGATTGCTTTCGCATGATCATGACTAGCAATACTGTTCAGAGTCTACAAGGATCGTGCTCACGTGAGGATCGGATAAACCACTCATCACGAAAATGTGGTCAATTGATCTCCATATAATCCAGTTTTCCACTATTTGTGGTGTAAATATTGATTTGAATGACTGGCATACGTACTATGAGAGAAGATTTTCGTATAAACTCACCAACGAAAATATGGGTTCTAATATCACCGATGGAATAATTCCCTTAAGTAGTACTACTATTGCAGATCAGGTCAGCCTTTTGTGCGTAGTCAATGGTCATCACATGCATGCTCCGTCCATTTGGAAACTGGAATTGATTTCCAGTGAAATGTGGATGACGGCAAAAATTAATCTGTCCGGCCCGATTATCTTATCTCAAAACGCGATATTGAGCTTGCTTTGATGCACACCAGCTGTGCGCTCACCCTCGCTAATTTCGGGGCAAGTTCATGAGTTCCACAGCCGTATCTACTCCATTTTCTTGTACCGATACATCCAGTGGCGGAGGACGGGAGAAAAATGAGGTAGGGCGGATCGAAAGCAATACCATTCAAGCTATAATACTAATCAAACCCATCAACAATAATCTAAGTACAAAGATGTTTAATAATACAAGACATTAAAAAGTACCTCCAAAAATTGAAGGATCACAATAATATATCACCAATTTAACATATAACCTTGTAGAGCATAGCAATGGAAATAATCTGCCAAAGAAAGAGCAAACATAGTTAATATTGTTATGTATAGTGTAGACAACACAAAAGTGACAAGTGGAATCAAATGAGAAATACCAATATTAATCTTGTTAATTATGTCTAGGAGACTTAGGCAATTGCATCTACCTATCTTTCTTTTTCTGAAACATCTTTTTAATTTTTTCAAGATGAAGTCCTTTAAATATCTCCCTTTCAATGTAGCACACCATCAAATCATTAAGCCATCCATCGGACATCTTGTTGCGCAATTCAGTCTTGATAATCTTCATTGCTGAGAAAGCTCTTTCAACCGATGCCGTCGCCACCGGTAGCAGCAATGCCAACTCAATGAGGCGATAAACAAGTGGAAATACAATATGCCTCTCAAGTTCAACTAGTTTTTTGGCTAGACTTGCAAGATCGTGACAAACTTTAAACTCATCAAGCCTTCTTACATGAATAATAAATGTCTCTAGTTGATCTTTTATAGCCTTGCGGTCATCAAAGGAAAAATCCTCATAATAAATTTCCGTAAGCCGAGCAAGCTTATCCACATTAAACTTGGAGAAAGAATCTCTTGGATCAAGACAAGAAAAGCAAACAAGCAATTCTGAAGATACCTCGTTAAAGCGATGATCCAACTCGTCGGTAATAGCATCTATAGCAGCATAGAAGGTATCAACACGGAAGTAATGATCTTGAGTGATATTGTTTCTCCCTCCTTTTCTTGAACGGCCAAATCTTGGTACTGCATCTTCCATATTTGGTATGGGAATATCGTTTGCCTCACAAAATACTTTAGCTTCTTGAAATAATGGCTCACAACCTTCACTTCTCAAATTGATCAAACGTGTTTTGACATCAACAACCAAAGATATAGCTTGAACAACATTTTGATCCTTCCTTTGCAAGATTAGAGATAAGTCATTTGTAATGCGAAGGATTTGCAACATCATTTTCATGATGAGCACAAAGCTAAAAGATTCCATTATTTGGACCAAACCTCCTGCCCTTGATGGATTACGCTCATCTTGTTGCACAATTTCTAGGACTTGTATAACAGAATCCCACATTGATTCAATTCGAAGCAATGTCTTGTAATGAGATTCTCATCTTGTATCTCCAGGTCTAGCCAATGATGTTTCTTGTAGTTTTCCTCTCCCTGCTGAAACCTCTCCACTCTCTAACTTAGCCAAAAGGTTTCGACGATGCTTATCAAGCAACAAATCCTTCCTCTTGCATGATGCATTGGTGCTACTCACAATCAACCCCACATATTCAAAGAAATCCTCAATTGATGAACAACACCTTGAGACAGCAACTACCACTAACTGCAATTGATGAGCAAAACAATGAATGTAGAAAGCATAGGTATTCTCATCACGAATTAGTTTCTGAAGACCATTAAATTCTCCTCTCATATTAGAAGCTCCATCATATCCCTGGCCCCGTAGTTTTGCAATAACTAAACCATAATCACTAAGTGCCTCAACCAATGCTCTCTTCAATGCTTCAGATGTTGTATCTTTGACATGCTTGATACCCAAAAATCTTTCTATTACTTCTCCTTTATTGTTCACAAACCTACACAAGCAATGACAAAGAATAGAGTAAGAACATTTCTCTAATATAGTTTCATCGTAAGATATTAATGAAACATTTACCTCACAACTATGGCCATTTGTTCTTTGATGGATACATCACGAGATTCATCAATAAGAACAGAGAATAGACAAACCCTCATTTCTTCCTTTATTGCCATGGTGACCGCCTCAGCGCAACAGTTTGCAAGCTCCTTTTGAATTGTCCCAGAAGTCATTTTTGCATTTTTAGGACATAGCTAATCAAAAGCTCTCTTCACTTCCTCATTCCTTTGTTTATACCAATCAAGCAATTCTAAAAAATTTCCTTTATTCAAGGAATTATCAGTTTCATCATGTCCACGGAATGGTTCACCTTGCAAAGCCAGAAAACTCACAATACCCAAAGATGCTTCCAAACGAGTCTCATACTTGATAAGTGATTCTTTGCTATAGCTTGAAACCTTATGTTTTACACTTGACATTTGGTTATAAAAATCATCAAAAGCTGTTCTAGCTTGATTATGTATGCTATTAGCCCCACCAACATGCACTCGAAGTGACATGTATGCATTCTTCCATTTTTGAAACCCAACTTTTGTAAAGACATCATAACCAAATTTATCATCCATTCGATCATGTCTAAAAAGATAACAATAGAAGCAAAATGCCCTATCCTTCTCCAAACTATACTCCAACCAATTATATTGCTTAAACCAATTTTTTTGAAAGGATCTTTTATCCTTTGAGGGGGGGGGGGGAATTATGACCGGTTGGTTGAGTCGGGCCCTTAGCTATGAAAGCCCTCCTAACTTCATCTCTAATATTAGGAGCAAATCTATCAATTGGAATACGAAGCCCCGGATCAGAAACAATATCTGGGTTGAATTCAGTTATAAGATCACCTTGCACTGTCTCTTCTTCAATTACAGAGCCTAATTGAAGTTGTTCTTGTCGCTCTTCCACTTGCCCAGCACCAACAGACTCTCCCACCTCCACTTCAACATTTCCACTTTCACGAGTGCTTGGGTTTGTGGCACTTGAACCCCGATTAAAATAGCTCTTCAAATCTAAACACATAAAAGCAAATAGACAAATAAATTGACCTATAAATTTGCAAAATGTAAATTGACAAATGCAAACTACATATCAATTATCAAAAATCAATGACACTCCTAATATATGCCTCACCTCTCTGTGATTTTTCCTTTCCCCTTTTATCCATTGCTCAAGCCTCAAAATCTCAAATAAAAATAAATTCCCCCAGTCCCCAGACCCCCACCGCACAGCAGAGAGCCTCATCGGCTCCTCCTCCTCGCGAGTTCCGCCCGCCCGCCCGGTCGCCTCCCGCCCGCCCGACGGCCGCCTCCCGCCCGCCCGGTCGCCTCCCGCCCGCCCGTCAGAGCGCTGCTCCCCACCGCCGCTCACTTTCTCAGCATCTCAGGAGCAGGAGCATAGCAGACAGGGAGCATTGTTTCTAGGGTTTACATTATTGGGCTTGGATAGAGGGGTATATGGGGGTCTATTGCAAAAATTTGAGGTATGGCCCAAGCCACACCTTGCCCTATCGGGCCCTCCGCCCCTGGATACATCGTAGATTTTGGTGCTGCTCATTTAAGTTTTTTTATAGCTTATGACTTATTTTATACTGTAGCTAACTTATTTTGTACTGTAGGTGATGGTAGCTTTTTTTGGCATAATTAAATTAAAAAAATAAAAAACAGGTTAGCCAACAACGAATAATACAAATGAATGCGAGAAAAAAAACAAGAACCCAAAAATTTTAAAATAGCAAAAATTAAAATTAAAAAAATAGTAAAATAGAAACCGAAAATTAAAAGCCGAAGGCGAAAGTAACGGGCGAACAGAACTCATCCAAGGAAGAAATGACGTAATGGAAACACGTCATCACATCATACATGGGATGTTAATATCAAGGGCACGTCGCCTATTTGCCTCCGAACCGTCGCCTATTTGCCTATGGATCGGAGTTCTTTTAACTGAACAATGCCATACTCTGCTCTCTTTAATTTCAGGATAACATTCTATCGAAATAAAAGACAGCATAAACTACAAAACAGCAGCCATAAGGATTAATACAGATATGTCCTCACCATTGCAATCAAATCAATTGAAATGGTCACTTAAGCTCGTATCAAATGATGCGTCATAGGACAGTTAAACCTACTGATCACGACACGCTTATGGGTATGCTTTTGTAACTGTGTGTATGAATGACTGAATGATGATCTACTCCAGTCTCCAGATAATTCATCAAAAAAAATTAGGGGCGTCCATGGGAGCGTAGGATTCCTGAAGAAATTCAGGAAGGTTTGGTTTTTTCTTGCAGATAATTTCTATGAAATTCTTGGAATGGTGTAAAGAAACAACATCAGTATGATCTCTAGGAGACTAGGAGGCCATCACCTTGAGAGAGAGAGAGAGAGAGAGAGAGAGAGAGAGAGAGAGAGGCTTTCCTTCAGTGCATCATCATCGCACGATTCAGTATCATCGTCCTAATTAAGGATCCAGTGCTAGCTTAATTTCTATGTTCTCCTGAGATTGCGCAAACGAGAGGCTAACTGGAGCCGAGTTTGTACGCGTACTCTTCTAAAAACTAAATTGCACAGACCTAAGCCGTAAATTGGACAGGCTTATATGCATTTCATTATTGTGTAACTGGGTAAGTGCTGGCGTCAACTCAGTGCATGATCCGGTAGATCAGCCAAAGAGACGCAAAGAGCAATGCAGCCATTTTGACGGCTACCGCGTGAATATATCTCTGACAAAAAAAAGCATTTAGTGTCGCTGTCAGTGCGTACTAGCATGCATGATAACTTGCTTCTTCTTCCTTGAATTAGTTTTTTTAGATTCTCCCAAAGCCGAACAAACAGAATGACTTGTTGAAGTATTTTTTTAGATTCTCCGAAAGTTCAACAAACGGAATGACTTTTGAAGTGGAATATTTAAACACTTTCTCAAATCTAAAAACATGTACACCATCTACATCGACGTCTTCACTATCTACTGTCATCTTAAAAAATATAGGCAAGAACCATCCACTACAGTCAAAAACATCCATAACGGTCCAAAGAACAGTGCCTTACTTCGACGCCCTCATTCTACCGAAACTTCCACGATGTCTTGTCACTCGATCGCAGTCATCAATAAGCTACCTTCCATTCGACAGCGACATTGTTGATCGCACAATATGGATATCACATTGTAATTGAAACAAACCGAATTTTATCAAAATCTTGGAGTCAACTGAATTTCCTTGAATTTGATCTGAACTAGAGTCCTAACCCAATTTGGCATCTCCCTTAGCCGTTCACGCCACAAATTTGTTGCCAAGCCATCTCCTCCGTCCCTCCGCGCGCACGCATTGTTCTCGGTCTAAAAATATCACCGTCGTCCCGATCTTTTGCTCCCGCACCTTCCCATTTCCTCTCACTACTGCCACATCGCTACAACCGGTTAGAGACCGTACTACCTCGCCCTTCCTGCCATGACACCCTCTTAATAGCACTGGCCGCACGTTAAAGCAGCCAGCGAAACCCCGCCACCGCCTCTGCTATTCCCGCCTTTTTGCTCACCCTCTCAACTGACCTGTCCCGCACCGCAGATTTTGATCCCGTGAAGCCGCCGTTGCCAGCAAGAACAATTGTACCATGTCCCATAACTGCCCTGATCACCACCTAGCCAAGCGTCGTACTTACCTCGTTCCCCACTGCCTCGCTACCCTCTCTCTGCGCTCTCACTGTACCTTCCTCTCACAGCCCACCAGACCTATTTTGACTACCGCAATGTCGGCCCGAGGCAGCCTGTACCTCCCCTCTACCAGTCGCGCCGTGCCCTCCCTCACCTTCCTGACCCCTGCCACGCATTGCCGCCGCCTTAGCCTTACCCCTGTGCCAAACCACCATACTCACACTGTTTAAACCCCCCGAGCCCCTCCATTTGGAGCCACAGGTGCCCAAGGTGAGCCACACACCCCCAATTGAGCTCTCGACCGGAGCATCACTGACGATCATCGGAAGACCCCAAAGTAAGCCAATTTTTAATTCTTGCTATTCGGTCCATTTCATTTCGATTGCTTTCGCCTACAGCTTCTTCATGCCCTCAGTAACACTCCCGAAGCAAGACCCCAACTTCCCAATCCCCCAACTGCGCTGATGGCTAGCGCCACCGCTCGGCCATAGGAGATCACCGTGGACAGCTTGGCTTAGCCATCCCCGACCCAAACCACCATACCCCTAAGCTCCCCCTACTCCTAGAGATGCTATATCGCAAATGCTATTGTCCTATTAACCCGCCGTTAACCCCTGTGCTATTCAAAAGTCTCAAGAAGAGAAGACCTCACCGTTGACGCTCATCTGACTTCCAGCCCCTCTCGAGCCCAAAAATGGAATCCTCGTGGCCCCAGGAACCCACCCGTGGTCACCAATTGTTGTTTTGACAACGAATTCTTCAACTGTTCCACCGCTTGAATTCTCTGACCGCTCCACCGCTTGAAATCTCTGACCACCTTGTAATCGAGAGAAACTTTGACCACACCACTTCTAGTCCTAAGCAACACCACTCGTACACTATCCAATGCTCCTAAACCACTCGTATACTAACCGGGAAGGGCCGGATACAACCAGGGATACACTGCAGTTTCCTTCGAAGTTGGGCAGGTCTCGCAAAACCAGGGGCAGTTTCCAGCTTAGTAGCTAGCCAGCTAGGCTTGCTCCAACAAAGCAGGGGATGAGCTAGCTGAACGGTTTTGCTGCGACTGCAAATGACATCGGTCGACCATTGGATCGGTACATGAACGATGACGGAAGTGCTTAGTTAGGCTGAATTTTTGTAGCTTATAACTAAATTTTTACTATACCTGGCTGAAATTACACTATAGCTGATGGTAACTTATTTGACATAATTAAATTTTAAAAAATTTAAAAATGGTAAAGGGATTACCCCAACACATATAATGCAAACAAATACGAAAAAAGAACCGGCAAAAAAGCTCAAAAAATCCAAAAAAAAATCATCTAAATAACTTGCAAGACACTTCTGTCTATAAATAACTTGCAAGGTACTCCACGCGCATCATCTAAATAGAATTTAGCTCTACTGCTGGTTAAAACCTTTGCATTTTTTAGAGAATCCTCAAAAGAATAAAAATATATAACTTATTTGTTTAAGCAGTATATGAGAAGTGAAAGTACATACTTCCAGAAGTATCAAATCACTTTCGTGCACGCGCACGTGCACACACATATATACCTACAATCAAACTATCATAAAAAGACAACTACAATTCGAATTTCAATTCAAATTTATTTGAATTAGTTAGTAAACTAGCTAAACTTAATATCCAAAAAAATCTAACTTTCTTTTGCACATGATACATAGAGAAAATACATATTTTAGATCATGGTGCTCAAGCACCATGGTGTTCGATTAATCATACATACATACATACATACATACATACATACATACATACATACAGGATTTTCATAATGGGTGTTCAGAGTTAAAAAGATATTGTTTTAATGAAAAAAGTAGAGATCGATCAAAGTACAAATTGTTTGTACTAGAGACAACATCTTAAATAATTTAGAGAAATTATAAAATAGTTAAGAAAATTGTTGAATTGGGAATATGGGATTCGAGACTTGCAAATTGAGATGCACTTGTTTTGTTGTCGACATGCATTGCTTGCCTTGCTATCCTCGGTGGCCCAGCCGTCGCCACCGCGTGCGCCCTCTCCGGACCCTGGCTCCTAGGCGGTCCAGCTAGGCCCTGCTCGGTGCTCGCCACCACTCGCTTGCTACTTTGCATTTAAATTTTGCATAAAACTTAGTTTTGGCAAAAAAAAATCTATTCACCCACTCTAGTTGGCTGGAAAAAATATTCATTTAGGTTTGAATCAAAATTATTGCGATTACAGAAGTTAATGAGTTCAAAATTAAAACGAGTCAATTTCGAGTGAAAAAAGTTAATGAGACTCAACTCGATAGTGGCTCATTAGCTCAAATTTAAAACAACCACTTGAAAGACAAATAAAATGATTTGAAACCGAACTGCTCGATAATAGCTCATTAAGCTTAATAGCCAGCGCGACCTCTTTGAACCTTCAATTGGACTGCAGCCTGCAATTTTTGAGACGAATTGGGGAGAGAGGTGTGGGAGTGAGTTGAAATCTATTAGAGATATAAATATGAAGTATTTGGACCAATTTACCACCATATATAATTAATATACCTATTAAATATAACATATTTTCTTAAAAAAATTAGATGTTCAACCGAATATCCATTAACTATATTAGGACCGTCCCTATATCAATGTAACGATAGTTAGACTGATGTGATTCGCCAAATAAGATTTACTGACTTAGCAGTGTAGTCCTTGTATCACTCAACTTCCACCTCACCTGCATCCTCTTTTAATGCCCGTGTTCGAGCATATGCTTAGCTTAGGTTAATATCTGGCCCTGATGGCCCTATTTACACAATGTTAGTAAAAAGCAGCCGCCATTAATCGGTTTAATTACGAGAGTTGCAACTATTACAGTCGATTCTGTTAGCCTATCATCCTTATGATGGAGAAAGAAAAGAGATAGCTGATAAGGAAGAGTTAATATGGCATAAACATAACATCGAGTAGTATACATTTCTACCGGTCGTGACGATACGAGAGTTGCAACTATTACAGTCGATTCTGTTAGCCCATCATAATTATGATGGAGAAAGAAAAGAGATAGCTGATATGGCATAAACATAACATCGAGCAGTATACATTACTACCGGTCGTGACGGCTATGTACAATATATAGCTTATTCTACCGCGTTATTTCCATTCCTCCTCTCTCTCTCTCTCTCTCTCTCTCTCTCTCTCTCTCTCTCTCTCTCCCCGTCTATTCAGCTAGATGCATGACATCTACAAGTTGGTACTAGTAGTTAGTGACTCCAACATATGCCTATCAAAGGGTTGTCCTTAATTAATTACCTCGAAAATGCATGGGCAGATGACGCTGTATTTTTCGAGTTTGTATACATAGTTATTTTAGTACGGTGCAAATTAATATAAATAAGAGTAAATTGTGCCTTTTGGACCTCAGACTTTTCAGATCCTTAAACTTCACTTTTAACTTAACGATGTCGTGAAGCTATTTGGTTAAAGCAGTGATCTAGTAGCACAGTTAAGCGAATTTAGAAACCTAAATGGTGGCAAAGATAGACAATTTTGGGACCTCGTCATCACTTAACAATGTAGTACTAAGTCGTACAGTTAAGCAAGGCTTCAATGGCCTGTTAGCCTAAATTTTGTGGTCCTATATATGACTTAAGTGAAACGATTTCGAAAGTTCATTGGACCTATAATGCAATCGCTACCAAATAAAACCCGATCGGACGGTCATCGTGGGCGTCTAATGGATAATGATTTTAGTAGCGGGTGTTGAAGTTAATTCGAATTCATGCCGTGTCTGTGAAGAACACGGCATGACCTCATACCAGAAGTGGCATGACAAGTGTTAGAGCCATGTGCAAATTGTATCAAACATTTGTAACAACCGACACTGATTCGGCTTTCTCTCCGTGTGGAACTCGTTTCTCTCGCTCTGTATACCCAGTAGTCTATAGAAAAAACAAGTGCTCTATTTTAAATTCTCTTTATTATAGTGATTTGCCTTTGTGCATTTATGATTTTTCCATAAAAATTTTTCATATAAAAATTCGTGTCTTCCATATCTATTTTTCTGCGTATTATTTGCAACAGTGGTGTAATGCACATTAGCAAAATTGTAGGTGCGTAGGACTTGTTTGGATCTCGTGGATTATGAATAGTGCACGATCAATTCTGTGAGCACATACGTAAATACTTTTTTTTCAAAGTTCAAGGATTTATTGTGCAGTTTTTCCGAACTCGTCAGCCTGGTTCTTTTCAGCTTATACCTTATGATTTCTCTTGAATAAATAAACAAAACAGCTTCTTTATCACTGTTTTATAGTGACTTATCGAGACAGTCTTTTCGAAGCGGCTTATTGGCATTCAGATCGTTCACATAAGCACTAAACCATAAGCCATAAATCGCAACCGAAAAGAACCTACCCATGATGTACATATATGTGCAGTACTTACTACCAGCCTAGTACCAAATTTTTGGCGGAATTGACCATTTTTTTGGTTCGTATTTACAGTAATAGTGTCCGCCACGCGATAATAACAAAAATAATACTTTTGCCGTATAGCCACCATGCGACAGGGCTCGAGGCGCTGACACATCAGAGAAATGCACAACGGTCGTCAACCAGGGCCTGCCGCATGGCTACCGTACGACACAGGACGATGCTGCACAACCACAGTGCGGCAGCCCATTAGCATTTCCATTAATTATTTTAACTAGCGCAATTAGCCCCTCATTAGCAGCACATAAGCCTCTGCCGCACGGTGGTCGTGCGGTGGAGGTTGGTGCCGCACGGCCCTCTGCAGTGGAGGTGGGCCCAAGCGTGTTTTTTAGTAGAGGTGGAGGTACGCAAAGTATGCATGCAAACAAAGGCCATGCGGTGCAGTGGGTTTAGGGCCATTCGTTTGCTTTGGTTTTGCATGCAAAATCAGAGCTCATGGCATGCGTGCAAAAACAGAGCTCGTGACATGTGCGATAAGGGGACAAACCATTGAAAGAGAGATGGCGTCGTGTCTGTCCCCATACGTGTAGTTCCCTCTTGTCATTACCGGTGCGTTGTTAGCGCATTGCTCTCTCGCTATAAATTGCGAGCTTCTCGCACTCTCGTAGCCGATTAAATATTGTTTAGTGCCATAGCAGTCTTAGAGCATCTCCAATAGTGACTTATGAGCTAGCTCTAAGCATATTATTTCATATTTTAATAGAAGAGAGAGAAAAGCTATCTCTTGATCAAGAGCTAGTCTCATACACACATTCCAAGATTATGTGAGAGTGTCATGTGAGGCTATTTATGTTATGAGCTATGTGCTAAAAGTTAGTACTATTGGAGAAGTTGTCTTAGAGCTAGTAACTAGCCCATACTGTTGGAGATACTCTTATTAATAGGTAATTTTTGTGCCGTATGAATTGTCTTTGTTAAATGTGTACATAATTAATTATAGTTATTTAGACGTAATTAATTTAGTTCTAATTATTTACACTCCGTATATCTTATTTTGTAACATCATTCATTCCGGAAATGCAGGAGGGGACGGCGTTGCCGTGGCAACCGGCGCTGGGGCGAGGTACCAATGGGCGCACGAGGGGACGTCAAGGTTGAGGTGGAGCCTCCTCTCCCGTCGTCAGCGCCATTGGTGCATGCTTAAGGTCAGGATTTGCAGTTCCAATGGGTCTTACAAGGCGTGCATTGCTTATATAACGCTGTGACGGCTCAAGTATTTGGCTGACTGTGCTGAGATTTTGATGTTTTTTAAAATCTTTCTTTTTTTCAAAACGATGTGAAAATCTTACTTCTTAGTTAATTAAGGGCCTGTTTGGGACTGCTCTGCTCCCACTTTTGCAGCTCCGCTCCTAAACTACCCAGCCAAACAGGTCCAGCTCCAGAAACTCCGCTCCAAGAAAAAGGTGGAGTTGAGGGCCAACTCCACGTTTTTCCTGGAGCTCCTCAAGGAGTACTCCAGAAACCAACATTTTGTATCTTCTCGTGGAGTTGGAGGGTAATTACCCACCACTGCCATTACACAATTCCATACCGATTCGATTCTTTTTTCTCCTCCCCACCCACCCACGACTCCTCTCCTCCCCACGCCCGCAGCGCCTCCTCTTCTCCGCCCCGCGCCGTCCCTCTTCTCCGCCCCCCGCCCGCGCCTCCTCTGCTCCGGCCCCCGCCCGCGCCGCGCCGCGCCGCTCCTCCGCCCCCCACCCGCGCCGCTCCTCTCCTCCGCCCCCTCCCGCGCCGCGCCGCTCCTCTCCTCCGACCCCCTCCCGCGCCGCGCCGCTCCTCTCGTCCGACCCTTCTGTTCTCTCGACCGAGCGGCTCCCCGCGAGTTCGTCCTTCCCCAACCCTAGCCTGCGCCGCCACTGATTCCGGCCGCGACGGCGAGCTCTGCGACGAGGTGATGGACGAAGGTGATAGATCCAGTGATCCTCTAACGGATGACCTCTTTTCTGGCCCCCAAACCTCCTCCGTCTTGTCTTCCCCAACTGCGCACGAAGCTGCTGGTGCCGCCACCACGACTCGAGGAAGCTCGCCGGCGCCGAGGGTCGGGCTGTCGCGGCCTCCTCAGGCGGCGCCGCCGGCCGCCCCCATCCAGCCAGGACCGTGGCTGCCCCGTGCGCCGCTCTCCAGCCAGGCCCCGGCTGCTGGCCGTTCAGGGCCGGCCGCCCCGCACGTGGTGGCCGCCGGCGCCCCGGCTGCTGGCCGCCCAGGGCCGGCCGCCCCGCACCTGGTGGCCACGGGTGGCCACCCAACAGGCGCCCAGGCTCCTGCCGCCCAAGCCACGGCTGGCCACCCAACAGGCGCCCAGGCTCCTGCCGCCCAAGCCACGGCCGGCCACCCAACAGGCGCCCAGGCTGCTGGCGCCCAAGCGAAGAAGAAACGCGCACCACCAGCGAAGACGAAAGAGGAACATGTATTGCTCCTTCCTGCATGATCTTCATGAAGCCAGGATCCTACAATTGCTCCTTCCTGTATGATCTTCCTGTATGAAATAAGCATTAGGGATGGTTTGTGCATTTAGGTTGTTCAGTTCCATATAATTTATGCAGGCTGGTCACACCTGTTTTCTCATTGTGTAAGTATAGTAATTAGAGCTTAGGCATATATTGGATCATCCATGACAGTGATGCCCTGCAAGAACAAAAAAATGTAGGTAGTCCATTACTCATGAAAGACATGGCACGAAGATTACTCCACGAAATTTTGACTTCAGACCACATGTTGGAAACACATAAAAGAATATCTGTAGATATGTCCCTTATCTTGTATTCTTCTGAGGATCTCCTAATGCTTGTTATGTATGAATTTCATGAGCAGATAATAAGTAAATGCTTTGTCGCTAAAAGCTACAGAATAGAGTATGTAGGCAGTAGGCGTCAAGCTCATGTATGGAATCCATTAGAGTTTCTTATTTAACTCACTGAAAGGCAACATGATTTCCAAACAAAATAACCAACAACATGCATGACAAACAGATTCAGTCCTCAACATGAGCAAATGAAGCATAGAGTAATCCAAGATCTTATGGGAATGCTAACAATTGAACATTACCAGTCACTTGTCCAAGTTGGTACAATTTTTTAGGCTTGTGGTAACTATAGTCTCTGAGATCATTCTTTACTCTAACAAAACAGCCAATAACTTTACTTTCAAATGTCGCTGGCTGCTTTAGCAGATCCATAACTAAAGTTCTCCTCAAATAGATTAACTTGATGTTTTTGCTCATGACATGTTTACTAAAGTTCGCACATGACATGTTTTTGCTCCTTCACATAGTGCATTTGCTCCTTCACATAGTTCCCTGTACGAAATGCGGGTGGCCTACGTCAGTTAGTATCTTTGTTTTACAGTCATCATATTTATCGTATTGTGGTGGTTACTTGATGTTTTACAGTCATCATTTTTTGCTAGTACAGTATAAATATAAGAGCAGTGAAATCAATTGTCCTGTTCAGTATGTAACCGTGTCACATAGTGCTTGCATAATTCAATAGATCGTCTTGAATGGTTGAACATACTGTTTCAATATCATGGTCAGGGTGATCAAATGGAATGGACCGATGCACATGTCACAATAGCTTGTGAGTTGATGGCTGAACAAGTTAGTAGAGGCAATCGCCCAAATACTCATTTGAACTCTGTAGGTTACACCGAGGTGTCAGATAGGTTTTTATAGCTGACCAGTATCTTATTATCAAAGACTCAAATAAAGAACAAGTGGGATAAATTAAAGGCTGATTGGTCCATTTGGCTAAAGTTGAAGAGGAGGCAAACATGTACTGGTTGGAACAATGCGACAAAAACAATTGACATGGAGAATGAGTGGTGGAAGAAGGCAAGAAATGTGAGTGTTGTCAAACTGTCAATAATTATGTACTGATGTACTAATATATGTACTGATGTATGTGTTTTTATTTTTACAGGATATTCCAGGGTGTGGCAAGTTTAGGAAAAAGCCTCTCCAAAATGAGGATTTGCTTAGGGAAATGTTTAGAAATATTACAAATGAGGAAGCAGATCATTGGAACCCTATGAGTGACAATCCTATTATCCCTAGTACTCAAGAGCAACCTTTTGATGTAGACAGTGAATATGGAGGTGGAGAGAATAATGCCCATGGTGACCCATTTGATGCCAACAATTTGGGGGATGAGGAGGTCCAGGAGGTCACTCCAAGCGCGCTTCCAAATAAAAAACCTCGTGTTGCTGCTGTTGATAGGAAAAAGGCAAAGTCAAGCACAGCACTTCTTATTCATGAAGCAATTTCGAAGATATCTGATTGTTCAAGTTCCTTTACAGCAAAGAAGCAAGAAGGGGTCACAATCAGGGAAGTAATGGAGCATGTTCTGGACTGTGGTGCGGAGTATGGCTCAGATGAGCATGACATTGCCACCCAGCTGTTTGTGAAGAAGGATTTAGAGAAATGTTCATGACCCTTCCTACTAGAGAAATTAGGTTCAATTGGCTTAGGAAGAGGCACAATGACAAATATGGAAGCTAGAATTTTTTTTATTAGGTTCAATTGGCAACCTGTATGCAATTTGAACCTGTATGCTATTTGAACAATTATTTGGCAACCTGTATGCTATTTGAACCATTAATTGGATCTATGTATTGCTATTTGAACCATGATTTGTCTCTAATTGGCAACATGTATGGCCATGTCTCTATTTGGCAACCTGTTTTGCCATTTTTTGTCTCTGTATTGCTATTTGTCTCTAATTGGCAACCTGTATGGCCATTTTTTGTCTCTGTGTGCAGAGTGACGAAACTGGTAGTGACCAAAGCGACTCTGACAATGAGAGCATGGCATTTTGGAATCTTGCAATGAGTGGTGCTAAACTTGCTGCAGCTTATGTTAAATTATACTTTGACAAAAATCCACCTAGGACATCAAACCTTAGTGGTATGGGGTGGTTGCTAGAGACATTGAACACACCGGGTGAGTGTCATTCGCAGCTTCGGATGAGCACAGAGATGTTCTACGACCTTCATGATTTATTGGTTGGAAGGTATGGTCTGAAACCATCCCTACATATGAACACTCATGAGATGTTGGCAATGTTCTTATTTACATGTGCTGGAAATGAATCTAATAGAAAAGTACAAAACCGGTTCAAGCACTCGGGTGAAACTGTTCATAGGAAATTTGATGAGGTCCTCAATGCTTTGATGGAAATGGCTAAAGATTTTATTAGACCAAAGAACCCCAACTTCCCAACTGTTCATAGGAGGATAAGAGATGACCGTAGAGCATATCCACATTTCAAAGATTGCATCGGTGCTCTAGATGGCACTCATATTCGAGTTTCCTTACCACCTGATGATCAAGTAAGATATATTGGAAAGTCTGGTATACCTACTCAAAATGTTCTAGCAGTTTGTGAGTTTGATATGAGGTTCACTTATGTGTCGGCGGGACAACCGGGATCTATGCATGATACTAGTGTCCTGTACAATGCAATAAGAGTGGACGAAAGCTTTTTTCCACACCCTCCAAAAGGTATTACGAATATGAACATGCACTTTATTTTTTGTTCAAATGCTTACAAATGTGACCTGATAATTTTTTTGCTCCAAAATTATAGGCAAATATTATGTTGTCGATGCGGGATATCCTAATCGTCCAGGGTACCTCTGTCCTTATAAAGGTGAGAGGTATCATATGCCGGAGTGGCATAGAGGAATGGAACCAAAGACTCCTAAAGAAAGGTTCAATCGTGTTCACTCATCCATCCGCAATGTTATTGAGCGATCATTTGGAGTGCTAAAAATGAAATGGCAAATTCTCTACAAAATGCCGCCCTTCCCGATGTTCAAGCAAAAAATGATTGTTGTGGCTACTATGGTCCTTCACAACTTCATTCGTGAGCATGGCAGTGAAGACTTGGACTTCGCTCGGTTCGACCGAGATCCAAATTTTGTTCCAACGATACCTGAAAGGTATCAAAAATTTGTAGCTACATCAAATGGGTCTACTACAGAACCGAAAGCTCCTACTATGGATGTATTCCGTGATGAGTTGGCCACCGCTCTTTCTCTAGCTTGGAACTAGAATTATGTATTGGCCACTACTCTCTAGTTATCTATGGACAAATATTTGTATTCGAATGATGGGCTTTGTTAATTATCTATCATTAGTCTATGGACATTATTTGTATTCGAATTATGGACTTCGTTAATTATCTATCAAGCACGTTGTAATTTATGGGACAAAAGTACGGAATTATTTGATCAAAATATTTGTTTTTTTGTTTTCTCCAATAAATTAAATGCAATTATGATATTTTACATCATATTTAAATTGGCAAAAAAAATATTCAGTTACATATGCTCCGCATATATCAAAACATACACCAAACATCATTTAGGGGCATATTAGACCTTTCTCAGAGAAACCTCACGTTCCTGGAGCTGGAGCTAGGCTGCGTGCCAAACAGGACCATCTGCTCCAGAAACTCCACAGTAAAACTGCTTCATGGTGGAGTTGGTAGAGTAGAGCTGGAAAAACTGGAGCAGAGCAGTCCCAAACAGGCCCTAATTGCCTTATGTGCGAAGTGGATGTACACGGAATTGCTTTCATGAAATTTGAGGAGGAATTTGGGGTCTGATGGAGACTCGTTGGTCATAGGCTGGACGCCTACATGCTGCACTATTATTGGCTCTGCTAAGATAACATTTTGGAGTGCGGCACACACTGCTATTGTATTAACTAACTAGTAAAAATGTGATTCGATTGTTTACCCAAGACACTTGGAGGTTGGGATCGCCGTCACTAACGGAACTAGCATATTTAATTTGAGGTGACGTGTGATTTTTAGTTTTTAATCAGTAAAGCTGAGTGAAAAATATATTTGTAGTGCAGGAGATATTTCCTATCTAAACGGGCTTTCAACTTTTGCCTTTTAAATTTTAGATTTTTTGGTTTTTGGTGTTTTTGTTTTTTTCTTCTTATTTCTTTACATTATTTTTAGAAGGTACAGTAGGGTTTTTCGATTTTTTGAACATTTTACTCTGTTGCTACGATACTTTTACAGCCGCAATACATATAAAAAAATCATAAACCCAGTTTATAAGCCCTTTTGAGCGGGCACTCAAGGCTAATAGATGCCGTGTTGTTGGACTGAAGAGTCAGCAGAGTAGTGTGCTTAACATAGAGGGTGTTTGAGTTTATAGCACAATCTTGAAGAAGGAATGTGGATAGCCGTAGGCCATCAGGCACGACCATCACACACTTAATCGGATTTAGCACACCAAGTTGGCCCAAAGTTAATCGGGTTACGACCCAAAGGTCATGGTTTCGTCTGCTTTAATATAATCTTGGCTGCCCGTGGGACGTGTTAGGATACTGTAATTACAGACTGCACGTGCCTATTGGCCATCAGCTGCCTTGTATTTCGCTCTCCACATCCACATATTTTCACCCCTGCACCAATTGATGTACTGAAATGTGTCTTGTTCACCGGTTAGATTTTTTTGTGAAGGTTCACCGTATACTGGCCTGTTCTTTTCGGCTGTGGTTTATGATTTTTGATTAAAATTTTTGAATTTTAGCTGTTTACGGTACAAATTACGGAGAGACAGATACTCACTTGCGATTTTGGCTGGTACAGATGTTGGACTTTTAACGTGTAGATTGCTTAACCTATCGACCCCATCTTAAAAAAATACTCCGTTTGAAAATTAGGTACTGTAACAAAAGTTAAAAACCGCCAATTTCAAAGAAAAAGAACAGACCAGTACTCTACTTCAGCCACCAATTTCACAAGTGAGCAATTGGATAGTGGCTGACCGGCCGGTGGCTAATCTTCCGTGTAGCATCATGTCAGTTAACGGTGATGGTTGGAATCTCACTAACTTCATATCTGGTGGTTTATTCATGGATTATCTAATACTTGATTCCGTGACCTAGTGATTACTTTGCTATGAGGATAACTATTGTAACCAAATGTACAACTTTTGGGGGGAAAGAACAATGGGTTGGTCCTTTCCGATCGATGATTTATGCGCACAGGAAGCTTGCTGTGCAAAATGCATTTTTCTTGTCAAGTCTGCAAATCCCTGAACCAATCCACATCGACATTGCATTGAGCCAACGACATTGCATTTATCAGAAGAATAAGTTATAGTTTTGCGGAATAGAGACATCGGAATTTTTTATCCAGATTCGGGTCTTCTCCTAAGAGAATAATAACCCTATGTTCTGTGTGATTACTAATCAAAGGAAAATGATTACAAGAGTCTAATGCAGAAAAAAATTGTACTATCTCTAATCTCATTCCCATTTTCTTCCCCTGATGTTAACCTTTACATAGCTGACAAAGCGACGGCCATTGTCCCACGCTAGAAGACGCCTTAATGCTTCGGGTGATAACCGTCTGGTGGAAGTTATCGTCAGAGAGATATAGCGGTCCGTTTGCCATGCAGCGGTTATTGTCAGAGAGAGATCATGTGCGGTTATTAAATAAATGCACATTCTAACCACCTTATCAGACGCCCCCACGATGTATAAGATGTCGTTTGACAAGTCGATTGGGGATATAGAAACCGCAGAATAGTTTACGATCACAAGGTGATCGTAGGTCTGCTCTGGTTTGCTCTGGTTTTGCATGCAAAATCAGAGCTCATGGCATGCGTGCAAAACCAGAGCTCGTGACATGTGCGACAAGGGGACAAACCACTGAAAGAGAGATGGCGTCACGTCTATCCCCATGCGTGTAGTTCCCTCTTGTCATTACCGGTGCGTTGTTAGCACATTGCTCGCTTGCTATAAATTGCGAGCTTCCCGTACTCTCGTAGCCGATTAAATATTGTTTAGTGCCATCATTAGCAGTCATATTAATAGATAATTTTTGTGCTGTATGAATTGTCTTTGTTAAATGTGTGCATAATTAATTGTAGTTATTTAGACGTAATTAATTTAGTCCTAATTATTTACACTCCGTATATCTTATTTTGTAACATCATTCATTCCGGAAATGCAGGAGGGGACGGCGTTGCCGTGGCAATGCAGGAGGGGACGGCGTTGCCGTGGCAACCGGCGCTGGGGCGAGGTACCAATGGGCGCACGAGGGGACGTCAAGGTTGAGGTGGAGCCTCCTCCCCCGTCGTCAGCGCCATTGGTGCATGCTTAAGGTCAGGATTTGCAGTTCCAATGGGTCTTACAAGGCGTGCATTGCTTATATAACGCTGTGACGGCTCAAGTATTTGGCTGACTGTGCTGAGATTTTGATGTTTTTTAAAATCTTTCTTTTTTTCAAAACGATGTGAAAATCTTACTTCTTAGTTAATTAATTGCCTTATGTGCGAAGTGGATATACACTGAACTGCTTTCATGAAATTTGAGGAGGAATTTGGGGTCTGATGGAGACTCGTTGGTCATCGGCTGGACACCTACATGCTGCACTATTATTGGCTCTGCTAAGATAACATTTTGGAGTGCGGCACACGCTGCTACTGTATTAACTAACTAGTAAAAATGTGATTTGATTGTTTACCCAAGACACTTGGAGGTTGGGACCGCCGTCACTAACGGAACTAGAATATTTAATTTGAGGTGACGTGTGATTTTTAGTTTTTAATCAGTAAAGCTGAGTGAAAAATATATTTGTAGTGCAGGAAATATTTCCGATCTAAATGGGCTTCAACTTTTGGCTTTTAAGTTTTAGATTTTTTTGGTTTTTGGTGTTTTTGTTTTTTTCTTATTTCTTTACATTATTTCTAGAAGATACAGTAGGGTTTTTCAATTTTTTTGAACTTTTTACTATTCTTTTACTCATAAAAAGCTAACTGCTGCTAGATACTTTTACAGCCACAATACATATAAAAAAACCATAAATCCGGCTTATAAACCCTTTTGAGCAGGCACTCAGGGCGGATAGATGCCGTGTTGTTGGACTGAAGAGTCAGCAGAGTAGTGTGCTTAACATAGAGTGTGTTTGAGTTTATAGCAATTTCTTGAAGAAGGAATGTGGATAGCCGTAGGCCATCAGGCACGACCATCACACACTTAGGGCGTGTTTGGAACTGCTCCACAAACTCTGCTTCACGAATTCTACTGTGGAGCAGCTCCATAAAAAATCTAGAGTTTGTGGAGCACCCCTTTAGGTGCTCTCACAACTCCACATTTTTTTCCTCGAACAGAGTGCGTGGAGCTGAACCTGTTTGGCTAAAAAACATAAAGCGGAGCTAAAAAACGTGTAGTGGAGCGGTCCCAAACAGACCTTAATCGGATTTAGCACACCATGTCGGCCCAAAGTTAATCGGGTTATGACCCAAAGGTCATGGTTTCGTCTGCTTTAATATAATCTTGGCTGCCCATGGCACGTGTTAGGATATTGTAATTACAGACTGCACGTGCCTGTTGGCCATCAGCTGGCTTGTATTTCGCTCTCATATTTTCACCCCTGCACCAATTGATGTACTGAAATGTGCCTTGTTCACCGGTTAGATTTTTTGGTGAAGGTTTACCATATATATAGGTCTGTTTTTTTTGTTGCGATTTATGACTTTTGGACTGTTTGTATAAGAGAACAGAGTAATTGAAACTTACGTACGGTTTTTACCGATATAAATGAAGTCAGTAAAGTATGTACTACAATTAACTAGTAGACCCTATCTTGAAAAATACTTCGTTTAAAAGTTAATTACTATAGAAAAACCAAAAAACAACTTTTAAAAGCTGAAAAGAACATGGTCATACTACTTCAGCCACCAATTTCACGAGTGAGCAATTGTATAGTGGCTGACCGGCCGGTGGCTAATCTTCGGTGTAGCATCATGTCAGTTAACGGTGATGGTTGGAATCTCACTAACTTCATATCTGGTGGTTTATTCATGGATTATCTAATATTTGATTCCGTGACCTAGTGATTACTTTGCTATGAGGATAACTATTGTAACCAAATGTACAACTTTTGGGGGGAAAGAACAATGGGTTGGTCCTTTCCGATCGATGATTTATGCGCACAGGAAGCTTGCTGTGCAAAATGCATTTTTCTTGTCAAGTCTGCAAATCCCTGAACCAATCCACATCGGCATTGCATTGAGCCAACGACATTGCATAGATAGAGCCTACCAATGTCTTCTCTAGCCAATAGCAGCGGCCACTGGCATCGGCAACATAAAGATAATCACTTAGTACATGATCAAGGAACAACCAGCAGCTGCTACAAGAGCCAAGGAGATGTCTGATGTCGTCATGCCGTCTCTCGCTCCTGTGTTCGTGAAGCACGAGAGGAAATGTACTTGTGTCAGGCTACAATACACCTAGGAGTTTTCTTTCCCTTGTATATGAAATTTGTCGGTCTTTTAACACTGATTTTATGTATGATTTCTTTAGATTCGTGGATTTTCTCAGAAGAATAAGCTATGGTCTTGCAGAACAGAGACACCGGAATTTTTTATCCAGGTTCATGTCTTCTCGTAAGTGAATAATAACCTTACGTTCTGTATGATTACTAATCAAAGAAAAATGATTACAAGAGTCCAATGCGGAAAAAAAACTACGCTATCTCTAATCTGGCTCCCATTTTCTTCCCCTGATGTTAACCTTTACATAGCTGATAAAGCGACGGCCGTTGTTTCACGCTAGAAGACGCATTAATACTTCGGGTGATAACCATCTGACGAAAGTTATCGTCAAAGAGACATAGCGGTCCATTTGCCTTTTTTTACTTTAGTTTTTTGGAAAGGCAAAACAAACAAATGATTTAACTTAAAATTATATGTATTGTTTATGTCGATGCTTCCGCTATCTATCGCAGTCTAAAAACCACATATAAATATCATCCACCACAGTTATAAATCACCGGTGTAGCTAAAAAAACGGGGCATTGCCATGAGTGCTCAGCGCTTCCGCGATCGAGCTCGTTCGTTACAACTCGATGGCTCCTAATTAGTAATTACTACTCCGCACATGCACGTTCGTAGGCACCGCGATACGGAACCACTACCACCACATGCTGTGGAAACCGTGATCTCGGCAGGTGCGCGTCGTCCGGCCAGCGGCGCCGCACTGCAGCCTGCAGGAGGCCGCCCGCCCGGAGGCGGACTCCGAGCTCGGCGCCGTGCCCAAAACACAGGCGGAGCAACTCGACCGCCCGGACGTTCCACGGCACAACTACACGAGCGTCGTGCAGCACCGGTGGTGCCGTAGCCGGCGCGAGAAAGACAACAAGAAGAAAAAAAGCGCGTCGACTTCGTCCTGAAATGCCCACGCCGAGCAAGTGCGCGGTGCGCCCACCCTATAGAGCTGGCCCGAGCTACGGAAACGGGCCCCTTATTGGCCTAGGGCCAGCCGCGGCTTATCGGCCTGAATTTGGCATATTGGGCCGGAAATACGCAGCTAGAACACGCTTTGGGCCGCTTTTTGGGGGTACATTTTCGACATCCCGGAATCCCAGGTACGCTCGTCGGAGACGCAAGGGGAGGGATGCTGCGGGTGTCGGAGGACGGCGGCCGGCGACGGGAGGCCCACGCCGCGGGGTACCGCGAGCTCGGCCGCGCCCTCCTCGACCTGCAGGCTGCCGCCGACCAGGTCTTCGGCGCCGTCTCCAAGCGAGTACGTGCTAGGGCTACCACGCCCTTCTCCTTTCCCTCGTCACTCGAACCCCCAGAGGCCAGAACCCTTTCGATCTCCCCGTCCCGTGCGCCAAAATTCTCGGTTTCTGACATTGGATTATCCTTTCTTTACTGGTCTCAGACCGCCGAAGAGCGCGAGAAGCTTTCGGCCATTTCGCGGCGGATCAAAGCTACCAAAGTAAGCCATTTCTTCCCACTATTTAGATTGTCGTCGTGTGATTCCATAGTTCTTGGTAGTCATGGCTGTAAATTCTGTTTCCTTTGAGCTTCTGAGTACAATACTTGAAAACAAAATTGCACTGGTGCAGAAGTAGGCATATGCAGGAGTTGTGGTAACTGGTAACTTACGTAAGAAACCAGAAAAGTTTCATATGCGTCAGTTTGACCTGGATTACCGATTGGGAACCAGATGACGAACCCTTTAGGTCTATTTGATATGGTCTGTATGTCCCGTTTGAATTCTGAGGTTTTACACAGGTGGATTTTGTCTTAGAGGTGCTTCATGTATTGCAACTGAAGATGCATCGTGACATTTCCGGTAGACTAATGTGCCATCTGTAGTGCATCTTTATTGTAAATGAATGCTAAAGGTTTTTGTTCGATGTGCATGCGGAGTATTTTCATTTTCTTTGTTTGATTTCTTACATGAACTTCCATTGATTGATCGGTTCGAATGGTTTGTCTTTTGTTGATTAATCCTAGGCTAAGATCAAAGCAATATCTCAGTCAGAGGAGCCGCTGACTATCGTATCACCTGCACGGCATCCTTCAAGTTGTACTAAACAAGAAGACTTCAAACCACTGTTTCACTGCAAATATGGTGACACCAATGGTGGACTACCCATTGCAAATATTGCAGTAAATGGAGGGTTCAACAGAGTACGTACCATTGTAACCTGATGATTCTAGAACCATTGGAGTTTAGAGCGGTAAAACTTTCGACTTTGCTGATAGCCACGCCATTTGACAGGAATATGGGCTAGAAGGCACCCTTGAACTCTTTCAATTTTTCTCCGAGGAGAACTGTGATTATCCGTCAAAAGAAGGCGATCTAAAGGTTAGTATTTACATTGTCTTTAGACAGTATTCTGGATAAATGCTTTGCTTATTGTGAAGCATGGTGGCACTTGCTTAGGAGTTTTTATCTGAATACCATTTTTTTTTTTTTTGCTCGTGTCACATTTGCAACAATTCTGTTCTTAGCTTAACCTCACAACCGTTTTCATTGCTAATGGTGATGAATGTAGAATATCTTTTAATCTTTTTGTTAGCTTCTGTAGTTCTGTTACAAGATTGAATGCAATGTATTAAGATGTAAGCTTGCATATATTTTGTGCATGTGTCTGCTTTTATATTTGTGTTATGGGGGCCTGGTAAGCGGTACTCATCATATTCATTTGTTCTTACTTTTCAGATTCTAACTTTGGTTTTTTGTGCCCTCAGGCTAAAGATAAGCTTGCTGAAAGAAAAGATGGCACATATTTAGAGAGTCTTTTGGAGAAAGCAAAGTAAGACTTTTAACTCCTGCATTGCTCAATTCATGTTTGTTGTTTCTATTTATTATTCTTCTTAACAAACAGTATCTCTCTTGTACACTACACCAACCACCCCAAACCTGTGTATGTTTCTCCTTCAGATCTATATGGTCAAGTAGGCTAACTAATCTTTTAAGTTAGCCCATATGATTTTGTTGGCCATGGTTCCATTTGAAAGAGAGAAATATGCAAAGAGGAACTGTTTGTACAACTATTCCCCCTGATGACTGAAGTACCAAATCTCGCTTATACTTTCTATGGTAATAAATATAATTTTACTAGATCAATAGTACAATGATTGGAATACTAGCTCTATGGCTTAAAAAAAACTGTGGTGCTCTCCAAGTACCATATACACCATGTTGAGTTTAGATGTCCTGTTTTAGGTTATAGATGCGATCCACCAGCCTAATCAAATTATATGCAATTCTTTGGTATAATGGTGGAACAGTATTCATAAATCTAGATATTTTGGACAAATGATATTTTCGAATTTGTCCGTATATTCATTGGTCCTTTTCATTCTTGGCATATAGCTATGACATAACTTGGTTGCGCTAACCTTACGATATAATTCTAGGTTAGCTACCTTAAACTAGTTAGCAATGGACCATAGTAGTTGAATCTCAGTATCTCACCCGTATTAAGGCATACTTGGGTTAGATGTGTAACCTGAACCAGGATGTACAGAAACAGTTAGAGTGCCACATTTGTGGAATCATTTTTAAAAAAAAGCTGGAGTAGGATACAGTAACTTGTTTGAAACCAATCTAGAAGGTTGGGTTAAGGCATATGCTAGAATATTCCATTTCACTATTTATTGTTGATTGAAAAGAACTTGAGGGGATTCAACTTGTGCTTGGCCTCATTCAACTGTATTTCTAACATCTGTGGAAACAATCAAGAAGGGTGCATTAAGACACACATGCTAGTTCTTTCATTCTCTGGTTTGGCGTTGGTTGAAAACAGACTTGAGGGGATCCAATTCAACTTTCTTGTACAACTGTATTTCTTGTTCTGGACTTGCAATGCGGATGCCTGCTTAAAACTGGCATGTATGATCTAAATATTTTGGCTGCAATGAATTGTTTGTCTTTCTGATTGCTTTGATGTCATGTGTATGTGCATATCTGCCAATGCAGTCATGACCATAATGGTATGTTTGCTGACTTTTTACTCGTTATTAATAGCTTTCCAACTCTGGGAAACCGTTCAACATCTGAATATGACATGAAGAGTGAAGAGCTGCCACCTCCACCACCAAGTCTATTACCAAAACACCTAGCTGTAAGAGTTCCAGGTCATCTTGAATGTCCATTATTTTCTGGTCCCCTTTGTTACATGCTTTTAAATACTTGATGTCTATTTGATATTCTTTGGTTCTGCCTTTTTTTTGTTTATTGCAATGGAAAAATGGTTCATTCCTCTCTTTTATGCATTATTCCATTTCCTCTAATAGTTTGTTTTTCAATTTGTAGAAAACTCAAGAGATCGTATGATGTTAGAATGGAAACAAATGTGAATCCTGCACGCTCCATAAAGCTTTCAGATGCAGAGAACTGAATGTAAATAATGCAATACATACTGTGTTTGATTATAACAGCAGTGGTGACTCTAGTGATTCTCCATAGCTTTTGTACTGCTATTTACTAATTGGTTCATTATGGCTTCTTTCAAAATTTAGTTCCTTAGGAGCCTCATAATATGTTATTTAATTTAGTTCCATAGGAGCCTCATAATATTTTATTTTAGTACCTAGGTATTCTGAAAAACAATTGTAACTTATGTAATGCCCCCAAAACAAAAACCACTACATGTGAAGTTCAAATTGTTGTGCATGACGGTGAAAACAATTGCATACAACACTTTATAATCAAATTGGGTAAGCCAGATTACTGTACATGCGTTTCTGTTCAACAAGTTGATGCAGAGGATAAAAATCAACAAAAAGTAGAGTAGAAGGATCAAAGTGAACAAAATAAGAGAGGTGATGGACCAAAATGTCTGAAGCCAACAAAAATGGAGTTCATGGGTCTTACATCAAGAATCCCCGCTCGGTTAGGCTGAAAAATAGTGGCTTGTAATTGAAATTGTACTGTAGCTTATTGAAATTACACTGTAGCTGAAAGTGGTTTATTTGACGTAATTAAATTTAAAAAATAAAAATAGAAAAAATATGTTAGCTCATCACGGGCAACGCAAACGAATACGAAAAAAACCGGCAAAAAAGCTAAAAAAAGTCAAAAATTCAGAAAAAACAAAATTTATGATAGTAAAAAATAAGTTGAAAGTAAGACTTTTATCATGCTCCCTGAACTGCAGCACTGGCTCGTTTCGACACTAAAGCTAAGTATTGAATATGAGATCTCTACAAAATAGGGGGCCTCGTAAATTGAAACTTCATTTTTTTTTTTGTAACAGAACAGAACTACATAAACGGAGTTACGTGATTGTTATCAGATCCTTGATCCTTCTACAATCTACACCACACTGGAAACAGGATATGCGCTCTGACAGTTGATCAGGCTACTGGTCATCTGATCCATGATCATCCATGTAAATACACTAATTTCTCACAGTATTTTCGTGAACTTACAGTAACATGCAAACTTGATTAATGCATCAAACTTATCACCACAATTGTAATTTACTGGTACTTCAGTGTTAAATCTTTTGAAATTTTGATTCCTGTGTCAAGTCAATGCCCAAGTGTAAACTGACCAAGAACAATATAGAACTGTGCACACAGCAATTTACTTGCATCAGGATACACAGTAATGATTTTTGCAGGTGTATCCAGTATCCAGGAGCGCAAGTTACATATTCATGTAGGCCTTAGCAAGCAGTCATTTGTGAAAGCACAAGGAATGCATCTGCAAGCTCCACAACCAGTCAACCATTGTACAGATTCCTGGCACTGAACTTCTGATAAGATATTACTACAGTGTCCAACCTATTCTGTCTGCTCTCCGTTCTAAAGCCCTGGCTGCCTCTTGTGCAGCTTCGTTGCTGATCGAAATGCATATTCCTTTGGCAGATCCCTTCAGCTTCTGTGAGAAGTATCATTGGCACTTCCAAGTACTTTCTGCCATCCTGTTTGAATTAGAAATGTGCATTGTACAGTACCCGCATCAGGCTAGCTATCGGAGCGGGCTGTTGAAAGGTGTGCTGATCTGAGTTCTGATGCAATGCTAGCTTCATAAGGTACGCATATTCCGAGGCTGAGCTTTAGCTTTTGGTGGGTTTTTTTGGGTTGCGGTTTATAGTATTTAGCCCTAGCGTAAACGCTTGTGCGAACGAAACTAATGCTGATAAACTGATAAGTCGTTTCGAAAAGATTATTCTGATATACCATTTTAAAAAGATGGTAAAAAAAGATATCCTGTTTATTTGTTCTGGAAGTCATAAGCTGAAAAGGAGTCATTTGATTCTAAGTGGAAAATGGCGTGAAAGTACAAGCAGAGTTAGTGTAATGGTCAATAGCCTTGCCTGGTCTGATACCCTGATCTCAGTATCGTTTCGGCGGCCATCGAAAATTTCTTGGAAGTTCCTTGCTGCTAATCCTCGTTTAAGTCGTTTTGTCGCTTCTGAGCTGTGGGAAACACTACAGTTGCTCAAGTACAGTTACTTGTGCATCAGTTCATGTTCAGATGCCGACTTCAAGTGTTCTGGTCTTGTTTTTCCCAAAAGGCAAAGGCGAGGGGCGAGGGCAGTGCAACGACCATATGTATATTCTGTCGCACCTTGCATGTGTCCCCGTGTGCTCTTGAGTTTACTAGTCGATGGTCCTCTTTGGTCGCTACTAGCCAACAGTTAGTGGGTAAACTCTCTGAAAACTCATTTTGTGGAATCAAGAATCTTTGCCACGTTGACAACATGTATGACGGTGTGAGTGTCTCAGCATAGTACTGCTCACTTCCTCTTCGAAAATTCGTGCGATGGAAGTTGTGAGGCACTCTTCCCGCATACTTCCTGCGAAATGGTATGGGTTTCTTCTTCGACTACTCCCGGCGCATGGCGAAGGGCTATATTACCTCCAAGGCTCCAACTCCGGTCCATCCGCAAATTAGCCTTCCAAGTATCGAAAAATACGCTGATATAGACGTGTAATTCTTGGCTAGAACCTCGCATGGAGTTCTCAGGCTGCAAAGCTCTTGCATTGGCCCTGCTCGTGGTCTCTTCGCGGTTTCTGCACGGGCTCGGCTGCTCCACGGAGACAGGATCTCCAGGAGCAGCGCGCGAGGAAGCCAGGCGGCTCGGCGATGGCGGCGAGTGTGACGACCCGCATTATTACCATGGGGTAATAAAGCTAGTCAACGGATTATTATTCGTTTTAGCCGATAAAACATCGCTTTAACAAATAATAAGCCAATCAGAGTATTGCAACAGAACAATAATTAGAGACCGAAAGTTACATACCTTCACCATGCCACGCAGGGCTAAAATATTATACAACTAGTTCAAGTCTTAGAATTACAATACCAAAAGATAGTAATTCAGAATTCTAATTATACAAGAGAGGTACCACTACAATACATTAATCTTACAGGTATTCTAATAGTAGAGTCCTAGCTGATCATATTCGTCTAGTCGTCCCAATCATCATATGTGGCGTGACCTTCATACGGCTCGTACTCGCTATAACCTTCCTCCTCTGAATAAGTTTCATCTCTATCCCCAAACTGCTGGCTATTATCTAAACAAAGGAAATAATAGCAAGAGTGAGTACAGAGTACTCAGCAAGCTTATGTAACAAAAATGCACTGAATGCTCCTGTTCTATCTCCACTGTTCTTTTCCAAGTTCATCTCCAAACCCAACATTCCCTACTTATAGAAAATAAAGTTTTAGGTTGCAAAAGATTATGGATTCATTATTTTGGAAATCTACTGAACATACGCATGAACAGCAAAAACCCCCATAAGTTTCCGTAATTCTCCTTTCCTGGAGACAGGCATGAATTCATGATTTATATAGCATTGCGCAAGCTTGTATCACTTTACCCATCACCACTCTTGATCCTGGTGGCCCATGGTTCTCCGCATTTCCTTAGATGCGGCGCCCAGATCAGAGTACAGTACGTTGGCATCTATCTTAGTAAATTATATCTCCACCCAACTATTCTCAGCCGGCAGCCCAGGGTGGTTTCTCACCCTCGCCTGGCGCCCACCGACTTTGACATAGTTGTTGGTTGGGGCGGCCTCGCCCTACCCCAACCTCCACCCGCGCTAATATATGCGCCTTGCATCCCCCACCCGGCACCCCAGTTCTGGCCCGGATCGTGTGGGTTCCTGCGGTGGTGGAGGTCCCCACCCGGCACCCAGTTGCTGGCCCGGATCTTGTGGGTTCCTCCACGGGGTCCCCCACCCGGCACCCAAGTGCTGGCCCGGATCATGTGGGTTCTCCCAACGGCTTAATAAAATACTTACCCATGTGGAGAATATAACACTTCGATAGAGCTACTAGTCTGTCCGTCCTCGAACGGGATGTTGGTTGATACGGTTTGGTACGGTCTGTTCACACGGATGAAGCTGGTGACTTATTATATTTTATTCTTATGCAGAGGTCCCACACCTGCCCCGTTATCACCTGCCCTGGCAACCTCTGCCCACCCTATTAATTAACCTAGATGGCCAACTGCTCCATCAGTCGCCATCTAACTCTCCCCTTTCCCATATAACCATTGCTCGGTTTAAAACTCTTTATTTCTTTCATGCAAGTGATACTAGCATAATACAAAATACTTGTTTTACAAATATACTTTACAGATATGTTCAAAGGAATGCTTGCCTGAGTTTATATTAAACTGCTGAGTCTCCTCGTTACCCTGATATGGTTCCCTTTGAAGATTCAGCCTTTTTCCTGCTATTTAGACTTAAATTAATCTACGGTTCAATTATTTATAAGATTCTGGTCCTCATAAGATTTCTATTAATTATAATCAGGATTCACAAATTGTTCCTTTCGTCTTTTTAAACAGAGTGCAATAGTTTCCAATTCAATTTAATAGTGTCCACAAATTAAATGCAAGACTAAGCAATTACCAATTATTGCATTCTAACTAATCATTTTGATTAATGGCGAAATTGGCAATATTAGCTTAATAATATGCATGAGCATGCTTATAGTTATTCTATCTCATGGTAATTGATCAGGAAATTATAGTCTATATAATTTCATGCTAAGATTCCCATTAGTATCTTCTTATTTTTCTGCCTTATTTGGCTCTAGGGTTAACTGCCTCCTCATCTTTGGTTTTTCACTGAGTTTTCGGCCTCCTTTCTACTGCCGACGCCTCCTCTCTTTTCCTTTTTCCCCCACCGACGCCTCCTCATCTCCCCTCTCTTCTCCTCCTTTCTCACCCACTCCGCCGGCTCCCTCTCTCTATTCCCCCCCCTCTCTCTCTCCCTCTCTCTCTCGGCCTCCCTGCTCTCTCCTCACGCCGCCTCTCCCCCGCCTTCGGTTCTCAGCGCCGCCGCCCGGTTCGGCTCCCCTCACGCGCCGCCTCTCTCTCGCGCCCGCGCCTCGGCGCCTCTGCCCCGGTGCTCGGCGCCTCTCCTCGGTGCCGCTCCCCCTCACGCCGGCTCCCCGCCGACGCCTCCTCTGGCCGGCCGTGCCCGCCGGACTGACCGGCGCCGCTTGGGGATCTCCGGCCAGATCTGGCCCACTCGGATGCTCCCCCTCCTTTTTCCCCATTTTCTTGTGTGATTTACTTCTGTGATTTGCTAACTTGTGGGGTTTCTTTGCCTAGGGGGTGGTATTGGGAGGCGGGTGACCGTGGCCGTCCTCGCCGGTGAGCCGTCGCCATGCGCCGGGGGAGTACTGGCGGCGGTGAACCGGTGGCTCGGCCGTGACTCCCGCAGCCGCCGCCTTCACGGTAACCCTCTTCTCTCCTCTGCTACTCCCGGTGATATGCTTATGGTTCATGTGTTCTGTTGTGGATGAATGCTTATGGTTGCTACTTGCTAGCCTATGTTGGATGGAATGGGATAATGGCATTGCATAGATGTTGGGCTTTTGGGGTCTACCTGCACTGGTGCTTGTGAAGGATGCTAGGGTTTGGGGTTGGGGTGGTGGCCGGTTGGCTGTGATTGATGCTTGATGTTGGCTTGCGGTGGTGGATGATGGTTGCTGGCTGGCGGTGTTCCTGTGGCCGTCATGTCCCCATCTTCCTTCGGCTTGTCGGGCTCCCCTCCCTGGACCTTCGGCTCCACTCGGCGATGCACGCCTCTGCAGTCTGGGGATTGGCTGGTGGTGGGAAATGTCTACCTTACCTATCCTTTGTCCCTCTGTGCTCTATTCTCTCGGTTTGACTACTAGTATGCAAGGTGGGATATTTGTTGGATGGCTTGCCCGTGAGGCTTTGCTGGCTGTTGATGCCCTCTGGGCGTGGCTGCTCTGGCCCGGTGCTATCTATTTCACTGTGGTGGATATTTGCATGGTGAGGGCTTTGACAGGTGGTTTCTCTGTTGTGGGTTTGGCTGGAATGATTTGTGCTCACCTAGTCTTTGCCTTGGTTGGATTCCTATGTTCAGAACAGGTTTGTATACATATATAATACCGTATGATGAGCCTATGGTTGTGAGAGGTGTCGACTGGCCCCCGGACGGTCAGGTATCTCCGTGAACGGATTACCCCGCCCGAAGTTAATCCTTAGGGCTCTGACGGCAACACTTATTTTATATTTTCTTATTTTCAATTACTCTTTTGTTTGGTCTTTTTCGGTCTTATAATCTGGTTACTAGTTCATAAATAAAATAAGGTTGTATCAGTAGTTGATAGCAATTGAATCCCTGTAAGAAATGTTCATGGATGTAATTTTGAAACTTTCTTGTAATATAAACATGTTCAACTATTGTAACTATTACGTTTTAAATTTTTGGGAATGAAATCTGTATGTATGCAATGATTTATAATTGTAATAAAAGTTTTCCATTTATCTTGCTTCCAAATACAATTGTTATTGGTTGGAGAAATGAACCATTCAAATAATTCATTACCAAATTTTAATTTGTTCCGATAATTGCAAATATTAACGCTAATAACAGCGCTTCACTTAATTAAGAAACGCGGGGCGTTACAGCGAGGCGCTCCAGCTCCGGGGCCGAAGCGTGCAGACGCACGAGACGGCACAGCACGGCCGGGGCCAAGGCGCCGCGGCGCGTCATTCGGGTTCAGTCGCCTCCGCCTTTCTGGCGGTGACTCCGCCGAGCAATGCTGGTGGTTTCGGGCCGCGGCAGAGGGAGGACGGCCAAACCTTCGCGCCGGCGGCGGCGTTCGAATCGGCGGCGCGCTTGGGGCTGGCACGCAAGTTGCTGCAGGGAGCTGACACGGATGCGTCGTCTAAACCTTCGTGCCGCTCCAACTACGTCGGCTGCTCTCCCTAAGATGGCAAACAGAACAGGCGTCTGGACTGCCGGCCGACGCCGTCATGCGTCTCATACGTGTCGAGTAAGCCAAGTACGTACATATCGATTAACCCCATTCATTGTCGAATAAGTCAAGTACGTATTTCAGTTACGTAGAAAATTGGCGAGCAGCTATTATGCAGCATGATGCGCATAAGTATATTTGCAAGGTATTCAAGAAACCCCCTCTTGTAAATATTTCCCCGGTGTAGTTATGCACCACCAGCTCTGGCGTTGTAATAATTTGTAAGTACTGATGTGATTTTCTTTCTCCAAAAGATCAAACCGGTGTTGTCATCCAATTTCGCAGTATGAGTTCGACTCAGCTTTGGCTTCTGGCTTCTGGCTTATTTTTCACTATTCATAAGTTTCGTCTTTTTCTGAATTTTTGGCTTTTTGTTGAGCTTTTTTGCCGGTTCTTTTTTCCCGTATTTGTTTGTATTATACGTAATGGGCTAACATATTTTTTATATTTTTAATTTTTTTTAAATTTAATTATGCTAAATAAGCCTCTGTCAGCTACAGTGCTTTTTTCAGCCAGCTACAGTGTTTTCAGCCATAAGCCATGAGCTTTTCAGCCGAACCGATCACCACCCGAAGATTATGACCAAACACCAAAGTATGACATGATTACACAAACCGGAGAACAGTACTTTTATTAGAAAGTATCTCATACCAGAAAACTCAGATAACTTGTGTGCTGGACCTTGACAGATAGCTTGTTCAATATCGTGGCCTTAATAGGGGAACGTCAACAGTGGAAACTGGCAAATTGGCCATCGATTTAGGGTTTTAGGTTAGGGTTCGGAAAGAAAAGGCCCCGGCTTCCATCTTCTACTGAGGTGGTGGCGGCGGAGGCTGTTGATCCTTGGCCTAATTCCTCAAGTCAGCCGGAGCAGAACAAGGGGCTAGGCGGCGCTAGCTTTGCATGCGAGAGGACTCCACGAAGGCTACGGCAGGCACGGACGGTGAATAGTAGCGGCAACGGTTTCCGATTGCAACAGATAGCGACTCGCTGTCTTTCTTGTACAAATTAATAACTAACTCTTGTATCATGTATTCTATATATACTGAGAGGCAACACATTGGTCAAGGATTGCGATTGGCATCCTTGCTTTCAATGCGTAGCTCGGATTTGCCGACCAGGCCGAGCTCGAGTCCTGACACGTGTTGGCCGTTCTTTTATGGGCCAGGGATCGTAGCGGACACCGCGCGCCCATGCACACGTACGCTGCCCTCGCCGGCCGGCAACTCGTGCGCACGTACAGCTGCAACAAGCCGCCGACCAACACCCCATGGCTCTCCGAGCTCCCTGTTGCATCGACCGGCGACCTGTGCTGACGCCTTCAAACATTGCACCAGGAAGCACGTCGCACATGCCCGTGAGGCTCCCCCCTAACGGCTGGTCGTCGGCTGCTCACCGCTACTAGCTACTGCTCTTCTCTTCCTTCGCTCGGGAAACACTGGAGGATAAACACTCATCTCTCTTTCCCGTCCTCCCTAAGATAGGACGTCACACCCAGTAAAAGGAGAGGATCAGAGGACACCTCCTATCAGTGGTGAAGCCAAAAAATAAAATTAAGAGTGAACTGAACTATTTATAAGTCTAAACTAAATTGATATGAATTTAGCATTTTACTCTTATAAAATTTCAAATTCATATAAAAATTACCAATAGAATGAAGACAAACAATGAAAAATAGAAACCGTCGCACCCACACCCTAAGGTTGCAAGTGATAGGTGACTCACTCCAAAGCAACCATCACGTCCCCACCCTTAGGGTGGAGGTGATGGGCAGCTCCAAGGCGACTGTCACACCCGCACTCCTAGGGTAGAGGTGACGGGTGGCTCACTCCAAGGTGACCATTGCACCCAGCAGGGGCGGGCCCAGCGGGTAGTCCATATAGGCCCAGGACTACCCTGCAACAGTACAATTTGGCCCAAAAAAAATCCCGTGCCCTAAGCCCCTAACCCACGCTCCGGCTCCGCCGACCGCTGCTCAGCGCCCTGCGCTGCCCCCATCCGCCTCCACTCCATGAAGTTCCATCCTCCGCTTCGGCGCCTCCGCCTCCGCCTCGGCGCTGAGGGAGTTGCGGCCTGCAGGAGTCGGCGGGCTCTCGGGCGGCCTCGGTTGGCGCTGAGGGAGCTGCGGCGAGGGCCGAGGGAGGGAGAGGCCGAGAGAGGGAGGAGGCGGGCTCTCGGGCGGCCGGCGGCCTCGGCTGGCGCCTGGCGCTCAGGAGCTCCGCTGAGCGCTGAGGGAGCTGCGGCGAGGAGGGCCGAGGGAGGGAGAGGCCGAAAGAGAGGGAGAGGCGCTGAGGGAGCTGCGGGCTGCGGCGAGGGCCGAGGGAGTCAGGGAGGGAGCCGGAGAGGCCGCCGAGAGAGGGAGAGGCCGCCGAGAGAGGGAGGAAATGAGGAATGGCTGAGCGGCTCAAGTGCTGAGTGTTGCTGCCGATTATAAAAGGAAAGGGGAAAAGAACTTTGTTAATTTGGGGTAATTTTTCTCTACTTTTTTGTATCAATTTGGGGAATGTTGCTTGATCCATCTCTTTCCCTACTTTGTGATCAAGGATTTAAAGAGCAGATTAGAATCTTGCGATCTGCATTTCCATGTGGTGGTATAAAAGAAGAATCAATTGCACTGATTTGGCTTAGTTCAGTGCACAATAAAAAGGGGATACTTGATTCAAGCAGTGCAACATCAGACCAAAGGTTTTGCATCTTAAGCACCTATGTCTGCATATTGCATTTTGTCAAATTGAATTTAGAATTTCAAGACGTAAACTCAATGTTTTGGCAGATGGGAAACGAATTCTTGTGCAATGGAATCTTGATATGATATGGGCCTCAATTCCATTATGGTTATCTGAATGAACATTAAGATGTGCAAGCTTATTTCTTTCATACAATCTTTTCAACAAAATTTAATTTCATTCTGTTCTCAGAACAAGCCGATCTGAGTTTGTTGTGAGTGTTAACAAGTACCTTGAAGCTAAGAAGCAGAAAATATCTGTTGGAATGAGGTTTCAGATGAAATTTGAAGGTGATGAAGCTCCTGAAAGAAGGTATAGTTTTGCACTTTCTTTTGACAGGATGATGTTGGCTTTACTCCAACCATGTAGGTGCATATCATAAACATTTCTCTGATTACAGGTTCAGTGGAACAATTATTGGTATTGGGAACACACCTACAGTGCCAACATCTCCATGGGCAAATTCTGACTGGAAATCTCTGAAGGTAATGAAGATTTGAGTTTTGAGAGTTAAATTAGAAGTATGCTGTCTCCTAAATGCTTGTTGCGGTTCATTGTCTCTTGTTATCTTGTTTGCCTTCCAGAACTGATTTTGTCCTATAATAATTGCCAGGTCCAATGGGATGAGCCTTCATCCATTCTTCGTCCAGATAGAGTTTCACCATGGGAACTGGAAGTTTGGAACCACTGGATGCAATTAATCTGCAACCCCCCCAACCTCCATTGAGGAATAAGCGTGCACGACCTCCAGCTTCACCTGCTGTTGTTCCAGAACTTCCTCCGAGTTTTGGTAAGAACTACAAAGTCCCTTGGCACTTGTATTACATTTGAACAATTTATATTATCAGTTATGCAAATTTCGAACTTATTTGTTGAATTTAAGGTATTATGAGATCTTTTAGATATATTATGTTTTTTACCGAACCGTTTACCGAATTTTTGTATTAGATTATATCAACATTGGATAATAATTTTTTAGTTAGGCATACCCTGGATTCAAATCCTGGGTCCGCCACTGGCACCCAGCATAGAGGGGGTCCGATGGTACCTACACCATGGCAAGTGGACCCCAGTATAGGTAGGGCCTAGCGAGACCCACACCATGACCCTAGCATAGGTGGGACCCGATTGCCCCCACTATGACAAGCAAACCCCAACATAAGCTAGACCCAGTTAGATCAAGTCAAGAATGACCTTATGCAAGGACCAAGTCAAGGACATGTCTACTCTTATGTACCTACCCCTTAAGGGGTATTCTATTTTTATTCAAGGCCAAGAGACTGTAAATACCCCCTATAAGGCCCATTTGTAACACATCTCAAATCAATACAAGTCTTCACTAATTGGTGTGCCTTAAAGTTTCCTCTCTTATGGTACCCTAAGAGTCTCCTCGCTTAAAGATGACCCCCTCAACCATTGGGTTGGGTGGCACACCGACAAGAGTAGAGTATTTTCATTAGACACCCAAATTTGTATAAATCGTCCTATCAACCCCTTCTTGGTAGACGTCGGCCCATCAACGTTGGCCTACCCCCTATTAATGTCAAGATTTCTTTCTATGGCATTCTCTAGCCTTCAAAGCTCCTTCCCAACCATGGCAGTCGATGGTGAAGGATGCGGTAGGCACACGGCCAAGTTGTAGACGTGGCGTGCGTGCAGAAGGGCGGTCGCATGGCAGGCTAGGCGATGGCATCACGTAATGCGAGGGCAACATCATCACGATAGCTACACAACAAAGAGGCTGACAAGGATTAAATAATCCATAATTAATAGCTTATTATAAATTATAACTATCATAATGGCTCTAGCTAATGTTCTCTGAGTATACCTCTAGTTGGAGGATAAGTATACTTGACCAGCACCAGGTTTTGACTAAAGACCACTCTAAAGATTCCACTAGCTGACATGTGGACCTATTTCCTGAATGGTAGCTAAGTCCTTCGTGCTTTACCATGTGCAGTTGGAGGGGCACAATGCGTGCGGTTATGCCTCTACCATGATTCCACGTTTTCTCCCATGACATTAACAAGAATTGTATAACAGTTGTTGGGGGAAGAATGTCTCACTGACAACAACTGCTCGATAGTTCCTATATGGAGAATGTCTCACTGACAACAACTGCTCAGAATCAACAAGACATTTATTGGTTGACTCTTGGAAGCGACCAGACGTCTCTTGGGTGATCAATAACTGCCACCCTTTCAAGGCTATTTAAGGCAAGGCTAAAGGCGACAACAATAATTCACATCAGATTTCATTCTCTGTAATAAAGGCTTATTGCTCCCTGAGATCGTTGAGCACCCCTGTAAACACCTTTAGCAACAAAGAAACACTTGTCTCCTTTCACTTAGTCTCTAGAGTGATCTTCCCTCATTCATATTCGTAAGATCAACTCCTAAATCGTGAACAGACGCACAGAGCAGCAGCAGGTGAGGTGATACTGTTATAAATTCTTTGTAGATTTGTAAAATGCTGTCAAATAGAAGCAACAATTTTGCACAGAGGCACAAACGAACTTTGAATAGCTAGAGGCTTGCCTAGTTTTCAAAAGACGAAAACTAGTAGAATGTACTTGCCTCCCAGTCATAGCTAGCGGTACATTCGAATTCATTTCAATGTTTTTAATTACTCACAATTTTCTGGTTGTCTCGCTAATTTAGCTACCTTTGTTCTACAGATTGCTATTCTAACGTATTTGTCAGCGTTCGGGGCACACTTTTGCAAGGTAATTCCTTTAGTGTATTTTACATCCTCACTTCGTCTCTTATCTATTTATGTATAAACTTGGATTGCAATAGAGAGCTCAAATGTATATTTGGTACAATTTTGCAATGTTAAAAACTTTCAATCGAGAAAATCTAGTGAGATAAAACTCAACTAAGAGAAAAAAAATGCAACATCTTTTATCGTACAATGAATGCTTATGAAGATCATATTCCTCCTCCCTCCTGTTGACAACTACCTTTTGTCTCTCATACATATAGCACAAACATGCCTCTCAAAGTAGTAGTTGACAAGGTTTTAGTAAAATAAATCCATAAGATTATCGTTTGTTTGGGTTTTCTCTATTTCTCTATTACATTCTCCTGTTGTTCGTGAGATAGAAATACTTACGAGATATATGTTTTGTCATACTTGTTTCAACGTAGCCATTCTTCATTGTTCAATAGGGCTGGAAACGAGCCGAGCCGAGCCGGCTCGAGCCAGGCTCGGCCGAGCTCGGTCAAAGATGCGGCTCGCTCGGCTCGTTTTGGAAACGAGCTACGCGGGAGGCTTGGCTCGGCTCGACTGGCGGCTCGAGCCAGCTCGCGAGCCCGACCGAGCCAAAAAGCAGATACAGTCTGTATGTCAATTATCAGTATAGCATAACAGAGAGCACATAACAGAGAGCAGCACAGCAGAGATAAATAGCATAGCATACAGTCTGTATGTCAATTATCAGTATAGCATTTCAGATTTATGATGTATATCAGATTTAATAGTGCATTTCAGATGTAATACTAATAGCATATCAGATTTAACAGCATAACACATAAGCCAATACTTTTGCAGCCAATACACATAACACATAAGAGCAGATACACATTTCAAGCCAAAATGGCTTGAAATGTGTATCTACTCTTATGAAGAACGGCAAAGCAAGAATGAAGAACGGCGGCAACGTCAGCGGGGCCAAGAATGAAGGAGCAGAGCTACCGACGCCTCCACTGGTGTTGGCACTGTTTGGCCGGAGCTCGGCGCAGAGCGCACCGATGGCAATGCCACAGGTCCTCCCAAGAAACTGCTGGACGGAGCAGAAGGGCGGCTGCCGACGCGACCGGTGACGGCGAGCCATCGGACGCGCCGACGAGGCGTCGCAAAACCATCGCTATCTCCAGGAGATCGATGGATTTAGGGGCGGCGGATCGATGGATTTGGGAGCGGCGGTGGATTTGGGGATTTAGGGGCGGCGGATCGATGGATTTGGGGGCGGCGGTGGATTTGGGGGCAGCGGATCGATGGATTTGGGGGCGGCGGATCGGATGAATTTGGGGCGGCAGATCGGTGGATTTGGGGGCGGCGGATCGATGGAATGAGAATGAGTCAATGACTGAGGAAACGATTCGGTATTTCGGTGGATTGAGGAAATCAGAGAGGAGCATTCGGGCCTTCGGGGAATCAGGTCGGGTGGCTTTCTTTGGCCTGCCAGGCTAAGGTTGCCAGCCTGCCACGATGTTTGGCTCGATCAAGCCATCGAGCCGCTCGCGAGCCGCTCGGGCTCGGCTCGTAAATGTACCGAGCTGAAAACTTGGCTTGGCTCGCTGATTTACGAACCGAGCTCGAGCCGAGCCGAGCCGAGCTAACTTCGAGCTCGAGCAGCTCACGAGTCTCGAGCTTTTTTTCTAGCCCTAGTGCAATAGATATAGTATTATCAATACAAACAGTATTATCCTCGTAGGGGGACTTACGCGAGTTTTATCGCTCTACGTTTCACGTTACTTGGCGCTTGAATATGACAAATCAGTATTCTAAGCTACATGTGCAACTCGTGGCCGCCGCCTTCCGCACGGTGCCGCGCGGACCGCACGCAACGGCAAACCCGGGCCAACCTCCCCTCGTGCCTCGCAGGCCGCACGCACGTCGTCTCTGCCGCTGCCGCGCCGCCCCTTCCAAGTTCCCGCCTGCGCTCCGTGGAACGTACCTCTTTTTTTTTTTTGAGGGGCCGTAAAACGTACCTGCTTTTAGGGATGAAATCGAAGGGGATACAAATATATATCGTTTATTCTATATTATATTCTATATTTTCTTTCGAAATCAGAGTCATATATAAATAATATCAGATATTTATTTCTTTTTTTAGGGGCCGTGAAACGTATCTTTCTCTTTTGTAGGGGCCGTGAAACGTACCTGCTCGGCTGTTTTGCACTGTACGGCGTCGGCTCTGCCGGCTGGGCTGTTCTGGCGGGGCACTAACATGGCCCTAGTGCGAACTCTCGGTCCGCCTTTGCCCAACGCATGGGCCGAGACGCTCTGACTAACTAGGCCGCGCTCTGTTCAGCGTTCATCTCTTCTCGTCCTCCTCCCGTACAAGTGGAGAAACAATCAAACATCCATGGGAACTTTCTTCCATTTCCAGCTTCCTTTTCACTTTCATCTACAAAGGAAATCTTCCCTTTTCCGCTTTCACCTAGAAAACAAAGCTTCTTTATCGCTTTGGCGCAGATGGGTTGCTGCGCGCAGGGATTGCACTACCGCAGGATTTACATGTAGGCTACCCGTATTTACGAGGAAGACACCCCACATTCGCATAAAAGAACTGCAAGTTTAACTACCACGGAAAAGGAAGACGGCACCGTCCGCGAGATTCCTAATTATAGGCATAGCTCGATTGGACTGAAATAAACTGATTGATTTATGGTTGAAATTACACTATAGTTGACCGAAATTACACTATAACTGATGATAGCTTATTTGACGTAACTAAAGTTTTAAAAAATTAAAATAGAAAAAATATATTAGCCCATCATAAATAACGCAAACGAATACGGAAAGAAGAACTAGTAAAAAAGTTCAAAAGTATTAAAAAAATCAAAAAAGATGAAATTTAGAAATAATTAAAAATAAACCAGAATATCAATAATTGCGGCGAAGCTCGCACCGACCGAGCGCAGGCGCGCACAGAACCTACATTGGAAAATGGAATTGCAGCGCAAGGTTGGTAATATATTCTCTCGCGCACGTACGCCTCCGTATCACCTCCCGATCGAGAGGGGTTGCAGTTGCGCAGCCACGTCGCGATGCTTATTCCCTGGTGAAACTTTTGCCCTTGCAACTGAGCTCCAACTTCCTGCCATTTGCAGTTATCGCTGTTAACCTCAGGTATCGGCGTAACATATCAAGAGCTTTGCAGTGCTATAAATGGCGCTCCCCTCCACCACCCTCATCTTAGAGCTGGTAATTAAGTGGTAAGTATCAATCTCAACACCCAAAGCCAAGCTAGCTAAAACAACCGGGGGGATCCAATATATGGCGCTCTCTGCAGGGTGCAAACGAATGCTGTTGCTCCTCCTAGTCGTCGCTCCGCCGCAAAGGACGCTCGACCGCTCCGTGCTTCCAGCAGCAGCGCACGACGACCTGCGCGCGCACGAGCGACGGCACGGGGAGCAGCAGCTTGACGTCCCCGCCCCCTCGCACAACGTGGGCGTCCACATGCAGGCGAGGGGCCGCGGCGGCGACGGCCGGCCGGGCACCGCCGCGGCATTGGCTGCCACTCTGCGTCCGACGACGTTTGCACGGAGATTCTTGGGAGACGGCACGGACGCGTGGCCCAAGCATTCCTGTGCCTCCAACTACCCTCCTTGCCCGCCGCATCCCTGATGACTGGAGCCCAGAGCGCAGGAGGAACGTTTAGCATGTGCTGCGTGGGCATCTCCAATTGTTATAGCTAGCAACTAACTATAAGACTTCCATATTATTTAGACCTCGTTTGGCACAGCTCCACTTTGACTTCACAAGTGGAGCTGGGTGAAGCTACTTTTTTCAGCTCCACCCAAAGACCTACTTTTGTCTCAGCAGGTTTTAAGGGACTCCTTGGGTGGAGCTATTTTGTTGTACCCCGTTTGGCACAAAACGGATTCAAACAGCTCCAGGAGCCGGTGGTGGAGCTGTACCAAACGGGGCTATATAGTACACACTAAAGCTAGCATTCTAAAGAACTATCTATAAGGATAGCTATTTGATGCTTACATGCACACAGAGAAAATGACTATCATTTATAGAGGCTGTCTCGTTTTGCGTTATAGACTAGTGCTGAGCTGGCTCAGTTTTTTTTGCATACTCTCTTTCCTCCACATAGAATATATACTGATGTGTATATGCATATAGCTAGCTGACTCAGATAAATTGGAGCGTTTTTTGGGGGGGACTTTTAGCCGTTTAATCTGCATGCTAATTATCTACAAATCACGACAACAATGCATCATGCATGCACCTTTGTGCAATGCACCATGCATGCACTTTTGTGCGTATCCTGTATAGGATGTTCCAGAAACTCCCAGCAATAGGCAAATACTTTATGTTCTTCGTGTGGTTAGCTGGTTATGCGTACAGTTCAGTACTGCCAGTGTGTCACCTCTGCGCGTGCGGGCGCCTGTATCAAGTCACTATTGTCTACATAGATCACACAATTTGCGTGTGTGTGCGCGCGCGCATATATATATATATATATATATAAGTTGTAGGCCTGTCCTTTTTAGTTTTTAAAAACTATTTTTTGGTTTTTTATACTAACTATATTTTAAATGGAATATCTTTTAAGATAAGATCTACTAGATAATTGTAGTACATATTATACCGACTTCATTTATATCAGTAAAAACCGCACATAAGTTTCTATTATTCTGTAATCTCAAGCATAAACAGTCTAAAAATTGCAAATCATAGCCAAAATATATAAATTTCAGTCAAAAGAACAGTCCCGTAAATGACTTCTTTGAATGGATCTCTGGAACACATGGGAATATAGGAATGGATGACGGCGCTTAAGTTTGACTGGATGTTGAGATGCATGCAGCTGATTCATTCCCTCGTCTCTGGCTGTTGACGTTGTATTGTTTGTCTTTCGAGCTGCTACAACTCAAGGGGAACACCGAAGTTGATGAAAGATTGCAGAATGTTTGTCTCGTTAGAAAATAGGATCGAGTGGAGGCCCATTTCTTATAGTTATGAAGTATGTATGATTTAATACTATATTAGCTAGCTAAGAGAAGAAAAGTTAATTTGTAAGATAGAGTCATTGCCATTCTTTGAAACATGTGACATATGGATATGAATTATATGAAGAGAACTTTGGCTAAACATACATGTGCGCGTGTATTTGTGTATTGAAAAATCTTGTGACTTGGCAAGCCAATTGGCAGACCATACCTATTTTATTTTTGCTGAACCGTGTGTCTCTCTCTGTTTAAATGAGATTCAAATGATTGAATTTGAAGCTTTATTGAGTATTGATGACAATGGCTAAATGGTTAGTTAATTACATCAGTTGCTAGTGTCTCTCTGTTTGAATTTGAGGCTTTGTTAGGTGTTGACGATAGACAGTTACTAGTGGATAAATGACAAGTTAATTACATCACTTACAAATGAGTAAATGATTGATTAATCACATCATTTCATTGTTTGCATCTATATACATATCTGGAGATGTCCACAGCAAAGGTGCCTAAATCACTGCCTCTTATCTTTGTTTTCCTTTATCCTGTAAGCCTATGTTGTTATGTTGCACTGTCTGAGGCACGTCGACTCTTCTTCCCAACGTGCACCAAGAAAGAGTGGAGCGGTATTTTCAAGCCATAGCTACCGTGACGGCGATAAGGTTTCTGAATAGCACACATCTGAGCGACTGCTCACTTCGCTGCTTCATCTATGTTTTACACTTCATCGAGCCTACACTGCTTCCTGTTCTTCATCTAACCCTATTGTAAAGTTGTTCATGTAACCGATCGACTCTGATATAATTATATTCTTGCGTATATTTAAAGTATAGTATGATTTACCTGCTGTTGTTAGTTATAAACTGCGCTTCGCTAATAATTTATGATATTTAGCTCCTAACAAAATTTAAAATTAAAATATTGTCCACAATGTAAACATGTCCATGACTAGAGCCAGACTGCCTAATATCTCCTTTATTTTGGCTAGTAGCGCTAATAGATAAGTTCATGCTTTTCCAGGTTAGTACCTGTGTCTCGTATGCTGGAGCAAAGCGTGTTGAAATGTGCTAGCTTTGTATCTGCCTGGTTATATAAAGCTCGACACCTATTTCAACTTCTTTGGAAGTCGGGGGACACCCTGTCAATATTTTAAAGAACTATTGTCCTCGGATCTGGGTGTGGTGATCCGAATCCCCCAGCGATTCTGTGCATGAGGAAGTGATTTCGCGTTTTTCCTAGTTCAGCAATCAGTGTGGATATGTAACTATGTGAGGTCTTTTCCTCGTTCAGCAATCAGTGTGGATATGTAACTATGTGAGGTCTCTTCCTTCCTTTTGCTAGGCACTCTTTCTCTGAAGTTATATTTCCTCTTTTATTCTGTATCATTCCAATTACTTCAACGATCTCTTTGTAATTGTATCACCTTCATAACATAGGTCTTTTTACTCTCGGGATTTTCCGATCAATGTATGCCTCTTTTCACAAGTCAGTAACTGAAGCGCTTGGTGGGTCAAGACAGATGCTCTCTCCTCCAGCCACGCACACAATACCGGTTTCCGAGAAAATTGTCGAGGAACCGTCGCTGACAACCAGTCCGATCGATTCCTCTGCTTATGCAAAATAAGATCAATCACAGAAAACAGATTATAGTAGATTGAAACACAGAGAAATAGAGATAACTTCTGGTCTTTATTTATTGCTTTCTTTCTGATTTTTATATACAAAATAGCCAATAGTACTACATATTTATAGCCTAGTGGTGAGGTTCCCACCATGGGCCAAAGGCTTCAAGCCTAGGCCCAGATTTCCTAATATCCTCCTTGGGCACTCATCCGACATGTTCATGCCTCGTCAAAACTCCATAAAAATCCAGTGGGAAAAATTTGGAGAAAGAGTACATGATAGTATGATACATGTTATGCTGCGTTGCACAAATTGCCTCATTAAAAAACTGGGTCGAGAAACTTCAGGAAAACTCGGAAAAAGAGTACAATCCACCCATTTCGTTCAATCTTCAGGACTTATTCTTTGGGTACTCGATCTTCATGATCAAGATTTAATAATGGGCTTAAGAAAATTCTCCCCCTGAATTCTGCACTTCTCTAAGTCTCATCATTCCAATTCCTTGTACGCATTTTTCAAAGCTAGATGCAGGGAGTGATTTAGTGAATAAATCTACTAGATTCTCACATGACTTAGTATACAGTACCTTAATTCCGTCCATCTTTTGCAATTCATGAGTATAGAAGAATTTAGGGTTGATATGCTTTGCGAGGTGACTCTTCATATAGCCCGTCTACACTTGTGCAATATAAGTTGCATTATCTTTATAGATAATTGTGGGAGCTTGTATAATATTCATCCCACGTGACTGCTGGATGTGGTGAATCATTCATCGGAGCCAAACACATTCTCGTGCGACTTCATATAGTGCTATAATTTCTGAGTGGTTCGTCGAAGTCGTTAAAAGACTTTGCTTAGATGATTTCCAGGAAATTACAGTTCCACCACACAGGAATACATAGCCTGTTTGTGACCTTGTTGTATGCGGGTCCGACAGGTACCTAGCATCTACATAGACAATCAAGTTTAAATTTTGATTCTTTCTGTAGAACAATCTAAGGTTCTTGCTTCCTTGGAGGTATCGGAAGATGTCCTTTATTCACTGCCAATGTCTTTTGGTAGGTTCTGCACTATGCCTTGTTAACAGGTTTACGGCAAATGCAATGTCCAGTCTGGTGCAATTTGCTAAATACATAAGTGCTCCTACTGCACTTAAGTATGGGAATACTGGTCCCAGGACTTCCTCCCCCTCTTCCCTAGGTCGGTATGGATCTATTTCTTGCTGTAGAGATCTCCTGATCATCGGTACTTTTGATGGGTATGCATTCTCAAAGTCAAATCTTTCTAACACCTTCTGGGTGTAGACTAACTGATGCACTAATATTCCTTCAGGGACATGCTCAAGCTGTAGGCCTAAGCAATATTTGATTTTACCCAAATCTTTCATTTCAAATTCTGATTCCAGGTAAGAACTTGCTTCTTTTATGTTTTCCATTGTCCTGATGACATTCAGATCATCTACGTACACTAAGATTATATAAAATCCATTCTGGGATCGTCGTATAAATACACAGGGACAATCTTCATTGTTCGTGTAGCCTTTCTTACATAGAAAGTCGCTTAATCGATTATACCACATCCTGCCTGATTGCTTCAGTCCATACAGTGATTTCCTGAGCTTTACACTGTACAGATTTCTATTTGCTCTGTCTTGGTTCGGGACGGGGATACCATATAAATATCCGAATATAAGTTTCCATAAAGGTATGCAGTTACCACATCCATCAATTTCATTTCTAGATTTAAGTTCACTACCATTGAGATTAAATATCTAAAGTTAATTCCACTCATGACTGGGGAGTAGGTTTCTTCATAATCAACTCCTGGACGTTGAGTGAAACCTTGTGCTAACCAGCCTTGCTTTATATCTTACAACTTCATTTTTTTCATTTTTATTTCGAAAAAATACCCACTTATACCCTACAGGGTGCACATGGGGAGATGTGCGGCTTACAAGCCCAAACACCTCTCTTTTGTTCAGAGATAATAATTTCGTTTCTATTGCCTTCTTCTAATATTCCCAATCTGATCTCTTTTTTTACATTTAGCGAGCGATGTAGGCTCGGGATCAAGATCGATGATTGTGGCAATTTTCTTTGTAAAGTAGATATCAACATTGGCTGTTGTCCTATTCATGGACTCTCCCGTGTGCACATAATTTATAGCTATTTCTTCATGAATTGCTTCTTCTGGAGCTTCTCTTTACTCATCGTTTCTTCCAGTTGTGTTGGTAAATCCCTTTAGTTTTTCGGCTCTGATGTGTGTGCACACATCCATACCAATTTCTTCTTCCATGGGGATGTTCAGATCTGGTATGCCCTTTTCTGAAGGTGTCATGCTAATGCTAGGTCTCAACTGGCTCCCCTTCTGGTTCTGGGGAATTTCAGTGATTGGCTGTGACAAGTCCTTCTTATTCTTCTTCACCAGGCGTCCCCGGTTACTTAGGATTCGAGGGACCAGAGTTCTCGTCTTTTTATTCTGAGGCCTCTGGACGGGATTAGAGATACCTTCTACTTTCTTTGGTATTTCAACCCTCTCCGGTGCATTACGTGCAGGCACATGCGACTTGGTCACGTTCTTCAAATCACTAAAGTGGTCATGCAGTTGATTTGCTAATGCTTGCAAATCAATGATCTTCTTGACTTCTCTATTTGCTTCACTAGTGCGCGGGTCATGTGTATGGATTCTCATGGCTTGCCACGTAATTTTCTGATATTTTTCATCAAGGGGTTGATTTCCTCCCCCTAATGTTCGAAAATTATCCTCATCAAATATGCAATCAGTGAAGCAGGCGGTATGCAAATCTCTTGTCATGGGTTCTAAATACCTGATTATGGATACTGTCTCATGACCAATGGGAGATTTGTTGCCATCATCGTGGAAGTTGCCAACATCATGCTGGTGCCTTTGTAGGCCATTAAGGTCACCCACTGAAGTTGCTGATCTGGATGAGAATGAAGAGGGTGTGTGAGTAGAGTGAGTTAGGTCATCCTAGGTGTCTGTTTATATATCCGTTTGTGATACATTATCACAGATGGTTCTAGTAACAAACTATTTGTGATATGAATCTACATCACAGATGGTTATAACAACAAACCGTCTGTGATATTATATGGATATCTCAGATGGTCCTTTGACAAAACTATCTGTGATATGCTATCATAGATGGTTCTAGTAACAAAACCGTATGTGATATGATATATTGTATGCTTCAATAGACAAACGTTTCAACAAAACTAGCCTGTCTTTGTAATGAACCATCACACAACAATACATAGTACTGAATCATTCATGAATAAACCTGTCTTTCACTATATCATAAGAAAAGAAGGTATTCTTTTATAGAATGAAGTATAATAGAAGGTATTCTTAACATGAATAATTTACAAATAGATGTGCATGCCAAATTTTGTAATTCCACTTGGTTATTTCCTTTTTAAAAAATAGCTTTTCATGATGGTTGACGTGTATATAGCTACCTTTCTCACTGGGTTCTTCCTCGGGCTTGATTCCATGTTCGAATAAAGACAACTTGTCAAATTGATTGTACTCTTCCTCATCTATGATATTCTCAACTCCGATAATCCTTCTTTTGTCTGCATATCATACCTTCACCCTTTCCTTGCACAGTGTTATAAGATCTTCTAACAATGGTGCTAGGTACACATTAATATCATTCCTAGGTTTGTTTGGCCCTTGGATAAGTAGTGAATCAAAATATACTTCCACTTCATACACAGCAAAGGAGGAATGTTGTAAATATATAGATTCACAAGCCAAGTGCTATGTCGGCTGCTTAAGTTACCAAAAGGATTCATTTCATATCTACTCAACCCAAATCTTTTATTCCTTGGTTTCGCACCAAAGTCTACGAACATCCTATCGAAGTTCCTCCACTGGGTAGAATCAACAGGGCGTCTTAGCTTTCCATCTTTCTTATACTCCTCTAAGTACCAATGTAGAAATGTTGGTTCCTTTCGGTTCACAAACAAACGCTTCAAACGGAAAATTATAGACAAATATCACATTACCTTAGCAGGAGGTCCTTGCGTCACCTCAATGCCCTCACCATCAATAGAGTGATTCTTATGCTTGTATCGGGATGCTTTGCACATCGTACATATATGTTTATTTGTATACTCTTTACAATACAGGATATAGTCTTTTGGATATGCATATATTCTTTCTACTTTCATTCTTAAGGGACAAAACCTTCTTGGCTTGGTACGTGGTTTTTAGCAACACGTTTATCTCCGGAAGCATGTCCGCTAAGAGACATAACAACATCATCAAACTTTTGTCGGACCAACCATTGCTTGCTTTCAAGTTCAGCAGTTCAAGTACCAATGACAACCTTGTGTATTTTGGCTTGCAGCCCGGAAACATTGGTTTGTTCGAGTCCTTCATCAAGCCCTTAAATTTACCGAACTCTCTCACTATAGTTCCTTTCTGCATCGTGCAACATCTAATCTATATTATGATCATGCAACCTATCCTCATCAAAAGAACAATCGTTATCCGATATATTGTTGTCTCTCTTGACGATGGTACTATCTTCCTGTATAATCTGTTTTTTACTGTGATTGCTCTAATATATATACCCTTTTTGAAATACCTTCGAATTAAGTGTGCTTCTATCTACGCTGAATTCGTAAACATTTTAAGATTCTCGCAATCAATGCATAGACAGTACATAAATTTCATCCCCTCTTCAACATATCCTGTTTGACAGCTCTTCTAAAAGAAAACACACCATTGATGTACTCTTCACTCACGCGGTTCACAACGTACATCTAGCTTCGGTCCATCTACGCTATGCATATAACAAATTAATGTTAAATTAGATTTATGCTCTACACTAATTCTTACACATAATTGTCATTCGCCATAATTTGTTCATCTAAAGTAGTTAGCTATGATTTATGAACCAATCCAACAAGAATTAAGTACATAGAAATGAGACACACTCCTAAATTAGAGCAAAAACTACCAAGCTAGATCTCTCTTTCCTTGCAACTAAAAGGTGTGTAGATTTAGCTAGAATATAATGCATCTCATTATATATAGTACCAACTAACGTTAAATCACCAAGAACAAATAGATACGCAAGCGCCATTCCAAATTTTCAGCCTACTTTCACCAAATCACCTCAAAGCCGCTGCCTCCTCATAAACAGAATATCTATTGCGGCGAGTGTATTTAATAACATAGTGAATACTACAAACATTTTCACAAAAATCATTTGTGATAAGTCATACATCACAAACGGTTTGTATTACAAAACATCTGTAATGTATCACTGATGGCTTTTGACAAAAACCGTCTATGATAAGTGATACATCATAGATAGTTTTTATTATGAACTATCTATAATTTATCACGGATGGTTTGTATAAAAAAACTGTCTATGATAAGTAGGCCATCATTAACGATTTTTACCATCGGTTTCAATGTAGACAATCGCGTTAGGAAAATTGTCTAAGATAACTACGCTGTAGTTTAACACTGACAGATTCTGTAGAACCGTCTGTGATGAGGTGTCCAATATGACATTCTTTGTAGTAGTGTCATAGTCTGCATCTATATACATGTCTAAAGACGTCTAGAGAAGAGGTGCCTAAATCACTGCCTCTTCTATTTCTTTTTCTTTATCCTGTAAACCTATGTTGTTGTGTTGTACCGCTTGAGGCTCGTCGACTCTTCTTCCTAGCATGCATCGTGAAGGAGGGGAGCGGTATCTCCGAGTCATTGCTACTGTAAAGACCTGCATAGAGTGGCAATAAGGTTTCTGAACAGCGCACATCTGCGCAATTGCTTGCTTTGCTGCTTCATCTATATTCTGCACTGCGTCGAGTCTACGCTGCTTCCCATTCTTCATCAAACCCTACTATAAAGTTGTTCATGTAATCGATCGGCTCTGATATAATTATGTTCGATCGACTCTGATATAATTATGTTCTTGCGCATATTTAAAGTACAATATGATTTACCTGTTGTTGTTAGTTATGAGCTATACATTACTAAGTTATTTGTGATATTTATCTTCTAGCAAAATTTAAAATTAGAATATTATCCACAATTTAAACATGTCCATGACTAGAGCCAGACTGCCTAATATCTCCTTTATTTTGGCTAGTAGCGTTAATAGATAAGTTCATGCTTTCCAGAATAGTACTTGTGTCTTGTATGCTGGAGCAAAGCGTGTTGAAACGTGCTCGCTTTGTATCTGCCTGGTTATACAAAGCTCGACACCTATTTCAACTTCTTCGGAAGTTGGGGGACACCCTATCAATATTTTAAAGAACTGTTGTCCCCGGATCTGGGTGTGGTGATACGAATCCCCCAGCGATTTTCTGCATGGAGAGCTTCAGTTTTTCCTCCCAAGAGGAAGTAATTTCGCGTTTTCCTAGTCAGCAATCAGTGTAGATATGTACCTATGAGAAGTCCCTTCCTTCCTTTTGCTAGGCACTCTTTCTCTGAAGTTATACATTTCCTCTGCAATCCTGTATCATTCCAATTACTTCAACGATCTCTTTGTAATTGTATCACCTTTATAACATAGTTTTCTTTTACTCTCAGGATTTTCCGATCAATGTATGCCTCTTTTCACGAGGCAGTAACTGAAGCGCTTGGCGGGTAAAGACAGATGCTCTCCCCTCTAGCCACGCACGCTATACCAGTTTCCGAGAAAATCCCAGTTCAGCAAGCATCTTGGTCGCCGCCTGTGGAAAGAAAACTAATGCTCCATCTGTTCTTTCTACCGTCAAACATTAAATTTTAATTACCAATTAGTTTAAAATTATCTAAACTAACTATATAAAAACTATATCATTAGATTTATCGTTAAAAATATTTTTATAATATTATAATTTTATTAGTACATATCAATGTTAAAAAATCACCCCTGGCAGATCATTAAAAAAAAAAAGAACAAGTAAAACAGAACGAACGGATACTAGTAGTATACAACACTGTCATCTTCAGGTTCTTATTTGATTTGACAAAGAATTTGATTGATGATTTCAACTTTGCCGCCTATAGTTCTGATTTCCTTGCATCTGATTCCTTGCCACTTCGGTTTGACTAAAGTTATACTACACTGTCATCTTCAAAGTAGACTTGTTTTCTGTGGTTTCTGCAGGAGAGAGGAGCTCACAGCAACCCCAGTCGCAGTTACTACCATAGAAGTCAAGCACCCGTGGGAACCTTAGAAACTTCTGCATACACACTAAAGTTCGAACTCCGACCACTAGCATATCCCTGCACGAACGCGTACGTAGGTGTCTGAATACACACCATGCAGAGCATGCAGCACTAACATCTAGGCAAATCCTTGATATGCATGTATAGTCTAAAGTACAAAACACCGACAAATACACCATGTTTGACATGCTGGACAGCAGACATGCGTAATTTCCGGGAAGACTGTCTGTCTGGTTGAACTTCAGGCTCTGAACATGTGATGCGACTTAACCGAAGTTGCACGGCCGGGCGGGTTGATAGGATTCCCTTGTGATTCGCGGCACCACCAACCTGGTCTTGTCACCATTCCAGCTCCTCCCACCGTCTCGGCCGGCCTCTTCGGTGAAAATGGAGGGACTTTTCCTTGTCATTGCTCTGTTACTTGCCTCCTCTGTCTATAAAACCTGCCCTCTTGCCTGTGAATTTCTGGATTGTGACAGTTCCATTGCCGTCAGTTGTAGCTCATCATAAGCTAGTTGTAGCTCATCATAAGCTAGCTAGTATCTTCCAAAGAAAAGCTCAAGTAGAGTCTGAAGCTACTTCAGGGTCGTAGTAGGCTAGTAGCACCTCACCTGAACGCCGACCCAAATGGCACGGTACTCGCACGCGTCTCTCCCGTTCTTTCTTCTGATCGCATGCGTCCTTGTTCAGAGGTCCTGCTGCTCGAGACCATTTCCGATGGAGCTGCAGAAGCCGGCAGCCTCTTCTGTGGCTCAGCACGGCGACGAACTGCGCCGCGACGAGGCCCACAACCGACCACCCATGGAGGAGGAGATGATCGCTGGTCGGGGCGCAAATGCTGATCATGGCGCCGTACCATCGTCAGCGACACCATTGGCGGTGGATGGTAGCGATGGCGCTGGGCCGCAGCGGCGGAGCGCAGTGGAGGACATGGACTCGGCGGGGCCGTCGTGCCACTCCAACAGCGTGCACATAACCTGCTCCCCGCCGGCGCGGCACTAAACGGCCGGGCTGGACGTGAGATACACACTAAAATCGTATTACAGACAGTTCAGAAACGTCATCATGATGATTTTCTGAACCGTTTGAATTTATAGGTCAGTGATAATTGAAAGTTATCACAGATGGTTGTCTAACCGTCTGTGATATATCAATATCACAGACAGTTTTTAACTAAAGTATCACAGACGGTTCATCGGTAAGAACTATCTGTGATACTCGTTTTCTCCGACGCCACTAACTCAGACGGTGTCCAAATTAAAATCGTCTGTGTTAGTGTCAGTCACAGACGGTTTTGTCAAACCGTCTGTGATTGACCGTCTAGTATTAGGCTTTCTGTAGTAGTGACAGTCTGTTCCTAGTTCATCAGTTTGATCCATTCATTCATGATACGTTGATGCAAACATTTCCGCTGATCGTCATTGATGTATAATTACTCTTCGCGATGATGTATGATTACTTTGTTAGTATATTTATTTCGTTTGCTGCAAGGCAGCGATTAGAAGAGACACGTTCGAATGTCAGCTTCCATTTGGGCCGATTAGGATAAGTATCACTTGTAAATGCTTTGGCCTTGCATAAGAAACTATGTAACGATGAACAATCTATTTTATGACTGAGAAAATGCTATGATCTCAATACTTTCGTGTACTCTAAAGTTTTAACTCTTTCGATAAAAAAATGTAGTACATGATCCGATCAGAAATGGATCACGTGGATATTTCCATTAATCAAAACTTTTAGAAGGTGTGCATGTGGCACGCTCTTAAAAAAAGTTACAATGATTCATCCAAACTAATTCATCACACAAAGTTTGGCTTTACTGTAATGTGGCTGTAGCAACATGTCACAGCTCACACGCAAATAAGACAACGGTTCTATTTATTTTAGGTTACGGTTGAAAGTTTTTATATGTTTTTTTAAATAATAGAGATATCAACACGAACAAAGTACATAATTTTGAATTCAACTTTTGAAAGAGGTAAAACTAAAATTATTAAAAAAAGAAGAAGAAAAAGGTAACAACACTACGTAATTTTGAACTCGACTTTCCAAAGAGCCAAAACTAAAAACATTAAAAAAAGGGAGAAAAGGTACAACAACACGTCTCAATCACCAGACCATCGGACGCGTGTCGAATGTACACGCGACCGGTGCGCGAGCCGCCCCGTGGCATTGCCCCACCCTAGTCGGCTGTCGTCTGGTGCGCCGCCTATCTCGCCGCCGCCATCTCCTCCCTCCCTCCCTCCCTCCTCTAACCCAACACCCCCCCTCCCCCCCGGCGGCGGGCCTCGCCCCTCTAAACCCTTCCCCAATCGCTCGGTCGCCCCGCGCCGCCATGGGTTACGCGCAGCTCGTCATGGGCCCCGCCGGGTGCGGTGATGGCCCCCTACTCCCTGCCCGCTTTTCACTTCGTGCTCAATTTGTTTTGGAGGGGTTGCTGTGATGACGAGTTGGTTGTTTCAATCTCTAGCGCTGATTGGGACTCGGGGCGAATTGGTTCGTCGCTCCGGTCAATTAGGGCCCTGCCGCTGCTGCTACTACCGCGTCGCGTTTGAACTCCTGATAGTTTTTGATCGGACATGGTTTTGTGCTATTTTGGTGGGGTTTGGTTCCTATTTGAGGTTATTTGAAACGAAATAGTCTACTTCTCTGATTTATTTCTAGGGTTTAGCTTAGTTTAGTTATTCGTGGGGTGGCTCGCTATGCATATGCATGTAAGATAATTTACAAGCATATATTGCAGATTCGCCTACTAATGAAAGAGGATTGCACGGGGGGCTTCGTATTTGATTAAGGAGAAGCTGAGGATGGCTTGCTCTAATCGGTTATTGATGCGGCGCAGTCGACCTGTTGCTCCAGTTTGTATCAACATTGTTGGACGCTGGGCAGGACGATTCATATGGTCAATCTCGATCCAGCTGCAGAGCAATTCAGCTATCCTGTTGCGATTGGTAAGAATGTTCTGATGTTTTTATGCTTCTTGTGCACACATTTAAATGTGGCTCTTACTCAGCTTCTTTTGGTATGTTTGTAGACATTAGAGAGCTTATATCGTTGGATGATGTTATGGAGGAGCTTGGGATGGGGCCAAATGGCGGGCTCATCTATTGCATGGAGTATCTCTGTTGCTTGAAAATTGTCTTATATATCATTTATTATTTTTGTCTTCTGAGCTACTTAGTTCTGAACTAACAATTTACAGCACATTATTTGAAATGTGTTGCTGTTGCATTTTGAAACTTACAAGTGGGTTGGCGATGCTACATTAGGCTGTTGGGCAGAAACTGGTCTTGTAGCAATTATGGTGCAAATATATTGAGGCTCGTGAGGTTTAGTACATATTGGTTTCAAAGGCATTACTCTGCTTGGCTATTTGAACCTAGGTGCTCTCTAAGTTGTGGCCAAGCAATCATCAGATATTCCTCAATAAGCTGACGGATGTTGGTGGGATGGTTGCACATATACTTCATTACTTCTAGAATTAAGCCACCTTCTGCTTTGTTTTCACCAGCAATAGTTATATATAGATGTCCCAAGAGCAAATAGTGTTTCTGCACTCGCATGTTTCTTTTTATCTAATTACTATGACATTCAGTTATATTTTCAATTTGCTGCTCCATTTGTTGAAGACATGCACATAGATGCTACCTTCCAATTTTTCTACACTTTGAATTAAATGCCATTCTCTGAATTTGATTAATTACCATATTAGTTAATTTACATCAGTTACTAACTTACACGGTTCATGGTGACTCTTCTTTTGTTTGTAGGGGCATAGAATTTATTTCATTAGGATTTTATGCTGTCATCTTGTTTGGTGCTTATATTTTGACCAGACACTTGTCGTTTCCTACTGCAAAACAAATTTAACTCGCTTAAAACATTTATGCTTCGAGTTCTATGATGCACTTCTTTTGTGATGCTATGGACCATGGGAAACTCATCTTATTTAAATTTTTGCCTGAGAAGTGGGAACCATTCTATCATTTGAGTTTGTGCTGATTTATATTCCAAGGTAGACAACCAACACCAATGTTTGGCTGTAGGGAGGGCTGCGGGGGTATATCAAACTTGTAGATAGCTCTAGTTGGTTTCAGAAACAAAAAGAGTATTGGGATTTCCATGTGCAGCATTCTTTTTACTCTTTCCGCTCTTTACCTTCAGTAATGATACCATTTTAGCTTCTGATCTGTAGAGTTTTCAAGTGCTTTTATTAAGTCCATGTGCACTGCAATAAAAACATCACGTTTGTCTGAGAAATTGTACTGATTTAGGCATTTGAAGTAGTTTAGTATTCTTGGCTTGGCAGGAGGCTCAGAAACACTGATATGAAGTCGTGCAGGCTGACAACTACATTCATCTTGACACGCTCATACGAACATCTCGAATAGATGATTATACTCATGTTCTTATTATCTTTGTACATATGTGAAATGTGAATCAACTTTGAGACACAGCTTGTCTTGCTGATAGAATGATAGAAATCCCATGTTTTATCATTTTACACTTTGCTTGTTCCAGTATCTTCTTATGGTCAAAGGTAATTTGCCTTAATGCGGTTTTCTCAGCCAGAAGTATTAATCTCAGTACTATCATGTAGGTTGATGATTACAGCATGGTGAATTTCATACCACTGAACTTGAAAAAAGAGAGCTGGTAATGCTGTTGTTTTGTCAGAATCTCAGTTCTTAGTTTCCAAATGTCAAGCCTGTTTACATCCTTTAATGCTCTTAGTTTATTGAGAAAAACTCCTCTAGATTGATTTATTGACCTTGAATTTTCCTGAGATCCCTAGACAACATGTTTTGTTAGCATGCATACGGATGCAACTTTCATATATTATATTTATCTGGAAGACACATTTCCATCTTGCTACATCAGAACATCTGGTGTTCATAGCACACTTGTGACTTGACACTACTAATGTTATGCTGTTCTTCATTCTTTCGCTGTGATGAAATCATGTTTGAAATGCTTTTGATTCATGCGCAAACAAATTACACGCACGCAATGAGTCTGCAATGCCGGCCGTTACAATTCGTTTCTGAAGATTGAGTAGGGGCTAAGCATGCGAAATGCCGGCGAACCTACTCCAGGATCAGATATTCTTCTAGCTTTCCTGCAGAAAATAAATATTCTCTTACCGGCTCGACGAAAGAAAAATGTTACGCGCGCTTGCATGGTAAATACCATGTCTTTGCAGCAGTACAGTACTAGCAGCATAATTAATGAGAACTGATTAACCATGCATGTTATATAGTGCAAATGGCTTATTTAGGCCCCGTTTGGCACAGCTCCTTGGAGCTGTTTTGTGCCAAACGGGGTAAAACAAAATAGCTCCACCCAAGGAGTTCCTTAAAACCTGCTGAGACAAAAGTAGCTTCACCCAAGGAGCTGAAAAAAGTAGCTTCACTCGGCTCCACTTGTGAGTCAAAAAAAACACTCCACTTGTGAAGTGGAGCCGTGTCAAACGGGACCTTAATGGTAACATATAAACACAAATCAGAAATATTGGATCTACAATCTTCAGTTCAGATTCTCAGATTCATTAAGATGGAAGTCCCCAGTCACATGCATTTATTTCCCAGAACCCCGTGCAACTTCTCTTTGCATTTGCATCCCCGCCTCCAATCCCCTGGGACTCCTGGCTCCCCGTGCCCGGCGCTTGCCCGCCGCCTCCACTCGCCTCGCTCCGCCTCCCGCATGGCACATGCGCGCAATCTATGCATGTGAAACTCTTGGATCAGGTTCTGCTTGTTACACCTTGCGCGGCTAAATTAATCAATGCCAGGTGAATTAGCCTATCTTGCAGCACTTCAGTTACGGGTCATCGATATTCTGTTATTTACCTCACAAGCTGGCGGCTTTTGACTTTTACTATAGTATCTAACTTACAAACGGAATATTTTCTTAAGACGGGGTCTATAAGTTAAACGATCTACACATTAAAAGTCTAACATCTGTACCAACTAAAATCACAAGTAAGTATCTGTCTCTCCGTAATCTGTACTGTAAACAGCCAAAATTCAAAATTTTCAATTAAAATCTATAAACTGCAGCCGAAAAGAACTGGACGATTCCGCGAAAATGCCGCCCAGGCACCAGCCCGTACGTTCGCCCCGTACCAACTGCTTCCGCAGCTATGAGCACATGCTAATATTTGGACTGCAAGCATGTGCTATGCACCCTAAAGACCCTTGTCGCTAGCATACTAACTAAAATGATTAGGATTATAAGTTATGCTTATGGCCTGTTTTAAACAATTTCGGTCTTTTGACTTCGGAACCTAAAAGCTATTTAAGATATATTAACTTTTAACATGGTTTTTTCCTTTGCATTATGTGTGAAGATGTTACTGTGTTTTTTATTTTCGTATTTTTTATCTATTTTTCTTTAATTAAATATATTAGAAAAAAATTAACCGCCGTTATAATGTCATTCTACCAAAAAGCCACGGCACTGCATGAAGTGGGCACATGAGACTACACATGAGACTATGGGCTAGGTATTCGAGTATGCAGAAGCATCACAGGATTGCAATGTTGTTTACTTGGACCTGTAGATCAAACAAAGCAGAACATTACTATCTGCAAGCAGCTGTAAATCAGCTAGCTTTGGCTACTTGTGTGGTCGGTAACCGGCTTCTGCCGTGCAAAATACTGTTCCGGACTTTTTGGAATAACATCAAACACGAGTACGTCTTGCCTGAACATTTGTGATGTTCCATGGACTGTGGTTTATATTTTTTGCTATGATTTATTAATTTAATAAATAGTAATTATCAAAAGAAGCTAAAAGTCCTTGAAAATCTAAAACGAACATGGCCCTGCGCCTTCGTTAACAAACTCTTATTTCTTTCACTAACCGGTTGAGAAGTGAGCTATCGCGCGGCTTCTTCCATCTGGAAACAGACCCCGCTGAAACCAACAGAGAATTCTGTTACATAACTTGTTCAAGGCCGTACGCCCTTGCCTTCTAAGTTCTAACCTAGCCAAGCCCGACCTGGGCGTCGATGCGCATGCCACGGTAGCACGAGTAAGCGTTCGATGCGTGTTCTAGCGAACGAGCCTTTCATTCCTTAACATATATTAGGCGTGAAGTATGGTCTGTTTTTTTTAAAACTGTGGCTGATGTTTTTTTATTACTACTAGTAGATTTGATAAATGATATCGATTAGTTTAAGCTGTAATCACTACCAATAAATCTGATAATAATAGTGATTGATTGGAGTTAAAACCAAAAAAAGGGTCAAAAAGCAGAAAAGCGCAGGGCCTATTTTTGACGCACTAGCCTCTGTCGGTGAACCTACTCCTAGTACGAGATTAATGGTTATTGCAGCCACTTGCAGCTTTTCTAAAGAATACTTGGGAGTGTTACGTGGAGCAACAGTCGTGATGCTGCCTCTTCCATCCATGTAACGCTGATGATTTCTATGCAGTAGTGCTGCAACTACCACATTTTATACGTGCATACTGTGTGCTACATTCCCACGCACAGAACCGTGAACACCTTGTGTTATTACTAAAAAACAGCTTATACTAAACATATTATTATAGATAGTTTATGAAAAACAATCTGTATTATAATCATTACAGATAGTTTACAAGTGTGAGCGTATGTGTTACTAGCGATGGCTAAAACCATCTGTGATACATAATTATTATAGACGGTTCTTGTTAATAACCGTCTGTGATAGTTCACAGATGGTTATTAAAAAGAACCGTCTGTGATAATTGCAAACATCACAGACGGTTTTTAATTATAATCGATTGTGATATTACCGTAGACAGTTATTAATACAGACCGTTTGTGATGTATCTCTAAATGAATGACGCGCGCTTCTTCTCCCCGATGCGTTTCTAATCGTTTCGTCTCCCTGATGCGTCTCTAATAGTTTCGGCTCCCCGATGCGTCTCTTCAGCTCACACGCCAAATTTATAAAAATGACCAGCCGCCATGTACTGAAGATGAATCCCTACTTCGCTAATACACATATTATCTACTCTCAAGCACAAACAAATGGCTCCGGTGGCATCTTCCTTGTCACCGGCATTGATGGTCAACTTGGCCATCCTATACGAGCATCTCGCCATCCGTACGCTGGCGGATGCTAAGGAAGGACACTATATCTAGGGATGACGATTGTGCTCGTTTACCCGTATACTCTTAGGTAAATACCCTAATGAAGCCGGGTATGTGATATTTTCTTTACCCACAGGTATGAAAATGGGGGAACACTCTACCCGTCGGGTAAACGGGCATGGGTATGGGTAAGCTCCACCCATACACGTCCCGCCCGTTTACCCATGATATAGATTGACAGGTGACGCAGTCATAGCAATATCTCTAATTGCTATTGATTGTTATAAACATTTCATATCTCTAAGTACTTTTGATTGTTATAAACTTTTTTTGATAGCTATTATATTTCTTATCAACAGCTACGGCTTATATGTACCTGTCATTAGTTCAACTCTCAGTTTGCGGGTAAACGGGTATGCCCACGGGCGACAGGTATGGGCCAGGTTCTTCACCCGTCATCCTTTGCGGGTATGCCTGTGGGCGTAAATCAGGGTCGTGGGTACGGGTATGGGCGAGCACTACCCGTACCCGTCGAGCCCGATTGCCATCCCTAACTGTACCAACAGTGTCCTCCCTCCTATGTCCAAGGATTTGCCAAAGAAGGTGATGACCACCTTCCAACGTCTTGATATACTCCAACGTATCTTTTGGTTGGTCTCCCACTTCTGGTGAGCTAACCTCACCATCGACGTGATCCTCCACAATGAGTTGCATGTCTCCAGAAGGCTTGCCGTTGCTTGGAGTGCTTAGTCGAGGCGGCAGGCGACCGAGTCAACCTTGGTGAGACTCTTGAAGCAAGGGAAGAGAGCCTATGGGCTCAATTCGAGTTGATTCATCAATTGGAGGGTGTTCGGGAGACACTCGAACAAGTGTGTCATCGGGTGGATGCATTTCGGGCTTCATTCACTGATGATCCTGAACTTTCTGATATTGACCATGTCGCCTATGAAGCTTTGAAGATGGAGATAGTTAGCATGCTTCCTCCGCCACTAGAAAACTTTGATCTTTGTAAGAAGTGATTGACCTAGGTTTGTATTTTTTTTAATCTTTGTAAGAAGCGACTGGCCACGCTTTTTTGGCCATATGTAAATACAAAAAATGGATGACTTTGTATTTACTGTCTTCTATATAAGTAAACGGTCTCAGTATAATTACCGAATGTGCCATGTATATGTGAATTTGTATTTATGTATATGAGAATGTGCCATGTATATGTGAATTTTCATTTATGTATATGAGAATATGTCATATATATTTGAATTTGCATTTATGTATATAAGAATGAATTTAGAACCATCTGTGATGTTTATTATCACAGACGGTTCTAATTTATAACTGTTTGGGATGTTTATTATCACAAACGGTTCTACTTCAGAACTATCTGTAATGTATATCATCATAGACAGTTATAATTTAAAACCGCATGTGCTGTGTCCAACTTATTTATATTCGAATCACTCTAGGGTTTGTCAGGGCCCGCATTCAAAGGCTTAATATATCTAACTCTCCCCTGAGCGCGAGCCACCACCTCCTCCCCAGTGCGCCTTCTCCCCCTAGCCAACCGCCTCCTCCTCAACGCGCCTCCTCTTTGAGCACATCGTCTCCTCCCAACACACCTTCTCCTTGAGTTTTTGGCACTTTTGGCACATTTTGAACTCGTATTTGCAAGAATTGCCATAGTCACACGAAAATTGCAAAAATATCACTTCTGCCGCACAGTCATCGGGCCAGCTGAAATGACACATGGCCAACATAGCCCCATGGCCGTGCGGTAGGGGCCTGTCGCCCAGCCACCATGCGGCCACGCGCCTACTGCCCTGCCACCGATCGGTAGGTAATTAAGCCACCTCGGCCACTCTGTAGCCTCCGACTTCGACTGCGTTACAACCTCCAACTCCTCCAACCACTTCATAACCCTCGACTTCTCCGACCGCGTTATAGCCTCCAACTCCTCTGACCACTTTATAACCCTCGACTCCTTCGACCACGTTATAGCCTCCGACCCCTCCGACCACGTTATATCCTCCAACCCCTCCAACCACTTTATATCCTCCGACCCCTCCGACCACTTTATATCCTTCGACCATGTTATAGCCTCCAACCCTCCAACCGGCTACTGTAGCTTTGAGTACCGACCGATTATTATAGCTTCGGCCAGTTACTGTGTATCTGACCACTCTAAAAACTCTAATCTCCCGCCACTCTCAGTGTTTGGACCACGTATAATTTCTGACCCCTCCGACCACACACAAAACACTGTAGCTTTCAATATCTTTTCCCTCACAAAAATAATCTCATAAAATCTAATTTATCATTTTCCTCTCTTTTTCTTTGATTTCAAATTACTTGCCGTCAGATGGTAGGGCAGGATGCAAGGAGCCGCATGGTGGTCGGACGGCAGGCAAGGAGCTACAGGGCGCCGCTAGCCATGTGTTAGCTCCATGATGCTGTCGCCTGGTCACTGTGCGACAGAGTTGGTATTTTTGCAATTGTCGCATGACTACGACTATTCTTGCAAATACGAGTTCAAAACATGCCAAAAGTGCCAAAAACTCCTTCTTCCTCGAGCCGGCCGCCTTGTCCCCGAGCACACCTCCTCCTTGAGTACGGTGCTGCCTCCTCGTCACGCTTCTCCTCCACGAGCACACTACCTCCTCCCCGACGCGCCTTCTCCCCCAAGCTGGTCACCTCCTCCCAGAGCACACCGCTTCCTCCTCGGCGCGCCTCCTCCCCTGAGCCAGTCGCCTCCTCTCCGAGCATGCCGTATGTAACATTCTTCTTTCTTGTGTATGATATGACAATGAACAATGTATCACCATGGTTACACATCCTAAGGATGAATGTCTAGGCTTAAGTTTCAATTACGCCCTTTTGATGTCAATATCCTGAAGATGAGTTATAATTTCTCTTAAGCATCGATTCCCTAAATAAAAAATAAGTCATATATAAATCTCAAGTTTCAATTATGATCTTAAGCGAAAATATGTGAACTTCGATATCACTATCATATGAGGAATGAAGGAAAAATGAGTTACGCCATCAGCCACCCACCCGATGACCTCCCACTCGCCGATGTTTATAATTTTACAATCCTAATGATTTTATGGTCCATATGACACCGTCTGCGAGTTGGTGATATCTGAAGTAGAAAAAATAATCTTACATAGCATATACCAAGTATATCTTACAAAATAAGGAATGAGTTAATATGTGTTGTGTAAAATTAATTTTCCTACTTCATATATCATTAACTCGTAGACGGTTGCATGGACAAACTTTGACCAAACTCCACTTGTTACTATTACTAATCACCATCTTGGTTTTCCATATCTTCCCCATGTACTGGAAGCAGTATATATATATATATATAATTTGAGACAGTGTTTTTCTGTTAAGTAGAACATATTTTTATTAGATCTATCTAGACTATGTTTTTTCTATTAAATAAAATATATTTTTGTTTGAAATACACGACGAGAGATGAAAAAGCTAGGGAATGAATTTACAAATAAATTATTGGAGCTATTGTTTCTATTGTCTTGTAGCAATAATATACATCGCCGAATGTTCTTACATGTCCCCTCCTTCAAATTGGAGTAGTTATTGTAGCTAGAGAATAGCTAGGGAATGAAATTAGAGATAAATTGTTGGAGCTATTATTTCTAAGTGAGTTGGAGGGTCGTATTATTGCTACAAGATCTATTTAGAAAGGCATGTTAATATGTTCCAAAGTGACCTTGTAGTAATAATATATGCCAAAGAGACCTTTAAAGGGCATGAAGCAAATCACACATTCTAGTGTCCTCTGTGATTCACTTTGTTATTGCCACAAGATCTATTTAGAATGGAAAATCACACATTTCAGTGTGTCCAGTTCTACAGATTAAGGTATAGCTGTTGTTTATTCCTCCTCATTATGCTGTGTGTTAGGGTTGGTTGCTGTCTTAGGTATAAAAGAACCATTGGACTATCGCACCCTTTATTTGTAAATAAAGGGCGCGGCAGCCCAAAGGTTCTCTTACACCTAAGACAACAACCAAGCTCAACATGCATAATGATGAGGAGAAAGTGACTCTAGCCATAACTTATTTTGTAGAAACTGAGACACTGGGCTATGTGATTTGGGATGTTAGTATCGCACAGAGACCTTGTAGCAATAATATACATCGCTGGATGTTCTTATTTTTTGTAAGATCAACCAAATGCCAATGTTTATGCTCACATGTCACTGTAATTAATTTTCTCTTGTAAGAGAGATGTCAACATCGTCGATGTCACCGAATGGCTCTGACACTCCGAAGACTAGGGTAACTAAGCATGGCAGAAAAGTATCTAAAAGGACAGCGACCGAATGACCATCACGAAGGTCTCTCTGGATGGGGTCCCTCTGCAACCGAAGAAAGCATCTGCAGCATTTCGGACTATCTGTGGGATAATCGAAAGGCAACAGGTCCCCATCACCGTAGCAAACTGGAAAGGTTTGACAGAAGATAAGAGAAAAGTGTTGTGGACTGAAATTTCAAACTTGTTTGAAATCCTAGCAGAAGTCCAAGAACTCATGCAATTGCATGAGCTCCTCGTGATAGGAAAAGCGTGGAAGACCTTCAAGAGCACGCTTATCACGCAGTACATGGCCAAGAATCGCACACCCTTCACAATGTATCCTTTCATATCACCGGAAATGTGGGAGGCCTTCATGCGGATGAAGACAACGACCGAATTTCAATAGGAAAGTGTGGCGCACAAGGCTCTCTAGGCACGAAATACTCACCCCACAAACTCAGCACCACTGGGTACATGGGTAAAATCCCGCAATTGAGGATGGAGGATGAGGTCACAATCTAATTAGAGGCCTCCTACCATTTGACGGGATCATAAACGAGCGCACCCAAAACTGGTAAAGAGTGAGGTCATCAACCACTTTTTCGGACATCGCCTCTTTCAGAAACTCCACAGACGAGGAAATGTCTCTATGCCTGGTAAGATATATTAAACTACCTAGATGTTAATAGGTCAATAACTTCATAGGGTCTAAAATAACATGATTATCTCTTGCAGCAAACATTGACACCGAATCTTCTGAAGGCTCTTTCCAAGCAGTCAGGGAAAGGGATATACTGTCCACGGCCTTAGGAAACAAGGAGCATCTAGATCGCATGTGAGATCTAGGGGTTTATGTATCTTAGAGGCACGGATTCTCAAATGACTTCAAAGCATATAGGAGTAGAAAGAGATCCAAGGCCACGTGCGAGAAATGTATGAAATGGGACTTTGATGCAAAACTTGAGGACATAACTGCCTCACTTCAAGGAGAGATACATGCATTAAGGAAAGAACTAAGAGAAGTACGTAATCAGTCACAAGCCACCCCCATTATTACGGTACCAAGTCCTCCTCAACGTCAGAGTAACTACACATCCGCGCCACTTTCTGAACATAGCGATGCCCACGTACCTATCGACAACATCCAGGTAATGTCCATATCTAGAATGCTACATAGATAGACCTGGTGGATACTTTAGCTTATCGTGTATCATTATGTAGGTGGCCATGCTATGCATTCTGAAAATCAGAGTTATTGGCTCCATTCTCGTTGACGCTAGGCGAGGGTTGGCATATCCATGCTTGCCAAGGACGTTGGTGCACGGTGCCCAGTTAGGGACCGGTTTTGTGAAGGCCCAAGTGGATTGCATTAATGACATTTTCAGTGCCATCCCGCCGGAGAGGCCCACAAACAGTGAAATCATGACGTTAGGGGATGCCGTCCACACATTCGTCTAGTGGTCCAAGAGAGATATCACCCTGGACCTTTTCATGTTGTGATCTCCACACGACCATGCCTATCAAATAGAACGCTCTATGACTCCACCTCAAGCTCCTCTTCAGAAGGCCAGGGCATCAGCTCCCGTGAATGCGACGCCAACAATGTATCGCAAGCGAGGTACCAAGGCCGAATCGAAGAAGATTAAGGTGCCTCCCAGGGAATGAAAGTTCATGCTCAAAGTGTCATTGGTCCTCAAGTCACAATTATCTAGCCTTGAACTGGTTTAAAGGATTTTGCATACCTGGTACATGCAAAGGTCCAACATGAAGCCAAACCAGCATAGTAGATTCACTGTGAGATACATGGAGGCACATTTCCTCCATGAATCGGGCTACTTCATCATAACCTTCGAAGACTTATTATTACTATTCAACCAGGACGAACTCGACGCCTCACTTCTACGATGCTGGACATTGTAAGTATACTATACAATCAAGTTCTATATTCACGTAACATCGATAAATATCATAACTCATTGCTTATGTATAGATTTATGATTCAACAAGTCCAGTGACAGTGAGAACCAGTGGGTGTCCTCGACACACACTTGGTCTCTGAGCAATCCATCAACGAGAACGGATCCTTCGTCCAAGATTACATAACGAGGGGATTATTTGCTCATAGTAACAAGGACTATATCATAGTACCCTTCAACCTGGGGTAAGTGCTTTACTAGTTGTCAAACAAGTTTCATTTGTATTTTATACATAACATGAACTTAGGATTAATCACTATGGCAACATACATGACTACTGGTCACTGGATTCTGATTGTGATTGTACCAAGTGGAGCAAGGTAATATACATTGATTCTCTACTTAGGAGCAACCATGACTTTACCCATATGCAATGAACAATTGAAAGGTAAACTCATTTCCTTCATACATAACTCTATTGTAGCCTTTCCTTTGTTTGCAATGGCCGAGGCTAGCCTTTTGGAATCATGTAGGCGTTCAACTCTTACGTTGCCCAGGGAGGGAGACACAAGGAATCTAGTGCTACACTGGGACACGATTTTTCGTGCCCACTACAACACAACAATGCTATATCATACTTCGTTATGATGCCTCTAGAACTGACAATACCTATGTATGTAATTTTCTTTTTGCAGTGCCACCAGCAGCTATAGGGCAACGTATGTGGATTCTACGTTTGCCGCCATATGGAGGAAATCATGGATGCTAAGACGAATGATCCAGAGGTTTGTCGACCTGCCATAATTATTTTGTGATTATCATTTATATATATAGTATAAATAATAGGGGCGTCATGGTGTATAGGCTTCATAATTAAGACTTTCCATCTATGATTGATTTAGCATGCTAAATCAATGACTTCCTTTCCAAATCGATGCTTTTTCGAATTAATGAATATTAGTGTGTTTGCTTGATATATTATATACCATTGCACTAATACATATCTAAAAGCATTCCAAAGACAGGGAGGCTTGCTGCCCAGACACCATAGTGCCCTATTTTAGCATCATACACACACACACACACATATATATATATGTATATATATATATGTGTATATATATATATATATATATATATATATATATATATATATATATATATATATATATATATATATATATATATATATATATATATATATATATATATATGCTAATGACTTAACACTACTTCTAGCGACAATGCGTGGAATTCGACGAAAGTGCAATTGATCTTCACAAACTCATCAAAATTTGAGAAAAGCTCTCCCAATTCTTGATAGCGGAGGTCATAAACAAGACTGAAGAGTTCTACCCCGACGATGATTAGATGTTGAAACATTGATACAGTTGTAATCACTCAATTGTGCTTAATCAAATAATTCATTCAAATATACATCATTTAGTTAAGATCTGTGTAATAATTATCGTATGCTATATATGTGATATCTTTACTTGTTTTCAGAGGGTATGGCTAGCATTTCCTGATGCTAGCCCAAAAACAGGAAATAATATAGATATTTAAATAGCTATAATAGACGGTTTTTAGTATTAGCCGTCTGTGGTGTCTAAGATATCACAAACAACTATGTCTGAGAATCGTCTGTGGTATATGACATATCATAGACAGTTTTTAGTATTAGCCGTTTGTGATATTTGATATATCATAGACGGATTCAAGTATCACAGACGACTATATTAAAAAACCATCTGTAATACTTGATATATTACTTAAAAAACCGTTTGTATTGTAATTATCACAGACGGTTTGAGAGCCGTCTATGATAATCACATATTATCACAGATAAATAAATTCAGACGATTCAGAAACTGTCTATGATGACGGTTCTGAATCGTCTGTGATGAGTCTTTCTGTAGTAGTGCATGTCTTCTCAACTAGTACAGTACTATCAGCATAATTAATGAGAACTGATTAATCATGCCAATACCATGTCTTCCCCGCTCTCTCTCTGTATAAGTGGTGCCTAGGCACCTAAATCAATATCTATTGATGTGCTTATATGAAAAGTATAAAACATGTACACATGGTATTATATTATATGTTTATCAATTATACACGTATCGAACATCTCTAGATGTCGGTGCTTATGCATGTGACGATATATGCATAGCACATGCACGCGAACTATGCATGCAGGGGCAGACCTGGGCCTCGGGTTAGGTAGGTTATAGCCCGAGGCCCAGCAAAATTATCAGTGCAAATTTTTTTACATATGGGCCGAAAATTGCACTATTTAGTGGCCCAGCCAGAGGCGTCGTAGCCCAGCCCGAGGCAGTGTGAAGTGGCCCAGCCCAGAATGGGAAAGCATTGAAGTATTTAAGTTATGAAGAGCCTAGCCCAAATCAAAGTAATGTAGTCGGCCCGCCACCCCATCCTCATGGCCTTATTCTTTCTTAGTCGACCGACGCACCCAAACAGCCATTTCACTTCACCCAAATGGCCTGCACTGGCCGACTGGTACACCATCAGTTCATCTCCTCTAGTCGCGAAACCCTAGCGTTGTAGCACTGACACCGACGCATCCCACCTCCCGCCAGCGCAAGCTCCCGCCTCCCGTCTAGCCGTCTCCTCCGGTACTCTAGCTCCACTTCCTCCTCATTTCCTCAACCTCAAGAAGCGGCAACGACACGGTGTAAGCAGGGCAGCCAGGGGCGGACCCACAGGATATGCCGGGTGGACCACGGCATACCCTGGGGCCCAGCCGATTGCTACTTGGCTTCTTTCTGCATGGGCACAAATCGCATGCTTTTCAGTTGTGTTTTAGATTGTGTTCTTCAATTCTGTTCTGGGTCACCAAAAATTTGTTCATGGCATCATAATACCAGTACGCTTTAACTCTGGAAAAACCCCAATGGGCGAGGACCCCTGCGTCGCCGTCGAACTGTCCAAGCGGCAGGGCGCCAAGAAGTCCGCCGAGTCAGTGAGGAGGTCCATGCCGGCAGCGGACTTCCCGGCGAGCCAGGCCGGTGGCCTGAGCCTGAGGTCCTCCCTGAGGAGCAGCAAGGAGATGAAGAAGGCCTCCGCTGTGAAAAGCCCCTAAAAATTCAAACCAAAAATTTTTGTGAATTTTTGCTGCATTTTTGAGTGAAATCTGGAAACTTTCCCTTTCGGGAAAGTCTCCCCTCGCGCCGCTTTCCTTTCTGGGTCGGGCGCCTTCTTCTCCCTCCGGCGCCCCGCTCCTTCCCGCTTTCCCCCGCTACCCGGCTCCCTCTCCCGCAGGCGCCTCCCTCTCTCCCGCTGGCGCCGCGCCCGCTCCCCGCCTTCTCCCCGCGCACGCGCGCTAGCGCTGCGCGTTGTGCCCGCGCCGCCCTGCTCTGCGCCCGCGGCCGTGCCCCGAACTCCGACCGCCTCCGCCGTCCCGACAGCCGCTGTCCGAAAGGGGTGGACGCCCTCGCGCCACGTCGCCCCGCCTCAGCCCCGGCCCCACCTGGCAGTCGCCGCGCCTTCCCTCTCCCGCGCGCGGACGCGCCTCCGCCCGTGCCTGAGCTCACCTGCCCCTGTCGCCTCGCCTTTAAGCCGCTACAGGGCCGTGCGTCATCCGGTCACCGCCCCGTCCTGCGGAGGAGACGCCCTTACCTGCCCCCGTTCCCTCCTGTCGGCCCCGGAGACCCGCCCTTGCCTTCTCCTCCACGCCTCGCCCCCCCTCCGCACGGGTATAAAAACACCCTTCCGGCTCCCTCCCTCTCCTTTGCTTCTCGAGCATCTCCACCCCTCCCATTCACCTCCCACCACTCCCAGCCGCCTCCCAGAGCCGCCGATTGGAGCCCCGCTGCCCGTGGCTCCGCCTTCGCCGTCCCCTGCGCCGGTGGCCCTCGGGAGCCAATCTCCCCCTCCCCTCTCCCATTCTTCAATTCCTTCTGCCGAGAGCATCTCCTCCACTCACTGACCGCGTTGGTGGGCTTGTTTGGACAGGTGCCTACCCGAGGAGCTCCAGCCCTGTAGCTCCCCGCCGGCCGCAACCACCTCCCCGTGGCCAGCACGCTCGGAGGCTCCTCGACTCACACCTCCGCCGCCAATGTGAGCACCCGGTCCCCGTGAACGTGTAGCCGCGGCCGATTGAGCTCTCCCGCTGCCGGTGACCTCCCTCGCCTCCAAACACCCGAACCTCCCCCTTCTGTCCCCCGCCCTCTCCGCTGAACCCCTCGCCTCCCCAGTGCCCAAAATGGGTTCCCCGTGTCGAGTGGCACCCGGTGGAGCCCTCCCCGACCATCGGGGGCCATCGCCGTCGCCGAGGCACCGCAGCTCCGCCACCCCCGCCCCTCTGTCGCCTGCGCGCAGCTGGAGGAAGAAGACGACGGCGTGGCGCTATCCCCGCCGTCCCTCCTCCCTGGCGCCTTCTAACGGAGGCCGCCCGATCTCCCGTACCGTTTCGCCCGCGTCCCCGCATCGCCACCATCCGATCTCCGCCCGCTTCATCCGAGCCTTCGGTCCGCCCCGCATCCCCACCGCTCGCGCCGTCCACGCGGCGGCCATCTGACCCGGTCGGGCGCGTGCGCTGCTGGACCGGCTCCCTTGGCCCGCTCCGTTCCCGCGCGCGCGCAATCGGGCCGCGCTGGCCTTCGGCCGCGCGAGCCGTTTCCCCGGCCGGGCCGCACTGTAGCCCCGGGCCGGCCTTCTACTGTTCACCGATTTTCTAGATGATTTATCAATTTCTAAAATCCAAAAAAATCCAAATAAATCATAGAAAATCACAGAAAATCCCAAAAATTCGCAAATTTGACCACTTTGCTCCAAATAATATCATGGACCCATTTTTGGCCTTCTCTTCCACAGAATCATCCCAAATAAATTTCTAAAATTCCATTTGAAGGATTTATGCATTTTATTCCTTTTTAATTAGTTTAATTTTTCCTCGCTTGATTAGTTGCAAGCTGGATTTAATTATTTTATGTGTTTTGCGCTAGTGTCGGAGATTCAAGAAGTTCAAGAGCAAGCTCAGGATCCAGGCGTTTCATCGTTCGAGCTAGCTGAAATCGTCCGGATTGACGGCAAGTCCCAAATCCTTTGATCATGTTGCAACCCATGTGATTTAATTATGTTAATATGCTATTTGCATTATGCTAGTTGTGAAATGTTAGTTTAAAGTAAAATAAAATGTTTAGAATGATATGTGATATAGTTAGACCTACCACCGATAAATGCCATGTTTGATTTGTAGCCATGCCATTGAAACCCTGGAAATAATTACTTGTTAATCTAGATAACTGTATGTTATTATTATCATGCAAAAGTTTCTACACTGATAAGGTTGTGGCTGCGGGCCAATAGAATTTGGAAAACCCGACTCTAAGGTAGGGTGGTATGGGACACCAGACCCGAGTGGATTCTACCGGGTAGAGCCTATATAAAGAATTGAGCAGTGAAACGGCCTGGCTTTCTTAACTCTTTAGCGGGAGTTAAGGGATCGTGTGGGTAAAGCTGAGCAAACTCTGCAGAGTCAAATAAATGGTATTCGAATACGCCGTGCTCCCGGTTAATGGAGCTGTGTCACTTGGGTGATTCCAGCAGCGAAGCTTAAGTAGTTTTGTAAATGCTTAACTTGAGTAGGTTGGATAATTAACTCTTTATGAAAACCCCTGAGATCTTAAGAAGTAATTTTGGGTCCGTCTTATCAAAATGATTGCAAATAAAACTGCATCCACTCAAAGTTAATAAACCAAGTATATTCCCTTCCTTTGATGATCCGTGCATGTAGTAAGATAGAGTCCCTTTGGGACTTGCTGGGCCGGTTGTTTGGCTCACGGCTTGCTTAATCCACTCTTTAGAGGATCAAGACTTTGGTGAAGGTCTCCCCGTCGAGGACGTCCCTGAGGATTTCTTCGTCGACGAGGACCCGTGGCTTTAGGTCTTCGCCGCGCTCGAAGCGGATTCTGGAAGTCTTTTGTAATGTAATTATGCTTTCGGCTTGCACGCCCTGCTGTCAAAAACCTGGATGTTAATCCTTATGTGAAATATATGCTGGACTTTTGTTGTAAGCATGCAATGGTATACTCTTGCGCGACACTCCATAACTGTTCATGTGTGAATAGTTGCGGAATGCCGTGTCCGTACGCGCCCCTGGAAACGGGGGCGTTACACGCCGCCGCCGCCAAGTTGTCGGCGGTCAAGGAGAGGAGGGCTAGCACGCTCTCGTCGGCTCGCAGGATCTGAGCTCGGAGTGCCTGATCTGCTGGAGTTGGTGGTACTCTTGGCTTCCTGCTTATGGTTTGATGGTTGGTAATGTGGATACTATGAAACTCTAGTAGATGTCAGTAAGAAAGATTGCTAGGTATTTCGTTGATAACAATACTACCGTGGATTTTGGAATTGGTTTGGGGAGCAATATAGCTGCTTATTTTTGTTATAGATTGTGCTTACTGCTTAACAAGTTGAATCACCTTCTTTACTGAAATCCAGAACCTTTTTGTGTGCTTGGGTGCGCAATCCTTGGGTCACATTCATTGAGCAGGATATTTTCTTCGAAGTGGAAGAAGATGATATAATCGAGACTTTCATATCCTTTAGAAAGCGTAGGCCAAAAAAGTTAGACAAGTAGTATTGTAAGTCTCTTTTATGTATATTTGAGACTATTAGTATGGTGTTTGAACTATTTATATTGTAATTTGTGCAAGTTTCCAACTTAATCCTTGAATTTAAGACTTATCATATTATTTAGTGTCTATATACCGAATTACGGTGCAAATTTTACAACTATTTACCGAATTGGCAAATGGTTTTACCGAATTGCATATGAAAATTTTGGTGCGGCATACCCTTTGGTAAAATCCTGGGTCCGCCACTGAGGGCAGCGACAGCTAGCTACCACTAGTCCAGTACTATTGTACTACCGCCCGACGCCCCGACCCTCCCCTCTACTGCTCCACAACTCCACTCTTCCGGTCGTACCCCAACCCCAATCAACATGTCACAGGTGAAGTCCCCTTTTTTTTCAGATTCTACACTCCTTTTTCAGATTTTGTATGTGTTTTGGAATTTATAGGAACTGTAGTGGTAGTTTCAAGAATTAGGGGAAAATAAATCTAAGAATTCATGATTGATCATTGGTGGGGAGATGGGGGTGCTCATTAGAAAATATTTTGAGGCTGCAAATTGAGGGTTTTGAGGCTGCCTATTCGGCTATTCAAGTGTTCATGCATCATGATTGTGAACTAATGTTGAAATATTGAATAAATGAATTTATGAATGACATGCGCTGAGTACTGAATGCCATGTTTTGAGGCTGCCTGTTCAACAGTTCAACCTTCAGTTATAACCTACTATTCCGGTAACATTCTTGGTCTTAGCTTTCTAAGCTAGAAACTAATGTAAGTGGCAGAGCAGTACATTTAATTAGGGAAAGAGAAGTATCAAGTATACATTTATCAAACTCAGTTGTACAGACATAACACGAGGAGTTTTATTTTTTCGAACCTGAACTATGAATCATATAAATATTTTCAGTCTGACAAACTAATTGAATTGAATTTCTGGCTAGATCTGAAATTAAAGGGGAGGGAGAGGGGGAGAGAGAGAGTCATAGAAAGATAGGGAATTAGGGATTATAGGCTATGAATTGATATAACATATTAGGGATCTTGTATGAGTATTGAAATATTGAATACCGTGTTTTTTTCTACCATCTACAATTAGGTATATGAAATGAAGAGGGGCATGACATTTAAATTTCATATATTTTGTTTGTGTATATCCCTGTTTTGATTTACTTTGTGTATTACCTTTGTAGGTTTTAATTCTTGTTCGATTATTGATGACGAAATATAGGCACCTAGGAAGGATCAAGGATGGACCAAATCTTTGTTATTTAGGTACTCAAATTGTATATCTCTACTTTACTACATTCTTTAAATGTTCGTCTTGTTCTTAAGCACATGGCTCAAACAGTAGTTCAACAGTGATCAAGCATTGATTATTTAGTCTTTCCTTGACTTGCAATTATAGCCAAAAGCAGCACACGTCTCCCCGGTAATGGTACAAAAATATTACTTTAAGAATTAAGATAATCCAACAAGAACAAGCGTACTGCATGTTCTAAACAAATGACCGAATCAGTGTATAAATTGAATCAATTGGATACAGACACAGCACATGGCCTATGGGTTCGCAACTATTATTTGACTAAACAATTATTCCAGATATTTTAGAACAACAACAAACTAGAGATTAATCTGGAATTGGGTTGAACAAACACAAGTCCTACAGCTTTTCTGGCTACACAATCAAGCACACGAACAGAATTATGGAAGACAAGGAATCTGAACGAACATGTGGCGACGAGTATGGACGCCGAGGAGCAGTGCAGGGGAGGGGCGCCGTTGTGGTGGAGGGGGCGCGGGGAGTGGCGGCACAAGGGTTCGGCGGTGCTGCAGAGGTGTTGGGAAGGGGCGGCGCAGGGAGTAGGCGCTAAGAGCAAGGCTAATAATACAGCCTTCAGCTGGCTGTATGGATACTTACAGCCCACTTAGAGCAAGTACAATAATGCTGACTAGGTCGCCTCTAGCGAAATCCACGTCAACACAATCCTATGTGGAAGAGAGAGACAAGAGGAGAGAGAGGCAAGCTGCCCCTCATGCAAGAGGTGACCTCTAGCACATCATACGAGGACTTGGAGGCGATGCTAGTTCTTAGAGCAAGTACAATAAGGGTTAGGGTCACCTCTAGCGAAATATTAAATGTTTGAGTGCTTTAGTAGAGGTAACCTCTACTCAACTTATTGTATTAGCTACCTTCACCATGAGCCACTTGTACTCTTTTTGCTTATTTGGCTAGTCCTAGAGGTGGCAGCCACCTCTTCTATTACACTTGCCCTTAGAGCATCTCCAATAGTGACTTATGAGCTAGCTCTAAGTATATTATTTCATATTTTAATAGAAAAGAGAGAAAAGCTATCTCTTGATCAAGAGCTAGTCTCATACACATATTCCAAGATTATATGAGAGTGTTATGTGAGGCTATTTATGTTATGAGCTATGTGCTAAAAGTTAGTAATATTGGAGAAGTTGTCTTAGAGCTAATAACTAGCTCATACTGTTGGAGATGCTCTTATCAGCCTATTCATATAGTAGTTTACAGCCAGCTGAAGGCTGTATGACCCACCCCTTTCTCTCACAAAGTTTCTTGGTTCTTGTGCTTCAGCTGGCTGTAAACTTACAGCCCACCTCTCTTCTCTCTCCTCCTCTCTGTCCTCCACCTCAGCATACAGCCTACTAACAGCCTCTTATTATACTTGCTCTAAGAGTAAGGGCAGCGCCGGCGGCGCAGCGACAAGCCAAGGTGAGGGGTCCTGTCGTCCTGATCTTTTCAGCTTCTAAAAGCTGCTTTCCGGTTTTTCTACAGTATTTAGCTTTTGAACGGAGTATTTTTTTTAAGATAGGGTCTACTAGTTAATTGTAATACATACTTTACTGACTTCATTTATATCGGCAAAAACCGCACGTGAGTTTCTGTTACTCTGTAATCTCTCGTGTAAACAGCCTAAAAAGCAAAAGTGGGCATTGAAATCTTGCTTTCTCCCACCAAAACTTAAAAGACTAATGAGCATTGAGAATCTGATCGTACATGCAAGCCACTAGCTCTAGCTAGCTACATGCGAGGTGGAAACATATCACAGATGGTTTTTATTTAAACCGTCTATGAAGGTTTGTATTACAAATCATCTATGATAATGAAGTTATCACAGATAGTTTGTATTAAAACCCATCTGTGATATGTTTCCACCTCGCAATCCTCTAAAATTTCATATCTCCCGCCTGAGGTTGAGTAGGATTCCGTTCTGAGATACCTTTAGTAAAACAGATATAACTTTTGTAGATGGTATCTATTGTTGACGTTCTTATAATCGTTGGAAAGCTAACGACGAGGCTGATCCAAAAAACGATCACTTGTGCTAGTCGCCCTCTAAGACTTCCAAAATCGGCCATCTTTAGCCTTAAATTTATGTCACAAGTTTTCAGTTTCTATTTTTGCCAAAATTTTCAATCTTCTGTTCAAAATTTGGGGTCTGCCCAACTGCAAAGTTGTAGATCTTATCGAAAACTTTAAAACAAGTATATATAATGATTTATGGTTCAAACCGTCTGTGATAATTACGTATCACAGGCAGTTTGTAGTTCAAATCGTCTGTAATAATTATGTATCCCTGATCACTGGGCCCGTCGATCCTCCCCAACCCAATCTTAGTCAATAGAAATCTATGAAGCCGCACCCCATGGATTGTAGCTCCACCTCTTCGTCCCCGCGCCTATTCCGCCAAAAAAATCCCACTTTTGCCTCTCCCTCCCCTATACATACTCATCTGTGATAGTCCTTCATAGATGGTTTTGTGGTATAAACCGTCTATGAAGGACTATCACAGATGGTTCTATCTACCAATTATCTATGATGCGAAAGTATCACAGACGGTTGGTAAACCGTCTGTGATTCTCGCTCATCATAGACAGTTGGTAGTTAGAATCGTCTGCGATGTGTGAGTATCACAGACGGTTTTTGGTTCGAACCGTCTATGATAGTGTTCTTTACAGATGGTTCTCGTTACAAACTGTCTGTGTTGTATTTATCACAGATGATTCACAAACCGTCTGTTATAACCTCTGATTATCATTGACCCATAAATGTAGACGGTTCAGAAAACCGTCTGTGATAACAATTTCGAACCGTCTATGATGACCCTTTTTGTAGTAGTGTTATTATGATTAGGGCCAAATCCAACAGGGGGATTCGTTAGGCTCGAGCCTACCCTTCATCGTGCCAGTATCCCTACCCTTTATCGGCAGCCATGGAACGATAGAGGACAGAGGAAGAAGAACAGAGGACAAAGAAAAGAACGAAGAAGAACAAAGGAAGAAGAACAGAGGACAGAGGAAAGAACGAAGAAGAATAGAGGATAGAATTTGGGCCACATGCCAGTATTTGGAACAAGCCCACAAGGGCACAAGGCCAAACGACTGCCTCACCCTAACATGCAACCCCATTGTCCCCTCTCCCTAGACTCCCCACCTAACCAATGGAAGCCCAAGAAGAACAAGAGGAGGATGCGTACCTAAGGAGCCAAGGAGAGGCTAGGAGAAACCCTAGGTGAGGCGGCAGTGTAGCAGTGACGCAGCACGACTCAACGCCACCCCATGGAGATGCGGGGGAGGCAGGGAGGGGGAGGACCGAGGAGCGGCCGGTGGGGAAGCAGCATGGCCGATAGCCCACGATGACCATCGAGGCACAGGGAAGCATAGCGGCTGCGGCAGGTGGCGGGCCGACGAAGGAGGGGAAGGAGGCTAGGAGCCAAGGAGGGTGTTGAGCTATAGGCAGGGGAGAGCCAAGGAGGGGGTGGGCCGCTGTGGTTGGGGACTATGGAGGCTGAGGACTGCAGCTAGGACTGTTGCCTTGCCTTGTTGGTAATTTATTCTCTATTCTTTTGAATCATCACTCTTGTAGTCTTGTATTATTGTACACTTTTGTAATTTGTATGTTTAGTGAGTGATCATTGATGAAATTGTTAGTTGGTAATCATCTAATCGACAATTTTCGATGAAGTGATATCGTAATTTGTATTGTATCACTAGTTTTGCTAAATTTGTACTCTTTTTTTTTGCTTTGCTTCTATGAATTTGAATTGCACAAAAGTACAAAACTTTGCTTATATCAATTTAACTTAGTTTTTTGAGCTCCCCTCCATTTTTATCCTGCCTTCCCACTGATTATAATCGACAAGTTGGCGTCGATTGAACGCATGCAGGCGTGTCATGCACCCATTCATGCATAATTGTATGCTTATACATAACTTTGTTTCGCTTAGTTTTCTCTCCTAGGTAGCTTCCAAGAGACATGGATCGATTCGGTGATCTTCTTTCGCCTTCAGTTGTACGTGTTCAGTATATATCTCACAAATGTGCGCTGCACATGCATCCTGAGTTTGACCATATTGACCGGTATTATACTAGCATGTAAGATTAGTGCGCACAGCCTGCTACGCATTCTTTGTCTGGGAAAGATCACGTTGTAATTTCTACTTTTCTCATCACGTTGTAATTTCTACTTTTCTCACTGTCTATTTTGCTATTTATACGTATGACCTAGCTAGCTACCAGCAGTAGCCATACCGCGGGCAACCAAACATCCCTGAGTTCTCCGACGGGACACACAGAGTACGTAGCGCGCTAGGCCAATAGATCCCACACAGGTAGAAAGCCAGCTAGATTAATTGCATAAGTAGCTTGTTAATCTCACTTGCTAGCTATGGCATTAGGGATTAAGAGAGGCCAGCATGTGGTGGCAGCAGCAACGCTGCTGGTGCTCCTGGTGGCGTCTGCATTCCATCTCCGTCCTCTCCAGGCGGCGGACGCGCCCGGACTGCTGCCTAGTGGCCCTGCAGGCGATGCAAATAATACTGCAACTCCCCCTCCGCCGCCGGCCAGCGGTGGCGGCGGCTTGTTGAAGGGGGGCTCCTCGCGTTCGGGTTGTACCAACTATGGCCCCGGCGGCGGCGGCGTTTGTCCCGGCGGCGGTCACTAGCTAACTTGTTAATAATCTGCACGCCCCCTACGTACGTATATTATTCATGCATGTCGTTGATCAACTTGTCGCATGCATTTTGTTGTGTTAAATAAGTTAGCGTATGGTTTCTGAGGGGGTGAGGGTTATGGCCTGATATGCTGCATGCAAGAATGTGTTATGTCATTATATATGTGTGGTCTGTGCATATTTGGAGTATATTTGCGATCTGTCAGTATTATTGTTAGCTGGCTCTTCCTTTTTTTCTTTACTTGTGTTCACTACAATGGCACTTCATCAATAGGAGCAGTGGCAAACTGGCAATTGATCATGCTTGCATAGAAAGGACTGCATTATTACTGGAGTACTGTTCAACGTACAATACTATTCATGATGATATACTAGTTTTTGGTCATTTACACTTGTTTCAGCTTGAAATTAACCCATCAAACTCTTCCTCGCAAGGAAAAAAAACTCATCAAACTCAGCATGAGTTACCCTAGCTAAATTTCAAAATGAACGACTGAGGAACAGAAACAAGCATGCGCTCAACTTTGGGAGCAACTCATCTACTGTGTGTGACCTGGTTTTTCATGACCTACATGTAAGGAAAGACGAGCGTTACTATCATGGCCTGATCATGGAGAAGTTTCTTTGTCATTACCTTACAGTCTTTAACTAGGACCTGCAGGCAGCGCTCAGCAGCATGCACTGTTCCATCGTTCTATTGGACATGCGTTTCTGGCCAACTTCAGGTAAAAAAGAGGTGAAAGACAAAAAAACTATAGTCTGGCATGCAGCCCCAGCGCTTCCTTGTTACTTTTTCCCGTGACCTTAGCAAAGCAGTCTAACCGAGCGAGCGACCGAGTTAAAAGGGCCTACGCTTTTTCGCATCGTCTTTCCTGCATGTAAACTGTACCAATGAAAAAGGTAAAACACCCGTCAGTTTCTTATTCCAGAAACCATAATGCACTAGCTAATAGTACCTAGGACATCGTATTTGAATGTACCCACAGCTATTGGCTGCAGCTTACGGATTTTAGCTGAAAATAAATAGTAACAATTAAAAGAATATGTTTTTAGAAAAAGATAACGAGTGGTGCAAAAAGTAAGGAAAAAATACGTGTGCGAGACAGGAGCGAGAGAAAAGGGGTACGTGATGCGCCTATGAACTCATATCTTATCATCGGAGCAAGACAGGAGAAAAATGAGTGAACAAGTCATTTGAAGATATTGGGTATTCATATTGACTTCTGACTTAACCAATACGAACAGGAACATACTATCATATCACATTCCCATCTAAACTACACTATCTAAAATCAACGCAGAAAGAAATTGGCAAATTACTTGTTAAAGAAAGAAATAGGCAAATTATGGCATCTATCTATTTACCTATCTGTCTACACACATTATTAAAGCAAAGTAAAATGAAGTTATCGTGTTCGCTCTAAGGGGTAGAAATTAACACATTAATTAGTAGAAAAAAAGGATAAATTACCACATTAATCTATGGAAAAAGAAAAAGATCTACACGATTGTGGTGGGTCTATATTATAACGGTGAAGATTAGTCTATATTTTCATAATGAATACAACTCTATTTGATGCTAATTAAAAAATGAATAGTAATTAAGCCTTTAGGACTCTTATTGAGATACTTAGACCCCGCTTATTTCAGATTGATCTTCTGACTTAGTTATTACTATTCATAAATTTCATCTTTTTCTGGCTTTTTTGCTTGTTCTTTTTTCCACATTCATTTCCACTGTCCGTGATAGGTTAACATATTTTTTCTATTTTTAAATTTTTTAATTTAATTATGCCACATAAGTCATCTTTAGCTACAATACAATTTCAGCAGTTACAACATAATTTTAATTATAAGCAACTATTTTTTAACCTAAATGAATGGCACCTAAGAAAATATTCTCATATAAGGCCAACAAATGAGGAGCAGAGCTCCCGTTCGGAAAAGGAAAGGAAAAAGAACTCGACAACTCTTGGAGCAGAGATTCCATTCGAAAAAGGAAAGGATAAAAAAACTCGGCAAACCTAGGAGCAGAGCTCCGGCCCGTTCGGAATAGCAAAGGAAACTCATCGCTACTTTGCCGAGTGGCTCTCACGGCTGCTGCTCACATGCATCTGCGACGCGTGCGAGCGCCTCGCGAGGCTGTTCGATGGTTGCCAAGCTGTTCGCCGTCAGTTTCTTACTCCACTAGGCAGTGCTTGATGGCTTTTATTTTTTTTATAGCAATTAAAAATATATTATAACAGTTGTTAGTTTTTTAAATACTTAAATTTAAAACATAAAAATTATATCATCATAATAATACAAAAAAATAAGAAAAAAGGCAAAAAATCCTAAAAATAGCTAAAAACTAAAAACGATGAAATTAAAAAATCAGAAGGTAGAAGTTAAAGCTAATTGGAGGGGATATCATCCAAAAACCGGCAATGCACTCGACCGTACGTACTACCAGATCTCAACACGCCGTGACGTACTGAACGTAGCTAGTGCGCCTCCGCCAGACCAAGCACTAGCTAACATTGTTACGCCGTGACGTAAGTGAGTTTCGAGCTCAATTAAGTTCCTAAGCTTCTAAGGGTTTTTCCGAGGGTTTAGAACACTACTATCTGCAAGCTCCGGTAAATCAGCTAGCTTTGTAACCTAGTCAAGTGTGGCCTTTCATTTCTTAACGTACATTAATTAGGAGTAAAGTGTGGTTTGTTCTTTTAGGTTGTGGTTAATGGTTTTTTACTGTTACTGATAGATTTGATAAATAATATCGATTAGTTTTAAATTATAACTGATAGTTTTAAGGCTACTACTGATAATCTAAAACTAATAATAATCATAGAAATCGAAACTGAAAGACAGCCGAAAAGCAGAAAATAATAGCCTGTGTTCGACGTATTAGCCTCTGTCGGTGAACATGCTCAAAGGACGAGGTTACTGGTTCTTGCAGCCACTTGCAGCTTTTCTGAAGAATACTTGGGAGTGTTACATGGAGCAACAATCATGCTGCTGCCTCTTCCATCCATGTAACGCTGATGATTTCTATGCAGTAGTGCTGCAACTACAACATTTTATACGTGCATATATACTGTGTGCTAATTTCCCACACACAGAAGTACAGAACCGTGAACACGTTGTGCGCATGTGGTAAAGACTAAAGAGAGCGCACACGTTGAGCGCTGTGAGTGTAGTTTATACTTGTAAGAAACGCATGCACGAGCGTTCGGACAAAACGGTGGCCCTTCATTGCAATGCTGAGCCTCGAGGCTTTTAGTGTGAAATTAGGTCACTGGTCCACTGGACTAAAGAAAGTTACGTCCGGCGGTTTGCATGGAAAAAGATCACATCATTTTAGTTGGTATACTAGCGACTAGGGTCCTAGCTAGGGTGCATGGCACATGCATGCAATCCATATATATTAGTCCATGTATTAGTATGTGCTTACTGCTTTTGTGCATGAGAGATCATGACTACTGAAATTGCTGGATTCGGACCCTCCTAGGCACACAGTGCTTTCACAAGTGCAAAGGCACGATACTGTAGCTATTCCACTGTTCGTGAACGTTGTTTCGCAAATGCAGAAATACTGTGCATATTGTTTGCTTAGCATACGTACTGTAGCAGCCAATCCATGCCGTCTGCTTCCCAATCGGATGGCCCAAAATCACCTCAATGCAGAGTACTGTTCTTCTCTGCCTTCACTGCAGCAAGGCATAGAGCTGCTTCCGAAATTGCATGTTGACAAGGATAACAAGGGCTTGGAACAAATGAATGCGTCCTGAAATTAATTTGTTTGGAGTTCGTATTGGATATACTAGCCTCATAGGCGCGGCGACACGCCGCGCCAGTCACCGTGTGTACTGAAGTAAAAGAGGCGATAATTCGTGAGGAGTTTTTAAAAAAATCGAGGGCACATACGTATTTTAGAGAAAGCTAAAGGGTTTTTCCGTAAAAAATCGAGGACTTGTAAGGACCTGTACGTAAGTAAACAAGGACCTATACGTATTTTCGGGAACCCGCGGGGCGCTATCCAGGATTTTTTTAAAAAAACGTGCAGGGACCTTTTCGCGAGGAAAAAGGACCTATACGTAATTTTCGCAAAACCGGAGGGATTTGCCTCCCCCGGCCGTACGGGAACCCCCCCGCCACGCGCCGGGCGGACGCGCGGGCGGGGGCGACGTGGGCGCGCGAGGGGGCAGAGAGTCCCCCGGTAATACGTCCGGTAGGATGTGCTAACTTTAACTCAAGTTTCTAAGGGTTTTTCTTTTGTGAGATCAACTCAATTAAGTTTCTAAGTTGATATATATGCTCAAGCCAAAACCGAACAAAGCCATCTTTGCACTACTAGACTAGCAGCCTGTAACGCCCACAATTTTTGGGAACAGGGACGTCGTACAGCCTGCAACAGTCCAGGAGTTCTGTTGCGGCTTAACAGTGTATCATGCCTACTCACGAACAATTAAAAGAAGTTAGTTTGATTGAAATAAGGCCTAATGGCCAGTTTTAATGACAATACGGGCGTCCAAGCCCAAACCGTAACTTACATACAGAAGAGCCGAAGAAAACTCCACAGGAAAGCTTGAGTGCAGACGTAGCCCTAACACGAACCTTCGCAGCATCTTCTTTTCTTCTGGTATCTGGGAAATTATGCAAGCTTGAGTACTCCAACCCCGTACTCAACAAATCACATGTGAGAATACTATATAACTATTTGCCAGGATTCTCAAAGGCGAGGGAGTATAGCTATTTTATTAAGAGGTGGATGCAATTTTATTTGCAAACCAAAGGAAACTTTTAAAACAATTGTTCCTTAAGATCAAGGGTTTGCTGTTATCAGATAAAGTCTCATCATTACTCAAATTAACAACATCAAAAACACTACTTATGCCTCGTTGTTGGAATCACCCAATTAACACAGCTTCATTAACCGGAAGCACGGCGTATTCGAATACCATTTATTTCACTCTGCAGAGTTGCCCAACTTTACCCACAAGATTTCTTTAACCCACATCTGGTATTAAGAAAACAAGACTTTTCACTGCTCAATTCTTTATATAGCCTCTACCTAGTAGGCCTCGCAGTAAGCTCAGGCAACTCCTGACTCACCTTAGCCTACTATTGTGCGACACACATAACACATGATCAAGGTTCAGATCGATCGGTCAGATTGTTCAAAATAAAATCACCAACTTCCATACGGCCCTTCTTACCCCTTCCGTATGGACTCGCACGGTGCCTCCAGACTGCGTTTGTAGAGATTCAATCGACCTTGAGCAGCTACTAGACCAGGGTTGACGTATCAACACTTGTGGTTGGGCGATCACTGTGTCTCTTACTTAGCACAAGGTTCTTGCCCTTATCTTTTTCCTGAGGTCCGCAGCCTCAGGCTCAGGGTAAAGCGGTGGACGAAGTCCTCCACACGGACCTCCACACCCTTTTTACCCTAACTTGCACACCAGCATCACCGCCCTAGGGTACGGTGTCCCATACTACCCTACCCTCTTCGGGTTTTTCAATTCTACCGGCCAACGGCCAGAGTCACTTAGTAGTGTAACATGTTGAATGAAATGATATTGTATACATTTACATCATATATTAATTCTTACTAAGGTTGTCAAGGTGAATATGGCCATCAAGGTAAACAGGGCTCTTTATCGGTGGTAGGATTATCTAGATAGCTTGCCATTCTAAACCTTTGTTTTAAGCAATTATCAGTTCGCAACTATCAATAATGAAAATACATTAAATAATTAATGTAAATTTCATGGGATTCAATATGATCAAAAACATGCGACTTGCCTCTTGGTCCTTAGTCTCTGATTATCTTCACTTGATCTTCGGGGTGAGCATCGATTTCTTTAACTGCTCTTGTAGTCCTTTTGTTGACCAACTCGCGTGATCTGAGTACTAGCGTAGAAAAACGAACATACATTAGTTCCTGCTTTGCAGAATGCAAGCTGGGAACAAAATACGAACACACAATCCAAAAGGACATCAAGAAAATAGGCGGGGTGGCCAGGGTTTAGGTGGTGAAGAGTTTGGCTTAACGGGATTGAACTTAGGCTATAGTTTTAGGATAATCGACAATGCAAAAAGGCATTGTATGGATTTCGACGAATGATAGAGTGTATGGATGGTGTCGGATTCTTGAGTTAGAATATTTCTCAAGGTTGTTTAGGACCTTAGTGGTAGAGCGAGGGTGGACAAGGTATAGACAGGTTTGAGCTAATACAAGGGCTTAGGTGTTACTAGGGTTTCGGTGAATGAAAGAAGTTCAGACCGAATTAGGGTTTTGAGCTTGGGTCGGATAAATCTTGGGAGTAGGGGATAGACCCTTAGAAATAAATAGTCGATCTTTGAACTAGATGATGTAGGCTTCGTCGAGATTTAATTTGGTAAAATGGAAGAATTTGAATTTACGAGGAATTGAGATTTAATAAGCTTAATTATATGGGCCAAGGGAAGCTTAAATTTACAAGATTTAATTTTGGAGAATTGGAGTTTATTTTTGAAGTCAAAATATTGAGCTTGTCGAAATGGGGTGATTTGGTGTTTTTGGGATTTTTGAATTTTTCTAGAATCTTGGGAGAGATGGATGCCAAATTTAAATTTGGGATATTAAATTGGTCATAATAGTGCATTTTAGTATTTTTGGAGCTTGTGGATTTTTCTGGGATTTTTGGGGAATTTTTTGGAATTTTCTGGGATTTTTAATAATTTTTCTGAATTTTAAAAATGGGTGAACAGTACCGGGTCAGGGTTTACTGTTCATCGGACTCCGTGGTACTGTTCCTCGGGTTCGGGCGAACGGGTTCGGCGCGACCGCTTCAACCTGGCTCGGTCGAGTGGACTCGGCTCAGCCGAGTCGGAGCGGTGCGGTCGGATGAACAGTAACCGACCGGTTACTGTTCTTCTTCTTCAACCGGTCGCCCGCGCGCGCAGGAAACAGAGGAATGGGCGGCGGTTCTCGGCGGAGCTGGGGTGCAGCGAGACGGAAGCGGAGGACATGGGCGGGTTCATGGAGTTGTCCCGGTTCCATTTTGGGGTTTGGCGGCCGCCGGGGAGGCGGCCTTTGCCGGCGGTGAGCTTGAAAGCTCGATGGGGTCCTTAGTGCCTCTAGGGCAGACAGACGGCTAATCGGCCGAAAGGGATAGTCCTTGAGCATCAGTGGAGTGAGGGGAGGCTCGGAGTGGCGGTGGTTCACGCCGGGGAAGACCGTGCGAGGCTGGCCACGGGGGGGGGGGTGGCATGGCCGAGCGACGGCTTTGCCGGTGAGGGAAGGGGAGGGCCCGGTGGGCTAAGGCGGCTCTTCGGGTAAGCTCATGGACTCATGAGGGAGCTGCAACAGCGGGGAATTGGAAGGATATGGGGTAAATTACGAGAGGCGGTTTAGGGCTCACCATAGGGGTTTTCGGTGATTGCCGGCGGTGAGAGCGACGAGAAGCTAATTGGGCGGACAGGGAGCTTCACTGGGATGTGTGAGGGCGGTTGAAGGGGCCTCTGGCTTTCACATGCGTCCGGAGGCGGTTCGGCGCCAGGAGAGGTCGTGGCGGCGGTGACTCACGGGCGGGAAGGGCCGGGAAGGCCAGCAAGGGGGTTTAGCTGGCGGGGAAGGGCTCCGAAGGGCGAGGTGGCGAGTTGGCAGGGGTGCGCTGGCGTGGGGAAGGCGCGAGAACGGCTCCGCGGTGGCGAAGAAAAGATCAGGCGGCGGGGTAGTTTCGGGTGGATGAACAGTGCCGCGCAAAAACAGGTGGAGGGGAGGAGATTTGCTTTAAGATTAGTGCGGGATTAGGATAATAAATCTGGAGATTATTCTTAGGAATTGGAATTTGCAATGAAATTTGAAAATTCAATTAAACTTCAAATTTTTGAAAAATTCAGGTCATTACACAGCCCTCCCTCAAATAAATTCGTATTGGAAATTGGATGATACGGCTTTAGTTGTTGAGGACCCTTAGTTGTTTACATACAAGCTAAGCCCACAACCAGTGAGGACAAAACAGTATGTTCATAAGTTTAGTTAAACTTCTCAGAATCTTCATGTTGCATTTAGAGAACTATCGATCTCTTTCTTGCTCCTTTGCCTAGCGACTAATTAGCTAGCTGATGGCCTCTAGAAAAATTAAAAAAGATGTCCGTAGTTTGATTGCGTAGTTTTCTTAAAAAAAAGACTGTTTGATTGCATAGCACACAGCGAGTGCGTTTGCGGGCAAGGGGTGCCATGCAAAGATGGACAGATAAAAAAGAAGCATGCATGTTTGGAAATTGGAATTAATGATATGTGAAAACTTCATATAAATCCAAAAATACTAATTCTCGGATGATTTCAAATGGCGATCACATGACCATATTGTGATTTTGATTGAGCTAAGGTGCCATTTCATCTCTAATTGCCAACAAAGTGTGATTTGTACCTTTTGTTAACCCAATTATACAAGTTTTGGCCCTGCTTGTTTTAGTTTCAGCTTCTAACTTTTAATTCATTATTCCTTAATTTTATCTTTTCTAGCTTTTTTGGGTTTTTCATTTTATTTTTTTCCGTATTCCTTTGTATTATCCGTGATAGCCTAATCTATTTTTTCTATTTTAATTTTTTAAATTTAATTATGCTAACAAAATTATCTTCAGCTACAGTAAAATTTAAGTTAATTACAATAAAAAAATTATAAGTTATTGTTAAACTGAGCGTCCTCTTAAATATGTGATTGTCAAGTTCAGTAAATCCAAGTGCCACGTATGCTTAAGTTTAGGAGCATGTAGTGCACTTAATTAAAAACCACTTTGGATTGATGTATATACCCTCAGTGACCTTCCCATGGGGGCATGGCTCTGAGTTCTACTTAGCTATTCGGGTAGTAGTGTACGTTAGCTAGGACAATCCCACTTTCCACAAGTAGATATTAAACTAGCTAGACCGATTGCATAAGTAGCTGCTAGCTAGATTGCACAAGTGCTTCAGCTTGATAATAATATTATCTCACTAGCTATGGCGGTTCGGCTGCCAGCTCACTGTTCAGCTACGGGTTTTTTTTTGTATAATTAAATTTAAAAGATTGAACAAAAAGGAAAAAAAGAAGCTGACATCAACCCAGAAAATGCAAAGAAATTAAAAAAAGAAAATATAAAAAAGTCAAAAAAACAAAAAAGAATGAAATTAAGAAACTATAAGCTAAAAGCTTAATCCCAGTTGAGCGAGGTCGAAGAAAGACCAGACAGTAGCAACAGCAACACTATTGGTGCTCTAGGTGGCGGCTACATTCCATTTTGGTCCTCCTCAGGCCTCGGGTGTGCCCGGACCGCTGAGAGCAAGTTTAATAGAAGAGGTGGCTGCCACCTCTAGGACTAGCCAAATAAGCAAAAAGAGTACATATGGCTCATGTAGAGGTAACTAATACAATAAGTTGAGTAGAGGTTACCTCTACTAAAGCACTCAAACATTTAATATTTCGCTAGAGGTGACCCTAACCCTTATTGTACTTGCTCTAAGAACTAGCATCGCCTCCAAGTCCTCGTATGATGTGCTAGAGGTCACCTCTTGCATGAGGGGCAGCTTGCCTTTCTCTCCTCTTGTCTCTCTCTTCCACATAGAATTGTGTTGACGTGGATTACGCTAGAGGCGACCTAGTCAGCATCATTGTACTTGCTCTGACTAGTGGCCTTGTAGGTGATGCAAATTAATACTGAAACAGCGTCTCCGTCGCCGGCTGCTAGCAACGGCTTGTTGAAGCGGGGAGCCTCGGGTTGCACGGACTATGGCCTAGGCGGCGGTCACGAGCTTGTTATGGCGGCTTAGCAATTTTTTTTAATTTTAGCCTTTAACACTTTTTTTTGTATAAAAATGGATCGCTCTCTGAGCTCAAAAGGTACGAGAGCTGACATGTGTCACCTGCTGCACCACCGTAGCTCGGCAGATTGGGTGGCGCGTGGTTGGGTGATCTGGTGCAAGCAGCCTGCAACACCCCGTTAGTTTCTTACTCCACTATTTGGTAGTGCTCCAAAGGGTTTTTAGCTTTTTTGCATTATAGCGGACAAAAATACATTGTAACAGCTTTTTAGCTTTTTCTGAGTAATTAAATTTAAAAATAGAAAAATAAAAAATGATATCATCACGGATAACGTAAAAGAATAAAAAAACAAAAAAACCTCTAAATAAGACAAAAAAATATAAAAAGATAAAATTAACCAGCCAGGAACTGAAGCTAGTTCGAGGGGTAAATCATCCAAAAATCGGCAAATGCATTCGACCGTACGTACTACCAGATATCAACACGCCCTGACGTACTGACAACGTAGCTAGTGCGCCTCCAGCCCTCCACCACCACTAGAACAAGCTTTTGATTCACATGCAGGCAATTACACTCACGCAATGAGCGCAATGCCGGCCGTTCCAATTCGTTTCTTAAGGTTGTGTTTGGTTTAGAGACAAGGTAGGATGAGATGATCCTGTCCCTGGTTTTAGGATGGGATGATTCCATTTTTTGTTTGGTTAAGGTTGTGTTTGGTTTAGGGACAAGGTGGGATGAGATGGTCCTGTCCCTGGTTTTGGGATGGGATGATCCCATTTTTTGTTTGGTTGGGGGATAGAGTCATCCCTGTTTTTTGTTTGGTTGGAAGGATAAAGTGGGATGAAATGGTCCCATCCTTTGTTTGGATGGAAGGATGAAGGTGGGATATGTGTGGCATTTGAGTTTTTTTTTAAAAAAATTGAAGGCTATTGTTGATATGTTTCTACACATAAGCCTTTGAGTTTTTTTTTAAAAAAAAATAAACAAAACAGTACTTAAAAAAACAAAGAGGTGGGATGACTCTATCCCATGTGGGATGACTCCGTCCCATGAAAAAAAGAGAATTGCTTGGTCCCGGATCTACAAGGAATATTCCTAGTGGGATGTCCTTGACTCTGCTTGTCTCCCATCCAAACACCTACAAAAACGGATCCATCCCATCCCGTCCCACCTAGTCCTTGCAACCAGACACATGGTAAGGGGATAGAGTCATCCCTGTTTTTTGTTTGGTTGGAAGGATAAAGTGGGATGGAATGGTCACATCCTTTGTTTGGATGGAAGGATGAAGGTGGGATATGTGTGGCCTTTGAGTTTTTTTTTTTAAAAAAATTGAAGGCTATTGTTGATATGTTTGTACACATAAGCCTTTGAGTTTTTTTTAAAAAAAAATTAAACAAAATAGTACTTAAAAAACAAAGAGGTGGGATGACTCTATTCCACGTGGGATGACTCTGTCCCATAAAAAAAACAGGATTGCCTGGTCCCGGATCTACAAGGAATATTCCTAGTGGGATGTTCTTGACTCTGCTTGTCCCAGAAGCAAACACCACCCCAAGGTGGGATATCCTACCTGGACGTCCCTGTCCCTCGAACCAAACACTGCCTAAGAGTGGGCTAAGCATACGAAATGCGCTTTTGGTAAGTAAGTATAGATATAAAAATATTTTATATTCATGATATATTTATGGTAAGTAAGTTTTAAATTTATTTCAAACTAATTTAAACTACTTTTATATTTAACGTACCAATGGTGGTATATACCATAAAACTAGTTTAAATTAGTTAAACTGAAGTTGAATTTAATTTTTTGAAGTTTAATATCTCAAATACACTTTTGGTATAATTAAATACTAATCCTAAGATACTTCAATGTGACTGAGTCGAAAATTTTTTATTGCACCTTTTATTTTTTTTCTATATACCTTTTTCCTAAAAATGAGTGTAGTTGTATGGTAAATAAATGCGTGCATGCATGGTTACGTACTCCATTATGTGGTCTGTGCCTATTTGTATATACATGTTCATATTAGCTTTTGCTTATGGTTTTTTATTGCGGCTGATGAATAATAGTGGCTGATAATAGCAGCTGATGAATAGTAGTGTATTATGTAAGAAAAACGGTACAATAAAAGACATTACAACATTCGGATCACTATGCGACTTACGATATTTTGATATAATAAAATATAAAGTATATGTTATAGTATGTGAAAGTGAAAAATAATGGCTGATAAAAACGGCTTCTAGAAACTAGGACGTTCATATTATATTCTACTTCTAGAAACAAAAGCTAGAAACAGAAATCAATATAAACATGTCCATAGTTATGACCTGTGAATATTAGTATATGTGCAAATGCAATGACCTTTTTAATTAGCTGGCCTAGCTCGGTCTTCCTTTTTCTTTACCTGTGATCGCTAGTTCATTACTATGGCACTTCATCAATAGGAGCGACATGGCAATTGAACATGTATGCATATATATAAAGCATTGAATTATTACTGGAGTGTTCAACACTTGAACTTACAACAGCATGCATGGTATATACACTAGTTTTTTTTGTTCTTTTACCCCGACTTTCAGTTTAAAGTTAACTCATCAAACTCCGGATGAGCATGTTACCCAAACCTTCAAAATGAACGAGTGATGATGATGACTTTTGGGTTCATTTGGGCTGTGGCTGTAGCTTTTGGCTTATAGCTGTTCGCAAGAGACAGTACGTAGAGAAAAATAGTCGTTTACTGTGAGAACATGTGATGATCGTGCATGTTGTTGATGATAAATGATTAACATTTGCTTTTATTAGAATTTGCTTTTATGAACTTCTGGTCGATGCGCTTCTATACTTTAGTTTTCAGGGTAGCAAAACGACCACGTTTGGTAGTCGGTGGTCCGAACGGCCTTATATCATTGGTCCGAATAACTCTGTGCTAGATGGTCCAAAAGGTTTTGTCTGATCCGCAGACTTCGACTACATTTCAACCACGTCCGGCTTTGACCATGTATGTTTTCGACCACATTCGACTTCGACCACGTCTGACTTCAATCACATCCGGCTGCGACCACGGCAATCCGACCATGGCATTTTAACTTCATTTTTCGATCATAACATTTCGACTGCGGAACATCATCTACGGCAGAACAACCATACCTAGTCGAAGATGGTAAGTTACAGTACTTCTCAATGATCGTAGCTACAATAATTTACTGATCGTACACGATAGTCATAGATCTTACTTGTCGATAGTCATAGACTTTACTGGTCAGTGATCTTAGATTTTATGGTCGGTAGTCGTAGACTATGCGGTCGGAAGTCGAAGACTTTGTGCTTGATTGTCGTAGGCTTCATAGTGTGTGTTGATATTGGTCAAATTGTGAAGAATTTGTGCCAAGAAAATGTTCTTTAGTCTTTGCATGTGCAGGTAGGTGTGAAGACAATCATAGTCGGTGACAAGGAGGATCGGGACTAAGATGGGGAAGTCTGAGATCCAGGCTATCGTGGATGTCATGTGAGGTGGTCGAGCTCACGCTGGAGCACGTGGAGATCAAAGGTGGTCATTGTGATGAAACTATGGACGGTGCAGTTCAGGAGGCTTCGGCACGAGTGGTGATGATGCTTGATGAAGATTCAGGAGGTGCTGTCTTGGATGTTTCATCATGTGTTGGGATAGGAGTTGTGGATGGAGTCCATAACTGAAAAGATTAAGAGAGTTACAAATAGAGTCCGTAACATGGAAGAGATAGAGATTTGAATAAAACATGTGTTAGAAAGGGTTTCTGATCCTTTGATTTAAGGAAGAGATAGAATTTTGTGTTCATGTTTGAAGCGGACATAGTTTGGACATTAGCCTTAAAAAGTAGCGGAGGCTAAGTGCTAATGTGTGGCTTTTGGGAGAAAGTTTCTAGTACAGTTGTAAAAGGACTTTCGTCGACAATGTTTTTAGGGGTGCTTGTAAGGGCACTTTGTAAATCTACTAAGATCCTGCAACAAAGATAAGTCTTGAATCAATCTGGTTCTTATTTTACTTGTAGTGTGGATGTGATTGCAGGTGCTGTGGATCTTATGACAACGTTCAAAGCGATCAGACGAGCAATCGGATACGTGGTCGTAAGCTGAGCAATTGGTCATGTGGTTCAACTTCGAGTGGTCGAAATCTACTCTGACTGCTGAAAGACCCCAAAAAGCGGCGATATTTATGCACTCCCTCGGATTGCTGTCTTCAATCCTTCACTTACGATTTTAGCTGATATAACTAAATTCGATACAGTGTCTGCAACAATCGATTTGTAGACTCCGACTTAAAAAGATATACGATTTAAAACTAGCTACTGTAGTATAGAGTGAAAAGCAAAAGCAAAAATAACGCCGAACCCAGCCTTTAACTAGGAGGCTAGCGCTCCGCAGCACCATACTTGTATTGGACATGTGTTTCTCGCCAACTTCAGGTGAAAGAGAGGTGAAAGAAAAAACAAAAAGTTTTGAGACACAGCCATGTGCATGCAGCTGCTGCCCCAGCTCTTCCTTGTCTCCATTACTTTTTCCCACGACCCTTGCAAAGCACAGTCCAACCGATCACTCAAAAGGACCACTGACTTTCTCGCATTGTTATTCTTGCATGCAAGTAAACAACTTATACTTTCTCATGCAACTCGTACCTTTTTCTTCTTTGCGAGGAACTAGCACTTTTCTTTTTTATCAATGCAAACGGTAAATCTACGCTGTTGATTTGGTAGATAAAATTATAACGTGGTAAATCAATCAGATAGATATAAAAGTTGTTAAGTTATATAGTAAAAATATATTTTTATTATAAGTATCAAAATTGTATAACAAATATAATTCTATATTTTGATATCATTACTATTATAAAAGAATAAGTTGGTGGTCGTACGTCCATTCTCCTCTAACCGCTCTATTTCTTCAACTTCTTATCACTCTCCACTTTTCAACCGCTCTATTTCTTCAACTTCTTATCACTCTCCACTTTTCAATCGATCAGAGCAGCCCCTGATTTTCTATACATCTAATGAATTCTATTGCAACGCATGGACACGTAACTAGTAAATAAATATATTGTAGCTTCTCGCTGCACAATTAGAGGAGGAATTCGGCCGGTTCTAACCAGGGCCGGCCCTGGGCCTAGGCAGCAAGGGCGACGGCCTAAGGCCCATGAAAATTTAGGGCCCCTAGTCCATGTATGTTAGTATGTATACATACATTTTGTCGAAATGAGTACTTTGCATTTTGTAATGTACTAAGTCTAATGTTGCCAATAAATACTTTGTATTTTATGACGTACGACTGTCTAATGGTTACTGTATTGAACTTTACCTTTTACAACTGATATAAAATGTATCATTACATATTTATATTAAAATAAAGGGTTTTATTTTTATTATACCCTAGGGCCTCTAAAATGATAGGAACGGCCTGGTTCTAACTATTGCAGTACTCCGGCCGCGCGCCGCTACAGCCTAGCATCACAACACGCACGTCTGAACTCGCCGTGCGCGCGACTTCAATTTAGCCATACCGCGGCCGCGTGCTGCACGGCACGCATGCGCGGGAGAAAGCCGGTCAGCCAGGAAAAAAATTCTGTGGAGAATGGCTCCATCGGTGCGCCCGTACATACCTATCGCAGATTGCCCACGCGTGTTCAAAGAACGGATCGCACGGCTGCCTCTGGGAGAGTCCTCCGCGGCTCGGCAGAGAAAAACCAGCTCATCGCTCGGCTCCCAAAGAACCGAAGTCTTCGGTGGCTCGTTCGGCTCCCAGGCTTCTGTCTCCTCGTTACCCCTGCGGTGCCGCCGCCGTCCTCGTCGCCTCGCTGACTGCCTCCAGTCGCGACGCCGATCAAGTTGGGTCTCTGAGATCCAACGCTCAGTACTGCAAGCGACAGTGAGGAGGGCAGCTAGCGCGCAGAGGAGATTGATAGTTGAGACCCGGCGTTCAGCGGATCCCACCGGTCCATCGGATGGAAGGACGAGACGTCACGACGCCATTCAACTTGGGTTGGGTAGGTTGTCCGTCTGCCCGTGACGACGCCTGGGCGAAGCTCGAGGTGTAGGCTGGCTCTCGGCATACAGGCATGGATAGGTGTGCTTGAAGCCCACCACATGTTTGATGAAATGTCTGACCCAGCGTTGTAGGTAAGTTTTCCACTGAAATCCTCCAAATTTATTGTTGATTATCAGTGCACAATTACTTATGAAATCCTTCTACTTTATTGTTGATTATAAGTGCCCACAATTACATGGGATAGTTGCCAATTTTCTGCTGCATTCTTTGAACTGCCATTCATCAAGAATGACAAGGTCACAACAAGTGAGTGGCTGAAGCAAACTATAGCTACAACTGGAGAGAATATGAAGGTCAGTAGATTTGCCCGGTACAAAGAGGCTCGGAGTGATAGCCCTCCTGGAGCAGCCCTACATCAAGGATGACAGCAAGACAGTGAAGGATCTCGTGAAGGAGATGAACGCCTCACTTGGGGAGAACATTAAGGTGTGGAGGTTTGTCCGGTACACCCTGGGTGAGAACTGATTGATGAGACGGTTATCTCAGTCACGGTCCTGATTTGAGAAGTTTGGCAAAATTTGGTTCAAGAAGGTGCATAGCTGTTGTTAGTTTGTACTCGGTTCCATCTGTAATTTTGTATCACCTGTTACTATTGTTCCTGGTTCAAAAGAGTGAACTTTAGTACTTCATATAGATGATAAGAGGGGTCAGTATGTCCATCAAAGCATTACAACATTACGGCAAATTAAATTTTGTATCTTTTCTGTGCTTCATTTCAGATTTCTTGCAATCCTTTATTTTACTTTTTTGAGATAGCGAGTGAGGACTACTTGCACGTTCAGTATTGTCAGATGATCGGTTTAGAGTTCGGACTATAAGCGAAAGTTGTAGCTCTTGATTAAGCACTTATTGTCTATGGATCAGCCCAAATCGACAATTCCACTGGCCATTGACTTGCAAAAAAAAGGCAAATAAACAAAGTTTCCTGGTAGACAAACTAAAGAGCGGAACTGTAAAATAGAAGAGGATTTCTGAACTAAAGAGCCTTTGCAGACCAATCAAGCAGTAACCTCTACTCAAATTATCTCTACTCAATACAGAATCTTTTCCCCAGCTGAACTGTTGAACTGCCATTCCAATAATTTGCAGAGTATATATAGAAAAATAAAAGGATAGTATGTTGATGCAACAATAAAGAAGCATAGCAAATTACATATTTTCATGATTTCGTACTCCATCAAAATGTAATTTCCTAGCAGCAGACTGCAATGTGGCATCTTGATTAATTAAGAGACGCGTATATCCTCCTTGTATATACGGTGCAGCCATGGTCGAAGAATTTGGGATGAAATTGTAGTTTGGCATTGTAGCATTATCATATCCACCTAGCTGCCCTCCCCACTGTCGCTTGCAGTAATGTCTTTCCAGATCCTATCGAGCGCGTAAAGATCGCACACAAGCTTCAGCACTTCCCGTGTTTTTTCATCGGGGCAACTGCATATATGCATCAATGGGCAGCATCATAAGTCATTGTTGTCACGCTAACTTGCCGGATATAAGTAAAAAAGGACACAAAAGACATCTGAATGCTGAGTAAGCTTTGATGGTTTAACATCAGTTTATTCGTAAACAATAAGGTGAGGGAAAATTCAAGGATATCACTGGCAGAATAATACAATATATAAAGGACTCAGTGCTCTCTGTTATACAGTGATTGGTAGCTTGTTGCTTCAAGAAAGAATTCTACAATTCAAGCACAAAGATTCAGGATCAAAACTGGGTGGGGAAATGCAATCATGGCAACAGGAGGATTTTTCAATGCTGTATCATAGCATTGTTGATGCATCTTTCAGGGGAGCAGGTTAGACTTTGCAGTTGATTATTTCAACCAAACAAATCTTAAGAAGAACTAACTTAACAAAATCTAGCTTCTAAAGTATCAAGCTAATAGTAACTAGAAGTAATGCTTGTTCATGGTAACAACAGTGTAACTGAGGACAAGCAAAAATACAAATGTTGTAGAAGAATAAACCTTTTCACTGCTTCTATAAACCTCGCTAGGATGACGGACTCAATATGTGACTCTGCAAGTGTGAGCAGATGCGTTGGATCTCAGAGAGCCAACTTGATCGGCGTCGCGACTGGAGGCGGTCAGCGAGGCGACGAGGACGGCGGCGGCACCGCAGGAGTAACGAGGAGACAGAAGCCTGGGAGCCGAACGAGCCACCGAAGACTTCGGTTCTTTGGGAGCCGAGCGATGAGCTGTTTTTTCTCTGCGCCGAGCCGCGGAGGACTCTCCCAGAGGCAGCCGTGCGATCCGTTCTTTGAACACGCGTGGGCAATCTGCGATAGGTATGTACGGGCGCACCGATGGAGCCATTCTCCACAGAATTTTTTTCCGTCAGCCATCCGCTTGCACGGCGGTCGGTGCGCACAAACGATGCCACGTGCTATGCATGCACTCCAATCCTCGACTTCCAGGTACGACACGGAAGCCATGCCATGCTAACATTGGCGCGCGGTTTGGCCGGCCATGGAAGAGCTGTGATCAATATGGTTTTTTTGAATGGTTTATGGTTAAAAAGTACTGTAGCTGGCTGAAAAAATATTGTAGCTAACAGAGACTTATTTAGCATAATTAAATTTTAAAAAATTTGAAAATAGGAAAAACATATTAGCCCATCACGTATAATACAAACAAATACGGAAAAAAGAACCGGTAAAAAATCTCAAAAAAAGCCAAAAGTTTAGAAAAAGATGAAATTTAAGAATAGTAAAAAATAAGCCAGAAGCCGAAACGAAATTTATGAATAGTGAAAAATAATCATTGCAACGCCTGTTATGACCGAATAATCTTGATTTTTTCCATTCATTTGAGGTGCGTTGTTAATGAAGTTAGCTAGCAAATTGAACCTGTTCTTTTTATATAAAAAAATTAGAGCAAAACCTAGCCTGTTCACATATGGCCATTATTAATGGACTTCTTAGCTAATCAATCAAGCCCGACCTTGGTGTCCACAACGTAGCTAGTGCGCCTCCGCTACAGTAACAAGCTTTTGGTTCATGTGCAGGCAACACTTCGTTTCTTTAGATTGATTAGGAGCTAAGCATGCGAATGGCGAACCTACCATAATTCTTCTAACTTTTCTCTACATAAATTGGCTGCTTTCTTTCAGCTTGAGCTTATTAACTTTTATACGGCACTACAATAATTTATTTTTAAATAGTGTATTTTTTCAAAACAATATACTGACTTTAACTGTACCGATCTCACTCTTTATAATATTTGAAATTTAAAAATTATAAGCTATATCTCTGCATCCGTGTCGCCTCCCCGTGCATGTTTTGGTGCGGTGATCACACATAACTAATCACCATTTTATATATAGTTGCCGTCTTTATCTGCTACTTTTGCCAAACGCGAAGCGGAGAAATCTACTCAGACGATGCTTGTGGTCGGCAGATCGAGCGCACGTGCGTACGCCGAACGGGTGAAAGATCCGTACGTGCACATGCATTTTTAATTGTCGTTCGTAACAACCCTAGTGTTTGTTTCTTTGTTGCAAGGTTGAGACGGCCGGGGCACCAATTTTCACTATTTTTGGCGAATGTTTGGTCCCTGTTGCTTAACCATTGGGCGACTGCATTAAAGTCGCCCAATGGGAGGGCGACTGGATGCAATCGCCTGATGGTAGAGCGACAGGGACAGAATCGGCTTCTGGTTGGGCGATAGGCTCCAGTCGCCCTCCCATTGAGCGACTTGAGCCTATTTTTGTAAAAAAAATTCCCGCGGGTATATTTCTGTAATTTCGAATAAAAAATGAATTATCCGTACAAAAAAATTCAGTTTATTTGTAGGAACTAGCAGTAGATGAAATGTAGAAATAATAAAAATAAGTTAGTTTTCAGAAGCTGAAATTAAAATGAGCGGCAATCTCACTAGCTATGGCAGTAAGGATTAAGAAACTCCATGCAGTGAGGCTGATGCTTTTGGTGGCGTCTGCGAGACTGCGACGGCGGAACGAGCGCAGACCTCTGCCTAGTGCCCTGCAGGCGACGCAAACACTGCAAGTCAACCTCCGCCTCCGCCGCCGCCGCCGGCCGGCGGCTTGTTGAAGAGGGACCCCTTGCCCTCGAGTTGTAGCAACCGTGTCCCCGGCGAGGGCGCTTGTCACGGGGGCGGTCACTAGCTAGTTTGTGAAAGCTGCATGTATGCCTTCCCATCCGATCGGCCGGTACGTAGGCGGTACCATATATAATGATTATATGCGCATGTGAATGTTCTGATGCTGTCGAACAACTCGTCATATTTTGTGTTTAATAAGTTCGTACAAAAAGGGTATGATGGTATCATGGTAATTAAGTCCGTGAGTGCATGCATGCCAGTGGCGGACCCAGGATTTTTGAGATGGGGGTATGAAGTTAAGAATCTACGGAGTATATATATAAAATAGAGAATTTTGATACACATAATATGTATTCTACCCTACTCTATAATACACCAAAATTATCTTTACTAAATCCACCCCCTCAACCACCCCTACAGTCATGCCTAATCTAAGTCCACCCAGATTTGTGTACCAAAGTAATCCAACTTCATACAAATGAATGGTCTGGATCTCTTCTCAAACCTTATTCTCTTACTCATTGAAGATCCTAAGGCCAATATTATTTAGATCATGCAAAACGGTAAGCTGCCCACCCCCACCCCCACCCCCGCCCCCGCCCCCCGCGCGAATCCCGCGCCTCCCCACTTCTCTCCCGTTCTCCCCCGTCTCCGCGTCGCCTCCCTCCCCCCCCAAACCGTGCGGCCCCCCCGCAATCCGTGCGGCTGCCTCGCCCCCCCTCTTCTTCTCGCGCAGCAGCAGCAGGGAAATGTGATCGCGATGCCCCCCTTCCTCCCCGCCCCAGCCTTAACCCTAGCCCCGCTTCCCCCTCCTCCCCGCGCCGCTCGCCGCCACCCCGCCCCGCTCGCCGCCTCCTCCAAGCCCACGCCGCGCCGGCCCTACCACCGCCGCCCCAGCTCGGCCCCGGCGCCGCCGCAGCGACCCCAGAATGCGGCCCCGCAGGCCTCGTTCCGGACCCGCAGCGATACGCTGCTCACCCCGCCCCCAACCCCCCACACCGCGCCGCCGCCTCCCACCTCCCACTCCTCCGTTGCACTCCGCCCTCGCTCCTCCTCCCCCGCTCCGCCGCCGTCTCCTCCTCCCCCCACCCGTCCGCTCCGCCGCCGCCTCCTCCTCCCCACCCCGCGCCGCCGCCGCCGCCTCCTCTTCCCCACCCCGCGCCGCCGCCTCCTCCTCCCCCCACCCCGCGCCGCCGCCGCCTCCTCCCCCCACCCCGCGCTGCCGCCGCCTATCTGTTCCTTGATCCAGTCGCCGTGCAACGCGTGCGGGATCCGGTACCAGAAGAAGAGAAGGGAGGCGCTGGGCCTGGATGCCGCCGAGGGCGCCAAGCAGCAGTAGCAGCAGAAGAAGACCAAGAGGGAGCGGGAGGAGGTGACGGTCGAGCTCCGCATGGTGGGGTTCGGCAAGGAGGTGGGATCCGGTACCAGAAGAAGAGAAGGGAGGCGCTGGGCCTGGATGCCACCGAGGGCGCCGAGCAGCAGTAGCAGCAGAAGAAGACCAAGAGGGAGCGGGAGGAGGTGACGGTCGAGCTCCGCATGGTGGGGTTCGGCAAGGAGGTGGTGCTCAAGCAGCGTTCCTGTTTAATATCAGGGTATCTTTTCCATCTTGTAATTGTTGGTTGATGACTTATTGCATTTAGTGTACGGGAATTTGCCTACTCAGAGTCAACTAGCAGGCTGGGAGTTTGCAATTTCTCAGCACTCTGCTGTTCCTCAAGGACTCTTGGTATGCTTTGTTGCTTTTTTTTGGTAGCCTTGATGATTGCAATGTATTCAGACATGTTTCGGGCTTGACTTGGATTACAAAGTAATATATTAGTGCTTTTTAATCTTGACAGGATATCATACAAGCAATGTCTCATGATGCTCACCCCATGGGAGTCCTTGCCAGTGCAATGAGCACACTTTCTGTCTTCCATCCAGATGCAAACCCTGCTCTTAGAGTAAGTACTTTCTAAATGCCCCAATTGGGGCAGATGGTTCTTCACATAAATCTACGTAATGTGATAGAATCCACTGAAATTTCGAATTTATAGTTGTCATTATTTGAATTTGTTTGGTATTTCGTCATATATACTTATTTGTGTATTACCATGTCCAGTTAGGGTAAGCTTATAACCAGTTTGCAGAGCAGAGTACATTATCTGTGTGTATGAAATGGGAATTCACATGTTTATGCCAGTAGTCGCTGCATCCGCTATTTTGTTGCTAACACAGTGAATGCAATGGGAACCACAAGGGGAATGACCAATAATTTTCTGAAGTTTAGGATATAGAGAAGTGTACACATTTAAGTTCGTAGTGAAAACTTCACCAAATTAAATTTGCTGTTTTATGCTTTAATTTTCAGATAAAGCGCAAACACCTAACTAGACTGTTTGTGATGATAGGCCAGAGATCAACATATAGCCGTGGGATGCGCTGCAGAAGGATTTGGATGCTGGCAATAAGAGGGTGAAATGGGTGGATAGAGAACCTTATGCCTACTGGAAAGGGAATCCAGATGTTGCAGCTAAAAGGCAAGAGCTGGTTAAGTGTAATGTCTCCAGTGAGCAAGAATGGAATGCACGGATTTACAAACAGGTACTTATTTGTGTTTATGTTGCACTGCACTTCTTTATGCCTGAAGAATGTGTATATTGTCCATTTCCAAAATTGACTTTCATATATTCTATTAAAAATATCACCTGCACCAACTTTAAGGTGTGATTTAGAGTCATATTCTCATTGAACAGAGGTTTTATAGGTCAGACAAGCTTGGCCTCTTCATATGGAAACTATGTGATCAGTGTTTACTTGTAATTTTATCTGCTAATTTATAAAATGCAGGTGGATAGGAAATTGGTTAAACAAACTGTGATGACATCTGTGTATGGTGTCACTTATGTTGGAGCACGAGAACAAATAAAAAGGAGATTAAAGGAGAGATGTTCCAAGCTGCCCGCAGTATCATGAACTGGCTTGGAGACTGTGCCAAGGTATCTTCTGTAGTAGACAGATGTCTTCTGAATATCAGATTATAATATTGTACAATGTTTTGATGCTACAATTACATTGTGCATTAAGAAAATCCATCGCAATATCAGTTTTTGACAGTGTCATATTTTGCACTGTATTTGGTAATCGCAATTGATGCAAGCTGCAAAAGTTGTGTGTTGCCTTTTGGGTGTATTTTTAGAAAAAATAGTTAACTGTAATTGAGACATGCTGCAAAAAATTTTCATTGGGATATTTTATCTTAAAAATTATTTGCGTTGATGTCCTGTGGATGCCATGACCGATAAAATATTTTGTTTCCAACATACACAGGAGATGTGCGTACCATTTGTATTAAGAGAGGCAAAAGTAAAAAAAAGAACTGTAACTACTGTTAGGACTTAAAAGACTATTAGAAGAATGAAAACAACCTATAACTTATGCTTCTATCTAAAGATTAAACAAACAGTTTGTCAAGGTAAACCACTCCATGCACCTTCCAGTTCTGACATCCTTCCATGATAGTCAAGCCCAGCTGTCGGGGAAGTCCGCCGCCGAGAGGGGCTCCTTCACCGTCGTGCTCTCCGGCGGCTCTATCCGCCGCTCGAGGTACTACTACTGCTCGTGCTCTCTTCTTGGCGTGTCCTGCTGCCCTGTTCAGATCTGGGTTTTCTTTTCCCTTCTTGGGTTGATCGGGAGGCAGGAGCAGTGAGGACTGGTGGAGTGGTGGTCAAGGGGAGAGTGATGTTTAGCGTAGGCCCCGGGAGGCATCGGAGGTGCGGCAGCCTGCTGCAGTCTTGGTTCTGATTGGTGGTATCTGCGCCCGCGGCCATGGCTGGTCGTGCTGTGCTGCTGGAATGGGGAAAGCGGAAGTTATTTGAGATAGCATGCTATGCTAACATGGGGGGTGGGAGCACTGAATCTTGCTTTGGATGATGGGAATGGGGGCTGAGGGCCGATTGGAAATGGTAACTGATACGGTGTTTGATTCGTCTTGTGGGATTTGCATGCTCTGTTATTATCTTCGGTGTGTTCATGGCCAGCTACCCTGATCAATTAGGGGGGGTCTTGTTTGCGAATTAGGGATTGGTATTTGCAATACGGTAAATTGAAAAGCTTTATTACTCTGATGGTTAATGCATTTGGAATTATGGATGTTTTCGTGAATGTAGTATTGATTGTGGCAGTTTCCTTTCTTTCTTTACCTAGCTCTTTATAGTGATTTCTTTTCAAGAAATGGAGGGCTTCTTGTCCAAGAATTAGTGGGGCTGGTAATGTGGTGCGAAATTCTGGTACGAGTTTAGCTCAATGCATATATACCGTAAATTTGTCAACTTTCTCATTCTTTGTAGTTGAGTTCTTTGGAAAACTGGCTTTTCTGTTTGTAGACTGCCGAGTTGGACATAGATTTTTAAGCTCATCGTTTTGTGAACAACATAAATTCTAACAAGTCTGAAACTCTGTAATCTGTATGGTTAGTGTCCTGGAACGTTGGGAGGTTTGTGGTTCAATTACTATTGGGTTTGGTGATAAGAAGCTAAATCTCGATGTAGGAACCTTTTTAGATTTGTTCATTTCATTGTTGTTTTATTTAATTTTGTACATGTCCTGCATTGCTGTGTGATAGGCAAAAGCCATAACTTCTTTTCTCTTGTTCAAAACATTTGAATGTTTGATGGTTTCTGGCTGAAGAATTGATGGCTTTGGTGCCAGGATGGTCAGTGATAGGATTTGTTCATTGTTTGTTTTGCCAGTTGATCCGTTAAACTATGAGTGCCACATTGCAGCTGCACAATACCGCAATGAACCTGTATCTCCGTATGTTCAGAGAATTAAGAGTTTCTTGTTCAGAAACTCATGAGAGTATCATGAGTATGAGAATTTACTGTTACACTGTCACGATCCTTGCCATTTTCTTCCACTAAAGCCTCATTGAAGTATTAAATTTGAAATGTTTAAGTTATTTGATCCCATCTAAATTTGAGAACTATCTAGCATGTGAACTATGACGACCATTTGGAAGTTTGCGATTATATGGTTGAAGGGGCTGGGACCTCTGGGTCTGGTGATCTCAAACAAAATTCGGTGGCTGTAGTTGACATTTCCTTTTTCAGTCATTAGTAAGCATTTTAGTTTCTCTTGTTTACTGTGTTACATGGAGAATTGAGATTCCATGCTTTGGAAGCGTTGTTAAAGACAACTTGGAGTTCTTGATGCTTTATTTTAAGTTCTTTTCAAACCTCCATGTTTTCAAATGGTGGTCAATTTGAAAATAATTTGATGTTTTCTGACACACAGATATCTCTAAACATGGGATAAATGTTGATGAAGGTATAGTTGATATTATATTCTAAACTAAAAGCCTATTGCTCTAAATTACTCCACAAACTACGTCATAATAATGTTGGTGAATGAGGCATGCTATGAAGTACTGACAATTTTCTCATTGTCATTCTTCGAAGAGATGTAGTTTTTTTTGGGTGCTTATTAATGCCTTCATTTGCCGATTTGTTGTTTTGATCTGCCCATCATTTGGACCAGCCGCTATTAATTATAGAGATCAGACATTTGTTTGACGGAAACAAAATTTATCCAGTTCTTTTTATATTGCTAATTTCCATTAGGCTGATAAATGTGACGATCCCTGTAATATTCCTCATGGTTCCCTAACTGTTTCTTAGGTAGAATCAGTTGCTCCTTCCCAGCTTTGTCAATCAAACACATCGGGAAATGCAGGTACACAACATTCTTGGTGCTTTCTTTTTGTTCCAATATGGATTGGGGCTTATCTATTTTTTGTTCACTCGCCAGTCGCCACTCAAGTGAATAATAATCAGGGTAGTTTGCCTAAGATATCTTCCCATGTTAAAAGTATTTTGTTTTCTTATTTTAAGACGTTTGAGGAGGCAGACACAAAGCATGATGGAAGAATTGACAAAGAAGAGTGGCGCAATCTGGTTCTTCAGCATCCCTCTTTGCTGAAGAACATGACTCTCCAGTACCTTAAGTAAGATATGTTTATTGTACTTCACATATTTTTTCTACAGTTTGGTTCTTTTATGTGTATATTTCACATGTGGACATAGTGCTCTTCACTTAATTTCCATACCGGATATTTTTAACCTGGTGGTTGAGATAACTGAAAGGTTTAATGCTGCTCTTGAATAGAGAGTGATAGGATTTTAATTCCCCAAGTAGTGCTAAGTTGCCATTGCAATATCTTGTAAAGCAAAAGAACGTTGTGGAGAGAGACACAAACTTGAAACGTGGTAAATCAAACTTCCACTATTTAAAATGCACAGGCACATAAAGCCATAGAGGAGAGTGTGTTGGCTCAACTCTTGGGATTCTCTGTCAATTGTTCATTTAAATTCATGCCTTGATGATGCAGTACACTGAATTTTTTCTGTTTCTCAAAGCAAATGTGCTGAATGAGTTAGTGATTTAGTGGTTCAGCTTCAAGCAAGCACTTCATATCGGGACTTCTCAGTGAAGTGTGAGGCTTTTAAGTCTTTTTTTTTTATCAGAACATATTTTTCTGGTCTTTCTTTTGGGCCACTAAGGTCACTATCTCAGACATGGTCAGTTTATACTTTGTAACATATTTCCTATATCTATGTTGTTCTTTAGATATTTCACTTCACAAGCTGATCTTGCCTTCTTTGAGCAGGGACATTACCACTACATTTCCAAGCTTTGTCTTCCATTCTCAGGTTGATGATACCTGAGATTCTTGAAGTTCTTTCGAGTCGAAACATCAGAATATAAGCTCATGGTGGTGCATTATTTTCAGTATCGGATTTCATTTGGAAGTTATTAGTATGGGCCATGGCTGGAAGGCCTTTCGGCAAAAGATGTGATCTCTGGCTGAAGTTCCCATTTTCTCCTTTCCTCCCCTTTGGTTTTTAGCTGGTTAGCAATCAGATCCAGTTCTCTGAAGCTTCTGTCTTGTGTACAAAATGGAAACTTAATTTTTTTAATCTTTTCTGGGAATTTTTCTGTATGGCTGTGCATTGTAGTAACTGGAGCAGGAAAAAATGTTTAACCATGCCTCAGGTTTGGGAAGTATACCCTCTTGGGCATACCGTGCATCAATTCATGAACGCCTTCACTGATCATCGTGATTCTGAGATTCTTATTGTTAGGTAAGTGTGCTTTAGTAGCCTTTATCCTCCAGATTTTATCTTCTTTTTATGTTCCTCCAGATTTTCACATAGTTGCATTCTCGACAATGGATGATGGCCAAGTTCTTCTTTATGCTGTAAGTGCATATCAGAATATCGGGAAGTGCTCATCTGCAATACCCTGTTTAATAGCTCATCTTTTGAAGACAATGCTGATTCCTGAGTATTCTGACATTATGCTTTATTCAGAATTCAGTGAATGCTAAGTATCAGACTATCCCTTATCCATGGCTGGTCTTTGGTGAGAAGGTGAAGGTAAATGCTGTCTTCATCCGTGATTCCACTGGAGTATCAGATTCCATACTGATCTTATTTGGTGGTGCTGTTACAAAAGGAAGCATGGTATGCTAAATTTTTGGTCAAACACTTTGTCTTGATATTTTGCATTTTTGTTTACACTGATCTATGCCTTTTAACTTGTATATTATAGGTTGGGCACTTGAAGATGCTCGATTCATTTCACTAGACATTTCCATTGTTGATTTAACAAATAATAAGTACAAAATTACCATTGGCGGTACTATTAGGCACCAAATATAATTTATCTTAACATACCTCCCCCTTTTGCGGATGCTAGCAAGAGAAAAAGGGAGAAAATTGCTCATGCGATGTATAGAAACCTTGGTGGTTGCATGGTGCTGCTTGTCACTTAAAACGATCTCTGATTTTGAAACATACATTACTTTGTAATATAAAACGATCTCTGATAAATATACGTTACAATATATGAGACGTGAATCTTAATGAATCTGATTGTTCGTTTTATTTTTTTTACAAATTTTATCTTGTTTTGTATTTTATCGTAGCGTTAGCACGGGTACACTACTAGTCTCATGTAGTTAATCAAATAAACCTTGTGTGCAAGGGCGGCATGGCTGTCGGGAGCGACGCCGCCGTTCAAGCTGGAATAGGGGAGGAGCTGCCGCCGCCGCATGGGCCGCTTGGCCGTGGGGACTTCTTCGCCGTCGACGCCGTGTCGGCCATTGGGTGTGGGTGCCCGACGCCGCGCCGGCGCCGGCAGCCGTTTGCCGGTCGCCGCGTCGCCGGAGACGAGGAGGTCAGGGGCGTGCTGTAGGCTGTGGCGGCTGTGCAAGAGAGATGGAGAGGAGGCAGGCACGGAGCAAGGCAGGAGGCGGCGTGGGAGGCAGCCAGGCAGAGGCAGGAGCCCGCCGGTCGCCGCGTCGCCGGAGCCGAGGAGGCCAGGGGCGCGCAGAGATGGAGAGGAGGCCAGGGGCGCGTAGAGATGGAGAGGAGGCCAGGGGCGCGCAGAAATGGAGAGGAGGCGGCGTGGGAGACAGCCAGGCAGAGGCAGGAGCCAGGAGGCTAGGGTTAGGTTAGAAAATGCCAATTAGGCCTTTTGGCTAGTGGGCTGAATTTGCTAAATTACCTGCACTTCTAGTTTATATATATATATATATATATATATATATATATATATATATATATATATATATAGGAAAAATACCTTTTACTCCCGGGTGTAATTACACCCACCTCTAATATACCACCTAAACAAACTTGAAATACTCCTTTATCACTTTAGGTATACTCATATACTAATTATAAGATACTCCAATGTGAATCACATGAAAAATTTGTAAGGAAGTCCATAGTTTTTAGCGTATTTTATAAATACCTTTATATACGTACATAAAAAGGAGTATGTCAAAAAAATATACATACCACCTCTGAAAAATTGTTCATACCACCTATATGGTCTTAAATACTCGTATACTACACGTACATACTCTCCGTTACGCGAGATACTACCTATGTTGTGAGATACGACATAGGGTGTAATTACACCCGGGAGTAGAAAAGAGGCTTCCTATATATATATATATATATATATATATATATATATATATATATATATATATATATATGAAATATATATTATATATAGTTGATTTTTTGCAAAAAAAAATTTGGGGGTACAACTGTACCCCCATGTCCCATGGTGCGTCCGCCCCTGATGCATGCATTGCCTGATATGCTGCATATGTATGTATAAATATTTGTGATCTGCAAGTTACTATGTGGTCTGCCGTCTGTGCCGATGTATGTATATACTAGCCTCATAGGCGCGGCGCCGCGCCGCGTCAGCCACCGTGTGTACCGAAGTAAAAGAGGCGATAATTCGTGAGGAGCTTTTTAAAAAAAATCGAGGGCACATGCGTATTTTCAAAAAAGTCAAAGGTCTTTTTCGTAAAATATTGAGGACCTGTACGTAACTAACGAGGACCCGTACGTAATTTAGAAAACCGCGGGGCGCTATCCTGCAAAGTATACAAAATTTCGGTGAAGTGGAGGGGTGTTTTCAAAAAAAAGTGTTTTAAAAAAACTGGCAGGGACCTTTTCGCGAGGATCAAGGATCTTTACGTAATTTCGGGAAAACGCAGAGACTTTTTCGCAAAAACGGTCTCCCGATCGTACCGAAATTCGGCCAGACACGCGGCGAACGGAGCGAGCGCGCGGAGGCAAAACGCCGACGTGGATGGCCTCTCTGCGCGCGTATTCCCCCGCTCATAATAGGGGAGTATTTGTGATCTGTCAGTATCATTATCTTTGTATCCTTTCTAATTAGCCGGCCTACTTTTTCTTTACTTGTGATCAATCATTGATGTGGCACTTCATCGTCAGGAGCAATGGTACGCGATTGAGATTTGAGAACATGCACGAGTTGCATGTACAGGTACGAGTTTTTGCTCTTTAATTTTACCCCAACTTTCTTTTTTTGATCAATTTTATCCCAACTTTCGGTCGATGCTAATTCATATGTTACCCTAACTTTCAAAATGAACACGGCCTGAGGGAGGATACAAACCTGTGCGCAATTTGGGTGCAGAGATGCTGTGTACGCAAGTTGTAGCCCATCTACCTGTTATCTGGTTTTTAATAATAACCAACTATATATGTATATGCATCATGTACGAAAAGACTACGGCCGTTATGATCATAGCCTGATCATGTAGAAGTTACGTGAAATGCAAAAACTATAAGTTGGGGACAGAGCAGAAGCGCCATGTGCATGCATGCACAGCCTCAGCTCAAAAAAATAACAACAAACAAATATATGATAATTTTTTCGTCACTGTTTCAAACGGCTTATTGAGGCACTTTTTTGAAATGGCTTATCGGTATTTAGTTTATTTACACAAACATTCACACTATAGCCAAAAATCATAAGTCACAACCATAAACCATAAATCGCAGCTGTAAGTTATAAGTTACAGCAAAAAAGAAAACCAGTATTTATCTCCTTTTCCCATGACCTTATTCAGATTAGTGATCTAACTGATTGCAAGGATCGACGCCTTCTTCACATTGTTCTTCGTGATCAAGCTAGTAAACAAATCTTCTCTTCTTATGCCCTCGTACTATTAATTCTCGATTCAACCGCCAATAAATTCCAGGTCATGTTCGTATTGATTTCTGTTTAAAGAAATTAGATGTTAATATAAATATCTGGTTTTTTAAAACGATTTTTCCATTATTCTCGCTCCTATGTTGTTTCGAGGATAAGACAAAGGGTAATAGGAGCATAACTACCTCATTCCTTTTGTTTCCGTCTTGCACATATATCTCTCCTTCACTTTTTTGCCCCAGTCACCCATTCCTTCTAAAAGACACTTTTTCCAGTCAATAATATTTATTTTTAGTTAAAAGCTATCAGCCACAGTCAAAAATCACCAGTAGAAGCTAATATGAATATGCATGCGCAAAGCAGACTGTCAGTTACGTTTTTTAGCTTTTATATCATCCACAAACCGACAAATGCACGTACGTACTTTCAGATCGGTGGTGATCAACTCGGCTTCTGGCTTATTTTGCACTATTCATAAATTTCGTCTTTTTCTGAACTTTTGGCTTTTTGTTGAGCTTTTTTGCCGGTTCTTTTTTCCCGTATTTGTTTGTATTATACGTAATGGGCTAACATATTTTTTATATTTTAAAAATTTTTAAATTTAATTATGCTAAATAAGTCTCTGTCAGCTACAGTGCGTTTTTCAGCCAACTACAGTGTTTTCAGCCATAAGCCATGAGCTTTTCAGCCGAACCGATCACCTATACTGCCAAGAATTTATCTCAGCTAAACATCGGGCATTCCAGTAAGCCGTACGTCCGGCCGCCGCTTCAGCATCGTCGATCGCGGTACGCGGGGGCGCGCTTTAGCCATACGACGGCCGCAACCCCACGCCGGCCTTGCGTGCGCTGCATCTGGTATTCTGGTTGGGTGTTGAGCACGATCGATGCCGCGCATGCATAGCACGGGCGATGCGGAGGCTACATGTTAATTGTACCGGCACTTCTGCAACCTCCACGACGGACGGACGCCACGCCACAGTTATACCTTGGCGGTTAATTAGGCCGGCCACGGAAGAATATGATACTTGTGTGCCGTTTCAGTCTTTCATGATCTAATTCTTCCTTGCACCACCAATGAGGTTAATTATTCCAAGGATGAGAGAGATTCTTCTAGCTTTTCTACAGAATATTCTCGGGGTACGTGGGCAATATCTGCAGGTGCGTCGCCGCCGCCTCCATGCATGTTTCCGTGTGATGATCGCACATAACTAAGGGCCTGTTTGGATGGACTAGGACTAGTGATTAGTTAGGACTAGTGATTAGCTGACTAGTGATTAGCTAACTAGTGATTAGCTCAACCCTGTTTGGATCCACTAGCTAATAAGTAGTACTATCTCGATACAAAGACTGTTATACCCCTGACTTGTTGTCTGTTTCCGACGCTTGGTGTTTCTAGTATCCAGAGCTTGCGTAGGTTTCTTTCTGGCCCAGTTTCACTCATCGAGCGGAGCATAGATTTTTTAGCAGCAGGTGCGTGCGTGCGCATCGGAAATCGGGACGGATCGATGGATCCGGTGAAAGAAAATTAACGGGGGAGGAGGAGGAGGATTCAGTGGGCTCAGTACATGTCGAAGAAGATCTGGAGCCGCGCGTCGAAGCTCTGGTCGGAGATCTGGAGCCAGAAGTCGTAGAGCTCCTCCCTGGTGATCCGCTCCAGGTTCTGCCGCCGCCGGCGGGCCAGCGCGTCGAAGATGCCCACCGCGAACTCCTTGGAGTCCACCATTCCTGATTTGATTGAGACACGCAGCACGGCAAGAACGTCGCGATTACGGGTTGTTTCTTACGTGTCCGGATAACGTCGACAGTACTAAATGCAATGGTGGTCAGTGATGGTCGTTCCAGTTTATAGATATAGACTAGATATTATGTATGTTTTTTCTCAGTTATGGCTTATGACTGGCAAATGAAATTGTTCATACAAATTAAATTGTTCAAACACACGGAGGTAGCTACTGTTCTCTTCTAGCTATCAAAGCATCAGCAATATTGTCACGGAAAACGTTCATACTTTGGTCCTCATCTCCCAAATGAGTGTTCGCTTGCCTCTGTTGACGTGATGATGACTCCGGAAATGGCACGTAGTTTTCATCAAGATCACACATGTTGAAGTCTGGATCTACTATTTTGCTCTCTCGAATAAAGTTGTGAAGAGCCATACAAGCAAGTATTATTTTGCTTTGCTTTACCATTGGATAGCTTGGTAAGTCCAATAAAATCCTCCACTTCATCTTTAAAACTCCAAAAGAACGCTCGATGACATTTCGAAGTGAGGAATGAGTAAAATTGAATACCTCCTTTTTCCCAGTTGGTCTTGGCCCTTGTCGATATTCAGGTAAATGATATTTGGTGCCTTTGTACGGCGCAAGATAACCCGGTCGATTAGGATATCCCGAGTCAACCAGATAGAATTTCCCTATGCAATGGTACAAATGCATTTAGTACAAAATGTAGAATAGGCATCTAAAAATATGGAGACAAGTACGATATGATGGCAACAAAGGTCTTTACCTGGTGGTGGATGTGGAAACTTGTCACCATATTTGCGTATGGCATCATTAAACACTCTCATATCATGTAGGTGAGCTCAAGTCATAATTTTTTCTGTGATATAGATAAAGACTTTGTAATTTGTATGTAAAAAGAATCTTACTATCTTACAAACAATAAATAACTTTGACTGAAAATAAATAATAATAACAAAAAGACACTTCAACAAACTAGGTATCCGTATTGACTTTTAGATTTTCTAAGCAGAAACCACAAACAGAAATCAATTCAAACAGAAACTAAGAGCTGTGAGATGACTGCTAAGACTGCAAGGATTATGATAACCAGACCAGAAATGTAGTACCAAAGTAAATCACCCAGATTGTACGATAGAAGTATCATAACCGAGCAGCAGATGTACATATATAGAATCTACCAGGCATTGCTTGTGCCGGCTACAATTACCTAGCATAAGCTCCAGACTCCATATAAGGACATTCTACAAATCAAACCTAGAGGAACATAAAGACAAAAGCCTTTGAGCAATCCAGATTCGGATCCCGGTACCAGATTCTACCAACATATATTACTCATTAGAAGGCTGCACCTTCAGTTATAAAGATATCATCCCCACAAAGTTCTGAATTCTGAAACTTTGTAGGGGGAGCTCATGGTTATCCCAAACAATGGATCAATGGGTGAGGAGGTTTGTAGGTGAGCTCAAGTCATAATTTTATCTGTGATATAGATAAAGACTTTGTAATTTCTATGTAAAAAGAATCTTACTATCTTAGAAAATTGGGCTTATTGAGGTTTATCAAATCCAATCGATCTCCAGATTCATCCACATCTCCAAACCCCAGCTAACTACTATCAAAGATGCATATGAAAAAATGAAAACACAGCAGGTGTGCAAAATTCCTTACAGTAGGGTCATCCTGAAAAGTTTCATCTTCGTCTTCTAGACCATCATTTGCATCATCCGGCACTGAGTTGACTCGAGGAGCATGAGTTGCAGAGGCGGATTGAGAAGCTTGTGCAGTTGAAGCTCCACGTGCGCCTCCACGGCCACCTCCACGGCCACCTCCACGGCCACCTCCACCTCCACAACCACCTCCACCTGCACGGCCACCTCCACGGCCACCTCCACGGCCACCTCCCCGGCCACCTCCAGATGTGCGAGGAGCGCGGAACGGCGCCGCGGCGTTGGTACCTCTACCTGAACCAGTGTGTGCAGATGAGACGCGACGTGAGTTGCTCGATGGATGACTACCAGTACCTTCATTCCCGCCGCCAATATCCATAGTGACTGGATTCAGTTGCTGAGCCTGCATGACGTCTTGGAAGTTGGGCATACTTGGGAAATCCTCTGCGTCAATGTTGAGGTCGAGGTTGGCGACGTCGTGGCGCTCGTGCCGACGAGCCTCGCCGGGCCCAATCAGCGAGCTGCCCACTTGCGACGAGGCGAAGAACTCCATGCCACCTCCATTGGCAGGAGGGACCACTGAATCGGACTGAGAATAGTAGTCGAAGCCCGCCCCTGGATCCATCGCTCGGGGAAGCTCGTCGGTGCCGGCGACCGGAGGCAGGTCGTCCTCTCCTCCTCGGGGGGCGCGGCCGTCAGGAGGAAGAGCGGCGGCGCGTCGCGACTCCAAGGAAGGGCGACGCCGTGGGGGATGTACCGCCGCGGCAGGCACCCGCAACGGGCGGCGGCGGCGGGGGAGATGAAGCGGCGGCTGCGGGAGGGAGGGGAAACGCCCGTGCGCGTGGAGGGTTGGGGGAGGCGCGCGCGTCTGGAAGAGAACCGAAGCGGCGGCTGCCGGAGGGAGGGGAATCGCCCGTGCGCTTGGAGGGTTGGGGGAGGCGCGCGCGTCTGGAAGAGGACCGAAGCGGCGGATGCGGGAGGGAGGGGAATCGCCCGTGCGGCCGTGCGCGTGGAGGGTTGGGGGAGGCGCGCGCGTCTGGAAGATCACCGAACCGGCGGCTGCGGGAGGGAGGGGAATCGCGCGTGCGCGTGGAGGTTTGGGGGTATCGGTGACTTTTTCGCTCTCGGGTGGAATTTTAGCCCTCGTTAGCTGGGTTTGATGGACTAGTTGGCTAACAACTAGTTGAGGCTTTGGCTAAACTTTAGCCCACCCATTAGCCCTCCTGTTTGGATCCTCAAGGGCTAAAGTTTAGCAACTAGTTGTTAGCCCAAGGGATCCAAACAGGGCCTAATCACCATTCTGTGTATATATATAGTTGCCTTGTCTACAAGAAAGGAGATTGGCGTCCTGCAAAGGAGGCACCGGTCCATGACTCCAATTCACCTGCACGCTTTGGGCACAAGATCGAACGGGAGAAGGACGTACAGATAAGCCAAATAACTCTACATCCCATATTCCTTTGTGCTAAGCTGCTAGAGCCTAGACGCCGGCCGACCGACGATCTCGGCAAGCGCAACCTGGCGGTCGAGGCCGGCCATGAGGCGCGTGCTGCAAGTGACGTGGTGAGCACGATGCCGCGCGCCCGTGGCACGGAGGCTTGACGATCGAGTGCATGCGAGGGAAAAATTCTATTGCGCGACCATTACACAACAGAATTTGTGTAACTAGCGAATCAGATGATGACATGTGGCACATGTGTAATGTAGTAGTACTGTAATCCGTACAAAAATAATATTCTAAATTTCTGTTATAGTACCGGACTGTACGGAAAATATATTTTAAAAAAATAGCCGCTACAGTATTTGTTACGTGTCATCGTCTGATTCACTAGAATTTTTCCACAAACTCTATTGTGTAATGGTTGTACAATAGAATTTTTCCATGCGAGGCGACACAGCGTTGGTTCACGCGCGCTTCCACGCCGTGGAGGCCGAGCGAAGATTCGCCTCACGTTGGGCTAGGCGGGCCCGGGTCCATCATGTGTGTATCAAGCCCAAAGTGTTCGGCGTACCACTGATCCCACCTGGCTAGTTCTTCTTCCACCAACAAGATCTCGGTGCTACACGGCTGGGTCGCGTCGCGTTCGGGCTTTCGGCCCGGATCGGCCCAGTTTGAGGTGAAAAGTGCACGTATCTTCGTCTTCTTTCACCTCGCATGTCTACTTGCCCACGACTCTAATGCCGCCGTCTTCTGGGAAGATTCCGTGAAAATGCCGCCCAAGGCGCATGCAGCGCGTATATTCGTTCACCGGCTGCTGCTGCTTTCGGCTCGTTCTACCGAAGAAACGCCCGAACAGAACTTCATGCAAGCTTCGCGCGGAGAGACATACGAACCCCTGGAAAATTGCGTCCCATTTCCATGCACAAGCTTTGCCCTCACCTATATATACACCCTTCATACGTGTCAGCCTTTCTCATCAAAAGCCAAAGGAATCTAATCAAATCGTCCCTCGCAGATCGCGTCTCGACTAATATTCTCGAAAGAAAAAAAACAGAGAGAACGCGTCTCGGTTAAGCGTGCACAAGTTGCTAGGCTTGCTTAGCCATGGGTATCCCCGCTGCATCGTCGAGTTCGATGGGCAAGCTGCTGGTGATTCTGTGCCTTCTGGCCTTGATCGGCACGGCAGCGCGCGGCGCGTCCGCGGCGAGGGCGGGGCCGGTTAGGGTGCGCGGGCATGGCGGAGGGGCGCGCACGGCTAGGTCGCTGTCGGGGCCCGGGCCTTCTTGCTGCACCAATGATGGCAACACGCCGGGCACCTCGTGCTGCCCACAGCGGACACCTCCGTAGTCCACAGGCCACAGCATTCCAAATGTCTCTCTCTCTCTCTATGCATGTATAAAGTAAAATCATTTGGTTTTGATCATTCATTCGTTCATTCAATTAACCCTCTAGCCGTACATGTACATTACGGTTTGGGCTTTGTTCTGTCGTTTTGCTTTTCCTCGCAGAATGTATAAGGTGGTCGAGACTTGTATATTTGGTGTTAAAATTAAAAGGAATTGTATATTTGTACCTACTTTCGAAAAGGGTTGTATAATCAACCTGAAATTTGTTACTGAAATGTGGTTTACCTTTGCTATTTGTATATCATGTCTTACTGTTGCCTATGTTTTCTTTTATTTTTTCCACGAATTCACTATGGTAACAGGAAAGATACATATTTTCCGCGATGAACAGTACTGTAGCTACCGATCCGCGATAAATAGTATTGAACCTGTTACTGTTCATCAGAGCCCGGCACTGTAGCTGCCGATCTACAATGACCAGTGTTGAACCCCGTTACTGTTCATCAGAACCTGAATTTACAAAAATACCCTGTTTTGACCGTTTCGACCCCGTGAATCCATTTCCAACCTCCGTTTTGTCAAATCAAATCTCGATGAAATCCAAACTCACCCAATACAAAAATCAATCATCCATTCTAAAAATTAATCATCCATTTCTAAAATCCGTCCAACCCGTATATAACCTTTTCGATCGTTCCAAACCTATCTAATCCAATTCTAGCCCTGTCAGCCAACCAAGCATTGTTGAACTCCAACAACCCAACTCATTTCCTTTTATATCTTTTCTTGTTATTTAATTGCACTTTGCTCCTAGCTTGCATTTTGCAAGACAAGAACTTGTTTGACTGTGTTTTCTGTGCTAGTGAACGAACCAAGCTAGTGAACAAACCAACCAAGCGCTAGTGAACATATGCAGCTAGGGTTTGCGCATCAGTATGTGGGGTCATAGGAACTTCTTATGTTGACAACCTCCTCATTGCCCCTATCGTACTACATGTGTTGGCGGATGTCATCATTTTGCTCATTGAGGTTATCAATCCACACCTTCAACTCTAACATTTGGTTCCACAATGTATCCATGTATGTCACAACATGGCATTCATGGGGGTGTCGATCCAGCGGACAAAGTTGCATTTTGTCATGTGCTGAAAAAGAGGGTTAAGATGGAAACTCTATTAATAGTAACAGAAAATAAACTATTGGCTAATTATACCCCCAGAGTGTGGGTATTGGAAGAAACATCGTCCGTCCTCAAACTGGTCGTCCAAGACCTACATGATCGCGTCTACCCGTGTCTGCATTTCGGCCATACCAGTTGAGCATACTTGTTTGGTACTTGTTTGGTATCAAGTGGTAGTTAAGGCCGAAGTCCTCTCTCGTTTTGAGAGGAATGTCTTGCATAGGCAACTCAGTTGGGCTGGCTCCTCGACGCCAGCCATGGTATGTTACTGTAGGACGGAGAAGATTCTTCTTCCTACGGTTGGCAGGGTCGAGTGCTCCTACTTTCAGGGGTGCGGCATGCATTTTATAACCCGGGGGTTGGGACAGCATGCTCTCTGAAACAACGGGTCATGTGTTAGATCGTAGCTTTTCACACTGATGTACCCAATGAAGCAGTTTTTCGCACCGACGTGACTCAACGAGGCAGATTTTTGCAATCACGTGACCCATTGAGCCAACTTTATGTAGGGACGTGACGTGACTAAATGACCCACCTTCGCGCAACACATACTATCCAAAATACTAGAATAACCAAGTACTTGTTATGTAACCACATCGTATGCGTGTCGGTTTAGGGATTCCAATATGTTACATGTTCATTGTCTCTCTATGGTAGTCCCGTGTAAATTGTCTATAATTGGTCATATATTTTACTTTTAATTTGTCATATGTTTTACTTGTAATTTGTTTGATGTACTTGATGTTTTGAGTTCAGACTAACTTGATGTTATACTTTTAACAGGACATGGCGCAGCCTTCAATTGGCCCCGTGTACGAGCTGCTCGACCCACACTGGGATGCCCGACAACACTATCATACGTGGGCATCTGGGATGGCCCCTTTGGCAAAACATGCCAAAACATCTTTTGTTCATACATATTACAAAATAAATCAACAATGTATACTGTGTAATGAGCCTTTAAAATAAATTTCACAATATGCCCTCCTCATTTTCTATATTACAAAATTCCGTAACGATCAATATGCGTAAATTAATTTCCGAGGATAATCTAGAACGGTCATATTCTAAAAAAAAACAAATTACACAACCAAGCACACCAAGCTGAAACGATGTGCGTAATATTCAGAAATTCTGGAAAGATTACATAACCAAGTATACTGTGCAAAGAGCCCTCAAAAAAATTTCGCAATGTTCGGACTTCATGTCCTATATTAAAAAATTCCTACAAATAACATACTAACATAAATTTTCAAGAATAATTCATAAAGGTTACATTTACAAAACAAATTATGCAAGTGAGTACATTGTGTCTGAAGGCTCTACAAATAATTTATAATTTTTTGAGCCTATTTACTATATCTACAAATTTCCATAAGCAAAGAAATAAAAAAAATATTTTAAAAAATGGCTAGCGTTGTGGGGCCCTCGTCGTGCGGCCGGGGGCGCGCCACCATCTCCCCTTGTGCCCGGCGTCATCTCTCCTGGCACTGCCACCGGTCATGCCACCTGCTCTGTACGTAGTTGCTAGGCGCGCCAAACCCTTCACGCGGTCTCCAAACGTGTCAGGGGCCAAACTTGCCATTTCGTAGCACTGAAGGCTAAGTCTGGGATTACGACGAGCGCAGGGGGGCTAGTTTAGGCTTCTGGTCACTTTAACGAGAGCTGCTCTGAAAAAATATTATAACCTTCTTCCAATTGCAGGTACTTGTTCTTTTTTTTAAAAAAAACAAGAACATAAAGATGCCGCCGTCTTCTGGGATGATTCCGTGAAAATGCCGCCCAAGTAGCATGCAGCGCGTGCAATCGCACACCGACTGCTGCTGCTTTCTGCTCGTGCCACCGCAGAAACGCCCGCGGATCACACATCCGCACTAGCTAACCGGAAGAGAACTTCACGCATGCTTCGGGCGGAGAAGCGTACGAACCCCTGGAAAATCGCGTCCCGTTTCCATGCACACGCTTTGCCCTCCCCAATATACACACACCCTTGATACGTGTCACCCCTGCCCATCGAAAGGCAAACGAATCTAACCAAATTCTCCTCCACAGTTCGCGTCTCGACTAATATTCTCGAAAGAAAAGAAAAAAAATACACAGAGAACGCGTCTCGGTTAAGCGTGAACAAGTCGCTAGAGATTTCCTTAGCCATGGGTATCCCAGCTGCATCGTCGAGTTCGATGGGCAAGCTGCCGGTGGTTCTGGGCCTTCTGGCCTTGATCGCCGCCGCAGCGCACGGTGCGTCCGCGGCGAGGACGGGCCGGGTGGGGTGCGCGGGCACGACGGAGCGGCGTACGTGGCGAGATCGCTGTCGGGGCCATCTGGCTGCAACTGTTACATGCAAAAAGTAAAATGTGCTCAAATGTATAGGTGCCTCCATATACAGATGTCTTTCCAGACAGACATCTATTCAAGCCACCCCATGGTCATCTCTCTCTCTCTCTCTCTCTCTATATATATATATATATATATGTATCAACATGTACAGATTCTAGACTAATGAATGGATCAACAGTTCATCACATACACTTGTACTCTTTCTCTTGCAACACGTTATCAGTCACGTTTCTCTCCAAGTCGAGCAACAAAAACACGAACAGAGCCGAAGCAGCGCGACGCCCAGCGACGGCACGGCGGCGCGTCACAGCGCGCGGCCGGCGCGGCCCAGCACGGTGCGGCGGCGCGCGGCATGCAGCCCGGCGCAAGGCGCGGCCCACATGGCCGGCGGCCGCACGCCAAGGGGCCGGCGTGGCCCGACGCAGCGCGGCTGATGCGCGGGGCGGCTCGCGGCCCGAGGCGACAGCGCACGAAGCGGCGCCCGCGTGAGGCGGCTCACGGCCGGCGGCGCCTGAGCCCGAAGCGGCCCACAGCCGGCGGCGCCCAAGCCCGAGGCGACCCGGCCGGCGGCGACTTGCGCCCCAGACGCGACCGGCGAACCCGGCCCGGCCGGCAAGGCGCACGGCCCGGCGGTCGGCACGGCGTGGCGCGCGCGGTGGCGCGGCGCCCGAAGCGGCCAAAGGCGGAGACGGCGCGAGGCCGGCGCGGCGCCCGAGGCGGCCGTCGGCTCCCGCGCGGCGGCACCCAAGCCGAGGCGGCCCGCGGCCGGCGACGCCCAAGGCGAGGTGGCCCGTGGCCGGCGGTGCCCATGGCTGACGACGCCCGAGCCGGCGGAGGCGCTCGAAGTGGCGTCGCGGGAGACGGCGGCGGCGCCCAGGGTCGGCACCCCACGGCAGCGGCGGCTTGCTCCGACGGCGGCGCCCACATGGTCGAGTCGGTGGCAGCACCTGTGGCCGGAGGCGGCGGCGGCGGTCCCCATGAGGCCGGCGGCTGGTGGTTAGGGTTTGGGGGAAACCCTAAATTCCCCCCTCCCATTCCATTTATATGTTGCCCAAATAAATGGGCTTTGGCCCAAAATATCCCACCTTTCCCCCTGGGCCTAAAGGCCACATGGGCATCAGCCCAAGTTTTCGGAAATTTACAATTTCCCCCGTCTAGTTCATGGCAAATGCAGAATTTTTATTTTAAATAAATTTCTATTGTAATATTTGCAATATTGTCCTTATGTTTCTTTATAATTGTACCCGTCAGTATGTACTTTTATAAATTAGCATTTCAGTCCCTACAGGATCTGAAAATTATGTAATTGTTCAAATAAATGTGCATGCACATTTCTATAACTTTTACATATTTAGGATTATTTTATTGCAATTTTATTTACAATAGGAATTGCGACCATATTTAAATTTGCTATCTTTCGCAAATTTAAAATTTAAAATTCCCATTTAGTGAGTACCATTGTACTTAATAAATTGGAATTTTTGCAAAATATTATACCTACAATAGATAACATAAAATCACTATTTATGGCACTTTGCTACATATATATGTACGCTATGCCATACAATAAATTGGTGTTCACCACCAATGTTGTGATTATACGGTATTATAAATATAACCTCATGTTATATTTAATTTAGGTATACATTCTTTTGGATTACAATACTCATATTGTTTTTCACATATTTTGCATGTTATTACAACATTACCATACACATTAATTTACCTCATGTAAATTAATCATATATGGTGTACTTTTCATGTAGGTTTTAAATGGCTACCAAAGATTTTGAGCCCCTCGCTCTCGATGGTTCCAATTACCCTACATGGGCTATAGACTTAAAAATCAACCTCACCACACGTGGGTTGCAAAAGGGTGATATTTGATCCTCCAAATGATCAAATTCCGCCGGAGATTGTGACATATTCCATTTTAAGCATAATACGGAATCACATACATCCAGATTTAAAGGCGGAATATCTGTATGAGGAAAATCCACTTACACTATGGTTAGCCCTCAAAAATAGATATGAGCAGCAAAAAGTTGTTATCTTACCTGAGGCTAATCATGAATGGGCACATCTTAGACTCCAAGACTTTAAAACTGTTGGAGACTACAACCATACTCTTCACGCTATTTGCTCTAAATTGCGTTTTTATGAAAAGTAACCAACAGATGCGGATAAAATAGAGAAGACTCTCTCTACTATACTCCCATCTGACAGGGTCCCCCAGCAGCAATGGTGAGCTGCAAATTACCAAACTTATTTTGATCTTATGCATATCATGCTTCAGACCGAAAAGCATGCTGAACTTCTTTTAAAGAATAATCAGCAACGTCCCATTGGGGCTGCTCCACTTCCTGAAGTTCATGCTAATCAAAATAACAATAAGTTCTGTGGTTTAAAAGACCACTCAAAGAACTTTAAAGGTAAACACAAGCGCAACATGAAGCAAAAATCGAGTGGATTCAAGAAAGGTAAAGGCAATTCTGGTAAGAGAGTTGACAACACTGAAATTTGTCAAAAATGTGGTTGCTACAACCATCCTACCAAGAAATGCCGCACCCCGAAGCATCTTGTGAACCTCTACCTCCAGTCTTTGGCTCAAGGCAAGAATACTCACGAGAAGAGATTTGAAGCGCACTTCAATCTCACATCCAACAATGATGAAGCCGGATGCTCTCAAAAGTTCCTTCAAGAACTCAAAGACACTTGTGCTTCTCCAAAGAAGGATGATCTCATATACACCGAGGACACACTTGAAGAATTTCATTCTCAAGACATGTTTGGAGATCTCAATTAGACTCCTTGTTCCATAGATAATAAGTACTATAGTGTTGTAATATAAATAATGTTGTCATTTATATTATAAGCTTGTATGCTACAATTATATATCGAACACATTCGATATTGTCAATAAAGTTTGTATGTATTCTATATATACTCCTACAAGAATTTCATTAAATTCTTCTTCTGTGTATATAGATTTTTGGAGTCAATCCAATGGAGGAGGAATTTTGCCTTGTGAATAGTGGTACCACAAACTCTATACTTAGGGACACAAAATATTTCCTAACTCTTACTAGGAGAAAAGGAAATGTTTTAACCATCGCTAGACGCGATGCAACAATAGTAGGCTCTGATCACGCCTCTATTACTCTCCCTATGGGTACACAATTGGAAAATGAGGATGCACTCTTGTATCCCGATTCAACACGTACCCTACTTCGTTATAGAGATATCCGTCAGAATGGTTTCCATGTTGAAACCCGAAATGACAACAAAGAGGAATATCTCCTCTTAACCAAACACAACGGATATGGCAAACAAGTACTAGAAACAATTCTATCTTTAAACTCCGGATTGTACTATACATACATCAAACCCGTTTAACATACTGCGTACAAAGTAATTTTTTAAAACACTAACACATTCCAAACATGGCATGATCGCATTGGCCATCCCGGCATTGGAATGATGAGGAAAATTATTAGCAATTCAATTGGTCATACATACCATAAAACAAAATTTCCGGAATCCTCAGATTTTGTGTGTACTTCATGTGCCACCGGAAAATTGATTTTAAGACCATCTTATCTTAAAATCAGAGCTGCACCACTTAAATTCCTTGAACACATTCAAGGAGATATATGTGGTCCTATACAACCATTATGTGGACCGTTCAGGTATTTTATGGTTCTCATCGACGCATCTACTAGATGGTCACATGTGTGTCTTTTATCCACACGAAACCATGCATTTGCTAAGTTAATTGGTCAAATTATCCAATTACGAGCACATTACCCTGAATATCAAATTCAATCAATTCGAATGGATAATGCTGCTGAATTTTCATACCATGCCTTCAATGACGATTGTATGACTCTTGGGATACAAGTTCAACACTCTGTTCCATATGTCCACACACAAAATGGTTTAGCAGAATCTCTTATCAAGAGAATCAAGCTCATTGCAAGACCATTACTACAGAATTGCAACTTACCAACATCATGTTGGGGTCATGCAGTTTTACACGCTGCTGACTTAATCCAATTGCGTCCAACTGCATATCATAGCACTTCCCCGCTACAATTAGTACGTGGAAATCCACCAGATATTTCCCATCTGCGAAAGTTCGGTTGCGCTACATATGTACCGATCTCACCACCGCAGCATACCTCAATGGGACCGTACAGGAAACTTGGGATCTATGTTGGGTATAAATCTCCGTCAATCATAAAATACCTCGAGCCCCTAACAGGGGAACTGTTTACGGCCCGGTACGCTGATTGCATATTCAATGAGGAACATTTCCCGGCATTAGGGGGAGACAACAAGTACCAAACTGAATGCCAGGAAATTAATTCGAATGTACAAGGCATTCCTGCCTCAGACCCACGTACCAGAGAAACTGAACTTCAAGTTCAGAAACTCATTCATTTGCAAAACATTGCAAATAACCTGCCAGATGCATTTACTGATTATAAGGGTGTCACAAAATCCTATAATCCTGCCAGAAATGTGCCTGAAAGAGTGGAGGTACCGCAAAATACCATTCAACTCCCAGTTCAAAATAAGAGGGGGAGAAGTACGGTACAAACGGCGGATACAGCTTCTAACAAGCGACAAAGGAAACAAAAGAATGTAAATGCAGATCAACCTCAAGTTGATAGACACCAAAGGATTCTTAAACCCAGATCAACAGTGCACTCAATTACTGATCCTGGGACATCGGAATACCCCGACTCAAATGTTTTGGGAAATAACATTGAGTAATCAGGGGTCCAAGAAATTTTCACTAACTATACTGATTCTGGAGAATCATACGATCGTAAGACTACAATTGTCGATATTTATTTCTCCACAACAATTGCAAACAACTTTCAAAATGATTCAGATCCCAAGACCATGGCAGAGTGCAAATAGCGCTCGGACTGGACTCAATGGAAGGATGCAATTCTAGAGGAGTTAGCCTCGCTCAAGAAAAGAAATGTATTCACCAATGTGATACATACACCTCCCAAAGTATTCCCTGTCGGTTTTAAACAATGAGGTGGTGAGATACAAAGCAAGGCTAGCACAAGGGTTCACGCAGAGACCCGACATTGATTTCAATGAAATTTATTCTCCAGTAATGAGTGGAATAACATTCCGATACTTAATCTCATTGGCAGTACAAAATCATCTATCTTTTCAGTTGATGGATGTAGTGACCGCATATCTTTATGGGTCACTTGATTCGGACATATACATGAAAGTTCCCGATGGAATTTCAATTCCGAATCCAAACGCAAATCGCAATATGTATTGTGTAAAATTAAACAAGTCTTTATACGGCTTGAAACAGTCGGGAAGAATTTGGTACAACCGACTAAGTGAGTTCCTAACCAAAAAGGGATACTCCAACAATGATGATTGCCCATGCGTGTTCATTAAAAGATCCTCAACAGGATTTGTATTATATCTGTGTATGTTGATGATCTTAATATCATTGGTAACACACAAGATATATATGAAGCACGTAATCATCTTATGACGGAATTTGAAATGAAGGATTTGGGTAAAACCAAATTTTGCTTAGGTATACAACTTGAGCACCTTCATACAGGCACCCTAGTGCATCAATTAGCCTATGTCCAGAAAATATTGGAGAAATTCAATATGGATAAAGCATATCCATCGAAAACCCCCATGGTTGTTTGATCTCTCGACAGGGACAAAGATCCATTTAGACCCCGAGATGACAATGAAGAGTTATTGGGACCCGAGGTTCCATATCTCAGTGCCATCGGAGCGCTTATGTACCTTGCAAATGCACCCCGCCGGATATCGCATTTGCAATAAATCTACTTGCTAGATATAGCGCTGCTCCAACCAAAAGACATTGGGTGGGAGTGAAGAACATCTTTAGATATCTTCAAGGCACTAAAGATCTCGGTCTATTCTTTCAGAAGAATAAAAATGTGGATTTAATAGGATATACAGATGCTGGCTATTTATCAGATCCCCATAATGCCAGATCTCAAACAGACTTTGTATTTTTACATGGTGGAACAGCCATCTCTTGGAAGTCTTCGAAACAGACTCTAGTGGCTACATCCACTAATCATTCTAAAATAATTGCATTATATGAAGCATCACGTGAATGTGTTTGGCTTCGTAGAATAATTAACCACATACAACAATCATGTGGTATAGGTGCTATTGTATCACCTACCATTATCTACGAAGATAATGCTGCTTGCGTTGTCCAAATGCAAACGGGTTACATAAAAAGCAATATCACAAAACATATTGCACCTAAATTATTTTACCCACATGAATTGCAAGAGAGTGGGGAAATAAATATTCTGCAAACTAAGTCTTGTGATAATCTCGCGGACTTATTCACCAAGTCATTACCAATTTTCACATTCCAAAAATGTGTTCATGGAATTGGTATGCGAAGACTACGTGATTTGCAGATATCAGGGGGAGAAATCTCCTAAGATTTAACCCGTTCAATATAAATATTGTACTCTTTTCCCTTTATGAGTTTTTCCTCTAAGGTTTCTCATTAAGATTTTTAATGAGGCAATATGACAACGTAATCATAAATATATTATATCTCTATTTTCCCCCACAGGGGTTTTTAAGGAGATATAATCATATATATGCCATATCAAATTTTCTCCTTAAATTTTCCCATTGGGTTTTAAAGGAGTTTTTCATGGCATATCTACTTTATAGGTTCTCCTCATGTTTTTCTCTACAGGGTTTTGGAGGAGTTTTTCCAAGATGATGAATCAAGATGATCATATGAAGATACATTGGCCAAGAGGGAGTGTTACATGCAAAAAGTAAAAGGTGCTCAAATGTATAGGTGCCTCCATGTACAGATGTCTTTCCAGACAGACATCTATTCAAGCCACCCCATGATCATCTATATATATATATCAACATGTACAAATTCTAGACTAATGAATGGATCAACAGTTCATCACATACACTTGTATTCTTTCTCTTGCAACAGCAACAATGATGGCAACACGGCGGGCACCTCGTGCTACCCACCGCGGCCACCTCCGTAGTCTAGTCCACAGGCCAAAGCATTCCAAACGTCTCCCTCTCTCTGCATGTATAGAGTAAAATCATTTGGTTTCGATCATTCATTCGTTCATTCAACATTCTAGTCGTACATGTACATATTACGGTTTGGGCTTTGTTCTATCGTTTTGCTTTTCCTCGCAGAATGTATAAGGCGGTCAATACTTGTATATATTGTGTTAAAATTAAAAAGGATCGTATATTTGCAGCTACTTTCGAAAAGGGTTGTATAATTGACCTGAAATTTGTTACTGAAATGTGGTTTACCTTTGCTATTTGTATATCACGTCTTACTGTTGCCTATGCTTTCTTGAAGATTCTCATAGGAATGAATTTTTGAGGATATGTTTTCTTTTATTTTTTTCCACGAATCACTATGGTAATGGAAAAGATACATATTTTCACGTATTTTTCAACGTCTCTTCCGGGTGCTGGATCAGAATTTTGATGCTACAAAATAATTTATATTCCCACTTTCGGAATGTGAGTATGCCCTTTTTGTATAATTCAACTGACCGTGTGCTTACTTGGCAATTAACGTGGCATTACTAAATTTGTCAATTCTCGAATGTTCCCAGGATTAATCACGAAAAAGCTCAGTCAGGTCCCAAGAGGCCAAGACATTCCTTTCATTCATTCGCCCTGCGCAGGTCATCGCCATCTCATTTAAAAAAATTAAAAAAAAAGAAATTAAGCAACGAAAAGAATAAGAAGCACATAATAAGCGCGACCAAAAATATATTCTCCTCTGCGTCCGTTACTCCTCCGCCTCCCCTCCGCTCCTCGCCGCTGCGCGGCGGCGACGTCCATGCCTAGGGTTCAAGAGGGCGCCCTCTCGCCGCCTCGTCTGACGCCGCCCATGTCACTCCGATCTGGCAGTCGGCAGCTCTCCTTCGAGCTCCTCGCCGGCAACCTCTCCGCCGACGACACCGACGACCTATCCCCGCGCTCCCTCCCCGAGACCACCTCCGATGGCCAGCGCCGCCGCAGGCGACGTTCCAAGCGCAAGCGGGGGTTCCGGAGCCCCCCGATCGAGGAGGAGGAGCCGCGCGGGGGCGGGGTCGACGGCGATGAGGCCGCGGGGTTCAGGGTCACGGATCTGAGGTCCGTGGTGGAGAAGGTGTGCGAGAGCTCGGACGCGGAGAGGTCCGCGGCGAGCTGCGTGACGTACGTCGGGGTGGAGCTGAGGCAGAGGAGCGTGGCCGGGAACGGGAGGGTGGTGGCGGCGTCTGCGGAGGATGCGACCAGCAGCTGCGGCAGCAGTATGCGGGAGAGCAGCGCCGCTGCCGCTGCGGTGGCGGAGGTGACGGCGGCGGCGTGGCAGCCTGAGGTGAACGGTGGCGTGAAGAAACTGGAGAAGGAGGAGTCGCTGGACTGGGAAAAGTTCATGAAGGAGAATGGCAACATTCTCGGAGGTACAGATCTCGCTGGTTATTTGTAGTTGAGCGAAACTTTTTAGTTTGTTATATCTCTTTTCGATGATGTGACGGCCGTTTCACCGGTGCTGAAGGGAAATTCTTGAGATATGTTGGTGCTCCATTCTCTTTCTTATGAATTTTTAAAATAGAATGCGTCATTTGTGAATTCTGTCCCAGCATATCCTAAGAGCATTGGGTCTGGAAAAATGAAACAGTCTCAAACTGTTTTCTTTGGGGTATACGTAAGGTGCTTTCTTGATGAGTTTTGTATATCCGATTAAATGTAGAAGAGCTGATCAGAAGTATAGTGCAGTGTTGTTTAGAAAGAATTCTGGCACCATGGCTTGAGTGGACAAATTTGTAACTTTTATGAGAGCAGCTCCGAAAAACATATTATAACCTTCTTCCAATTGCGGGTACTAGTTTTTTAAAACAAGGACATAAAGATGCACCGAGTTTATATGAGCTCACTTCAAACCTAAGCGAATTAAATGGGTCTAAATATTAATTCTTAGAAAAGTTGGATCTAAATAGATTTAAAGCAGCGAATTAGAGTATGCCTTTCATAATTATGCATTTCTATTAGGGAAACTATTCAATTTTTTTTGTCAATACCAATATGTGGATTTGCATTTTTTTTTATGGTCCAGCTCCTAATCTTTATTGCATTGCAGTGGTAGCAGATGAGTTTCGTATTTTACATCTAGTTAGATGGGCTATTTGCATATTGAGTTAAGAAGTCCAAGATATACATTTACACCTCTTTCCAACTATTATGATACTGCAGAAGTCGAGCACCTTGACAATTCACCATTCCGATACTTCCTTGGAGAATTGTATGGCGGTAATGCACTCAGAAGCACAATTTCAGTGGGTAATGAGAAGAAGCGACAGCGGGTCTACAACACTATGTTTCATGTGCCATGGAGATGTGAACGGGTATACATCTGCACTTACATGAGAATATTTGGAATTCTAGTACCATTCTAGTTTATTGATAATTTAGTTTGCCAGCATTGCTGGAAGTGAATCTAGTATACTGCAGTTGGCATATTGCTGAAACCATGTTACTCACCACATATTTTAACTGGAAATGAATATGGATTAATTCAGATCCTGGTTAGGATATGGATTTGTATAAGTGGATATGATTCTGGTCAGCAGTTGAAAATTAACTAAAGAATGGAATTGATTACCATATTATAAAGATAGCTAAAGGTTTTAGGTAGTAATTTGAAAATGTACCACCTGTAGACAAATCAAATGTAGTCAAACTAAATAAATCTGATAATTACATTGTGATAACATGAATGCAACATTTATTTATCAAATAGGTTCAAAGTGTATTATGCATAAACGGATCATTTATAGTCAAAACGTGATAATTGAAGAAAATGTGATAGACGAATAACAGAGTAACTTTGTGACATAGAGATAGGCTCATCTGTAAGCACTGCTTTTCTACACGACAACACGGGGTGATAATGTGATATATCCCCATGATGTTGTACGATACTACAAGTTAAGTAACCAGATTCTGATATTGACCGAAAATATGGAAAAATGAATTGACATCCAACCGTCGTGTTCATTTTCAATGTATTTGTAATATCTGCCATACTTATCAGAGTCACCATATATCTGCATCCTAACATATTCAGACATAGACATACAGTTGAAGGGGCTATCCACTCTATCTCCACATGTATGACTACGTGTGCATATAATGTTTCTGGTGCTATGGACTTTCTAGTTGATGTTGTCTGCAATTTCAGTGCTTGCACAACAATCTGATTTGATCCTGACAAATGGACACAGTAGATCATTTAGTACTATTATTTTACAAGTTTCCAGGCGTTATTATGGCCCTGTTCTTTTCAGCTTTTCAGCAGTTTTTGGCTTTTGGCTTCTCTCATTAATCAATACTCATTAGACTAATAAGCTACAACCAAAAGTTATAAGCCGCAGCCCAAAAGAACATGCCCTATGCATTCTTTTATTTGATGGGGGTGATACTTGATTGTGATAAAATGCTGCAGCTAATTGTCGCAGGATTCTTTGTCTGCTTGGATTCTTTTCTGTCTTTGCTCACCATTATGCCTGCAAGAATTGTCATGACAGTCTGGCGGGTGCTGAAAACCAGGTGGGTTGGCGGTGCTACTGTAAACTTGATGAAGTACATACTAATATTCTCGTTCTGTATCACATCAAACAAAAATTGACTGAAGTGATGTTTGGAAACAAGTTGGCATTGATCCAACATTCTGTAATTTATTATTGTAAATTTTGATTGCGCTTGATTATATCTAAATTTAGGATTTCGTTGTTCAGAAGGTATACCATTAAGGATTTAAATCACTTATTTGTTGTCAACAATTGAATCTGAGGATGACTTTTTGGACTGGCCTTAGGATCTCTATTGGGCCTGTTTGGGAGGCTTCTGCTTAAGCTTAAAGCTACCAGAAGTTCAAGGCTTTAAGCCCTCCCTAATAGGGCTTCTCAGATAAGCTTAGCCCCTTCTATATTGAAAATATTAAGCCCTTCTAAGTTCTACCGCAGCTTTTCTGAGAAGCTAGCTAGCTTCTATGGGAAGTTAAGCGCTCCCAAAGAGGGCCTCAGCGTGTTTTGGGGATTTACAAGATTTGCTTTTTTTCTTATATAAATTGTACTTTTGTTGAGAATTTATATATATTTGAGTTGACATGATCTCAATTCTCAAATTCAATAGTAACTGTGCAAAAGTAAGTAAACTGCTTGTTAAGTTTCTGATTTAATTTAACCCATGGCAATGTGCATTTCCTCTGCCCATGTCTCTCACCATTTTCTCCTATAATGATATGATGTTACCTTGGTATGAAAGTGTATACTTGACAGGATAAGTGAAGGTTTTATTTATTAGCTACTATTCTAGTTAAGTGGCTAGTTTATATTTGGTATCAACAATTGCCAATATCGTGTTAGTTGGTATGTTGTCCTTTTCTTTTTTTTGAAACCCAAAGAGTAGACTGATAAGCTGATGTTCAGGTGGTGTACGTCTATGTTATCCATGACAGACTATAACCAGTGCAAGAAATCCTGGCAAATTATTCACTGTTCATGATTTCTTATTCTGCTGCACTAAGTGCTTGTAGCATTAAGTGATTTTTCTGCTGTTTAATCATATTTCCCATTTTGTTGTACAAGCCACTCTTTCCAGTTTAATCCTTCATTTGTGGCCATATTGGCTCGTGTACTTATTCATCTAATGTATTTCTGACAGGCAGTTTCTGCGCCCAAATGCTGCTGATTTATCAGATTATGGATGCTTTGTAGTACTGGCTCTAGGAGTTGCTTCTTTGCAAATGATAGGTTGGCTTTTTTCCTTGGATTTTGTTAAATTAAAAGTATAGCCTACACACATTTGATAATTCACCCACAATTTTTTGTGTCAGATATTAGCCTGATTTACCATGTCATTCGTGGCCAGGGCACGATAAAACTGTATGTGGTATACAACGTACTAGAGGTTAGAAAAGTGTTTATTTGAAATGTATGTCCATTATTATTAAGCACAGTTAACCTTTAGTTTTCTTTTAGATCTTTGACAAACTCTGTCAATCATTTGGTGAGGATGTGTTGCAAGTTTTGTTCAACTCAGCTGAGGGACTATCAACATGTTCAGCAGATAATGTAACATTTGAACTGATGCGGTTCCTTTTGGATGAGGCTATTGCTGTCGTTGCATTTGATATCCTTTGTTGCAAGTTACATTAGCTTATATTTCTTCTTATTTACCTTGGGGCAATTTATTTACATTCTATAAATTCTTGCTGTTGATATTTCCTTCCATGCCAAATGCATTTCAGACTTAAATTAGTCAAATCCATACACTAATACACACTTGTCCACCTGATTATAAGCTCACAGTACAGACCTGGTAGTCACTGGGTTGCCATTAGTTTCATTTGAACTCAGTGATTTGCGTTTTATTTAACATCAGTTTGTCTAACTTTCATTTAAAGTATAGGTTTACTTGTATTCTTGCTGCTGCTTCTATTTGATATTTTTCTAGATTTGATTTCCTTAACAAGTTATACTTGTCCATTCATTTGTCCTGTTAGCTCAGGCTATCACCCTGTCAACATGTATTATCGCCCACAACAATGCACTGTTGGCTCTTTTGGTGTCCAACAATTTTGCCGAGATTAAAAGCAATGTATTTAAGCGTGTTAGCAAAGAGAACCTTCACAATCTGGTATACTATGGTGAGTGTGCTTATGATTTTCACATTTTTATGATTCTGAACAATATGCTTTTGTATAATTTTATTCACCATGCTTTCATTGTCTGGTTGATCCTTTTGAATTTAATGTTGCTTCATTGCATGAGTTTTTCAGTATTTTTCATGTATTTCTTATTGTTGCTGTCAAGCTACTTAATGCGTTCAGCACTTCAGCTCCTTAGGTATGAGGAATAGTGCCAAGTTGGACTTTGTAAATAAATTGTCTACATAGATTTCTTTGGTGGTAACTAAACTAGGCATGTTGGATATTCATTCATGTTCTAGAAACAACTTGTGGGCCATTTAGAAGTGCAAGGCTCAACCCTTTCATGTTGTTCTGGCAAGAAATTGTGAGCCTTGGTTTCAATCAATTCATTGATGCAAAATAACTAAGGTTCAACCCTTTCATGTTGTTCTGGCAAGAAATTGTGAGCCTTGGTTTCAAGCAATTCAGTGATGGCAAAATAACTACTCTGTTTTTATGTTGTAGTGTTCAATTAGCGTTGTGCTCTACATTTGACATGCCCCAGTTAATCTTTTCTTTTTCTTTTTCTCCGTAATGCTTAATTCTTGATAATTGTTGATATGAAGCCGCAGCTCATTTGGTTCTAATATTAAAATTTGCAGACATCATTGAGAGATTTCACATCACAGCCTTTCTACTGTTTGTACTTGCTCAAAATATCTTGGAAGCAGAGGGACCATGGTTTGACAGTTTTCTTCTTGTAAGTTCAATATTTATTTCGTTATCTTTCCTTTTTGTAGTCAGAGACTTAAATGTTTTCAGAAGCAATATCACATTATTTATTTATTTTTCTCTTTGCAGAATGCCTCCTTGGTATTTATGTGTGAAGTACTTATTGATGCTATCAAGCATTCTTTCCTTGCAAAATTTAATGAGATAAAACCAGTTGCTTATTCAGAGTTTTTGGAAGACCTATGCAAGCAGGTGATGTGCTGATAAATTACTTCATCTGTTACATGTTTATCTTGATTTTAATAGCATTGCAAGCTATAGGGCCTATGCTATTTTGATACTTGAAGTAAATAATAAACGAGAATAAGATTTGAAGTTATTTCTGAGTTAAAAAGGTTAATATGCATACATGCACATAAAACACTGTTATTTGGTTGGTAGACATTGGTTTTATTACTGTTGTACTATTGCAGTGCTGCCTCCTTGGTTTTGTAATTTTCTGTTAGTGATTCTCTGACAATATTATCTTATACTGCATTCTATTGACTGCCTTTCGCCTAGCTGTATTTAGGAACTCATCTATATATTAATATTAGGAATATGTTGGTGAAAAATTCGATTTTCCATTTGGACATATGATTGGCATGCCTTGAACATTGGTTCTCAGTATGTCCCTTTTATCTTTGTTATTATCCTCAGGAAATATGTCCAAGTATCATTATCCTGCTTTGATTGGTTGTGCATACCAAAAGTTTGTGGTATTGCTATTTCAGTTGCCCAGAATTTGAACCTTGTTCATCTAACTATTGTTATTCATGCCTATCTTGCTGAAAATTGTTTGGACAGATTTTGAATGACAAACCTGATGACCGTCAGAAGGACCTAACATTCATCCCTCTTGCCCCTGCTTGTGTGGTAAGTTCACACGTCAAATGTCCATGCTCTTATACTGCCATTTTTGCATTTACAGATTACTTACAAGCAAGCAACATGTTGTTTCTTTAGGTAATTCGCGTATTGACTCCAGTTTATGCTACCCTCCTTCCCGCCAGCCCGTTTATTTGGAGAATATTCTGGATTCTGCTTTGGTCAGTTCTGACTTATTTTATGCTCGCCTTATTCAAGACACTTGTGGGATTGATACTACGCTGCCTTGCAACTTGGTATGTAAATCTACGTCTCAAAAGAAAACAACATGTGGACTGAGTAGTTAGCACTGCAATTCTGGTGTTAACATCCCCGACAAGACATTTGCCGTGGTGCATAAAGTACAGCAACCACTGCTGCTGCTGTGAGTTCAGTCATACATGCCCATATGACAAAATTCTTGGTACAAAAGAAAACAACATGTGGACTGAGTAGTTAGCACTGCAATTCTGGTGTTAACATCCCCGACAAGACATTTGCCGTGGTGCATAAAGTACAGCAACCACTGCTGCTGCTGTGAGTTCAGTCATACATGCCCATATGACAAAATTCTTGGTAGTACAGTACAGCACAGAGGAATATCACAATATCTTTTTTTCATAACGTTTCATCGATTCAAGGAACTGGGTATAGTCCAATTTTGCTGTGCTTTCGGACGTTTTGTGCATAGTTCATAGCTTCATCCTAAATTGTCTTGCAACTTCTGCAAAGCTTGTGGATCTGTCAAGTATGACATGTTTACACATTTCCTTTTAAAATAAAAGACATTAGTTTCTCCGCTGCGGCTCTCAAAGATCTGTTTCACACGGTGCGTCTATATGGCTGTGTGTGTGTGTGCAGTGCTGGCCAAGTTTTGGTCACCGTTCAGATTATCGCCATTTTCTCATGCCTTACATTTGCTCAGGCTCTTTTTTGAGACGTTGGCTCCAACCAGACTTATTTTTAATCATCGGCATCTTCGTTATGCTTGTATGTACTCAGTTAGTATGATCATTTGTTCATTATGGTATTGTGAAGCGGTGAACACACACACACACTGACACACACAGAGAGGTTCTGAAGCGTGTATGCCTCGGTACTCGCGCCGTTTGCACTACGTTGTATCAGGGTAATGGTTTCCCGCTTTGGGCACATGGTTTTGGTGTTGCAGACTTCACAAACCAGCAACTTGTATGTGGCCTGGCGTGAGGCAAGCGCGCCTTCCAGTGGTGTTTTTTAATCGTACATCGTTGTAGATGGTTGGTTCGGCTGTTCGCAGCGAGCTGGTAATGCCACCCCCTGGTTCCTTAATCGAGCATAGATTAAAATGCTACGAAAATAGCCTAGTCGTTAGAAAGGGTTCGACGAGTACAATGAAAAGCTGCTTCAAACGCTATTCACATGGACGTTCACATTCACCTGGAGAACGGGGTGGACAATATACAAGAACGGCAAGCTGCAAAATCGAATCGATCTGCTGATGAATTACTGCATGTAGGTGAGAGGTGCTGTGCAGAATCTAACCGGCGGATCACCAGCACAATCATCACTCCGATCCTCCACTTCAATCTCCAGCAAACGTGGCTCGAAGTCGCAACCTAATGAGGAGAGCAAGGAGAGAACCACCACCTTACATTTTCACGGGTGAGAGTGACAGCTTCCAGAAACAAAGCTAAACCAAACGCTCAATTTTTAGAAGCGACTTTTGTAATGTCTTAATATAATTTTAGAAAATATCATTTATTTTCCCAGGAGAAAAGCTGTATTGTAGCCCATGCAGATCTTTTTTTTTGTCATTTCCCTTTTTTTTTCCTTTTTTTTGATATAGACTAGTTACTAGTGTAATAATGAAATTAATTAGTTGTGTAATCATGTGATATGATGATTGTTGTTAAGATTTACTAACGTAATTATTGTATCAAATAAGACATTATTTGCCTTAATGGAAATTCAGATATTTGCTAAATCAATTCAGGTGCTCAGCCTAAAGCAAAAATTCCAACCAAATCAAACGCCTCCTACTTTCAATCTTTTCTACCTTCAGCCGCTACTATTACATATCCAAAAACCGTGGCCATTTCAAATGCCCCTTCAATTTAATTCTATAAATATAAATTGCTTGAATGTAAATTGAGCACAAGAAAACAAACCACAATGATACGGTTCCTTTTTACCGTGGTGTTCGGAGACTTACCGATCTCCCCTAATTCACATTGAGATAAGCCTAAACTAATTGAACTAGCTCCACGAATTAAGCCAAACACCTCAATTCACTTGTAGTAGCTCTTTCCCGCTCTAGGTAGGTGAGCTCCAACCTTTACAACTTGTCGGGTCTTCTCACAACCTTCTTTGAGAATATCACTGCGTACGATACCTCCAACGTCGTATAGGAGTCGGCAACCTCTAAGAGTAATAAGTCAAACCTCTTGCTTGACTCTCACCACGTGCAATGAATACAAACTCAAGTGGATACGAAATCCACATCTAAATGCAACACATGCAATCTAGAGCCTCTCTCCTTGCTCACAAGGTGCAACACAAACATAATTAAGAGGAGAACCTCACACTAGTTCAAAGGAATGAAATGGAGTTTAGCAACAACATCTCCAACCGGCCACAAGGGGGTATTTATACCTCACACAACGAAACTAGCCGTTAGGGATAGAAATCAGGAAATCCAGTAATACCGTCAGCTTAAGACTAGTACTACCGCTCCCCTCTGTAACGATTAGAAAACTAGCCGTTACAGCATGCTATCGGTAGTACCGTCAGCTAATGTGGTACCGCTCCACACATGTGGAACTACCAATTTTCAGGGAAGGAGAAAACCTTCCAAAAGGTCTCTCTGGAAAAACATACCGCTACACAAGCGGTCGTACCTCATCTTCAATCATACCACTCACACAAAGCTAGTAGTACCGCGGGCAGGTCGGGCCGCTCACACAGAGCCGGTACTACCGATCGTCGACCATACTGGTCCTCGACTACATTGTCTCATTCGACCACACAGATCTCCGACCACAACGATCTTCGACCATGTTGATTTCAACCATACAGGTCTTGACCACGTCGACCATATCAATCTTCGACCATGTGAATCTTCGACCACACAGGTCTCTAACCACCACGTCGATCTTTGACCACATTGTTTCGATTACGTTAGTTCGACCACGTTAGTTTCTACCACATAGGTCTCAACACAGTGGTTCGACCACGTCGATCTTCGACCACACAGGTTATCGACCACGTCAGCTCAACCACGCTGGTTCGACCACACTGGTTTGACCACGTTGGTTCGAGTGCGTTGGTTCAACCACTCTGGTATTCAACCACATTGGTTCGACTACGTTGGTTCAACCACTCTGGTATTCAACCACATTGGTTCGACCACGCTGGTCACAGACCACGTTGATTCGACCACTCTAGTCTTTGACCACCAACAAACGTGGTGGTACCATGATCCCAACGCCGGTAGTTCTGCTCAGCGATAGTACCGCACAACACAGCGGTAATTCCAATTTTCCTGAAAAGTGCATATATTTCAACAAATTTTGCAAAGTATATTTGCAAATTTTAGTACCAGGTACACAAGGGTCAAACATGATTCCCGGTAAGTTGCAAAACACATTTGTACAATTTTGGAATCATGACACAAGATATAGATACATTGATTGAATATGTTTGTAAAGCATATTTACAAACATATGTTACATGCTACAAGAATTATGTATGAGTTTCAACCATTTACAAAACATATTTACAAATATAAGTCTCATACCACAAGAAGCAGGAAACATGGTATTCAAACACTTGCAAAACACATTTGCAATATATAATCTCATATTACAAGGATTCAATGCATGAGCCTCAACTATTTGTACAACACATTCGCAAATAATAGCATCATATCACAGAAAGCTAGAGCAAGTGAGATTGTGCTATCAACATATGATGAGACTCAAGCTACCAGACAAAACCCCTCTTAATATTACAGCAACCTATACTAGCAATCCGATTTTCCAATCAAACACCAATACCGGTAAAAAACTAGGAACACATCCTTAGCCCTAGCTAGTCATACCTTTACCTTGATCATCCTCTTGAAGCTTGATGATACAAATATTTACTTCAAGTCTGCGTCATTGTCTTGATATGCATCAACCCATAATGGATCATTCACTTGAACTCCATCAACATATGATGGGTCTTCACTTGACTTGATAATTAACTTATGATCATCTCCTCTTGGACATGCATCAATTCATAATGTATCCTCTTCTTGATGGCCTTCAATTCATGAAGCTATCTTCCATACCGCATCTTGACTTGATGATCTTCAACGCATGAAGTCATCCTCATTTGTGGAACCTAACCTATATATCCAACTCATAGAAAATGTTAGTCCATAAATCAATTGCCATCAATTACCAAAACTTCACCATTAACTTATAATGAAGGGGCTAGATTCTTCCCTTTGGTAGTTCATGACAATCTCGACAAACAATGAGATAAAAAATTTATTTGCGAGTATACAACATGTATACAACAATTGTATACTCTAGAATAAACTTTCTACGCAATTAACTCATTTGAATCAAAGTGTTTATCTTTGAGATTAATTGCTAGCAAAGCTTACACATCCGGTTGTCATTAATCATTCAACACATAATGAAGCAACTAGATGACAACCTGATTCCAAAGGATTGAGTTTAAATCAATCAAGAGTATATATGAACTACACAAGATATATATACTCAAAAGAATATGTTTCAACAAAAAGATCCTTAATATGTATTGAAAGGAAAACATAGATCAATACTTAATAAAACTACAAAATATAGACTGAACTCCCTCTAAATATATGCATACAAGAATGTATAATTGAGAACATATGCACATATTCATCTTATACTATTAGTTGAGTTCAATCTATATTTTGGATCCGAGGAATGTAATAAAATATATGTATGTGATGTCGAATACATACATCTTATGATTTTTATCTTTTCATCCAAATGAGACTAAGTAATATCATAATCAATAAATGAGTTAGTCTCACATTTGTATTTGTCATTAATCAAGTCTCACATTTGTATTTGTCATTAATCACATCCAAATGAGACTTAGGCAATATCATAATTAATAATTAAGTTAGTCTCACTATTGTATTTGTCATTATCACCAAAACCAACTTAATAGAGCTTGAACATACAATCTCTGCTTTTTGATAATTGATGATAAATCCATTGACAATTATAGTATTTGGATGAAAATGTACATGTGATAGAAAATTAAACTATTCATGCATGTCACAAAGCAAATGCATGAGAGAAGGTGAAAACACAATTATCCAAATGTGTTAAAGTTAGTTTTCTCTTTGACACATTATTCTCCCCTTAACATATTATCATAGATCATAGAGCAAATTCTCCCTCTTTTTTGGCAATTTTAACATTTTAACAATGTTATTATACATAATTCTCCCCCCTCCTGGTATTGATCACCAAAAAGAAAGGAAAAAGATTTAGCCAAAATAGAGTCTTGACAAAAAACAATGAGCTTGATAATTAATCCATCTTAAATTTAGTCATAAAGAGTATGAAAATAAATACATATGACCAATTGGAGTTTGAGGTAACTAAAAGAAAAGATATTTGAAACACATTCAAATAATCTTACTCTTGAGAGCTTCTTGAAGGCTTCGACACTCCTATTGAAGTTTCATTTTTTTTATTTTGACATGCTACTTGAGTTTCAAAAGCTACCTGAAAAATCTAAATTACAAAAGTCCAATAAATCTAATAAAATTTGTCAATATAGATCAATAACTAAGAATCAAAAGTCATAATTGCAACTTCCTCAAATTATGAGCCCGCTTAAAGATATAAAAACCACAAATCTGCTCAAAACCATGCAAAACTCTGAAATCTCAGTATTTGAGCAAAGAGAGAAAAAGACATAGCCTTTCTCAAATCAATTTGAAATACTTTTGAATTTTATATAAACGGACTTCAAGTCAATAGAGAGCAAATGAGAATGAAACACATTCATTCGCAATATCCATAAAATATTTTTAGACAAATAGGTAAAATAGTTTTCATAATATTAATAGTTTATCCCTTTTGTTTAAGTAAGCCCAACATACTACATCAGTTTTTCACAAAGAAAAACTCCCCTTTATACAAAGAAGGATTGTCCTCTATCTGGTTTTTCTTCTCTTTTTACATCTCTTCTTGTTTATTTAAACTTTATATCCTTATATCATCTAGCACCAAGAATGACAAAAGAATAGGAGAGATAGAAGGGATCAAGGGGGGTTGAACCCAACTATTAGTACCTTGCAGGCTTACACTTACACGGCTATGTGTTCTTGTCATCTTGTTCTTGTGTCATGTACAGATGTACCCATGTGACTCATGTCTGGAGAACTGTGGAGAGGATAGTGAGGGCATGGGGAGTCACATAGCTCTTGCACGTTAGTACCTTACACAACCGCAAATTGAGCTTGCTTAACGTTACATTGGCATATATACCTCTACTGGGGACTGGAGAGGACAAATCATAGACCGAGAGGACAAGAGAGTCAGAGAGAGAGAGAGAGAGAGCTCAGTCTCCAAAAGGTGCAAACAACGATCGGAAACAATATTCGGGAGAAGAACTGAAGAATGGTCAGGAGCAACGTTCGGGAGCCATAGTCTTCTTTGTGATGCCTATAAAATCCACTTTGTTTCTCATTTCTTCATCATCCATTCACTCTCATTATTTCTTCACCATCCATCCACTCTTCTCATTTATTCACCATCCATCCACTCTCCTCATTTCTTCAACATCTCTCTACCCTCCCCGTTTATTCATCATCCATCCATTATGCTACCAAGAAGTCGGAGCACCAAGGATTCCCAAGTGGTATGCTATCGAGGAGTCGTAGCACAAAAAGGGCAGCATGTCAACTTAGTGTAAACTCCCGCCGTCACTCCCCTAGTCCTCCTTCGGCTCTGACTCACGTTGATGCTCATCAGCTCTTACCAAGCATGGGAGACTACGTCATGGATGACCGTCATATGGACAGTACGAATGGTTACGAGGAGTACTAGAACGGTCCAAAGCCAATGATAATGCAATAGTTCCCTTCGCCGTCCATGGATGATAACATTGGCGGGTCTAAGACGAACGACAAATTGTTGGAAGCACATGACCTAGAGCTAGAAAATCCGAGACGGCAAAACGGTAAAGATCGCAACTTGTAATTATTATAAAACTAAATTAACTACTCGTACAGCTATGAGACAGGGCACTTGAACCGGCATTACAAAGCATGCTTAGCAAGATAGGGGCGCAAAGCCGAGGGGAGGAGTACAAACGTAACTAAACTTCAAGGCCGATGACTCTGTAAGTATTTAGATATATAACCCGCTTTCTCCATATGAATAAATTGCTAGATATATTATTTCAAAATATCCACATATTAGAATGAGTGAAAGTCACGTGTTCGAAAGAATGATCCAACACGGCTTTTGCCTACAGTACTAACGTGTTAGTAGGGAAACTACATTTGATATTTTATGGATGTATCATAAGGAACTAGCAGAGCTGAAAAAACTATTAATACAAGTTCAGTTTTCTTTGACTATAGCTTCAGATATTTAGATATCATCATACAAGAGAAGTGCCTACCTTAGTGTTGTAGCCCTATTATTTAGATGACAATTATAAACTAAATAATCGAGTCATATGATTTAAGGTAATTAACGAATCACACACGGAAGAGGTCATTGCCAAGCATATACTACACGTACTTGATGATTTTAAGATAGATAATAAAATTATTTCTATAACTTTTGATAACGCATCGGCAAACACGATAGCTATGAACATCCTCACCCCAAGGTTGTCGACATATATTGGTTGTTATGTCCTCCACCAGAGATGCATATGCCACATGTTGTTCAAGACGGTATGCAAGCAATTAGTGCATATTTGAATAGTATCCGTGATGACATTCGTTACCTCACAAATTTCCCACAAGTGGTAGCCAAGTTCGCGAAGTATTGCACAGCCAATAGGAAAGAGCCAAGAAAATTCGGTCTTAATATGAAGGTGAGGTGGAACTCGACATACATCATGTTAAAGAAGTTACAAGGGTATGAACATGTTATATCCGTTTTTGTCAATACTAACTCTCAAAACAATAAATTGGTAGTTACTAATTCATATTGGCAGATTGCTAGTCATTTTTTAGAGTTTTTTAGACCTTTTTATAAAGCAACAAAGGTTCTATCTGGTGTTTATTATCCTAACTCTTGTCTAGTTATATAATTTATTTAATTAATTGTAGACAAGATTGCCAAATCTACGGAGGATCCCCTTTTAGGCCATACTATCGTAGCAATGGAGAAAAAATTTATTAAATATTTTTGTTCTATTTTACACTTATATTGTTTTTGCTATCATTTTTTATTCTACGAAAAAATTGGCATGTTTGCATGTTGGTATGAAGGGAATAAGTGAATACATCGGCCTTGATTACTCGGAAGCTTTCGCACATGTCAAAGAGGAGCCTTTTCGTGTTTTCGCATGTATCATGACAAGTTTAGCAACAGCGTAAGATCGGAGGCCTCACTGTAGAGCAACAAGGAAAGACAAATTTGACATCCCACTTATGAAAGAAGCTAAAGGGCAAGTCTACTTCTTTGTCTTCTCAGCCTCAGGCGGCCTCCAAGTGGAATTCTGTCTCAAAGCTGAACCATTACCTGGAGCATGATTTTGCGAATACCAATCCTGATCATGCTGACAGAGGCAAAATAGACTTGCTTGAATGGTGAAAGAACAATAAGCGAATATTTGCTATGCTGTCACATTTTCGCATGGGATGTTCTTCTAGTGCCGGTGTCCACCGTCTCTTTAGAAGTGACGTTCAATACGGTGGAGAGAATAATCGAAGAAAGGAGATCATCCCTCACGCTCAGGATAATAGAGGCAATCATATGCGCCAAGGTATATGGAACTGGATGGCGGTATATGGGAGGGGATATCAGTTTCAGACCTTTACAATGGTTAGGGCTGTTATGAATAGCGCTTGTACTCATCATGCGGCCAATGGGTCAGCATATATGCACGTACAGGTATAACATATATGTAGATAACCCCTTATACAACAGGGAAAATACACATGTATAATACACATCTAACACCCCCTTCAAACTTATGGTGGGTCAACAATATGAAGTTTAAAACTTATGGTGGATCAACAATATGAAGTTTGAAGAGATAGAAACTATGTTGGGCTCTGGTCTGTGTCTTTATGGAGAAGTCTGTCAACTGAAACTCTGAAGGCACATACTGAAAAGCAACAACGTGGTCCCACACCTGTGTCCGTACGTAGGAAACATCAACACCAATATGCTTTGTAATCTAATGTTTCCCCAGAGCTTTAGTAATGCTAATAACACATGTACTATCAGACAAAAGAGGAGTCGGTGCAGAAACAAAAACACCAAAATCCTCGAGTAACCACCAAAAACAAGTAACCTCCGCGATCAACAAACCCATAGCTCGCAACCCAGCCTCCGCATTCAAACGAGAAACTACTGTCTGTTTCTTAGTGTTGTGGCTACAGACCAAACAGAGAGAGAGATGGTAGTGGAGAGTGATGAAGATGAATGTAATGGCCTGGGTCCTCCCCATGGCTTGTACTCATATATATATATACACATGAGGAGTGCTTTTACAGTTATGCCCTTACATCTGGTTATCCCCTCTGGGGGTAGTTATGTCATTACACATGGCCTATTCTGGGCCTTATAATCTCCTACCAGGACTGCTGGGCTTAGGTGGGGGCCACCCCTACGACAGGAGCCTCTCATGGTGAAGGGCTTCACAGGGCCGAAGCCATGCTGCCGAGTCCTTTGGCCCCCTCTGTCCCTGCGGCATGTGCATTTCTCCAAGCTTGTGGCTGGGGAGCCTGAGGTCTGGGATGGAAGGTGCCTTATTGCAGCAGACGTGCGCGCTCCGTCGTAGGCGCACGCGCTCCGTCCCCTATCCTCCGAACGGGTGGCAGCGGAGGCTGGCGCCCGAGTCGAAGCCGAGGCGCGCGCGCTCCGTCCCCTACCCCTCGAACGGGTGGCAGCGGAGGCTGGCGCCTAGCTCGACATAGACGCGCGCGCGCTCCGTCCCCTACCCTTCGAACGGGTGGCAGCGGAGGCTGGCGCCTAGCTCGAAGTAGACGCGCGCGCGCTCCGTCCCCTACCCTTCGAACGGGTGGCAGCGGAGGCTGGCGCCTAGCTCGAAGTAGACGCGCGCGCTCCGTCCCCTACCCTTCGAACGGGTGGCAGCGAAGGCTGGCGCCTAAGTCGAAGCCGAGGCGCGCGCGCGCTCCGTCCCCTACCCCTCGAACGGGTGGCAGTGGAGGCTGGCGCCTAAGTCGAAGCCGAGGCGCGCTCGCTCCGTCTCCTACCCCTCGAACGGGTGGCAGCGGAGGCTAGCGCCTAGCTCGAAGTAGACGCGCGCGCTCCGTCCCCTACCCTTCGAACGGGTGGCAGCGGAGGCTGACGCCTAAGTCGAAGCCGAGACGCGCGCGCTCCGTCCCCTACCCTTCGAACGGGTGGCAGCGGAGGCTGGCGCCTAAGTCGAAGCCGAGGCGCGCGCGCGCTCCGTCCCCTACCCCTCGAACGGGTGGCAGCGGAGGCTGGCGCCTAAGTCGAAGCCGAGGCGCGCGCGCGCTCCGTCCCCTACCCCTCGAACGGGTGGCAGCGGAGGCTGGCGCCTAAGTCGAAGCCGAGGCGCGCTCGCTCCGTCCCCTACCCCTCGAACGGGTGGCAGCGGAGGCTGGCGCCTAGCTCAAAGTAGACGCGCGCGCGCTCCGTCCCTGCGCTGAGATTGGAGCTTGGCGTCGGTATGGTTGCGCTCCGGGGCTGTTGTGACCTTGCAGTCTGGTAGTGCGCTTTTAATGGCGACTGGAATCACGCCGACGCCTGGCCTGGCAGAAGTCAGGCTGTCGCGTCGTGTAGTCTGCCATTCTGCAGGTGGGACACGTGGCGACTCACGACTGGTGCGTCGTGGGATGTGGGCGGTTGCGTGACCGCGGCCGTTCGCCTCGTCTCCCGAGAAGTTGGACGCGTGTTGAAGGCGTGGGGGCGTTGTGTGCTGCTTGGCCACCTACCCGGCGCGGCCCTCTAGGCCCCGGCGGTTCTTCTTTCCAAATCTTGGGCGGCCGAATCGCTGCGAATTTGATCTGTCTGTGCGTTGAGCCGTGTGACAGGCGAGCGGCCTTTATAAGGTGCTAGTGTTGAGGTGGAGGCACCCTTTCTTGCTTGGCTTTTTGATCTGCCGCCTTGCTTCCGCCCGTGCTAATTGTCGCGCCAGTTGCTCCTTTCCCTGCTTCTTCTTCCCTTGTCACGAAGAGCGATGGCTAGCCACGACGACACCACCTACCATCCCCGCAGCGGTTCCTTGCCTAGCCCAGGCGAGGTGTCCCATCCTTCCAAGGAGTACAAACTGGTGCCGCGGGGGAGCTCGCGCGCCAACAAGTGGTGGAACGCCATGGAGCACTCGGGAGGCTGCTGCTCCCGTGTGCTGGAGAAGAGCCGCATGACTGAAGGGATGCTGCAGCGACTCGTGGATGAGGGGAAGATCGTGGATCGCAATGGGGCTCGCCTACCCCGCCGGGACGAGACGGAGCCGAAGCCCGGGGCAATGGAGGCGATCGTTCTTGTCGCGTTCTTCGACGCCGGCCTTCGAATGCCCTGCACGTTGTTCGTGGGCGAAGTCCTGCGGGCCTACAAGTTGGAGCTAGCCCAGTTGACGCCCCACGCGATATTCCGCCTAGCTGTCTTCACTTGGGCGATGCGGACAGAGGGGTGGCGTCCCAGCGCGAGCTTATTCGCCACCCTGCACGACGCACAGTGTCGACCCAGAAAGGTTAACGGGGCGATGTCCAACTTCGGCGGTGTGGACTTCGTGCTCCGGGCGTCATGCGCGACGTTGTTCCCTGTGCCAGCCTCGTCGGGGCAATGGGCGTCCGGCTGGACTCGGCGGTGGTTCTATTACACCGTGACCAACAAGAGCGGAATGCAGTGCCGAGGTGGGCCGATCTCATTTAACAGTACGCCGAGTCTGAAGGCGGAGATCGACGACACGCGAAAGCTACAGAGTCTTGTCGGTGTCGCCCGTCGAATGAGCGTGCGCGACCTAGCCGAGGAGTTCACAATGTATGGGGCGGCGCCACTCTCCTCCCGGGGGAAGTATGTTGGACAGAACGGCCCCCGCGAGGACGGGTTTGATCCATCCGTATCTCGCCTGCTTCCGCCCTCCGCTCCTTGTAAGTCGCCCAGCACGCTTTACGCGCTCCGTTGTGTCTGTTTGGTTTCCGCCTGACTGACGTGATCTCCTGCGCAGTGTCTCGGCTAGAAGATGCGGAGCGCGCGGTTGCAACGCTCCTCGGCCCGTACACGCTTAAGGAGCACCAGGCTCGGGAGGCCGCAGTCAAGGCGGCTAAGCAGGGGCGGGTAAACCGCACCTGCGAGGCTGTTGGCATTACCGTGCCCGAGCGCACGGTGCCGGAAGAGCTTCCCGCCGGGACTCCGGGCGCTCAGGACGGCGATAGCCCTACGGGGGTGTTATCTTCGCGACGCCGGGCTCGTTCCCCGGCTGCCGTATGCGACCCGGCAGCCCCCCCGGCGGCTAGCGCAGCTGAGACGGGGCGTGCGACCGGCGGTGGGCCTGGCCATACTGCTTCGGAAGGGCGCGCCGCCTCGGATCCCCCGGCACCTTCTGCCGACGCCCACGAGCCCGTGCTCGGGCTCGCGGCCATCGCTGAGTTGGAACTCATCAATCCGGGGGTGGCGTCGTTCCTGGCGAGAAAACCACGGTTGAAGGTGCGTTATCAACCGCAGCAGCCGACGAGGGCGTGCCCCCTACAGAGGAAACCGTGGGGGCGACGGTAACCGGAGCTGGTGCTGCCGTGGAAGAATCGCCTGTGCCACCGCAGGCGAAACGCCCTCGGACTCAGTCCCCGCCGCCAGCGAGGGGTCGATACGTCATTGCGGGGCCTTGCCGCGGGATTACGGCGTCTGGCGCGGCCGAGAGGACCTTCTCCCCGACCGTCGAGGCGCCCGCCTCCCCCTGGGTGGTCAAACCAGCGCCACTTCCTACCGCGACGAGGGGCGCAGGAGGTAGGCGTGAGTCCCTTTCTTCACTTGACTTCGCGAGACTTTCTCCGATCTGCTCGCTCATTCTGCCAACATCAGACGAGACGAAGTCTCCCGGACGCGGCGAAGGATCGAGCAGCGGAGGTATGCGCGAAGTCGGAAGCCTTGTGCAGGGTGCCCCGCAGGTGTCCGCCGTTGTTGACGTGGCGGTGGCCTCGGCAAATCCTGGCGCGTTGGGGCCGGGGCTCGCTCGCTCGGACTTCCTTCCTCGCCCGGAGATATTTTGCGACCTCACCGCAGCCGCAGAGCGGGCCGACAACGGCCTCGACCGAGAGATGTTGTCGTCATGCGAGGGGGACCTCCTAGCGCTCGCGCTGCAGGCCTCCGAGATGAGGGTAAATATGTGCGCTTCCGCTTTGTAAGGTACTGCTGGACGCCTGCTGATTTGTTGTTTTTGCCAGACACTTGCCCTCAGCCGGTCCTTTGACGAGGCCCGCGTTCGGGAGCGGAGGGCTCTGGAAGCCAGACTTCGTGAAGCGAGCAATGCCCTCGCCGCGAAGGATGAAGAACTTCGTGCGCTGGAGGGCACCATGGTGGCCGCGGAACTCGAGGCCACGGAAGCCAAGTGTGCCGCGGCTGAGGAGCGTGCCGCCTTCGTGCAGCAGATCGCCGTCCTGGAAGGGAAGAACGCCCAGCTGGTGGAGTCTGTTGCCGAGAATAGCCGCGCCCTGGAAAATGCGTCCACGTCGGCGTGGCGGGCCATGGAGTCTCTGAACCAGGCCCTCCGAGATCTGTGCATCAGAGTGCCGGACACTACGCACGGGCCGGAGGCCCTGTTGGAGACGCTCGAGCTGATTGAGGAGGGGGCCGGCGTTGCTCTTCGTGGCGCCAGAACGTTTGGCGAGCACTGCGGCTACGTTGGTGCGTGCTTCGCCCTCGCCCTGCTTCACACTCGTGGGTGTAGACATACCCATGAGCTAGCAAATCCTCAACTGGATCTTCCCGACCGACCAGAGGTCCTGTCGGACGCCATCCGCTCCATCGGGCCTAGCCTGCAGAACTTCCATCAACGGATCTGAGGCGGCTTTGGGGAAGGTGCAGCGAGGGTCGCCGTGCAGCAAACGATGCATGGGGAGGGGGACCTCCTCCAGTGGCTCGAAAGGGTCCTTCAGCGTCGCGGCGATGGCGGCACGGGTTCGTCCGCACCGCGCCAAGGCTGAGCGGTTGATCCGGTAGGGCAGGGGGATGATGTACTGGTTCTTACGCTTGTAACCATGTAACCCCTTTGCTTTTGCAATGAATCCGAGTAGTACCTTATTCTTGGCGCTACCTGCCGCCGAACGCGAAGGGGAGAAGACCTCCGCACCTTGTTTATACTCCGTAGAGCGCGCAGGGAGGGCATCCGCGTCTTATTCAAAGTCCGGAGACTTGCGCGTGCGGAGGCGGACCTCAACGCTACGGCTTATTTAAAGTCCATAGACTGGTGCGCGCGGAGGCGGACCTCGACGCTACGACTTCCTTTATAGTCCGGAGACTCGCGCGTGCGGAGGCGAACCTCAACGCTACGGCTTATTTAAAGTCCGTAGACTGGTGCGCGCGGAGGCGGACCTCGACGCGATGACTTCCTTTATAGTCCAGAGACTCGCGCGTGCGGAGGCGGACCTCAACGCTACGTCTTATTTAAAGTCCGTAGACTGGTGCGTGCGGAGGCGGACCTCGACGCTACGACTTCCTTTATAGTCCGGAGACTCGCGCGTGCGGAAGCTGAGCTCGACACTACGGCTTATTTAAAGTCCGTAGACTGGTGCGCGCGGAGGCGGACCTCGACGCGACGACTTCCTTTATAGTCCGGAGACTCGCGCGTGCGGAGGCGGACCTCAACGCTATGTCTTATTTAAAGTCCGTAGACTGGTGCGTGCGGAGGCGGACCTCGACGCTACGACTTCCTTTATAGTCCGGAGACTCGCGCGTGCGGAAGCTGAGCTCGACGCTACATCTTATTTAAAGTCCGTAGACTAGTGCGTGCGGAGCTAGGCTCGACGCTACGTCTTATTTATAGTCCGTGGACTGGTGCGTGCGGAAGCTAAGCTCAACGCTACGTCTTATTTATACTCCGTAGAGTGCGCGCGGAGGCGTCCCCCCGCTGCGTCTTATTTATACTCCGTAGAGTGCGTGCGGAGGCGGACCTCGACGCTACGTCTTATTTAAAGTCCGTGGACTAGTGCGTGCGGAGCTAGGCTCGACGCTACGTCTTATTTATAGTCCGTAGACTGTCGCGTGCGGAGCTAGACTCGACGCTACGTCTTATTTAAAGTCCGTAGACTGGTGCGTGCGGAGCTAGCCTTGACGCTACGTCTTATTTAAAGTCCGTAGACTGGTGCGTGCGGAGCTAGGCTCGATGCTACGTCTTATTTATAGTCCGTAGACTCACGCGTGCGGAGGCAAGCCTCGACGCTACGGCTTATTTAAAGCCCGTAGACTAATGCGTGCGGAGGCGGACCTCGACGCTACGTCTTACTTTATAGTCCGGAGACTCGCGCGTACGGAGCTAGGCTCGACGCTACGTCTTATTTAGAGTCCGTGGACTAGTGCGTGCGGAGGCGGACCTCGACGCTACGTCTTACTTTATAGTCCGAAGACTCGCGCGTGCGGAGTTAGGCTCGACGCTACGTCTTATTTAGAGTCCGTGGACTAGTGCGTGCGGAGGCGGACCTCGACGCTACGTCTTACTTTATAGTCCGGAGACTCGCGCGTGCAGAGGCAAACCTCGACGCTACGGCTTATTTAAAGTCCGTGGACTAATGCGTGCGGAGGCGGACCTCGACGCTACGTCTTACTTTATAGTCCGGAGACTCGCGCGTGCGGAGGCAAACCTCGACGCTACGGCTTATTTAAAGTCCGTGGACTAATGCGTGCGGAGGCGGACCTCGACGCTACGTCTTACTTAGAGATGGCAATGGGTACCCGATACCCGAATACCCGACGGGTTTTACCCGATAAAGAGACGGGTATGGAAAATTTTATGTACCCATGGGTACGTTATTGGGCGAAATCCTCTACCCGGCGGGTAGGCGGGTGCGGGTATATACTACCCATACCCGCCTACCCGCGGGTAATGAATACCCGCATTAGACAACTAGACATCCCACTCAAATGTTAATTTTATTATCTACTTGTTGTTGATTGTTTATTTGTTTGTCATATGTTGATATGGTCATGTCAAGTATGTTTATCTGATGTACTAATTTTGATCATTAGACGCTTTTGTGCTTGGCATGTATGATTAATGAATGTCTAAATTGATGATATTCTTATATGTTGAACTGGGTATACTTGCGGGTACGGGTTACCCGTCGGGTAGTAATACCCGCGCGGGTACGGGTATGGGTAAATTTTCCTACCCGCGTGCGGATACGGGTAACCCGACGGGTAAATTTACACCTAGCGGGTACGGGTATGGAATGGCAATACCCGATGGGTATTTACCCGTTGCCATCTCTAGTCTTACTTTATAGTCCGGAGACTCGCGCGTGCGGAGCTAGGCTCGACGCTACGTCTTATTTAGAGTCCGTGGACTTTGTTCTGCTCAGCGCGGACAGGGGATGCTCTGGGAACAGCAACCTTTATTGAACTCCCGTTTGCGCGGGCGAGCATCGCATAACAAAGGGCTGGTGGCTCTACGTTTGCTGTCCTGCTTCTAGGCGTAGTACCGCCGCAACCTGTCCGCGTTCCATGTGTGCCGGAGGGCTTGTCCTTCGAGCGTGGCGAGGCGGTACGCCCCCTTCGGCAATGCCTCCATCACGATGTACGGACCTTCCCACTTGGACTCCAGCTTGCCAACGGTCTCCGCCTGGAGCGCTACTCTGAGAACTAGATCCCCAGGCTTGAACCCCCGCGGGCATATAGAGCGGTCCCGAGCACGTATCGTCTGTCGCGCGTACTTCTCAACATGGTGGGCTGCATCTGCCCGTATCCCGTCGAGGAGGTCCAAGGACACACGGCGCTCCTCTTCGGGTGCTTGGACGAGGACCCTCCACGAGCCGGCCTTGATTTCCTCGGGCGTCACCGCCTTATCGCCGAAAAGGAGCCTGAACGGCGTAAATCCCGTCGGGCGCGTTACCGTTGTGCGAAGCGACCACAGAACGCTGTGAAGCTCGCTTGGCCACTTGCCCTTCGGCAATCCGACCAGGCGTTTTTTGATGGCGGCGGAGATGGCGCCATTCGCCCGTTCGACCGCCCCGTTGGACTGGGGATGCCCTACCGAGGCGAATCGGAGGGTGATGCCCATGCTTTCACAATAATCTTTGAAAAGGGTGGCGTCGAACTGCAGGCCATTGTCGACCGTGAGCTCCCGGGGCACGCCGAAGTGACATATGATGTTTTGCCATAGGAAGCGTTGTATCGCTGCAGAAGTTACTTTGGCCAGGGCAACCGCTTCCGGCCATCTGGAGAAATACTCCAGCGCGACTACCACGAACCGGAGGTCCCCTGGAGCTCGGGCAAGTGGTCCTACTATGTCGAGGCCCTAGCGTGCCAGTGGCCACACCGGGGGAATGGGGTTGAGGCTCGTCGGGGGCCTGCGAACGATGCGCGCCATCCACTGGCACCCTTGGCACCGACGGACGAGGTCCTGGGCGTCGGTGGTGGCGGTTGGCCAGTAAAAGCCTTGCCTGAACACCTTGCCGACCAACGACCTCGGCGCCAGGTGGGATCCGCACACGCCCGCGTGGATCTCCGCCAGGAGCTCCTTTCCCCCTTCCGTCGAGAGGCAGCGCAGGAGCGGTGCGCAAACCCCCCTCTTGTAGAGTATCCCTTCGAACACCTGGAAGGACCTTGCGCGGTGCTGCAAGCGCCGAAGCTCGGCGGGGTCGTCGGGCTCGGCGATGCCTTGCAAGAAATTGAAGATGGGCTCTCGCCAATCACCTGGCCGGTCGATGCGGTGGACGAGTGCCGCGTCCCGGTTGTCTTGCGCGATGGCCGCCTGCGCTAGTATCTCGTAAAACGCCCCCTCAGGGGGGCAGCTGCTGGCTGGCCGCCTTAGCGAGGGCGTCGGCCTGCTCGTTCTCCGCGCGGGGGATGGCCTTGACGGTGACGCCCAAAAAGTGCCTTTCCCTCGCCCTCACGGCCACGAGGTACTTGGCCAACTCAGGGTCCTTGGCTTGATATGACTTGTCCACATGACCAGCCACCAAGCGCGAGTCGGTGCGGACTAGCACCCGTCTCGCGCCAACTGCCTTGAGCTTCACCAGGCCAAAGAGCAGCGCCTCGTATTCAGCCGTGTTGTTGGTGGCGGGGAAGGCAAGGCGCGCCGAGTATAACAAACGCTGCCCCTCGGGCGTGACGACCACCGCCCCTACGCCTGCGCCGGCGACGCCGTAAGCGCCGTCGATCGTGAGTGTCCAGACGGGGTCATCGTGCGTCTGGACGGGTTGGGCCGGCGGGGTCCATTCGGCGAGAAAATCCGCAAGAACTTGGGATTTGATTGCCGTTCGCGAAGCATACGTCAAGGAGAAGGGAGCGAGCTCGGCAGCCCATTTGCCGATGCGCCCTGTGGACTCCTTATTGTGTAGCATCTCTGCCAGGGGGAACGAGGAAGGCACTGTGATCGGGTGGGCCAGGAAATAATGCCAAAGCTTCCTGGAGGCCATGACCAGCGCGTAGGCGAGCTTCTCAAGTTCCGTGTATCTTGTCTTGGCACCTTGGAGGGCTTCAGAGACAAAGTAGACGGGCCGCTGCATGGCGCCTTCCTCTAAGACGAGGACGGCGCTGACCGCGGTGGCTGACGCGGCCAGATAGAGCAGGAGGGGAGCCTCTGGTGCTGGGGCGACCAGCGTGGGGAGGCTGGCCAGGTGCTCCTTGAGCTCGTTGAAGGCCTTCGCGCAATCTCCATCCCAACGAAATCCGTCGCACCCGCGGAGCGTCTTGAAAAATGGCAAGCCCCGTTCCGCTGCCCTAGATAGGAAGCGGCTTAGTGCTGCCATGCGGCCTGCCAGCCTCTGGACCTCCCGCGTAGTCTTGGGCGGCTCCATACCCAGGATGGCGTCTACTTTGTCGGGGTTCGCCTGGATGCCCCGTCCGGAGACGAGGAAACCCAGGAGCTTGCCCGCCTGCACCCCGAAGACACATTTGTCGGGGTTGAGCTTGATGCCCGCCTTTCGGAGGTTGTCAAAGGTCTCCTGGAGGTCCCGGCCATGCAGAGCAAGCTGCCGAGTTTTGACCACCACGTCATCGACATAAGCCTCGACGTTCCTCCCGAGCTGGGCAGCCAGGGCAATAGCGACGAGGCGGGTGAAGATAGCGCCGGCGTTCTTCAGGCCAAAGGGCATTCTGACGAAGCAGAACGTCCCAAGTGGTGTGATGAAACTGGTCTTCTCTTCGTCGTCTTCGGCCATGTATACCTGGTGATAGCCAGAATAGGCATCCAGGAAACTCATGAGTTCGCACCCCGCAGTGGCGTCGACCAGCTGGTCGATGCGCGGCAAGGGGTAATTGTCCTTCGGGCACGCCTTGTTGAGTGCTGTGAAGTCGATGCACATGCGCCAGGCCCCGCTGGCCTTTTTGACTAGCACCGGGTTAGCGAGCCACTCTGGGTGGTGGACCTCGCGGATGACCCCAGCACGAAGAAGCTTCGCGACCTCGGTTTTGGCCGCCTGCTGCCGATCCATTGACATACGCCGAAGCCTTTGCTTGACCGGCTTGGCGTCGGGGCGGACCGCCAAGCGATGCTCGATTACTGCCCGATCTACGCCCTTGATGTCCTCCGGGGACCATGCGAAAATGTCAACGTTGTTCTGAAGCACTCGGAGCAGATCCCGTTCGACCCCTAGTGGGAGCCCCTCGCCGATGGACACAACCTGCCCCTCCGCTTGGAGTGGCACCTTCTTGACTCCGCCCTCGGGCCGAGGCTTGGGCGTCCATCCGGGGGCGGAGGGCCCGTCGCCGCGCGCACCGGAGAGGGCATGCACCGGGCGATGCGGAACGCGGCTGCCGACCTCGGCCCGTCTGGCCAGGTCCTGATCGCCGAAGACGGTGATAACACCCTCCGGGCCTGGGAGCTTCACACACAAAAACGCGTAGTGTGGGATCGCCTCGAAAGAGTTGATGGCGGGCCGACCCAGTATGGCGTTGTAGGGATGCGAGATATCGACGACGTCGAAGACGACATGCTCGGTCCGGATGTTACCCTTGTTGCCCTCTTGACGGAAAGTGACCGGAAGGGACACGTGCCCTAAGGCCTGCAGCGGTTGACCCCCGAAACCTTGAAGTGGAGCTCCTGGCTGCTCTAGCCGGCTTCGTGGGATCCCCATACGGTCGAGGGCCTCTGCGAACAAGATATTCGTGGAGCTTCCCCCGTCAACAAGGACGCGTCTGACGTCACAACGTGCTATGTGGGCCTGGATGACTAGGGGGTCTTGGTGAGGGTTCTCCACACCCCAGGCGTCGTTCAAGTCGAAGGTGATGTTGCGGGGCGGCTTCCACAGTTGCGGCTGCTCCCCGGGAGCTTTTAAGGAGGAGCCTCCGGTGATGACGTTGACGGTGCGATGCTGCGCGCCCTCCATTGGGGGCGGAGCCCGAGACCCGGCCGTCACCCCCCGCAGCTCCACGACTGCAGCGCATGCCCTTGTGTAATGATCGCCGTAGCCGTGCACCTCGCACCACTTGCCATAGTGCAGGAGCTCTTGTTCTGCTTGGGATTGGCCGCCGTAATCGAGTCCGCCTTCCGACCCCCGGTCTCCCCTCCGTGAGGCAGGGTCGGGTCCTCGGTGGGTGCCCTCGGTGTCGCGGACATGATGGGCCGCCTGTGTCCTGCGCTGGCGGCGCCGAGGCTTACGCCCGCTCCTTGAAGAGCCTTCCTGTACCTCGGTGTCGCCGCCTCGGGGAGGGCCTCCGCGAGGTTCTCGGCCGCGGCCCTGCTTCGATGGGGGCCCACCCGCCCCCGCCTCGCGCGGGGGGCTCTCCCCCTGGACGAGATCGAGGGCGGTGATGCTGCGTCTTCGCGCATCCTCCTCCGCCCGCGCATACTCGTCCATTTTGTCGAAGAGTTTGACGACTGTCTTGATTGGCCTCCGCGCGTTGTACTCGGCCATCGGGCCCGGACGAAGGCCCTGTATGGCTGCATTAACGACGGTGGTTTCATTAATGTCTTTCACCTGGCATCGAATCCTGGCGAAGCGCTGGAAGTAGTCCCGGAGCTTCTCCGAGGGTCCTTGCTTCACAGCGAAGAGCTGGTCCGCATCGACTCGCTCGACATAGTTTTCTTGGAAGTTGCTTTGAAGGCGGTCACGAAGCTGCTCCCGTGCATAGATGGAGCCCGGCTCTATGGTAAAAAACCAAGAGAGGGTCACTCCTTGCAGCGCGAGGGGGAGTCCCTTCGCCTTCGTGGTGCCATCTCCGCCCGCGGCCTTGATCGCGGTTTCGTACACGCACACGAACTCGCGAGGATTCGTGCCGCCTTTGTACGGGTTGGTGACGCTAGGGAACTTGAAGTCTTCGGGCCACGCCGCCTACTGCAGCCCCGCCGAAAATGGGGACTCCGGATCTACGCGCCTCAATGGCACGCGGCTGGACGTGGGGGCTTCGCGGCTGTCCGCCTTCTCCGGCGCGGGCTCGGGCGCGATTACTGGCGCGACCTGCTGGCTCCGAGCCTCTTGTATATCGCGGACGGCTCCGCGAAGGTCTCGTAGTTCCCGCTGGAACACGTTGAGGGCTGCTAATAGGGCTCTTTCCACCACAGGTGCTGTCGGGTCCGCCGGAACGCCCAGCGGACGGGTCGGTGCAAGGACCATCGCCTCACGAGCTCCAGATTCGCCGGATGGTTCGTTGCGGTTACCCCCGGCCGTCTGATCAGCGCTACCGGCGAGGGTGGCGGGGGCTGTCGCCGCAGTACCCGCGACGGGGTTGGATGTCGTTGTAGCGGTGCTGGCGGGGTCGGTCGTTGTAGCGCGAGCGTCGATGCCCGCGACCACTGCGCTTACGCCGCCGCCGACTCCTTCGGCGGCCGATGCCGAAGCCCTGGTATTCACGCGCCGCTCCGGCCCAGCCGTCTTCTTTCCCTTCGCGCCGCTGGTGAAGCTTTTTTCGGTGCCATCCTTCTTCTTCGGCCTTCAGGCTTGTCCTCGTCCTCCCCACGGACGGCGCCAACTGTTGTGGCTACAGACCAAACAGAGAGAGAGATGGTAGTGGAGAGTGATGAAGATGAATGTAATGGCCTGGGTCCTCCCCATGGCTTGTACTCATATATATATATACACATGAGGAGTGCTTTTACAGTTATGCCCTTACATCTGGTTATCCCCTCTGGGGGCAGTTATGTCATTACACATGGCCTATTCTGGGCCTTATAATCTCCTACCAGGCCTGCTGGGCTTAGGTGGGGGCCACCCCTACGACACTTAGTCTTCCAAGCGATGAGAACCACCAAGAAAAACACAATAAGCAGAGAGACCAACGATCAGAGTGATCACTAGCCCAGGTGGCATCAGAATATGCTTAGAGCTGTAAAGAGCTAGAGTGAGGGAAAAAAGATGACGAGAGAGAATTCCACAAAGGTGTCGCAGAACACGAAGATGACTATAGTGGAGCTGAGTGGGAGCAGAAATAAACTGACTCAAGATATGCACAGAGTACGAAATGTCCAGACGAGTGACTAAGATAAATAAGGCTCCCAACAAGATGATGATAGCAAGTAGAATCAATAAGAGGCTCACCATCAGTGGGACGAAAATGAACATTAAGTTCCATGTGAGTCTCAGTTGTGCGCTGATCAGTAAGAAATGCACGACCAAGAAAATCATGGATATACTTTTCTTGAGACAAATAGAAGCCCTCAGGAGTAAAAATAACCTCAATCCCAAGAAAGTAGCGAAGAGGGCCCATATCAAACATGAGTCCTTGACAAAAGTGATGTACTGAGAATCATCTCTAGCAATGATCATATCAACATACAAAAGAACCGTCCGATTACGAGGCGAAGTGTGAATACAAAGAGCAAGATCATGAGCACTGGTAGAGAAACTAGCTGCAGTGACAATAGAGAAACAATTAAACCAGGCACGAGGAGCTTGCTTGAGGCCATACAAAGATCGGTGAAGGCGACAAACCATACCCTCAAGAACAGAATATCCAGGGAGCGGCTGCATGTAGACTTTACACAACTCGCCACCGAGAAAGGCATTCTTGACGTCCAACTGAAAGATAGGCCACTGTCGAACAGAGGCCAAAGCAAGAAGAGTATGAACGGTAGTCATGTGAGTGACAGAAGCAAAGATCTCATCGTAGTCACGACCATGCTCCTACTGAAAACCACGCGCTACAAGAGCCTTAACGTTCAAGAGAACCATCAGAGCGGATCTTAACCTTATAGACCCATTTGAACATGATAGGAGTAACACACGCAGGAAAAGGAACAAGATCCCACGTGCCAATACGCTCAAGGGTAACGATCTCCTCTACCATTGCATGCTGCCACTCCTGATGAACAACAACATCACGATAAGAAGTCGATTCGACAAGAGTAGTGGCAGCAAAGCCAAAACACTCAAGAGGCCGAATAAATGGCGATTATGAAGAGCATATCGAGGAGAGGCTGAAAATGATGAGCCATCGGAAGAGGGCACATCAGAAGAATCATCAACTCGCGAATGACGAGTATAGTAGAGAGGATAAGAAGGAACAAGGTCAAAAGTAACCTCTGAAGAGGGTACTGGTGGCGAAGAAAGCACCGACTATGAAGGAGGCACCGAACAGACCAAAGGCTATGGTGAAGGAGTGGTGACTATAGGGGTGGAAGAAAAAGTCAAGAAAGAAAGTGGCTCAACAAGAGATGCTAAAGTGGAGGAAGGAGAAGGACGAGGATAGAAAGAATGACACTCCTCAAAAGTAACATCCCGAGAAATCTGCATCTGTCAGCCAACATAATCCTAACAACGATATCCTTTGTGCTCAGCACTATAGCCCAGAAAAGCACACTCCATAGACTGAGCAATAAACTTGGTGCTCTCACAGGGTATAAGAACATAACACACACTCAAAGTGACAAAGAGTGAAATAATCAGGAGTCCTGCCACAGAGATGCTCAACTGGGCTCCCATCCTGAAGAGTAGAAGATGACTGAATATTGATAAGAAAAGTGGTAGTAGAAACAACCTCAGTCCGAAAATATAGTGGAACAATAGAAGCAAGCATGAGAGCACGGGCTGTCTTAAGAAGATGATGTTTTCGTTCAGCCACACCATTCTGGGTATAAGCACCAGAACAAGAAAACTGAGAAAGAATGCCCTGCTCGACAAGAAAACCACAAAGTACTCCTGACAAGTACTCTCTAGCGGAATCAGTATGAAAAATACGAATAGAAGAGTCAAATTGAATATGGACCATGGTGACAAAAGCCTTGTAAATAGATAGAACCTCACTACAAGAGGACATAAAGTATATCTATGTGTACCGTGAAAAATTATCAATAAAAATCATATAATATCGATGAGCTCTTTTCGAAACGAAAGAAGCTGGATCCCATATATCAGAATGAATTAAGATCAAAAGGACGCTGAGATACTGACTTACTGGACCCCATACATCAGAATGAATTAAGATCAAAAGGACGCTGAGATACTGACTTACTGGACCCTATACATCATAATGAACAAGATTAAAAGGACGCTGAGACACTGACACTAACAAGGGCAAACTGCTGTATTCAACTCAAGCCAGAGGTCATAATCACCAAGAGTCGGCCATCCGACATATTAGTTCACAATAATAGGCTTAACGGTAATGTCATGTGTAATTTGAATGTATACCCGGAGGATGGCCATATTATCTACGTTTCAAAGAGTTTGCTCCTCTAACAGCCTTAATCTGCTGCGATTCTCTAAAGCAGACAAAATGCACCAATGTCTGTCCATTTGGATAAATTGCAAAAGCACTATTTGCAATGCGCTTATGACAAAGAGCACACATGCTATCTCCGTCAATCTTCACAGCAGCTTGACGTCGTTTATACAGATCCTCCTTTACCTGATATGCAGAGACAATTGTGTGAACAGAAGTTCATTCATTGCAATATATAGCAAAGTTATTTGATAGCAAAACATCACAGCATTGTTATTTGATAGCAAAACATCACAGCATTGTTAATAGGGTCAGGAGCCCATAATAACTAGGCATATAATAGTACTATGGCATACATGAAGAATAGAAGATTTGTCAGCACTCTGGCAGTTTACCAAAGTTAAATGGATATTTTTCTAATTATCAGTGCACAAGATGATTACACATATCATTGCATTATTTAAGTCTACAGTGGGAGGTTATTAGACAAGGGGGCGCAGCAATATAAATCAATTACTGGATTCCAATACATAGTGGCATTTCCCAATGACAATCCCAAAGATCAACAGCAGGAACACAGCTACAAGAGGTCATAACATCAAGCTAACCTGCAAGTTTGCCCGGAAAATCAAGTTTTTGATAACCATATAATTGCGTCGATGTTCACTAGAGTTCCGCAATAGTGGTTCAAAAAATGACACCAGATCCTGCAAACATGCATGTCAGATTATCAGAACCTTCAGAAGCTTTAGCAACTGGTCTGGACATATTGAAAGGTGAACTTAAACAACTGAAGCAGCCAAATTCTTGAACACAAGCATCTCAGAAGTCAGAAGCTGCATAATTGTTCTTTTAAGGGGCATAATTACGTTACTTGCAAGAGCCTGAATAACAACAAAACACACCAACTAACAGAGATATGCCTTTTTTAAGAAAAATCAAAGTTATGTCATATATGCAAAAAAAAAGGGGGGGAGATATTACATTAACACAAAAAACCCATCTTCTTTGATGCTGTTCAAACATAATACCACAATAGGATGGTGCGTATGGCCTGACATTAACCTAGGCCAGCTGAAAAGATAATATTTCAGAATATATAAAAATATTTACCTGGAGTTTTGCGTCTCTTGGTAACAACCGAAGAGCCTGAGCACCATTTATTCTGTCCCACCGTTGGCTCAACAACTCAAGTGCTTCATTCAACATTATAGGGCCTCCATCACTAACATCATCTCCATCGCCATCACTTCGGCTACTATCAGCTCCACTGGGGCTACAGCGTATGTCATCAGCCCCTTCAATCTCAACAACCTTTCTACCCATACGCCCCCCTCTGACCTTAGTAGTAGAGCTAGCCTTTTGAATTCCAGGGTACTGTGATGCCACTGGAAAAATTTTCTGCTCAAATTCCTTCTCAGCTTTTCCCGGGGTCAGATAAATTTGTAGAAGATTAAAATAAATATTTGACTTGGAAGGTTGTTGCGCTCCTTCCTCATAAACACGGTCGCAATATGTAACTGCTCGTTCTGGCATCTGGAGCTGCAAAGTAGTGCACGGTTTATTCTGGATAACATTTGAAAGTTCAAGCTGTTACCTAATCATTAAACTAATATATCTGTGTATCTCAAAAGCACATCACAGAGCAACGGTACCTTGTAAACATAGAGAGACAATGCACGGAGGTTTTGATTTATTTTCCCATACAATATAGCACGCTCTTCAAAAAGAGCATCCTGTGGAAGGCGCTTAAGAAGTATGTCTGTATTGTAACCTGAATTATTCTCTAATGCAGATATTAACTTCTTTCGTGTTGGGGAATAAGTTTTCTCAGTCCAGCTTCCCTCTTCCTTCAGAATCTTGTGCCAGTCAAAAACTTCAGAAAGGTACAGTTGCACCTTCACACCAGAAATTTCAAATGCCAGAAGATTAGAAGCAATCTATTTACTGCAAACTTTGTAGGAACAGCTTATGGAACTAAGATCATCTAAACAACATAAAATGAATTGATTAGATATGAATTTTACATACTAACAAGTAACAAAGTAACAATAGAAAGAGTACATACCAGCTCATTTTGCAGATTAGGATTGATCCCAGTTTCACTCATTGAAAGCATTAGTTCTAAGTAAGTTGACTGCAAATTTGGAGCATGTTGTTTCAGATATGAATTTACCAAATCTGCTGGAACATTTTCAGATAAGAAGAGCTCAATAGTGTCTGACGGGTTGCGTTCAAGAACGTACAGAGAAGACTCTAAAACCAGCATTGGGTCAGATCTACAAAGGGGCTGCGGAAAAGTGCACAGAATCTCAAATCAGCCATAGAGAAGCAGAAGAATGTGATAGGAAGGACATTGATTTCATAATAGGAAGGTAAAGTCCAAAGGATAACCCTTAAACAACAAATCAAACAACAGAACAGAAAAGCATTATTGTTGCCAACAAGCTTCTCTAATACTAATGAGCAATTCCTGGAAGCCAACATAAATGCATGAAACAGGACATGACAGCGTACCAAACATAAGCATAAGCAATAACCAATTCAATTCAATATGATCCTACCGCCATGTCAAATTAAACTGCAAGCATATAAACTACTTGGACTAACAATTTAAAAGTAACCATGCAATAAAATTTAACCACACAGAAATATGAAGGAAATGCAATTATGAAAACCATGGATTGCACCTTGAGTTTAATATTTCGCTGGTGCTTCCACATTTAATATGTTAACTTCCTAAAATAACTATTAGTTTAGACAAACACTTACTAAACTTATACACACATTTCATTTTAGGACAAAAAAACACCATGCAACATGGTATATAAATCTAACCAACAGCATGTCACATGCCGAAATCATTGTTCACACAATGATCAGTACTCACGGGGGCCTATGAGGAGGAATGCTTCTTCCCTACCAAATTATCTATTCCTAAATAGTTTGATTAGTTTTCTAAGATAAAGATTAGTTGTTTGGAATCATATCTGTTAGTTAGGAAATATATTATTTAGATTGATCTTATCCATAATTGTTATGAGAACCCTCTATATAAAGAGACCTATTGTAATTATTATTCTCAAGCAATAAAGATGAATTAATCAAGTTTCTTTCTCAAGTTCTATCATCCCAGTCTATAGTCAAATCTCCCATCTCAACAAGCCGACGTTGCCCAGTCTTTCTCCCAGCGATGTTTACCCCAATAAACTATGGTTCATCACATTTGGTATCCGAGCAATTGATCCATTCTCACGACTTCTGCTACCATGGCTCCTGTTGCTGAGTCATTGGCCACGATAAAGGCTAACGCTAACAAGATGGCTACTAGTACCAACGATATCAAGAAGAAGATGACGGTCATCTTCCTCAACATACATGCTATCTTGGAGAAGATGATCGCGAATCAGAAGAATGCGCAACAAGAGTCGGCAACAGCGTTGTTCCCAGCAGCCGCCGCAGCGCCGCCGAAACATGTCGTGGTAGCCGTGGTTCTGCCTACGCCTGCCATAGCCCTACTGTGGCAGCTGTGTTGCTGCCGAAGCCTGCCGTGGCAACCATGTCGTTGCCGCGAACTGCTATGGTACTACTGACACCCATCACGACCGTGCTATGTCCTATTACGGTGTTGCCGAAATCCGTTGTAGCCCTGCCGAAACTATTGCAGCAACCGCATCGTGGAAGTCTACCACAATGCTGTCGTGGTTGCCACCGTATCTACTGTGGCGATCGCATGTCATCAATGTTGCTGCAACTATATGTGGAGGCCACGGTCTTCAAGGTCATCAGTAAATGTTACAGTATCTCGTCAACTTGGGGTCTCTTAGGGCTGTAACCATGGCAGCCACCATAGCTCGAGGACGAGCTATCGCTGAAGGGAGAGAAGTTGTCACATGCCGAAATCATTGTTCACGTAATGAACAGTACTCACAGGTACTGTAGCAGCAGGCCTACGAGGAGGAATGCTTCTTTCCTATCAGATTACCTTTCCTAAATAGTTTGATTAGTTTTCTAAGATAAATATTAGTTGTTTGACATCATATCCATTAGTTAGGAAAAATATTATTTAGATTGATCTTATCCATAATTGTTAGGAGAGCGGAGAGCCCTCTATATAAAGAGTCCTATTGTAATCATTATTCTCAAGCAATGAAGATGAATTAATCTAGTCTCTTCCTCAAGATCTATCATCCCAGTCTATAGTCAAATCTCCCATCCCACCAAGCCGACGCCGCCCGACCTTCCTCCTGGCGATGTTTACCCCAATGAACTAAGATTCATCACACAACAACTGATTGTGTTTCATTGGTTTGTGTATGTGTACATGAACAACATAAGTTAAATGCCAACAAAGGAGATAAAGCATACCCTGAGATACTCAATGATCATTCGCGGGTTGAATTTTTTATTAAAATCAGTATTTCCCATCTCAGACTTTGATTCTTCGACTAATTGATTGAGTAGTTGGAGAGCTTCACGGTGCATTTCATTGCTTTTGTATAGCTCAAGTAACACCATATAATCGCTCCTTTCCTTCAAAAACTCCTCGCATATCTTCAAATCACAATAATTAAGTCCTTTCAATAATTCTATTGCTCCTGATGACTGTCCTGCAAGAATAAGAGCTTGAAGAAGAGATGTATCCAGTACAGTCGCCATTTCTCTCGCAATAGAGCTTGTATGAGTCTGAGCTCGTTTCTGTCAATAAAAATACAGTAGAATTATTCCCGTCCAAGATGGGATGGGAGAAAAAAAGCTAAACAAGTCACCCTTTGTCTATAGTTAGTAGTTAACAAACAAATTCTTTGATTTGCAATCATATGTGCAATAGACGTAGCACCATGCACACTCATAAACACATAAGGCCCAAGAAGCTTTTGGATAGGATGGTATTCTGACAAGAAATTTAAATCATTTTTTCAGTGGCATCAGAATGCTCATTTCATACCAAGGAATCGCATTTACCTCATCTTTAAAAGAATGAGAATATTATGGGTCTAGAGAGGAAGTTTGAATTCTTATGCAAGCTTGGACTCTTGTGTGCATATGAAACTTGGAAGTGTTCTAGTTGAGCTCCAGGGTAAACAGAAGCATCAACATCCTCCTTCCTTCCTAAATTTTTCTACTGACCTCAGAGACCCCAGAATTGGTAAACCAATCTAGAGACCTCAGATAACCAATGAATGAAACTGTCAGACTACCTTACCAAAACATTCAATTCACCCTGTGCAGGGATCCTAAAATGAATTTGGCTGTACAAAAGGCAAACTGCAGTACCAGGAACAGTAAGTGATAGTGTTAAATTAAACAAGGATTCAGAATAATAGGTATGGCAAGAATCCTTCTCAAAGACTCAAACTAACGTCACATGGGATATAGCATTTGTAATTTGACTTATTGATAATTTGCATAAAATAAGGGCCTCATTTACTATATGTCATATTAGTTCCTGGCTTCCTGCTTAATGCAATAATTCCGTATTGGTCACTAGCAGTTACAAGACTTGCAACAAGAGAAGCAAGGCATTTGAAACAGTAGTCACCTTGTTTGGTTTCTTTGCCTTATATGTCTCAGATAAGGTTAAGCTGTGGTGCACAGCTCCAGAGACCACCTCCTCTGTTACTTCAGCTGTTGCTCTCTCAATTATTCCATTTCTTTTCTTCTGCAAGTACTTCACAAGGGCAGTTAGAGCATTATGACTCATTTTCTTTATCTCCAACGGAGATTTATCATCAGATTCATGAAGTTGCAAAGAGTATGACTCCATCTCATCTGTCACATCAGAGGATTCTCTTGCTAATTCTGGCAGGTCTTGCAGCTTGTCATGTTCACCTACAATGTGTGTTTGAGGCAGAACAAGGGATGGGTATAGAGATAACACATAAGTAATATCCACATGTGAATCTGAAAACTGCTCCATTGCCTCCTCATAGCTCCCATTATCAAATAAGAAGTGTCCATATCTAATTCATGAAATCAAGAGGAAAGATGCCATTTAGTTATATGCAAGGAACCAAATGGATGAAGTACAAGAGAACACAAAGATCACTTTGAGAATAAATGAAAAGGCCTACTTTAATTATAGATTTGTCATTTGTTATGGACATGGGTCCAGCGGCAACAGAGGCGAGAGCTGTAGCGCTGTTCACACAGTTATTGTAGCACACCTTTATTTAGTTGGAAGTTATCTCTTTAGGCCCCCTTCTTTTCAGCTTATGTCTTCCCCCGAACAAACAAATGAGATGACTTCTCCGACGTCTTTTCGAAACGGTTTATTTGAACAGCCTTTTCGAAGCGACTTATCATCTTATCAGCATTCGGTTCGTTCACACAAGCGTCCGCGCTAGGGTCAAAAGCCATCAACCGCAGCCGAAAAAAAACCCACCCTTGGTTAGCTGCATGCGTATCTCAAAAAGGATCTGCCGACATGCATAGCCATAAACGATAAATTTTGAGAATTTATTTTTCTAGAAAGCTTTCAGTTGTTTTTCTTTAAGGTAAGAAAGCTTGCGGTTGCAGTAAATTACAATTTAACTACACCTAGTTTCTTATATTTATCATATTTTTGTCGATAATCTATCATTGTATCAAAACAAGTGAAAAGCCGAATGTTTAGCATGACATTCATTGCTAAGTGCTGCTTACTAGTCAAACAAAAACAAAATAATTTACAGGTTTGCTTATCTTGGTGTACATCAACTCTTGTCCTTTGATTGGGCAGTCTGAACATACCTTATGTGTATTGAGCTTTCTTTTGCAGCTCGTAAGTTTGAATCCTCTGGAGGAAGTAGCTTACACAACGCCAGTGCCTCCTCAAATTCTCCAGATGCAGTCAATTGCACAATCTGTAGACCAAAAGATGTATATGTAAGAACTACGAATCAATCCTGACAAACTTCTGAAATGATCAAGACAGATAACCTAACATTAGATATACAAGATGGCTCTACCCTCTCCCGTCGCTCTGCCTCCCCTCGTCGCCCCGCCTTCCTCCAGCCGCCCGCCGGCTTCCGCTCCGGTTCCGGCGGCCACCCTCACGGCCTTGCCTCCCTTCCGGTTGGCCACCAGCCCCTCCCCTCAGGCGTCACCCCCTCCCCTCAGTCCCCAGCGACTTGGGCGGTCGAAGTCAGACCGTTGGAACGATGGTTCTCCTTCTCCCGCCTGCGCAGACGAGCCTAGCCCCAGGGCTCAGCCCTCCTATCGGGACGTGTTGCTGCTCTCCTCTGTTCCTCCCTGTGGTGGCGCCTTGGCTGGGCCCCCGGCGTTGCAGCAAGCCCGTCCTGCGGCGGCGCCGTCGCGCGGTCCACCAGCAAAGGCTAAGCAGCGCCCCACGGCCAACTGCTTCGAGGTTCACTGCGGCCTGAAATTGGCACGTGGTCCGGATGCGGATGGCTGGCAGATGGTGATCAACCGACGCCGACGGAGACAGTTTGGTCGCAACACTCGTGGCCTTCGACGTCCTGTTCCGGCGGACCTCCGTGGCAAATGTTTCAACTGCCTCTCCGCCTTTCATCGAGCTTCAGAATGCCGGCGTGACACCTGCTGTTTTCGTTGCCGGCGACTGGGACACCTATCCTACGACTGCCCTGGGCGCGGCGATCGTCTCTCCTCGCAGCGTGGTCGTGTCTCGGTCTGGCGCCGTATTTCGCCGACCTCGGAGGTTGCGGCGGCGGAGACCAAGGTCCTGGCTGGAAGCTCACCCCACGGAGTGGTTGACGCTAATGGAGAAACAGACCAAGGTGTTCTTGGCAGGGGGCGCTCCCGGCGTCGAGCACGACGGCGGCGGTCGTCGGGCCGCCGGAATCGCTCCCCTTGTCAAGATGTTGGTGACCGCGTCCCTCCCCCGAACCCTCTGGCGGCCATGATCGTGAGTGAGGCGCCCCCTACGGCCGGCTCGCCGCCGGCGGAATGGTGCATCGTCGACTGGTCTGACGAACTAGCGCGCAATGAAGATAGTCTTCGCCACGCTCTCTTCGTTCACGTCATCGGCAACAGGCAGGGGATCACCCAACAGGAGATATCGCAGGAACTCATCGGTCGTTTCAATCTGGCTGCCGACTCTTTCTCTCTTTCGCCCACTTCTCCGGAGGAGTTCCTTCTGTCCCTCCCTGATGGCCAAACAGCGGATAGGATCTTTGGAGATGGCAGGGCAATCCGTGCTGCTGCTTTTCGTCTGCTTCTCAGGCGATGGACTCGGCAGGCCACAGCCGAGGACGGCTCCCTGCCGGTGCTGGTCGACGTCGAGTTAACCGGCATCCCGGCACATGCTTGGTCTATAACCACGGCGGAACAACTGCTTAGCAGACATTGTTGGGTGCTACGGCTGCACCCTGGCATGGTTAGCTGCTCAAATATGAGCTCGTTCCGCGTGACTGGGTGGTGCTCTCGTCCTGAAGCTATCCCAGCAGCCAAGGAGCTTGAAATCGTTGAACCGCCGGTGCTCATGGAGGAGTCCCCGCCAGTCAAACGGACTCTTATTTACAAGATTGGCATCTCCACGACGATCGTGCTGCATCCGGGCGACGGCAGCCTTAGCTCGTTGTCCCCTTCAGAGAATGATGATGATGATGGGCATGACTCCAGGAGGCGTCGTCGACGTATGTCTTCTCCGCCGCACCGCCGTGGAAGTTCGCCGGCGGGTGGGGTGGGGGAAGGAACGGGGGATGTCAATGCAGCGCGCGTCCCGGTGAGAAACCGCCTCGGGCCCACCCCAGTTGGCTTGAATTCTGTGGCATTTTCCCAGGCGAAGATGGTTTCACCCCATGTTGCTCTCCCGGATCTCGATGCACCAAGTACGAAGGAAGGGATGGGTCCCGAGGCAATTCTTTATGCTGCTGATTCTCAGCCGAGTCCCAAGGTGGATCTGCTATCTGTGGTTGCTGCAGTTCCCTCGCTGAACACATCTAACAACTCGGTGGCCCCCCGGGTGGAAGTTTTTGTTCTCCCATCTGTAGAGCAAACTCGGTGCGAGGCTGTGCAGAACAACCTAGGCTCGCTTGCAAGCATCATCGAAGGCCCTACACAGCCCAGCTTGGTATCAGAAGACCAGGTCTGCCCAGGTCAGGAGGTCGCGATTACGCTAGCCCACGGGAGAGTTGACTCGGTCTGCTCTGCTCCTTCACTAGAAGCCCAGTGTCCTGATCGGGCCCGTTGCACGGTGACAAGTTTTGCAAGAGTTTTTGCCCGCCGCCGACTGAGAAATACGGCCAAAGTTTCTTCAGCTCTAGTGCCCATTCAAAGCCAATCCAGTCCACTAGGCACGAGCAAGGACTTCATCAACAAGATCACCAAGAAAACGTCCAAGATTCTTGCAACTCCCTGCCCATCCAGGAGAAGACAGCGAGTGATCCCACCGGGAGCACCTCCCCGCCGCAGCCGTAGGCTTGCTGGCATGAGAGTTGAAACTCCGAGAGGGACCTCCTCTACACACACAAAGAAACGAGTCATGCGTTCCTTGAACATCATCGGGGAAAAGGAAGAATTTGATCAACAATCCCTGGACAAGTATGCCAAGATCTTCAACCAGCCTCTTTCTGTCTTGCATATTCAGGCCCTAGCTGCTCTGTTTGGCTGGACAACTGGGGGTGGGGATGCTGTACCAGTTTGATTAGTGTGTGAAGGATCTGTGGTCGTTTTTTTTTTCTCCTTGACTTGTTTCTGATGAATCCTTCAAAAATTATTACGTGGAATGTCCGAGGTCTTAACTCCAAAGCCTGGCAGGACTCTGTTCGCACTCTGGTCGACTCTTCCAGAGCTGACATTGTGTGCTTTCAAGAGACAAAGATGGCTGCTGTGTCTCGTGGAGTCTTGCTAAGAATGCTTGGTTCAGATTTTGACAATTATGTGGAGTTACCTTCAGCAGGAGCTAGTGGTGGTATTCTGGTCGCTTGGAGGCATGGTCTTGGTCCAGCTTGTAATACAAGGATTGACTCCTATAGTGTCTCAATTCAATTCCGCTCATCTTCAGATCAAGCTTGGTGGCTCACTTGTGTGTATGGGCCACAAGGTAATGAAAGCAAGGTTCTTTTTCTACAAGAGATAAGGGATGTGCGTGCATCTTGTAGTGGACCTTGGGTTGTGTTAGGGGACTTTAATCTCATATACAAGGATGATGACAAAAATAATCACAATCTTAACCGAGCAATGATGGGGAGATTTAGGAGACTGATCAATGATCTGGCCTTAAAAGATGTACCGCTGCATGGTCGAAAATTCACTTGGTCCAACTTACAAGATGCTCCCACCCTGGTAAGGTTGGATAGAATTCTTTGCTCGGTGGACTGGGAGCAGTTTTTCCCAAGTTGTTTGCTCCAAAGTGCAGCCACAGATGACTCAGATCACTGTCCTCTAATACTCAGTTTGCAAGGCTTCAAGCCAGGGAAGAGGAGATTTCTTTTTGAAGTTTTTTGGCCAAAGCAAGAAGGTTTTCTTGAGGCAGTAGAGACGGCATGGACTGCTGTTCCTGGTTCCTCCTGCCCTTTCGAAACGCTGGCTAGGAAGCTCAAAGCCACAGCTAGGGGATTACAGGGATGGAGTCAAAACATTTGGGCATGTTAATACCCAACTGAGTCTAGCAAGAGAAATTTTGCATAATCTGGAAATTGCACAGGATAGTAGGGATCTTTCCCCTGGAGAATCTTGGTCATGCAAAAATCTTAAGAAGCATATCCTTGCGCTGTCATCTCTGAAAAGAACATTAGCAAGAAGTCGTTCGAGGATAAATTGGCTGAGTAATGGCGATGCCAACACTTCCTTGTTTCATCTGCATGCTCGGCATAGAAAACAGAAGAACTTTATTGCCAAGCTGGTCGACGATGCCAACCAGGTAACCACTGATCACGAGGAAAAGGCTTTTTTGATTCACAATTTCTATAACAAGCTGCTTGGGACAAGTGTGGACCGTGACATCACCATCAACCTGGATGAGTTGAACATTGTGGCCCACGATCTTGGAGAACTTGATGCCCCTTTCTCTGAGGAAGAGGTGAGGAAAACTATCAGCCAATTACCTTCGGACAAAGCCCCGGGACCAGATGGTTTCACCGGTCGTTTTTACCAGGTGTGTTGGTCAATTATCAAGGAAGATATTATGGCTGCACTTTCAGCGGTCTGGAGCAGAAATTTCAGAAATTTGGGTCTGCTCAACACGGCCTATGTAACTCTGTTGCCAAAAAGAGAAATGGCAGCACATGTGAAGGATTACCGGCCAATAAGCCTTGTGCATAGCTTTGCTAAATTGGTCACAAAAATCTTGGCAAATCGCTTGGCTGTTCGGTTGGATAAAATGGTGTCCATCAATCAAAGTGCTTTCATAAAGGGGAGATTCATTCAGGATAATTTTATGTTGGTTCAGCAGACAGCAAGGTTTCTTCATCAACAAAAACAAGCCCGATTACTCCTCAAGCTAGATATTACAAAGGCTTTCGATTCGGTATCTTGGTCCTTCCTCCTAGAGGTTATGGAAAAGCTGGGTTTCTGCATAATTTGGCGGGATATTATTAGTGGCCTGTTGTCCTCTTCTTCAACACAAGTGATTCTTAACGGGGTTCCCGGTGATATTATCTTGCATCGGCGAGGTTTACGCCAAGGTGACCCTCTTTCGCCGATGCTTTTCATTCTAGTAATGGATATCCTCAGCCATATGTTCTCTGTGGCATCGGATGAAGGGTTGTTGCAGCCTCTAGCCTCGCAAGTTTTGCCACATCGGATCTCTCTTTATGCAGATGATGTTGCCCTTTTTATCCGGCCTTCTGCAAATGACATTGATTTAACTTTGGACATGTTGCATGTGTTTGGAGAGGCCTCAGGACTGAAGACAAATGTGCATAAGAGTAATGTTTTTCCTATTCAATGCACTGAAACGGATCTCTCTTTGATACAAGAACAACTACCTTGTGAGCCGCTGGACTTTCCATGCAAGTATTTAGGAGTTCCCCTCTCTTTAAAGAAGTTGACAAAGGACCAAATTCAGCCCATTGTGGACAAGATAGCTGATCAGCTCCCAGGATGGAAAGCGGACCTGTTGAACCGAGCTGGTAGAAGGACTTTGGTTCAGTTTGTTCTTACATCAATGATGGTTTACTCGGCAATGGCTGTTGAGCTCCCGCCTTGGGCCATCAAGGCTATTGATAAGATTCGAAGGGGTTTCCTTTGGAGAGGGCGAAAAGACGCAAAAGGTGGTCACTGCCTTGTGGCTTGGAACAAAACCTGTCGACCCTTGGAGTTTGGTGGGCTGGGCATCTCCAATCTTCAGAATCTTGGTTGGGCACTTCGGATTCGTTGGTTATGGCTGCAAAAAACTGAGCCTAGTCGCCCCTGGTCGGCCTTTCCAATTCAAGTTCATAAATGTGCCCGTGATTTTTTTCTCTATGGCAGTTATTTCAGAGGTTGGTAATGGTACCCGCACTCGTTTTTGGACGGACAAATGGATTCATGGGCGCCGCATTTGTGATCTAGCACCTCTCTTGTTTGCGCTAGTGCCCAAGAGGAGGGTAAACAAACGAACGGTTCAGGAAGCACTCACTAACCATGGGTGGATTTCGGATGTTCAAGGGGCCTTATCTGTTGATGCTTTGGCTGAATATCTTGAGCTTTGGGACATTCTATCGGAGGTCAACCTTCAGCCAGATGTTGAAGATTTGCACATTTGGCGTTTCTCTTCTGCTGGCAAATACACAGCCAAGACAGCATACTTGAATCTCTTTCAAGGATCTATCCTTTTTGGACCCTGGAAAAGAATTTGGAAATCTTGGGCTCCAGGCAAATGCCGTTTTTTCCTTTGGTTAGTTGCTCATGATAGGTGCTGGACTGCGGACCGCCTTGCGCGTCGTGGCCTCCAACACCCAGCCCACTGCCCTCTTTGTGATCAAGGAGAAGAGACGATCAATCATTTGCTCACTTCATGTGTCTTTGCTCGAGAATTCTGGTTTAATCTTTTGCAAAAGGTCGGGCAGCAAGATCTTTCTCCGCAACAAGAAGATGTTTCCTTTGATGATTGGTGGGCAAGGGCAGAAAAAAGGGTGGACGGTCAGATTAGAAAAGGGCTCAATTCCTTTATCCTGCTAGGAGCCTGGACGATTTGGAAGCATCGCAACCGTTGTGTTTTTGATGGTGCCTCTCCCAGCATGGCTGGAGCTTTGATGCTCGCTAGAGAGGAGTTGTATGATTGGGGTCTAGCCGGGGCTAAGGACATCTCCTTCCTTCTTGCCCTTGTGCCGGATGGGGAGCAGTGAGGTTCTTTAGGGAAAATAAACTGGTTAAGCAAGTCGAAGAGCAAGCTGCTTTGCAGGAGGTGCAACAATTGTGCAAAGAGGCATTAGAAGTGCTAGTAAAGGAAAGAGAGGCAGCCAAGGAGGCCATGGAGGTAGCTCCAGTTTTAAAGAGGTCCCGGTTTAGATACAGAGCTGAGGAATAAGCTTAGAGTTGAATTTTTTTGTTCTTTTTGCTTGGCTCCTTGGTCGTTCGTCCCTTGTTGTAAGTGCGTGTTGGTTTGTTGTGTCTAGAGATGTTTGTTAGTTTGTGGTGGCCTGTTGTGGCTGTGTGTCAGGGTGTTTAGTTGTTGTCCTTGTTGTTTTGGGGTTTCTCGTCCCCCTTTTTTCCTTCTTAATTTAAAAAGATACGCAGCTCTCCTGCGTGTTCGAGAAAAAGATAACCTAACATTAACTTGAAATTTACATCAAAGTAACATTCCAGTAAAAATGTAAAAGGCCTATTCACATTATATCTGTTGGGCAAAATTTGAACTGGACCTGGCAGCATAAAAAGGATATGAAACATAGCTCCTTGCCTACAGTTTTATACATAATTCGGTTGGTCTTTCTTTCGAAGAAAAGGAATCATTAGATCAAATTATTCAATTTTACCTTTATATTTTCGCTGCATATTGTTCAGCAATTTGTAACTGAGATCAAGAAAAAAGGGCACAATTTCTCTCAAGTGCCGAGCAAAAAACAGAAGGTATCAAGTAATAAATGGGAACAGTTTTTTTCAATTAAAGAACCTATACAACTTTATTATGGACCTCTGGTGAAGATAGAGAATGTCTGCAAAATTTTGCAGATAAGGTGTGGGTGTCTAAACTCTAAAAGGCACCTTATCGTCCATAAAGAAGATATAGAGAAACATCACACCAATTAGGGCTGGAGGAGTTTCAATAGCTCCTATCAATCATCACTCATTTAACTTTGTGTTGTGTACAGAAAATATGGATGTAGGAGATAGTTTTAGTTTGGTAAGGGAAGAGATGTAGGGCTGGGATGAGACAATCTGTAGGGAAAATAAAGAGAGATCAGAGATACTGTTACGGCGTGGAACTGCAGCATCGTAATTCGCAAGTACTGTAGCACGAACAGTATCTTGCGGTACTGTTGCATGGTCCTGTAGCGGCTGTTTAGGATATAATCTTAGCATATCTTCATATTAAAAAAAAGTTAGATGCATATCTTTATATTATGAAGACGTACAGGAGGGTAGGAGAGGTAGAGATAGGGTACATTGATTTATTTCTTCCTTCTGAAAGAGATTGACTTCCTTCTTTTATAGATAGAAGTCCTTACTATAATCAACTAACCAAATCCTAGAAGATTACAACTCTAACATTGATTTATTTCTTCCTTCTGAAAGAGATTGACTTCCTTCTTTTATAGAGAGAAGTCCTTACTATAATCAACTAACCAAATCCTAGAAGATTACAACTCTAACATTGATTTATTTCTTCCTTCTGAAAGAGATTGCCTTCCTACTTTTATAGAGAGAAGTCCTTACTATAATCAACTAACCAAATCCTAGAAGATTACAACTCTTAACAGATAAGACACATCCTATCCTAACGTAACTAACAAATATGACTCTTAACAAAAACCGGACTTCTCAAGTAAACCGACTCTGTCACATGTCTCTCTGCTGCTGCCTAGTGCGCCTGATATGTGCACCACAACACTTTGGTTGTTTAATCTTGATCTCATATTTAGCTAAAGTTGTTTTGTTGGCACCAAATGTATCATCAACTGTTAATTATCCATTATCTAACCAAGTTAAAACCTGCTATATAGGTGGCACAACAATAATCTCTGTCCTACAAATAGAATTGCTCATGAGCAATCTGAAATCTGAAATAGCAAGCGGTAAAAACTCAAACCAGAACAACAAAGCATGATAAGCACCACGAACCATCAATCAGTCAAGCACTTCCGTTTAACCTACCAAGATTTATCATACTAGTACCAGATCATATAACGGTCACCACTCACCAGCCACTAACAGCACTACTATTTTATTCAACCTATACCAGAAGCTAGCATGAAATAGCAGTGTTGTGACTTGTGATAATATTGACACCAATGCACTCATCACAATTAATAAACCAAAACATCATACCTGGGCGCCAATAGGAACAGGCAGCAAACCATAAACAGAGTTGGATAGAGCAGCAAGTATACAGTTGTCAGTTTGAACAAGCTTTTGAACATCACGGAGGACAACTGTCTGAACCAATGCATTGGGGGCTCTAAGAGATCGTATCTGAAGTAAGACCAAGTAGCTTAGGTGGACAGATGAAGCTCACAACTCTGATAATTCTTTTTACCACCAAAAATACAAGACAAAACAACACACCTCAACATGTCGTGGCAGGCGTGCCACAGCAAATGGTCTATGTATAACAACAGAGGCAGGCGTGTCTGACCATATTATCCTGCCATCTTGAATAAGTCTCCCATTTTGATCGACAAATACTCCAATGTTATCCTGAACAAACAAAGCAAATACTACAACATGTGAGCTAAAATTAAAGATGAAAGAAATGCTTCATACGTGTTTGAATTTCGATGCCTTTAAAGCCATACTCTGCTTTGCAGAAAATAATCCATGCCACATCATTATTGTACTGTTCGATTTTGAAAGCATGCTCAGGAATCTGGATTTAGGCCTTGGCCCTTCTGATAGCCAAACTGCAAAGTTTGCACGTATTCTAACTGGTGCGGTGGTGCCAGTGTTATATCAATTCATGTAAGCTAAAGGTTTTCTCATCAATTGTGGAAGAAACATTTTCAGTATTTCACAATATAAGACAAGATTCTCTTATCCTCAACTTACAAAACGAGAATAAGTTCCTTTCATAGAACAATGTGACATTTCATCTTTGAACCAAACTGTTATGGTCCTTTGATCTTAGAGCGTATCGATGGGATACAGCCGGGGGAACTTGGCCCTGACGCCGGCCAGTTCGTCCCTGGCCGTGGGTCGCCAGCAGGAAGCCGTGGAAGAGAAGAGGTGAGGCAAAAGACTTAATTCTTATTTCTTGTTATCCCCAATGTTGTGATTACATAACTATATATAAGAGAGGAAGAGTCCGGCTTAAGGCCAATACGGACTCCTAAAGCAATCCTTGCCAATCTAAACGGCTAAGCCATATCTGAAACTACTAGGCAGAGCCCGATTAACAAAAGACTGGACGCAGCTAGGATTAGGGTTTGAGTTGGTGGCGGCGACGGTAGACTATGACATCTATCCCCTCCTCGCGAAGAAGCTCGTCCTCGAGCTTGAAGCTTGGATAAGTTTCCTGAAAAAGGCCCAGTGGAACCCAAGTTGCGTCGGCTACAGGCACCCCTGTCCACTGAACAAGAGCTTGCAGCTGGCCTTGGCGGCTTTCAGTCTTCAGCACCCGCAACGGAGTTGGTAGCACGCGACCATGATGGAGGGGAGGCAATGGCGGAGGAGTGGACGGTGGCACCCCCTGGAACTTCTTCAATAACCCGACATGGAATACATCATGCAGTCTAGCAGATGGTGGCAAATCCAGTCTGTAAGCAACCGACCCAATTCGTTCAATGACTTTGTAAGGTCCAAAGTATTTAGGTCCCAACTTGCTCCCCACCGAGAATCCGAGCGAGGCTGCCGGCCGATGAAGGAGGCGCAACCACACCCAATCATCCACCGCAAAAGAAATGTCGCGGTGATGTTGGTCATAATATTTTTTTTGCATATTGTTGAGCCTGAAGAAGGCGATCACGAACATCTTGAAGGAATTGGTCACGGTCCAGCAAGGAGGCCTCTACGGCCTGGACGGCGGCTGCTCCTTTGTCATAAGAGCGCAGGGTTGGAGGGTCCCGGCCGTAGACTACTTTGAAAGGAGTCTCACGCAATGCTGAATGAAAGGATGTGTTGTAACAATATTCAGCCCAAGGCAACCACTCCAACCATTGACGAGGCCGATCTCCCGTTAAGAAACGCAAATACATGGTAATCACCTTGTTAACTGCCTCGGTTTGGCCATCCGATTGAGGGTGATAAGCTGAGGTAAGGTGCAGCCGAATGCCCACAAGACGGAACAAATCTTGCCAAAAGTTGCTTGTAAAAACTGGGTCGCGATCACTCACAATTGATGATGGAATCCCATGTAGACGCAAAATTCATTGAAGAAAACGCGAGCAACTGTTGTGGCTGAGTATGGATGAGCTAGAGGAAGGAAATGGGCGTATTTGGAAAAACGATCAATCACAGATAGAATGACTGTTTTGCCATGCACGCGGGGAAGCCCTTCAATGAAGTCCATTGCTATATCAGACCATGGTTGAGTCGGAACTTCTAAAGGTTGCAGGAGACCGGCGGGGTGGAGGTGTTCAATCTTATTGCGCTGACAAACAAGACAAGAGTGGACAAATTCCTGCACAAATTGCTTAGCCCCAGGGATATGGAAATCTTTGCGCAACCGACACAATGTCTTTTGAGTCCCCTCGTGAGCCGCATGGGCCATCATGAGGAGAGACTGTACCGAGGGCGACGCAGCTGGAACAAAGACTCGGCCGGCATGCAGAATGAGATCATCCCGAATAGACCAAGGGGAGCCCAAAGCACCCGACTCAATGTCAGACCGCAGCTTATGTAGTTCAGGGGTAGTTAAAACCTCATTGCGTAATTCTGGAAAGATGGCAAATGCGGGTGCCGAGAGAGCCATTAAGCTTGTCAGAGGGCAGTCGCGGCGAGACAGAGCGTCGACGACGGTATTAAGGCGTCCCGGCCGAAATTCAACCGTGAAATCGTATCCGAACAGCTTGCTCACCCAATGATGTTGCGGAATCGTGGAAAGTTGCTGATCCAGCAAGAACTTGAGGCTATAATGGTCGGTGCGAATAAGGAAATTGCACCCCCATAAATACGGTCTCCAATGACGAACTGCTTGGACAAGGCCGATTAATTCCCGCTCGTAAGCTGGCAGTTTGGAGTGGCGAGGAACCACCGGCCGACTGAAAAAGGCCATGGGTCATGAATTTTGGTGAAGAACGGCACCAATCCCAGTTCCGGAAGCATCGCATTCCACAATAAACTGTTGTGTGAAATCGGGCATATGCAGAACAGGCGCTGTTGATAATGCTGTTTTGAGAGCTTCAAAAGCTTGCTGAGTCTCGGGAGACCATCCGAAGGCTTCCTTCTTAAGTAGGTTTGTGAGGGGTGCTGCGATTTTCCCGAAATCGCGGATAAATTTGCGATAATAGCCCGCCAGGCCTAAGAATCCCCGAAGTGCCTTGACTGTTTTCGGTTGTGGCCAATCAACAATAGCCTGCACCTTAGAGGGATCCATAGCCACACCGCCTTCTGAAATAACATGGCCTAAATAGGAAACTGCAGAGAGGCCAAAGGAACACTTTGATTGTTTGAGAAATAGCTCATGTTGACGCAGGAGAGAAAAGACCATGCGTATGTGTTGCAGATGTTCCGTCCAAGATGTGCTATAGATCAAAATATCATCGAAGAAGACCAAAACGAAGCTGCGTAAGTAAGGACGGAGAATAGCCTGCATCAAGGCTTGAAATGTGGCCGGTGCATTAGTCAATCCAAATGGCATAACCAGGAACTCAAAGAGACCTTCATGCGTCCGAAAAGCTATTTTAAAGATATCATCTGGGTGCATGCGGACTTGGTGATATCCCGACCGAAGGTCCAGCTTGGTAAAAAACCTGGCGCCCCGCAGTTCATCCAAGAGCTCATCGACCACCGGAATTGGGAATTTATCTTTAATGGTCAAGTCATTGAGGGCGCGATAATCGACACAAAATCGCCACGTCTGATCTTGTTTTTTGACCAACAGTACTGGCGAGGAGAAACAGGAGTGGCTGCGACGAATTATGCCGCGCGTGAGCATATCGGCGCATTGGCGCTCCAACTCATCCTTTTGGTGATGAGGGTACCGGTAAGGTCTGACAGATACGGGAGCTGCCCCCAGGCAAAGGTGAATGCGGTGATCTTGAGGCCGAGCTGGAGGTAATCCAGATGGTTCTGCAAAGAGATCTGCGAACTCTTCCAGGAAGGGTTGAAGCCGGTCAGTACCTGTGTGCACCAAAGCTTGCATTGGCCGATCCTTGGAAAGTCCGTGCCATTGAATTCTTTTGCCATTAAGCCAGAACATCATCGACAGATCGTCAAAGTCCCAACGGATTGGTCCCAAAGTTTTCAGCCAATGGACCCCCAGAACAATGTCAAATCCCTCCAACGGAATTGCATATGCTGTTATAGTAAATGGTGTCTAGTGGACTGAGAGCGTCAAATGATGACAGACTCCGGCACAATCCAATTGTTCTCCATTGGCTACTTTGACACGCAGGCCGTGGCAGCCGAGCAGGCGCAACTCAGTGGCTTGGGCAACTCGATTGCTGATGAAGTTGTGTGTAGACCCGGAATCGACGAGCGCGACGAAGCGGTGTGTGCCAATAGTAATTGCCAGCTGCATGGTGCCTCCATTAGCTGCTCCCGTGACTGCATGTAGAGATATCTCCGGAGATGTTTCCTCCAGGTCCAGGGCGTGTAGTCCTCCCGTATCATCGCCGGACTCGCCGTCCTCATTCATGTCAATATAAGTGAGAAAAGGTTGCTTACAACGGTGGCCAGGCTGAAACTTGTCGTCACAATTGTAGCATAGTCCTTTGGAGCGGCGGTAGGCCAATTCAGTTGGTGTAAGTCGCCGAAAAGGCTTCGCTGGCCGAGGCCCCGGCGCAGTAGCTTGCGGAGGTCGATCCTGGGATTGTCCTGGTACCGGAGCTGGTGTTGATGGCCGGTGGAAAGAGCGCCCCGGGCGATGGTGTGGAGTAGTGTCGCCTGCGGTCGTTTGCGCACGGCGTTCATATGCACGGGCGAGACTCATTGCTACTTGGAGATTGGCCGGTTGTTGTAGTTCAACATCTGTCCGGAGTGGCTCCAGGAGACCCGCAGTAAAAATCTGGACCTGCTGCATGGGTAATAAGCGGTCTGCACGACAAAGGAGTGCGAGGAACTTAGCCTGGTAATCGCTGACAGTTCCAGTTTGGTGAAGTCGAGTCAGTTCCCCCAAAGGATTGCTCCTGGTAGGTGGACCAAACCTCATGTGACAGAGATCCTTGAAGTGATCCCATGTTGGTTGGCCGTCGTCGCGCTCCAATTGGAAATACCACTGCTGAGCAATTCCCGTGAGGTGGTAAGATGCGAGCCAAACTTTGTCCCCTTCCTCAGTACGCTGCCCACGGAAGAACTGATCGCAACGGCTAAGCCAAGACAGTGGATCATCGGAACCGTCGTAGGTGGGAAATTCCAGTTTGTGATAGCGTGGAGCGCTTGCATAAGAGTTTGGTGCTGCTTGGAAACGAGGAGGCATTGTCGTGTGTGATGGTAGGGATGGCTGCGGACAGAACCGCGGCATGGATGGCGGCGACCGAAACATCGGATGGACTGCCGAGCCCTCCAAGGACGGCGCTGGCGCTGCTGATGCTGCATAGGCGGAGGTGAAAGGATCGCCTAGGGAGGCGGCGGAAATCGCCATTGATGGAACCGGCAACAGCCCAGGCGTTGGGAAGGGAAGCGTGCCCTCAAAAATTGGTGTGGAGGAGGCGGCAGCAGATGGCGGCAAGTGTTGCTGAAGCATCCCGTATGCGGCGGCAAGGGCAGAGTTGGTTGGTAGTCTGTAGCCGCTGGTGAAAGGATCCCCCGGTGGAGCCGTCGTAGTGGTGAGGGTCGAGGGAATGGCTCCTGGCGGAATCGGCAAAACCCCTGGCGCAGATACGGCTCCAACGCCCCCGGATTCCAGCGCTGCGATCTTGACGTTGGTGGCGATGCTCTGCCGCTTCAAATCAGCCATCGTGGACTGCATCTCGGAGTTCTGCTTCGCGAGCCCGGCCATCTGCTCCTGGATCGCCTTGAGCATTACGCTAACCGAGTTGGCCTCCTCGCCGGAATCGGAACCCGACATAGCTGATACCAAGTTGTTATGGTCCTTTGATCTTAGGGCGTATCGATGGGATACAGCCGGGGGAACTTGGCCCTGACGCCGGCCAGTTCGTCCCTGGCCGTGGGTCGCCAGCAGGAAGCCGTGGAAGAGAAGAGGTGAGGCAAAAGACTTAATTCTTATTTCTTGTTATCCCCAATGTTGTGATTACATAACTATATATAAGAGAGGAAGAGTCCGGCTTAAGGCCAATACGGACTCCTAAAGCAATCCTTGCCAATCTAAACGGCTAAGCCGTATCTGAAACTACTGGGCAGAGCCCGATTAACAAAAGATTGGACGCAGCCAGGATTAGGGTTTGAGTTGGTGGCGGCGGCGGTAGACTATGACACAAACAATATCATGTCATGGCAAATCAACTAGAAACTAGAAACAATATCATGAAAAGTAGTATACCTTTCCAAGAAGGAGCTCCCCAGTAGGGAGAGGCACAACTAAAGGAGGAGCAATCCTCCCAGAAGAAAACACTTCAGTTAATGCCCCTGTCATGCTATTTATGATCATATAGTCCCTCCTAATCCCAAGACATATGTTGTCGCCACACCAGGCCATTGATTTCACCGTATCTGGAACTCCAAATTCCCTCACCTCAACAAATTCTCGCCCACCTGACAAACAGAAAAAAGTTGCCTCACCTATTGAGAACAAGATCATTTAACCATTTGGCATCTTCCCAGTTTCCCTTATTTTACCTTACAAGCTTACACAAATCTATCAAGAAGGTATCAGAATTAACATTTAAAGGCATATGGCAGCCTCTATTCTTACATAATGTACCAAACGCTGCTAAATACAGTTATTCTTCTCTACCTTGCATTTACAACACTGTGAAGCTTAATTTTTTTACAGACCATTTTTCCTATTACCAACTTTAACAAACAAATATCTACTACTTCAAAAGTTTTTCCAAATATCAAATATGCCTAAAATTACAACATATCATTTTTCGTACTACCAATTTCAACAAAAGAAAAGTCTATAGCTTCAGAAGCTTTTCCAAATTCCAAAGATGGTTATATTTGCATATTCCCTCTTGCCAACAAAAATCAACCACCAGACAAAAAATTTAGAAATATAATTTTTCATCAAACATATGTTTGATGTCTCAAGATTACAAAATAAAGTTAGTAAAAGGAATATATTTTGTTAAGGTGAAATAAGGATATCCCATCTCATGGCATAACAGAACATTCAACACCAACAGCACTACATCAAGAAAACTCAATCTTTAATGGCAATATGACAGGGTTGTCCTAATTCAAATATTGTAATGTGCACAGCATGTTGAAACTAAAAAAAAACATAAAAGATGTGTATCTACTACCATGGAAAATTTCCGAAGAGTAAATATCAGTGAATCAATTAGAAATTTAAAACTCTTCACCAAAGGCTGCCAACTTAAACTGATTCACTTATTAAATTCTCATGATGTTCGTAGAACTATATTGCTTTACTAAAACTACAATTGTATCTTACAGAAAGATTCAGAATTGTGGCCAGCGGCGGATCCAGCGGTGGGGCGGGGGGGGGGGGGGGCTCGAGCCCCCCTACCGCTACCGGACCCTTGGAGCCCCCCCTAAATTTTTAGCCATGGATATATAATGTAGAAGGGGCTGAGATCGAGCTGAAGGTACTTCAGCCCCTCCAAAAAATTTTCCTGGATCCGCCACTGATTGTGGGTGGCAGTTGCTTATCCTCTAGACTTGCAAAGCTGCATGTGAATGTTCCCTTTCCGAACTATCCAACCAAAGGTCCGAATTCGGGACCAGAGCTTGTGATGTAAATTCGAGTACCAATTCTTTAACAGCTACCAACTATGAACACCAATTTACACCCCACGGCCCCCTACCCCCAAAAAATCCAATTCTCCAATTCGAGAGCTACCAACAGGCGATCTCCAGCTCCACCGAAACCCCAATCGATCAAATGGTCAAACCATGGCAAAATATATATACTCGAAGATATCAAAAGCATGTAACTGAATTCTCACTGTCGAGGCGGAAGACGGTTAGGCGCCTCTGGCGGCCGACGGCGAGGAGGCCCCGGCGGTCATCCCACGCGAAGATGTTGGCGCTCTTGATCTTGGAGATGACGGCGACGGTCTCGATCCCGGGTAGGCGGTGGACAGCGACCACATCGGAGAACGAGAGCAGGAGGTCGCGGCTCGCGCTTGCCTCCATCGCGGAGGGCGGGCGGCGCCACAGCCGCGCCTGCTGGCGCTCGAGCGCGTAGGGCCCGTCCCGACGGATCTCGCCATCGGCGGGGGTCGGGGCGGAGTAGATGCGGAGGTTGCAGTCTGAGTCCGCGACGAGGAGCTTCCCGGCGTGGGAGGCGACGGCCGCGATGTGGCCCGGCACGCCGGCCACCAGCTCGACGGCGTCGTACGCGCTGTGCACCATGGCCGGCCTGATCGGGCGGGCCCTCCCCCGCGACGCGAGTTGGCAGCGGCGGTCGTCGTGTGAGGGGAGGAGGGGGCTTGGAGGTGGAGGTGTCGTGTGCGTCGGAAAGCCGAGACCGTATTAGGGCCTGTTTTTGATTGAAATTTTTGAATTTTGCCTGTTTACAGTACAGATTACGGAGAAACCGATATTTACTTACGATTTTGATTGATATAGTTGTTGTGCTTTTAACGTGTACTACGTTTAACTTGTAGATCCCGTCTTGAGAAAATACTCCGTTTGAAAGTTAGGTACTGTACCAAAAGCCGACCGGCTTTTGACTTGCCAAACAGGCCCTAGGACGTTGGCCAGACAGACGGAGGACGGCTGTATACTAACTTTGTACAGTCGGAGACGTATGTGATACGAACAGATACACATGCGTATTCGAGCAGGGGCATAAGATATCACCGAGTTTTTGGTATATATATATATAAGCATCTTTTACATCTATATTTATAAAAATAGTTGTATATAGATAAAAATGACAAAAATAACGCTTATCGGACGATAAACGTTCGACAGATGACACATAGTGTACCAAAGCCCAGCAACCAAGTGGCAGGCGCCTGCCGCCTAACCACCAGTGGCTACGCGCCTGCCGCCCAGCCACCGAGAGGCAGGCCACCTGCCAACCCTCCACCAAGAGGCAGCCTGCCTAAATTAGTTTTATATGTCATATTTATTTGAATTTTTAAATATAGTAAATGATTTCAAAACAATTATGAAATTTTATATGCCATCTCCCGACAAAATGTACTTTATTGTGTAATTTTTTATACTTTTATCCACTGTGAATGTTGCTAAAAAATTTGTATAAGATATTTGTAGGAGTTGTTACATACAGCAAATGAGCTCTAAAAAATATGCTATTTTATGTGCGGCCTTCTGACACAATCGACCTAATTTGTAATTTTTGGAAATTTTATATACTCTGAATTTTCCATATTAATTTATATTAATTTAATAATGAAATTAGCGATATGCGATGCTTATTTAATTAGCGATTGAAATCGTCACCATGCGACAGGTATCTTTTACAATGCTTAATCTCTGTCCTTCACACATATGTTAGCTCATTACTACTATCTTTCCTTTTCCGCTTCGTCCTTCGCACAATTATCACTCTGTCCGTGCTGTCCCCCTTGGCGCTCTCTCGTCCGCACTTATGTCGTTATGTTCATGCCGTCCCCTCGTCTGCTCTCTCTCTCTCATCTACATATTTGTCAGTATTACCATGTCATCCTCACTCGCCCCAAGTGCTACGCATCGACAAGGAGTTCTTAATTTGCGGGGTTAACACATCGAATTCCCTTTTTATTTGGTCATAAATACGAATCTTTCACAGTTAATCATCGCTTATCTCAGTCGTTCATCGCAGAAACTCATTCTTGCAGTTGTCACTTGAAATTAAGAGTGCATAGGTCATTACTTTGAGAAGTCAATGCATAGCTCATTAAGGACGTGGCAGTGCTGACTGCTTCTCCCGAAAGACACGTAAATTTTTGTCGCATGCTTTCGACGTTACTCACATAGTCGAGTTAATTAGTGTTATTTAGTTAGTCATAATTAATGTAGTTTGTATTATGAAGTAAGTAGGTCATAATAATTTAGCGATAGTTTTTCTATTGTTTTGTACGTATGGTACCCATAATTTGCTATTATATGATAATACATAATTAAGTAGTCATAATTACTATAGTAGCAATTAGTTAGGGTTAAGTAATGAATTAGTGCCTTCGATGACTTGCACAATCGCGCCCTCCCTGTGCCTGCATTTCAAGCATACCGGTTGAGCCCACCTGTTTGACATTAAGCGGTAGTTAGGTCGAAATCCTCCCTCTTTTTCAGGAGAAGGTCTTCCTTTAGCGACCATGCTCCAATTGACCCTTTGGCGTCTGTCATGCCATGTTACCGTATGACGGAGAAGGTTCTTCTTCCTACAAGAAGGTAAACACTGTTTAGATGAGCGATGAGCGATTTCAAGAGCTCCATATATGAAGCTGAGCGAAAAGAAAACTTGGTTTGTTGCCACCAAAAATTACGGACGCATTGTAGACATGCAACATCGCGGGAGACGGGGGATAGCATGCTAAGAATGACATATGTACGCACGAGGGAGCGAGCGAAGCAAGACGATATGGACAGACCGACATTTATATGGATGAGGGAGCGGTCGAGGGGGCCGGTATGGTTGAGCCAACATATGTCCGAAAGAAGGAGCGAGCAAAGGGGTACGATATGGACATGCTAATTAAATGAGCATCGCATATCACTAATTTCATGATTAAGTTAATATGAATTAATATGGTAAATTTAGAGCACATAAAATTCCCAAAAAAAATACAAAATTAGGTTGACTGTGTCGCAAGGCTGTACATAAAATGTCATAATTTTTTTAGCTCATGTTCTATATGTAACAACTACAGATATCATAATCATATGAATTTTTGAGTAACATTCAAAGTGGATAAAAATATTAAAAATTACATAATAAAGTACGTTGTCTCGAAAGGATGCACATAAAATGTCGTAATTTGTTGAGCTCATTTGCTATATTTAAAAATTCAAACAAATACAACATATAAAACTAATTTAGGTAGGTAATTAAGTCAGCTATAGGTAATTAAGCTGGCTAATTAGTCGGCTTAATTACCTACCTTCTGGTGGAGGGGCGGTAGGTGTGTGGCCGCCCGGTGGCCGAGTGGCATACGCCTACCGCCCGGTGACCGGGCTCCGCTAGCCACATGTCACCTGCAGGGCACTGCCGTCTGGTGACTGGGAGGTAGAGGGGCTATTTTTGTCATTCCCGCCTATATACAACTATTTTTGCAAATACGGGTGCAAAATGTGTTATATATGCCAAAAATTCGAAATCATCAAATCAACGGGCTATAGGCGTTCATATCGAATAAGTAATGTTATCTTCAAAAAAATTCATGCGGAAATTATATAAAATTCTTATGCTCCAAATAAGTCGGCTATGAGATAAAATTTGTGCTCCAAACAAGTTGGAAGTTGGATATCGTGTTGACTTAGAGGTGATATTTGGCTTATATTTATAGCACAATGCTAGCGTCCGGACGTACGATAAGAGCATTCTCATTATACACTCTAATGTAACATATTTAGATAATATGTGCAACAATTTTAATCAATGTGAATAATAAAATACATCAATAACAAATATAATATGGATAAAAACCTAGAAAAAATATTATCTTCTCACCAAAATTACATGAAACCATTAGTTTGGATCTTATCTATGTTTTTAAAACAAATTCAAATATCCCAAAAAACAAAATTTGATGTTACAACATTTAAAAATAATACTGGCAACATTCAATAATAAGGGATGCAATTTTTTTGCAAAGATACAATAACCGAAATAAATTTGTAACAAACAAAGATAGATCATGCAAATAATTGAATATACAACAAAAAATTACTTGAATGCAATGAATCAGTAAACCCACAGCAACAAATAGCTCTTGTTAGAGGGTTTGGGAAAGACACACTACAACAAATAAAAATACTTCATACAACAATGAAGAAATGTTGCTGCAACCGTTTGAGAAAACGCTTGCAACACGCCTACTTGGGGGAGGTGCACTGGCAGCCGTCGGGACCGCAACAACCTATCGAAATAGGATGTGCATGGATAACAACGAGGAGTAGTTGAGCTCAGAAGTAGAGGAGGAGGCTGCCATCCCAATGGCTCGAATCTAGCAAGAGGGCGAGCCGGTCTAGTGTCTAGTCATTGCCCCATCACTATTTTGTTGCTAGTTGCACCAATAATTCTTCACTCATCTTCCACCGTGCCCTTCTCCTGCATTTTCCTTCTCCATGCGTGCAGGCGCAAAGCCCTAATCGCACTGCCCCGAAGAAAGAGAAGGGACAAGGAATTTTGGATAAAGAGTTTTGGAGGACAGGGGGGTGAGGAGGAGGAGAAGCGTCGAAGGAGATTACGCATGTGAGAGTAGGGGCGGTGGGGAAAGACAAGGTGAATGGGATGAGCAAGTGACGGGCAGGGGCGGACGCACAGTGGGACATGGGGTATAGTTGTACCCCCAAAATTTTTTGCAAAAAATCAAATATATATAATATACATTTCATATATATAGAAAAAAAAGCCCACTAGCCAAAAGCCCAAAAGGCCCAATTGGCATTTCTTAACCTAACCCTAGCCTCCTGCTGCCTGGCTGCTTCTCAGTTCTCACGCCGCCTCCTGGCTCCTGCCTTGCTCCGTGCCTGCAGCCTGCCTCCTCTCCATCTCTCTTGCGCAGCCGGTAGCCGCCACAGCCCACAGGCCCGGCGCCCCTCCAGCCCTCCTCGGCTCCTCATCTCCGGTGACGCGGCGACCGGCAAATTGCTACCGGCGGCGGCGCGGCGCCGGGCGCCCACACCCCTCCTCTCCATCTCTCTTGCACAGCCGCGGGCCGCCACAGCCCACAGGCCCGGCGCGGCGGCGCCCCTCCAGCCCTCCTCGTTACCTCGTCTCCGGCGACGCGTCGACCGACGGCGGCGCGGCGCCGGGCGCCCACACCCAATGGCCGACACGGTGACGACGGCGAAGAAGTCCCCACGGCCAGGTGGCCCATGCGGCGGCGGCAGCTCCCCCCTATTCCAGCTTCAACGGCGGCGGCGCTCCCGACGGCCATGCCGCCCCTGCACACAAGGTCAATTTATACTTAATACTCTTGAACTCTCCTGTTCTTCAATGGTGAATTGAACAAATGTTCAATATTTTTAGGTTGTAGAGAATTCAAAGAAGAAGAAGAAATTTGTCGATTTGAAATCAATTTTGCATCGATGTTGTTTCATGTACTCTGTTCAGTGTTCACTAGAAATTAAGTCAATCAAACTTATATTGGAAATTGCATTTATTGCTTATGTGTGATTGTTTATTTGGTTAACTATATGAGATATACATATTATGTGTATCAAAATTCTCTATCTTATATATATATATATACTCCGTAGATTCTTAACTTCGTACCCCCGTCCCAAAAATCCTGGGTCCGCCACTGGTGACGGGAGGAACAAATGTTTAGGGAAGAAAGCAGGAAGCAGCTAGATGGGGATGAGTCAACAGTCACATGAGTGATAAGGTGTCCGATATTTTGTGCTCCCATCGGACGTATGCGTCCAAGCAATATCGATAATTGTATGTAAGGTTTGATGATCTATATTAACCACTACACTAAAAAAATTACAGTGTTCCTTGTGTTTTGCTGACAGTATGGATGGGTTCTTTTCGACTGCGATTGATGATCTATAGCCACGTCTAATGTCTTTTGATTCTAGCACGAGTGTTTGTGTAAATGAACCGATACCGATAAGTCGATTCGAAAAGGCAACGAAGAAGCAGTTCCGTTTAGTTATTCCGAAGAAGCTATAAGTCATAAGTTGAAAAGAACTGTCTTATATTGCGTTATGATGTGAAAATGAAAACGTAACGGGGCATAATTCCAGCGGAGGATTCACATCCCAAATTCGATTTTGTATTGCACAGCCCCATCCTTGGATCTGAGAAAGCACCAACTAATCAACTAGGTTTCGTTTCCTTCAGGTAAATTGCATAAGGGCAGATCATTCAAAATTCTCTTCTCGAAAGGAGTTTGATGCAACACGACGGATTACAGGTACCTGCTCGGCACACGTCTCCAACAGATGAAGCCACCAAACGAATAGAAACACACCTGTTGGAAACGCCATGCCACGGACCAACAACAAAGCAAACACCAGCACAAAAGACCGGTTTGTCATCGGCAGTGCTAAAGTACTCTCTAATTCTCTGTAAGCTTCTTCACCACTGGGACTCAATAGACAGTAGAAGATACAATCACAGAACAAGTATATACATCTAGCTATATCATCTTCTGTAATGTATCAAGTACAAAATTTCCGGTCGGATTGCTACCGACATGGATAGGATGGGGCTTCCCCGTCTACTGTCTAAATCCTCTTCCCGTCTACTACGTCTACAAATGGCATCTGATGTTACTACATACTACAACAACGCACTTTACAAAAAAGGTTGCAGTTTCAGAACTAGGTTACCTCGTCAGACTATCATCATGGAACATTATGAACCGAAGGGAAGGAAGGAAGGAGAAAAAAGTAATCACTTGGCTTCAGGTACCGTTAGTGTCTCATCCAGAATCGATCCGGCGGCCATGAGCGCACCACCGCAGAGCACGCACAGGAACAATGGCGGCACGAGCTCGCTGTCCGCAATGCCGACGCAGCGCGTGTGGTGCCAGACATCGCACGCGTCGCACGCTACCATGCGCTCACCGTCGTCATCCTGCGTACCACACTCGCACCTCACCTCCCACGCATCAAGCCCACCTTGGCACCGCAGTTCAGTCTCCATGTCCGCCCCATGCCCATGCACGCCGATTATGTCACCGGACTCTGCCCCGCCAAGCATCACTGGATCCCACTTCTCCCCAGCAAGGCCGTCCAGCGCCTCAGCCTGGAACTCCTCAAAGAAGCAGTACGTGTCCCGCAGCGCATGCTCTGCCTCGACAAGAAGCTCGCCTATGGACATATGGAGGGGCACCACCACAATCTCCCCAGGCGGCATTGGCCGTGTAAGCTCAGCAGCCTCCCCCGGCTGCGGTCGCCACTCAATGAGGAACCTTAGCTGGGCGTCGGACTCATCCCCAAGGCTCCACCACTTCACCCAGTGCTTGCAGTCCAGCACAGCCTGCGCTGCCTCACTGCACGCTTCCACCATTGCCCGGTACACAGCACGCAGATCTCGCTCCACATCCGCTGTGCTCGGCCACCGTACCACAGGAGGGGTGCACTCTTCTTCAACATCCACTGGCGCTGGCTCATCATATTCCTCAAGGCTGAAGTGAAGCACGCGCGTCTCAGCGTTGGGCAGACGGCGCACAACATGCCTGCCAACAATGGTGTCACCAAGGGACTTGATCACAAAGTCAAGGAGACCAGTATCACCTATGTCACCCCTGGCAGCATCTCGCACTGCCTGTCGGGTCATCTCTGCACCGTTGCCATGCTCCAGCAGCTTGTCAACGACGACCTCTGCAGCACTGAGCAGCCGCTTCTTGGTCCACCGACACTGGAGCAGGTCAACCACATCCTCAAAGCGCTGGCACGGTTGCCTCAGCCTCTTCATCATACATGGTTTTGGTGGCAGGAATGGCAACCTTAGGGATGACTTCACAGGAGGCAGTAAAAGGGGCTGCTCGCGGTGCTTCCAGCCAAGGAGGCAGCCAAGGAACTCACGGACAGTGGCCAAAGGCTTGTTGGAGAGGCGGCGATAGATGGTGACGACACGACGGACATGACGGCTGTGGAGATAGTCAACAGACAGGCGAGCCAGCGCTTCCAAGGCAGCGGCATAGGTGGAGGTAGACACGTTGAAGCAGCCCCTGGAAAGGCAATATCCCCAGCGGGTGAACCATGTCGCACCGTGTGCCACACAAAGCAGAAGGCGGAGGTCCAGAGAGCGCTTCCGAGAGAAGTCCACCACGGACACAGCCCTGCACAGAAGGCTCTCAAAGCTCAGAAGACAGAAATAATGTGGTGATCGTCATTGCATTTATAACCTTCGTATAGTTATCATAGTTCAGAATCACCATGAGCAAGTGCAAAAGGTCTCAAACTTCTACAATTTACTCCATTCCCTCCTAAATTGTACCATTCCAACTTTACATTAAGCACCTATCGGAAAGTGTATTTTCAGAACAAAAGCTAACCAGTTGTGCAGTGATGATATTGTCAGCCACCCTTTGTGAATCTCTCAAATCTCTAGCTCTCGCGTCAAATGGAATGCATACACGGGATGAAACATGGATGTTTTGGTGCTGCGTACAACTCACAAACTGCAGCATTTTCTTCTTCCTTTTATTATGCAAAACAAGGAATACTAACTCCTAGAAATGAATGTCATGCATGCTGTTACATGTATACCACTACATGCATGGAAATGGATGGAGTTACCAGCACTACATGGAAACGGATGGAGTTACCAGCACATGCATGGAAACGGATGGCGTTACCAGACATTGAATGAAGAATTCTTGCATGGCTCTCACATGGATTGCCGGTGTGATGGGCCCGCATATATCACCGTTGACAAGATCGAGGCGTTCCGACGCGTGGTACGCCATCGCGGCGGGGAACGGCGTTCGCTTCTGCTTGCCGATCAGGCAGCCGTCGCAAATCTGATTTATGCGCTCAAGCTCCGATAGGCCTCACGCCATCCCGCGCCGAGCGAGCATGCGAAGCGAATCGAAGTTGAGGTGGCCGAAACGCGCATGCCATGTCCAGGCTTCCTCCATGCCCCTCGCCGCAAGGCAAACGGGCTGTGCAATGTCGACGTTGAGCACATAAAGACGTCCGGCACTCCGCCGAACCCGGCATAGCAGCCGGCGTTGGGGGTCGCGCAGTGTGAGGATGCTATTCTCGATCTCCATCTTGCAGTGAAATTCGTCCAGCTGGCCGAAACTGATGATGTTTCTGCGGATGCGTGGGATGTAGTAGGCGCCGGTGAGCGCGCAGTGATCGCCGTTCTTGTAGGCGAAGAGCACAGTGCCGCACCCCTCGATGCGGACTCGCGAGGCGTCGTCGAACTTGACGGAACCGCGCACGCTAGTGTCGAGTTCGGAGAATGTGTTCCGTGCGCCCGTCATATGATTCGATGCGCCAGTGTCCAGGATCCACTCTGGATCGACTGGTTCTCCCTCGTCGCGGAGAGTGACAAGGGCGCGCTCCTCGTTTATAACGAGTTCGGCGCCTGCTGGTTCGATGTTGATGGTGGGAGAGAGATCATAGACCTGAGCCATTAACAACGTGGGCTCATCTTCGCCCTCAGCCTGCTCTGGTTCGACCTGGAGAAGATTCGCCTAAGCCAACTTCTCACGATCCCGCTTCGCCTTTCGGCACTCCTTGGCCCAGTTTGCCGCAATAGCGACATTTGTCCTTGGAGATGTCGTGGCACGCAGCCTGGGATGGCCCAGACTTTGGTTCCCCCTCTCCCCTGTCATGCCCGCGGCTGCGCTGGCCGTGCTGGCGTGAGCGCGACGTGTTCTCGCTGTTCGCAGCGGTGCGAGAGGCGGACATGCCGGTCTCCTTGGTGTTGTACGACGACCATTCCTTCTCCGTGAGTAGAACCTGGTCTCCTTCCTCATCGTCCGACCCTCCACGGTCCTCGACAGCGTGGAGCCGGCCGGTGAGGTCCTCGATGGACAAAGTGCTGAGGTCAATCAACGTTTCAATTGACAAGACGATTTGGCGATACCTGCGGGGAACAACACGCGGTAGCTTGCGGACCACCTTCTCCTCCGACAACTCCTCCCCAAGGAGGCGAAGGTCGCTGACGACACCCTGGAGCCGGAGACTAAAGTACTCCACGTGCTCGCCATTTTTGAATCGCATCGACTCAAATGTTTGGCGTAGCTTCTGCGCCTTGGATTCACGCACTCGATCCGCCCCAACCCTCATCGCCTTGAGGGTGTCCCAGGCTTCTTTGGTGTTGTCCTTCTTGGCGAGTGGCCGAAGCATTTCCGGTGGCACCGCGCGTAGGTTCGTCGAAAGGCCTGGTGATCTTCCTGGTATGGCACATCACCGGTATCGACAGCGTCCCACAGGCCTTGAGCCTGCAGGTTGACTCGCATCAACACCGCCCAATCGGAGTAATTTGAGCGTGTGAGCGTGGGGTAGAAGATGGAGCCACTACTCTCCTTCACGACCCGCTGGACAACGAGTTCACGCTGGCCGCCATCACGTCGATGCGGGCGGCGCGTCGGTGGGGACGGTGAGCGTCCACGGCCGTGTCGTTGCGGTGTACGGGAGTGGCCTACGGCAAGGGCGGGAGCCGACATTTTGCTCTGATACCAATTGTCAGCCGCCCTTTGCGAATCTCTCAAATCTCTAGCTCTCGCGTCAAATGGAATGCATACACAGGATGGAACACGGATGTTTTGGTGCTGCGTACAACTCACAAACTGCAACGTTTTCTTCTTCCTTTTATTATGCAAAACAAGGAATACTAACTCCTAGAAATGAATGTAATGCATGCTGTTACATGTATACCACTACATGCATGGAAATGGATGGAGTTACCAGAACTACATGGAAACGGATACGGATGGAGTTACCAGCACTACATGCATGGAAACGGATGGCGTTACCAGACATTGAATGAAGAATTCTTGCATGGCTCTCACATGGGCTCATTCAAGAAGGAAAATGCATATGCTAAATTAAAGATACTAGCTAACGTGCACAGGATTAAATGATCATTGCATACAGATACTTCAGAACAAGTGCATGTAGAGAATTTATGAACTGGAAAAAAAAAGTGGTAAAAATTGTTACCTGACACGGAGAGCAGAGCAGAGGCGATCCCAGATGTCCATAATGTCACGGCCAGAGAGGAAAGTGGAGCCGCCATCGCGACCACGGAGCACGACAAGGTGACCAAAGCCATTGCTGTGGATCAGGCCATGGAGGAGGTGGTCGTTTCGTCCAAGGAGCGCATCTGCTCCGGGCTGTTGGTCCCAATCGGTGGCCACTGGGATGATGAAATGGTACTTCCGCTTTGACACCCAGTGGTGGCTCCAACCTGACATTGTTAGTGCAGTGCGCATTTGTTAGTATTGATGAGCTCCAACAGTCAGAGAACCAGGAACCAACTCAATCAATATGAAAAACCACCATTTTTCCAAGAGAAGAAATGGACTTTAAGAGGATAGAGGCCATCATTGCAACCAGCATTGCTATTTTAGGAAGCGAATTCAATTTTTTTTTTAAACAAGCAAGATGGAGTGCATCAAATCATGGTAATATCTAGAGGAAAAAAAACTAGGATCACATCTGAATCATATGCAATTGCTATGATCCATCCACCGATGGAATCAGAAGTAATCAACTCCCCTAATTGCTGAACTGGGGATCCAATTCTGAATTGTTTGCAATGTAAAAACTAACGAATTGTAAGAAATACTGTCCAAAAATCGGCCAAAAAATCTCTACGATCACAAAACCGCGCATTTCCTCGAATTATGCCAAAAGAATCATTTGCAAGAGCAACTCTACTCATCCATTCGCTCAAATCAACTCTAATCAAGAAACTCTCGGGACCAAAACCTAATCCCCGCATCCATCAACCACCCTCGAACGAAAGGTACACGCGCCTCGCCCAAACACGCGAGGGAAGCCACTGAGGGAGGCGGAGCGCACTCACCGGCACAGCGGCAGCAGTCGCAGAGCGGCGCGGGCGACGACGCGGCGAGCTCCTCGACGGCGATGATGGGGAAGACGGCGCCGGTGCGGTCGTCCGAGAGGAGCGCGCGCCACGCGGAGGACCCGGCGCCGTCCGCAGCGGGGTCCCACTGCTTCAGCAGCCACCGGACATTGTCCCGGAACGCGCCGCCCAGCGCCGCCGCCTCCCTCCCGGGGAAATCCCGCAGCGGGTACACGCGGCGGCCCCCCGATCCGCCCCGCGCCACCGACGACGACGACGACGACGCGGCGGGCTTGGCGGGCGCCACCGAGGCCGAGGAGGAGGACGACGACGAGTAGGCGGAGGACGAAGACAGCGGCAGCGGGCCCTCCGCCACCACAGGCGGCGGCGGGCTCGGCTGGGGCGGCGGGCGCGAGGCGGCGAGCCGCTCGAGCGCGCGCGTGGACGGCATTGCCATGGGCTCTCCTGCGAGGGGTTTCTGGGTTTTGGCCCGCGGCGGGAGGGGCGTTTCCGTAATTTTTGGTGCGCCCCGGCCCGGGTGCGCCGTGTCAGGTGTCGCGAGCGTTGCGCCCTCGCCGAGCTCCCCGAAATGCCGTGGCCCGCGCACAGCACTGACTGGTGGGCCCTGCACAAGTCGCTTTCCAGCCACGCACGTCTGTGACGTTTCGGACAAGCTACTGCACTTCACCCTGCGATACCCTTGGGGTTACGTAACAATGACATCCCGGGCCTGCACGGTTGTCCAGTGTGGGTCCCACAGTTCAGTGGAAAATGCAATGAAGGTGGCACTGTGGTTGTGGTAAAAGTTTTTGTGTGATGACAAGCAGGCGATTGCTTGGGGCCGAGGAGAGAGGAGCAGGGTCAAAATTTTAGGTAACGTGGCGCCAGGGCATTGGTTGTTCATCTCGGGCCCAGGGTTCAGATACGTTGAACCTGACCTGTTTGTCTGTCCTTTGCAGTTAATCTCGTCTAACACTGACTTGAGCGAGTCAAAGCAACGTGCTCCTAATTACGAGCTCATCATTTGTACTTGTACTTACTACTGCTGCTGCTTAACAAACGAAACAGACGCCGAACGGCGGCGCAACTGGACCGGATACCACGAATATAGTTCGTTTTATATCTCATTGCATTACAGAGACGGAATTAGGCAAAGATACTATTCAACAACAGTCGACCGGTCGAGCAAAAATTATCTGATCAGTTTACACTCTTGCATAGGATATTAGGTAGAAAGGTGCAATCAAAGCGGATACGAATATATGTTGCTCACTCCGTATCCTATTCCACTTTTTCTTAAAGTCGGACATGGATCTTGTTGGATACTTGTTTCTTTTTTTCATTCGCTCCATAAATCTTTGATCGGACAATTGGATAGAAACTATTCACCCTATTTGCATCCCTAGTTGGAAGGATGAGTAAACTCCTTGAATGGCACGGTAGAGTGCAGAAGTAATTCATGAAAATGAGCACCGGCAATTATGTAGTATTTAGGTAAAAATTATACTATTTTCTTTATATATTTCTATGAGTTTTGTATGTTTGTTGTATTCTAAATAAGCCTAAATAGTTTTAGACGACCCATGCCATTACTACCTCAGGTAAGAGCACTAGTATGTGGTTATTACCTGACAAAATAGAATAATTTTATGTTTTATTGACTAATAAACAATATAAGAGTGTTGCGGCAGAACAATAATTAGATATTGTTCCATAACATTACAATAAAATTGCCACGTAGGGTTAAAGACTTTAACAAGGCTAAACAGTTGCCTGATTATTACAATACCACCAGAAACAAAGATACTTCTAGTTCATAATTATGCAGGTACTGAAACTACGGATACAAGTGTGTTGTTATACCCTAGATTCCGCATATGATCAACTAGTAGCCGATTATTGGTCTCACGTCTTATATACGGCATCCACCTCATACACGTCATACTCAGGGTCAACTCCATCCCACCCAGCATAGCTACCCTCCACATAGACATCTTCTGTACCCGAAAGCACTCCAGTCTGACTAGTATCTAAATAAGAGAGTAATAACAAGCGTGAGTACAAAGGTACTGCAGGATCGGTATGGCAAGTCAGAAACGAGTGAATGACTTCTTCAAAATCTTCCTCTAGTATTATCAACTTAATACAGTGGGAACACAAACTCATAAACACACCAGAGCCAAGAATCACAAGGTCACCCGAGACTCACTAGCTCACTAGTTTGACCATCGGTCTGGGTGCGGTCTAACCGCTCGATCGGTCGGACCACTCGCATCACCAATATGATCAGGATCATTCGATTGGACTGCTCAATCCCCTGCAGTACGACCACTCGCCAAGGCAGAGAGCAGAACAACAATGCACACGATGTAAGAAAAGAGCCAACTCTTAAATCACTCATCCACACATAGTGAAACTTGGTACAAATCCTCCCTAGAAAGTGAGGAACATATTTCAATCATGGATTATGAAGATCATTACCAAAGTTTTGACTTTATTCAAAACAAGAAAGGTTGCATCAAAATCGGGCAAAAGAGGGAGACCTTGATATACTCTTATCCGTGAGTTCTAGATGATCTAGCTAACCTTAATGGGTTCTCACATGTCATAGCAACCACTTAGGCTACCGTTGCAGTTTCGCAAACTACCACTCCAATCGGTATTGGACAATTTCCTTAATTACCATCCATCGGACTCCACGATGCTTCTCCTTGATGCAACCTCCACATGATGATACGATGTCCAATGACTTGTCGTCAGGATCCTATGCCACCTCCAGAGAACCGTCATCACTAGAAACACATCAAGTCCTATAGCACACCACACTACACCACACTTTATGTTGCCCAATTACTTGCAGCCAAGATCGTACGCCTGCTCCGAAGACCGTCACTATTTGAAATGTGTAAGTCAAATTGGCACACTACATATAGACATTTGCCTCCTCACAATCCTTGTCTTTCTCCCGTACTTTTTTCTTGAGATGATACTCCATTCAGACTTACATGATATGCCATGGCCCCAGGACACTTCCATAGGCTCGGTTTTGTTGGTGACCTCAACAATCAACAAGCGCCTTGCACATCAAATACCAAGCAACTATTATCAGCATAAATGGCATGCACTTCACTCTCATTAGGAAAACAACACATGTGTGGACTCACACACTTGAAAACCAACTCAACTCAACTAACTTCACACTGACTAGTATAACTGCCAACCAACGGTCGGTCATACTACACCAAACCAGCTCTCAGAAATAGGGGACCAGTCTGACAGTGGCATCCATGCCAATCGGTCGCCCGACTCCCTCCGGTCAGACTGTTGATACATGGCAGATTGAACTGCTCACAAAAACTTTACGCAATGCAACTAGACGCTCTCCAAAAAATAGCGAACCCCCAACTACATGTTGGTACTACCGCAAATCCAGTTGGACCGTCTCTCTCGGCTAGTCACACCGCCAGCCGGTCTGACTGTCTCTGCACAATGATCAGACCACCTCTGTAGGTTGATCATACTGTTGTCTCCCATACAGCAAAATCTAGAGAATAAAAGATGCAAAGTCAAACTTAAACTTCGACACTGAAGCGCAAGCACAATCAAATCATCACAAATATGAGGTAACCTCCACATGGTCTCATAATCTCTCCCTTGGTGAGTAATTTGAGAAGCACCTTAAAAGGCAGAATTTGAGTTTGAATTTGGATAAATGAAGTAAATAAGTTGCAAGAGCCACAAATGGTCTGTTTGTAAGAGAAAGAAATGACTATGACCAATGTGGCAAGATGTGAAATGGTGCCAACACCTAGAAAGAGCAAGTTTTCAACAAAAACTTCAATCCACACTTAAAGCTCCTCTAATAGCTTAATCCTTAATCTTGCTCATGGTCCTAATAAAAAAATAATTATTCATTATGACCATTTTCATAGCAAGACAAAAGACCAAAAGAGAAATAAATGCAAGGTAAATGAGCTTTCCTTCAATGCAAGTCTTCATTAAATAGCTCAAAATGTATTTTTTTGCTCTTTTACAACCTCACAATGCTCATTTACACATTTTTAGTTCATTCTCCCCCTTAGAAGATCATTCTTAATATTTTTCCTTTTTGACTAAAAACAATTTTTGACTTAAACATTCTCCTCCTTGTGGCAAAATAGTCATCAAGGGGTAAGGGATTATGCATGTTCACTAACACTCATTCTTTCTAATACTCCCCCTAAAATGATGTGTGCTAACAAGTAAAGCACATAGGACAAAAGAAAAGAGCATGTATGCATGAAAGAAAAATGCATAATCTAAAAGGGCTTTGAAAATTATCCAAGTGATATTAAATTAAAAGGATATCACTTAAAACTATAGAATGCATACAAATCTATCTAAATTATGAAGAGGCATATATAACCAATCTAAGGAAGATAATACAATTTAAAGAATTCAAATTAATTTCAAGTTATCCAAGGCTTCAAAAATGACAAGTTTATCTAAACGTATGCAAGTATGAGATAAGCTATGTTAAAAAGGCTAAATGGAACTAAGAAACTCAAATTGAATCAATTCAAGTGCTAGAAGTTCAATTTCAGCCAATCAAGAACTTGATTAAAGCCAAAACTTGAGATTTTAAATATCATTTTAGACCATATCTTAGTAAAGCAAGTCTTGAACTAGGAGTCATCCACAACTACCTCCTAAGATTTAACCATTGATCACGGTTTTATGGTCTATCTCAATAAAGTAAGTCCTAGACTACGAGCTATCTACAACTGCCTCCTGAGTTTCAACTAATTTGAATTAATTTTGTTTTTATTGATCTCAAGCAATTGTTGACCATCTTAAGTATTACACTTAAAATAATGGTCTTGCTCATACAACCTCCCTGAGTTCAAGCCAAGTGCAATGGCAATCAGTCTTATAAAAAAGAATTATTGAGATTAATGATTTAGCATAAAAGAGATCATTTATTCAAGTTAGGATATGATTTACCAAAGAACTAGCATAGCATTAAATAAAGCTTAATTTTAGACTCAAGGTTCAACAGAGTATTTTTGACATGACATATATCATAAAAGGATCAGTAGGGAGCAAATTAGTCAAAAGATCCATCCTTGCAAACTTATAAAATACCAATTATAGAAATTGATACCAATTGTAAGATTAGTTCAAATTGGTAAGCTAACTAGCATGGTAAATGGTAAAGATTTAAATCATACATACAAAGGCTTGACAAAGCTAGCTAAGTATACATAACATGGCAATAAGCAATATCAAATTAGAATTATATTACAATTGAGTAATAGTCAAATGTCATATCTAAATGCATATCTTATAATGTGATATCAATTCTGTATAATGAAAAGGGAAGTACAAAAATAAAACTCCTCATAACTACGATATCCACTTACAAAGAAAAAGCAAGACCTAAAAGTAAGAAAAACCACTTGTAAGAACGGAAACCCTTTACTCCACATGGTCTTTAACCTAAGGAAAATACATTTGCTAAGGAGTAAATCAACCACACTAGATACTCCTACTACTAAACGCTAGTGAAAAAAAGGCAAACTCAACCTAAACAAGAAAACAGATCCTAGAGAACCTAGTAGAGAAGTGCCTAAGAAAGGCATAAGACAGAATGTGTGATTCAAAACACCATGAACTAACCTAAAAACCCTAACACATAAATGTTATGCACTACTGAGTATGGAAGCAACGAATTGACAAAGCTCAAGCATTAACATGCATCACATCGGTTAGCGATGAGATGTAGTCATAGTTGGAAAAAACTGCATCCTGAGAAGTGAAAACCATCACCGGATGCTTAAAATGTGGTAGGAGATCTAATAAGACTGACATAATCTACATGATCTCCTCACCTAAAAAGCCTACATCAAAGAGATAGAAGAAGCATGTACTTGGGTATTGGGGTTAATTAAATATGATCTAGGTATCTAGTACTGAGATACACGATCCGCAGGCAAAGCTCCAAAGCATGAGTTAGCATGATATACAACAAGACACATCCTAGAGCTACCAAAACCCCTTCCGAATCCTTGTCGTGGGCCAAAATGATAAAAATCTATCTAGGGGCAACTCTGCACCTAAACACACTTTGCTAGAACCTATAACCACGTCGCTCTCTAACATTACCAAAGAATCAAACAACCCATCTACAAAACAAGGTCTAGAGACAACTCTAGGGACACTAGCTAGACGAGGTTGATCATAAAAACTCCTCAAGACTCTAGTGTGACCATGACAAAGTTTCTTGGCCCACTTAAAATAGAACTATACGATGTGACCATCCTTTAGCAAAAAGTGCAATGGTATTTGACCTTTTGAGGGGGTCATACTTGATGAAGTAGATTCACCTACAATGTTTGAAGGCTTTTGAGCAAATCATGCAGACTTGAACACTATCTTGGCTGACTCAAGAGAGGCAACCTCTATCTTACCACTCTCAACTACACTCACAACCTTAGGAGGATGACTCTTGGAATGCTTATAGTAGTTGAACCCTAAACCTCTATTGGATTTTGCTAACCTTGGATTGATCTTGAATCATGTTTAGGTTTTTTTGCCACTAGAGAACTTTTCGAGGGTTTTCTGTAAATACTCATTCTTCTTTGCTAGAGTGACACAAGACTCACAGGATTTACTCTTAACAGCTCTAGCATACTTCTCTTTATGCATAACTACTTCTAGCTTCAAGATCTCACAATGCACACTAGACACATTCTTGACTTTACGCACTATTCATCAAACTTGACACTAAAAGCTCCATGCATGTCATATAAATCATATCCAATTTTAGCAGGAAAGAATGTTGGGAATCAGACCATCCACTAATATTGAGCTCAATAGAAACCATCATACCAGGAAAGAGGACCACCTGGGAACGCAAAGATCAACTGTGAAAAGATTACCCCGACTGGATCACTAGCTAGGCTGAATCTCGGGGTCGAGATTCTTTTTAAGGGGGTAGGTTTGTAACATCCTAAAGATTTGAATTTGAAAATATAAAGTTTTTGGAATTATTTTTACAAGGTGTTTTATTTGAAATTGGAGTTTAGGGGATTTTCTGAACAATTTAGTGAAGGTTCCAAAAAGTTAAAAGGACCAAGAGGGAACAAGCATGTTTAACTAATAGAAAATTTAAAATTTAAATACGAATCTGAAAAGATGATCCAGTATAAGGAGGGAGAAATTTGAGTTAAAAATATAAACCTCATTTTGAAGGTAATGGCATAAATAGCAATTAAGGTGAACACATAAAATACAACCACCCATATGTAAATATATATGTGTGTGCATATACAAACTATGCAAGAAATAATTTAGTGAAGGGGAAAATTATAAATGAATAGACATCTAAACCAAAAAAAAATGAATGAAGTCGGGCCGGCCGAAACCAGCCAGCCCAACCCCATCCCTCCTTCGGCCGTGCGGCCCAATTTCCCGCCGGCCCGGCCCTGCGCGCAGCGCGCAAGCACTCTCTGGCGGGCGGACCCCGCCTGCGCCCCGCGCGTGCGTTTTCCTGCCAGCGGGCCCGCCCGCGTCTCTTCTTCCTCCTCCGTCTCACTCTTCCCTCTGCCCAACGCTCTCTTTTTCCTTCCCCGTGGCGCGAAGACTCTGCCGATGTCTGCGGCCTGCCCCGAGCCGTCGCATCGAGCGAGCGGCGCACCAGCACACCGCCCCGGTTTCACCCTAGCCGCCCACAGCTTCGCACCGTCCACCCCCACTCCGTCGCACTCGTCGGCCACGCGGCACAAAAGTGCTGTCTCCCGGCGCGCGTGCGAAGCTAGGCTGCAGACAGGGGTAGCGGGTGGCCAAGCTCTAGGATTCTCGCCGCTGCGCCCTGACGCCGTAGCCTTACCCGCCGCCTGACATGGCCTGCCATCGCCGCCCCGAAGTGACCGAACAAGCCCCGCCCGTTGCCAGCTTCACCCGACCGCCTATAAAAGGCATTGAGCCCTCCGTCGAGCTCCCCACGCCTCCCTCTTCGCTCCCTCAAAGGTAATTGCTTTCCCCTGCCCCGTAGCCACCGGCGAGCCTAGCTTCCTCCCCAACTCCGGCGACCACCGAACCGCCAAACCAAGCCTTTAGCCACCGATTCCTCGCGCCAGGACCATCTCCAGAGCATCGCGAAGCGACCCCCTGCCTCGCCTGAGCTCCCCGACGCACGTACACCGCCGGCGACGAGACTCCTCCCCGAACCGCCGCCACCGCACGACGCCGGCCGCCACCGTGCCCCCTCGGCCCCCGCAGAGCTCACCACCGGCACCCCCGAAGCTGGAGGAACGCGTTTTGCTCCTTCCCCGGACCTCCCCGACTGTACCTCGCCGCCGGCACCGTGCCCTCACCACCGTCCCCGACTTCTTCTGCCGGCCCCCTCCTCGACCTACGCTAAAAGTATTTTTCATCCTTAAAAGGTAGGCAACGCCTCCCCGCTCACTTGGCTAGCAGCGTTCGTCTCTCCCCCCAGTTCCCTCAGCCGCGCGCGTTCGAGCCCCCGGCTCCGCAGCGCGCCGAGGTTGGACTCTTCTTTTATTTCCACCTGACAGGTGGGCCCCACCTGTCAGCGACAGCCCGTTGGAGCAGCCCACTGCCCACTGGTCCCACTGGACAGTGGCATAGAACCTTCACTGACATGTGGATCCCACAGAACAGTAGCTGGACCCACATGTCAGTAGCACAGAAAGTAAAAAAGAAAGTAAATAAAATGAAAAAATCAAAATGAAACTGAGGCTGACAGTGGACCCCACATGTCAGGATTTAGTAATTTTGGATTTGACTGAAACAGAGAACTTTGACCAATCATAACTTCTTCATTTTAGCTCCAAATTGAATAAAACAAATTGGTAAATTCATCTAAATTCAAGATCCATCCAATGGAACTGGAACCATAATTTTTGGAGTTCATTTGAATTTCTGGTGATATTTTGAGTGATTGGTTGCTTTTCTTTTATTTGGAAATTTCGCACGATTAAATAGCATACGAGGCTCAAGAAGAGGAGGTTGAGGCAGCCAGCTTAGAACCTTCAGAAGACCAAGAACCCCGCGAACCAGGCGAGTTAACACTTTGACCATTTTGAACCTATGATTTTGCAAAGTTAATTTCTTTTAAATTATCAACATGCATGCTGTTATTTTATGAGGTAAAATATGTTCATTTCTAGAAATGGTAGTTATACACCTAATATAATGCTTGCTAATAATGATCCGTTGAAATGCTTGATTATGTGAACTTTGTCGCCCTAGAAAAATTACAATGTTAACCTTTCAAAAATAAGTCCGTAATTTATATGACATGCTTAGTATTGTTTAGGTAATCATGGGCGCGAGAACGCCCAAACGTCACTTTAATCATGAGAAAATTTGGTTGGGCAGTCATGGTGGTAATGACTGATACATGTTGGATATAATTATTTTATGTTTCCAAACACCCCAACTTGCTTAAATATCTGGGCGGATGGTTCGGGGGTATGGTGCCGTGGTGCACGAGAGTGTGGTTTGTGGTAGAACCGGCCAGATACCACTAAGGACTGAATCTTGTCATGTCAACCCGTGTAAAACAGTACAACCACAAGTCTGTAAAATACAACTTAGCTTAGTAGATTTACCGGACCCTGAAAGTCATCCTTCCAGGAGGAGGTGTGGGATAGTGCAAGCGGCAGTCGGTGTGACGGCTTGAATGGGACACTCGCAGAGGGTGAAGTTCTGCTGTGGTGGGCTAGCAGGGGACGTAGCCAGCTGCTAGACGTTCAGAAGGAGGACATCCCGCACAACGTATGGGACCCACCGCAAGTGGGAGCGACCCATAGGGTGAAATGATGGAAGGGGCGAGGTACTTTGAAAAGTCACTGTGATGGTCTGCTCAACCACATGTCTAAGGCATCATGTGGGACAACGAGTTGAGTGTCTCTTGTGGTGAAAGTGGGGCAACGAGTTGAGTGTCTCTTGTGGTGAAAGTGTACAAACTCTGCAGAGTCAAAACTATTCGAATAGCCGTGCCCACGGTTAAGGGCGGACATGGGAACTTAACTAGATATAGTTCTATTTCAAAAATCTTGGTGGGTGATAATGGAAATGTGTAGGACTGCTGATGGTCCTAGTTTGGAATTGTCCTGGGTGTCGTCCCAGTGGTAAGTTAAGCGGCTATAACGCTGAAATATGTATAGGATATAGATGCCATGTAATGGTGGATGGAATCTGTGTCAATTATAAGATCAACTTACTTTACAAATAAGTCTTGAGTTTAAAATTGCTAGGTCTTAAGAATTTTTAAGTAATTGTATTCAAAAGCACTCTTCGCAAAAATAAAATAAACCCGAGCCATCCTTTGACAAGCCATACATGTTACATATGCATTCTGTGTGTTGGCTCGTGGAGCACGGGGTTGGAGTGCTCACACTCGCTTTTGCGACAAAAATTCAGAAACAGGAACTCAATGAAATTACGCCTACGAGGAGGCCCCTACCAACGTTGGTGGAAGCAAAGGCGATAACTAAGGCATAGGCCACGATGGTTAGACATAGACAAGTGGACTCCTGGCTTTGTGTACATATATGTTACCAGTTCTCCGGTGGCATATACTGTACACATTACCCTACTGGTCGCTTGCCTGTGGATTTGGGTTTACTTTTGCTACTATTTTCGCTGCATGTATGTAATGTAAACATTTGGCCCGACGGCCCCTTTTGTAAACTCTCGCCCGATGTGGTGTATTTTAATTCAGTATTATTATTAAAGTTTATGCGATGTATGAAATGATTCAGCAATGTACCTGTGTGCACTATCTACTGATCCAGGGAATAGTGCAGTAAACACAGTAGATTCTGGATTGAAAAATCCGGGTCTGACAGCGCTGGTATCAGAGCATACGACTGTAGGGTAAAAGCCTTAGATGGGTTAGAAATATTTCTAAAAACTTATAAAAATGATTTCGAAACACTCATGTAAAGGACACTAAGAGCATGAGCCATATTGTTGGCATCTGAGTAAGCGACTCTCATAGACCTCATATCACTCAAGATATTATATAATCTATCAAAGAAGGAATTGATGGATTTTCTAGGCTCTATCTCCAGCTTCTATTAGTCCTTCTTGAACTGGGTCTTACCCACTTTCTTGATTTCTGGTGTTCCCTCATGGTAATCTGAGAGGGTCATTTAAATCTCATGTGCAGATGCAAGATGAGCCACTTTATTGAACTAATTTCTTCCTAGGCTTTGGATCAAAAAATTGTGTGCCTTAGCATTTGTCTTAACCTCAGCTGATAGAACAACATTGAGGATCACACAATCTGCAGGCACAATAAAGGGACTTTTCACTTTGTTCCAAATGGTTGGGCCTTGATCCTGGATGTACATCACCAACCTTGTCTTCAAATAGGGATAGTCAACTCTATCAAAGAAGGGAGGCTTGTTGTAATACCTCTCTGAAGCCATTGCTCAAAAGATCAGTTAGGATCTATAAAGAAGAGCTAACCATGATTTGATACCTATTATTGGACCGGTTTGGCAAGTCAGAGGGGGTGAATGACTTCTTCAATATCTTTCCCCTAGTATTATCAACTCAATGCAATGGAGACACAAACTCACAAGCTCACCAAAGCAAAGAGCCAAGAATCACAAAGTCACCCGAGGCTCATGTCTCATTAGTCTAACTGCTAGTCAGCGTGCAGTCTAAATGCTCGCATCACCGATCTGGTCAGGATTAGCTAGTCAGACCACTCGGTTCCCTACGGTATGACCACTCGTCGAGGCAGAGTACAAAACAACACTGCACACGATCTAAGAAAAGAGTCAACTCTTAAACCACTAATCCAAACAAAGTAGAACTCAGTATAAGTCCTCCATAGGATATAAGCAATCTATTCCAATCATGGATCATGAAGATTGATGCCAAAGTTTTAACCTTATTCAAAACAAAGAAGATTTCACCAAAATTAAGCAAAAGAGGGAAGCCTTGATCTAGTCTTGCTCATGAGTCCTAAATGATCTAGATGACCTTAGATAGGTTTTCACATATCATAACAAACTAGATCATAGCACAAACTAAGCCAAATCGCCATCAAGACCAAAACCCCAAAATCACCCGTTCCCCCTCTTAAGGAAAACTGGGCAACCACAAGAACTTTCCCTAGAACGTGCCTAGATGGATGGGATCTGATCTTCAAGAAATATCTCTAGTTCTCCACCTGTTACACATCCTTAGCACCAGATAAGATCAAGAGAAGAAGTAATCCAACTAAGGAAGCCAAGCAAATCAAAAGCATAAGGAGAAATCCATAGCACAACTCACTTGGACAAACTTGAGATGTTCATTTTACTTAAAGAGGAATATTTTATAGCCACTCCCTCATGAAGGGTAAAGCTCTAAGCCTAAAGCACACACACAAGTCTGCAACACAAGAAAACTTTAATCTCTCTTCTAGTTCTTTCTCTCTCAACTCACACAAAGGCTTATATAATGGAGGCTTCTCACCTCATACAAAACTCCAAACAACTAACAACACTTAGCAAATATAACCACTAACAAATGGGAAGATCCAACAACCCACACACAAACTGGTTTACACTCACACACACTTATACGTTTTCTAAAGCACGACATCCACATGGCTCCGACAGCCCGATATGATGCTTCATGCTACAAGACGTGACCTCAATTCCATTTTGAATTAGATAAAGCTCAGAAATTCGAGAAAGGTCTAGAAAATAGCAAATAAAGTCCAAAACTTCAGAAGAACTCACATAAATTCTTGAGGCTATGTTGGATTTAGAACAATTATTTCCAACTTAAAGTTGGTCTTTATTTTTTATGCATAAAATACTTTTTAACTTTGAAATTGGATTGTAAATTCCAGAAAACCAAATAAAAGCAAAATACTTTCAAATAATTGATTTGAATTAGGATTTTTACAAAATTCAAATTATCCTTTATTTAGTAATATTTTTATTTTTACCTAAATTACTTTTCAAAGAGAAGTCTTTTTAAAAGCTGAAAAACAAGCAAACAAAATCAAATCTTAGGCAAACCAAATACACTTATTTTTATTTTTAAAATAAATCAATTTAATTGATTTTTTCTTAAATATTTTTGAAATAAATAGCTGAGTTGTTACGCCCCATCATTGCTGTCTCTGACTCCCGGTCCAAATCGGTCACTGCCAGCATCTGACCTGCTCCCTTACTCCCCACTGTTTAGATCCATACCTTGCGGCCACGGTTCCATCTCCGATCACCAGGATTCAACTCTCCTCTGCTCTACATCTCTGTTTCCCTCTCGATTTACTTTTAATTTCCTTTTTTTCTTTTGATTTGGTTTCCGATTTGGGGATTTACTTCTTGATCTATTATGATTTGTGTGGTGGATTTGGGTGTTCAAGCTTGGCGTGGAGTGACAGGGGCTTAGGATCTCCTCATGAGCTAGGGAGCATGTGGAGGTCGTCAGGTGCATGTGGGTGGTCGACAATGAGTACTATCGACGTCATGATTAGCTCTCCCTCTGTTTTATTCTACTCCCGCTAGCCTTTTTCATCATATATTCTATCCTAGTTGTGGATACCACTTGTTCAACTATGGCTTGATTTGGTGCGTTTCGTGTTCCTCCCCTTTCTCTTGGGTACGTGCGGTTGTGTCTCCTCCTCGGCTATTCCTTGTCCCGGCTCCTTTGTTCTTCGGCATTGGCTTCTCCTCCTAGTCTGGCTGCTACATTTCACTACCCTATCTTCTTGTTCCCTTGCTTCGATGTGTTGGATTTGGGGTAGGAAATGTGGGCGGATCTAGGTGATAGCAGTATATTTCTTGCCTTAGTTGCACTGTGGTTTGGGGTGGCTACTGCTCTCTCTATGTTCCTCGCTGATTCTTATCCCTTCTGCCAAATGATGAAATCCTACAGTTACGAGAGGTGCCGAATGGCCTCGGACGGTCTAGTATCTCAATGAGCAAATTGTCCATTACTATTATTATTATAAAAAGGGTTCTAATAACAATATTCATTTTACCTTGTTTTCTTTATTTTGTTCTTTTTTCGGTGCAGTTATCATCTCTTCCTACAGGTATTTGAGCTTGTTCTAATGTGAATGACCTCGGAGAATTTGTCACTTGTGATTGTATGAGTTGTATTCATTTATATGCATGGATATGGATGTACAATTTCATTTGTATGTACCTGAAATGTATAAAATTGTAACCTTCTTAATTGAGTTGTAATGAAATGGGACCTTTGGATGTATTCATTTAGTTACTATTCTTACGTTTTCATTTGGTTTGTTACATGATTAAAGAACTTAATTTATCTTATAATTTATTTATTAGTTATTGAATTAATTTTATTTAGCTTCATAATTCATGATTTAAAAATAATTACAATGCGAGGTGTTGCAGTCTGCAATAGCTTGAATTCCTTTGGAATGAGATAGATATTCAGGTGAATTCAGTGCACGTTTCTAGTCTCACTTAACTTTTCTTTACTTCTACATAAATACCGTTGGTAACTAGTTGAGTGCCCGTGTGTTCCTACGGAACAAAAACATTCAACAGACATGGATATGTAAGGGAAACACATGTTTGACAGTTTATGAAATATTAACAAAGGAAAACATTTGATGATGGACCGATTTTTAAGAAACGAAAAAAACATTATTGTAGCCTCCCAACTTTTTTATTAAAAGAAGATAGAGGTAAGTCATCACTTCAGTATATTCATCCTAACTCTTTTAACATGTATGCCTTGATCTGAAAATGCCAGTTCACAGCATACTCTAGAGGAAACAAATCAAATATAGATAGCAACAACAGCACCAGCAAAAGAGTCAATGGAACTAGAGGTGCTCGGCATATTATGATACAAATAAACATCATATCATCATCATATGTAGCAATATTCGCTTAACAGGAAGCTGCCATTGCCAATACTGAGATTCTAAGTACTTGAGTGTATGTGTATATGCATGCATGTGTGAGAGCAGTATATCGCCTCCCACATAAACCAATGGAGAGAGAGGCAATCATTGTAGAAGTACTCAGATTTGATAGAATCATTATAGCAGCCTCCAGTTCCTGTGTGTGGCTACGACCACGGGCTACGACCACAGGCTACAACCACGAGCTACGACCACTGGCTACGACCGCAGTGTTCGACCATAGGCTATGACCACTGTCTTCGACCACTCGCTACGACCACAGTCTTCGACCACTCGCTACGACAACCGTCTTCGACCACTGGATACGACCACCGTCTTCGACCACTGGCTATGACCACAGCACCTTGACTACATCTCCGACCACACAGGTCTTCTAACACCGAGGTCGACTGTAGCTATGACAATCGACTGTCTACCACTGTAGCTACGACCACAGCATACGACCACTGGCTACGACCACAGCGTGTGACCACGGGCTACGACCACTGTAGCTACGACCACAGCATACAACCACGGGCTATGACCACTGGCTACGACCACGAGCTACGACCATGGGCTATGACCACTAGATACGACCGCAGTGTTCGACCATTGGCTACGACCACGGGCTGCGACCATCATCTACGACCACAGGTTACGACCACTGGCTACAACCACAGGCTACAACCACAGTCTTCGACCACTGGCTACGACCACGGGCTACAACCACAGGCTATGACCACGGGGTACAACCACAGGCTACGACCACTGTGGCTACAACCACTAGCTTCAACCACAAGTTACCATCATGGGCTACAACCATTGATTACGACCACAGTGTTCGACCACTTGCTACGACCACGAGATATGACCACTAGCTATGACCACCGTCTTTGACCATAGGCTACCACCACAGGCTACGACCTTGAGCTACGACCACGGTGTTCGACGACGGGTTACGACCATAGGCTATGACCACAAGCTACAACCACTTGCTATGACCGCAGTGTTCGACTACTAGCTACGCACACAGGCTACGACCACGAGCCACAACCACTGGCTACGACCACTAGCTATGACCAACGTCTTCGACCACAAGTTACAACCATATACTATGACCATGAGCTACGACCACGAGCCATGACAACTGGCTACGACCACGGGCTATGACCATGGGCTACGACCACTGGCTACAATCGTAGTGTTCGACCACTAACTACGACCACCATCTACGACCACTAGCTACGATCATTGGCTTTGACCACAGTCTTCGACCATGGGCTACGACCACAGTGTTCGACCTTTGGCTATGACCACGAGCTATGACTACTATCTTCGACCACAGGATTCGATCACGGGCTACGACCATAGGTTACGACCAAGAACTACGACAGCAGTGTTCGACCACTGGCCATGACCACCATCTATGACCACTGGCTACGACAACTGGCTACGACCACAGGCTATGGCCATTGGCTACGACCACAGTCTTCGACCACTGGCTATGACCATAGCACCTCGACCTCATCTCCAACTACATAGGTCTTCTAGCACCGAGGTCGACTGTAGCTACAACAATCGACCGTCAACCACTGCGGCTACAACCACTAGCTTTGACCACAGGCTACGACCACTGACTACGACCATGAGCTACGACCATTGGGCTACGTCCGCAGTGTTCGACCACTGGCCATGACCACCATCTACGACCACTAGCTACGACCACGGGCTACGACAACTATCTTCGACCACTGGCTACGACCACAGTCTTCGACCACTGACTACGACCACAGCACCTCGACTGCATCTCCAACCACACAACACACAAGTCTTCTAGCACCGAGGTTGACTGTAGCTACGATAATCGATCGTCGACCACTGTAGTTACGATCACTGTGGCTACGACCACTGGCTTCGACCACAGCCTATGACCACGGGATACGACCACTGGCTACGACTACGGGCTACAACCACAGGCTACAACTACGTGCTAGACCATGGGATACGACCACTGGCTACGACCACAGTGTTCGACCACTGGCTACAACCACAGGCTACGACCACGCGCTACGACCACTAGCTACGACCACCGTCTTCGACCACAGGCTACAACCACGAGCTATGACCACTGGCTACGACCACCATCTACGACCACTGGCTTTGACCATTGGCTATGACAACCGTCTTCGATCACGGGCTACAACCACAAGCTACGACCACGGTCTTCAACCATTGGCTATGACAACCGTCTTCGATTACGGGCTACAACCACAAGCTACGACCACGGGCTACAACCATAAGCTACTACCGCGGGCTACAACCATAGAGAGATCGTGAGATCCAACGGCTATGGAGAGTCGAGGAAGAATGGATAGTTATTAAGAGTCAAGGGAGAATAGATCTACTACCACTAACTTAAACTTTTAAGATGTAGAGATGATGGTGCACCAACTTCCCTTAGAAAGGATCTTTCTACGGAGAAATCTCCTGTGGAGGATAGGATTGTCTATGCATATGTATGTACGTGGCTTGTGTTATGGTTATATATGGTTGCTGAATGAACGTAAATTTTGTATGGATTCTAGATTTCGTGATAATTATACTTGCATGATGAATGATTTGGCGGATACTATAATGGGTAAATTATAATTATTTTGTACCATAAATTTCATAAGGTTGATTTTGTGTGATAATCTAGTGTGACATACTCAAAAGAAAACTCGTACGACTAGAACTTAAGGTATCTTTTTTTAGAACCATTGCAACATACGTCTATTCGGTAGTGCGCCGAGCTGGTCTCCATTAGTAACATAGCCCGCTGTGGAAAACTTTCGTGGCAACACGCTGCAACAAGCAAGAAAATTTAGCCAGTTCTATGCAATGCCCGGCCCAGAAAATATGGCCCAATCTTCAACATGAATGTGGGCCAATCTTAAGCAAGTCCCGATGAAGTTTCGACCATTGGTGATTCGTGGTATCCATGGTCCAGCTGCCACCGGCTGCTACGCTTGCCAGCCTCTCACTCTACCCGAGAAGCTGTGGAACGGACGTCCCGTTACTCGACCCATCTTCGTATTGGGCCATTCCCACTTGTAGATGACTCACAAATGAACACACGTTGGTAATTTTTTTTAATCTTCCAAGTAAAGTGAAAATGGAATTTACATTATATTCACATTTTCACCTAACATAACGTTGTCCTAAAAGAGGGCGTTACCAGACCTGCTTGCTGCGCGTACGGTTAGGACAAAAAGTGTGTTTCGCCAGCGAGCATACGGCGAGGACGCTGAGGTGTTTGGCCCCCTTTCCGTTCTTGTTTTTGCCCAGCTTGGAACTTTGAAAGCAAGGGAGGAAAAGGGGGGGTGCGGTCCATGCGCCGCGCCCGCGACGCACGCACAAGTCGACAACATAAATGCGGCCGGTCGGTCGGTCCCGCGCCGCCCGAGTGGCTCGCCTCGCCTGATGAGCCCTTTTTTTTGGGTTTCTGCGTGCCCATCTGTCCTCTGGCCATCCGAACAGCGCACGCACGTCGCTATCCATGCGCTTTGTGGTGGAATCCTTCGCTGTTTAGGCTCTGTAGATTTTTTTCCTTCAAATCTAGACACCTTTGTCCATCTCCACCTAGAACTACCATACTCACTTTAATTTTAATTTCTAATTTATTTTTCACTATTTATAAATTTCGTCCTTTTCTAACTTTTTAGCTTTTTTTAGCTTTTCTACCAGTTCTTTTTTCTGGTATTTATTTGCATTGTACGTGATGGGCTAACCTGTTTTTCTTTTTTTTATTTTTTAAATTTAGTTAGGCCAAATAAGACACCATCAGCTATAGTGTAATTTCAGCCAGCTACAATAACATTTCAATCATAAACTATTTTTTTAACTCAACCGAACGGCACCTATATTTCTAAACTTCTCTCTAACCACGGCAGCAGCAATCCATGCTAACAGATGTGTCGCGGCGTCGTCACGGAAGGGGTAGAAAGGCAATCACGCGTATCAGAGAGTTATATATATTTGAGAAAAAAAAGTTGCTATAGACCCGGGATGCATTGAACACTGTGTGTTGTGGCTTCTCCTCACGCAGAGCTGTGGACGTTTTCCACGTCCTCCAAGCAAGCGAGCAGCCAGGTTGTACTAGTACCCCTCTCTCTCTCTCTCTCTCTCTCTCTCTCTCCCCCCCCTCTGGAACCAAAACTTTCATGGCTCAAACTAGGGCTGAAAACGATCGGAAACGATCGGTAGGAGATCAAATCACTTTCAGTTTCACATTATTTTTTCGAAAACGAAATCGATACGATATTGTCGGAAACGAGAACGACATCGATATCCCGGTAAATTCGGAAACGAAACTATTCGATCAAAAGTGCATCGATAACGATCGAAAATCATGAAAGCGATATCTAAAATACAATAAACACATTATACACCAATCTGCACAGCATGACAATAGATGTATATATTGTTGTAAATATTGCGGTATAAGCATATTTATACATTTAATTCCAGCCAATACAAGCACATAAAGAGTATATTTCCAGCATAAGAAGAATGACATTAATTGCGTATAAACATGAAATTCTAACATGCCATTCAACTCTACATATATATTCAAAGAATATAACTTATATGCTGCTGAAAATAACAGTGTACGGATCATGCATAAGAACAATGAAACAACTAAATCTAGCATATGACAAATTAATTGTTTCATAATTGCTCTCAGAACAGAGTTGCGCAAAATCAAAGATTTTGGCCTTCTCATGCAAACACCCATTTAATCACAAATGATCTACTATCCAGAATTGGGATTTGAGCTCACACTAAAGCTTTCTACTGCCACAGATGACCAAAACAGAGAAACAATAGTATAATGCTTTCGGAATGTATGATCACAGACAGTGAAGATAATTAGCAATAATCAGACTGTCCAGACTAAGCATGTAGCATCTACCAGAGAGATATTAATCAATTTAAATGGCAGAACTGAAAGAATAACAGCAGAGCCTCCACTGAACAACTACAAGACTATTGCACAGTAAGCAATCACTATCATATGAACATACCTAGTCAGCCGAAAGTAGATTACAAATGGACAGTAGAATACTATTCAAAGGAGCTCAAAACCCTAATTCGGTACAGATCAATTTCAGAGGGTCAAGTTCATCACTGAGCATGTATATGCGCCCACAAGCATTCACAGCAAATCCTCAATATTTGAATAGGAAAACAGATCAAGGAATACTGCAGTGAATAACAAAGAGATAGTAAAACTCACAAATTGGACAATACTCAAAATTGTCCAGAAGCCGTAGGCTGCAGGAGAAAACAATTCACGCGGCAAGGCACGACAAGTCGCTCACCCAGAAAATCTATCAACCTGCTATCATGCGCAAGAAGATGATTCACGGAGATACAATGCCGCTCTTCACTTCTCAGCCGAAGCCAAGAAACAAAGTCGAGATTCAGGGATATGCCGCACAAGAACACCAAGTACTCCGGCCAAGAATACTCAATCACAATAGGAGATGTCGCCGCCTCTTTGTCTCCCTCGAGTAGGCCTCCAACCTCTGATTCCCCTCACACCAGGAGTGGCGCACAGGGACCAGAGCAGGAAAGCCTCAATCGGAGGGACCAGAGCGGCGTTGAGGGAGATGGAGGTGGTTGGCCCGGCGGCGCAGTACAGGAAGGCGGTGCGGTGGTAGCCGAAGAGCGGCGATGCTGAGGGAGAGCAGCAGAGGGGACCAGGGGAGAGAAGCAAAAGGGGGCTAGGGGAGAGTGCTTGCGGCGGCCGGAGAGTAGGGAGAGGCGGCGGAGTAGGGTGGCGCGGTGGCGAACCGGAGAGGAGCGGGGAGATGGCCGGTAGATGCAGAAGGGGAGGATGGCGCACCGGAGGGGGAGCGAGGCGGCGGCGCCGAGGTGGATCTGGAGCGGGCGGCGGATGGATGAAGGAGATGGCGGCCGGAGGTGTGTGAGATGGAGAAGCGGCGGTGGCGCGCCGGTGAAGAAGTAAATGCTCGGGGGAGCAGTGGTGGAAGAGGAGGCGCGATAGAGGGGGCGGCCGGTGGATCTGGGGATGGAGGAGCGGTGGGGAGCGGCGCGATGGAGTGGCAGGTGAGGACGGCGGTGGGGTTTGGTGGCGCGGTGGCGAGCCGGCCTGGCCTCGCCGCCGGCCGAAGCTAGAGAATGGGGGAGGAAAGCACGCGGGGGCCAAGGGAGAAGAAGTGCCAGGTTGAGGAAGTCGTCGTTGCCGACGGTAGGCGTCGATCTGGAGCAGGCGGCGGAGGGATGAAGAACAGGGGCGCCGGAGTAAGAAGGGATGGGAGTTGAGAGAAGAAGCAAGGGGGGCAAGGGAAGAGGAGAAGTGGCGGCGGCGCTGAAGGGTGCTCTCAGCGGAGATGGCCTGGGGTAAATACGGTAATTATCGACGGTATATTATCGGGTAAATACGGTATTTTTCGAAAACGATCGGAAGAGAGCTAAATCGTTTTCGTTTTCGTTATCGGATTTTTTTACCGTTTTCGTTTCCGTTTTATCGGTTACCGTTACCGTTTCCGTTTAGGGAGAAAAATCGATAATTTCTCAAAAACGATTTTCGGTAACCGAAAATTACCGTTTTCGTTTTCAGCCCTAGCTCAAACCACACGGAATCACATGTCATTCGTACACTTTCGAATTTTGGACACTATTGGACCCATGCATTCACGAAATTCCAGTTTTAGCCCCCCCGGGAAAAAATTTCCAAAACTGGACCCCTGTCCACCGCGGGATCGCCACGCACCGCCACCTGTCCCGGTCGTGCGGTACCAGACCGCACGACCGGGCTGCCACCGCGCCACCTCCCGGGCGAACGCGCGTCTGCCCCCTCGCCGCACGACCGCGGCGCCTGAGCGCGCGAAGGCCCGGCCGAGCGCGCGACCGCGACTCCCAGTGCGCGATTCCCCGCCCCCACCGCGCGTCTGCCCGCCGAGCGCACGATGCCGTTCCCCGAGCGCGCGTTTATCCTTCCGACCGCACGAATCAAAGCCGGGGCCGCACATCTCGTCAGCACCGCCAAAAGCAGAGAAATGCATCACGAGCTGCTCTTTTTTGACCTCTACGTGGACACACGTCTGTAGGAGCTTTGCATGGCCCCTCTTCGTATTCTCATTCAGCAGCCTTAAAGAGGTTGAATAGCAGCGCAAAGAAAGTCATTTGCAGTTCGCGGTGGAGTTGAAGTGAAGACAGAGCGAGAGAGCGAGTGAAGAGAGGAAAAAAGAGTGGAAACTCAGGATTTTGAGTTGGTTTTGTTTGGAATCAACGGATTTTGCAAATACAAAAGTTGTAGATCGTCTCGCGAGCTTCAAGAAGAGGTAATTTTTGCCCCCGTGCAAGTAATTTTCTGCGAATGTCATTAGCCTGTAATTAGCAAAACCGTGTATCATTAATGTTTGTTATAAGCCAATCTTTGATACGGTGTGTATGTGTACGTAAACATGGTGTGTATGCCAATCCACATATGATGCATGCTTTATTGTAGTGTAGATAATGTCGTATTTTATGTTGAAGTTACGTATTGTAATGTAGTTAGTTTTTGCTGAAGAAAAGTGAGGAGCGAAACCCGGAAGAGTTGAATTGTTTTCGTTTGGAATCAGTGGATTTGGCAAGTAGAAAAGTTGTAGATCGTCTCGTGAGCATCAACAAGAGGTAAGTTTTGTGCCCATGCAACTATAATTTTATGTATGTCATTAGGCCTTAATTAACGAAATCATCTTGTGTTACTGTTATTTTATGTCAATCTTTTATACGCTATGTATGTATAGCAAATCTTGCATATGTTTAGCATGATGTATTGTAGTGTATATAGGGTTTCATTTTTTTGTGAACATACGTACTGTAAAGTAGTTTCAGTTAGGTGGAAAATATGAAGTTGTAGTGTGTAGACGTTGAGATAACACATATTTATGTTAGAGCAATTGTAGGTGATAACAATAGTACAAGGATTAAAATAAATTAGAAATAAATTTGGTAGATTAGAAATAATGGAGGGTGAAATATTTATGTTGGAGCATTTGTAGGTGGTAAATTTGTAGTAGTTAGATTAGAGACAATTTGTATAATTAGTATGCTTAGTGAATGACCGTAATATGAAGGTCATTTGATGGAAAAAAATGATATGTATATTTAATTTGATGTATGGTACAATTAGAAAGTGAAATAGTTACAAATAAATCGTAGATTTACAAATACAAAACATATAATAATCGAAACTGTTAATTACATGATACGATTGTTACATGCTGTGTACTAAAATGGTTGATTATGCACTTATGTTAGGTACGCAATGGCTAGCATTGAACAATTGATGGTGTTTTATGGGAGTGGTCTCGTACGTGATGGGCCGTATGGGGCGGACCTGTCAAATTGCGAGCGGACCATGATCCGGGCACCCGGTCTGAGCGCCATGAGCTTGTCTGAGCTACGGAGGTGTGTCCGTTCAGCGTTCGATCGACAGACCGCAAGGAAGAAGTTACGGATCGAGGCAGTCTATGCCTCAATGGTGGATGACGGAAGGGGGAGCATATGGCAACTTCTGAAGGTGACCAATGACGCCTCATGGGCGAACTACATGGAGGTCGTGCGCAACCCTGATGCTGCGATATATGGGAGGCCAATGGTGTATGTCGAGTTCGTGGAGAGGGCAGAATCATCAGCCATGGTTGGTTCAGATGCCGCTGGTGGAGATGAAGTGGCCGGCGGTCATGAAGACCCTTCTGCGGGAGAACATGTGGGCGAGGAAGTGGGTGATGAAGACGACAGGAGGCGTGCGCAGAATTTCCAGCCCAACGAAGGTGTGCACGACAGGTGGTGGGCCGCCCGTATTGACTGTCATGAGTATCTTGGGGACCGGGTGGAAGAAGAGGACAGCGAGGAGGATGAGGAGGTTGACACAGGCAGCTCTAGAGAGGACGAGGATGGCGAAGGTGCAACTGGAGGGGTGGTAGGTCGTGTTGTGACCACGGAAGGTGCGTACGTGTCGTCCAGACTGGACGACATCGCAGCGGCAGCCCTAGTTCTGCCACAAGCGGAGGAGGGAGAATGGGGGTTCAGCGAGGGCGCACTGTATTTGGGGCAGTGCTTCCGTAATAAGAGTGCTGTCCAGCAGGCTATTGCTAGACATGCCGTCAACATAAGCCGGACGTATCGGGTCCACAAGTCAAAGCCGGACACGTACGTCGTGAAGCGTGTTGACGGGTCATGTGGTGGCAAAGTCCGTGCACAACGGTACAAGGGCGTTGGCACGGAGTTCCGGATAACGGTGCTCCAAGATCACAGTTGCGAGCTTGCGGGGCCAGTACATAGGCACCGCAACATGACATCACGTTATATTGCGGAGGTGGTCACGCACCTCGTCCAGGCGGATGTGTCAATTACCCCGAAGGTTCTGATGGCAGAAGTAGCGAACACGGCGGGGTACGAAGTGAGCTACAAGAAGGTGTGGCGGGCGAAGCGAAAGGTGCTGCACGATATGTATGGGACGTACGAGGAGGCGTACGACCTGGTCCCAAGAATGCTGAATCAAATTGCACAATCAAACCCAGGCACTTACATAAACAGGCAGGAGAGGGTCCATCCTACGGAGGGCCCGAACTGTTTCATTCTTGACAGAGTGTTCTGGGCCTTCCATCAGGCGATACAAGGGTTCAGGTGGTGCCGTCCAGTGCTAACCGTAGATGGGACGTTCCTATCCGGCAAGTACAAGGGCACTATCCTTACCGCAGTTGCAGCCGATGCAAATGACCAGTTACTCCCAGTGGCATTTGCAATTGTGGAGAACGAGAATACAGATAGCTGGCTTTGATTTCTTTGCAATTTGAAGAATGTCGTAGTGCAAGACAGGCCTGAAGTGTGCCTTATCTCCGACCGCAATGCAGGCTTGCTGTCTGCGTTGCGAACGTTGCAGAATGGGACGCAGGCCCCCGTCCAGTGGACTGATGTGAAGAACCGCTGGTGCATGAGGCATATTGCAGCGAACTTCCACAGAAGGTTCCGTAGCAAGGACCTCATGAAGATGTTCAAGAAGCTATGCATGCAGAACCAACAGCGGAAGTTCGACGCCTTGCGGAGGCAGCTCGATCAGGAGGCTACGAAGCATGTGCATGCAGAAGCAGGGGCCGTGGAGGGGGGCTCCACAAGAGTCGGGGTATTCTCACAATGGGTTCAGTCCAATGCACCTGACTTGGAAATATGGTCTTTGTTGCACGACACCGGTGGGGCGAGGTATGGGATCATGACAACCAACATGTCCGAGGTTTACAATGGTGTATTGAAGGGCGTCAGATCCCTGCCAATCACGGCAATTGTGGCCGAGACCTGGAACCGTACCGTCGGGTACTTTGTGAATAGAGCCAGGATGGCGCAGAAGCACGTTGAGGAAAACAAGCAATACTCTGAGGTCATGCAGGCCTTCATGGACAAGAAGATGGAGAAGGCTCGAACCCACATTGCTCAGCCCATTGATGGCTTAAGGAGGAAGTTTGAGGTCCGCCTAAGGCAGAAGTATGTCATGGGTCACATTAGAGGGGAGCGCAAGCAGGTATGCACGATTGGTGATGAAGCATCTTGCTCCTGCAACAAGCCCCAGCTTCTGCACAAGCCATGCTCCCATGTGTACGCGGCCTGCGCTGTATGGAACCAGGCGTCGACACAGTACATCTCCAAGTACTACGACATGCAGCACTTGTATGCAACCTGGAGTGCAGAGTTCCATTCCTACGGGGTAGACATGCACTACTGGGAATTATGGCCGGGGGAGATAAAGTGGGTGCCCAACGATGCACTGAAGCATGTCGGTCGTGGAAGACGACAAAGCCGTCGCATCCGCAACGACATGGATGAGAGCCAGCGAGGGGATCGTGTTCGGCGCCCGAAGTGTAGGCTATGCAAGACCTTTGGCCACTCCCTCAGTCAGTGCCCAAACAGGCCGGCATCAAGCAACGCTCCGTAGTACCAACCACAATCCATATGTAATGTATTATTCAGGAGGTGTACGCTGAATTGTTGGCTCGATGGTGTAGCTATGTAGTGCACATTACCATGTTATGTATATTTTCGCACATTCCATATGTTTCCTTGTCGTGTGGGTCATATTCGTGTGCACATTTTATGTATGTTTTTGTACATTCCGTACGTTTCCCTGTCATAACATTTGTTGTTAATTATGTTGTTATTTGTTGCACATTTTGTTGTAATGTACACTAACTTGTTATCCTTCTTTGGCAGGATATGGCGTTCGAGCTGCTAGAGCCCCGTTGGGATGAGCACCACCGATGCCATGTGTGGTTGTCGGCACCCGCACACGGGCCTCCTTGCTTCGTCCTTAGGGGCCCCCGAGAGAACTGGCGTCTCGACCATCGGTACATCCCACTACTGCGGGACACCGGTCTGCTGCCCATTGCCCGCATGTTGGATCTACCGCATGGGTTCCAGTACGATGCGCCACTGTTGTCAGCTCTCGTTGATCGATGGAGGCCGGAGACTCACACCTTCCACTTCCGGTGGGGGGAGATGACGGTTACTCTGCAGGACGTCACGATGATTACAGGTCTACCCGTCCGTGGTGCTGCTGTGGTGCCACCCCCAAAGGCAGCAGATTGGAAGGTCCGTCTGGGTCACCGGTTCGGTCATGCGATCCGAGACAACGCAGCTGGGGTGCCACATGGATGGCTTCGTCGCTTCATGACCTGTCCTGCAGACGCAGATGAGGTCGCGGTGCGGACGCACTTCGTTGCATACCTGCTATATCTGTTCGGGTACGTCTTGTTCCCTAGCACGACAGGAGACTCCGTGCAGCCTAGCTACATACCGCTAGCGGAGTCCTTGGCGGATGGCTGGCCTGGTCAGCAACCACAGTATAGCTGGGGATCAGCAGTCCTTAGCTCCACATACCGAGGCTTGTGTGACGCCTCGCAGCGTACCGCGGCCAGCGAGCCGGTCCTAGCCGCCTGCTACCTTCTCCTTCAGTTGTGGTCATGGGAACACTTTCCCGTTGGCAGGCCTGACTTTGGTCGTCGTGTGCACCCTTATGACCTCATCCCGCAGTTGTATGGTGGCGACGACCCCGTTGATGCGCCCACAATGGGTACACGTTGGACGCATGGTCAGTTGAGGTGGGCCAGGGAGAGACCGAGACGTGCGTACTCGGATTTCTACCAGAGGTTCGAGCTTCTGGCGTTTGGCGACGTAGACTGGTGGCCATGGTCTCCACAGTTAATTGCGAACACGGCCCCCCACAGCTTGTCATATCAGTGCGAGCGAGATCAGAGGTACTGGATGACGACCTGCCACTTGGTGTTCGCGCACTGCGTCGAGCCATACAGCCCACACCGAGTCATGAGACAGTTCGGGCTGTACCAGCATGTCCCTCCCATGGCAGGACACCCTCTTGCGGAGGAGTTCCACCGGTATGTCAGTACACCCCAAATTTAATTACTGCATTAGTGTCAATGTCAGTACCGTACTGATTGTGTAATGTCTCAATGGACTTGCAGGCAATCGAGGAGAGGGCGAGCGACCGAAGACTGGAGAGCCACACAGCGAACGTGGACAGACATGTGGTCTGACCATGCGCATACGATGCTTGTGGATGAGACACGGCCGTACGACCCGGACGACCCCGCGCCGTACAGGGCATACCTTGACTGGTACGCTCCACGCACCCGCTGTAGGCTTACTGCAGGGGAGCCGCCACAACCTCCACTTCATGCTGTTCACGAGGCGGCTATACAGGAAGGTCCAGACCGTCATCTAGCGGCACGGGTCGACCAGGCGGTACGAGAGTACTGTGTCATTACGCAATGCAGGATTACATTTGAACTGACTGTTTGTTTCACTGCAGGTGGACCGGCTACATCGTATCGACATCGAGGCTAATGAGGCTATACGACATAGGAAGTCAAATACCGAATCTCGGTGGGTAAGTTATATGCGCAGCATCAGCGAAAGGGCAAGGGGTGCGATACGGGGCTTGAGTTGTGGTCGCCACCGAGATGACGTTGTTGGTACACGAGGTGGCGGACGTGGCCAGGGACCACCACCTCCCTCCGCGCCTCTGTCAGCACCAGGATCAGCACGGCCATCCTCGGCCTCCACGCGCTTTGGCCAGGCGGTTCGACAATTGGCAACTATTTGTTTATGCACTCATTTACCATTTATGTCTAACCACATGTTCGTCTTGCAGCAATTGCGACAGGATAGCACGCTGCTACGGAGGGCGACGTCATCACGGAGGTCGACATCGCCGCACGAACCAGAGGGGCCGTCCGAGAGTCGGCCAAGCTACGGTCGCTCGGCCTCCACGCGCTTCGGCCCGGCGGTTCGACAATTGTCAACTATTTGTTCATGCACTCATTTACCATTTATGTCTAACCACATGTTCGTCTTGCAGCAATTGCGACGGGATAGCACGTCGCAACGGGCATTGTCATCACGGAGGGCGACGGACGAGCGACCGCGCTCTCCAGGACGACGGGGGCCCACTCCAGACAGCGCCCCTGACTCGCCGGACCAACCAGAGGGGCAGATGCCCTCGTATCTCCCGGGACAGGTGCAGACCAACCTATATGACCGGGACAGGCGGGTTCTGCTGACCTATCAAGGCATGACATCGCACGAGTACATGGGGGACTACCCGTCGACATCCTCATTTCACCAGCCACATACCCCGGTATGCACTAACATTGTAAGCTAAACAGGTGTATTTCATTATGAACAATTTTCGTACTTTCCATTGCCTAATTCAGTTGTACCATCTAAGCAGGACGTAGCCACCTCCTCCGATTGGGTGAGCTCTATGCTTTATGACCAGCCGTCGCAACAGTCCACAGAGTTGTACCCACCGCCGCCTCGGCCACACCCCTCGCACTACGATCTTCGCGATGCACCACGCTCCCCTGGTAGGTTCACCTTCTCAGAGGATCATATGCGCCGTACGAGGCGGCGACGAGGAGATGATGAATGAATTTTTTAAATTGTGCTTTTGTAATTTTTGTGATGTTTTTCACGTGCTTGATGGTTTGATGTTCAAAGATGGTTTCCAGTATAAAAGGGTTGCTCTAAGTTCTTTGATTTACTACGGCATACAACCAACTGAGAGATGACAACACGGGGTAGCGGGAGACAACATGAAACAACTCATACATTTCACGTACATGACATGTAGCAAGTAGTACAACCACCAACACACCAACGAACACAACAACTAAAATACAACACAACCGTACATAAAACATTACCAAAAGAGCTTGACGACAACATAGCGTAAAACATTGCGAACATACACGAGGAGAACCTCCAGCACTACAACTTGAGGATAACAATACACACAAGAAACAAAATACCACACAACATAACATTTATCTTCCACTCTAGTCTGTCGAAACGATGCCGCATCCCGACGGGGTCGCAACCCCCCACGACAACTCTCTCACGGCGAACACTGTCTGTCCTATTTCCCATTTCATCCTCCCACACCCAGAATCGGCAACCACCATGAGCTTCCTGCGATTCCATGACAAGAAGTTTTTTAAACATACAACCATGATTTCAACGAACCCGAAACAATCTGACTCACCGAGTGATTGGGGCACTTGTAGTAGTGTCGCCCAGGATTCGCGGCCGTCTGTGATGTCCTACGTCTAACCAAGATGTTGCAATTTGGGCACATCACCGTGGGTGCCCATGAAGACGTGCTGAGCTGACTCATTGCCTAGTCTGGGGGAGTGAGCACGAAAGAAAACTATACAGATTGTGAACAACTAACTCAGGAGGTGACTGATAACATGGCCAGGGAGTATGTGAGGGATGGCTCCGTTTTATAGGCTGTGTGGGGGGGGCAGCCTCACGCACAAAGACCACATACAACACAAATCTGGACCCCACACCATGCTCAGTGCGGAGACAAAACATGCCAGCTTTGCGCAGTGATCTCATAAAAAAGGGGCAGCTTTGCTCAGTGACATGACAAAAGAGGCCAGCTTTGCCCATTGACATGACAAAACAGTGCAGCTTTGCCCAGTGACTTCACAAAACGGGCCAACTTTGCGCAGTGACTTGACAAAACGGGCCAGCTTTCCGCAGTGACATGTCAAAAGAGGCCAGCTTTCCGCAGTAACTTGACAAAAGAGGCCACCTTTGCCAAGTGGGATGACAAAACGAGGCATCTTTGCTCAGTATTGCATTTTTTCTAGCTTGTGATAACAACTCCACGAAGATAACAACCAATCCATCACATACTTAACAACGTTGCACATTACATCGCTACGGAAAGAGGCCACAGCATATGAAGGTCACATAAAATGAAGGCGTCACACACTTATAACACGAAACAACACATATATTGCACATACAGAATTTATGGAAAGTAGTACACCCAACATTTTAAATCAACGCATACATGAACTACAATACGACACAACAATAACCCTCGTTACCTACATGCCAAACGAGCCTCGTGGCACCCACATGGAGAATTGCTGGGGGGGCCGCCTCGGACGTGGCTGGCCGTCGTGGGAGTGGCATGCACATATGCAGCTCGGGTTCGCGCAGCAACATGTGGGATCATAAGAGCTTGCTATATTCACGACCTCCTCGTTGCCCCTCTCGCGTTGCATCTGTTCGCGGAGGTCGTTGTTCTCCTCAGTGAGGCTCTCCATTCGGTACTCCAAGTCCCATATTCGAGCCCATAATGTATCCACATAACGATCAACATACCGTTCATGAGGAGGGTCGATCCAGCGGGAGAAGTCGCATTTTGCCATCTGCAAAAAAAGGACGGTTAACTTCGCGGGTCCATAAGCAATACAAAAATGTAATATTACTAAATTGTACCCCGGAGCGTGAGCATCGGAAGAAACGTCGCCCGCCATCGTTCGGGGAATCCAAGATCTGGACGACCGCGTACTCATTGTGCCTGCATTTCGGCCACGCTGGTTGAGCACGCCGACTTGGCATCAATCGGTACTGTGGACCGAACATATCCCTCCTTTCTAAGGGAATGTCGTCCTTCGGTGACCCAAATCCCACTGGCCCCTCGTCTTCCGACATGGTTTGTTCAAGCACGAAAGACAGGGTACTTCAAGCACGAAAGACAGGATATTTCTTTGTTCGACTCAACAATGTGCTGGGACCCCAACCGTGCTACTTATACTAACCGAGACAACTTGCTGCATTCCCCTCAAACGAATCAAAGGACGGTTCTTCGCACAGACGTGACATAACGGGGCATCTTTGCTATGAGAGATGACAGAACAGGTCTGCTTTCGCAGTGAAATGACAACACGGGGCAGCTTTGCTCAGTGACATGACAACACGGGGCAGCTTTGCTCAGTGACATGACAACACGGGGCAGCTTTGCTCAGTGACATGACAACACGGGGCAGCTTTGCTCAGTGACATGACAACACAGGGCAGCTTTGCTCAAAGAGATGACAGAGGACAGCTTTTCGCAGTGACATTACTAAAGAGAGCAGCTGTGCTCAGTCAAATGACAAAAATAGGTCAGCTTTGCTCTTTGAGATGACAATACATGGCAGCTGTGCTCACAGACATGACATAACGGGGGAGCTTTGCTCAGTGAGATGACAAAAGATGCCAGCTTTGCGCAGTTACATGATAAAACGGGGCAGCTTTGCTCAGTGAGATGACAAAAGGTGCCAGCTTTGCGCAGTGACATGATAAAACGGGGCAGCTTTGCTCAGAGACATGACACAACGGGGCAGCTTTGCTCAGTGAGATGCCAAAACATGCCAGCTTTGCGCAGTGACATGATAAAACGGGGCAGCTTTGCTCAGAGACATGACAGAACGGGGCAGCTTTGCTCAGTGATATGACAAAACATGCCAGCTTTGCGCAGCGACATGACAAAACATGCCAGCTTTGGGCAGTGACAGTACTAAAGAGGGCATCTTTTCTCAGTGACATGACAACAAGAGGTCAGCTTTGCTCAGTGAGATGACAATTCAGGGCAGCTTTGCTCAGAGACATTACAAAACAGGACCTTTTTCAGTGATACCGCAGCACTCCCATCTTTACTCACTGCTACCACCACGCGGACCAGCTTTACTCACTGCTACCCTATAAATTCGTATGCATTCCATTTCGCAGCAAACATTACCCATCCAAACCCCATACTACATCGCGCTTCCCTCACCCAACCGGGATGGACAAAGGCAAGAAGAAGCAATGGGACAAGATGATGAAGGATTGGGAGGAGACCCGTGACATAGCACGGTCAGCTGCGGCCCGCGATGCCGCACGCGATGAGAAAATAAGGGCGATACAGGCCCGAGTAGAACAAGCCCATCGTGCTACGATGAAAGGTCCCCCCCAGAGCGCCCGCGTAGCAAAAACCCCATCCCGGACGTCCCCACCGAGCGTTCGCCACAACTACCACCTGAGGGGGAGACACCTCCCCTTTGTTGGTGCGGGGACGTGTGCAAGTTCTTCAAGTCTAAGCACAGCATCAGTCTAGGTATGCGTTACTGGGGTTGCGCAAACTACTCCAGTGACTACCCCAACCGCTGTTTTGACACCGCAACCTATCGGCAGCCGGTAACAATATCTTTTCTCCTTTTCCCCTACCTTTTCTCCTTCACAGCTCGCACTAACAATATCTCCCATGTATTTACAGTCTTCGGAGCCCCTGTGTGGCTACCGCAAATGGATCGATCTTGAGATCCACCCTGAGGACCAATGGACCCTCGACTTCGAGGAGTGGAATGTCACAAAGGAGAAGGAGTTGCTGGAGGAGGAGCGCCGCAAGCACGAGCACACCCTGCGTATACAGCGCGAGACGCAAGCTCATCTTGAAGCGTGCACGCGTAGGGAGCGGGAGGCTCGCGAGATGGAGCGCGAGAGAAAGAGGGAAATTGTGGCTAAGGCAAAAGAGGTCGCGGAGGAGTTCAACGCCGAGCGAGCAAGGAAGGAAAAGTGGCCCCGGTCCACACAGTAGGTCATACGAGCAGTTGGGTGGGTTAGTCGCATATCATGCTATATGTTATGCATGTAATAAAAGTCTACGCGGCATGTTACTCCCAACTGTATTATGAAGTTCAATATCTCGTATTTTCGCATTCCATGATTCACGTATCACCTCATTTAACAATATTAACATAGCGCTCCTCACCGTACACGAATTCTCACTAACCTTCGAAATATCACTTACCACTTTATGTCTCGACCGTTCTACGGTCAATCTTTCCTAAAAAAAATTTACCAAAATTTTTTATGCATGTACAACTTACAATGAACATAAACTTTTATTACAACTTTATCTGATTTTTACCCAGTTTATAACTACAAAATTGCCAAATCTGAAAACAATCACGGAGATTGCAAACCCTAAGAAACAGACCAAACCCTAAAATTCACTTACCACTTTATGTATCGACCGTTCTGCGGTCAATCTTTCCTAAAAAAATTTACCAAACTTTTTTATGCATCTACAACTTACAATGAACATAATCTTTTATTACAACTTTATCTGATTTTTATCCAGTTTATAGCTACAAAATTGACAAAACTGAAAACAATCACAAAGATTGCAAACCCTAACTACAGACCAAACCCTAAAATTCACTTACCACTTTATGTATCGATCGTTCTACGGTCAATCGTTCCTAAAAAAATTTTACCCAAATTTTTTATGCATCTACAACATATAATCAACATAAACTTGTTTTACAATTTTTTCAAATTTTTTTCTGATTCACAACTACAAAATTAACAAAACTTATAATCATACGTGTTCAATATCACTTTCCTTCATTTCCTCCAATTGTTCATATCACATTTTTGCTCAAAAATTTTTTTTTTAAATTACTTCCAATAAAACAACATACCATGATCGAAATTTGTTATTGTCAGTTGAACACATTTTTCACGGTCAGCAATATATGAAAATCACAAATAAGCTAATCGTTACTTCACAAAAATTCCTTTCGTACTCTACCAAACAATATTTTAAATTTTCAAAATTACACAAAAAATTACACAAGCAGTACAGTGAACTCCACTTCAAATTCATATTTTTCCACTCATTTTATATATACAAATATAATTTTTTAAAATAATAACTTTACATATGCATAAATATATAACTTTATATATGCATCAATATATATACACAGTACATTCGGGTAAAGAATCTCGCGCTGGCGAAGCAGTCGCGCGGTCGGGCCACGGAGTCGCGCGCTCGGGCATTCGGTCGTGCGCTCCGCAGGAGATCGCGCGGTCGGGCCAGGGAGTCGCGCGCTCGGCGGGAGATCGTGCGGTCGGGGCAGCAGACCCCGCGGTCGGGCGACGAGGCAGCCGGTCGTGCGGTACCCGACCGCACGACCGGGCGACGTGGCGGCAGCGGAGAGACGCGCGGTGAGGAGGGGTATAGTTTTGGAATTTATTTCAAAAGGGGGCCAAAAATGGAAATTAAATTGTTTAGGGGTCCAACAGTGTCCAAATTTCTACACTTTCAAAACAGATTCTTACTAGGTTACGTTTCAAATGGCGTTGATTGAACGTTCGTGGTTGATTGTCATGGCAAGCTAGCGACTCGCTTCTCCAATGGTTATAACTAGCAACTAACTATAAGACTTCCACATCATCTATATAGTACACACTAAAGCTAGCATTCTAAGAGCAAGTTTAATAAGGCTGACTGTGCTAGCTATAAGGGAATCCATGTCAGCATAGTCCTATGTGGAGGGGAGAGAAAAGGAGAGAGAGCCAAGCCGACTCCCATGCAAGAGTCAGGCTATAGCACAGGAAAAGAGGCATTATCCATGCATGTACCCATAGAACTAATTGCTATACCCATGTATGTATTAAATTATCAATACTCATGTATGTATTAAATGATTGAGAGCTCTTGTGGAGACAACTTATAGCCAGCTTATTGTATAAGTTGACTGCATCATTATCTTTTGATGACATGGAAATGTATTGGAGGTAGCAGCTATCTGTACTATTAAACTTGCTCTAAAGAACTATCTATAAGGATAGCTATTTAATGCTTACATGCACACACAGAATTTATAGAGGCTGTCTCGTTTGGCGTTAGACTAGTGCTTAGGGCATCTCCAATGGTCTGAGTCAGCTAGCTATATGCATGTACACATCAGCATATATCCTATGTGGAGGAAAGAGAGTATGCAAAAAAAATCGAGCCAGCTCTTCCTTAAGCACTAGTCTATAACGCCAAACGAGGCAGCATCTATAAATTCTATGTGTGCATGTAAGCATCAAATAGCTATCCTTATAGATAGTTCTTTAGAATGCTAGTTTTAGTATGTACTATATAGATGATGTGGACGTCTTATAGTTAGTTGCTTGCTATAACCATTGGAGATGCCCTTAAGGAAGAGCTAGTTCGATTTTTTTTGCATACTCTCTTTCCTCCACATAGGATATATGCTGATGTGTACATGCATATAACTAGCTGACTCAGACCATTGGAGATGCCCTTAGGGCATCTCCAATGGTTATAGTTAGCAACTAACTATAAGACTTCCACATCATCTATATAGTACACACTAAAATTAGCATTCTAAAGAACTATCTATAAGGATAGCTATTTGATGCTTACATGCACATACAGAATTTATGGAGGCTGCCTCGTTTGGCGCTATAGACTATCTCTAGAGCTGTAGAGAGCTGCGTTCTCTTTCTTCATTTAATATCTTCCACGTAGGACAGTTGATGACATGGACTCTCTTGTAGATAGCTGCTATAGACCCATTGGAGATGCTCTTACGTCCCTCAACAAAAGAAATTCCGTGCCACAGCCACGCCCCCTGCATTCATAGTTACAAAATATGGCTTTACCATCATGTTTGAAATTACCTGTTACAACTCAGGCATTTTAACGTGCTTTAAAATCTCTCCTTGTACTCTTTTTTTTTTAAAAAAATAAGGTGGCACTCCAACTAGCTTTTATCTTAAATTTCTGGATATAACTTTTGATTAAAATTGCATTGTAGTGGCTCTTAGTTTTTAGAAAAAATATTAAAAAAAATAAAAAATCTCATTATATCGTTAAATAAACTAAAGAGTATTGCTATACAACATTCGACTATTTTTGAGGACAAAAACAGTCAGATTGATCTGGAACTTTAGATCTCCATCCAACGGATCCACTCATACAAGCCCCCCTCCAAAAAAAATGATCTAGGGCGTTGGATCTCCATCTAACGGCTCAAAATCTCTTAAAAACAGTCGAAAGTTGTATAGACACTCCCTAAACTAAAATACCGATATGTTCTAAAATACGGCTGTTAGCTAAAATAAACTAAAATTAGAAATCGATATGTTCTAAGTGGTTTCTAATTTAAATAAATTAAAATTAAAAAAATAAAAAACTAAAACCGTTTAGAGAGATCTAAGGGTGGGCTTTTAGGCGGAGAGCATAGAAATACCGCTCGCAACACAACCGTGCGCCTGTTCGTGCTGTTCATATAAGTAGCAAACTAACAACCAATTCGCTGGAAAGCGACTTTTCCCGGAGCACCTTGTACAGCAAAAACAAGGTCCCCGGCCGGCGAAACCAACCAAACCCGAAACTTTCCCACGCGACAAGGGCGCTGTCCAATCTGCGAGTCAGCCTCCAGTTACACATTCCAAATGGAGTAGCCGAGATCACACACACAAAAAAACAATGCCTCCTTTCCTTTTAGAGCCCGCAGGCCAATGGCAATTCATGAGGAAAGCAATTCATAAAGAAGGTCGAAATATATCCCCAATTATGCGTCCACTGACCCCATTTTTGGGAAACTTGCTGGATTTGAGATTGACATAACTTGGAAAGGTACTAGATGATACATTGATACTCCTCCTTATTAAGATAGGGTTCTGTGACTTCCGTCCAACCTCACACAATTCTGTACGAGAACTGGACTGCACCATCACCAGACATACACAAGTCTCTGCATTCAAATCTGATAGAACAACAGGGCCATGCGCTCGAGTCACGATCAGAGAACTGGATGGCCTTCTCACCGGATATTGAGAGGGCCACGTCCTTTTCCTCTCTGCCTATTGTCTCATCTTGATTAAAGGCTGATTTAGCGGCAATTTAGCGACGCAGCATTGTCCGGGCCTCCTTTCGCAGGTAGGTCTCTAACATGGGAGTTGTGCCGCTGCTGCGTTGCACAATCTGAATTCCAGAAGCTTCCGAGCACCAACTTAAGGCACATGCTTTAGGTACAACGGCACATCAGGATTAGCGCACCGGATCATCGGATGCAGCTTATGCATTGGATATTGGAACCGTAACTGAGCACCTGACCCCCTTCAGGTACCAATACCTAATTGTTTTACGCTTCCTAGCTGGTTACTCGCATGACAAGGCATAGTCTATCTGTTCAATAATTTTGGACACATGCCAAGGCCTACAATAATTGAGCTAGGACGTAATGGTAGTGTCATGATTGCCCAAGGATTGTTCATATCGACTAGCTCATACGAACGTCCTAACCTCTATAAACCACTTCTATTAGCTATTACTATTTATTAGCCACTACCTTTTGTTTTCATATATTATAACGTTCTTTGCAATTTATTATATCACAATTCTGTAAATCATATGATGATGCAAATCCTTTCGTCGCACTGTCTTTCTTACGTAATACACTACTATTCATCAGTCGCAGTAAAAACCATCAGTAAAAATCAATATGACCAAGCCTAAAAAGAAAACACTGAGCGACGACCGCAACTGATCTGCTGCTGACGAGAAAGAACATGGATCAACTTAAATCTTGCAACAGAGTAATGTTAAATACAACACAAGTACCCAACAACCCTAGCAATCTTCTACTTTAAGCTTAGCATATGACAGAATAGAACAGTTAGTTGCAAACTTCCAGGCAATCCTTGAGTCAAGATTACAGAATACATGATCAAAGGGCAGCTACAAGGCAGCACGAAGCCAAATATCAAGAAACATGAAAAGCGGGGGGGGGGGGGGGGGGGGGGGGTGAATAGGCTAAAGGAATGAACAGAAGGATCACTTGAGCGCTCTGCTTTCGCGGAGCCTGCGGCACACGCTCCCCGACTATCTTCCATCAGCAGAGGTGAACGAATCTGCAAATCCTGGAGGCCTCGTCGGGATGCTTGTCTGTGTGTTATCCAAGCTCGCAAGGAACGAAGAGGTTGCGCCGTCAAAATGGCCACTGTCCGCCTGCCATTTCTGCAATGCTTGAGGCAGTGTCATGTCCAGGTCGATACCATAGCTGTCATCTGAATCTGGATCGGACGGTTTCCACACCTCTGAAAGAGTAGAGAGCACATTGACAGCATGACCCATGTCGGGCCTCTGATGTGGTTCCCTAGCACTGCAATGTCCGGCAAGCTCCGCAACGGTGCTAACGCTAGCCAATGTCTCCTCGTCGAGGTCAATAGTCAGGTCAATTGCTTTCTGGAAAGTGTCTTTGTTGAGCTGCATTCTCCGGAACCATGTGACTAAGTGCATGCTATCCTCAGGTTGAGTCTCATCAAGCGCCTTGCGTCCAGTGATAAGTTCCATCAAGATGACACCAAAGCTGAAGACATCAGCTTTTGTGGTTACTCGTCCAGTAACTGCATATAAAATGTTCACTTTTAGTGTTAATCAAAAAATATAAGTGACAGATATGAACTGATGAACAAATGCTTTTGAAATATGCAGCTTGGCTCAGATCACCAATTAGGACAAGGCAGTTAGGATGACATGGCTTCCTACTTAGATCGTATTTCCAAAAGGGAAGATGCTGGACAGTGCAAGCTGCCAGCTAAAGGTACAATTAAAGCTCCAGGGCTATTGAAAGACTTTATATTAGAAGGGGGAAAACTGGTCGAGCAGGCAAAAGAAATTTTCTTATGAATATGTTTGTTAATGTTGGTGTCCACACTTAGGCCCTGTTTGTTTATACTTAGGTTTTTTGGCTTATAGCTTAAAGCTAACTTTTTGGCTTAATCAGTTTATGAGCACCTAGCTTCTAAGCAAGTTAGGTATATACCCTGTTTGTTTAGGTTTATGCCTTCTGGCTTGAACACACAACAATCAGTGGTAATTTATAGAATTTGAGAACTACTTTGAACAAGAATCACTAATCATGACCTTGATAATCACAACATCTATCCTCACTCAATTCAAAGAAAGAAAGAAAAATGAAAAAAATAGAGAAAAAAATCTTCCGATGGTCGTCGGGGCTAGGGAAGACAACGGTAGTGGGCACGGGGAAGGGGGATGTCAGCGGCGGTGAATGCTAGGAAGAGGGAGGCCAGCGGAGTTGGGGCACGTAGACGGCGCCAATGGAGTTGGGGCATGGGGAAGAGGGAAGCTGGCGGGGTTGGGCTGAGGGAAGTCGGCGGCGGTAGGCGCAGGGAAGGGGGATGCCAGCGGCGGCGAGCACAGGGAAGAGGGAGGCTGGCAGAGTTGGGGCGTGTGGACGGCGCCGGCGGAGTTGGGGCGCAGGGAAGAGGGAGGCCGACGGGATTGGGGTGCGGGGATGAGGGAGGCCGGCGGGGTTGGGACGAGGGAAGTCGGCGGCAACGGGCGCAGGGAAGGGGAATGCAAGCTGCGGTGAGTGCGGGGAAGAGGGAGGCCGGCAGAGTTGGGGCACGTGGACAGCGCAGGGAAGAGGGAGGCCGGCAGGGTAGGGACGAGGGAAGTCGGCGGCGGCGGGTGCAGGGAAGAGGGAGGCCGATGGAGTTGGGGCACAGGGACGGTGGCAGCTGGAGTGGGATGGCGGCGTCGAGCGTTGTGGGATGGTGAGGGAGCCTAAAAAGGAGTGGAGAGGAGGGAAAAAAGGAGCAAGGAAGAAAAAGGGGGAAAATGGAAGGATTTAGACTTATATATGAATGGCATTTGGTGGGTAATTTTAGTGAACTTGAGTGACAACGGGATATTCCATTCCGCAAAAGCCAAAAAAAGCCCCTCTCCTATGGATTTTGGCTTTTAGGCTTAAAATGACTTAAGCTTTTCATAAACTGGATGAAAAAGTCACCTCTTTGTTTAGGCTTTCGCTTTTTTGCTTATAAGCTGGATAAAAAGCCTAAACAAACAGGGCCTTATAAGAGGCACACTAATAAATCACAATGTTCTTACATTGCAACATTTGTACTTTATGTAAACAGAACAGTTCTCATCAGAGTTTTATCACTAAAAAGATCGTCGAAGACTTTATATATGGTTGAGTAACATGTTTCAATAATTCTTAGATGTCACATACTCCACTAAATTTTGTTCCCTTTAGAATCTTCAAATTTGTGTAGTAAGCACCTAAATACCTCTTATAGAAGAAATAAACCATTAGTCTTTCAAACAGTAAGGCTTGAGAACTAAATGACAATTGAATGGTCATTTCAGGCTTAAGCTCTAAATATGGAATTATTCATCGATGATACTATTTTTGGTATGCCTTAGTTTAAATATATTGTGCTTGTTAATTTAATTGAACACAAAACATTGGAAAACTGAAGCAAAAGATATATGGGATGATCACCTGCATACTCCGGGGCAAGGTATCCAAAAGTGCCAGCAAGTCTTGTCTCTACTGAGACACACTTCCCATCAGCTGGTGCAAGCCGGACCAATCCAAAATCCGCCACCTTTGCCTTCATGTCATCACCAAGAAGTATGTTCGATGGTTTCAAATCTCTGTGGATGAAGGTCTGCTGCGCAAGGCTGTGCAGGTACTCAACACCCCTTGCAACATCAAGCACAATGCTCAGTCGCTTCTTCCATTCCAACGGCCGCAAATTGTTTTCTTTCCACTCAAACAGGTGTTGGCTCAGTGTCCCCTGTGGCATGTACTCATATACAAGAATCCTCTCATTGCCATCGAGGCAATAGCCAAGCAGGGACACAAGGTTCCGGTGACGGACCTTGGTCAGCACAGCAATCTCTGATTTAAACTCATTTAGCCCCTTGTTACCCATAACACCAGCCTCCATCCGCTTCACAGCAATCTTTGTGCCATCGTGAAGCTCACCTTTGTAGACGGTGCCAAAGCCACCACGACCGAGGATGTTCTCCTCACTGAAGTTGTTGGTCACATTGCGGAGCACCTGAATCGAAATGACCATGTTTCCAGTCTCAACAACATGGATGTCCCGGGGGGCACTGCTTGCTTGGCTATATGTCTCACTCGTGGCTGCACCACCATTGACATTTCCCCCAGCAACTGAGATTTTAACCATGTCAGGATCTGACCCTGAGTGCCGGGGATGGATGACCATAGCATGCGGACTCTGCACCCTTCCGAAAGGCTTCTGCTTTCTCTTATAGCAATAGAATCCTAATGCAGCAATAAGGCCTAGTCCAGCAACAGCACCAACCACCGAGCCAGCAATGACTCCAATAGAAGACGAAGAGGAACCCCCATTGCTTCCACCACTTCCATCCTCGCTTTCACCTGATGCACTGTTGCCACCGCTACCACCTGATCCAGATGTTGGCGCAGGAGCATCCTTGCCAATGTTCGGGTTACCAGCAGTTTTCAGCAGCACATTCTTCGCGGCAAAGGGAGGAACTTTCCCATAAAGATTGTTATTCGACAGATCAACCTCATTCAGTGCTGGCAACGCAGCAACCTCCTTTGGCACTGTGCTAGTAATGTTGTTATTTGAAAGAATCAGCTTCTGAAGTGAGGCAATCTTCCCAATAGCCGGTGAGATGCTCCCGCTGAGCCCCATACTGGCAAAATTCAGCATTGTAATGTTCCCATTTTCACATGAAACACCAATGTAATTATTGCACGGGTCATTCCCATTCCAATTGTCTGCAAGCTTCACTGGGTACATGAATCCAGCCGCCACCTCGAGCAGCAGGCTCACACGAGGATCACACAGCTTACCAGGATTCAGCAAGCAGAACCGCTCTGTTGTCGGCACCACATCAGCATCCACCCCATCAGCAAACAAGGGTGTCGGCCCCTGCAGCAAGTTGTTCGTCAGGGTCACCTTCTTCAAAGACTTGAGCTTGACCAGACTGTCCGGCACCGGCCCGGTGAGCTGGTTGTCGCGGAGCTGCAAATCCCAAAGGTTGGTGAGCCCCGAAAAGTCCGGCAAGGGCCCGGTGAAGTCGTTGGAGTGCAGCCACAGCTGCTTGACCGAGGTCATGTTGGCGACAAAGCGAATCGACCCGTTGAACCGGGTGTCTCCAGCCTGGTTGTTAAGCCAGAGCGCCAGCAGCGGCGCGCCGGCCAGAGACGCCGGCACGGGCCCGGACAGCAGGTTGAATGCCAGCGAGAGAAGCTGGAGCGACGGCAGCGCGGTGCCGAGGAAATCCGGGAGCGCACCGGACACGTTGGCGCTGTTGGCGGAGAAGTTGGTGAGGGACGTGCAGTCGGCAAGGTCGGCGGGGAGCGGCCACGGCGCGAGCGGGTTGTCGTCGAGCGAGACGGCGGTGAGCGCGGTGAGCCCCCTGAAGAAGTCCCCCGGGAGGGAGGTGAAGCCGTTGGAGTGGAGCAGGAGGTACCCGAGCGAGGAAAGCCCGGCCAGCGAGGGCAGCGCGCCGGAGAGCGAGTTGGAGAAGAGCTCGAGGCGCACGAGCGCGGTGAGGTTGCGGACCTCGGGCGCCAGCGTGCCCGTCAGGCTGCGGTTCCCGGCCTGCACGGCGGTGACGCGGCCGGCGGGGTTGCAGCTCACCCCGGCCCACGGCTTGGGCGAGCAGGGGTCGTCGGTGTCCCAGCCGAGTGCCTTGTCCGCGCCCAGCGCCCTCGCCACCGCCCGCATCGCCGCCGCGTCCGACGCCGACGTGTCCGCCGCCGCGCCCACGACCAGCATCAGGGCCAGGAGCACATGGAGGCCGGCGCCGCGGCCACCGCGCCGCCGCCGCCGCGCGGTGGCGGCGGTGGGAGATGGCATTGCGTTGCTAGAGAGAGAGACAGGGAAGGGAAGAGAGAGAGAAACAGGAGTAAGTGTTGGGGTGGTGAGGATTTGAAGTGAAGAGAGAGAGAGAACGGGGCAAATGGTAGAGGGAGAGGGCCGGTGGCACATGCGTGGGGCCCACGTGTGGGGATTGGAGCGATGATTTTTAGGGTTCCCCTCCGGAGCCACGAAATGACGGAGCTGCCCCTCGCGGCCGCGGCTGTTCGAACCTGGTCTCGACGGCGATGCACGCCCGTTCAGACCCGCACGGTCCCTGGCATGCTGGGCAACAAGAGGGGGGCAATGCGTGTCCGGCTCGTCTGTTTCTGCGCTGGACTTGGGGCCCTGGGCGCAGCGTCACGCAGGGCACGGGAGTGGGGGGAGAGGGGCGAGGGGAAGGGAAACAGGGAATCCTAGACGTCTACCTGTCTCTATCCGCCGTGTCGAGTCGATGCTGGGTGCGAGGCATGGGGTGGGCCCGATGCGTCAGCGTCCTATGGTGATCTGCACGTCCGTGGGCGAATTTTTTAAATATCCATATTTTATTCGAAATAATATGAATATACACACGCAAATATTTTTTTACAGAAATGGCTTCATTTCACCGAACTGTTAGGCGACTACAACCTATCGCCCAATGGCCGCGCGATGCGCAAGCTGTCCGTGGGCCGTTGGACGACAGGTTCCAGTCGCCGAGTCATTGCGCGACTGGAGCCTGTCGCCTAACGGCTCGGCAACTACATTTATAGTTGCTCGGCTGTTCAGCCACTGCAAACAGGAGGCAATGTTGGTTGATTCGTTTGTGATTTTTGTAGATAATAAATGGTAGATAATCTGTTAGATTCGCAAAAACAGTTTGCGATCGTCGTATGTTGTTGTAGTGCAAGAAATTTCATGAATTTTTTAGAATAATTGAAATAACAACGATTGGTAAGTACGAAGATAAGTGATATTGTGATCTAATCGAGAATTCATACACGGAAGAGAATTTTTTTGTTAATGTTGTTGCAATTATTGCTACACGAATAATGGAATGCGAAAAGACGAGAAATGCGCTTATCCGAATTAAAATTGACTTCGTAGTAAAGTTAGGAGTAACACAATGTGTAGGGTTTGGTTACATGCATAAGAAAGAGCATCATGCACGATGCAACAAACCAAACTACTTCTACGATACATATGCCACTTTTTGGAATGGAACTCAATTCAACCTTCAGGTGACTAGTTAGTGTGGGAGGGCCCGACCTACTGCGTGGACCAGGGCCATTTTTCCTTGCGAGCTTGGCGTTGAACTCCTCGGCGGCCTCTTTTGCCTTGGCCACCATTTCCCTCTTTTTCTCGCGCTCTCTGCACGTGTACATCTGAACATGAGCTTTCATCTCCCGACGTATACGCTCGGTTTGCTCGTCATTATGGCTCTCCTCCTCCCGGTTCTCGCAGTCCTTTTGACATCCCACTCCTCGAAGTCGAGAGTGCACTGGTCATGTGGGTGTATCTCTAGGTCAATCCACTTGCGGTAGCCACATAGTGGTTTCGGGGACTGCGGTTAGACGGGAGAGGTTGTTAGTGCGTACTTTAAAAGAGAAATAGTAGGAGGAACACACTATAACTGGTTCTTATCAGCTGCCGATAGCTGCTCGTGTCCCAATGGCGGTCGGGATAGTCATAGGAGTAGTTTGTGCAACCCCACTAACGCATGCCTAGGCTGAGCCGTTGCTTAGACATAAAAAAACTTGCATGGGTCTGTGCACCAATAAAGGGGTGGCGTCTCTCCTTCGAGCGGGTGTTGCGGCGAACACTTGGTTGGAAAGTTCGGGATGAGATTATTGCTACAGGGGATGTTATTGCTGGGAGCTGACCTCCTCGCACGCTCTGCTTGTTCGGCCCGGGCCGCAGCAGCCCTTGCTTGTTCGTCACGGGTAGCAGCAGACCTTGCTAGTTCGCGGGTTTCCTTCCATTGCTTCATTATCTTGTCCCATTGCTTCTTCTGACTCTTGTCATCATGACATGGTGAAGCAAACTCTGGTGTAGTGTTAGGTTTGGTTGTGTGGTATTCTCTCCTAGATCTTTTTCATCTTCTTTTATAAGCCAAATGGTTGGCATGGTACGGTTTATTTCATGTGAGTAACCTGTGAGGCAGAGTGTTGCCTTATCTTTCGAAAAAGTTGCTGTGCAAAATTGGCCCTTGTTGTCTTATCGGTGCACAAAGCTACCCCGTCTGGTGTAGTCACTGCGCAAAGCTTCCTCGTCTAGTGTTGTCACTATGCAAAGCTGACCCGTGTGGTCTTGTCACCGCGCAAAGCTATCTCCTGTGGTTTTGTCACTATGCAAAGCTGCCACATGTGGTCTTGTCGCTGCACAAAACTGCCCTGTCTAGTGTAATCGCTGTGTACTGCCCCGTCTTATCTTCTCACTGCGTGAAGCTGCATCGTGTGGTCTTGTCAGTACGCAAAGCTGCCCCGTGTGGTTTTGATGCTGCACAAAGCTACCCCGTCTGGTGTAGTCACTGTACAAAGGTTGCACCTGATGTGGTTTATCATAAAGCACACTGCGACACCCTACGGACTATAAAATGCACGCCCCACCCCTTACTAGTAGGAAGAACTATCTTTTTTGTCCTAGAGTAACAGGCCATGTCAGACGCCGAGGGGTCAATTGAACATGGGTCACTAAAGGGAGACCTTCCACTCGAAAGGAGAGAGGACTTCGGTGTTAACTACCGCTTATTGCCAAATAGGCATGTTCAGCCAGTGTAGCCGAAATGCAGACACATGGAGGATGCGGTTGTGCAGGTGGTGAAGGCCATTTGGATGGCGAGTGATGTTTCTTCTGATGCCCACAATTTGGAATATAATTAGGTAATCGTCTATTTTGTATTACTGCTAATTGAGTTTTGATGTTTATCTTCCTTTCCAAAGGCTGTATGCGCTCTACGTAAGGAAGCCAGAGAAGTACAGAGGACACCCAAACTACTATGCTGGCGGTGTAGGGGGCCGTGCCTAGGCTGACCCCCGGCCTTGTCAGGTTGATGTGGTGTCGGACGTGTCCATGCAGAACCCCTCGCGCAGTGCCATGCCGAACAGGATGGCCCCAATGGACGCACTGTGTGTGCATCGGGCACGAACGTGCGAACCTCGAGAGCCTAGTGCATGACAATAGGGCGACGACATGTGCACCAAAGGCTAGCATTTGGTTAGAAGTCGTCTAATGAATTAGCAGTAAAAGGAGAGTCATGTGAGGTGGTAACTTACGCATGGACGTTCATCGGCACAGGTCACCCGACTGGTACTGGAGCGACCTGACGTAGGCTGAAGTGTTGCATGACACGATGTGCCGCGTAGTCCTCCATGAAGATATCGAACACGAGCTTCCACCGTGTCAACCAGAAAGCCCAGTGGTGCCAACACATCAAGGTCAGCTGTTAGGAGCGCGGCTCTCCATGCCTCAGGTGAGTACGCCTCCCAGTGCATGTTGTCACCCGTGAGCCGGTCGAAGTGCTCCACGAAGGGTAGATATGCTCGTGTAATCTGTACATGCGCGAACTGTACCTGCAAGGAACACCAGCTATTACATACGACGATCCATAATATGAAGAAATTAATTGTAAGTCAGACTACTTACCCGTCTATGACACCAGAGAGAACCCATCTCTCTGCCCCGTACGGAGTGATGTTCTCGAGCATGGGCCGTCTGAGGCTGAAGCGCTTGAACAACCACAGCTGCAATAGTAGCGGATACTCCATAAGGACTGAGATCGTCTTGGTCCTGCCGCACGCATCGCAAAAGGCACGATAGGTCACGGCAAATGCAACCGAACCCCAGCTGATGTGGGGGGGCCTCCCACTCAGCGATGGCCCTTGCGTGAGCAATGAGGCGCGCGTCAACGGTGTTGCCGTGGCTGGGGGTGAAGTGAACCCAACCAAATAGCCACAACAAGTATGCTTCTAAGTGCCACGAGACCTGCTGCTCGTCTGCGGTCGGGTCCATCCGCTTTACCTGAGTACAAGCAAAAGGTTATTAGGACCGTACTACGGAAAGGAGAGCACAAATGATTGAATGGAAAGGGCATCATACATGTACCCGGAACTGCGAGAGCCACCGTAACGACGAGCCGTGCGTCTGACCTGGCGGGAAGACGTAGTACTCCTTCGTGGCCCCAAGTGGAAGGGCTCTCTCGAACCTGTCCAATAGTTCCGCGCGCTAGCCAGCTGGGCCTCTGGTAGGATGGTAGCAGCTCCCGCGATAGGAAGGCCGAGCAGCAGGGAGACGTCCTGTAGAGTAGAGGCCATCTCCCTGAATGGGAAGTGAAAAGTGTGTGTCTCCGGCCGTCACCGGTCCACCAAAACTGTTAGCAGGGAGTGGTCAAACAGGAAGCGTCGCTGCCACTCCACACGCGTCGTCCCTGCCCGCAGGTAAGGCCAGTCTGTCTTCACCTATGGCCTGCACCATCCGAGCGAGAGGGATTAACTCGACATCGCTCAGCCTGTGAAGCAAAAAAAGATCAGTACGCAACCTACTATGGCAAGAATGCAACACTACCAGAGTGCAACCTAGCTGTCTAGCGTAGGTCTAGCCTCTAGGCTACTCGAGGTGTGCGTGTGCAGACCACCCCCAAGTCAGCTGCCTCGTCCGCGCTCCTTGGAGGCGGGACGCGATGCGAAGTGCAATGCAGCCGGTCGACGTGCTCGTCCAACAGGCCATAAAGCCAGTCCGATCTACGAAGTTCACAAACCATACCTGCAAAATAAATTCAAGTTAGCATTTATATGGAACAAAAAAATATCGAATGTAAAGCAACAGTAAATAGAACTTATAAATAAACAAATGATACAACACTAGGCTACCAGCACAATACTTACAATAGTATTGAAAAAGGGGGAAATACCACAATAGTTGTACAAACGGTACATGCAATGTACGATACAATTAGTATGATAGTACGTACATCAAAAGTGTCAACTAACAAAGTGCAGATTACAATGCACAATGATTTGTAGTGTTAAAGCCACTTTGCATACTCCAACAACTAGTTGTAGAAACCATGTCATTCTGCCTACTCATCAGCAGATACCTTGCATCGTCTAGCTGTGTATCCCTCTCGACCTCATCGCCCGTAGCATGCACAAGGTTGGCTTGCGTTTCGTCTATATCATTTGTAATATGACGGCTCTGTTGCCAACCCTTCCTACCCTTCAACATCCGGAATACATGTCCTCTATGCAATATGTAAGGTGGTGAAGTTTTCCACAACTCTGAACCCTTTAAGCTTGCCACACTAGGCATGCATCACTCTCTCGTTGAAGAAGTATTCAGACATGAAGTTCGAAGAATCCATGCCATAGTCCTACATGCGACGAGGACATAAGAACCTAGTTGTACACCTCGGCAATGTTAGTCGTCATTATGTCGTACCTCGTGCCGTTCATGTCGTGTAGTAGGGACCACTTCTCCAATAGCTATTCTTCGATCCACTGTGAGAAGCACTTTGATGTTCTCTGAGCTCCTCCTCGGATCAGTTGCGTTAGGCTCAGCTAGTGCTGTGAGGCATTCCAGAAATCATCGATGTTACATAGCAAGACATACAAAGTGTACACATTAGTCGGATGGAATTTGACTCACCGGTGTACGGCTTGCGGTAGGAACCTGCCGTCTAGAGGGGGCACGGCCTGGTACAAATCGAACTGCCGCATCACGCGATGTGGGGCGTAAGCCTCCACCATGTACGAGAACACTAGATGGTGTGTCGTCACCCATAACTCCGCGTCCTCCAGGCATTGTAGGGATAGCCCGTATGGCGATACATGATACATAAAATCTACAGTCCACGGACCCCATTTGACGTTGCTGTCATGTAATGACTCGAACTCATTGTGCCACAGCAAGTAGCACCTCGACAGTTTGCCCTTCGCCCACCGTAGACGGGTAGCAGTCCACCAGATGCCCATAGTGGGTCCGTCTGTCAGGTCGGCGAACTCGCCGAATGGGTGCACTAGCATCACGATGGTCGGACGTCCGATAAGGAAGTCCTCCCAACTTCACAACTGCAGGAGCACATAGCAGATAGCCAGATTGGGGGTACCAGCAATGACACACTGGCAACGTCACAGAGGTTAGCCACTTCAAAAGATACCTGAATATCGTTAAATTCATGATTAAATTAACCCGAATAAACATAGAAAATTCAGACCATATAAAATTCTCAAAAATTACACAATAACTATAACTGTGTCGAAAGGCTTCACATAAAATTTCATAATTTTTGGAGCTAGTTTGCTATATGTAAAAACTCGTACAAATATCAAAATTGTATAAATTTGTTAGCAACATTCACAACCGTTAAAATTATCAAAAAAAGTACACTATGAGGTATGTTGTTTTGAAAGATTGTACATAAATTTTCATAATTTTTGAGCTCATTTGATATATTTAAAAATTCAAATAAATACTAAACGTAAAAAATAGGGTAGGTAATTAAGCCGCCCCCTCACCGGACAGCAGGCCTGCCTACCGTCGCCCCACCGGGCGGCAGGTTGCCTGCCGTCAGCGGCCTCGCCATGTGTCGCCTCGCCAGCGCTGTCGCCCGCCCACCGGATGGCAGAAGCGCCATTTTTGCAAATACATTGCGTATATGGCCAGTTTTATAAATACAATGCACAACAGTGCCAAATCTAGCTTTGTCTCGTTCTTTTCGTCATTTATACAGTTGGTATATGTACACATGTAAAGTGGGTTTGGGTGGTTCGCATGATGTGCATTCCGTGTGTTTTTCACCTTTTTCCGCATCATTTGTGCTATTTTCATCTTATAGCTTGTGATCTTTGATTTTTTACAAATAAACAAATTGGCTGATTTCTCTGTTATCTTTTCGAAATGATTTATTAGGATAATATTTAGAAATATCATATCATTTTATCGATATTTATTTCATTCATACAAATACTCATATTAAAGTCAAAAACCATTATCTAAATACATAAATCATTAGTCACAGTTAAAAAGAACCCATCCGTGATCCATGCCTTCGCGTAGAGCTTCCAAAAACATTTGCATTTGTCATTGCGTCCGTTTGCCACTAGTCGAATAGCACTGTAGCAGCAGCTTCCAAGCTCCAAATGAAAACGAACGCGTGCGGGATGACGGGCCGATGAAAGCAGCCTTATAACCCAGCACAAAACATGATGTTGCAAAACCTAATGGGCTGGGCCATAATTTCTCCGGCTAGAGGAGGCACAAGTTCGAGTCAGTGACCACTCATCTCCGAACGGCGCATTAATTCTTCATGCCGACACCTCTCTCTCTCTGGCCCCAGGAGCTACAAATTCCGCCCATTTTGAAAATCGACATAGTGCATAATTCTCCCATGTTTTGACAAAATAATGTGACTAATGTCGTGCTCGAAAAGGCAAATAAAAAACTCATAAAGAAACCAGAAGAATGTGGCGAAAGGAGGACACCATAGGTATTTAATTCCACTAAGCACCCACGAAACAAACGGGCATCAGTGTGCCAAGTCGCAAAAGTCAGTAACACAGGATAAATTATGCAATGATAAGAAAGGTACAGTGGGAAAAAAAATGAGAAAGAGCAGCAGACTTTACAAGCTTTTTTCACCATGCTCCTGGCACCGTAGCGCCATAGAGGCATGCATATCTCGGCAAAGTCTTTCCGACGGATCACCGACAAAAAGTGCACCACCGGCGACGCAAAAGGACACCAAAAATGGCACACACTTGGCAGCAGTGGCAGCACTTTCAGCAGGCCAAATCACTCTCTGGTGCGAGTGGCTGCATATGTATCACGGTTGTTACAAAATCTTCGGAAATATTTTAACCGTACAATGCTATTTTCTATTTTACGCATTTTTAGGATCTGGTTAAAACTAAGGGCCTATTATTTTCATGTTCCAAAAGCTGATTTTCGGTTTTTCTACAGTAACTAACTTCTAAACGGAGTATCTTTTTAAGATATGGTCTACTAGTTAATTATATTACATACTATACCGACTTCATTTATATTGACAAAAACCGCACGTGAGTTTTTGTTACTCTGTAATCTCTCACACGAATAGCCCAAAAACCATAAACTTCAGCAAAAAAAGAACAGACCCTAAGTTACCCTAATACGCGATATAAATATGGCGATATCGTGATACAACATTTTTTAAAAAACAAGCATACTTCGATACGGCAAGTATATATATATATATATATATATATATATATATATATATATATATATATATATATATATATATATATATATATATATATATATTTAAAAATAAAGAAATATAGAGAAGCAATGAGAGAGCGAGAAACTGAGATTACATTAATGAATGCTATATATTCCTTGCCCCCCTCACTCGCGTTAGTAAAGCATTAGTAAATATTGAAATAACATATCATAGATAATTAGATATAGATAGTTCAGCAATATAACATAACTGTCGATAATTGAATCGTCGATCTTACGATTTGTGGCAAAAAAATCAAGTCTCACAGAAGGATTGAAAATGAGAAAGGGGATTATCTTTATTGCTATATTGGGTTTACAACATACTCTTGTAGAGCGATTACTAGGGGTGGCAATTTCCCCCGCGGGGGTGGGGCCCCACGGGGAATTTCCCCATCGGGGGCGAGGGCGAGGGCGAGGGCGAGGGCGAGGGGTGTTCTCTCCCAACCGAGGAACGGGGGCAGGCCCCCGCTAGGCTAGTAGGGCGGGGATGGGGGTTGTCCATCGTGGGGCCCCACGGGGATCTTATATATTTGGATTAAAACCTGAATCTATATGTTAGAATATACATTGTGAAGCTATATCTTGTAAAAAAAAGTATGCCTAAATAATTATATATTAATAAACAAAGTCACATTATTAATTTTAAAAATATTTTAACTTATTTTTAATCCCCCGCGGGGATCCCTGTGAGGTCGGGTCCCCGTGGGGACCAGGGACGGGGGGCCAAGTCCCCACGTGAAGCTTAATGGGGTTGGGGGCAGGGCCAGCTAGTGGGGATCGGGGCGGGACCGGGTGGCCCTCCCCTAGAGCCCCCGCCCTCGTTGCCACCCCTAGCGATTACAAAGGGGTACTACTAGCCCTAACTTTACTATTTCTTACCTTCGTTGTCTCAATCTATCTCTTCTTTTTTTCATCTTCTCCCACAAGGCTTAAATAGCGCTAAAAAGGTGTCGATTATCTTACTGGAACAGATGCCTTGTTGATTCCTCATGCCCAACTGAGCAGGCAGTTGCTGTCAGCTAGTGAGATCTAACAAATAACTGTCAATTAGTTACTTGTCTATGGGAGAAGATAGTAGCAACAACCGTGAGACGGTTGTTGTTGGAGGCGTAAGGCCGAATTATCGCATGATTATTGGAGTTAGGGACACACATGCCTTATTTCACCATACGAAAAATTGCCTGGAGTTAAGCCTAGTTATCAGATCATAGGATGTCTGAGTAGTGGCTGGTCGGGTAATAATCCTCCGACCAAGGTACCCGAGTAGTAATCCTCCAACCAGTGGTACTCGACAATATTGCTTTTAAGTGGTCTATGATCGTAATAGCTTAGGGCCTTAATTACATATAAAAGCCATATTTAATTAATTATTCAATCCTCTTTAGCTAGCTTCCAAACTTTAAGTGAATTCGTGACTTAGAATCCTTTGATAGGAATGCAAGTCGGAAGGTCTTTTTGATGATAATTAATAAAGATAGAGAAGTTGTTTACTTGAAGTTAAGAACCAACTAGAATGGAACTGAAGGGTTTATATGCGTTAGGCACGATTCCTGTAACCAATATCTTCGGTTGTGAGGAAAACCTTTATAAACTGAAGAGGTACTGATTGATTTTCATGCTTTCGAGAAAGCCTTTTGAATTACTCATCTATCCTCTATTTTTCTCCACCCTAGAGTTCTTTTCTCCCCCAAATTCCCTTGATCCGCATAAGATCCAAGCCATTTGCAATGAGAATGTTTGGATTTATCACTGAATGCTTTGGAGAGTGCTGGGATTGATCCCCAATCCAGTTTTAGTCCCACGGAAGTCAGTTATGGGGGAACTTTCTGAATGACAAAGATGCTGAGATACCTATGTTTTTGGCATTCGTAGATTGCGGATTCAGGAAGTAGTGCCTTAGTTTTCTTGAAGTTATGAGGAGAGCATACAAGACTTTTTGTATTTCTAGATATCACTCTTTTTGTTCATGTAAGACTTCGCTTATGTAGTATATTGATCGTTGGATATTGTTACATTCAATGACTAGTACTACATTGGCTACTTGTGGTATAGCAGCCAAATATAAAAGTAAAGATTCTCTCAGTCTTGGACAGACTAAGACTATGGCACTCGTCAAGTATTTCTTGACATCTTTGAAGGCATCGTTGGCTTCTTTAGTCCATTCGAAACATCCACATTTCCAAACAAGTTTAAAGAAAGGTAATCCCTTTTCTTCTAACCGTGCTGTGAAACAACATAACGCTACCATATAATTAGTTGGTTTTTGCACTTCTTTCTTTGTGGTCTAAGGGTGCATCCACTCAATGGCCGCTATTTTCTCTGGATTAGTTTCAATTCCTCTAGCCGAGACTAGGAAGCCGAGGAGCTTTCTAGAGAAAACTCCAAACACATATTTCTTTGGATTTAACTTAAGGTTATATCTTCTTAAATTAGCAAATGTTTCTTGCATGTTGAAGGTATGGTCTCTGATGTGACCAATTTGTGAATTAAAATTTTTTTTTTGCAATAACCTTTGAAAAGTGGCACCAATATTTTTGAGCCCAAATGACATTTTCACATAGTAGAAAGTTTCGTATGGTGTGATGAAGGGAGTTTTCTCTTCATCTTGTTTATACATACTGATTTGATGGTACCCAGAATATGCATATAGGAAGCTTAATAATTCACTATCAGAGGTAGATTCAACAAGCTGATCAATGTGTTGAAGGGAAAATCATCCTTCAGACAAGCTTTATTAAGATATGTAAAGTCTACACATATTCATCATTTTTCATTACTTTTTTTAACTATTACAGGGTTGGCATGCCACTTGGGGTGGTTGACTTAATGAATGAATCCAACCTTATGAAGCTTGTCAATCTAGATTAAACTCAATATCAAGTCAAACTTGGATGTGTGCATATGGTATGTCTATATATATATATATATATATATATATATATATATATATATATATATATATATGTGTGTGTGTGTGTGTGTGTGTGTGTGTGTGTGTGGCTCCTTGGTGCCTGGGAACTTATACCAACAGCCATCCGATTGCTCTTTACAATTCGTGAAAAATTAGTGGGCATTTCATCCATTAATTCAACCTGTTACGTATATACAATAGGTCAATCCACGACGTATGGATGGAAAAGAAAACCTTCCATGTATATTTGTCTGGTTGCTCTTCCTAAATCTAAGGCATGTGAGTATATACCCATAATAATAAAGTTACATATGTTGTATGGCCTTCACAGCGTAGCATCTGGGTTTCCTTTCACAACTCATGTGAGTATATACCCATAATCATGTATACCTTACATCCAGAACTACATATATGGAATGTTATGTGTTCTATTGTTGCCATTCCTAATGAAACCCTTGACACAATCTGTGAACATACCTAATTCACAAACCACGGCAATATTTTAGGGATTTACTTATTAATTAATGGTTTAAAGAATTAATAATGCATTCAATCATAAATCATCAGAAGCAATAAATTACTTGATTTGTGAATGATTCTGGCATATGTGAATGCACCTAAATAAGCCAGCAGTGCACATCATACAGGTGAAAATAGGAGCCACTTACTAGTTCGTAATCATGCACAGTATATAGAAAATGAAGAGGAGTTTGGAAGCTCACAAACATGCATGCGTAATTTTCAGATTTAGTGACATGCAATGATTTTTACTAGTATGAGGTAATGAGTATAAGCAACTTAGGTATGCATGTCACTACATAAATGAACTAGATTGCAAGTAGAAATATATGGGCCTGTTCTTTTTGGCTGCGGTTTATGGCTTTTTGCTGAAAATTTTGAATTTTGGCTGTTTATGGTACAGATTACGGAGAGATCGATACTCACTTGCGATTTTGGCTAGTACAGATGTTGGGCTTTTAACGTGTACTACGTTTAACTTGTAGACCCTGTCTTAAGACAATACTCCGTTTAAAAGTTAGGTACTGTAGCGGCTGCCAAAAGCCGGCCGGCTTGTGCCCTGCCGAACAGGGCCTATGTCACATGGAAACAACAAAATTTCCTTCACGGCTTCCACGGAGGAGCACACAAAAAAATTTCCTTAATGGCCTTCACGGAGTAGCATGTAACACTGATCTTCTGGTGCAATAATGTAGCAAAAGATAAACAAGTATTCACTTTCTATATCAGTACCATATAGCAAGTTTACATGTGAATTTTTGATACCTGTACCATATAGCGGGTTTACATGTGAATTCTTGTATCAAATACAAACACACATATCTTAAAGCGATCCAAAGGTATGGAGGTATGGTGCCCAAACTCCTTGGAGCCCCAATTCAGCTTCATACATACACACACACACACACATATACATACATACCTATTTTAGACTATGGTACCCGGGCACCAAGGAGCACTCGTTATTTTACTATATATATATATAAATAAATAAATAAAGGGAATTTAATTCATATTTTGTTGTTTCATTCGTATTGATTTTTTTGTTTTATCTACATATCGAGCATCTTTACTTTGAAACATATCCTTGAGTATATAAAACTTGTGTAATTCGTATATATTCACGTTGCTTTAAATTCAATTATTTGCAATTATTATGGTTTTCATCAATTATCAAAGGGGGAAGATTGGAGAATCTAGACTTGTCATTATGTGTTAATGGTATACTTTGGTAATTAATGGCAATCATATTATAGGACCAATATTTTCTATAAGTTAATGAATAGGTCATGTCTCATGATGATGAAAACTTTAGATGTCGTCACGAATTGATCGTCATCAAGTCAAGGTTCGGGATGAAAAATAATATTATGGGTTGATGGTTATCAAGTCAAGATCCTGAAGAGTAGATGATCATGAGTTGATCATCATGACAAGCAAAGACCATCATATATTGATGGAGGGTAAGTTAAGGATGCATCATGGGTTGATGCATATCAAGACAAGGATCTGGACTTAAAGTAAAGATATGTGTCATCAAGATTTAAGAGGATGCCCATGGCAAATATATAACTAGCATAGTCTAAGAAAGCGTTTATAGTCTTTTGCTGGTCTTCGTATTTGGTTGGAAGACAATATTGTTAGTATAGGGTACCGTACTATTAAAAGTGGTCTTGTCTAGTAGCTTGAGTCTTATCATGTATTGATAGCTCAATCTCACTTACTCTAGCTCTTCTGGCATGATGCTAATATTTACGAATGTATTTTGCAAATAGTATAGCTTATGCATAATCCTTGTAGCATGTGACTAGTGTTTGCAAATGTTTTTTGGCAAATGGTTGAAGTGCATACACCTACTCCTTGTGGTATGATGCTTAGGTTTGAGAATGTGTTTTACAAATAGTTAAAACTCACGCATGATTCTTGTAACATGTGATTTGGGTTTACGAATGTATCTTATAAATAGTTCGAGTCCATATCTCTAATCCTTATGTCATGATTCTAAAGTGTGCAAATATATTTTGTAACTTGTTGTACATAATTCCATATTCCTTATGTGCATGGTGCTATATTTTGTGAATATATTTTGCAAATTGATTGAAGTATATGCATTCTTGTCTTAGTTGGAAAATGTAAGGTGGTATGACCGCACTTTGTATGGCTGTATGACCAGGGTGGTACGACTGGTTCTATGTGAGCGATAGGACTGGCCTGACGTATGACTGCCTGTGTGTGGTGGTATGTCTAGTGTGATCTGACTGACCGTGTGTCGGCAGTCTGACCGGCTGGCGGTTCGACTGGAGTGATACGAGCAGTTAGACCGAACCTTGCAGTACTATCGGGTATTAGTTGACTATAGTAGTTTTCTAGAGAGATCTGTTTCTTGCTTTTGGTCAAGCAGTCTGACTAGCCTTAATAGTGGCCAGACCGAGCTGAGCGATCAGATAGGATCCTGCGTGGGCAGTCTGAATGGTAGCGCCTATAACGACTAGTTTTCTAGCCATTGTAGAGGTCATGGTAGCACCAACCTCATGCTGATTTTGCATATTTCTTACTCTAACTGCTAGTTTCTTGGTGGGGTGTATAAATACTCCCTTTTAGCCGACTGAGAGAAGGTTATTGGTTGAGAAGGTTGTTGGTTCCTATTTCATCACTCTTGAGCTAGTGCGAGACTCTCCTCTCTATTGCGCATGTATTACACCTTGTGAGCATGGAGAGAGGTCTCTAGCTAAATGTTCTAGATCTAGAGGTTAATTTTGTATCTATTTGAGCTTGCGCATTCATTACACTTGGTGAGAATCAAGCAAACGGTTTGACTTGTTACTCTTTGAGGTTGCCGACTCCTAGACGACATTGAAAACGTCATGTACAATGATCTCTTTAAACAAGCTTGTGAAGAGGCCCAGTGTGTTGTGAATGTTGGAGCTCACCTACCCGGAGGGGAAAAGAGTTACCACCAGCGGAATTGAGATATTTGACTTCATTCGTGGAGTCGGTCCAATTCATTTGGGCTTACCTCAATGTGGACTAGGAAATACTGGCAAGTCTCCAAATATCATTGTCGTAGGGGTGGCCCCCACCTAAACCCAGCAGGCCTGGTAGGAAGTTATAAGGCCCAGAATAGGCCACGTGTAATGACACAAATACCCCTGAAGGGGATGATCAGCTGTAAGGGCATAATTGTAAAAACACTCCCCATGTATATATATAGCATACCGGCCAGGGGGAGGGGGGATCATCCTCACTCATCTCCATCACTCTCCACTACCATCTCTCTCTCTCTATTTGGTCAGTAACCACAACAGTTGGCGCCGTCCGTGGGGAGGACAAGGACAAACCCGAAGACCGAAGAAGAAGGATGGCACCGAAAAAAATCTTCATCAGCGGCGGCGAAGGGAAAGACGACGGCTGGGTCGGAGCGGCGCGTGAATACCAGGGCTTCGGCATCGGCCGCCGAAGGAGCTGGCGGCAGCGCAGGCGCCGTGGTCGCGACGTCGACGCTGGCGCCACAGCGACCGACCCCGCCAGCGCTGCTGCAACGCCATCCAACCTCGTCGCTGGCGCTACAGCGACCGACCCCGCCAGCGCTGCTGCAACGACGTCCAACCCCGTCGCTGGCGCTACAGCGACTGACCCCACCAGCGCTGCTGCAACGACATCCAACCCCGTCGCTGGTGCTACAACGACCGACCCCGCCAGCGCTGCTACAACGACATTCAATCCCGTCGCTGGCACTGCAACGACAGCCCCCGCCACCCTCGCCGGCAGTGCGGGTCAGGCGGCCGGGGGTAGCCGCAATGAAGCATCCGGCGGATCTGGAGATCGTGAGGCGGTGATCCCGGCACCGACCCGTCCGCTGGGTGTTCCGGCGGCCCCGACAGCACCTACGGTGGAGGGCGCCATACTAGCAGCCCTCAACGCGTTCCAGCGGGAGCTAGGGGACCTTCGCGGAGCCGTCCGAGATATGCAAGAGGCTCAGAGCAAGCAGGCTGCGCCAGTAATCGCGTCCGAGCCCACGCCGGAGAGGGCGGACAGTCGCGAAGCCCCCACATCCAGCCGCGTGCCGCTGCACCGCGTGGATCCAGAGTCCCCGCTTTCGGCGGGGCTGCAGCAGGCGGCATGGCCCGAAGACTTCAAGTTTCCTAGCGCCATCGACCCGTACAAAGGGGACACGGACCCCCGCGAGTTCGTGCGCGTGTACGACACCGCGATCGAAGCCGCGGGTGGAGACGACACCACGAAGGCGAAGGGACTCCCCCTCGCGCTGCAAGGAGTGGCACTCTCTTGGTTCTTTACCATAGAGCCGGGCTCCATCTACGCATGGGAGCAGCTCCGCGACCGCCTTCACAATAACTTCCAAGGAAACTATGTCGAGCGAGTCGACGCAGACCAACTCTTCGCTGTGAAGCAAAAACCCTCGGAGAAGCTCCGGGACTACTTCAAACGCTTCGCCAAGATTCGATGCCAAGTGAAGGACGTTAACGAAACCACCATCGTTAATGCAGCCATACAGGGCCTTCATCCGGGCCCGATGGCCGAGTACAATGCGCGAAAGCCAATCAAGACGGTGGCAAAGCTCTTCGACAAAATGGAGGAATACGCCAGGGCGGAAGAGGACGCGAGGCAAAGGCAAGGCGACGACTCCGACACTAACCAGGCCGGAGCCTCGGCAAAAGCCGAAGATCCGCTGAAGGATGGTTCTTCGAAGGGCAAACGTAAGCAGGAGTCGTCCAGGGATACGCCCGACCGCAGGGACGCCTCGCACAAGGAGTCGTCCGACCGGCCCAAGCACGGCCAGTAGAGGTCGAGGCGAAACCGGTATGTCCTCGACATTGAAGGCGGTTCCGACGAGGGCGCTCCCGCGGGCCGAGGCGGTCGGGGGCGCCGTGGCCGCGGGCGCGGCCGTGGCGGGGGCCGCGACGATAAAAGTCGTGGAGATTACGACGATCAGCAGTAGGGACTCTGGTGCGTCGTCCACGGCCGCGGCAACCACGATACCCGCACCTGCACCTCCATCGCGGCGCTCCGCGATAGCGTCGCTAGGGACAGGAACCCGGAGACACGCCCGCTTACGGTGGCCCACGTCCAATTCCCGTACGAGGCCCCCATGCAGGTACAAGCGCAAGGGATGCAACCCCAGGAAGGCCCCTTACGGATCCAAGCTCACGTACAGCAGCCTCGGGAGGGCCTCCTGTCGCTGCAGGCCCCGGAGGCAACCCACCGCAGGGTCATTAACGTCATATCCGGAGGCTCTGCGCTGGAATTCGCCTCAGCACGGCAGCAGAAGGCCTATGCGCGAAGACTACATCACGTGGCGGCATACCCAGCGCAAGCACCGCCGGACTGGGCGCAACACGAAGTCACATTCACACCCGACGACGCCCAAGGCGTGGACTTCCCTCATCAGGACCCCCTGGTCATCCGGGTCACGATTGCGGGATGCGACGTGGGGCGTGCCTTGGTGGACGGGGGTAGCTCCGCGAACATATTGTTTGCGGCAGCCTTCGACCAGATGGGGATCCCTCGAAGCCGCCTAAGGCCCTCAGGCATCCCACTGCAGGGCTTCGGGGGACAGCCCCTGCGGGCGTTGGGCCAAATAAGTCTTCAAATCTCCTTCGGCCAAGACAACAATGTGCGGGCCGAGGATGCCACCTTCGATGTGGTCGACCTTCCGTACCCCTACAATGCCATATTAGGGCGCCCAATCCTCAACTCCTTCGGCGTGGTACCACATCACGGCTATCTGTGCATGAAGATCCCGGGTCCCCGGACCATCATTACCGTCCGGGGCGACCAGGATATGGCCCGGCGCAACGAGCCAGGTACCAGGTACCCGCGTCGCGAAGCCCAACGCCGCTCTTAGAGCTGGCGTCACAGCGCGGGGGTCCGCGGGGCTACTCGGAGGCGCCTTCGCGGGCCCAGCGGACGTCTAGCGACTAGAGGCTTCGGCCGCGCCAAGGGCAAACGGTTAGTATATCCACCCCTGTAACTGCTTACCTGCGCAAACGGGGATGTAATGAAGATCGCCGTTTGCCACCAATCTTTCTTCATCACACATAGATACGCGGCGGAGGCGCGCGCAGGCTTGGCCAGCGCGCGCGCCCCCGCAGTATACACAAAGATGCACGTTCGCGTGTGCACTCGCCGTAGCCAAAGGTGACAGGCCTGAGTATAAACAAAGACGCACGTTCGCGTGTGCACTCGCCGTAGCCAGGGGTACGGGACTGAGTATAAATCGAAGTCGCACGTTCGCGTGTGCACTCGCCGTAGCCAAAGGTGACGGGCCTGAGTATAAACAAAGACGCACGTTCGCGTGTACACTCGCCGTAGCCAGGGGTACGGGACTGAGTATAAACAAAGACGCACGTTCGCGTGTGCACTCGCCGTAGCCAGGGGTACGGGACTGAGTATAAATCGAAGTCGCACGTTTGTGTGTGCACTCGCCGTAGCCAAAGGTGACGGGCCAAAGTATAAACAAAGACGCACGTTCGCGTGTGCACTCGCCGTAGCCAGGGGTACGAGACTGAGTATAAATCGAAGTCGCATGTCCGCGTGTGCACTCGCCGTAGCCAAGGGTGACGGGCCTAAGTATAAACAAAAGACGCAGCGGGGGGACACCCTCGCGCGCACCAATCTATGGACTTTAAATAAGACGTAGCGTTGAGGTCCGCCTCCGCACACACCAGTCTACGAACTTTAAATAAGACGTAGCGTCGAGGTCCGCCTCCGCACGCACCAGTCTACGGAATTTAAATAAGACGTAGCGTTGAGGTCCGCCTCCGCACGCAACAGTCTACGGACTTTAAATAAGACGTAGCGTCGAGGTCCGCCTCCGCATGCACCAGTCTACGGACTTTAAATAAGACGTAGCGTTGAGGTCCGCCTCCGCACGCACCAGTCTACGGACTTTAAATAAGACGTAGCGTCGAGGTTCGCCTCCGCACACACTAGTCCACGGACTCTAAATAAGACGTAGCGTCGAGGTCCGCCTCCGCACGCACGAGTCTTCGGACTATAAAGCAAGACGTAGCGTCGAGGTTCGCCTCCGCACGCACTAGTCCACGGACTCTAAATAAGACGTAGCGTCGAGGTCCGCCTCCGCACGCGCGAGTCTCCGGACTATAAAGCAAGACGTAGCGTCGAGGTTTGCCTCCGCACGCACTAGTCCACGGACTCTAAATAAGACGTAGCGTCGGGGTCCGCCTCCGCACGCGCGAGTCTCCGGACTATAAAGCAAGACGTAGCGTCGAGGTTCGCCTCCGCACGCACTAGTCCACGGACTCTAAATAAGACGTAGCGTCGAGGTCCGCCTCCGCACGCGCGAGTCTACGGACTATAAAGCAAGACGTAGCGTCGAGGTTCGCCTCCGCACGCACTAGTCCACGGACTCTAAATAAGACGTAGCGTCGAGGTCCGCCTCCGCACGCGCGAGTCTCCAGACTATAAAGGAAGTCGCAGCGTTGAGGTCCGCCTCCGCACGCACTAGTCCACGGACTCTAAATAAGTCGTAGCGTCGAGGTCCGCCTCCGCACGCGCGAGTCTCCGGACTATAAAGGAAGTCGCAGCGTTGAGGTCTGCCTCCGCACGCACTAGTCTACGGACTATAAAAAGGCGAAGTGTCGAGGTCCGCCTCCACAAACGCCAGTCTACGGACTATAACAAGGCAACGTGCGGGGGCCCGCCACCGCGCACGCCAGTCTACGGGCTGTAAAAAGGTGAGATGCCAAGGGACTGCCCCCGCAAGCGCCGTTCTAAGGAACCCTTGCGCAGCTACTTCGCCAACGGTGGCATCAACACACAGCGCATATCCTAAAATGCCAGGAAATCTGCATACCGGAAAAACCACAAGTACAAAGGTCCGGCAACATCCTTGCCGTTCTAAGCCGCTATCCCGCGGGTTCGTCCTTAACACGCGCTAAAGCTGGGGCCTCGCTCGAAGAAGGCCGGCCCGCCCAAAAGTCTAGCGACTCTTCGGCCCGTCGCCAGCGTCGAAGGCGTCGCCGGGTTGAAAGGTCGGCCGCAAGAAGCCGGCCCCAGCAAGGAAGCTGCCCGGGATATAGGCAAAAGTCAGAAGGCATGCAGCAAGTGTGTACTTCATTCGCAAAAAGAGGGAGCAGTACAACACACGCCTACACTTAGGTATCGCGGCGTCAGACCTGCGGGTTTCCGGCACCTTCGGAGGGCCCAGCGCCGCCCTCGTCGCGTCGAGGGACCCCGTCCAGAAATTGGCCGAGGCTCCCCGTCCCGTAGAGCGACTTCCGGAGCTCGATCCGCGCAGCATCCGGCCCGACGTAATGTAACATCCTGAATTTCAGAGCCTTTTTGAAGCTTTCGAAATAAAATTCACCATTTGAATTTTTCTGGAATTAATTAAAGCTTAAATGGAATTTTTATGAATTAAAAGGATTTAATATGATTAAGTTAAACATTAAATTGTGCCAAAAGTATTTTATTTGAGTTCCCTGAGCCTCAAGAGTTTTTCTGGCATTTTATGTGATTTTTCTGGATTTATTTGCTATTTTCTAGAGCTCAAAATGATTTAATTGAATTTCTGGAAAAAGAAAAAGAAAAAGAAAAACCAGTCGGTCGAGCCGCAACCGCTTCCGCCCCCGCCGCGTGTCAGCCATCCAGAACCCCGCCCCGCATCGCAGCCGCCCGCTTTTAGCAAGTCGTACTCGTATGCGAGTGGGAGTCTCAGGTCGTATCCTCCCGGACTCGTACTCGTGGCCGACCAGGACATCTCTACGACCGGGTATAAAAGGGCCGAACCCCTGGTGTCTCCCTCGTCCCAAGTCAAGCCTCGCCTCCGAGTTGAGCCGCTGTGGTCGTGCGCCTCGCCAAAGCCGTGGTCATACGCGTAGCTGCTGCCGTGGTCGTGCCGGAGCCCGAGATCGTGTCGTCCTCGCCGTCGTTCCGCCGTCGCCGGTGAGTCCCGCCGCCATCCGTGGTCGTAGATCCGTGTGTGGTAGATCCGTGTGGTCGTAAGGTTCTACGACTACGTTGTAGAGCCTTAGTCGTAAGTCGTAAAGCCACCGATAAGTTCGATCATGTGGTCGTAAACGACTTCATGGTCGTAGGTCTGCCTGAGTAGTCGTAGCCGCTGTGCAGTCGTAGCCGGCCGTGTGGTCGTAAGATCCATTCGAGTAATCGTAGACTCCATCCGAGTAGTCGTAAGTCTAACCGAGTAGTCGTCGGTTTGGCTGTGGTCGTAAATCGACTACGTGGTCGTAACCCTCCGATCGCGTTTGCCGTGGTCGTAACCCTCCGATCGTGTTTGCCGTGGTCGTAACCCTCCGATCGCGTTTGCCGTGGTCGTAACCCTCCGATCGCGTTTGTCGTGGTCGTATTCCCCTTTTCGACCACGCTGATTCCCGAATATGACTTGTTTTCTCTGATTTAAAACTTCCCAGAGCCCGTTCTCCCTCGCCCTAGCTCCGATTGACCCGATTCTTTTTCCTAAATTCATATAAAACTGAGCTCTATCTTTTGGTTCAAGTTTGAGAATTTTTGGAGTTCATTTGAATTTTATTTGATTTTATTTTGTGTTTCGATTTGCGTTTTCTCTCGTTAGATCACGCGTTCGAGGGAGCCGCCGTTGGATTTGAAGATCAAGACCCGTCAACTGAGCAAGGCCAAGGCAAGTCGTGTCCTTTGATCATGTTGATCCCAGTTTGCAATCTATTATTTAAATATTTTGTTTTAAATTACATTGCATCGCTACTTTTATACAAACCTTGTAATTGGTAGTTATCACCTCAATTGAGTAATTCCCTCCTTGTTAAATTTGAATGCCATGATGCCATTGTCACCATAGGTTGGGAAACTTAGTAGTGATGCTATGTTACGATCACATTTGGGATGGCACGATTAGTATGCTTAGCTATGCTTTTAGTATCGTTTGGGTTCATCATCACATGTGATTAAATAATTTGACTTAATGATATATCGAATCGTGGTTGGTGCCACCAATATAAAATTTGTGCCATGGCATTGGTGTGTCGTTGGCGTGGTTATACAAAATTGGTTTTCACTCGGGCGAATGATCGTGCAGTAAAAGGGGTGCAGGTTGCACATTGGGATGTGGATGTTTCGCCTGGGTATTACTTAAGGACTTAACTTTGCACGCCATTGATCTGAGCTTTACCGTGCAAACCACATGTCTAGTATGGGATAGACCTGGCATAATAATTTGTGAAGTCTCAACTTTGGTTACACTACTGATGTTGTTGTGGCGCAAGAGGGGGCAATTATCGACTAGGGGGATTTACCCTACTCGACGGCGAAACCTTAGCGAGTGGGATCGGGTTGAGATGGATCATTGTAAAAGCCTTGTTGTGATTATCTTTAACGTGATGATTATCACATCGTGTGGGTACAGTTGTGCAACCTCTGCAGAGTGTAAAACTATTCGAATAGCCGTGTCCTCGGTCATGGACAATGCTCGGTGATTTCACACGAGGGGTAGAGTCTTTATGAAATCTGGTTGGTTTGAGCTGGGAAGTGAATGGTTAGTTCACTTGTGGTTTTATTCAATTCCTTCGATTGTTTATTTAATGTCTTTTGTTAAAGTTGCTTTTCAATCTAATTATTGTATTTACTTTAAATCGTTGCTTTATGCAAAGTTAACCTTTCAGCCATCCATTGTTAAGCCCTGCACACTATATTGCATTCATTTGTTACAAACGACTTGCTGAGTACCAATGTACTCACGGCTTCATGCCCCTGTTGCTCAGTTGAGGAGGAAGGACCAGATCAGCAGGAGTTGCTCGAAGGAGGCTACTATGAGGACTTCACGGATTAGGACTTCGCTCCCCAGTCGATTGCCTTTGGGCATGTCGAGTGGCTACTACGTTAAATTTTGGATTTCCGCTGCTAGTTTCTTAAAAGCCCTTCAGGCTAATAATTGTAAGCTTGGCCATAAGGTCGTACTCTGATGGTTATTAATATAATTTGGATTTCCTTTAGAATATCGTGATGTGGATGATATTTGTCTTTGTTTGCGCTGTGTGCACTGGCGTGATCCTGGACTAGTGCAGAATACACAGGAGAGTCCGGATTTGTATATTCGGGTCTCGACACGTAAGCCCAGATCCAGTCGAAGAAGGGCTCGAGGGCACGGCGAGCGGAGCGGACGGCGCCGGACATTACTCCGGCCCCGCTAGGCATCTCCAGCTGGGGGTCATCCAGCCCGGCGACAGGCGTGCAACCCCGGTGCTGCAGGAGCGCGCACACCAAGCATACCGACGTGTACGCGCAGTGGGTGCCAAAGGACGTCGCCGCGTCACACGCGACGTTAGCGGCATCCCCGACCCAGCGGAGCGTCCGAGACAACTCCTCCGGGCCGAAGGCGCGGTCCGGCACCTCAGTTACCAGCCCTTGAAGATGGCTCTCCAGCGCTTGCATGGCGTCCCACGCAACCACCGAGGCGTCGCCAAGCGTCTGGTTGCGCTCCGCTAGAGTCAAGGCAAGTTCGCCTTTTTCCTTCTCTAGCGAGGCGACCTGTTCCAGGAGCCCGTCCCGCTCCGCCGCAAACTCCTGCTCAGCGGCTGCCGCGGCCGACTCCCGCGCCGACGCGACAAGTCCCTCGGCATGTGCCCTCGCTTCGGCGCATTCCGCTTCCAGCTGGCGGATGCGGGCGTCCTGGGCAGAGCGGGCTCCAGAGGCTTCGCGTAGCTCCTCCTCGACGGCCCGCAGCCTATCCTCGAGCGCCGTTCGGTCGCGAGCATAGGCCGTTTGCAAGGCCTGCCCCAGCACGAGGGTCTGCAGAAGGGCAAGACTTAGCAAGCTCAGCCAGCCCAGGCGTCATCGTATGAAGTACTTACCCTCACCCCAGACACCTCGAAGGTGTCTTCGAGGCGCCCCGCCCCGTAGGCCTGCAGCGCTTGCGGGTCGACACTGGTGGCCACGTCATTCACAATCCCGCGCCACGCCCTCAGCGTCTCCGGGGGCGGCACGAAGTCCGCGGGGCTTATGCACGCGGAGGTCCCATGTTCTGCCAAGCGCTCCCCCTCCGGAATGAGCAGCGCTGTAAACATGGATGCAGGTGAGTACCGCAAGGCATAAAAGTATGCACCAGAGTAAGCTACGCCACCCTACCTTCGGTAGCAGAAGGAATGGTCACGCCACGGGCAGAAGCCTCCGCGTTCGGGGAGGGTGGCGGCCGTCCCTGCACGACGGGAGGCGTGGCCAGAGGGGCAGAAGGTGCGTATGCCGCAGGGTCCCCGGCGCTTGCACTGGAGTCCCACAAGCTTCTGATGCCCGTGGCCACGACGAATCCCCGCGGTGTCCGGTGGAGCTCTGGCCGCACACACGGCCGTTTAGCCGGGGCAGCCAGCAGCGAAACCGCCCCCGCAATCACGGCTGGGCAAGCCCCCGCAGTCGCGCTGCCCGGGGCCGAAGGTTCCGCGGTGGCAATTGTCGAAGGGGGCACCTCGGTTTCTGCCACTGTCGTTAAAGGCAGCATGGCTTCGTGCGCCCCCGTGGAGGGCGCCTCCGGCATCACAGCGGCCACGGCCAACGGATCCACCTCAGCATCGCCGGTCCGCACGGGTTCCGCCTCGACGACTTCGGTGGGCGGCGAGACTTCCCCCCTCCGGCTGCTTGTGGCAAACCCACCGTCCGGGGCGCTCGCCGAAGATACCTCGCCTTCGATGTCTGCGCCACCCAAGCCCGAATCGGCATACCTCGCCGAGTCTGACTCCGCGTCCGCAGCGCCCTCGGGAGCACTAGCAGCAGCAGTAGCAGCCGCCGCGCCAAGCGCGGCAGACACCCCGCTGCGGCCCCTCTTCCGAGAGGTTGCCTTCCTCTTCTTCGCTGCACCATCGTCTGGAGCGATACGGCCCGGCACGGCAAGGCCCAGGGCCTCGCACATGCGGTTTATTCGCCCCAGCCCTGCCTCGACAATAGCAGTCGCGCGCTGCTCGTGTTCCCTGCCGGTGTACGGCCCCAGGAATACGCGTGCGGCTTGCTCCGCCTCCTCCAAGCAAATCCCTGAAGCAAAGGAGAATAGCATCAGCATATAACGCGCTTCGCGCGAAAAAGGAGAGACGCGATCGAGGCTTACGAAGACCGGCGGGCGGCGGCAGCACGCAGACCGATGGCAAAACATTGTCGTCTCGAAGCCTCTCGGCGGCAAGACGCCAGTCGTGTGCAAGCGGTGCCACACCATACATCACGTACTCTTCGGCGAGGTCGCGCATGTTGAAGCGGGCGGCCACGCCTACGAGCCGCTGGACCCTCCGCTTGTCCTCATCATCGAGCGTTCGGTCGGGCGAGGGCTTAAACGCGATCGGTCGGCCCGTGCACTCAAGGCCACTCCCGCTCTCCACGCGGTGGTAGAACCACCGCCTCATCCAGTGAGACTCCCACTTCCCGCGAGTTGAGTTCGCAGGGAAGAGCTTCTTGCACGCCGGACAAAGAATAAAGCTGACGCTACCGAAGCTCGACAGCGTTCTGTCTTTTCGGTCCTTGAGCTGGCATTGTGCCTTGTGAAGGTAGGCGAACAATGAGGCACTGGGCCAACACGCCCCCGAGCGCAAGGCCCAGCTGTACACCGCGAGCCGGGCCACGGCGTTCGGAGTCAGTTGCGCCAGCTCCAGCCCGAAGGTCCGCAGCACGTCGCCCACGATAGCCGACGCTGGGATGCGGAGCCCCGCGTCGAAAAAGGCAACGAACACGACCGCCTCCGACCTCTCGGGATGCGGTTCCGTCTCGTCGGTGGCGGGCAATCGTACCTCCTGGCGCTCGGACAACTTCCCCGCGCGCAGAAGCCCTTGGATCGTCTTCTCGGTGACGAGCGAGGGGCCTAGCTCGCGGGAGAACGTGCCCTCCTCCTCCGCCACCAGCCACTCCCTGTCCGCCGCCGCCGGGTCGCGCTCTTGGAGCGCGTATTTCACCTCCAACAGCGAGGACCGCCGGCGAATGTCAGAGCCACCAACCGTCTGGCCGCGCTTGTCACCGGAGGCCATCGCTTTCCACGAAGAGATTGAAGCGGTGAAGATATCACGAAAGTGTAGAGGGTGGAGCAGACAGGAAAGAGGGCGTAAGGGTGCGGGGGCGCTGTCACGGGGGGGGGGGGGGCTATTTCAAGCCACCTCGCCCATACCGCCGCCACCGAAGCGTCGCAACGATCCGCGTGCCGGATGCAACCGCAGCGTTGTAAAGGCCCGACCCGCACGATTCCCCGTAACTGAAAGCGAAGTGTTGCGAAGGTCCGTGTACGGGACACGACCGCAGTCGTATAAGCGCCCATCCAGCGCAATGCCCCATACCCAAAGCTGGAAGGACACGACCACAGGCGCACTAATGGGCCAGGGGATCACAACAGCTCCGGCGCCGCGCCATTCACTGCCCGCCCCGTGTCCCCCTTGCCTAGGGAAGAGGCGAGCGGCCGCGAGCACGCAACCGTCCACATCACGCCGCCCACCAGTCATGGGCCGCCGCGTGCCCCGAGCGCGTCGGGTCGCGCGGTACGGGAACCTAACCCTGGTAGACCAGGGGCCGGCGTGATTCCAGGAACCTTTACAGCGCAAGACCGCATCGCAAGATCCCAAGTCACCGCACGCGTGGCGGTGTTCACGGGACGAGGGCGTCAGCTGCGCTGCCACCCGTTCGAAGGGTAGGGGACGGAGCGCGCGCGTCTACTGCGGCTGGGCGTCAGCTCCGCTGCCACCCGTTCGAAGGGTAGGGGACGGAGCGCGCGCGTCTACTCCGGCTGGGCGTCAGCTCCGCTGCCACCCGTTCGAAGGGTAGGGGACGGAGCGCGCGCGTCTACTCCGGCTGGGCGCCAGCTCCGCTGCCACCCGTTCGAAGGGTAGGGGACGGAGCGCGCGCGTCTACTCCGGTTGGGCGCCAGCTCCGCTGCCACCCGTTCGGAGGGTAGGGGACGGAGCGCGCGCGTCTACCCCGGCTGGGCGCCGCAAAGGCGGAGGTCTTGTCCCGCAAAGTCTGCCTCGTTTTCCTTAACAGACCACCTACAGTGCATCAACATAAAAAGTGATGCCGGCGGGCTCCATCAGGAACGCCGACTGTAGGTAGGCCTGTTAAGAAAAGCAAGGCAGACCTTGCTGTCGCCTGCGGAAGCACGGTGCGGGGGCAGGAAGCGCGACTGGCTGTCGATAACCGGCGCTGATCAAGCTCCCAAGAAAAATGGACCTCCTTCTGTGCATCAACATTCCCCAAGCCGTTCAGCGTCACCCAGGAATGTTGATGCACGGCAGGGGCCCATTTTAGGGGAGAAGCTTCTATCACAATATACACAGGAGCAACGCCGCGCCAGCGCTACATATATATACCCCGTCAGCAGGGGAGCCAACCGGCGGAAGGCCAATCGGCAGAAGTCCAACAGCCGGGAGTCCGCCGTCACATTGATGGTCACGACGCCTCAAGGCCCGCACCGCGCCAAGCACGCTTCACCACGTGGACGGCCGGAAGAGCGAGCGTTGCAGCGCGTCCCTTATCGTTTAAGGCTCACGCGCCGGCTCAGGGGCCCGCCACGCTTACCTATGCCAGTGCAGCGCCCTCGGCGCGCGTCTGCTTCGGCAGGGACCACTCCCGCCACCGCCCCATTCGAAGGGTGAAGGCCGGAGCGCACGCATCTGCTTCGGCCACAGCGTAGCCCCGGGTCAAGTTTGGAGAAGTTCACAGGCCGCGGGACAGAGGGGGCCAAAGGACTCGGCGACATGGCTTCGGCCCTGTGAAGCCCTTCACCATGAGAGGCTCCTATCGTAGGGGTGGCCCCCACCTAAACCCAGCAGGCCTGGTAGGAAGTTATAAGGCCCAGAATAGGCCACGTGTAATGACACAAATACCCCTGAAGGGGATGATCAGCTGTAAGGGCATAATTGTAAAAGCACTCCCCATGTATATATATATAGCATACCGGCCAGGGGGAGGGGGGATCATCCTCACTCATCTCCATCACTCTCCACTATCATCTCTCTCTCTGTTTGGTCAGTAACCACAACAATCATGGTAAAAAGAGACTGTGTTAATTGTGGTTTTCTTTCTTATGTTTAATTTACATACTTGCAATTTATATTTATAGAAATTGAATTGACTCCTTGTCACCCCAATATTGCAAACCTTGATATAGACTTAGGATGTTGGTGCACTTAGGTGAATCTAGATGTTTTAGGCTTTATTTGTACAAAATCGATTTGATTTACAGTTCCGCACATAAACTCGATTTTAGCCAAGAAGAATTTTAAAAGTGTCCATTCACCCCCCTCTAGTCGACCTACTCAACCCCACAAGTGGTATGAAAACTCGATTCTAACATCTTTGGCTCAATGAATAGACCATGACCCTAAGGAACCATCAGTGTACGATGAAGGGAACGATGAACGGCTAAGAGACACCAATGTGTGAAGGAGGAAATTATTGGAATGGTCCCAAATTGGTTTTAGAAGGGCAAAAAACATAACTTAAATGTAGGGGGAGTCCCTCACCTCACAAGCTAGATTTTAGGGATGAAAAGGCCCTTACGATCTAATAGACGGCGGGTCAGCGGCTGAAGGGATGAGATGATGGGACTGTGAGAGATCCAGGGGAGACGGCAGGGACCATGGGAGATGTGAGGGGGAGGAGGCGATAGCTAGTGGGAGGTGGAACGGAAGGGATGGTTGCTGGCAAGAGCGGTGGTGAAGGTGACGATGGTGGCGATAGGCGAGCAGGGAGAGGGGTGGCTGGAGGGGTAGGGCAAGCTGCAAGGATAAGTTTTTGATGGGGTTAGAATTGAGCTAGGCTTGTAGTGGGCTTTTGTTTGAGTGGTTTTGGGCCAACAAGTATTGAGGAAGTATCGACGGAGTATATCGATTAATTTTATTTATTTGGAAAATTACATTCTTCTGATACTTCCCGCGTGCTATATCGGTATCCAATATGTATCGTGATACGTGTACAATGCCTCAGTAGAGTATCGGGGTATTACATGTTTGAATCATGGGTTTGTCATAAAAATATTATAGAAATTTCATAGAAATAATTTAATTCTCATAGTAATCAGGAAAAAATGCTGCATTCCAAACTAGACCTTAATTTTTGCCAGATGGTTTGGAGAGATAAACCGGCTAAACACACCAACAAAAGTTGCCATCGGCACTTGATGGCAAAGTTATTGACCTTCAGTCCTTCAGTAACTCCGCTGAGTTTTCGTCTTCAATTTCACCTACAGATAATCGGATGACAGAGCGTTTAATTTGTAATCTGCAGAGTAAATTAAAGATGGACTGTGATTTACATGTACTGCATCTGCATAATTAAATTTAAAAAATTTAAAAATAAAAAATATTTTAGCCTATCTCATATAATACAAACGAATATGAGAAAAAAAGCAAAAAAGCTCAAAAAACCAAAAGATAGAAAAAATAAAATCTAAAAATAGTAAAAAAATAAACAAAAATTAAAAGCTCAAACCGAAATGACAGCCCTAACCATCTAACCATGGATCGTAGTTCCATTGTTGCATAGCTCATAATTGTTTTTCGAAAAATGATAAGTTACCTGGTGGCAGCCAGCAACAGTGATATGCGCGACTGCCATGCTGCTGTCTGATCTGATGTCTGATGTTAGTGCTGGCATGGGCCAACAATTGTACCTGCCAACAACCAAACATACTATTGCCAGTCCACTACTGATTTCATATGCTTCCTTCCACATGCCCCAAATCTTAACATCCTTGTACTGACATGACTACCAAACAACCACTGAAATCATTTGCATAAATAGTTTCTGTTTGTAAAAAAAGAATGCCCTGCGCCTACATGCCATTGATAATTGGCAAGCTTGGCGCACAGTACTGGCCATGTGCTTCGCGTCAGTCCGCTGATGGATCTGACCATTTTTCCTTCCTTCTTTTTTTTTCCTTCCTTCCTTCCTTTCTGTCCTGTAGCATATATATTTGACTCACTTGGCCGGCAATAAACATATAAAAATAAAACCATGTGGTGAGAGCCCATTAGAGTATTGAGTATTTGAATTTGCTTTGCTATCATTGGTTGAGTTTGATTTTATGCTATTTTACTTTTGGTTTATGCTGCCAGAGTGGCGGCGTTCTGACTGGCCCATGGCTGGCTATCAGATCGGCCAGCAATATAACTAGCTTGCAGTCTGACAGGCCCTGGTGTGACAGCCTGACTGGTGTGCGGTAGTACTAGTCCGTATTTGGCCATAGCTATTTTTAGAGAGGTCTATGTTGCGTTGCGGAAAAGTTTTGGGAGGGTCTAACCGGCCATTGCTTGGCGGTCTGTCTGGCTTTGGGGTCATGGTTAGACCGACCCCTGTGGTTTGTTGCTGGTTGAGTTGATTTTGGGTGTTAGTCATGGTATAGTCCATACAAGTGTGAGTCATGATGTGTCCATGCATATGTTGTACTAATGAGAGTCAAGTGCATGCCATTTATATTTAGATCGATTGTTTGGTCTTTGATATAAAGGTGCTTGATGATTGTTACGGTCAGCGGCAAGAATGAGACTACAGAAGGGGTCCTAAAGCTATGGCGTGTCACGTAAGTTCGGGTGGAGCATCATTTCAAGTTAAGAAGCACCGGAGGACGACAAGGATCATGAGGAGGCAATTGGGTGTATATGGTGTACCAATTGGACTTGTGCGTTTTAAGTGGTGACGTTTCTCAGAACAGACGTATGATCTTGACGGCAAGTAATTGGGCATCATAGACTATGGTGTGATGTGGTTTGCCAATTGGACTTGGGCGTTTCAAGTAGTGACAGCCTCGATGTAGGCGTATGATATTGGCGATAAGGCATTGAGCATCGTATATTCGTGAAGACCGATGGGTGGCAATTGAGTAAATTGTCCAATACCTGGTGGAGTAGCAGTTTGTAAAGCCACAACGTTAGCCTAAGGGTTTAGGTCATGTCTTTGAGGATGGAACTCGTCTTATTGTGCTATTGGGCCTCGTGGAAGTCACGCTTTGAAAAGCGCTCAAGTGTGTGAAATGTAAAACTCTTTTTTGTGTGGGTTATCAGGTTTTTCTATTTGTAAGTGGTGCTTTCCAATAAGGAGTGGCCAGTTGTTTAGGGTTTGGTGGAAGGTGAAAGCCTCCACCATATAAGCCTTATGTGTGAAGAGATATAACACTTGAGAGATAGGATTATGGTTTCCTTGTGTTGAAGCCATTTGTGTGTGTGTTCTAGGGTTAGAGCTCTGACATCCTAAAGGAGTAGATGTAAAACATTCCTTTTCAAGTTAAATGAACATAAAAAATTTGTCCAAGTGAGTTGTGCCATGTATCCTTCCTTTTGCTTTTTGATTTGCTTGGTTTTATTATTTGGATTTCTCTCTTCTTAATCTTTCGTAGTACCAAGGATATATAAAAGGTGGAGATATCTCTTGGAGACCAGATCCCATCCATCTAGGTGCCTTCTACAGGAAGTTCTTGAGATTGCTCGATTTTCCTCAAGATAGAAGTGATTTTGGGATTTTGCTCTTATGAGGGTTTTGTCTTGAGTTCATACTCTAATCTAGCTTTCTATGATATGTAAGAACCCATCTAAAGTCATCGAGATTATTGAGGACTCACGAGTAAGAGCAGATCAAGATTATCCTCTTTTGCCTAGTTTTGGTACAACTCTCCATGTTTTGGATAAAGATCAAAACTTTGACATTGATCTTCACAATATATGATTGGAATAGGTTCCTAAATCCTAGGGAAAGTTTGTATCAAATTTTACTGCATTTCGATCAATGGTTTGAGAGTTGGCTCTTTTCTTGGATCATGTGCAGTATTGTCAACACTATTTCTTGATGAGAGGTTAGACCGCAAGGATCTGAGTGGCCAGATCGGCCACAGGTCGGACTAGCGCGGTCGGACCCACATGGTTAGATAGGCTCAGTCTTTCCAAACAGCAGTCAAACCACCTTTTGGCTAGCGGTCAGATCGGTTGAGATAGTCTTGGGTGTTCTTTGTAATCCTTTATTCTTGACTTTGGTGAGCTTGTGAATTTTTATTTCTACTCCATAGATTTGTTGATACTTTGGGGAAGATTTTGATATATTCACTCACCCTCCTCTCTAAGTCACCATACCAATCCTACAATTAGTATTAGAGCCCGATTAGCTTTTCTTTATAGCTTTTAACTGGTCTTTTGAGCAATGGCAGTGGAGCGATATCACAACAAATCTCCTGTCTTTGATGGGGTTGACTATCCCTTTTGAAAGACAAGGATGGCGATGTATATCCAAGCTCAAAGCCTAGCCATTTGAAACAAAGTGAGGAGTCTTTTGTTGTGTATTCCGCTAACATAGTCCTCGGTGTTGTCCAGTCAGCTGAGGTTGAGGCAAATACTACAGCACACAACTTCTTGATCCAAGGATTAGGGAGAAATGAATTCAATCAAGTGGCTCATCTTGCATCCGCATATGAGGTCTAGATGACCCTCTCATATTACCATTAGGGGACGTCAAAAATCAAGATAGTGCGTGAGACCTAGTTGAAGAAGGACTACCAGAAGTTGGACATAGAATCTAGAGAGTCCATTGATTCTTTCTTTAGTAGATTACACAAGATCCTGAGTGACCTGAGGTCTATGGGAGCCATTTATCCTAATGTCGATAATGTAGATCATGCTCTTAGTGCTCTTGACCTGAGTGCTTAGAAAATAAAAGTCACATCCATTAGTGACAAAGCAAACTTGGCAACTATGTCTGTGGATAAGTTGTTGTCACAACTTAAGACCCATGAGATGTGTGTCATAGACAAGAAGTTAAAAGGTCTGAAGGTGATGGCTCTTGTAAATGATCCTGTCAAGAGTGGCTCTTCTTGTAAGAATGCTTCTTCTGGTTTTTCCTCGTTCACTTTTCAAGTAAAGAGCGATGAGCAACTTGAGTGCCATCCTATAGATGATCTAGCCCTCATTACTAGTAGATTCAACCGTGCCTACCATAAAGCAAGAGAATGTAGGAGAGGTAGTCCAATTGTGTGCTTTGAGTGTGGTGAGATGGGTCATTTTCGTGCTAGATGTCCTAACTAAGGGTGTGTTTGGTTGCTAGGATGGGGTGGGATGGAATGGGATGGTTCCTTTGACCAAACCTATCCATGTGTTTGGTTTGAGGGATGGGGTGGGATGGAATGGTCCAAAGTGGGATGAGCCTGTGCAAATTTAGAGAATATTCTCCTTAGATGCTGGACCATGTGGTTCCACTTTTTTTGTGGAACCATCTCATCCCATCCCCATCCCATCCCATCCCACTCCATCCCAGCAACCAAACACACCCTAAGTGAACAGGTTTGGAGATGATCGTGTGAGGAAGGACTAGAACATCAAGTTTGATCAACTCTCTAAGCACGATGTAGTAATCAAGATGGTGACTGTCATTGCTCATAGCCAACCTGAGCTATGTTGATCCTTCAACTTCGAGCAATGAGGAGGAACAAAGGAGGGAGAAGAAGTCCATTGGCTTCACCGATATGTGCTTCATGGCTGCAAGCTAGGATGATCACAATAGCATGCATGACAAGTATTATCCCTAAATTGAGCATGATGAGGTAGATCCTTTTGATGCACTAATGCTTAGATATGATAGAATAATGACTGATCACTTAAAGCAAGTTGAGTGCATGGAATGAGTCATGAAAAGAAATGGCAAGCTTAAAACTGAAAATGAGATTCTAAACATGAAAGTAGATAGGTTTAGATCTCTTATTCCTGATGATGAAAACTATGGCTCTTGCCTTACTTTGCATGTTGAAATTCAGAAATTGACATCATTTGGGTCATTCTTGCTAGAACAACTAGAAAATGCTAGAGCTAAAATTATTGATATCAAGATTAGTCCATATTCTAGTTGCTTATGAGGTGTGGTATTTCTAGAGCTAGTGCTTTGCCATGCTTAAATTGTGATGAATTGTAAAAAGAAACTTACCATGCAAACTAAAAAATTGCTCTAATTTAGTCCTAAATATTCTTGTGCACATTGTGAGTTTAGGAAAGAAAATTGAAAGAATTAACTGACAAGCTTAATTGTGCTAAAGATGAACCTTGTGATACTTACCCTAAGTTCACTCCTAAAATTGAAATTCTCACTAAAATCTTGCAAGACAAACGTGATAAAGAAATTCTTTCTCTTGTTCATGCATCAAATGTTGATTTTATTACTACCATAACTTGTGCATTTTGTGTTGAAATTAGACATGGTTTGGATTAGGGTTAAATTTGATGAGTAGTTGTGTATAGTCAAGAATGTGTCATGCGTATCTTATGAAGCTTTGAAGTTAGAAATGGTTATGCACAAGAAGAGATACACTAGATCTGTTAAGATCCAAACTTGTGAGTCTTGTGTCACACTAGCCAAGAATGATTATTTATAGAAAATCCTTGAGAGATTCACTAGTGATAAAAAGAACCTAAATATGATTCTTGATCAATCCATGGTTAGCAAAGTCAATAGAGGTTTAGTGTTCAATCACTATGAATATTCTAAGTCATCCTCCTAAGGTTGGGAGAGTAGTTGAGAGTAGGAAGATAGAGGTTGCCCCCCTAAGCCTACCAAGATTGTATTCAAGTCTGCAAGATTTGCCTAGTACCCTTCAAACTTTGTAGGTGCTTCTATTTCATCAAGTTCGACCACTCAAAAGGTCAAATACCATTGCAGCTTTTATGAGAAGGATGGCCATATTGTAAAATGCTGCTTTAGGCGAGCCAAGAAACTACATTGTGATCATGCTAGATCTTTCAGGAGCCTTCAGGATCAGCCTTGTCTAGCTAGTGTCTCTATAGTTGCCTCTAGACGTCACTTTGTAGATAGGTTCTTTGATTCATTTGGTGATTTTAGAGAGCGAAGTGGTTCTAGATTCCAGAAAAGTAGGTTTAGGTCTATAGCTATCCTTAGATAGAATTTCCATTGTTTTGGTCCACAATGATGATTTGAGAGGGTTTTGGTAGCTCTAGGTCATGTCCTATTGCATATCATGCTAACCCACACTTTGGAGCTATTCTTGTAGGCCGTGTGTCTTAGTACTGGATTTCTTGTTTTTTTACTATTCCTAGTACCAACTACCAAGTCATAGGCTTCAGAAATCTCTTTGATGTAGGTTTCATGTGAGGAGATCATGTGGATAATGTCAACCTTTTTGAGTCTCCTACCTCACTGTGGGCATCCGGTGATGGATTTAATTTCTTAGGATGCAGCTTGCTCCAGCTTCAACTACATCAAGTACATCTCACTGCTAAGTGGTGTGATGTAGGTTTAATTCTTAAGCTTTGTTAATTTCCTGCTTCCATATTCTGTATTTCATAGCATTTGGGAGAGACATGGTTTTTAGGTCAGTTCAGGATGTTGAAGTTACACATTCTATCTTATGTTTTTTTAGGTACTTCTCTTCTCTACTAGACTCTCTAGGATCTCTTACACTATCTAAGTTGAGCTTAGTTCTTCTTTCACTAGTGACTAGTAGTAGGGATAGCTAGTGTGGTTGATTCGCTCCTTAGTAGTGTGTTTTTTCTTGGGCTAGAGACCATGTGGAGTAGAGGCTTTTATGTTCTCGCATGATTTTTCTTTTTCTTGTTTTTAGCCCTTATTTTTCTTTTGCAAGTGATTCTTATAGTTAGTGGGAGTTTTATATTCTTGCTTCTTTTTGCATTATGCATATATGGCATTGTATTGTAAGATATGCATTTTAAATATGAGATGACTATTACTCAATTATGATGTAATTCTAATTTGATATTGCTCATTACCATGTTATGCCTATTTAGCTAGTTTTATCATTTTTTTTATGTATGGTTAAGTATTTGCCATGCTAGCTTAACTTGTAAACTTGAACTAAATTTCACAAATGGTATCAATTTTTAGAAATTGTATCTTTTAAGTTTATAAGAATGGATCTTTTGACTAGTTGCCCTCTAGTGATCCTTTTATGATATATGATACGTCAAAAATGCTCTAATAAATTTTGAGTCTTATATTGAACTTTATTTAGTGCTTTACTAATTCTTTGGTAAATCATGTCTTACTCATTGAACTAGTGCCTAACTTGATAAGCAAAATCATGAATTTTAACAAATGAATATCAGCATTTCTTCTTCATAAGATAGTTTGCCATTACACTTGATTTGAACTAAGGAGAAATTTTGTATGATTAAGACTATTCTTTTAAGTGTAATGCTTGAGATGGTCGATAATGGCTTGAGATCAATGAAATGAAATTAATTCAATTGCTTGAAGGTCAGGAGGTAGTTGTAGATGGCTCCTAGTCTAGAACTTATTTTACTAAGATATAACATAAAAATACTATCAATGGTTGAAGCTTTGGAAGCAGTTGTGGATAGCTCCTAGTTTAGGACTTGCTTTACTAAGATGAGGCCTAAAATGGTATTTAAAATATCAAGTTTTGGCTTTTATCTAATACTTGAGCATAATTTAATAAAATTGAACTTTTAGGACTTTAATTGATTCAATGTGAATTTCTTGGTTCTATTTAGCCTTCTTGATATGGTTTAGCTCATATTTGGATACTTTTAGATGAACTTGTTATTTTTGAAGCCTTACTTAACTCGAAATCGAATTGAATGATCTAAATTATGTCATCTTGCTTAGATTGGTTATATGTACCTTATCATGATCTAGATAGTTTTGTATACATTATATGGTTCCAAGTGGTATTGTTTTACTTTGAACATCACTTTGGTTAATTTTCAAAGCTCTTTTATGATATGCATTTTCATTTATGCATATGTGCTCATTCTTTACAAGTGGTTTTCACATCTCCCTTGGTATTTATAATTAGTATCATGCATCATTTTAGATGGAGAATAAGTATTTGTGAGCTTGCTTTGCCCTCTTGACTCTTGATAACTATTTTGTCAAAAGGGGAAGAATGATTAAGGCAAATTTTGGTATTACTCTAAAAGGGGGAAATAGTGAGAATGACATTCTATGGGGGAGAATGCATTAAAATTGTCAAAATGAGCTTTGCGAGGTTGCAATAGAGCAAAACAAGCTTTTGTGTGAAAAAATGCATTGTGGGTCATAAATGATCATTTGCATTGTATTTGTTCTCTTTGACTCTTTTGGTGCCTTATCTTTCTATAATAATGGTCATGATTAACAGTTGTTTTTTATTTAAACCATAAGTAAGATTGAGCTATTTGAGAAGTTTGAGGTGTGGATTGGTGCTTTTAGTGAAAACTTACTCTTTCTTGGTCTTAACACCTTTTCACATCTTGTCGCTGTGGTTATGTTTTTTTCTCTTGAAAATGGACCACTTGTGGGTCAAAAAATTAAACTCAAATTCTTGCCTTTGAGGTATTTGTCAAATTACTCATTAGGGGAGAGATTGTAAGACGAAGTGGTGGCAGGCCCATGAGGGTGATGAGTATTTGACTTTGCTTTGCTTTATTGTCATTGATTGAGTTTGATTTTGTGCCATTTTACCTCTGTTTTTTTGCTATCAGAGTGGCAATGGTCTGATTAGCCTATGGTTGGTGGTTAGACCAGCTAATGGTGTAACCGGCTTGCAGTCTGACTAGCCCTGATGTGGCGGCCTAACCGGCCGGTGGTCTGACTGGCCAGTGCATGGTAGTCTGATTGGTGTGTGGTAGTACTGGCCCCTATTTGGCGGTAGCTATTTTTCAGAGAGATATGCATTATATTACGGGAAGATTTTGGGAGCAGTCTGACCGGACATTGCGAGGCGTCTGACCACAGTGCACTTTGCAGCCTGACTAGCTTGGTGGCCGTGGTCAGACCGGCCCCTGTGGTTTGTTGATTAGTTGAGTCAGTTTTGGGTGTTAGTCATGGCGGAATGGATGCAAATGAGAGTCAAATGTATGTCATTTGTGCTCAAATCGATTGCTTAGTCTTTGATGTGCAGGTGTTTGATGATTGTTGCGGTAAGTGGCAAAACTGAGACTACGGAGGGGATCCTGAGGCTAAGAAGCATTGGAGAAAGACAAGAATTATGAAAAAGGCAATTGTGTGCATGTGGTGTGCCAATTGGACTTGTGCATTTCTTATTATGACATTTCTCAGAGCAGGCGTATGATCTTGGTGACAAGTAATTGGACATCACAGATTATGGTGTGATCTGGTGTGCTAATTGTACTCGTGCGTTTCAAGTGGTGATGGCCTCGGTGTAGGCGTATGATCTTGGCGATGAGGCATTGGGTTTCGCATATTCGTGAAGACTGTGGGTGACAATTGAGGAAATTGTCCAATACTGGGTACAGTAGTAGTTTGCAAAACTGTGTTGGCCTAAGCGGTTTAAGTCACATTTTTGAGTATGGAATGACTTATCAGGCTTCCGGGGCCTTGTGGAAATTGCACTTTGAAAAATGTGCAAGTGTGTGAAATATAAAACTTGTTTGTGTGTGGGTTACTGAATTTTTTCCATTTGTAAATGGTATGATCCACTAAAGAGTGACAGGTTGTTTAGGGTTTAATGTGAGGTGGAAGCCTCTACTATATAAGCCTTATGTATGAAGAGAGATAACACCTGAGAGATAGGATTCAGGTTTCCTTACGTTGGAGTCTTGTATATGTGCTCTAGGGTTAAAGCTCTGCTATCCTAAGGGGGTAGTTGTAAAACGATCTTTTCCAAGTGAAGTGAGCATCCAAAATTTGTACAAGTGAGTTATGCCATGTATCCTTGTGTTTTTTTTATTTGCTTGGATTTCTTATTTCGATTTATCTATTTTTGATCTTCCTTGGTGCCAAGAATGTGTAAGAAGTGGAGATATCTATCGGAGATCAGATCTCATCCAACTAAATACTTTCTAGATAAAGTTCTTAAGTTTACCCGATTTTTCTCAAGAGAGGGAGAGAGAGGTGATTTTGAGGTTTTGCTCTTGTGAGGGTTTTGCTTTGAGTTTGTGCTGTGATCTAGCTTACTATGACACATGCGAATCCATTCTAGGTAATCTAGATCATGAAGGACTCATGAGCAAGAGTAGATCAATGTTTCCCTTTTTTACCTGGTTTTGGTGCAACTCTCCTTGTTTGGACAAAGGTTGGAACTTTGACTTTTCTCTTCATAATCTACGATTGGAATATGTTTCTGACACTGTAAGAGGGTTTGCATCAAGTTTCGCTCTATTTGGATAGTGGTTTGAGAGTTGACACTTTTCTTGAATCGTGTGCAGTGCTGTCTACACTATTTTTGGGCGACCGGTCAGACCGCAAGGAGCCAGGCGATCAGACTGGCCACTGGTTAGACTAGCGCGATCATACTTGCTCGGTCAATCTGGCTAGTGGTCAAACCACTTGTTCGCCAGTGGTCAGACCGATTGAGACAGAGTCTCAGGCGATCTTTGTGATTCTTTGTTCTTAGCTTAGGTGAGCTTGTGAATTTACATTTCCATTGCATAGAGTTGTGGATACTTGAGAAAAGATTTTGAAAGAGTCATTCTTTCCTCTTTGACTTGCCATACTGCTCCTATGAAACCTGAAAACTATTGAACTTTCAGTGGACGAGCAAAATCCAATCAACTCAATCCATTCAAGCAAGTTGATCAGACACACGATTCCAAGATTGAAGCCGTCGTTCTGTAGATCCAACGGCTCAGGTACCATTCTTATAGTTCCAAGTGAAGAAATCTTCGCAGGTGATTTTCTTCCATCAGTTGGCCTCTCTTGACGGCAGACACAAGCCACGCCATATCAAACAGGGTCCCTCCTCAACTTTCCTTAAAGGAAAAAAATGTAATTTGGAGGGGGAAAAGAAAACACAAAGTTTGCCCAACTAGTGTGGGTCCTCATCTTGCCAAAGAGATAGACATCTCAATCTCATCATGGGATCATTGAACCTTGCATAAGACTTCCTGTTTTGCCTATTTTCACCTGCTTATAAATATGTTGTCCTTGTTTGCAGGGCTTTGCTTTACTTGCCCACACACAAATCTTTGTAAAACTCGGGACATTGGCATTTTAATTTATCCATTCGGCTGTAACAGCGTGTGAAAGTTTCCCTAAAGAGGCCCACCAGTAACAATATTCTGATGTCTATTGGGCAATTTTCTTAACTTGAAGGCCAGTTGCATGCAGTTTGCAAAGGTGTTAGGCCGCCTGATTTGCGACTTAATTGGCTAGAATTTGTATTTACTTCCATCAGCATTAGTGCTATTAAGCCCTGCTCGGTTGGGCTAAAAAGCTGTGGCTTATGGCTGAAAATACGCTGTAGCTGGCTGAAATTTTATTGTAGCTGAAAGTGGCTTATTTGGCGTAATTAAATTTAAAAAATTAAAAAATAGAAAAAAATATGTTATCTCGTCTCGAACAACACAAACGAATATGGGAAAAAAGAACCGGCAAAAAAGCTCAAAATGCGAAAACATCAGAGAAAGACGAAATTTATAAATAGTAGAAAATAAGCCAGAAGTCAGAAGCTGAAGCCGAAACGAGGGACCTAAAGTGACATTCAGTCAATTTGATGATCGGACATTTACAGTACAATAGTACTCCAAAAGGGTAGATAATTGGTTGCCTGCACCTAGCTCAGCTAGACCTATCCGAGTGGAATCTCTCAAGATGGTGGGGGTTTGGTCGCCTAGACGCATTTCTAGGTCAGTCTCGAGTCCTTTTCATTTCAAACAGAGGTAAAAAAAGTGATATACACAAATGTATGCTGACAATAAACTCCATCACGACTATGGACACTAAGACGAGAGAGAAATCTCAGTATGGATTGATATATTCCTTTTGAGAAAGCACTGTAGCTAGATGAAAAAGCACTGTAACTGACAGAGGCTTATTTATCATAATTAAATTTAAAAATTAAAAAATATAAAAAAATATGTTAACCCATTACGTATAATACAAACAAATACGGGAAAAAAGAACCGGCAAAAAAGTTTAATAAAAAACTAAAAGTTCAGAAAAAACGAAATTTATAAATAGTGAAAAATAAACTGAAAGCTAAAAACTGAAGTCAAATCGATCACCACCTAAAAGCTTGTCACTAATTAAAGAATTGATTTTTGACTAGACGGTCATGTAATCGATGGCACCAAGAATGACGTTGGTCTTTCGTGCCATCATAGTTTCATTTCTCACGGCGTGCAGCACTGTATGTACTAATGACGCACGTCAGAAGTCCCCTGTGGCTGGCTCCCTAGTTTAATCTGTGCAAACGTTTCGAACTCCTGAGTCCTGACCATATAACTGCTCACACTAATAGTCAACATCACAAAGTTCTTTTTTTATTGCAGAAAATTATCAGCATCACGAGTTTAGTTGGAACTTGGATTGATCAAACCAAGTACTAATAAAGGCTTCCCCTGTCATTTATAGAAAAGGAGCCAAGCTAACAAATAACAATTCTAATCCATAATTCGTACTGTAAAACGGAAATAAGGAAAGCTTATCGGCACTACAATAACAATTCCTTATATCAATGTACTACTATGATACTGTCATGATGATTGTACAATTCTGACAGACTTATCGGGCGACAGCCATCTTGCAGCAAGCTTGGCGCAGTGGATGGGCTTCATGCCGATTTAGCTTCTGAACTTTTGATTTTCAGCTTATTTAAATTATAAGGTATTTAGATTTATTTAAATTAGAAGTTATTTAGAATATATTGATTTTTAATTTCGGTTTATTTTGATTTTTTTGCCTTTTGCCTTTTCTTTTTTTATTTTTTTACATTGTCCGTGGTGATATAAAGATTTTTCTCTTTTTTTTCAATTTTCCTTATTTTTATTAGAAAAAGCTAATAGCCGATACAGTACAATTTCAATCACAAAAGTGAAAAACATAACTAAAAGTTTAAATAAAAACTAGTTAAAGTATCACTTATTTTTGTTCATGGTCTAAGGCATCTTAATGGCACTGCATCGAATTTATCCATCTCCTATATGATATGATTTGATGAATGAATGGACGGTTGGCGTCGTTTTCCAAGTGGATTTCATTGTAGCATCGAGGAGAGAATTTTCGAACAAACATGGTACGAAACCCATCCACATATTTTTTTTCCCTACAGTCCACAAGAGCTCACGATCCCTGGTGGTCTCCCACAAAAATGCTAGCTTCCCATAACATGTGAACACTGGCCAGTAGCCAATTCCAGACAAGGGCAGGGGACGGTGAAAGCGGGGGAGCACGAGCATGGTTCCACAAGATTCATTCGTCATTCATTGCATGAAAGGGTAGAGCTATAACATATATGTTAGAAATAATCTTGGCTTAGAGTTTAAGGCCCTGTTTGGATCAGTTTCAGATTCTTAAAAACCAGCTATTACTTCTAGTTTTTAAAAGCTGGTTTCTAAGCAAAAACTGGTGGGGTGTTTGGATCTCCTAGTTTTTAAAAGCTAGTTTCATTTATGATTGGTGCTAATAGACTATTATACCCTTACATTTATTGCTCTTGAACAGCACATTAAACAGCCATGCGTGGTCTTTAATGAGGGTAAATGGGTATTTGTGCAAAAAAACTGACAAAAGCTGGGTATCAACAGCTTCTTGGTTTTTAAGAATCTGGGTAGGTAGATTTTAAAAACTGCCCCAAAAACTGGTCTGTTTGGATCCCATCCAGTTTCCAAAAGCCAGATTCTTAAAATCTGGGTGGATCCAAACAGGGCCTAAGTCGTAGTAGAGTCCGTCTCCGTGTGTAACTTAAGTTAAAGTTGTGTCCAACTTAAAATCCAAATTCGTATACTAGTAGGAGATTATTAGCTTATATATTGAAGAGACTTGTAGTCAATTTTGGTAAGAGAGAAGTAAAGAAAAGGGGGAGCAAATAAGAGAATAGAAAAATTCAGAAATTCTCCTGTGTTCTCTCTGTTTATTTGCGATGTGTGTGTTTTCTCCTGGATTAAAGCTGTAACAAGTGGTATTAGAGCCTAGGCGAGAACCGAGTCACTGAAAAAAATCGTCTCGGCGATTCCGTTTCGCGCTCGTCTCGCACAGCGCTCTTGAGGCATAGTCGCTCGTCTCTGCGCAACTCTTTCGGGAAAAAGGCGCGCGCAGTACTTCCTTCTGTTTTCTTGCGTGTCTTCTGTCCCTGATCCGAGTGTGAGAAACGGGAAAAGCTGTGTCCTCTTGAGGCAAAAAGGAGCAGGCAACCGGTACGTGACAAGAAAAGACAGGCGAAATTAGAGGCAAAGCAACACAGTGCATGTCATGACAGAGTAGTAAAAAGGACAGAGTCAATTCTTTTCTTTTCTTGTGTTTGGAGAGAGAAGACAAGAGTCTGGTTCTCTCGTGTCCAGCGAGGAAGTAAAGACAGAAGCGCAAGATAGAGACTCTCGGGCAACCGCAAGTCAAGAATACGGGCACGAAGACCAAGCCAGGAGAGAGTGCAGCGTTTCTTTTTTCTTTCCTGAGGTGCGTGGACCAAGGAAGAAGCCTTGGTCGATTTTCCACAGAATCCGAGCAGAAATCTCGTTTCGTCTCCAACGCGGAGTCATGGACAGCTGGTTGTCTCCGATAAAAAGCGGCCCAAACAAAGCGAAGGGGCAACAATAAAAAGAGATCGGCAACAGAGAACGCAGAGACAAAGAGTAAGCCCAAGAAAAAAGAAAAAAGCGTAATTTTTTCTCCGTTTCCTCGGTCCAAGAGCTGCTTCAAAGTAGTCTGATTTCTTGATCTGTGCTCAAGATCATGTCGCGTTCTTCGGGAGGTGGTGTCACCGGTGACGAGGCATCATCCAGTATGATTGTGAAGGAGAGTTCTACTATCTCGCTGCATTATCCGATGCTCACGACGAGCAATTATGCAGCATTGGCAATTAAGATGAAGGTGTACATGAAAGCTCAAGGAGTGTGGGATGCTATCGAGAATGGCAACGTTGATGTGCGCAAAGATCAGATGGCGTTAGCGACCATCTACCAGGGTATCCCAGAGGAGACGCTCTTCTTACTGGCCGAAAAGGAAACGGCCAAAGCTGCGTGGGACGCGTTGAAGACGATGTATCTTGGCGCCGATCGTGTAAAGGAAGCAAAGGTACAAACTCTCAAGACCGAGTTCGAGGTGTTGCGTATGAATGAAACGGGGTCGATCAATGACTTCGCCGTTAGGTTGACGGTCATCGTTAACAAGATTCGGACCCTTGGCGAGAAGGTGGAAGGGTTGTATGTAATGAAGAAATTGCTTCATGTTCCCTCACAGTTTCTCCCAATTGCTTCAGTCATAGAGCAATTTGGAAACCTAAAGACAATGACCATGGAGGAAGTCATCAGTTGTTTTAAGGCATATGAGGAACGCATCCATGACAATAGCAACAAAGGTGACAGACAGCTCTCGTTGACCCGCGCTGAGTAGGTGATCCAATCATCGAAGCATGAAGGCAAGAACACTTCCAGAGGTGGTGGCCCAGGCCGTCAAAATTGGAAGTTTGATAAGGCAAAAGTGAGGTGTTATAATTGTAACGATTATGAACACTTTGCTTTAGAATGCCCTATGTTGAGGATGAAGAAAGCGTTTGTTGCTGAAGCGCTCAGCGATGATGAATCAACAATGCTATAATGATGAGTTGAGTCAGGGACGTTGAGAAGATGTGTTGTTGTCCAAACTCAAGTAAGATGAAAAGAAATCGAAACGTTGAGGAGATGTGTCACCGTTCTGTGTCAAGTATGAGTTTAGTAAGTGATAGTTGAGACCGACTGCCTCAATGTTTTAGAATCTTTGCATCCGAATGAACCTGTGACGGCTAAGTTGAGTTCCTATATGTAGCTTGTATATAGAACGCTTCATATGGAGGCGTGGCTGGTAGTTCATAATGTATTGAGACTAAAACTAGAGTATGTCAAGTCAAAATTAAGGAGGAGATTGTTAGAAATAATCTTGACTTAGTGTTCAAGTCGTAGTGGAGTCTGTTTCCGTGTGTAACTCAAGTTGAAATTGTGTCCAACTTGAAATCCGAATACGTATACTAGTAGGAGATTATTAGCCTATATATTGAAGAGACTTGTTGTCAGTTTTGTAAGAAAAAGTAAAAAAGAGAGGGAACAAATAAGAGAATAGAGAAATTCAGAAATTCTCCTAGATCAAAGTTTTAACAATACGCATAGTGCTACTACTAGTACTAGCTAGGCAGCACAGTGGAAGTAAAAAATGTAAGGACTTGGACTCTATTCATGTTAGCTTCTGAAATATATTTGTCAATAGTGTCTAGTTTTTAAATGGAGTGTATTTTTAAGATAGAGTTTACTAGTCAATTATAGTATATACTATAGCAAATTCATTTATATCAATTAAAATTGTACGCGAATGTCTTTTGCTTATGTTGTTCTTTACAAGTTGTTACTATTTAGAAGATAAAACTAAAATCCGATATGATCATAAATCCGGCGTTGCCGTGCCGACCGAGCACAGGGACAGCCGGACAGGACAGTAACGTATTATTGTGGCCACCTCGGTCTCATGTGACAACCCATAGGCTGATAGGCCATATCGCGCGGCGGATCTCGCGGTTTGGCCGGAAGCCCAAACGCACTGGCCGTTTGTCCTGCCGCTGCCGCGCGCGCGCAGCGTGCTGCCTTTCTCATGCGTGCATGCATGCGATGCACGTGTAATCGTCTCACCAACCCGGCGCCGGTCGGTCGGTCGGCATGGCCTGGATTGCCATGGCGTTCCCTGCATGCGTACGGCTGGTCGGTCGACCGGCCGTTGCTATAGCCCGTAGCTAGGTTCCATCCAGAACCGGCGCGTGTTAGAGCAGTTACAATAAGACTTAGAGCAAGTTTAATAAGGCTGACTGTGCTAGCTATAAGGGAATCCATGTCAGCATAGTCCTATGTGAAGGGGAGAGAAAAGGAGAGAGAGAGAGCCAAGCCGACTCCTATGCAAGAGTCAGGCTATAGCACAGGAAAAGAGGCATTATCTATGCATGTACCCATAGAACTAAGAGCATCCACAATGGTAATAGTCAATCACTCTCTATAGCAAGCTCCATGTCATCTATAGATTGTAACTATAGTAAACCTCTTAATGGCGTGTCTACACAGCTGTCTATAGCTACTTTTAATGCTTGCATGTACATCTGAATGCTATAGATGAAATGGATAAGTGTTATAGCCACTAGTTGGCTATACTATTGTACTTGCTCTTAAACTTGCTCTTAGTCAGCAGGCTATAGCAAATATAATATCAACCAAATCTTACGTGGCAGAGAGAGAAAGGAAGAGAGAGAAGGAAGCTGGCTACTAAATTACAGCTAGCTATAGCATGTAAAAATATGCATTTCACTCTCTTACACATGGGGCTAAATAGTTATTGTAATAGTTACCTTATTCTATGAACTATTTTTTTAAGACTATAAATGAAATAGATAAGTATTATAGCTACTAGTTGGCTATACTATTATACGTGCTCTTACCTTACCGGCCGCCATGTTTTTACGCCTTGTTGCTGCAGAAGTAAGTACTAGTTACAAGTTACTGTAAAATAAGAAACCACTGAAAATTATGGTCGCACGATATTATCTACCATGCATACTGTGATGGAGCTACGGGTAGCCCTGGGCGTTCGGTACTACCGAACCGATCGGTTCGGTTCCTCGGTACCCATACAAATTCGGTTCCTACGAATCTCGGTACCGTTCGGTTCCTGAAAAAACTCGGTACCGAAGAAATTCGGTATCGGTTCTTTCGGTTCGGTTCCGGTATTTACCGAAATTACCGAACATGGTACAACAGCATGTAACATCAAGTTCAATAGCCAATTTTGACATAAATGTAACATGATTTCATATAGAATAAGTGCCAAATCATACAGAGAAAAAGCCACAAATACATAATATTTCGGTAGTTCGGTATTTCGGTAAACCGAGGCACTGAACCGAATTTCCTCGGTAAATTCGGTTCCTGAGAACTGGAACCGAACCTGGAACCGAAATTTTCGGTTTCGGTACTTTCGGTTCGGTTCTCGGTAAATTCGGTTCGGTACTCGGTTTTCGGTTTTTTGTGCCCAGGGTGAGCTACGGGCCTACAACCTACGAGGGTGCCTTGACGTACAGCAGTGTACAATCATTCCAGATAAGTACGCTATGTTATGGATAAGGAAGGGCTTTTAATTAGTTTTCTCCAGTACCTTGCCCTGTGGCAACTTTCTCTGAAGCGAAAGTTACCATCCATCCGGATGAAAGGAAGTTGTCGCAGGCATTATTGCTCTGCTCTTTTTGAGACACTGGAGTAGAGTGCAGACGAAGCGTGTAAAAACAATAAACAATGCCATAAAAACAGCTGCACTAGCCACTAATACACGCACACTGGAACATTTTGTATACGTATACGATGATTGATCAATAAGGTGTGGAAATGGTGGAATTTTTTGACATATATGTCACTATTTAAACTTATATTTATAAAAATATTAATATGTGTGTGACAATAAAAAAATTAGCACTTCTATCGCACGGTGACCGGACATCAGCGGCGTGGAGTTGATACGCAGCGCTTAGAGCCCCGCCACCGTGTGGTAGGCGGCCAGGCGCCCAGCCCCCGAGCAGCTGCATGCTTGCTACCAGCAACCGTTCGCCTTCCAGCATGCCGCCTAGCCACCATACGGCAGGTAATTAAGCTAGCTAATTAGCTAGCTTAATTACCTGCCTTAATTATTATTTTATATTATAATTCTTTGATTTTTTTAAATATAGCAAATGAGCTTAAAATTACAAAAATTTACGTGCAGTTTCTCGACACAACGTACTTCATTGTATAATTTTTCTATAATTTTATCCAGTGTGAATGTTACTCAAAAATTCATACGATTATATTATTTGTAGGAGTTGTTACATATAGGAAATGAGCTCCAAAAAATACGAAACTTTATGTACAGCCTCCCAACACAGTCATCCTAATTGTCTATATTTTTGGAAATTTTATGCATTATGAATTTTGCTCGACTGATGCTGCCCAGGTCCCACGTAGGTGGAGATCTATAACGATAACAAAGCAACAGCTAATATGACAATAGGTGACATAGCATACAGGCTACGGAACTAAACATGGTACACATATAGGTGAAGAGGTTCGAACTACTACGTTGGCTATGGCCATTTGCCCTTCCGCGCGAGGTCGGCGTTGTAGTCCTCACCGACTGTGCTAGCCTTGGCCGCCAGTTCGCGCTTTCTCTCGCATTCCTCCTCGTGAGCCTCGCACTCCCTGTGCCTGCACACCTCTAGGTGAGTTTTCGTCTCCCACCGAGTATGGCTGAAATGCAGACACAGGGAGGATGCAGTCATGCAGGTCTTGGAGAGGGGCAATGAGGAAATCGTCAATATAGAAAGTTCCAATGATCCCATGTGCTGCTACGCGAATCCTAGCTGTACATATGCGTGCTACAACAGCCAGCCACGTCCGATGTGCCCCCTCTGCAACACACCATATGGGTAGTGCCAGGTACGTTCTAACAGTAGGCACTCCCAGATATGCCTGTACCACGGTTCTCCCCTGTTGTACGCGGTTATTTTCAATCTCCTAAAGTATGTAACTAAATGGTTGACGCGTCGTTGTGGTTGGCATAAATAATCACATGCGATAATAAAATATGGAGTTAATTATTTAAGTAATCAATTAAGGATTTATTCATCATATACCCTCCTCATAGATGGAAATTCAGGATTTACCCTCCTGGCCCACGTGTCAGTGACTTATGATGACCCCACATGTCATTGAGGTGGGAGGGTAAATCCTGAAATCCCCAATTCAAGGGAGGGTATATGATGAAGATCCCCAATCAATCAATTAATTACCAATTACCACCACATAAAATAGTACATCTTGAATTGCTACAAACATGAATTAATTCGATAAACAAAAAGATACATAAAATCACGACACTGAATGGCGACCGGACGAGCTCGGTCTGTTGGGGCAATCCTTCGTTGAGTGCTCCTGCACTTTACTGTGCGGTTAATATTGGTACGTTGGTTGACATCCACGTCATTCTAAAAGCACCGCAACTGCCCACATCCCTTTGCAATTATCTTCAAGTCCTTGTTGGGGCCAATGCATCATGTCCTTCCAAAGACTCCTGTAGTTCATGTCCAAGCCGTAGGAGTGAAACTCTGTTTGGACACAATGACAAATGTGTGAAGGAAGTAGGGGAGAGGGGGAAAACAACAACGGGCCGACATATGTGCGAAGGAGAGAGATCACATACTACAAAAGATGGCTGCCACATGTTGACTGTTGTAGGATCAAGAATAACTGACTAGAGCGAAATGAATAGGAGGTTATAAAAAAAATCTTGCCTTTTAAAAATAATTATCACAATTTAGTCTAGCAAGATTTTAAAGCAATTTAAACCTACATAATACTAGTATGTCTAAGGCACTACAAGTATAAGTCTCTACAAGTATATCTCTAACACAAATAAATATGACAATTAGAATATGCTAGAAATACAAGTGCATAGAGAAGAGACAAAAAATAACCAATTAACACATGATATTTTACCATGGTGTTCGAAAACTTACAGGTTTCCCTTAATCCACGTTAAGGAAAGCCCAAGCGACTTGGGTTAGCTCCACGAATTAAGCCTTAACTCCTCAATTCACTAGTGGTTGTCCTTCCTCCACTCTAGAGATGGTGGATATCAAACCACTCACAAGTCGGCATCAGGCTTCTTCATAACCTTCTTGAACAAGTCACCGTGCAATCACCCGCTAAGCCATCTAGGTGCCGGCAAGCACCAAAAGTAATAATTCAGTTTTTGTTGTCTCTCAAGGGCGATCTGACCAGCTGGTGGTTGGCGGTCTGACTGCTAGTCCGGTGTGACTGGACACTGGTTGGTGGTCTGATCGTTAGTGCGGTATGACCAGATTCTAGTTAGTGGTTGCTATTTTCCAGAGAGCGTATTTTGGAGTTCGGCACGTGCGGTCAAACCGGCCGTTGGTTGGCAGTTGGACCGAAATTGAGTTAGGCAATGTGGCTGGCATTAAAGATGTAGTCACATCGATGGGCTAGTCAGACCGGTCAGTATTTTGCTGTTTGACCGGTGCGGTCTGACCGCTATAGGGAGAGTAGGTAGACCGACGGCTGTAGCCAGAGAATAGTGAGAGGTGTTTTTGAGTGGTTTTGAGTGAGTGCACAATATGGGTGTTGTTGGTTGTGTTGCATGATGCATTGTTTTGACTAACATGAGTCAAGTGTATGAAACTTGTGCTCGATATAGTTGCTTGATCGTTGGATGTGCAGGTGGCTTGAAGAATGTTAGCGGTCAATAACAAGTGACTTGAACTAGGTGGAAGAGCTGAGGTCCAACCGGTCATGTAAGTCTGGTTGAGGCTACATGACTCAAACGGAAAGCACATGAAAGAAAATGATCGTGAAGATGCTAATTGGTACATGTGGTGTGCCAAGTGACTTAGGGTCGATGTAAGTAGAGACGACGAGGGGAAGACTAGATGTGTGAAGACCTGATGGCCAAGTCATTAGGAGCAATTGTGTCAAAGTATGCGGATATGTTTTGATGTGAAGACATGGCTGCAATGGTAAGGTGGACAAGAACTAAGCTTAGAAGGAGCTAAGGTCTAGAACGCCCAGGGAAAATCGGGTGCAGTCATGGTGCAAGGTGGGGCATGTGACGCGCTAAGTGACTTGGGCCCATTTGGAAGCGAGGACGGTTCGGTAGAATCTGAACATGAGAGAGGCTTGGTCGAAAGTCATTGGGGGTATATAGGAGGTGACGGAGTCAAAAGAAGGTGTCCAGAAGCTTCATCATGGGTTTGAGCCTTGGACAACACCACAGCGCAAGGATGTGCAAAGGGAAGTGGTTTAGGTCAATGTGAGTTGGTTTGGCTAAGTGGATCAATCGCTAAGGGTTTAGTGGGTTGAATCTTGTAAACGCTTTGAGAAGTGTGTGGGGGTATGTAAAACCCATGTTAGTGGGGTTGATGGATTTTTCCAATTACTTAGCTGATTGAGACCCACTAAGTGGTGTTAGTTATATGAGGCAATAAGAGAGACATAGAGTTCGTCTAAGTTTTGAGTAGTTTCTTCTCTCTCTCCCTATGTAAGAAATCTTGTGTGCGTAAGGGTGGTGCTTTGGAAACATCCTGTAACCATCTATGTACTTATAAATCACCCATTCTACTTGTAATAGATCAAATCTTTGATCTATTCTTGGTGTTCTACTTGTTTTTTGTTTGGTTTTTCATGTTTTCGAGCAAAAAATTCGAAATCATGATCTAGATTATTTTTGCTCAAATCTTTCCCTTGATTAACTTGCTAGGACATGTGGGAGTAGATATGATAACCTCATGCCTTAGGTCCCTAGGAGCAATAAGTAATTTGGATTTTATGGTTTTTGGGTGTTCTTGAGTCATTGGATCAATTTTCTTGAAATTAGTTAAACCAAGTCCGAAAACCTTATGTTTCTTGCCTTGATTTAGTTTCTAAGTACCTAGAAAAGGTGTATTCAAAGTTTCAAATCATTTGTTGTCTTTTTCTAAAAAGTTGCATATATTAGAATTTGGATTTACGTTATTCTCTGTTTTGGACGTAGGGTAGCGGTCAGACCGGTCCCAAGTGATGGTCAGACTAGCTTTTTAGCTGTTGTAGCACTTCGCTGTTAATATGATCTTTATAACTGCGCATAGCTATTTGAATGAGTTTTAAAGTACTTAAGGGGAAAATTTAGATACAATCATCACACCCTTTGGTTAACCGGCAGCGGTCATATCGGTATAATATTGTCTATTTGTTTAATCGTTTACTTAGGCATGTGGCCTAAAACGAGACGTCCTCACCGAAATAATATCGAGGTGCTTTCGTGCATAAAATATGTGATCTATATATAATGCTCGCCTAACACGGTACTGTACGTAGTGCCCTTTTTGTATATAAAAATGTTCTTGTTCTCTGAATTATGCCGTGCTTTTGGACATTCTGTACTTTCACGGCTTAGGGCCGAAACATAAATTAGTTGGAATACTTGGGTGCATTGCAGGTTTTGCTCACAGGAAAATGCTATCCGGTTTGCTTTAGGAATGCACACACAACCGGAAGACTATATATATATATGCTCCGTTACAAAAAAAAACCTTTATTCTAATGAGATCGTATTCGGATAGCGTATGAGCTGTAGTTGCACGCAGCCTTTTCTGGTCTGTAGTTGGGTGCGATATATAAGAGCTTAAAATAATTTTTGATTGAAACGTGTTGGTTTTTTAATTTTATCCTTTTATTTTTAGACTGTTTTGTTTCTTTCTCTTATTCCTTTATATCGTCTTTAATGATATAAGTTTTTATTTTTTAAATTTAATTAGTTTTTTTATTAGAAACTAGAAGCTACATTAAACACTACCTAATAATGATTGAGTTTCCATTCTATACATGTTGTTGACAACATTGAAGATCGTAATACGCCTGATAGAAGTTGATGGAATTAATGATTTGGATTTGGTGGTGTGAGTGAGATCGTCCCAAACCGCCAGAAAAGATGATCACTTACACCCTGCCGCCACACATACATAGTGCTGCTCCATTACATCGTAACAATCACAATCAACAGCTTGCTCACAACTTGGGATTGGATTGGAAGCTCGAATCATGCAATTATACAACTGTCTTAATCAGTGGCGGAGCCAGAATTTTTTTTTCTAAAACGAGATCAGCCAGCGATCACAGCAAGGGTGAGAAAAAGGATAGTAAAAGCAAAAGCAGAAAAGATTTGTCCGAGGCCCAGAGCACTGTTGACCACTACCTTCCCACCTCTTCCTCTCTCGAAGTCGAATCCCTTTTGGACAACGGTGGGCCCCACGCTCCAGATTTGCTCGAGCCGGCCCCCCCCCCGACCCCAGGCAGCACGCACTGAGGCAGGCAGAGCAAGCGAGCAACACCACAAACACAAGAGAAATTCCTGCGACGGCAACGCGCACACCTATGTGATGTTAGTTTTTAGCGGAAGAAATAGAAGAAACTTGATATTCGTATAAGTATTAAGTTTTTTATGAAAATAAGAAATTAGTGAGATTACCTCTCTAAACTAGCTATTTTAGATACAAACTTTAATAAAGAAATACAAATTATTAGAGTAGTTGGATTTATCTAACCATTCTCTCTTCTCTACTGACAAACTATGTTAGCTAGGCTAGTGACAATGCCCTTGAAACCCAAACAAATCACCGTATCAGGGCATGTACAATGATATAGGCAACGGATATCTATAATATCTTTTATGTCATCTATAGATGGCACTAAAAACTCATACAATAGTTTGTCTTTTAGCATGCCTTTATAGACAGTTTCTCTATGACACGATATTAGTGGTGCAATCTGGTAGGATTCAGATAGATATTGTTCATACCGTATCCTAACTCATTTTTCTCCGAATTTAGAGTCAGATATGGTAAGAACAGATACAAATACGAATTCAGAGTTTCGGATACGATACCATCGGGACAAATATATGACGGCTTCAGATAAAAACGAATAAATATAAGCGGATAGTATGTGCATATATAAAGAAATACACACTGAACCATACCACCATCACTTCAAGCCTTCAACTAATAATAAATTTATCTAAATTACTTAAGTATGCTAGCCGATACAACACAAGTTCAATATAAGTGATAAATTCATATATAAGTTCGATAACCGATAAATTCATATGCAAATTCAACATATACGAGGAGGATTGGTGGCGATTAGGTAGAGTGGCTGGACTCTGCAATTACGTTAGGACTTAGGTAAAATTTAGTCTGGTTGGTGTCAATGATGGTTAATAGGTTGGGTCGGTTATGGCACTAACTTGCTTGTCGAATAGTACCTAGTTTACCATTTACCGACGCTATTCGGTCGGATTTTAGCTTTTTCATTTTTGCTACCGTATCCAACAACAACTATCCGGTACCAACCAGAATCGATACCGTATACTAAATTACCTTCCCGTATTCGGTACCGGATCGTTCGGGATTAACCTGTACCATTTGCACCCCTACACGATGTGTCTTATTTTTCGTGTTACAGTTGACTACTAATAAGAGATTGCCCAATTCTCTATGTTCCCACTCTCCTTCATATCATCTCATATTCTACGTGACAAAGTTTATAGACAGCTGATATTATACCATTGTACATGGCCTCAGCACGTTAAATCACCCGCCATGTTCCATTCCCTCGGTAGGTTGGGTATCGGCCGGGGTGCACCGTGCTAAGTCGACAGGTGGAACGAGAAACGAGGCGTTTTTGACCTCACAGAGGGCAAAGACTGGGTGTTTTCGAGGCCTCGGATGGTGGGGTTCAGATAAGGGAAAGCAACAGGGCAACAATAGGATTTTTAAGTAATCCATTTTTAATTCTGAATTATAGTATTATACCTGTTTTTTATTTTTTTACAGTTTTGACCATATGTCACTCCACAGTTGGGCGACTTGAGCTAGTCGCCCAACCGTTGGGTGATATGTGGCCAAGTCGCCCAACGATTGGGTGACTAGCCCAAGTCACCTAACTGTGGAGCGACAAAACACTAAGTCACTCAACGGTTGGGCAACAAGCTCCTAGTCGCCCAACCATTTGGTGACTAGGGGGTATAACCCCTTTGAGTGTGTGACCGGCGCTCGGCACTGCGCTCATTTCGTATTTTGGCCGAGAGAGAGGAAGGGGAGAAGGGGAGAAGAGAAAAGAGAGAGGAGGAAAAAAAGCCAGAGAAGAAGAGAGAAGAGGAAGAAAGAGAGAGGAAGAGGAGGAGGGAAGAGAGAGGAAGAGGAGGAGGAGAGGAGAGGGAGGGGAAGAAAGGATGAGGGATCTACGCATCAATGACGGTAAGTTTTCTGTATATTTTTGTATATTTATTTTTCAAACATGGTAGGATAGCAACTGAAATTATTAAATCTATAGTTTACAAAATAACATTAATTTAGTTATTAATAATTGTATTATCATTTAGATCGCTCTGTTGTGCATTTGAAGGTCTAGTTAATTTTGTTAGTCGCTTATAAATTATAGAAACCCCATAATAAGTATTCTCAATTTTTAGAATAATTAAAAGCCATCGAAAGATTTAAATCTATTCATGACTATTAGAATAGCACACGCCAATTTAAAATATTAAATGATGATTTAAGATTACGCGTAGCGATTAAAATTGTACACGATGATTTAAATAGCATTTGAGTCGTAAAAATCCACAAATGATGAAAATAAAAATTCAGACATCCCACAGGGATGCCTTAGTATAATTAATGTAATTATTATTTAAGATTTACTTTCTGTTATATTTGTAAGTAAATCGTCATGCGTGTGCTAATTACGGAAAAAGAATAGGTACAAAGAGGGAATAATTTAGTCAGTGACCCTGAGACCTAAAATTATATAGATAGGTAGATAAATGTGTATGCACCAACGAGAAATTAAATAGGCATAATAGCATATGTGAAATCGGCTAGGAATGATTTGAAGAATTCCCGGAGCTACGCTATTAATAATTAAACCAGTAATTGTGTCATAATTACTAACTTCAAATTGATTTGTAGATATGACTTGCGACCTTGGTGGTTCGGACTCGCCTTTCAGCCTGTTGGACTGGCACGTCGACGTGCAGCATCGCGTGAGCCGTCGTGTCCTGCATCCTAAGGATGGGGACAAGGAGACCCAGTTGGGGTGGTCTATACGCGGACACCTCGACGGGCTTGGAGACTAGACCCACGCTGGAGAGACAGGTTTGTGTACAAACTGTAGCACATCTTTTTATGATATTTGCATTATGTACTTAGTTCTTCGTGCTTTGCAGGCTGAGCGATGCCGGCCTTCTACCTATCACGTGGATGGTGGAGGCCACCGACGAGGATGATGCTCCAATTGAGGAGGCTAGGGAGGTCTAGACCGGCCCAAAGTAGTCACAACGGTTCCCGTTCGACTGGTCATTGCTGACAGCTCTGCTGGACCGGTGGTGGCCCGAGACACACACCTTCCACCTTCATTTCAAGGAGATGGCCCCTACTCTACAGAACGCCACGATGCTGCTCGGCCTTCTTATCACAGGAGAGGCTGTCTCCCCGATGGATGCGCCTGCTAACTGGCATGATGCCTTATTGGGTAGGTTTGACAGGGTTCTAGCAAATGAGGCCGTGGCAGTGCGACAGAAGCATGGCACCCAATGTGGTGGCTTTCGCAGTTCCAGATACATATGCTATCTATTTTTCCTGTTTAGCGATGCACTATCTTTGACATATGACGGGCTTACTATTTTTTTCATTTGTGTATAGGTTAAGTGGATGGACCCAGACACCAACGAGTACCAGGTGTCATGTCATCTCGAGGCATACTTGTTGTGGCTGTTTGGTTGGGTACTGTTTACCAGCAGCCACGGTGACTCCATCGATGCCCTCTTCGTGCGGTATGCGAGGGCCATCGCTGACGGGGACGGGGTGCACTATAACTAGGGATCAGCTGTACTTGCCGCGATGTACCGCGGCATGTGTGACACTTGCCGCTGGATGAGGGCAACCCCATCCTTACAAGTTGCTCCCTCCTACTGCAGTTGTGGTCTTTCGAGTGCTTCTCCCTTAGATGATCGATGCTGCTCGACAACAGTCTGTACTGCGTGAACATGTACCACGGGGACACCATGGACCAGCCTACCGCAGGGTCCTTTTGGTGCTGTAGATGAGTACGTACTCTTCTGAATCTTTACTATACCTGTATTACGGGTCATCATTTGTAACCACAATTCTGCCTCGCGGGCATAGTTTGCACACCTGCAGGTCACCCATGTGTACAACAACTTCGTTGAGCACCTTGGGCGCCTCATCACTAACAACGTGCGCTGGGAGCCGTACTCTGGTCAGGAGATGGCAGACTGCGCCCACACCAGGCTCTCACCACTGTGCATGCGTGACCAGGCGTGTTGGCTCACGCAGAAGAAGCTCATCTTCAACGTGTTCGTTGAGGACTACATGGTGCATAGGGTGATACGCCAGTTTGTTCCTGTCCTCATGGGGCGTCGGGTGCCTGACTCAGCCCACGTGTGAGTTACACACAATACATGTTCCTATATTTTTTCTCAGTTCTGTTACGATGCCTTCTAATTGTAGTTGTATGTTTCGCAGGCACAATAGGAAGGGTGGTAGCAAGATGAGTTGGGCCGCGAAGATGGTGCCATGGGTGGCAGAGTGGGCGGGGGAACTCAAGGACTTCGTGCAGGAGGGCACCACATATGACCCTAGCACGTACGACGAGTACCTACACTGATATGCTCCGAAGACACGCACTAGGTTGGTGCGTGTCGTTGACCCTCCCCCGCTCATGTATTGGCACCGACCGATGCATACCCTGTGCACTTAGCGTGAAACTTATCCTTCGCGGTACTTACTATCGTGTTTGAAAGTTTCTGTGTATGATTACCATAATTACTATTTTGACACTTTTCACATACTTCTTGTAGACGGACATCATTGTCGAGATTATGAGAGACACCGAGTCGATCGTGGACAGGGTCACCCATGGTTTGGAGGTCACACGTGACGACCTATTGCACGTTGTCCATCGGGTCTACGAGAGGGAGAGGCGTGTCCTCACCCTCTCATCGTGCAGGATGCTTCAGAGGTGGACACGTCGATGCACACACCTGACTACCCCAGGCACCGCCACCATCGGGCCAAGCCAGAGGGTCAGCGTGGGCACGTACCTGCACACCGGAACTATCGTCATCCATGGACCCCTACCTACCATCGGTAGGACAGCACACATTGTTTGGCCAAGGTCGGTTCGACGGGTACAATAATTGGCTGCAGGCCATGGCCCACATGGAAGGTACGTTTCGTCTCTTAAGATTTTTCGCGTCAATATTACATGAATAAACATTACCTGTCCTGCAGGTACAACGCACTGGCCAGGAGTTTGGCTATCCCCATGAGGATCTCCTGGTGGATGTGGGTGACTTCCTCACGGACGACCTGGTGGAGGTCCTTTCTGGGTCGCAACTCAGCAGTGGGTCAGTTCCCACGTAGCCATAGGTGCAGTCCACCCCTGAGGCGTTGGGAGCACAGGTCTGCAGAGCTCTTAACCGCCTCACCCTATTGGGGCGCCGACACCCCGAGCTGAGGAAAACCAAGTGGGGCCGTACGGGCGGGCACTGACCGGGGGTGGGATGTGGCGACGATGGAGGAAGTGTTGCGGGTGGTGTAGCTGGTGGCGAGTAGTGGGTCTTTCTCCTTCTTTGTATATTTGTTTGTTGTGTACGTATTTTGCTTTGTCTTCCTCCATATACTAATTCTCTATTGCATCCCGATATCACTTGTCTTTCTACTTACTAATAGTTGATATCTCGATCGTTCTCACTAAATTCTTCATAAAATTTATCGCACCAAAACAACATACGATGATCGCAAAATGGTATTATAAGTCTAGCAGATTTCGTATCATTTACAATTTACGAAATCACAAATGGATCATATCATTTAACCCACAAGTATTTCTATCGGATTAATAAAATAATTATATTATTTTTGAATCACCCAATCGTTGAACGACTAGTAGCTTGTCGCTTAACTGTCGGGTGACTTGGACTAGTCGTCCAACTGTTCGGTGACTTGACCACGTATTACCCAATGGTTAAATGACTAAGCCGATGTATAGTCAAAACTGTAATAAATAAATATAATATTGTAATTTAGAATTAATAATTAGTTCCAGCAGGGACGCCAAGCGGGCCGCGAGGGTGGGCAGGGCCCGCATGGGCAAAAGACAGGAGGGCCCCGCGCGCGATGGGAAAAAAACTCGGGTTATTTTAATCGCCGCGTATCTCGTAAAATCCAGGAAATTCGATTCACTCGACGCTCGCATCGCCTCGGCTCGGCTCCTCGCGGAAAGCAACAAACCGCATCAAAGCAGCAGCGGGGCGAGGAGGACGGTAGGGAGGAAAAGGACGAGGCCTCTGCAGGAGCAGGAGCGGCTGTCTCCTCCCTCGCGCTTTGGGTTGGGTGGGTTTGTGGGTCGCGGCGCATGTGAATTGGGGATGGGGGTGGGAGGAGGGGAGGCCGCGGCGCCGGCGGTGGCGGTGGGGGAGGAGGAGGTGGAGAAGGGGAGGAGCAAGGGGAAGGGGTGGCGCGCGAAGGTGAGTCTGAGCAGTGTGGCGGTGGTGCTGTGGGTGGTGGCCTCATCGGCGCTGTGGGCGGGGCTGCACTGGCGCTTCCGCCGCGCGGCGCTGCGCAAGGCGGAGGAGGGGCTCGTCTCCATGTGCGATGAGCGCGCCCGCATGCTGCAGGACCAGTTCGCCGTCTCCATCAACCACGTCCACGCCCTCGCCATCCTCGTCGCCACTTTCCACTACGAGATGCACCCGCCCGCGCTCGACCAGGTCGGCCTCGCTCGCTCCGCCTCCATGTACATTAGTACCAGAGCTTCAAGAGTTATTGCTCCCACAGTTCTACTGCGCCGCTGTTCCTTGTGGTTTCTTGATACGCGACCCCGATTCTCTTCTCCCCTAGCCGAGCAGGAGCAGCACTGCTGCGGGTTTTACTACCGGTGCGAGTTATGGCTGCAGCTCTGCGCCCGTAGTTAATTGTTAGATAATCTGCTGCTATTTCCATCCGTTGCTGTACGTGTTGGAGTCGATATTTCTGTTCACGTCCTGTACTCTGTTTAGGAGTCCGACTTTGAGTTTGATTAGGAATTAGATTCCGTTTCGCTAGCAGTTTGCTCTTTGTATTGTTGTATATAAAGAGAACCAAGTGCAGCGTTTTAGAGCAGCGCAGCACAGCAAAGCAACATTGCGTCTTCTTCTGTTTGGCTGCCTCAACTTCGTTGCGAGAGTTCGTGGGAGCGTGAGCGTCGTGAGTTCGTAGGAGCGTGAGGATCGTGATTGATCCATTGCCAACATTTGGTATCAGAGCAAGGCGATTCGATCCCTGCGCGATGTCGGCTCCAGCAAGCGATGGTGACCGGAGTATGTCGCCACGCCGCGGAGGCCGAGGGCGGCGCTTGGCCTCGCCGTTCGTCCCTCGTCGTGGTCGCACTCGCGGCCGCGACATGGTGGTCCAGAAGACGGTACGGGAGGTTGGAGGCGCGTCCTATCCGATGCTCACGCGCGACAACTACACGGATTGGTCGCTCGTAATGAAGGTCATGCTCCAGGCGAGGGGCTTGTGGGACGCCGTCGAGTATGGCGACGCCGATCTGCAGGAGGATCGTGCGGCACTCGAGGCGCTCCTCAAGGCGGTCCCGCAGGAGATGATTCGCGCGCTCGCCATCAAGCGATCGGCCAAGGAAGCATGGGACTACGTCAAGTCTATGCGAATTGGGTCCGATCACGTCCGCAACTCGAAGCTCCAGAAGCTGCGCACCGAGTTCGAGTTGCTCGCGTTCAAGGAAGGCGAAGATCCTGAGGATTTTGCGCTTCGCTTGAGCTGCCTGGTCGGCCAGCTTTCGGAGTACGGCGAACCCGTCGACGAGCAGAAGGCCGTCGAAAAGTACCTTCGCGTCGCCCCGCCCCGGTTTGGTCATGTCGTCTACACCATGGAGACCATGCTTGATCTCTCCAAGCTGTCCATTGAGGAGGTCACCGGGCGTCTGAAAGGCGCCGATGATCGTTGCATCTCGCGAGCGGCGCCACCGACTACTACCTCGGAAGCTAAACTCTTGCTTACCGAGGAGGAATGGATGGCGCGCCTCAAGGAGAAGCAAAGCGGCGAGGGATCGTCGAGCAAGTCGGGTGGCCATGGCCGTCGCCGTGGTAGGGGCAATCGGCGACCCAAAGGCGAGGGTGGCCGCGACGCCGGGCATGACGGGCGCGAGCGCAACGTCAGTCGTGACAAATGCCGCAACTGCGGCAAGATTGGCCATTGGGCCAAGGATTGCCGGCAGCCAAAGCGCGAGCAGGTCCATCTCACCCGGGAGGATGATGATGATCAGACGCTGCTCATGGCGCAGGTGTGCGCCCTCACCGACGACGTCAAGCAGCCGCTGCCAACTTTCGTCGAGCTCGACGAGACGCACGCCCAAGTGAACCTCGGGTGCGAGGGAGAGCGGCGCAACGACGTGTGGTATCTGGACACTGGGGCCAGCAACCACATGACCGGCTTCGACAGCCTCTTCGCGGAGCTGGACACGGGCATCATCGGCTCGGTGAAGTTTGGTGACGGCTCGGTGGTCGACATCCGCGGGCGTGGCACGGTGCTGTTCACCTGCCAAAACGGTGAACACCGAGCGATTAGCAACGTCTACTACATTCCCAGGCTCAAGAGCAACATCATCAGCATTGGCCAGCTCGATGAGCGTGGCTGCCAGGTGCTGATCGACGGGGGAGTGTTGCGGATCCGCGATCGGCAACATCAACTACTTGCCAAAGTGAAGCGCGCCAAAAACCGCCTATACATGCTCAACTTGAACATTGCGAGGCCGGTGTGCTTAATGGCGCGGCAAGATGATGAGGCTTGGCTATGGCATGCACGCTACGGCCACCTCAACTTCGACGCTTTGAAGAAGTTGGCTCAAGACGGGATGGTGCGCGGACTCCCGGTGATCAGTCATCCCGGTGAGATCTGCGACAGCTGCCTCATTGGCAAGCAAAGGCGTGCTTCGTTCCCAGCGACGGCCTACTACCGTGCCGAGGGACTGCTCGACCTCGTGCATGGTGACCTGTGCGGGCCCATCTCACCGGCGACTCATGGTGGCCGGCGCTATTTTCTTCTCCTCGTCGATGATTGCAGCCGCTACATGTGGCTTCGCCTCTTGACGAGCAAGGATCAGGCGCCTACCGTCATCAAGCAGTTCAAGGCTAGTGTCGAAGTCGAGACCGGGCGGCGTCTGCGCATTCTGCGAACTGATCGGGGGGGAGAGTTCACCTCGATCGAGTTCGGGCAGTATTGCACGGATCAAGGAGTTGCACGGCAACTCACGGCACCATACTCGCCACAACAGAACGGCGTCGTTGAGCGGCGCAACCAGACAATCGTCGGCATGGCGCGCTGCTTGCTCAAGGCGAAGGGCATGCCGTCAGAGTTTTGGGGGGAGGCGGTGACCACCGCCGTCTTTCTCCTGAACCGTGCACCCACCAAGAGCTTGGACGGCATGACGCCGTTCGAGGCCTGGCACGGGAGGAAACCCGACGTCTCCTTCCTGCGCACGTTCGGATGCATCGCTCACGCCAAGGTAACTCGCCCAAATCTAAAGAAGTTGGATGATCGCAGCGTGAAGATGGTGCTCCTCGGGTTCGAGCCAGGGTCGAAAGCGTACCGGCTGTTCGACCCGGTTGCGCGCCGCGTCCACGTCTCCCGCGATGTGGTGTTCGACGAGAAGGCCAACTGGGATTGGGCGAATCCCGGCGAGCTGGAGAAGACGTCTAGCACGGGCACGTTCGTCATCGAACACGAGATCATCGCTGATCCAGTGGAGGTCCCTGCTTCGGGAGAGCAGCTACATACACCACCTGGCGCTCCGGATCACGCACCGAGTGGGCGGTTCGTGTCGCCAACGGCTGAGGCGCTTGCCGAGCTTGATCACGACGATGACGGCGACGCACAACACCGGTTCAGGACGCTGCGGGACATCATTGGTCCCGCACCCGCTGGTGCCCCGATACGGTTTCTGGAGCCAGAACCGATCGCCCCTGCCGAGCTGCACATGGTGAGTGCAGAAGAGCCGACCACGTTTGGTGCGGCGGAACGCGACCCATCTTGGCGCCGGGCGATGCTGGAGGAGATGAAATCTATCGAGGAGAACAACACTTGGGACCTCGTCGAGCTTCCTGCCGGGCATCGCGCGATCGGGCTCAAGTGGGTCTTCAAGGTGAAACGAGACGAGCATGGCACCATCACCAAACACAAGGCGCGTCTCGTGGTGAAAGGATATGCGCAGCGCGAAGGGATCGACTTCGAGGAGGTCTTTGCCCCTGTCGCGCGAATTGAGTCGGTACGACTACTGCTGGCTCTGGCGGCGCACAAAGGGTGGTCCGTGCACCACATGGATGTGAAGTCCGCGTTCCTGAACGGGGACCTTGCTGAGGAGGTCTACGTCGAGCAGCCGCCGGGTTTCGTCATCGACAAGCAGGAGCACAAGGTGCTCAAGCTGCGCAAGGCGTTGTATGGGCTGCGCCAAGCCCCGCGCGCTTGGAACGCCAAGCTGGACGCCAGCCTCCAGGAGCTGGGTTTCAGCAGGTGCATGGATGAGCATGCGTTGTACACGCGGTGGGCACCCGGAGGACTTTTGATCATTGGCGTCTACGTCGACGACTTGATCATCACCGGGACAACTCAAGCAGGCATTGACAAATTCAAGCGCGAGATGATGTCCATGTTTCGCATGAGCGACTTGGGACTGCTCTCCTACTATCTTGGCATTGAGGTATGTCAAAGCGACAGTGGGATCACGCTCTGTCAAAGCGCCTATGCTGGGAAACTCCTGGAGCAGAATGGCATGGCAGAGTGCAATTCTTGTCACACGCCGATGGAAGAGAGGCTCAAGCTGTCCAAGGCATCAACGGCACCACCTGTGGACGCAACTCGCTATCGGAGCGTTGTAGGGAGCCTGCGCTATCTGACTCATACCCGGCCGGACATCACGTTCGCCGTAGGGTACGTGAGTCGATTCATGGAGGATCCGCGGGAAGATCACCTCGCCGCGGTGAAGCACATCCTCCGGTACATCGCCGGGACACGGAGTTTCGGCGTCACCTACCCGAGAGAAGAAGGAGGCGGGCTGGCTTTGTCAGGCTATAGCGATAGCGACATGGCCGGAGACCTTGATGGGCGAAAGAGCACCACGGGTATCCTCTTCTTCCTCAACAAAAGCCCAGTCTCCTGGCAGTCTCAAAAGCAGCGGGTTGTGGCTCTTTCCTCGTGCGAGGCGGAGTACATCGCTGCTACAACGGCAGCCTGTCAGGGCGTCTGGCTTCACCGGCTGCTGCAGGAGCTTTTGGAGCAGAAGCTTCCGGCGCCGGGACTCAGGGTGGACAACAAGTCCGCCATCGCTCTCAGCAAGAATCCAGTCCTCCACGACAGAAGCAAGCACATCGACACTCGATTCCACTTCATCCGTGAAGCTGTCGATGGAGGACAAATCATCCTCGAGTTCGCTAAGACTGAGAAGCAACTCGCGGATATTCTCACTAAGCCTCTTGGTCGTGTCCGCTTCTTGGAGCTGCGTAACAAGATTGGCATGATCGAGGTCAGAAGGGAGCAGCAGAATTAGGGGGAGTTTTGTTAGATAATCTGCTGCTATTTCCATCCGTTGCTGTACGTGTTGGAGTCGATATTTCTGTTCACGTCCTGTACTCTGTTTAGGAGTCCGACTTTGAGTTTGATTAGGAATTAGATTCCGTTTCGCTAGCAGTTTGCTCTTTGTATTGTTGTATATAAAGAGAACCAAGTGCAGCGTTTTAGAGCAGCGCAGCACAGCAAAGCAACATTGCGTCTTCTTCTGTTTGGCTGCCTCAACTTCGTTGCGAGAGTTCGTGGGAGCGTGAGCGTCGTGAGTTCGTAGGAGCGTGAGGATCGTGATTGATCCATTGCCAACATTAATCGCGTGTCTTTTTGAGTCCTTCCTGCCTCTTCCATTGCGATAATATATACCTTGGCCATGTAGTACTTGCTCTGCATCTGCAGCCGCTCCCACTTCATTTAATTCCTCTGAGACCTTCCATGCCTGCCATGGAAGCACAAGCTACTGTGCTGCAGCCTGGAGCCTGCAGCCCTTCTTAAATGGAGCATCTTTTTTTGGGTGTGAATTGATTGCTTGCCGTTGCGAATTGGTTTGTCGGCTCTGGGTGCTTATCTTTGATGCTTTTTTTTTTCTTTTCAGGACACCTTCGCCGACTACACCGCGAGGACGTCGTTCGAGCGGCCGCTGCTGAGCGGGGTGGCGTATGCGCAGCGGGTGGTGCACGCGGAGAGGGAGAGCTTCGAGCGGCAGCAGGGGTGGATCATCAAGACCATGAAGCACGAGCCGTCGCCCGTGCAGGAGGAGTACGCGCCGGTGATCTACTCCCAGGAGACCGTCTCCTACATCGAGGGGCTCGACATGATGTCCGGCGAGGTCTGCGATGGTGTGCTTTGTTTCTTGGGTTTCAATTTGTTTTGTGTTGTTGGTTGGTTCTGAACTTTGGTGTGTGTGTGTGTGTTGCTGCAGGAGGACCGGGAGAACATTTTGAGGTCGAGGGCAACGGGGAAGGCGGTCCTTACGAGCCCATTCCGGCTGATGTCGAATCACCTCGGTGTTGTATTGACGTTTCCTGTCTACCTTGCGGATCTTCCTGCGGATGCCAAGGTGGAGGATCGTGTTGCTGCTACCGCAGGGTGAGGTTTAGCAGCTTCTCTTTTTGCGTGTGAAGGTTTTCAGTTCAATTGATTCCTCTTCTACGTGGAATCCATTTCCTTTGGCTGTTCCATTATGCAACACTTATGTCATGCTTCAGTGCTGAAAGTGCATCGGGTTTTAGAGATTGTTGAACTCGTAGCACTCTCACTTGGCACTGACTGAAACAGTTAGGGCCCCTAGACTTGAAAGAGAAATACTCATAAAGAATATATTTTGGTACAAATTGTGGTCAACACCATAATAGAGCTGTTACATATGTTTCTGTATCAGAAAACCAAAGGCTTAGATTATTCACAGTGGTATTGGAAGAACAGCATGGGTCAAAATGGCTTCTTGTAAATCTTTCTTTTATTCAACAGATACCTTGGAGGAGCTTTTGATGTAGAGTCACTAGTGGAAAATTTGTTGAGGCAGCTAGCTGGCAATCAGGAATTGGTGGTGAATGTTTATGATGTCACAAACCATTCCAACCCTCTTGTCATGTATGGGTCTGAAGTTCCTCTTGGTGCTCCCTCACCGTCACAGACCTGCATGCTAGATTTTGGTGATCCATTCAGAAAGCATCACATGATTTGCAGGTACATATGTGTGCATTGATCATTAATTTTCTTATATTATACTTTGGAATGATCTCTTTTTTATATTCCACTGTCCATAAATGTGTGCAGGTACAGAAACAAGCCTCATGTTCCATGGTCCGCAATTACTACTCCATCTGGTGTCTTCGTTATATGTATGCTTGTGGGCTACATAATATATGCTGCTTGGAGTCGCTATGTTAGTGTTAAGGAAGATTGCCAGAAAATGGAAGAGCTGAAAAAACAGGCAGAAGCTGCTGATGTTGCTAAATCGCAGGTCCAATTTAGTTAGAAGTTATTTGCTGTTGAAATATTACAAGTTTTATGATCTAAAAGACTTTTGTTTGTCAATGGCAGTTCCTTGCAACTGTTTCTCATGAGATCAGAACACCCATGAATGGTGTGCTAGGTATTTTTTTTAATCTTACTATGCATTCCAGCTTATTGTTTATGTAACTCCTTTCTTACAAGGAAAATGGGATGATTTATGCTTTTCCTGTTTTTGTAGGAATGCTTGATATGCTATTAGACACAGAACTAAAGACGACCCAGAGGGATTATGCACAAACTGCTCAGGTCTGTGGAAAGGCATTAATATCCCTAATTAACGAAGTGCTTGACAGGGCCAAAATTGAAGCTGGCAAGTTAGAGCTGGAGTTGGTACCATTTGACCTGAGGTCCATCCTTGACGATGTCATCTCACTATTTTCTCCGAAGTCAAGAGAGAAGGGAATTGAGGTTAGTTCAACTGAGTTCAGTAATGATTGGGCGCAGATCACAAGGCATGATTAAGCCTCACCATACCATCCATTATTTGCACTGACATTTCTTTGTTTATTCGCTTTCCATAAACTTCTCTGCATTGCAGGAATGCATCTTGCCTGGTTAACTTATTGTTTGATCTCCTAATTTTCCTTTACATCCTCTGCAACCTGTAGCTTGCTGCATATGTCTCTGAAAGAGTTCCTGAAATCCTCTTGGGTGATCCTGGAAGGTTTCGACAGATAATTACAAACTTAGTGGGGAACTCAATTAAGGTAAGTGTGCATGACCTTTCCTTTGATCTTGACCATTGAAGCTCATATTCTCTATAGATGGAACAGCTTGGTTTTAGCAAAAAATTTAGTAGTGTTCGCTTAATACACTAAAGTTCAATGCCAGCATAAGCTTACAATGTGTTCTTGTTTGCCCTGTGTTTACCTTGTCACAGTTCACAGAACAGGGACACATTTTTGTGCAAGTTCACCTGCGGGAGCACTCAAATCTTGCAACTGAAGCAAAAGTTGAACCAGCAGTGAATGGACATAAAGATGAGACAAGTGTTATATCCTCAAGTGTGTCTCACAACACTTTAAGTGGTTTTGAGGCTGCTGATAGTAGAAATAACTGGGAAAACTTCATGCATTTGCTTTCTTGTGAGATGCCGTATGAAAGTGATTCTGATAAAGTGACTCTTGTAGTGAGTGTGGAAGATACAGGGATAGGTATACCATTGCATGCCCAAGGCCGGGTCTTCACACCTTTCATGCAAGCTGATAGTTCGACTTCTAGGAACTATGGAGGGACTGGAATTGGATTGAGCATCAGCCAATGTCTTGTTGATCTAATGGGTGGTCAGATAAACTTTGTCAGCCGACCCCATGTCGGGAGCACATTCATATTCACTGCAGTTCTCCAAAGGTGTGAGAGAAATGCTATTAGTGACAGTAAGCCTGCTCTGTTGCACCCTCTACCATCTAGTTTTAAGGGTTTATCTGCACTATTGGTTGATAAAAGACCGGTAAGGGCAACTGTAACTAAGTATCATTTGCAAAGGCTGGGAATTGCCTCTGAAGTTGTAGATTCCATTGAGCTAGCGCTTGGTGTGTTGTCTGGGAGAAATGGCAGTTCGCTAACCAGGTACTTCTCTCAGTTACATGCTCTCTAAAATTACAAATCTTGAGGTGATTAAGTTACCATCTTTAGAAAATAGGAAAGTGAAGCATGCTTGCATACTTACAAGCGTATAATTTCTTTCGCAAATGTTATAAAACGCACAGCAAAAGTAGACGATAAAAAAGGAGATACGGATTTAACGTGAAAAACCCTTTCATGAAAAACCACAGACGCACGAAATCAGAATTTACTATATAAGATGTTTATAATGAGGCTCTTGTCTTCCCTATGGTCTATAGTGTACATATTTGTAGTGATTACAAAGAGACTTTAAGTAGAAGTAGAACTCTGTGTTGGAAAAGGAAACAAACCAAATAGAATTCGGATCACACTTTAACAATCTCCGTCTTCAGACGAATTTACTCCTGTAGCTGAATATCAAATCAAATCTCCTCAAATCATAATCCACCATTAATTATCCTTGTGTGTTGAAAGTAAGACTTCATCAATCTTCTCCATATGCTTCTCCTGTGGCACTGGATAACTTTAGTGAAGAACCCATCAGGGGTTTTTTACATGCTTCACCTGAAACACATAACTCGGCAAACAATGTCCATTGGAGAGCAACTTGCATGAGTAATTATCACGTATATTAAACTGCCGACTATAAAAGTAATCGAATTCCATGACATGGTTAAAAATTGGTCCTGTTGAAGAACATCTAGATGAAAGTAACTTGTGCCGTCAATGGAGCAGAAATAATCTCTGCAATAGACCTCATATTGGGCTATGACAACTAGAATGAATTGCACCTGTAATACCAAACGTTGTAGTATCTATATAGATAGCTCATTCTTGCACTTTAAATCCTTCATCTCGAACTCATATTTGGAGCATAACCTTCACTAATGGATCGTTAGGGTGTCAACGAACGGTGAATCAATTGGCCCCCCCCAACTAACATTGTTTTTATTATTTTCGAAGTCTCCATGATCAAACGTAGCTCAAATTAACTCAATTGTGTTAAAAGACCTGTAATTCCACCTTAGACTCTATATGTGCAGATCTTGCCGCAATAACCCGTAGTAGACAACGGATCGTCAAAAAAAATCATCAATGGTTAATCCTATATGGATGCCGCCAATAATAGGCATATTAGCCTGAATTACAATGAATACCAACAAAAAACATACAGAGCTGACGACACAGCTTCTTGATGGAAGATGATAATTGACTGAGGCTAAAGATTGTCGACGGAGATGGCGCAATAGGACACCAGTGCATGGCGCCGAGCGGCATAGGCGATGATGCTGGCAGACCTGGCACTAAAACAGTCACCGAATTAGAGTGTGGGTCGACGCTCAGTATAGAGTTAAGTAGTGGAATGGAGTTAAGGCAAGTCGAAGAGCCAGGTTGAGGATGCTAAAATCTCCTAATACAATTCCTTGTGTACCTAACAATAATTGTCACCCTCCTGGTACACCTTCGTGTACGTGTAGCAGAACTTGCCAAAAACACCAAAAACCCACCGAAGGCATCTTTGGTTGTCGTCGGTTGCTGGTCCTTGGTCGGCGAGAAGGAAAAAAGAATTGATATAACGACGAGACTTCCTGTCAGTAGTGTTGGAATAGTCCCACGTTGGTTGTGGAAGGGTAATGGACCTAACTTAAAAGTGGGGGGTCTCTTACCTCATTGGCTAGCTTTTAGGGTGAGAAGATCCTTACGATCCAACAAGTGGTATCAGAGCCTGGTTCTAACATCTCTGGCCCAATGGACACTAGTGTGAATGCCTGATGGACTGTAACCCTGAGGGACCGTCGGTGCATGGTGAAGGGATTTTGAGGGATCGTCGGTGTATGGTGAAGGAGCAGTGAAGAGCTGAGGGACACCAATGTATGAAGGGAGAGATTGTTGGAATAATCCCACATTGGTTGTGGAGGGGCAAGGAATCTAACTTAAAAGTGGGGGGTCCCTCATCTCATTGGCTAGCTTTTGGGGTGAGAAGGTTCTTACGATCTAACAAGTAGCACATCATGGACTCGGCGATTTTTCTTTTCTTTTCTGTCGATTGCTTGTAAGGCTTGGGCTTTGTGCAAATTTTTCTCGATGCTAGGACTGGAAGTGACATCTGGAGTGGACCGTACGACGGCTTGCTGCCCTTTATTTGACGCGGAACGGCTTCGACTTGGAAACGAAGACAACGCCTGGCTCGTATTCGACGACGTGGAAAGCGCCGAGAGGCCGACTCGGATCGCACCGATCCGATGTTTTTTTGGTCAAATCTCCTTGATGCCGAACGGCACGTGATGGCTGCCCTAGTGATCCCGTCTGATGGCCGCTCCTAGGAGCCGCCTCCTCAGGGCAACAGCTAGGATCTTAAACCCTAAACTCTGATATTACTTGTTATAAAACACACGGCAAAAGTAGACAATCAAAAGAATGGAAGATGGATTTAACGTGGAAAACTCTTTCGGAAATATCACGGAAACAAACCTAATAGAATTCGAAACACACTTTAACAGCAAAGATGTTTGCTCTCGAATTTGATTGCAAAATGGTTGCATTACAACAATATTGACTGCATCACAGTATTACTGCTTGGTCCATCGTAGTTCTGATTATTTGGTAGAATGCACTGTGTGTGTTGGATTTGCTTTCATTTTGTATTATTGTTTCTTTTGACTGCAGTGCTTAAATTCTTGCATATGTTTTATTGAATTGAAAATTGATTTATGGTCAATCTTTCCTTTTGGAAAAAGGGGCAGTTTTTGCTCTTTTAAGAACCTGCAGTTGTCAAATAACTACTAACTTGATTGTTAGCTATGATATTTGACATATTCTTATATCCAGTTTTCTCAAATCTAACTTAATTTGTTCTGAATTTGTTGTGCAGCATGCATTGGAAGCAACCGTCCATGCTATTAATTGAGAGTGATTCATGGAGCTCAAAGATGGATGTCCCCTTACATGCTAGACTCCTCGAGATGAAACAGAATGGGTGCGCACTTGTATTACCGAAAGTTATCCTTCTTGCATCTGCAGAATCAGAAAAAGTGAAGGTGAAATATGCAGTTGATTTTGTGATTACAAAGCCTCTGAAAGCAAGCACACTTGCAGCTTGTCTATTCCAAGCACTTGGTATCACAGTGTCAAACAGAGAGAGACATGACAACTCGGGTTCTCTTCATGAGTTGCTTCTTGGCAAGAATATATTGGTGGTTGATGACAACAAGGTAAACCTTAGAGTGGCTGCTGGTACATTAAAGAAATATGGGGTGAAGGTGAAGTGCGTGGAGAGTGGCAAAGATGCACTTGCCCTTCTACAAGTCCCGCACAAGTTTGATCTTTGTCTCATGGACATTCAGATGCCAGAGATGGATGGGTAAGCTTAGGTGCTATTCAAGCATTTTTGAAATTGAGCATTTTTGGCATATAACCTCAAAACATGACACATCATCTGCATTAGTGCCACTGTACAGGCACGATCAAACAGTAACCTGTTTTTGTTATGTTTTCTGTTTCTTTTTAAAAGAAAATATGTTTCTGTTTCTTCTTACTTGGCAGTTGTAAGATACAAAAATATATCTTCGTGGTGCCAAAGGCTGACTAGAAATAGGGTCAAATTCCAAGCTTGTGTTTATGTACGGTTAAAACAGAAAACTCTGTATATTTTTGAAATTTTAAGCCCCCAACATAGACTTGCGTTCTGTCTAACAGTAGTTACAATATTAATGCAAGTACTTTTAAGCCATGCAATGATCATTTTTCCTAAACTAGCACACAACAATGTGGAGTTCTTGGTAAATGACGACAATTGTGTAGTGATGACCTCGTGGGTAATTAACTTGAGTCTGTCTCTCTTGTGTAACTAGTACATTGCATGATTGCATGCCTCTTTGTGCTCACGTAGTTTGAAGCAGCAAGTGGTCAAGTGATTTATGTAATGGCATCCCGTACCACTCTTGCTTCTGTTTATATCAATATACCTCTGTTTGATATGCTAGGTTCGAGGCAACTCGGCAAATACGGGCAATTGAAAGGAAGGCGAATGGGCAGGCAGACGATGCTGATAATTCAGAAGCAGACAGTACGACAAAGACAACCGAATGGCACCTGCCGGTCCTGGCAATGACTGCCGATGTTATCCAGGCCACCCGTGAGGAATGCAGAAAGTTTGGAATGGATGGTTATGTCTCGAAACCCTTCGAGGAGAAGCAGCTCTTCCAGGCAGTGCAGAAGTTCTTGGTCCCTAGCATATCCAGCTGACACCAAGCGATGCATTCTGGTGTACATTGAGTGAACTGAGGCGGCCGTATTCTTCCGTTTTGTAATTCATTAACCGAGGATGCAATCTGATTCTGATGGCGGCCCATCAATTGCAGCTTCTCCAGGCTGCACAATGGCCAAGTTTGCGACGAGCTTGCAGTCGAGGCAACAGAACACGAACACAGATGGGCGCCGGCGTTATGAATTGTATTGGCAGACCCATCATAGCGTAAACTGGGAGAAACATGTATGTCAAGGGTGAGCATGACCTTCACTGTTGTTGGAGGCTGCATGTGTAGTGCATCTTGAGCAAAGTTTTGTTGTACAGATTCCACTATTTTTCTGCTCCAGTCCAGTGTTCACGGAAGGCATGCGTGCTGGCTGCAAGACTGGAAAAAGATGAGAGTAGTTTTTGCTATTTATATTGCATCGGAAATCGTCCAGTATGTGTGACTTTAAGTTGATGTAAATGGCTCAGTGCATTTCCACATGGATATGAATTAGGAAGGAATTGATAAAAGGAACGCTCAGTGTTTATCCCCGTTAATTCTGTTCGAGTAGTGATATACATGCAAAATCTCCCTCAAGCGTCCATTTGCAAGACTACTGTCCCTGTTCTTTTCAGTTTCTAAAAACTGTTTTTCGATTTTTTTACAGTAGCTAACTTTTAAATGAAGTATTTTTTTAAGATGTCTATTAGTTAATTGTAGTACATACTTTATTAACTTTATTTATATCGGCAAAAATCACACGTGAATTTCTGTTACTTTATAATCTCTTATATAAATAACCTAAAAGTCAAAAGTCACAGCCAAAAATCACAAACCACATTCAAAAAGAACAGATCCAATTATTGTGAGCAAATCCTTAGCACTGAATGCAGCGCTCATTGTTAACTTCGACCCAAATGGTAACGTCCGAGGAAAAATTAAAGCCCAACCACTGAAGCTTGCGCCGAGTTTTGGGGCTAACACGTGACAGCCCACATAAATCCCTAACGAAGGTTTGGGCCTTTTAGGTGAACAGCAGACAACAGCATCAGGATCTCATCCTTGCTTCTGAGATATTTCTGCTTGAGTAGTTTGTATTTGAGACTTCAGAGCCCCAGCCCAAATTGTTCTTGTCCTATACATGAATCTTACACACTTAAGAGATCTGTCCTGCCACATACATGTGCTTAGATAGTAAGGGTTATTGTATAACAGGCTTTCCAGTTCCAAAATTTACCCCCAAAGTCTCCATCACTGAGCATTCTTTCCAAGCACTGAAATTCAGTCCAAATCAAGGAGACCCATCCAACCTTGTTCTTCAATGGATTCAGGTATGAGATCCCGGAAATATGCAGATTCAGATAAACCTAACATTACAACTTTACAAGCAATACAGATGCCGATAAATCTAATTAAAAATTAATTAGAATATCCACTAAAACTGGTAATGGTTCTTGCTCTCTCTCTTCTTTTTTTGTGTGTGTGTGTGTGTGTGTGTGTCCAGATGTCTGCCTCAATGGTTCATATCTGACCAGCTAGGCCAGACCAGTTCTTGGCACCGGCATTGCCTCTCCAACTTGCTACAAGAATGTCCACTAAAGTACAAGTTTCAGAGAACATGAAGCGTAATAACAAAAAGAAAGATCTTTTCAATTCGTTGGTGATCTTGGCATTTTCTGACGCCGAAACGTAGAGGTTTGCAGAGAACTCTTCACCTACCACAAGGAGAGACGTGTGGCGATGGTGAGTTCAGTGAAGAAGTGCGTGAGGCCGTGGAGTTGCCAGGTCTCGAAGAAACTGTCCTTGTCCATGGAGATCCCTCTGGAGGCTGCGTGGAGGCATCATATCTGGTGATTTTCGTTCTTGGGAGCAACAGAACAGGTATATTGTGCGTGCCTTTTGTGTGGACTCCTAAATGGGAGAGTGCATGCCGTGTTTTTCTAGTATGTTACAGCCTACGTTCATACTGTCCAATTTTTTTTTTGCCATTTGTTGAATGAATCCGCTTTAATAGTGTATTTGAGATGCATGGTAATACCAGACAGAGCATCAGTGGTAGGAATTTATTGACAACTTTGTTTAGTACACCTCTTTAGATACTTTTTTTTTCGCCTTTTTGGTGTAGACTGTGCCTTAAGAATGGAATTGTTCGAATGAAGAGGTTATTGTCCTACAAATTGTCGTAGGATCGATGGGAGTGGTGTTCCTTACGAACAATCCCATAAGAACAAGAAAATAGAGGAGCACAAACAATATAGTCTCGACAGTCTCTCAATTTTATTGATGAGTGGATACGAGGTCCGTATGCATATGCACAATATGCAGCCCCCTCGCCCCATCTAGAGTCTTTTCTTGCAAGAAAATAAAGGGACAAATAAATCTATGAGACACTGAGGTTAAAGTAATCTATTAGAACTCTTTGAGTTTAGTTAAGTATATGCACATACTATAATATTACAACACAAGTAAACTTTTTACGTGCCTTTTTGTTAAAACGAAAGGAGGCTGCATATGGAGCTTCTACTGAGTCTGAAGTCTACCGAATTCGGAGTTTAGGCAGGGGTCACTCGAAAGTTACCAATGAGTCGATGCAACACTGTTGTAGTAGCCTTGCACAACATGGTCTCAACGCACGGATGGCCCACCTGCCAGTGGAGACTTGCTTCCATACGCACGAATCTTCAACAAGTCAATGGAAGAAATTGAAAAAAATAGGTTGCTCTCACTTTCACAGTTTCACTATCTCCAAAAGAAAAGTTTTTCTTCTCAGCATGGGCTACCTTGCTTGCTAAATAACTCCAGAACATCATCATTTTTTCTTCGCGACCAATTGCAACGTGTAATTGGTTTCTCTCAAACAACGCTAGCAAATGCCATCCCGTTTCGCATTCATGATTTTTTAATTAACATAACCTAACTTGCAAGCGCAGTACCGTACTACCTGATGCATCTACCGTAATTTTCCAAACTCCGTTTACGTACGGTACACACTTCATTTTTCTCCCTCTAACCAGATAGGTTTCACGCGCTACGCTGTTCTATGCGCTGAGGTATTCAGAAAGCAAAATACACGAACGGTAGTACAATATGAAAACATCCATATGGTGATCCACTCTACATCAGATAAACAGTGAGCAATAGATGAATAGTCAGTAGAACAGATAAGAAACGTCCAAGCTATGTCGCCCCAGAGAAAAAACTACTTGCACCATGAACAGAATGTGAAGCCAATAACAGTGGCGGACCCAAGATTTTTAATATGGATATTCAGAATTCGACACTAGGTTGCTCAGATACGTCGATACCACGACACACCGTTTCCCGTAAAACACGATATAACAATACATGTATGTAGTAATGTAGATATAATAAAAATATAGAAAATATAGAAAACATTAATTAAATAGCTAATCTATACTCAGCTATCCTAGTCTGTGCCACTAACGCAACATCCCGCAAAGCATAAATACTGACAAGCTGCAAACCAAGGAGGTGTCAGACGGACAGAACCACGCAAGGCCTCAGTAGAATTGCAAGAACTATAAAGGCCTTTTTTGTAAACTGGTGGACTCCTTGCGCTTTAAGGGTGTTAATAATAATTTCTCTTTCGCATGACAAAACACGGGAAAAGGATACCAGACGAAAGGAAAAAAGAGAGAAGAAAGAAAATATAAAATTCGCTGCGTTCAGATTGTAACGAGAGAGAGAGAGAGAGAGAGAGAGGAACACGGGTTACACCGTTACACGGCGACTGCTGTTTCGTCCCGTCCGCGTGCTCTGACCACAGCGAACACGAGGAGGCGTCGTCAGCCTCCTCCTCCCTATATATAACAAAGGCTCCCCGAAGTCTGCGACTCATCCTTGCCAAACCAGCTCCTCCTGGTCTAAGCCTCCAACCACCGCAGAAAAGATCCCCAATTCCACCCTTCCAAACCCTCGAGCTCGCGCCGGATCCCGAGCGAATTCGTGCCTGTTTGAGCTTCGGGTCGGCACGATGGAGGCAGCAGTAGCCGCCGCGGCGCTCCGGTCGCCCACAGCCGCTGCCAGGCCCTCGCGGCGGCTCGCGGCCCCGCGCGGCACGAGAGCGGGTTCGAGCTCGCTCCGATTCGATCGGAGGCGCGGCCTTGCCTTCGGCTCCATCAAGGTAAGGAGGAGCTCGTTGTTCCTCTGTGCGTGTGTGTGTGCGCGCGCCTTGGTGGGTGGTTGGGTGTTTCGTGTCGTGGTGGTATACGGCGGTTTTGATGGAAGTTTGGATCTTAGCCTCTTTTTCCTGGTGTTCTTATCCATTTGTTGGTTTTTGCAAGAGCCGTGGTGTTCTTGTTTGAGGCAAAGAATGGTTTGACCTTGTCTGGTTTGCTTGGTTCGTGGTGTGATTCTGTGATCACCTCAATTTGTATTTCTTTCCAATCAAAAGATCCTGTTTGTTGGGTGAATTTGTGTGTTTCAAGTGGTTTGAGCATAGAAATCGATTGGTCTCTTGATGGCTGATGCGGTTCCTCGTGCTGGATGCTATCCTCAGGGTCTCGGTCGGCAGCAGCTCATTTCTAGAAGGCGGAGCAGTGTGATAAGGGCCTCTTGGTCTCCCTCGGGGTCGCTGCCATCGCCTTCATCGATCGCGCCGCTGCAAATGGAATCGCCGGTGGGGCAGTTCCTCTCGCAGATTCTGCTCACGCACCCGCACCTCCTGCCCGCCGCCGCCGAGAAGCAGCTCGAGCAGCTCCAGACCGACCGTGAGGCCGAGGAGGAGGAGAACGGCGGCGACAAGCCGGCACCGTCAGGTGGAGACATCGTGCTGTACAGGTAAATCTTGTTTGGAATGGTGATTTCGTTGCTCTTGTTGCTTCCGATACATGTACTGTAAGAAGATTGGATTTTGGTAAATATATTTATTCTGAGTTATCCCCGAGCATACTAAGAGAAGGAGCGCTGCAGACTGTCGCGTAGCAATTATACAACTATCAAGCTACCGAAGCCAGCTGACATGCTGCGTCCAGCGCAGATAACTTGTTTTGTATGGACCCTTGCTAACGTGTTTAAGCATTACAGGAGTTTAAATAGCATATTAGAGATGTTCTGAAAGATTTGACATTTGATGTGTTAGTTGTGTTTCTTATAGAGAAGAAAAAAAATTGAATTATTCTAGCCTGTTTAATTGGGATGCAGCTATCGTAGTTCTTATACGAGAATTGTAAGTTAAAATGGTTTTGAGTCATAATTTGATACAAAGAGGAAGGAAATCCAAGTTCCAGTCGTAGTCCTTAGAAAGTTTTTGTCTTGGCTAATTCTAACAGTCTCCTGTTAAGTAGAGATGGATTTTGGCTAATCTTGTCTTTTGTGTATTAATAGGCGGATTGCTGAGGTTAAGGACAAGGAGCGGAGAAGGACATTGGAGGAGATACTCTACGCGCTGGTTGTTCAGAAGTTTGTTGAGGCTGGTGTTTGTTTGGTTCCAGCTCTCTCTCACTCCATCGATTCTTCCGGAGAGGTTGATCAGTGGGCAGAATCCATGGAAGGGAAGCTTGAGCATCTGCATTCTCATGAGGCATATGAAATGATCGAGAACCACCTCACTCTCATTCTGGGGCAGCGGCAAGCCGATGCCACCGTTGCAGCCATAAGTAAGCTCCGAGTTGGCCAAGTCTACACTGCATCTGTGATGTATGGTTATTTCCTCAAGAGAGTTGATCAGAGGTTTCAGCTCGAGAAGTCAATGAAGAACCTCCCTTGGGGATCAGAGGAGGAAGACGATGCGCTCAATCAAGTTATGACGACCGACTCACGGCCCTCTGCTCAGCCTTCTAGTTCTCATCCAGAGATGGCGTCGTGGACTTCCCCTAACTTCAGTGCAGGGGGCCCTAGCCAATCTGTCAAGCCATGCCGTCTTAGATCGTATGTCATGTCATTTGATTCAGATACCTTACAGAGGTATGCAACAATTAGGTCAAAGGAGGCCTTTGGCATCATCGAGAAGCACACGGAGGCACTATTTGGGAAACCAGAGATTGTGATTACACCTGAAGGCACAGTTGATTCTTCCAAGGATGAGCATGTTAGGATAAGTTTCGCTGGGTTGAGAAGGTTGATCCTAGAGGCTGTTACTTTTGGATCCTTCCTTTGGGATGTTGAGAGCTTTGTGGATTCCAGGTACCATTTTGTGACCAACTAGTTGGATCCAAGATATTGTCGTCCCAGACAGTCGGGATTTATGATGTTTATTTGGTCTGAAGTGCATGGGCTTCAGTGAAGACTGTTGTACAATGGTGTTTCCCCGCGCTGTATGCAGAGAAATCTAGCATTATGCATAGTTTTCTGGCATCACAGCATTGTGTAGAGGAAAAGTCATTAGCCTAATATTTAGCTTTTAAGTTTTGTTAGCATTTGCACTGCCCTGGGTGTCATACGTTGTGTTGTATGAACGGGGAGTCCTAGCTAGTTCTTGTCCGAACCTATTCTCCATGTTTGGTGGTCCTGTTATGCTCCACATAGAAATTTATTTATTTAATATAATTAAGAGACAGTTAAAATGATAACCTTAAACATCTTGGAAGCACTGTTTGAAAAGTTGCGCAGACATTGTAAGTTCAAATTCAACATAAAATAAATGGAACAACTTTTACTTGGGAGTCATGTGACTCTGACATACATGTACAACTGAAATGGGACTAGGGCTGGATATCGAGCTGGCTCGGCTCGGTCTGGCTCGGTAGGATAACGAGCTGGCTCGTTATAACTAACGAGCTAAAAAGCCAGCTCGGCTCGGCTCGACAAAAAGCTCGAGTTAGCTCGTTTGGCTCGTGAGCCAGGGCCAAAAAATATCTCCATCATATATTCATCCATGGAAGTTTGGCTCGTTTGGCTCGTTTGGGTACAATAGAGTACAAATTAACACATGCATGGCTCGTTTGGGTACAATAGAGTACAAATTTACACATTAACACATGCAATAGAGTACAAATTAGATCCATGGAAGCAGCATATGCATATCTAAATTCCTGGAAGCATGGCTCGTTTGGCTCGTGAGCGGCTCGCGAGCTGGCTCGAGTTGGCTCGTTATAGCTAACGAGCTAAAATCTTGGCTCGGCTCGGCTCGTTATCCTAACGAGCCGAGCCGAGCCGAGCCAGCCACGAGCCGAGCGAGCTAACGAGCTTCGAGTTTTTCGTCCAGCCCTAAATGGGACACTGAAGTTTGCATGTCCGAGAACCAAGGCATACCAAATAGAGAGTCGTCCTTGTAGCTTTATAGTCGATTCATGCAAGATGGTTTTACACCACATCATCTATAGTGAATAGTGATAGAGCAATCACTACATATAACCGAACCTTCCTCAAATGGATCATGGGAGGCAATTCAAGGCCTCGTAGCTTTCGATAATCTTGATGAAGTTCTTGACCATGAGCCTCCCTTCAGTGGTTATGATGCTCTCTGGATGGAACTGCACTCCCTGCAATGCGAACGCCCATAAATGTAAATTCAAAAGGATAAGTATGACATGTTAGAAGGAAAAAAAACATTTTAGCCTGCATATTGCTTCTTTACCTACATGACATTCGCGGAACTTTTACAGCAAACATCAGCGATAACCTAAATAAGCATAGCTGGCAGAATGCTGATAAATGGTTGGCCCTGCTGAAGTTCGATGCAACTTCAGTAAATAATGATGACTTCTTCAGTAACCAGAACTCTGCTTGTTTTTGCCTGGTTAGGAGCCGAATTCAAGTTTATGCAAATCCACCCAACTTAAGCCAAAACTCAAGGAATTTCTAATCTACCCCCTTCAGTTACTAGCAGTATAGCCTGCTGGAGACCAGACAAGAACTGAGCATCCAAGAGAACTTATGTTAATGAATTATGAACTTGGAAATTTGGTGAAGTTCCTAATTACAAAGTGATAGGATGACATGACTGAAGGCCTGAATGGTTCTAGGCATCCAATTAAGCGCCATGTTTGGTCTTCGTATGGGACTCATGGAAAACGAGGTACATAACAACAGAAGAAATAGTTTGCATTTTGTTTTATTTTTATAAACATTAAGCAGTTCATAGACACAGTGCACACATATGTTGTGTTTGACTGGATTACATCCTGTTTGAAGTGATAATTTGCATTGTGTTGGAAAAAGAAAGATACATGGCAGCAGACCTGAATATGTTTGTATTTCCTGTGGCGAGCAGCCATGATCAATCCATCATCTGTCCAGGCAACAATTTCCAGCGCGTCATGTGGGAAGCTATCCTTTTCAATTACGAGGCTATGGTATCTTCCAGCTTGGAATGGGCTGCAGTACAAGTAATCAAACTTACAAATCAAAAGGTTGACTTTTTGTTGCTAGTAGCTACTACAAAAACGATAGTCTCCGAAATGTTCAAAATTTCCAGTAGCCCTAAATGAAGTTCCAAAGAGAATGAGTAACATCTAGCTTATCCTTTTTTTGGTACGATAAGTTTACCTATATGTACAACTTTGGTGTTGCATAATACTAAATACTGAGAAAATAAACATGGCTCAGCCATGTTTTCCTTATTTCCTTTTTTTAGAAAAGCTACAGCCTGCTATTATTACAGTATAATGGAGTAAAAATTATGGAGTTGCAGCTATGACAGACCGGAGCAAGAAGCAGCTATTCTGCCTCTGTGATAAGATAATTAGTAAGCTTAAGGATGACATTTTCGATAATACAACTTTGGTAAACAAACCCGATTAGCTATTGACACAAAATTATATTTCCTTACTCCAACTTCTTTATTGGAGTGCAGTCTTTGGTGGATTCCCAAGCTGTTTTATACCACATCTAAGTATACTTTCGTACTTCTAGAGCATATATCATCACTTGATACATTGACCTTAGGCCTAACTTGGACATAAGACAATGTCTTGAACTTATTGCCTATAACTCCAATAAGCACTTAATATGGTAAACCCTAAAAATATTGTTTGGTAGAACTTACAATCCGTTAAGCCATAAATATTGGCTTAGTTTCAAAAGTTTCAAGTTTTTACATGGGCATGGGCATGCATGAGTGTGCAGACATAAGTTCTATTTTTTCTGGGCAGGCTGGATGGGTGGTTTTGGAAAGGAAGGGAGTGGTGTATGTTGAAGAACAATCTTAGCGCATACTTTTCTAGGAAAATATCAAGAAGAGGCAAAGGCAAGAAGGTTGTGTAAGGAGCATAATTCGCCAATCAAAACAAGAGGGAGGGGGAACATCATAGACCATCTTACTTTGGGAGACCAGAAAACAATGTTCCATCGAGTTTCTCATCATAATGAACTAGGGAGCCTTTCCCATGCACAACTCCATAAGGAGAACGGACAACTTTCCCTACAAATATAGAACACTCAATTGGAGAACTTGCATGAAATTTTTTGAAAGGAAGTGTAGAAGTCTAACAATACTACCCAAGTGAAAACTTATGCATATACAAACCTCCAAATGCCTCTCCAATGCATTGCAAACCCATGCAAACCCCAAACAGCGGTATAGAAGGGCCAAGCTCCAGAACTGTTTGCAAGGATATTCCTGAATCTTGAGGTGTGCCTGTCCTTTCATTTTTTTTAAAAGAATCTTTAGGACATGCCTAATAGTAGGTCATAATTAGGGCTGTAAAAAAAGCTCGAGGCTCGCAAGCTGCTCGAGCTCCAAACGAATTGAGTTCAAGCTTGATCCCAAGCTCGCGAGCTTCAATGAGCCGAGCTCGAATAGATCATGAGTCTCGACCTTTTTTTACAGCCTACATATATACTAACTCTTACCAACTTACTCGAGCCGAGCTCGAGCTTTTCTATTATTTAAAATTAGTGTATGTTAAATTTTTTTTACTGTTATCGAGCTCTCTCGAGCCGAGCTCAAGTTTTTCTTATTATGAAGAAATAATGCATATTATATTATTTCAACTGTTACCGAGCTTATTCGAGCCGAGCTCCAGACTCAGACCCCAACTCAGGCTCGCTCGAGCTCGGCTCGAGCTTGGGAGGCCAAGCTCACCCGAGCTCGGCTCATAATTACATTGAGCACTACAACTTTTCATATTTTAAGAATAAAATAAGACAGAAAAATGCTAACCAGGGCCTGGGGAGATAAGTATTCCTCTTGGAGAAATCCTGTAGAACAAGGAAAATGTCGTAGGTGATTTTCTTAAGATAAATCAACATATTGACAAGTGACGAGCTTTGATAAAAAGGATAATCACTAACTTCTTAATTTCTTCTACCGTGATATCATCATTGCGATACACCTCAAAATTAGCTCCCACCTCTCCCATGTACTGCATACAGACAAATTTTGGAGTACTCATTGCAATCCAGTTGAGAAGATATTAATGTGTTTGTTACAGCTTACAGCCAGCATTCCTTCACGTATGTCTGACCTGAAGGTTATAGTAGGCTCATGAGCATGCACAATAACATCCATACAAAAATGAGGTTCATACAAAGATTTCAGAAAATGTTGGTAGTATGCGCCTGTGAGCAGTGTTCATGGGGCATGAGCTATTCGAGGTTGCATATTTGTCAACTTTTGTAATCAGATACCCTTTTTCTTGGCAGCTTAGTAGTCCCTACTTCCTACTTGCAAGTTTCTGTGAATTTAGCCAGATCAAAACCTTCACCTCCATTTAATTTCTCCTCAAAAACATCTTCCACTGAAAATTGCAATGGCAATTCTTATGTAAATGGATCAAAATTGATGGCAAAAAGGGTCTCGGATCACTAATGGACAAACTACAGTTTCAGGTTTCTGAGTGCCCAAATTAAAGGGAGCAGGTAGTTAGTTGGGAAATTGTGTTAGCAGCCATGCAACTGACTTGACAAATTACAAATGAAGCTTTACTTCAGGCCATAAACTTCAGGTCCAGTATCAGTTAGTAACTTATCATTTTAGCATGTTGTAGAATTACCTTTTGAATTCCAAAATGCTAAGTTAAGGCACCATAGAATTAACATTGATTTTTTTTTGGTGATATCACAAGTTTATTTACAGCATTGTTTATTGCTATAATGGATAGCAAAGAGAAGATACGGACAACTGCACAGGCAGCACCAAATCCGCTGTTGAAAAAGCCAATAAGTTAAGTTTCTTCGTGATGCTACAATCATCAATCAACCACTTTGGTTGCTCACAAACATTTATCATACGCTGGTTTTGCTGATCATTTGCATGGTGAAAATACTCAACAGAAGGTGTTACCAAGGATTTTAACAGAAGAGTCGACAGTGTATCCAAGTAAATTCTCTCTAAATAAACTCATAAAAGATAAAAAAAAGCATGGTCTTAACTAACACTATACTGAAAGGAACACGGCAAGATTCAGTCCTCAACACTAATGCAGTAATTATAGCATCACCCCAGCTAAATTATATGTGAAGTAATCATAATGTGGGGGAAACTGCAAAATAGTGTTTTTACCTGGCATAAATTATACGTGAAGCTATCGTAGTTGTCGATAACTATGATTGGTCTGGTATCTTGCTTTACTCCATCAAATGCATTTCCACCTTCCACCACAGAAACAACGCTTTTAGCAACAAGCTTTTGCTTTTGGATTGCTGTGGATCCACTTAGAACCCCTGCATAGTGCATAGGACAGTTGATAACTTAAAACAGCTATTGAAGATAAACAAACAGGACAAAAAAGAGTAATTCTGCAATTTCCGGCTTTTCTCATTCTTGTTACACCAAACATTAACATAGTAATTTCAATCAATACTTACATATTACTGCTTGCTATGGAAGAATTTGCACACACCATTGGATGAACGAATGATTAGTGCAACAGGTTCCTAGTTTACGTCACTAACAGGAAGCATAAAAAGTAGCAAGTTGCTTGCACTTTCACTATTACCGGGATAAAAAGAAAAAACTGCATTTTGTGGGTAGGTACGGACGTACGGTAGAACAGGCGGAGGAGGCGAGCTTGACCGGGCAGCCCGGCTGTGGCTCCGCCGGCGTGAACAGCCGCGGGCAAAGGCTGTTCCTACTACGAGAACGCGCTCGGACTCGACAGGTTCGAAACAAGATTTCCGAGGCACACGACTGTACAGAACAAGAAAACAAGAAACGCGCCTAACGCCAATTCGCCCACCTATGCGGAGACAGGAGGGGCGGCGGCCGCGCCGGGGGTCGGAGGGCGGGTGCGCGCCGGGGGACCCGGCGGATTGGATCTTGGGGAGGAGCCGAGCGGCAGAAGAGTCCATTAGACGGCGGCGGAGGCGGGGGGCCGGCCTGAGTGGGAGAGGAGTTGCAGAATGTTGAGAAGTTGATCAACTTTTTCCTCTTTGGTGGGAGTTGGGACTTCGGGCTTCGGATTTCTTCTGTCTCACGTTCCCGTCTCTCTCGTAAACGGAGCCATCGTTTACCTACTAACACGTATCAATGGCCAATTAACGGGCTAATATATGATTTCCTAGATTTTTATTTTTTATATTTACTGGCAGTACTGCTTTACCTTTTTAAGCATCATTGTAAAATTATTTTGCATTAGAAATGCCCTAAAGGATTTCCCCATTTTATGGGTTAATTTAGGTGGTTCCATCTGGCTTTAGCTTTATCTTTTTACTTTTGTTACAGTAGTAAGTTTTTTAAACGGTGTGTTTTTTAAAATAAAGTTTACTTGTTAATTATAATACACACTATACTAACTTAAGATATATCGACCAAAATCATATGTAACTATCTCCCTCTTCGTATCTCTCTTGCGAACAGCTAGACTTCAAAATTTTAAACAAAAAACCACAGCCCAAAAGAACTATATTAGCACCACATCCATATTGTTTTTGGCTGAGTTCTTTTAGCTTGTGCTAGCTAGTTTTTAAATGATGTGTCTTTTTAAGACGAGGTCTACAAATTGATTTGTAATAGACACTGTACCGAATTCAAAATTTTAAACCAAAAACCATAAATCACAGTAAAAAAGAATCTACCCTTTATCTTGTATATTTGTGATGCCCTTTTGAGAGGATTTTCAAAATGACAAGTAATAGCGCACGCATATTCGGCCCTAAACCAACAGGGCCAATCCTATACTCCCATTTGCTCCTTTTCCAGGCCGCCCACAGCCGTCCCAACTGGGGCACCCTACAGAGTCCACCTTTATTACAATATTCGGTTTGTATTTGTATTTAAGAATATTTAAATTCATATTAGTATTTATTTACAAAATATAAATATAAATATAAATATAGTAAAAATATTATTCGGCCCGTTTCTATCACTAGCTGGGTGGGAGCTTGGACTTTATATTCTTCTGTCTCACGGTTCCCGTCTCTCTCTTAAACGTAGCCATCGTTTACCCACTAGCACGTATCAATGGCCAATTAACGGGCTAATCTGTGATTCCCTAGAGTTTTATTTTGTACGTCAGTCATGCTAGCATCATCGATTTCCTAGACGTTTTACCTACTGGCAGTACTGCTCCCCCCTCTTTAAGCATCATTGTAAGATTATTTTGCATTAGAAACGCCCTAAGGGAGTTCCCCTTTCTATATTAGCACCACATCCATACTGTTTTTGTCTTGTATATTTGTGAGGACCTTTCTGAGAGGATTTTCAACGTGACAAGCAATAGCACACGCGTGTTCGGGCCCAACCAACAGGGCCAGTCCCATTTGCTCCTCCAGGCCCGCCGCAGGGCCCGGGCCGGCAAATCGGCCCGCCTGTGCCGGCCCCTAGCCCCCGGGCCACGCCGCGCCGTGAGTCTGGGTTGTGCGCACGCACGCGGGCGTGGGACACACGTCAGATTGGCGAGGCCGCGAGCGCTGCCGTTTTTGTCGGGAAAAAAATGTAAAAAAGCGAGCACCGCACGTCCGCACCGGGTCGTGGGGCCGCGACCCGCGAGCGAGCGAGGCGGGGCGACGAGTGCGGCCGTCCGCTGGCGAACGCGAGCGCCACACCGTCGCGGCTGCTATACATAACCCCCACCCCTCCTCACCCCGCAAGGCCGCAACGCACAACCCTACCGCTCACCTCGCCTTCTCCCCCTCCTCGCAGGACGACGAGTGCTGCGCCCTCCTCCACCTCCTCCTCCAGATCCCGGTAACCATCTCGCCCCCGTCTCCGTCCCTATGGCAGCTCGAGCGCGCGGTTGTTCCCCCAGACCCGCCTCGCATTGCGCCTTCTTTCTCTTGCGCGGGCGCACGTTGGGCCCGATCCGATCTCGTGCCCCGGCGCCCATTTCCTCTCTCCCGACGTGGATCCGACCGGATCTTGGGAGAAGGAAGCGCCTGCTCCCGCCCCCCGCTCCCACCACCAAAGAACGTAGATCTGCGATCCGCGCTGCCTTTTGGCGTGCGATCTGGAAGCGCTGCGAGCGTTTTCGTTGGCAAAATGCTCCGATCTGTACCGTGATGCAAGAAAACTATGGTTTTTTTTGAGGGGGTTCATCGCTAGTTTGAAAGTGCCTAGCTCTAATTGATACCCTGTTACAAGCTGTGGTCAGGTTCTTTATGAATTGCGCTGTCTCGTCATCTTTAGTTCCTTACATGTGTTAGATTTTGTGGCACAGTTTCTTGGAAAGAAATCTTCCCATTAGCGCGCGTCCTTCATCAATAGGCTGTGTGGTTGGTCCTTTTATTGATTGATGTGTAACAAATGTATTTTTTGTGCGAGCTTTGCTGTAGGTAGAAAATGGCTGACGCCGAGGACATTCAGCCCCTCGTCTGCGACAATGGAACTGGTATGGTCAAGGTAAGACATTGGATTCCACAAACGTTTTCCAACTTTTGTTATGGAGATGTAGTGTTCTTTGTAGCAGCTGGGTTGACAATGTGGTATTGACGGCAGGCTGGATTCGCGGGAGATGATGCGCCGAGGGCTGTTTTCCCCAGCATCGTGGGCCGCCCGCGCCACACCGGCGTCATGGTCGGGATGGGGCAGAAGGATGCCTACGTCGGTGATGAGGCACAGTCCAAGAGGGGTATCTTGACCCTCAAGTACCCCATTGAGCACGGCATCGTTAGCAACTGGGACGATATGGAGAAGATCTGGCATCACACCTTCTACAATGAGCTCCGTGTGGCCCCGGAGGAGCACCCGGTCCTCCTCACTGAGGCGCCGCTGAACCCCAAGGCCAATCGTGAGAAGATGACCCAGATCATGTTCGAGACCTTCAACACCCCTGCTATGTACGTCGCCATCCAGGCTGTCCTCTCGCTGTATGCCAGTGGTCGTACCACAGGTGAGCTTATTCTATATTGAAGTGCAGCATTTGGGATGAGAAATCTTGAGATTGTGCATGTTCCCATGTAGATGAGATTTATTTGGAAATCTTGCAACTGATGATGCAGCAACGTTTAATTAGTTGTATGCTATGTGTGATAAATATTTTTTGAATAAACCTGATAGGCAGTTCTCATACATGGACTTCGGCATGAACGTGCTCATGTTGTTGTTGTGGATTGGCACTCTTGATATAATCTCTGAAGGGGGGTCAATATTATGATTTGCTACAATTGTCAATAACTGAATGTACCCTCTTGCCTGTCTTAGGTATTGTGTTGGATTCTGGAGATGGTGTCAGCCACACTGTCCCCATCTATGAAGGATATGCTCTCCCCCATGCTATCCTTCGTCTCGACTTGGCTGGGCGTGATCTCACTGATTATCTCATGAAGATCCTGACTGAGCGTGGTTACTCATTCACCACTACGGCTGAGCGGGAAATTGTGAGGGACATGAAGGAGAAGCTTGCCTACATTGCCCTGGACTATGACCAGGAAATGGAGACTGCTAAGACCAGCTCGTCTGTGGAGAAGAGCTACGAGCTTCCTGATGGCCAAGTTATCACCATTGGTGCTGAGCGTTTCCGTTGCCCTGAGGTCCTCTTCCAGCCATCCTTCATTGGAATGGAAGCTGCAGGTATCCATGAGACTACCTACAACTCCATCATGAAGTGCGACGTGGATATTAGGAAGGACCTGTATGGCAACATTGTTCTCTCTGGTGGTACTACTATGTTCCCTGGAATTGCTGATAGGATGAGCAAGGAAATCACTGCCTTGGCTCCTAGCAGCATGAAGATCAAGGTGGTCGCGCCTCCTGAAAGGAAGTACAGTGTCTGGATTGGAGGATCCATCTTGGCATCCCTCAGCACCTTCCAGCAGGTAAATAAACATGGCAGCAATGTACAGTTTATTTCATGAACCTGAATTATTTGCTTACAGTGTTGCTTGCTGTTGCAGATGTGGATTGCAAAGGCTGAGTACGATGAGTCTGGCCCATCCATCGTGCACAGGAAATGCTTCTAATTCTTCCGATCCAAGAATGCAAGCCAACAGGAGCCGATATAGCTACCCTCCTGCTTCGTTCCTTTCTCCTTTTGTTCCTGCTTCTTCATTAGCGTGGACAATTTTCAGCCGGCCTATCTGTTATGGATTTCTTCGAGTCAAAGACTGTAATATCTATTGCTACCTGTGCGTCCCACTTGTGATTTTGGACACGTATGTTCGGTTTATTCAATTTTAATCAGATGCCTGATGAGGGTAGTAGAAAAATATGAATGGTGTTCTGATTGTTTTGGGTTATCGATATCTTGTTAAATGAATAATATTAAAGTGTCTTAATCCCAGTATTGTTACATGAGGGTATTAGTATTCAGTATGCAAGCAGCAATGAACTATGAGTTTCTTGATTTGCCATTTGGATCCTAGATCTTTTGTAATTGGGCTGAAATGCCGAGTGTTCTCTTGTGTGCCTTTGTTGCATTTGTTTTTGATTGGTGTGTTCTGTTCTATCTGATGCCTCGCTGTCTTGGTTGTGGTGCTGGAATATGCATCAGATAAATTCTCTTGTTCTGGCTTTAAGCAGCACATGAGCACGCTTTGCTGCTTAAAGCTGTACTGTTCAAGACATTCCTGTATAAAAGAGGAATCTTTTCTCTTTTCTTCAAACAAAATGCGAGGGAGAATGGGACCATGTGATGCTGTACATGGTTTATTAGGATATTGGGATCTCTGAGTTTCATGCCAATTGCCGATTGGGGACATTGCTTTTTAGACCATAAAATGCCGTAGCTTTGACAGATAGGATATCATACGAGACCTGATCTGGTCAATGTGGGTGCATTCTGCGGACTTGTGTTGAAAGAAAGTGAATTGAGTTCTGTGCTTATGTCTTTGCTTTGTGACTGCATAAGTTTATGTTTGATACTTTCGTGTTTTTGGTAGTGTATATTTAAGTTTATAAGTTCAGTTACACTATAATGTCTCAAAATATACTGTAACTGCTATTAATTTTTTCAGCGTAATTAAATTTAAAAAATAAAAAATTATATCATCACGGATATTACAAAGGAATAAAGAGAGAAAAAACAAAAAAAACCAAAAAACAATTAAAAACCTAAAAAGTAGAAATAGACACTCGTTAGAACAGGGCCAAACAGCTATGTTCGTGAGTATTAGCAAAGTGAAAATGGGGTAGTTCCGTTGCAATCAAGGTAATATGTGGCATGATACATGTAAAATTCCTGTCCTTAGGTCTTGGGCAAAAAAACTCCTAAAGGTTATGATCCTGTTTATATTATATTCTAAAATCTATCTTTCTATAGTAAATATCTTTTTTACAGTTATTAATTTTCAAACAGAGTATTTTTTTAAAGAATGGTTTATTAGTTGATTGTAGTATACACTACAACAAATTCATTTATATCGGTTAAAATCGCACGTGAGTATCTCTCTCTATAAATTTCTCTACAAGCTGTTACTATTTATAAGTCAAAACCAAAAGCCTATATAAACAGCCCATAATTCCATCATACAAAAGAATAAGCCCTGCAATTTTTCTGTTGTTTAAAAGGACAAATAAGAAAAAAAAAAGGTAGATCGTTTTCTAGGGCTTGTTTATGTGTTGCGTGCTGCCTTTTGCTTAAAAGCAAAGGGAAGATGCCCAAACACATTCAAAATATCCACTTGTTTTCCTTGAAAAGAAAAACAAAAGTCTATGCTATTAATGTTGTTTTGTTTGCATTGTTCTGTAGCAAACCTTCAATCGATATGAGACTTCGGCTTGTACTTTTAACTACTTAAACATATAATGTTCTCTGGAGTCTAGACAAAATGTTACAATTTGTCCAGAATTGGTTTGATCTATTGTTTTCATGCATACATGTCTTTCCAATCTAACTTATGTCGTTACAAGGTTATTGTAACATCCCAAAATTTTGAAATTAGAAAATATAAAGTCTTTGAATTGTTTTTGCAATAGATTCAAAATTTTGGATTTGGATTTCATGGTGTTTCTTCAAGATTTTGGTTGAGGTTCCCAAAAGTTGAAATAAAAAGAAAATATACAAATAAGGAGGTAAATTCAAATTTTAATTTAGAATATGAAAAGATGATCCAGAAAATTCGGAGGGAAGAATTTAAAAATAAATATGGATTTTATACCAAGAAATGTGCAAAGAGCAAACCCAAAAATAAAAAATGAAATGGATGCAGTTAGGCCGGCCGAAACCAGCCAACCCAACCCCATCCCTTCTTTGGCCATGCGGCCCAATCCACCACCGGCCCAGTCCCCACGCGCAGCGCGCAAGCGCCACTGGCGGGCGGACCCTGCCCCCGCACCCACGCTCTTCCTGGCAAGCGTGCCCGTTCTCTCGCTGCTGCTGGCCCCGCCTCGCACCCGCTTCTTCTTCCTTCTCTCCCGAGCGACCGCGCGTGCGCCTCGCTCAGAGCCTTTCGTCCCCGTGGCTCTCATGCCTCCGCCAGCTCAGTCTGAGCCGTCCTGTCACCCGGTGGGAGCGCTTGCGAAGCCGTCACCGCCCCTGGTTTCGCCGCCTCCGCCCTGGAACGACGCCGCTGCCTGCAGCTTTCCCTCCGCACGGTCACACCGCCCGGCCGCGTGGCGCAAGCCTTCTGCACCCGGCGCGTGCGCGGCGCAAAGCTGCAGTGGAGGGTCACACTCCCTCCGCGTCTCTGCCCGAACAGTCACGCGTGGCCCGGATTCCCGCTGCTCCGCCGCTTGCCATGGCCGCCCGAAGTGACACAACGGTGCCCCCCCGTTGCCAGCTTCACCCGACCGCCTATTTAAGGCAATAAGCCCTCCGTTGAGCTCCCCACGCTGCACTCATCGTCCTCCAGCAGGTAATTGAGCCCCCGTGCCCCGTAGCCACCAGTGAGCCGCCTCCTTCCCCAACTCCGGCGACGAACTCCCCTGTCAATCCCCACCATTAGCCACCGATTCCTCGCGCCAGGACCGTCTCCAGAGAACCGCGAAGCCGCCCCCGGCCTCGCCCGAGCTCCCCGACGCCTGTACCTCGCCGCCACCGAGAGCTTCCCCGAGCCGCCGCCGCCGCACGACGCCGACCCATCCCCGGACCTCCTCGGCTCCGGGCGACCACGTCATCGTCTTCACCGTAGCTCGAGGAACGCGTTTCGCCTCTCCACCGGACCTCCCCGGCATTCCCTCGCCGCCGGTCACCGTCGTCCCCGACTCCTTTGCCCGACCCGGCTGCCGACCCACCTCAAAGGAATTGATTGCCCTATATAGGTAGGCAACGCCTCCCCGCTCACTTGGCTATCACCGCTCTCTTCTCTCTCCCAACTCCCCGGCCGCACGTGTTCGAGCCTCCGGCTCCGCAGTGCCGGGTTGAGTTTTCTTTCTGGCTGACAGGTGGGCCCCACTCGTCAGCCGCTGTAGTCGGAGCCGCCTACTGACCACTGGGCCCCACCGGTCAGTGGAACACCTGTGCAGATTCCGTACTGACATGTGGACCCCACTGAACAGTAGCTGGACCCACATGTCAATAGCACAGAGGAGATAAAAGAAAAATAAAATGGGAAATCAAAATAAATGCCAGAGAATGACAATGGGCCCCACATGTCAGAATTTTAGTAATTTTGAATTTGACCGGGACAGAGAACTTTGACTGATTATAACTTCTTCATTTTAACTCTAAATTGAATGAAACAAATTTGTAAATTCATCTAAATTCAAGATCTGTCTAATGGGACCGAAACCATGAATTTTTAAGTTCATTTGAATTTTTGACTGTGGATTGTATGATTTGCTAATTTTTATCCAAAAATTTCGCGCAACGTATATAGTGTTCGAGGCCCAGCAAGAGGAGGCATCAAACGACACCAATCCCGACAGTCAAGACCCGGACACTAACGACCCAGGCGAGTCAATACTTTGATCATATTGAACCCAGCATTTCAAAGCTATTTCCTTTTAAAGTATTAACTTGCATGCTACTATTTCATGAAATATGATATGTTTGATTTCAGCAAGTTAGATATACCCTGTTATTGCTATTGTGAATTATTCTCCTTGCCATACTTGGAAATGTGAACCTTGTCGCCATAGTAAGAATTAACGTATAATTTCACAAATTAAGTCCCTATTTATATGACATGCTTAGGAATGCTAGCTACTTGGGGTGACATTAATGCCCCAAGGTATACCCTTCAAAATATTATGATGGGAAACATATGGTGCGATGCCATATGTATTGTTGGTGCGATGCCGACAATTAGCGTATGGTGCGATGTCATACGCCGCCCTTGGTGAGATGCTAAGAGGCAACTTATGGTGCGATGCCATAAGGTTAGTTGGTGTGATGCCAACGATAAGCATATGGTGCGGTGTCATATGCCGTCCTTGGTGCGATGCCAAGAGGCAACTTATGGTGCGATGCCATAAGGTTAGTTGGTGTGATGCCAACATGTTTACATGGATTATTTCAACTAATGGTTTAAAATTGTGATTGCAAACCTGCTAGGTCATAGGAAATTGTAAGTAATTGTATTCAAAAGCATTCATTGGCAAACAAAATAGCCATATGCCATTCCATTGTCAAGCCATGCATGTTATATATTTGCATTCTGTGTGTTGGCTTGCGGAGCACGGGGTTGGAGTGCTCACTCTCGCTTTTGCGACAAAATTCAGAATCAGGAATCAAATCACCTCGCCTCAGCAACAAGATTGGACAAGCTGGCCGAGAAGATGAAGATGTCAAGGGCTAGATCGCGAACCTCCAGTTGGCTGCCTGTGGGCATGTCCTGAAGGTCCCACCTGTGTGCTTCGTTCTTCCGCTGCTGCAGCTTATTGATTTCGGCCTAATCGGCCCATGAGTAAGTTTAATATTATATTTACGCTTCCGCATGATATGTACTTTGATATTCAGAACTGTAACTGTGAGCACTATCTACTGATCCAGGGATAGTGCATAAAAATCACAGTGGATTTGGATTGAAAAATCCGGGTCCGACAGTTATCATCATTCATCGAGCTTCTGTTCGTCCTATATGTAAAATCTTGATATTTGAGCTTGGATATATACAGTGACGGAGCCAGGATTTAGTTACGCCCCAGACTCAATGGTGAAATGATTTAGGCTATCTAGGCTGGATCATGAAAATATTAGTAAGCTGAACTGAATTTATCCGAGCTATACACTACATATTGTTTTACACCTCGAACTGAAGCCTATCCTATCCAAGATGTGGCTCCACCCCTGGGTATATAGACATGAGTGTAATAAACGATACAACATCAAATTGAGGCCGGCTAGAACCATCTCTAGCTACAGACACACATGGTACATGGAAGTAGGAATTCCTTCTTTCTTCAACAAAGACAAAGAAGGGACAGAAAGAGCCTTGGGTGCTTATTTGGACTTTAAAGATCAAGTTTCTAACTTTTTTGGTATTGTAGCAGTTGTTTTGCACTATAGCCAGTGGTAACTTTTTCAGCGTAATTAATTTAAAAAAAATAAAAAAAATATATATTATCACGAACAAATACAAACGAATGAGAAAAAAAACCCCCCAAAAGTCAAAAAGCCAAAAAAAACGAAATTAAGAAGCTAAAAGCTTAAACCCAAATAAGCTCCTGACTTAAATGACTAACAAATGTATATATTATGTAGGATCGATATGGCAACAGAGAGAATAAATGGTGCCTTTGAAATTTTTTCTTAAGTATTCGTGGATTTTCACTCCAATAGCTATGCAAAGCTATGGAAGTCAGAGACCAATCACCACAAAAAATCCTAGCAAAAAATGATCAAAATAACCTTTACTGTGCTTGGTAGTCTGACCAGATAAACAATACCACGGTCTGACCAGCTACGACCGGTAATTAGTAGCTTGTCAGACCACTTTAGTGTTTTCAGCATAGAAAAGGAATAGTAATTTCATCGCTATTTCAAAATCAAAATCTATGCAACTTTTAATCCGTAGATTCAAATGACATAAAATTGGTATGCATTTTCTCTAGGATATCACAAACCTATTCCAACCAACAATAAGAAAATCGTTATCAAAGTTATGACTTTTTTCAGTTTGAAGAAATGTTACACAAAAAACAAGCAAAAATAGGAAACGGTGAATATGACTTGCTCGTGGGTGGATGGTAGCCAAGATGGTTATAGATATATTCTTACATATCAGAGCAAGCAAGAACACCAAACAAATCGAGCCAAAAACACTCGAATCAAGAAATCACTCATGTTAAATCCAAACAAACAGAATTTCTTTGTGAAATTGCCAACCAAGTGTCTATATGGGTGAAGATTGATTTTCAAATGTTATCTTCATCTCTTATACGTCCTTGGTATAATAAGATCAAGAAGAGAAGAGAGAAGAGCAAAAACCAACCAAATTAAAGAGCAAATCAATCAACACAATAAAGATTCATGGAGATAAATAAAGATTGATGTATTGGTACTTAAGGATGAAAGTTTTACAGCCATTCCACTTGGAGGATAAGAAAGCACATCACAACACTTAACTTCTCTCAAACCCTGACCATAGACCTAAACCGCTCTCCTAAGTAGCACTCAAGCACCGTGGTTTTGATTCAAGCTAGTTTTCAGTATTTTGGTCAAATTACCCCAATACTCTCTCTTCACCTAGTCTTCTCCTTCCATTACGAGCAATTGCCATGCTTGCTACATGTAAGTGCACCATTGGCTTGCCACATGTCGACAAGTTTTCCCGTTCCGATTCTATTGGATCACGTCTCACTTGAATCGACCAAGTCACATGGTGTAACCCGTCGCTCGAATTTTTCTTTAATATTTCCCATATTTCTCTTGTCATGTTTGAGCCCAATCATCTCACCCAATATTCTTAATCGTTCTGGGTCTTGGCTCCTCTATAAGCGTAGCCCCGATCCTTATCGTTGATCATGGTTGACTCCAAACGACCATGCATATTCAAAGACAAAAAAAATTATTTTCAGATATAAGTTCTTCACAACTTGACCCACGTTAGCTATAACATGTCTCGTGCAACATATAAACCCTAAACTAGGTCGACAAAACTCATCGCAAACTCAAAATTCCACAAACCACAGACATAACCAAGAGCATAAGCCTCAGTTGGTCTGACTACGTGCTTTTAGCGGTCTGATAGCTGACAGTAACTGGTTTAACCGAAAATGCTTCCAGTTGGACCGCTAGAGGACCGGTCCGACCACTCCCCCTGTGCCGGTCTGCAGCCTGGTTCCAAATTTCGACAATTGCAAAACTTGATTTTTCAACCTTCCCAAAATGCAATGGCTTATCACAATATAATTTTGAACCTTCTTACAAGGTTTTTCACATCATAGTGCCATGTTCATCACAATGTACATCGACTAAGACTTTCCTGTTTCATTTGAACAACCTCAGCAAAAGCAACCATTCCCTGTTTCATTTGAACAACCTCAGCAAAAGCAACCTGAAGAGTTTGTTGTGCAAGCAAAGGTAAAAACTTCCCCAGATGTCGATCCTTCCCTGGCGTATCTAAGGGCATAACGGTGAAGCTCACTATACTACAAACATTCGTCCAACACAACCATTTTAGCTTCTTTCGTCCATCGTTTCTATATGTAAAACTCTGGTATGGCACCTACATCAAGAGCTAAGAGTACTCTCAGTATATGCCGACATATGACAGCAGAACTCTCGAACTGACAGCAGCTACATTTAGCTCTCTTGCCAGAAGTATCATAGCTGACCGTGCATGTGGCTTCAGTATCCTCCTTCGTGACTTTATACACAGCAATGAGCCCAACTAGAAATATAATAACCTAATGATTCAATGAATTCCTCCTCAAATATGTTATAAACCGTCCTTGTGTATATTTCTGACCCCTGTTTCAGCAAGTTTGAGGGGGTTCTTACTTCTTAGAATATGTCTGGTAAAAGATGTGGCTTAGATCTCCTAGAGCTTCCCTTTCTAACCAACCTGCCATCACATGTTCCAATAATGAAATGAGACTGGCAAAGCTGCTCTTGTGTTGAAGCACTTCTCAAAGAAGTTTCTCAAGCTTTCAGGTCTCTTGAGTTGCTGATAGATCAGCGGTAAATATATCTTTGAAATATACAGGCACCCACCGAATTCTATATACAGACTGGAGCCATAAGTTGTTGCCCAGGTCATACTTATCAAGGACTTTCTTCCAACCTGAAACATTTCAACAATTTTGGGCTCATTGACACACAGAGAATTCGTCTTCAAAGGAAGCACATCCAAAATATATATTAGCCAAAATTTCTTTGCATCTGTTTAATATCTCCGATGCTGTGTTTGTGGGAATACTTTTGCTATTGCTGAACCAATGGCTTCGTTGAAATAGCCAAACAAAGGAAGCCTCCGTGTATTCTGTTAGTAATGCACAACCAAACATAACACATTGCATGTGATGATTGACACCGGTGAACATAACCATTGGCAAAAAGTCCTTGTTCTCAACAAAAGATTTACCAAGTGTTACGGCATCTCCAAAATAGTAACACGATGTTCTTGCTTTGGCGTCAGCCCAGATGGCATGGGTCAAGCAATCATTTTTTGTCAACTTGAAATGAATATGAAAATGTAGTACCCAAGAACCTTTTGAGTATCATCCACCCCAAAAGCACCACTGCAAGGTTCTATTATTTCTCGATCATTTGGTGCTTGGTCTTCGAAATTCCTCCCCAGGTCGCCTAACTGCAGATTCAAGGTTGGAGCAACTGAATTCTCTCGAAGAACACTATTTTTTGCAAGAACAACGACTTCGCTGTTTGACTGAATGTAGTGCACCTTGTTTGGTACACCAGACAACTCATGTGTACGTGCAAAGAAAAGCTTTGGAGCAAGCCATTTATCGTGGTCCCTTTTCGCTATCTCAAACATCGCCTGGCAACCTTCCTTTGGAGCAGCCCGAGTTCTGTTTCTCTTGTTCTCACTATTATCTTCTTCACTAGGTGTAGTTCCTCGGTGCAAGCAAAGCGCCGTATTACAGTGTACGAGTAACCTGTTCGTGCGTTGCAACGAAATTTATTGGATATGTAGAGAATCATGTTATGGAAGAAAGTTACTCTGATCAGTTGAAAAGTGAAGAATGATGAGAAGTTGAGAATAGGATGGTTGAAACAGAAGAGACGTACGATCATCAACTCATTCTTTTATAACAGTAATGAAAATCATAAGCTCCGACTTATATAGAGCGCCGAAGGCTTCGTCCTTTGGTGAACGGAACGGCGTGATAATCTGATATGTACATCAAAGTCCATACGGCTAGCATGGCATAATAGAATGTCTGCGAAAAGACGGTGGTTTGCTGTTCGTGGGCTTGATGGGGGAAGTTGTCCAGCCCAAATTCTTGATGGCTGTTGGCCCAAATGAATGTATAGTATACATATCTTCTATAGCTAACTGGGCCGGCCCAAATAATTAATAAAATCCATACCTTCCGCTCAAGAAAAGAAAATAGCTTCATGGAGCTGTTCTTAGGCTTTTTTAAATGGCTTATATATTAAGAAGAGAAACAAAATACTGGTAGACTAGAAAGCACAGAAAATGTTCAACAGGAAAACCTCGCGTAGTCACGTGTGCCGTGCAACACAACACGTTAGCGCCTTACACGCTTCTTCATCGCATTTTGGTCGTTGGTTTCGTACCATCTGCGAACAACATCGTTATCACTTATCAGCCGAAGTTGGTGACTACCACACGATGCATGCTATTGCCAAATGAATGAATGATCTCACGTTACGATTGGAGGAATAATTGGCCTACCGTGTGTACGTGAGATGCCGACAGTGATCGTTCTCAAGTCTCGGCAAGCTCTACAGCCTATACAGCTGCACATGCATGTGAGAGCTTTTGATTAATTTTCTAGTGCTGTGCCCTAGCGAGGTGCAAGAATATGCAACCAACAAACTCATCTACGCCGTTCAATTCCTCCAACAATCTCGAATGAAAAAAATCTAAGCAATGTATCATATCTGTATTACTCCCCGCGGAGTTCCCCGCAGGAGGAGGCGCCCACGTCACCCCGCCCGCTTGCTCCGGCCGGCGCGTGGCGGTGGAATTCCCGTACGGTCGGGTGCCTTTTTTGCGAAAAAGCTCCTGCATTTTCCCGAAATTACGTAAAGGTCCTCTGTTATCGCAAAAAGGTCCCTAGATTTTTCAAAAAAGTCCCTGCGCATATTTATTTTTCATTGATAACGATCCGCAGTTTCCGAAATTACGTACAGGCCCTCGGTTCTTTCAAAACATCCCCTGATTTTTACGAAAAAACCCCTCTGATCTCCTTTTATTGCGAAAAGCCCCTCGCTTTTTTTTGAAAAAACCCTACGCTTCCCTTTAGCTACGAATTTTTGCCTCTTTTACTTCGGTACACACGGTGGCTGGCGCGGCGTGCTGCCGCGCCTATGAGGCTAGTATATTCTACTCAGGGCGAGCAGGACCAGCGACGATAACCTTGAGGAACCAGCAGCCGCAAGCCTGCAAAGAAAAACTAAAACAAAAAAAATATTTGGTCAAGTGGTCCGTCTACCGCCCTTAAGAGGTCCAATAAATCCATCTCACCGGCCCACCAAGATACCAACCCTAACTCACAAACCGTAGCAAATTAGCAATTGGATTTTTTCAATTCCCAGATAGCAGAGACGGTGCACAACGCGGAGGGGGCGACTGGGCGAGCAGAACCGCAGAAAAGGGGATCGGGGTCGGGGGAGCTGGATCTGGCGGCGAGGGCTGAGCCGTCGGCCAATCCGCCCAGGGGGTGCTGATCCGGCCATTTGGGGGCGAGAGGAGCTGGACCGAGCGGCAAGGAGGAGCCGAGCGAGGGGAGGGGGGTCTCGGACCAAGGCGCCGAGGGGGAGCCGAGCCGGGGTGGGGGGAGATGGATTGGGGCGGCGAGTGTGGGCGGCTCCGCAGGTGATCCGGCGTGTGCTCATGCCGAAGTAGGGAGGCGCGGCCATGCACTGCACTGGAGAGTGGAGAAGAGTAGAAGACAAAGTGGAGTTTTTGAGTGTGTGTGAGACAAAGTAGAAGACAGGGAGTGACTGAGAGTGAGTGAAGTGCTCAGTGAGAGAGTGAGACTAAAGGAAGTGAGGAGATTATAACTTAGAAGAGAGTTGGAGGCGGGAGAGAAGTGGGGCACGCCGGTCGCACGACTAAAGGCTGCCTGATTCTGAAGCTGTGGATTGACTGATTTATTGAGACATTGAGTGAGTAGTATTTTTCTTTAGTTCCTTACTTCCTTCTCGATTTAGTGTTTTAGAGTTTAGACTTTGGAATTTCAGTGTGTATAAATAGTTTAGTCCTTATAATTTATTCATAGATTTATAGTTTTGTATTGATAAAAAATAATAATTTATTTATAGATTTTGCTATATGTTTCATATGATCTAAGTATTCATTGTCATTCACAATTTTTTTTATTATATCACTAATTTTGATATGTTTCATACGTAGGTGACTGATCGGTACTTCGCACTCATGGCAGAATAATTATATATTTTTAGGTGTGCGCTTTCTATTGTTGAGCTAGATACTGGCCAAAACGACTACTACAAGAAAGGGCACTTGCTTTGCAATTTGTGAATCTTAGATATGATCTTTCCAGCTTGCAAATTAAAGCTCAAGCTATAGTGCAATCATATTGTTAATTCTTCGTTCTTTGATTCGTTGAGATATCAATTTTGCAATTTGCGAAGTCTAAGAACAACATTAATACCTAAGTCAATCGTGAGATCGATTTCTGTATATGTACATCGGACCACGTGGAGGTATGACCAACTTCAAGGTTCTCTAGCGTAGTGGCCTCAACGTTCTCTGCTCACGTTTTGCCTCCTATTGAGACAACAAGAGATCGCAAGTTCTCTATTTAACGGAAAAGGAAAAAGAAAGGTGGAGATCGCAAAAACCATTCAGTGTCCCTTGCTACCTAAGATTATATCGGTGGCGATGAAGGGGTGAATAGAAATCACACTAATAACAGTTTCTTTAAAAATTTTTGTTTAAAGATTGTTAAAGTCTTTCACTCCAATAGTTATGAAGATTAGAGGCTAAGCACACCTCAAAGGGACCGAGCCAAATGAGACTTGACACCTCAGGTCTACCATCATGTAAAGGATAGTACTACCTTTCCCTCAGCTCAGCGTAAGAAATTCAGCCCGAACAAAACAAAAAAACCACACAACTTTCACATGAAAAGTCCAAATATCTTAAAATTCAAACCAAAACAAGATCACAACCTTAGAAACATAAAACAACAAGAGATCAAAACAGAGTACAAACCATAAAATGAGCTACCTCTCAAACCGAGACTCCAAATAACGTGAAACTTGGCATGCACCTTCTCTAAGATATCAGAAATATATTTTAATCAACGATCAAAAAATTATTATCTTATGACCTTTATTCTGTTTGAATAAAGGTTGCATCAAAACTGGAAAAAAACAAAAAAAGGTGAATATGATTTACTCGTGGGTAAATGATTGTTCTAAATGTATTCCCATATGTCACATCAAGTAAGAACATGCAAGGAATCGAGGCAAAAATAACTTAACCAGGAAATCACTCGAGAGAGTCAAATTCAAGTACACCTAGGTAACTTCATGAACTTGCTAGTACTAATGTGCAGATAGATGAAGATTGATTTCTATGATATATCTCTAGTACTAACTCATCCTTTGCATCTAGCAATATCAAGAAGGGGAGAGTGAAGATCAAAACCAACTAAATCAAGAGCAAATCAACCAAAATAAAAGAGATCTATGAGAGATAAATAAAGTTAATATATTTCTACTTGAGAATGAAGGTTTTATAGTTACTCCACTTGGAGCATAAGAGAGCATAAAAAAGCATTCACACCTCTTAAACCCTAACCCTAGAACATTTAGCTTTAATGAGGAAAGCTAGGATGGTTAGATGGTTAACTAGTAAGTCTCTATCCTAACCCATTAAATATATAAGGCAATGAGTTTCATCTAACTATAATGGATACTATCCACTTAGCACAATTAGACTCGTTAACCCTACACAACACCGGGTTTATCTACACACTACAGTTATGCATGCTATTCAAAGCATATAAGTCTGAATCCGCTAAATCCTTAGCTTTTGATCCAATTTAATCTTCTCAGTTTCTCTTTGACCTAATCCACTTTCCTAAGTGTTGTCGTTTTGATCTTTCCAATATTTTATTTAACTTACCAAAATACCCTTTCTTGACATGGTCTTTATCTTCCTTTGTAAAGCAATCGCTATGCTTGTCACGTGTTGGCAAGTCTCTCCCGTTTTGAATTCACCAGACCACACATCACTTGGATCGACCAAGCCACATGGTGCAATTCATTGCTCGAACTTCCCTTCAATATTTCTTGCCTTCCTCGTGCTATGTATGAGTGTAGCCCCAATCCTCGTCATTAACCATGGTTGAGTCCAAACAACTCTGAACATCAAAAGACCATGCACTGGACACAAGTTCTTCATAACTTGACCCACATTAGCTATAACATGTCTCGTGCAACATATAAACCCTGACGTAGGTTGACAAATCTCATTGCAAACTGAAAATCCCACAAACTACAGACACAACCAAGAGCACAAGCTTCAGCCGATCCGACCAGTCCCCCTATGCCAGTCTAACTAGCCAGTTTGCAGACTACAACTCGATTCCAAATTCCAACAAATTGCAAAACTTGATTTTCAACCTTCTCAAATTGCAATGGTTCATCACAATATAATTATGAACCCTCTCACATGGTCCTTCACATTATAGCGCCATGTTCATCACAATGTACATCGACTAACAATTTCCTGTTTCATTTGAACAACCTCAGCAAAAGCAACCATTTCCTGTTTCATTTGAACAACCTCAGCAAAAGCAATCTAACGACAATGGCGGTAGTGACTACAATGGCTACGACCTAGAGGTACAGCGGGTGGTGAAGGAGTCAGGGGGCTTGGCTGTGTACCTAGTGCTGACTCGAACCAACCACGAAGATTAGGCTCTCATGATGAGGGTCATGCTGCAAGCGCGAGGCCTGTGGGATGCGGTCAACGTCGGTGATGTCGATTTCCAAGAGGTTCGCATGGCATTAGAGGCCATCCTCAGTGTCGTTCCACTGGAAATGCTCACCACCCTTGCCGTCAAGAAAACCGCCAATGATGCTTGGGATGCCATCAAGATCATCTGCATGGGCATTGAGCGCATGCTCAAGGCTAGAGTGCAGTCTCTCCACAAGGAGTTCGAGGGCATCAAGTTCAAGGATAGGGAGGCCGTTGACGACTTCGCCATGTGGATCACTGGCCTCATCAATAGCCTCATGATCCTTGGTGACACCATCGATGAGGAGAAGGTCATTCAGAAATTTCTGCGCATTGTGTCGCCAAGATACACCCAGATAGCACTCTCGATCGAAACGTTATTGATCTTGATACTCTAATCATGGAGGATTCGATCAGGCGACTCAAAGCTGCTGAAGAGCAGTACGAGATCAACACTAGCGACGTCGAAGGGTGGTTGCTCCTCACTAAGGAGGATTGGATCATGTGCATGAAGCAGAGACAAGGCGAGGGCCTGTCCGGTAATCAAAATTCCAGTGGCAACAGCCACTGCCAGGGTAATCAGTCATGCAAGAGCGGTGATGGCAGTGCCCACAATGACAAAGATGACACTCGCGACGGGTCGTAGGACAAATGTCGCAATTCCAGCAAACTCGGACACTGGGCCAAGGACTACCACAAGACTAAGTGAGCTGAGCAAGTTAACATGACACAGGTTAAAGACGACGAGCCTGCGCTTCTCATGGTGCAAGTGTGTGTTGTTACCAAGGCTTCTATGGGCGTGAGCACTAATGTGGTGCCCAACGAGGTGCACGCCCAGGTGCATCTAGGGCACAAGGAGGATGCCCATGATGATGCTTGGTATCTAGACACCGACGCCAGCAACCACATGTCAGGGTGCCAAGCAAGCTTCGCAAAGATGGATGAGGGCACCACCGGCTTTGTCAAGTTTGGCAATGGCTTGATGGTGGACATAGGTGAGCGTTGCGCCATCCTATTCACTGCCGGAACGGGGAGCACCATGCGTTAATGGGGGTGTTGTAGGGGTGGCCTCCACCTAATCCCAGCAGGCCTGGTAGAAGATTGTAAGGCCCAGAATAGGCCATGTGTAATGACATAAGTGCCTCTGAAGGGGATACTTAGATGTAAGGGTATAATTGTAAAAGCACTCCCCAGGTATATATATATATGGAATACAGGCCATGGGGGGAGCCAGGCCATTACTCATCTCTCTCACTCTCCACTACCATCTCTCTCTCTGTTTGGTTTGTAACCACAACAGTTGGCGCCGTCCGTGGGGAGGACAGGAGCAAGCCTGAAGTCCGAAGAAGGATGGCACCAAAAAAAGCTTCGTCGACGACGGCGAAGGGAAAGAAGGCGGCCGGGTCGGAGCGTCGCACGGGTACCAGGGCTTCGGCATCGGCTGTTGCGGGCGTAGGTGACGACGCAGGCGCGGTGGTCGAGGACGTCGACGCTCGGGCTGCGACGACCAACCCCGCCGCTGGTGCCGCGACGACCAACCCCGCCGCTGGTGCCGCGACGACCAACCCCGCCGCTGGCGCTGCCACGACCAACCCCGCCGGCGCGACGACATTGGTCATGGCCTCCAGGAAGCTTCGGCATTATTTTTTGGCCCACCCGATCACAGTGCCTTCCTCATTTCCCCTGGCGGAGATGTTACACAACAAGGAGTCTACGGGGCGCATCGGCAAGTGGGCTGCAGAGCTCGCCCCGTTCTCCCTAACATACGCCTCGTGGACGGCAATCAAATCTCAAGTCCTTGCCGACTTCCTCGCATAATGGACTCTGCCGGCTCAGCCCGCTCAGAAGCACGACGACCCGGTCTGGACTCTTACCATAGATGGGGCTTACAGCGTCGCGGGCGCGGGTGTAGGCGCAGTACTTGTCACACCCGAGGGGCAGCGCTTATTGTACTCGGCGCGCCTCGCGTTTCCGGCCACCAACAATACGGCTGAGTATGAAGCGCTACTCTTCGGCCTGACCAAACTCAAGGCAATCGGCGCGCGGCGAGTGCTCGTCCACACGGATTTGCGTTTGGTGGCCGGCCACGTAGACAAGTCATATCAAGCCAAGGATCCTGAGCTGGCTAAATACCTCGCCACCGTAAGAGCAAGTGAAAGGCATTTCTTGGGCGTCACGGTCAAGGCCATCCCTCGCGCGGAAAACGAGCAGGCCGACGCTCTCGCGAAGGCGGCCAGCCAGCAGCTGCCACGTCCTGACGGGGCGTTTTACGAAGTATTGCCGCAGGCGGCCATCGTGTAGGACAACCGCGACGCGGCCCTCGTTCACCATGTCGTCCAGCAGGGCGACTGGCGAGAGCCCATCTTCAATTTCCTGCAGGGCATTACCGAGCCAGAGGACCACGCCGAGCTCCGGCGTCTGCAACACCGTGCCAGATCCTTCCAGGTGTTTGAAGGGACGCTCTACAAGCAGGGAGTCTGTGCACCGCTCCTGCGCTGCCTCTCCCGCGAAGAAGGGAAGAAGCTCCTCACGGATATCCACGAGGGGGCATGCGGGTCTCACCTCGCGCCGAGGTCGTTGGTCGGCAAGGCGTTCAGCAGGGCTTTTACTGGCCGACTGCCATTACTGATGCCCAGGACCTCGTGCGTCGGTGCCAGGGGTGCCAGCAGATGGGGCGCATCATCCGCAGGCCCCCGACGAACCTCAACCCTATTCCCCCGGTGTGGCCGTTGGCACGCTGGGGTGTCGACATAGTGGGACCGCTCCCCCGAGCCCCAAGGGACCTACGGTTCGTGGTGGTCGCGCTGGAATACTTTTCCAGATGGCCGGAGGCGGTAGCCCTAGCCAAGATAACCTCGGCGGCCATGCAGCGCTTCCTCTGGCAGAACATCATATATCGCTTCGGCGTGCTGAGGGAACTCACCGTCGATAACAGGCTGCAATTTGATGCCGCCCCATTCAAGGAATTTTGTGGAGACATGGGCATCACGATTCGGTTCGCCTCGGTTGGGCACCCCCAGTCCAACGGAGTGGTCGAAAGGGCGAACGGTGCCATCTCTGTCGCCATCAAAAAACGCCTAGTCGGGCTGCCGAAGGGTAGGTGGCCGAGCGAGCTTCACAACGTCCTCTGGTCCCTTCGCACAACGGTAACACGCCCGACGGGGTTCACGCCCTTCAAGCTTCTTTTTGGTGATGAGGCGGTGACGCCTGAAGAAATCAGGGCTGGATCGCGAAGGGTCCTCGTCCAAGCGCCCGACGAAGAGCGTCGCGTGTCCTTGGACCTCCTCGGCGGGGCGTGGGCGAGCGCAGCCCAACATGTCGACAAGTACGCACGGCAGACAGTGCGTACTCGAGACCGGTCCGTATATCCGCGAAGGTTCAAGGCCGGGGATCTTGTCCTCCGAATGGCACTCCACGCGGAAACCGTTGGCAAGCTGGAGTCCAAGTGGGAAGGTCCGTACATTGTGGCTGAAGCACTGCAGAAGGGAGCGTACCACCTCGCCACACTCGAGGGACAAACTCTCCGCCACACATGGAACGCGGACAAATTGCGGCGATATTACGCCTAGAAGCAGGATGAACATTATAATGGCATCGGCCCCCCCTTGTACGATGCTTGCCCGCATAAACGGGAGTTCAATAAAGCTCGCTGTTTTCCACAAATAACATTGTCCAGCCGCAATGTGTCAGGGATCACCCCCGCGCGCAGGTACGCCAGTCTACGGACTCTAAATAAGACGTAGTGTCGAGGTCCGCCTCCGCACGCACCAGTCTACGGACTTTAAATAAAGTCGTAGCGTCGAGGTCCGCCTCCGCACGCACCAGTCCATGGACTTTAAATGAAGTCGTAGCGTCGAGGTCCGCCTCCGCACGCACCAGTCTACGAACTCTAAATAAGACGTAGCGTCGAGGTCCGCCTCCGCACGCAGCAGTCTACGGACTTTAAATAAAGTCGTAGCGTCGAGGTCCGCCTCCGCACGCACCAGTCCACGGACTTTAAATGAAGTCGTAGCGTCGAGGTCCGCCTCCGCACGCACCAGTCCACGGACTTTAATTGATGTCGTAGCGTCGTGGTCCGCCTCCGCACGCACAGTCCACGGACTTTAAATGAAGTCGTAGCGTCGAGGTCCGCCTCCGCACGCACCAGTCTACGGACTTTAAATAAAGTCGTAGTGTCGAGGTCCGCCTCCGCACGCACCAGTCCACGGACTTTAAATGAAGTCGTAGCGTCGAGGTCCGCCTCCGCACGCACCAGTCTACGGACTTTAAATAAAGTCGTAGCGTCGAGGTCCGCCTCCGCACGCGAGAGTCCGCGGACTATAAATTAAGTCGTAGCGTTGAGGACCGCCTCCGCACGCGCCAGTCTACGGACTCTAAATAAGACGTGGCGTCGAGGTCCGCCTCCGCACGCGAGAGTTCGCGGACTATAAATTAAGTCGTAGCGTTGAGGACCGCCTCCGCACGCGCCAGTCTACGGACTCTAAATAAGACGTGGCGTCGAGGTCCGCCTTCGCACGCGAGAGTCCGCGGACTATAAATTAAGTCGTAGCGTTGAGGACCGCCTCCGCACGCACCAGTCTACGGACTCTAAATAAGACGTAGCGTCGAGGTCCGCCTCCGCATGCGAGAGTCCGCGGACTATAAAATAAGACGTAGCGTCGAGGTTCGTCTCCGCACGCGACAGTCTACGGACTATAAATAAGGCGTCGTCGGCCCAAAACACAGCTTACAACAGTAAGAATAAATGGTGCATCGTCCCATTGCAAAAATATGAGGTCAAATGATTACAGGTATGGGCGCGAAGTGCGAACCCCCCTCCGCCTGATATGATCAACACCTCAGCCTTCGCGCGGTGTCGAGGGGCCCGTGCCGCTGCCATGGCCTCGGGAAACTCCTTCGAGCCAACGGAGGAAGTCCCTTCCCCCGCGCAGCGTTTGCTATACTGCAACCCTCGCCGCATCCTCCCCGACACGACCCCAGATCCACCGGTGGAAGTTCCGGAGGCCAGGCTCGATGGAGCGAATAGCGTCCGGCAGTGCCTCCGGCCGGCCAGGAAGATGCAGGTGAGGGTTCGCCAGCTCCTGCATGTGCCTACACCCACGGGTGTGAAGCATGCCGAGGGCAAGGGATGCGCCAAGATAGCCGCAGTGCTCCCTGAAAGTCTTGGCGCTGCGGAGTGCGACGCCCGCCCCCTCCTCGATCAGCCCGAGCGTCTCCATCAGGTCCTCCGGCCCGTGAGTGGCGTCGGGCACGTCAACGCACAGATCGCGGAGGGCTCGGTTCAGAGACTCCATTGCCCCCCAGGCCGACGTGGACGCATCGTCCAAGGCGCGGGTCTTCCCTGCAAGAGTCTCGGCCACCTGGGTCTTCTCCTCCTCCAAGGCGGCAATCTGCCGCAGGAAGGAGGCGTGTTCCTCTGCCGCGGCGCGCTTGACTTCCTCGGCCTCGACTTGTATGGATGACAAGGCACCCTCCAGCGCGCGGAGCTCTTCGTCCTTTGTCGCGTGAGCGTCATCCGCTTCACGAAGGCTGGCTTCTAGGGCCCTCCGCTCCCGGATACGGTCCTCGTCTAGCGCATCGCTGATGAAAAGCGTATGAAAACAGCATTGAAAGTCACCAGGTGCTCAGTAGCACCATACAAAACTCGCGGCACACGTACTCACCCTTATTTCCGAGGCCCGCAGCGCCAGCGCCAGGTGGTCTCCCTCGCACGACGACAGCATCCGCCGGTCAAGGCTGCCGCTGGCGCGTTCTGCGGCCATGGTGAGAGCACGGAGTATCTCCAGACGCGGGAGGTAGTCGGACAAGACGGGCTCTGGCCCCACCGCGTCGAGGGCTGTGGAGGCTTCGGCCGCTTCGACAGCGTCAGATGCCGGCGCGACACCCTGCACAAGGTTCTGGACTTCGCGCACACCCCCGTTGCTCGATCCTTCACCACGCCCGGGAGACCTCGTCTCGCCTGATGCCGACGGAATGAGCGAGCAGATCGGAGAGAGTTTCGCGAAGTCGAGCGGAGAGAAGGAGCCACGCTTACCTTCTGCACCCCTCACTGCAATAGGAGGTGGTGTCTGTTCGGCCACCGATCGGGGCGTGAGCGCCTTAGTGGTCGGGTGGGAGGCCCCCTTGGCAGCATCGAGCGCCACAACTCCAAGCATGGGGCCCGCAACGTTGTAGCGACCCTTCGGAGGCGGGGGAGACTGCATCCGAGGACGTTTCGGCTGAGGAACCGAGGGCGATTCCTCCGTGCCATTAGCGGCCACAGCTCCTACCGCACCTTCGGTCTCCGCCGCGCCGGACGTGTCCCTGGTAGCAGCAGCACCATCGGCCGCGGCCCTCTCGCTAGGCGTGACGTTCCTTTCCGAGCTGGCGGGCTCCAGCCTAGTGAAGGCCGTGCCCGTACGCTCAGCAGCATCCGCGGATAGTGCGACAGGGGGAATCGAGGCGGCGCGCCCCACCGAACTGGTCCGGCCGGGCGCGTCATCGGTCGGGCGTCCTGCCCCAGCATCGCCAGCTGCCGAGGTGGCTGGCAAGCTGGGTACGGCAGCCTCGGAGCGAGCCCGGCGCCACGAAGACGAGGCGTCTGCACGGCCGCCACCGCCATGATGGCCCGGAGTCCCCGTAGGAGTCTCCGCTGGTATTGGGCATTCCGGCACAGCAATACCCAAAACCTCGCATGTGCGGTTCACCCGCCCTTGCTTCGCCGTTTGGGTCGCGGCCTCGCGTAGCTTGTGCTCCTCGAGTGTGTATGGGCCGAGGAACAATTTCAGCTGCGCGCTCCGCATCCTCTAGCCGGGCCACTGCACAAAAGATGGCAGGGCGATCACGTGAGAACAAGTGCGGATACGTCAAGAAGTGCCTACTGCACGCTAAACAACTTACAAGGAGCGGAGGGCGGAAGCAGGCAAGACAATGACGGGCACACCCCGTCCTCTCGGTCGTCGCCCCGTCGCCCGTACCTCCACCGGGCGGAGAGTGGCGCCACCCCGTACATTGTAAATTCTTCCGCCAAGTCGCGCATACTCAGCCGGCGTGCAACGCCGGCAAGCCTCCATAGCCTCCGGGCGTCATCGGCCTCCGGCTGCACACTTGGCGAGCTGTTGAACGAGATCGGCCCACCTCGGCATAGCTGGCCACTCGTGCTAGTCACGACGTAATAAAACCACCGCCGCGTCCAGCCGGACTCCCACCTCTCCAGATTGGCCGGCGCAGGGAACAGCGTCGTACAGGACGCTTGTAGCACGAAATCCACGCAACCAAAGTTGGATACAGCCCCCTCAACCTTCTTGGGTCGACAGCGCGCGTCGTGCAGGATGGCGAATAGGCTCTCGCTAGGACGTCGGCCTTCCGTCCGCGTAGCCCATGTGAAGACAGCTAGGCGGATTATGGCGTTGGGCGTCAGCTGCGCTAGCTCCAACCCGTAGGTCCGAAGAACTTCGCCCACAAACGTCGTTGAGGGCATTCGAAGGCCGGCGTCGAAGAACGCGACGAAGACGATCGCCTCCGTTTCCTGGGGCTTCGGCTCCGTCTCGTCACGGCGGGGTAGGCAAGCCCCATCGCGCTCCTCGATCTTCCCTTCCTGTACAAGCCGCTGCAGCATCTCTTCAGTCGCGCGGCTCCTCCCCAGCACACGGGAGCAGTGACCCCCCGAGTGTTCCATGGCGTCCCACCGCTTGTCGCCATGCGAACGCCCCCGCAGCACCAGCTCGTAATCTTCGGAAGGGAAGGACAACTCGTCCCGGCTAGACGGGGAGCCGCTGCCAGGCTGGCGGGAGGCACCGTCATTACCGGCCATTGTTCTCAAGATTAGGGCAGAAGGGCTATCAACGCGAAATAAGCAGAGCTAGGCGACAGGCGAGATAGAGTGCCCCCACCACAGCCATGGCGCTTTATAAAGCCCGTTCGCCCCCTCCACGACCAGAAGCGCAGCCAGATTAAAAACTCCCAGGGGTTCGACTACCCACGACTGGAAAGAACCGCTGGCATCTGGAGGAGCGTGCCCGGTAGGTGGCCAAGCAGCGCACAACGCCAGCGCGTGACCGACACGCGTCCCACCTGCCTAGGGAAGAGGTGAGCGGCCGCCCTCACGCAACCGCTCACATCCCACGACGCACCAGGCATAAACCGCCGCGTACCCCACCCACGGAGGGCAGACTGCGAGACGCGACAGCCTTCCCTCTGACAGGCCAGGCGTCGGCATGATTCCAGCCGCCATTAAAAGCGCACTACCCAACCGCGGGGCACAATCGTCCCGAAGTGCAGCGACACCAGCGGCGCAAGGCCCATTCTCACTATAGCGTCAGCCGCGACCCCGACTCGGTCCCCAATACCGACCTCGGAGCCAAGTCTGACCCAGGCAGAGCGCGCGCGTCTACTTCGGCTAGGCGCCAGCTCCGCTGCCACCCGTTCGAAGGGTAGGGGACGGAGCGCGCGCGTCTACTTCGGCTAGGCGCCAGCTCCGCTGCCACCCGTTCGAAGGGTAGGGGACGGAGCGCGCACGTCTACTTCGGCTAGGCGCCAGCTCCGCTGCCACCCGTGCGAAGGGTAGGGGACGGAGCGCGCGCGTCTACTTCGGCTAGACACCAGCTCCGCTGCCACCGGTCCGGAGGGTAGGGCACGGAGCGCGCGCGTCTACTTTGGCTAGGCGCCATCTCCGCTGCCACCCGTCCGGAGGGTAGGGGACGGAGCGCGCGCGTCTACTTCGGTTAGGCGCCAGCTCCGCTGCCACCCGTTCGAAGGGTAGGGGACGGAGCTCGCGCGTCTACTTCGGCTAGGCGCCAGCTCCGCTGCCACCCGTTCGAAGGGTAGGGGACGGAGCGCGCGTGTCTACTTTGGCTAGGCGCCAGCTCCGCTGCCACCCGTTCGAAGGGTAGGGGACGGAGCGCGTGCGTCTACTTCGGTCGCAATCCGGCCATCGGCTTCGGCTACGGCCTCAGCCCCGGGACACACTGCACATCGAAGCTCCGCAAGTTCGGAGAGATTCACAGGCCGCAGGGACGGAGGGGGCCAAAGGACTCGGCAACATGGCTTCGGCCCTGTGAAGCCCTTACCATGAGAGGCTCCTGTTGTAGGGGTGGCCCCCACCTAATCCCAGCAGGCCTGGTAGAAGATTGTAAGGCCCAGAATAGGCCATGTGTAATGACATAAGTGCCCCTGAAGGGGATACTCAGATGTAAGGGTATAATTGTAAAAGCACTCCCCATGTATATATATATGGAATACAGGCCATGGGGGGAGCCAGGCCATTACTCATCTCTCTCACTCTCCACTACCATCTCTCTCTCTCTGTTTGGTCTGTAACCACAACAGGGGGTGTAATACATTCCACGACTATGCAGCAACATAGTGAGCCTCAGGCAGCTCGATAAGAATAGCTCCATCACTTGAAATCTTCGACCGCTCCACCGCTTGAAATCTTCAATCACCTTGTAATTGAAAGAGACTTCGGTTGTACCGCTTCGAGTCTTGAGCAACACTGCTCGAACATCATTTGATGCTCCCAAGGAGCTCGAACGCCGTCTGATCCTCCCAAGCCGCTCAAATGATGTCTGATGCTCTCAAGCCGCTCGAACACCATCGGGTGCTTTCAAGCCGCTCGAACATCGTCCGATGCTTTCAAGCCGCTCGAACGCCGTCCAATGCTCTTAAACCACTCGAACGCCGTCCAATACTCTTAAGCTACTCGTACACCATCTGATCTCTATCGACTTCGCACTCAAAGTTGAACCTCGACTGTCCACCCGACTTCGTAGTCGTACCCGAAACCATCTGAGTACTCAAAACTCCTCTGTTCTCCGAGTACGGCGATGACAACCTGATAGTGATTGTAGCAACCGGACCTACTGTAAATAGTAAAAACCCACGATGAATAGTGTCTTACCTGTTACTATTCACCAAACCCTAAAATACACATATATGCCCATTTAATCGGTCTTGGGCCAGTCTACCCATTTTTCAGCTTTGTTTTTCCATATCACACACCGATAAAACCCAAAACCACCAAAACACTACTTTAAACCCTAAACCCAATATGATTCTTTTATTGTTTGCTGAAACCTATATATCCGTCCTAGCCATTTTAAGCGATGAAGTCCAATTTCAATTCGGTTTAGCTCAAATATTCTCTGACAAACCCTAGCCACCTATACGCTATTCCGAATCCATGTCCGATACTATGACAGCTGTTACTATTCACCGAAAACCTATATACAGTCGCTTCAATCGTCTTGGACCCATCTAACCCAATTCCAACTTTGAACAACCAAACCACACACTACCTAAACCCTGCTCACTTAAACCTATTTTATTTCTATCTTTTTGGTCATTTATTTGTCTTTTGTTTCTAGCCTGCATTTTGCAAGGCAGGAACTTATTCGTCTTTCGCACTAGTATTCAGACCTAACGAGTTGATCATCAGAAGAGCTACAAGAGAAATTAAATAAGTCAGTGTCCTATGGACAAAGAGGTAAGTCACATGTCTTTGATCATGTTAAACCTATATTCCTCTAATTATTTATTTACCAGTATTTTCATCATGTTATTTATGCACCATTATTTCTTGTACAATAAATGTTCATAATGACATGATACTAGTTATATCCTACCACAGAAAAAGCCCTATTTAATTTGATGTCTATATTTATCTTGACAAGACTTAGTAACACTAAATATATTACTTAAATAATAATGGTAGACTAGGAACTCACTGTTTTATACTACTTAGAGACTTGGTGTTTTACCGGTATAATTTTAAAAGTGCTTTGGTAAAAAGTAAGGACTAGAACCTTATGCTAAAGTAAAGAACATAGTAATCGCTCGACCACAAGTGTTGACTTGTCAAACCTGGTCTAGTAGCTGCTCAAATCGATTGAATATCTACTATATGGATATAATAGTTCCAGAAAAGGGAACAGCTAGCGAAGTACGTGATATGAAAACGGTAAAACCATACTTTCACAACGGTAGGCTCTGCCTTGTCAGGCCGCCGAATTCTCTGATAGGGGTACCTAGTCTATCGGGTAGAGGCTATATAAAGAGATGAGCAGTAAAACAAGCTTGTTTTCTTAACTCGGTCATGAGGGTTAAAAGAACTTGTGGGTAAAGCTGGGTAACTCTGCAGAGTTATTTATAAATGGTATTCGAATACGCCGTGCTTCTAGTAAATGAAGTTGTGTTTAATGGGTGATTCTAACAACGAGGCATAAGTAGATTTGGAAATGATTTGAAAATATTGAGGTTTGATAATCAAGATTTTGAAACCCCAAATTTCTTAAGAAGTACATGATTTGTTATCTTGTTTTGAATTCAAAAAATATTTGCAAATAAAATTGCATCCACATAAAAGGACAAGACCCACATATCTCTATCTCTTAAAAATCCTGGCATGTAATTAAATAGTGTTTCCCCATATGACTTGTTGAGTACAATTTGTTGTACTCAGTCTTGCTTTATTTTTCTCCCAACACAGACCAGAAAAAGAAAGGATATTACAAATTTTCGTGTTAGGGTTACGACCGCACTTAAACGTTCATGTGGAGTTTTCTTCGGTTCTTCTGATTATATGTTAAGTTTTGAGCTTGGACGCCCTTAAAACTGTTAAAATTGACCGTTATATCTTATTTTAATCAAATTAACCCTTTTAAAATATTCGTGAACAGACATAATACTCCTTTTGTTCGTAATTAGACGTGCAATGGTCCTATTCCTAAAAGCGGAGTGTTACAAATTCCTCTAACAATCTCGACTGAAAAATCTAAGCAATGTATATATTCTACTCATAATAAATGTTTAGGTATGTGCATGTGTCGATCTCGTCTCCATTCCCAATAAGATACTTGCCAAAACGACTACTACAAGAAAGGGCACTTGCTTTGCAATTTGTGAATGTTAGATATGATCTCCAGCTTGCAAATTAAAGCTCAAGGTATTGTTAGTTCTCCTTCGGGTTTCTAGCTATTCGCTTCTGACTTATAATATACTGTAACGATTGAAAATATATTGTAGCGTCTATTAGTGATAAGTTAAGAAAAATAAAAAATTTAAAAAAGAAAAATACTGTTATATCTTTATGAACAATGCAAAGGAATAAGAGAAAAAAAAAGAAAAGACTAAAAAAGCTAAAATTAAGAAACTGACGTGTTCTAAAAGGTAGAAACAGAAACCGTTTAGAGAAGAGGCTATAATACAATCATATTGTTAATTCTTCGTTCTTTGATTCGTTGAGGTATCAACTTTGCTAGTGCGAAGTCTAACACAACACTAATACCTAAGCCAATCGTGAGATCGATCTCTGTAATGTACATCGGACCACGTGGAGGTATGACCGACTCCAAGGTTCTCTATAGCGTAGTGGCCACAACGTGCTCCTGCTCATGTTTTGCCCCCTATTGAGACAACACCAGATCGCAAGTTCTTTTTTTAAAGGAAAAAAAAGAAAGCCAGAGATCGCAAAAACCATTCAGTGTACCTCGCTACCTAAGATTATATCCGTGGCGATAAGCAGTAGCGGAGCCACGAAGTTTTAAGAGCCTGGGCGCACCGTGAGACTAAGGGTCTATTTGTTTCAGCTGTAGATTCTGAGAAGTAGCTGGTGAGTATCCAGTTAGTCAGAATCTGGAGAGGCTGGATAACCCCAGCTTCTGGCTACTAGTTCATTTTCTGGATTCTGTAGCTTCTGGCTACTTAGAATCTGGATGAAAATCTGGACTGTTTGGGGGAGCTGCAGATTCTGGGAGTAGCTGCAGCTGCTAGAAGCTGAAACAAACAGGCCCTAAGTACAGGTAATGTACGCACAAGCAAAATTGATAACGTAATAGTTTTAAAATCCAACATATATTTCAATGTCCATAGATGACAAAAAAATATACGATATCAAGTAGCGGTATTATGAAAGTGTCGATGATGCGCCAACAAAAGTCCGACCATACATCTAGAAGAGATTCGATAAAATATAGATATGTAGATTAGTATATTATGTAACGTGTAATGTATTCACATTGAAAACTGAAGAGAATGGAACACAACATACAATAAATATATTAATCACGTGTACAAGACAAATTCATTTTTCAAGTCTCCATGGCTTAAAACCATGAGTTCCATCATTTGTAGTTGCGAGGCTCTTTGTATCAACCAAAACTTCCTCATTTCTGAAAATTGACAATTTAAATATTCATTATTTCAAAAAAATATTCAAATATATATGACTATGACTATGAATCAGTGTATCACAATTCACAAATATCATATCTATGATTGATTCACAGTTCACAATTCACAAATATCATTAATAGTTCACAACATTGATCATTCCCTAACATCAATTCACAGTACAATAGCTGTTATTTTCATCATTCCCTAACATACTAAATATTCAGTTCACAAATATCGTTCACAGTTCACATCAATTCACAATTCAATTCATGAACTAAATGAAGCTGCTTATTTTCCCTAACAGCCTAACATACTAAATACTCAGTACAATAGGTCAATATCTCTTCTCGTCATTCTCTATTTCTTACTTCTGCACTACCTCTTCACATACTCATAGTTTAGTAGTTCACATCAATTCACAATTCAATTTATGAACTAACTCCACTGTTGTCAGCAACCACAAATGCTACTGTAGCCAATACCGTAAACTATCCTATTGACCTTTTCCTAGTATATTGCAAGTTGCAATTGAGCATCTCCATTGCTATCCGGCATCTGACTGCCAACTTTGTCCTCATCATTTTTGCAATTTGCAAAAGCCTTGCTGAGGGCATTAACACAGTCACAGATTATAGCAAATTAGCAATGGTTTTTCACTACATCTTTGATTTTTCAACAACAGAACAACTTACCCTTGGCCAGTTGGCCCTTGTCGCCTCCCCTGAATTCTTGTTCCAACGCGCGCCCTCTCTCCTCTCCGCCCGATGCCCTGCCCGGCGGCACCTGGCCGCCTGCCCTGCTATGGTACTATAGCCCTTGCCGATCGGCGATCGCCAGACACCAGGCACTCCACGCTCTGCATGCACTGGCTTGCGAGTGGCAAGCAGTGAGCCACTGACCGAGTGCAATTGGGAATGGGGAGGCAAGGCAGGTCGCTGTGTGCCCGCGTCGTCGACCGAGACTCTAAGAGAAAGAATTAGGGTTAGGATGTGATTTGAGAGACCGAAGGACATCAAGCCCATGGAAATAGGGATCGAGAGCCAGGAGCTGATCGGGGGCAAGGCAAGGCAGTGGTTGGCTATGGGCCGTCGGTTGCCACCCATCCCGCACAGTCCATAAGGCCATGACCCACCACAGTGGTGGCCCAATCTCCGGCTTTGTCCGCCTGGCGTGGCATCATCCCTCCTACGACTTGCCTTCGCCCGACTGCTGCTCGGGTACTTGGCGATGGAGTACATCAGCGTGATCATGATGCTCCGCATCCCTCCATGGATCAACGCCGGTGAGCCCGGGCTCACCGAGAGGTAGCTTCGCCTCTGGCGATAAGGGGTGAATAGAAGCCACACCGACAATGATTTCTCTTAAATTTTTTACCTTAAGATTGTTAGACTTTTTCAATCCAACAGCTATGAAGATTAGAGCCTAAGCACCCCCTAGAGAGATCGAGCCAAACTGGATCGACTTGACACCTCAGAGCGATACTATCATCATATAAGGTGTGGTACTACCATTATATAATGGGCAGTACTACCTTTCCCTCAGATCAGCGTAAGAAATTCAGTCCAAACAGAACGAAAAACCACACAACTTTCACATGAAAAGTCCAAATGACTTGAAATTTGAACCAAATCAAGATTACAACTTTGTAAACCTAAAATAATAAGAGATCTAACAAGATCACAAGAATATTGGGACGTTTTGGCTCCTAAAGCATTGTTGTAGTAAAACTGAGTTTAAACCACATAATGAGCTAACACTCAAACCGAGGCTCCAAATCACATGAAAATTGGCATGCATCTTCTCTAGAATGTCATAAATATATTCCAATTAATGATAAAATAATCATTGTTAAAGTTCTGACCTTTTTTGTTTGAATGAAGGTTGCATCGAAATTGGACAAAAACAAAAAAATGGTGAATATGATTTACTCGTGAGTGAATGATGGCTATAGATGTATTCCCATATATCACAGCAATAAAAAACATATAAAGAATCAAGGCAAAAATAACTGGATTAAAAAATCACTCGAGAGAGTTAAATCCAAGCACATCCAGGCAACTTCATGAACTTGCCTGTATTGATTCCTAGATGGATGAGAATTAATTTTTGCATCTAGCAAGATTAAGATGGGGAGAGTGGAGATCAAAACCAACCATATTAAGAGCAAATCACCAAAATAAGAGAGATCTATAATAGATGAACAAAGTCAATGTATTGCTACTTAAGGATGAAAGTTTTATTGTTACTCCACCTGGAGGATAAGAGAATACACCACAACACACACACACACACACACACACACACTTCTTAAACCTTAACCCTAGAACGCTTAGTTTCAATAAGGAAAGTTAGGATAGTTAGATGGTTAACTAGCAAGTCTCCACCCCAACCCATTAAATAGACAAGGCAACAAGTTCTATCTAACCATAATAGATACTATCTACTTAACACAATTGGGGGAGCTTGTTAAGCTCACATAACATGGATTTCACTCATACACTATACTTATACATGCTTTCCAAAGCACATAAGTCTGAATATGCTAAGTCTTAACCTTTAATCTAACTTAGTCTTCTCAGCTTCTCCTTGACCTAAACCATTTTTCTAAGCGTCGTAGTTTTAATCTTTTCGGTATTTTATTTTACTTATCAAAATACCTTTTCTTGACCCGGTCTTCATCTTCCCTTACAAAGCAATCGCTGTGCTTGCCATGAGTTGGCAAGTCTCTTCCATTTCAGTTTTGTCAAATCACACCTCACTTGAACCGACCAACCACATGGTGCAATTCATCGCTCGAACATTCTTTCAACATTTCCCGCATTCCTCGTGCCATATTGTCGGACCCGGATTTTTTTTCAATCCAAATCCACTGTGATTTTACTGCACTATTCCCTGGATCAGTAGATAGTGCTCACAGTTACAGTTCTGAATATCAAAGTACATATCATGCGGAAGCGTAAATATAATATTAAACTTACTCATGGGCCGATTAGGCCGAAATCAATAAACTGCAGCAGCGGAAGAACGAAGCACACAGGTGGGACCTTCAAGACATGCCCACAGGCAGCCAACTGGAGGTTCGCGACCTAGCTCTTGACATCTTTATCTTCTCTGCCAGCTTGTCCAATCTTGTTCTGAGGCGAGGTGATTTGATTCCTGATTCTGAATTTTGTCGCAAAAGCGAGTGTGAGCACTCCAACCCCGTGCTCCGCAAGCCAACACATAGAATGCAAAATATATAACATGCATGGCTTGTCAATGGAAAGGCATAGGGCTATTTTGTTTGCCAAAGAGTGCTTTTGAACACAATTACTTAAAATTCTCTAAGACCGAGCAGGTTTGAAATCACATTTTAAACCATTCATTGTAATAATCCATGTAATCATGTTGGCATCACACCAACTAACCTTATGGCATCGCACCATAAGTTACCTGTTGGCATCACACCAAGGGCTGCATATGACATCGCACCATATGCTCATTGTTGGCATCACACCAACTAACCTTATGGCATCGCACCATAAGTTACCTCTTGGCATCACACCAAGGGCGGCGTATGACATCGCACCATACGCTAATTGTCGGCATCGCACCAACAATACATATGGCATCGCACCATATGTGGCTTATGGCATCACACCATAAGTTTCCCATCATGTTCATAATAGTTTGAAGGGTATTCCTTAGGGCATTAGTGTCACCCCAAGTATCTAGCATTCCTAAGCATGCCGTATAAATAAGGACTTAATTTGTGAAATCATATGTTAATTCTTACTATGGCGACAAGGTTCACATTTCCAAGTATGGCAAGGAGAATAATTCACAATAGCAATAACAGGGTATATCTAACTTGCTGAAATTAAACATATCATATTTCATGAAATAGTAGCATGCAAGTTGATAATTTAAAAGGAAATAGCTTTGAAATGCTGGGTTCAATATGATCAAAGTGTTGACTCGCCTGGCGCGGTTTACCGCGGTCTTGAGCTCACTCAAAGCTATGTCATTTGATGGTCTTGAGCTTCCAGTCTTTATCTTCAACTTGATCTCGATCTCGCTTGATCCATTCATTCTTCGGGACTCCAGTTTCTAACTACGTGATAAACGACTGAATCCAAATAAAAGCAAGTAACTCAAAAGATCCAAATAAATCCGAATAAACTCAATTTAGTTTTATTATGAGTTAATGGGTGATTTGGGTTATTTGAGGTAAGGTCGATGGTAGAATACGATAGCTTGATCTCTTTATTAACAATTTCTTTTATTATTTTTGTGTTTATCAAGGAAGTTCCATGAGTTAGGTTAGACCTATGAATCGGTGTACGAGTCTAGTTAAGTATCATTTTGTCGAGCGTTAATGTTCCGGGCATATAGCACTTTGTGATACGACATTTTATGTACCTTAAGTTATCCCTAGGCTAAGTTTAATTTGAATTATCGTCTACTTATATGGGTCCCGGCTTGCTATATATACATTTATGCTCAATATTATTAGGTATCAAAACAAGTGTCAAGATTTAAGCACTGGCACCATTATCATTCTGTCTGCACCTTTGTTATTGTTAAGCTTAGCTTTATTTTTAATTTAAATTTATTTATCTAGCAAAGCTTGTCGTACATGGTTATATATTAATATAGCTACTTAATTAAATATACTATGGAGATTTGTTTAGCGACGGTATGTTAAATGCTAGTGCATACATTATAATGAGGTGTAATCTTTATTAAGTTTTGAGTATCTAACCATAGTCATTTTATGTGGAATGTTAATCCAAATGCCGATTCTTATTTTTCTACCATTATTAACTAAATCTACTTTTGAGATTTATTTATCGGCGATGTACTAATGATGGGGTTTATATTATAAATCACGGCTTTCTAAAATAAGTATTTCATTTTAAATGGTTTTGGCACATCGTTAAATAAATTTCATGAAGCGGTTTGATTTTGTCATTCCTCTAGTTACCTTTAAATTGAGATGACTAAATTTGGACATTTCATTAAGGTCACCTTTTGTTAATGTCCTTAAATTAATAATTAGTTTTGGACTAACTAACAAGGACATATTTATTGTTCATACGTGATAATTAATCAATTATTAAGTCTTACATAATCTGGTTTACATCCTAATAAAATTTGTTAACTTCCATAGACAAATCCCTAATTTTTCCTTAGTTGAAACGGATTACTAAAAATAAAAATAGAAATGCTCCAGGAAATGCACAGACAGGGACTCGAACACGCGACCTGCTGGGTGAAACGTTCAGCACGCCGCGGCTAGCCATCTGGGCCCTAAGTGTTTCGTGATGTACTGGAGGGACTAAATTTGAAGAGGCGAGTGGGGGCTGTGGACTGACCAGAAGAGCTAGCCAGACGAAACAGGGGAGGCGCTCGGCGGTCGGGGCAGGTGGGCTCGCCGGCGTGGCCGTCGGCCAGGGGGCGGCGGACGTGGCAAAACGGGTTGCCCCCGAGGTGATGAAGCTCCGAGTGGTGGTGGCTCCGGCCAGGGCGGCGCCGAGGGGTGCCGACGGTGGTGGAGGCGGCTGGGCGCGGAGGAGCCTTGGGGGCGGTGACGGCCAAAAGGAAGGGGAGCCCAATTAGCATGAGCATGGGCAAGAGGGAGTTGTATGGAGCGTATCAGTGCGGTCGGTGAAGCCGGCGGGTGACCGAGGCGGGCTTGCGTCGGAAGCCAGGGGCGGCGGAGGGTGGCGCACGTGGAGGGATCGCTCCGGTGGGGTAGAGCTCCCTCTGGCGGTCGGGGGTGCTTCGGGACCTCGAGGTGTCTCTCCCGCCGCGAGGAATTGAGACGAAATCGACCGAGGGTACGGCGGTGGTGTGGATAGCGGTGGCGGTCGGAGTTTGGGGAGAAAGGTGGTTCCGGCGAGCTCAAGCTTTTGGGAGCGATTCACTGCGGTGGGGAGTTGAGAGGGACAAGGCGAAGCGGATGGGGGTGTCGGGGCTGTTTTGTAGGCGCAGAGGCGGGGAGGTGCGGAGGACCGGGCGGCGGAAGTGGGAGACGGTGGGCGCGAGGCGACAGAACTGAGGGCGGCTGGGCACGCGGAGGGGACGTGACGGGACGAGACGGGGCGGCGCACGGGAAACCGGGGGCGATGGCAGGAAAAACAGTGGGCGAAGCTATCACATGGGCGCCACGGGGAGGAAATTTGTTGGGCGCGGCAGAGGAACGAAGAGAAGTGGCGCAGAGCAGAGGGAAGTCGGGGAGGATGCAGAGAGGAGGGAGAAGAGGGAGTGCGGGTGAGGTCCAGCGGCAGGGAGAGAGGCGCGGGTGCAAGGCGGGGCCCGCGCGCCAGAGAGATGAAGCGAGGGGAGGCGCCGGGAGAGTTGGGCCGGGCCAGGGGTGGTGGTCGGCCGGCTGAATCTCTTTTTTTATTAATATTCTTTTTTTTGTTTATACATGTGTTCAATTATATATATATATATATATATATATATATCTTTATACCATTATTTTGGTATATATACATTTTTTATGCTTTTGTTTACCATACTAGTCCTTTTGTATATAATTGCATACATTTTATTTATTTATTTTTGTTGCCCTTGTACTATCATTCTCAAAATGAAATTTTATATTTTATTAACTCAGGTTTCCTTCTCCTTATACTGGATCATCTTTTCAGATTAGTATTTAAGATTTTAGTTTTCTATTATTTGCATATTCACTTTCTGGTATTACTAATGTTTGTCTTTGTCTTTTATGAATTTCTTCAATTTTTAGAACCTCAACAAAGTTAGGAAAACTCCATGAAATCCAAATTCCAGTAGAATATATTGCAAAAATAATTCAGGAAATTCAGATTTTCAAATTTTAAATTTTTGGGATGTTACACATATGCATGAGCATAGCCTCGATCCTTGCCGTTATCTATGGTTGACTCCAAGCGACCCTAAACATTAAAAGACCAAGAAATCATTTCCGGCACAACTTCTTCATAATTTAACCCACGTCAAAACATGCTTCATGTAACATTAATGCATTGACCAAACACTATTCAAAATAATACAAAAACAAATTCTCAAGATCCAAGAAATTTTCATCTGGGCTGGTTTGACCACCAACCATAGGTTGGTTAGACCGGCTGAAGTACTATGACCTCTCCAAACAAATTGCAACTGGCAACTAACCCGTGATACTACCGCTCTATGGTCTGACCATCACGGTCACACTGCCTGTCGGTTTGATCAGCAACTGCCCAGCAGTCAGACCGGTTTGCATAAAAATTTCTAAAACTGACCAGATAAAATGCAATCGTTGAAAAATCAAGTACTCACTCCATAAAATTTGTAATGGTTCACTACAATACAATGCTAGACTTTCTCATATGGTCATTCTGTAGGATCAAAGACAGCAATCAGATGGGGGTGAAGATTGTCATCGTTTCTTGGAGTCTTTCAGCAGTCAGAGAAGATTTCAACCACTTGAAACCGAACCACCTAGTCAATCACTTAGATTATGACCGTGTACCCAATTGCTCTGTACGACTACTCGCCTAATCACTTTGAACGTTGTCGTAAGATCCACATCACCTGCAATCACAACCAATCTACAACAAAACAAGAACAAGATTAATTCAATACTTATCTTTATTTCAGGGTCTCTGTGCAATTACAAAGTGCCCTCACAAGCACCACTAAAACCTTCTCAATGAAAGCCCTCTTAGAACCGCACTAAAACTTTCTCCAAAACCACACGTCAGCCCTTAGCCTCTCCTTGCTTTTATAGGCTAACATCCAAATCATGTCCACCTCAAACATGAACACAAAACTCTATCCGTACCTCAAATCAAGAGACCCAAAACCCTTCTTGAAATGGGTTGTATTCAAATCTCTATCTCTTCCAAGTTACGAACTCTATCTGAAACTCATCCAGTCTTCTCAATTATGCACTCTATCCAAAACTACTAAACCAACATGTACCGAAGCCTCCAGGACAACACCTCCTGAATCTCAATTATGGCTCATGTCGAAGCCTCTTGGACTGCACCGCCTGTAGCTTCTCCACGAATCACCATCTTTGATCTCCACGAGCTCCAGCATGAGCCCGACCACCTCGCGTGACATCCTCAACTGCTGGACCTCATACTTCCCCATCCTAGTTCCAGTTCTCCTTGTCACTGACCATGATCGTCTCCACACCCATCTGCACATGAAAAGACCAAAGAAAGTTTTTTTGGTACAAGTTCTCCATAGATAAGAATCAAACCATCCACGATCACCAACCAAGTCATCCACGACCACACTTTCTATCGCTATCCAGAAAACAGCCTCAGACTACTCATCATGATCGCTAGCACAACAAGTATTCGAAAACAACAAGTACTCAGGAATTACCACTGCTCCGCTCAAAACATTGGGAAAACATCCACATCGAAACTGACCACAGAGCCACTAAGTACCGACTACCAAGTACTGATCGTTACGACTAAAGCACCAGATTGCTGAGCCCATGACTACCGATCTCCAACCATTTGCTGCACCATTAATCACCGAGTATCAAGTCCTTTCGACTACTGTGTCCTTTCGACTACTGAATACCACGACCATCTCACCACCGAGTACTTCCATCTTCGACTACCGAAACCTTTGAGTACTCTTCACTGATCAATGACCACCATGTACTAGCTAGTCATACCGCTGGCCTAGCATGAGTACTCAAAGTACTTGAAGATAGCAATCATTGTAGCACTCGAACTGACCATGAAGTCTACGAGTACCAATCCTAAAGCCTATGACAACCGATAGCAAAAGCCTAAGACTATTGATCATGAGGTTTATGACAACCGATCGAAAAGTCTGAAAGAATGAAAGTAGACCGCAAAGATTACAAGTGTCGATCACAAAGTCGTTGACTATCGAGTATGGTCAGTAAAGATTACAACTATTGAGTATCGAGTCCATGACTATCAAGTAGTAACTGCAGCTACGACCATAGACAAGGTGTTGTAGCTACGACCATAAAAAAATACAATAACTTACCATCTTTGATCAGGTATGGTCATACTACCATAGTCGATGTTTCGTGGTTAAAATATCATGATAAAAAAATGACGAGGTCGAAATACCATGGTCTGATTGTCGTGGTCGAAGCTTGACGTGGTTGAAGTCGGACGTGGTCGTAGTCAATGTGGTTGAAGCCGGACGTGGTTAAAGTCTGACATTTTCAAAGTCTAACATGATCGAAGTCTGCTGATTGGACAAAGCCGTTCGAACCACCCAACATAGGGCTGTTGGACCAACGATACAAGGCCATTCGGACTACTGACTACCAAACGTGGTCGTTTTGCCATCCTGAAAACTCAAGTATAAAAACACATCAACCAGAACTTTCACAAAAGCAAAATCCAATAAAACCAAATGTCAATTATTCATCATTAACAACATGCACGACTATCACATGGTTTCACAATCTCCCCCTTGATGAATACATTGACAATACCTCAAAAACTCTTGAATGAGAGAATTTGCAAAAAAAAATTGACCACAGTTAAAAGAAAACACATACCATAGCAGAAAACACTGAAGAGTTCAGAACACTTGGAAAACTCCCCCTCAACTCCAGTGAGTGAATTTTTTAAATTTCTCCTCCAATTCCCCCTTTCTCTAATTTCTCCCCTTTAGCAATGAAATCATCAAGGGCTCCAAAAATAGAATCACTATAAAAATGAGCAAGAGAAAAAATATCTAGAAACTTCGTAGATTATCCAAGTCACGGTGAATTGATTTAAGAGTGCATCCAAGTCATTCGAGCAGAGCTCCCTAGATCATATAAAGTCATATACCACAAAGCAAGTCTAAACAGGTTTTTAGCATGATTAAGCATATTGGATTAATAATAGCCATCTCGACCATACCCAAATCGATTTATAAAGAGCACAAAGGGATATCACACCTAAAAGAGTAAGCTTAAAAGTGAAGCAACCCTTAAATCTAGTTGAACTAGCAATCTTATATAACAATCTATTGCTCCAAAATCATTTTTTTAGCATGTGACATGCTTGTAGCACACTTCTTTCCAAAATGCCATCTTTGTAGAAAACTTCTATTAAATGGTTGCATCCTTGAAGCATACTTCTTTTCATTCGAGCATTCTTTGTTTAACTATGGCATGCTTGAAGTATAAATCTTGTTTAGCTTCTATTTTTTACTTTTCTCATATGCCAACTTGAGTGAACATAAAAAGATTGCAGTATGAAGCATAAGAGTGTCATGACCAAGATTTAAAAGAGGACTCACAATCAAGATAATTCTTTTTGATGAACATCACAAGCTGCTATTTACAATCAATCTAGTCAAAGTTGTTAGCCATGTTATGTTTTAGTGCAAGTAGAGCAAATTAATTACAAGTATTTCGACTACTACTGCATAGTAAATGAGAAGAATAAAGCGGTTTCATGAAAATATTAGCAACTTGAGAATCAGAATCAATGAAGTGCAAGACAACATCTCTCTTTTCAACATGGTCTCTAAGAAAATGATAGCTAATATCAATGTGTTTAGTTCTAGAATGTTGCACATGATTTTTAGCAATACTAATAGCACTAGTGTTATCACAGAAAAGTGGAACACTATCTAATTTTAAGCTAAAATCCTTAAGAGTAACTGTCATCCAAAGTAATTGGGGGCAACAAGAAGCAGCAGCTACATATTCAACCTCGGCAGTTGAAACTACAACGGACACCTGTTTCCTAGAAGTCCATGAGACAAGAGATGTGCCTAAAAAGTGACACGTGCTAGACGTACTCTTCCTAACAATTCGACAACCCCCAAAATCTGCATCTAAATAAACTCTAAAGGTAAGACGGGAGGAAGAAGAGTACCATAAGCTAAATTCCAAAGTTGACTGAAGATACCTGAAAATTCATTTTATCGCTTGATGATGTGAGGCATGTGGAGAAGCTTGAAAACGAGCACATAAACACATAACAAAGTATATGTCTAGCCTTGAAGCGGTGAGATACAAAAGAGAGCCAATTATATTTTTGTATTCCTTTTGATCGACAGGCTTTCCATCTTCGTCGGAATCCAATACAGTCATAGATCACATGGGTGTGGAAATTGGTTTGACTATCCCCATGTTAAAGCGAAGAAGTAAATCTTTGGTGTATTTAGTCTGATGAACAAAAGCACCCAATTTTGATTACTGATTTGAAAGCCTAGAAAGAATGTAAGCTCACCCATCATGCTCATTTCAAATTTCCTGTTCATAGTATCTAGAAACTTAGAAACAAGAGTATAACATGAATCACCAAAGATGATATCATCCACATAGATCTGTGTGAGTAAAAGATTATTACCTTACTTCAGAATAAATAAATTCTTATCTATCTTACCCATTTGAATGTCATTTTTTAGCAAATAAGATTTAAGTCTATCATACTATATTGTAGGTTCTTGTTTTAGATCATGTAAAACTTTAGACAATTTGAAGACATGATTAGGAAACTTAAGATTCTCAAAACCAGGTGGTTGTCTAACATAAACTTCCTCCTCAATATAGCAATTAAGAAAAGCACTTTTCACATATATTTGATACAATCTAAAGCCCTTTGATGCAGCAAATGCTAACAAAATTCTAATAACTTCTAATCGAACAACAGGAGAAAATTTTTCTCCAAAGTCAAGAACTTTTACCTGGGTAAGTCTAGCCTTATTTCAAATAACAGCACCATCCTCACTTTATTTGTTCTTAAAGACCCATTTAGTTCTAAAAACATTATGACCATGAGGGAGTGAAACTAAAGTCCAGACTTTATTACTCTCAAAGTTCTCTAATTTCTCATGCATGGCATTATGCCAAGACTCATCAGATAAAGCGTGACTTACATCTTGGAGTTCAAAAGAGGAGACAAAAGCAGAATGAGCATAAGAGGCATTGGAGTTATACCTGCTGTGTAGAACTCTTTCGATTAACCCACCGATCACTTGTTCTGAAGGATGTCTCCGTTGAATGAGTAGAAGTGCTTGTGAAGTGGTCATAGGAGTGGTCATAGAAGTAGTCGGCGAGGACGTAATGGTCGTAGCAGTGTCTGTCTCATGAGTGGTCGTAGGAGTCACTTCTGACAGAATTGTCATGAAAGTGGTCGTAGGAGTCACTTCTGACGGAATGGTCGTGGGAGTGGTAGTAGGTGTCGTAGAGTGGCTCGGGACCTCTCTGTTATCGTCGTCAGAGTCATAGAATATGTCTTTGAGTTCATCAGAGACTTGTATTACCTGCATTATCAGGTCTAGTACTAGGACTAGCTTCATCAAAAGTGACCTCATAGGTCTCAACGGTTTTGTTAGCATCTAAGTTGAGTACACGATAACCTCAAGTGTAAACTACATAACCAAGAAAGATGCCATCTGATGATCTAGATTCAAATTTATCAAGAAAGTATGAAACATCGACATCCAAACACCTTTAAAAGAGAAACACTAGGAGAATGACTAAACCAAAGCTCATAGGAAGTCTTCTGCAATCTCGCTCGCAAGAAAACTCTATTAGAAATGTACCAGGCAGTCAAAATAGCTTCTGCCCAATACTTCCTAGGAGTTGAATTTTTATCTAACATAGTTCTAGCCATTTCGACAAAAGTTCTATTCTTGTGTTTAACAACATCGTTCTATTGAGGCACTCGAGCTTATGAGAATTAATGGTCTTAGCCCTTTTCCACACGAAAGGAAGAAAAAGAAGTGTTCTTAAATTCAGTTCCATTATCACTTCTAATTGCTCTAAGTGTTCCTAGAAGTTCATTAGCAAGTTTATGGTCTAGAGTAATCATTGATTATAACAAGAACATACTATTTACCTCCAGCTGACTGAACCCTAGTAGGACATATTATGTCCATATGCAATAATTGACCAGGGGAGTCGGTCAAGACAAGAGTGAGTGGAGGATGTGATGATACAACCATCTTACCATGTCGATAGGGTGGACAGATTAAATCCATTGACTTATCAATCTTAAGACTAGTAATGTCTCTCACCAGATTCATATTACTAAGCTTAGCAAGATGATTAAAACCAATATGACCTAATCTGCAGTGCCAAAATAATAAATCCTTAGAATCTAAAGAAATAATACACCTAAGATCAGAAGATACTGAATACGAAAAGTCATCCTTAAACAAACAACCAACTCGACTAATTTTGCATACCAGATCACCAGTTGAATCTAAAATACAACATGAATGCTTTTTAAAATTCACCTCAAGATTATTGTCTACTAACTGTGAAACTAAAAGCAAGTTATAGCTCAACTTACTGACTAGAGCGACATCCTTCAAGATGAACTTGTCATTAATGTGCACAGTGCCTTTAGCAATAATTCATCCTTGAGAGTTGTCTCCAAAAGTGATCATCTTATCACCGGAGGCACGAGTGAGGAAGGAGAACCATCGTGAGTCTCCAGTCATGTGGTGAGCGCAACTGGAGTCAATGAATCACATGTTCTCCTTCCTCTTGCGACTAGCCTACAGAGCACAAACAATCATCGGTACCTTAGTACTTGGGTTAGACAATAAAGTTTTAGGTATACAGTACTGAGATACTCGACGAACAGGAGAAAAAGTATGCACTGATAAAGATTTAAGTGAAGCTTTTGACATATTACGACCAAACAGTTGATGAGTCGCTGGTTCGACCACACAGTCTAACCTGCTCAGCAGAGCTAATTTGACGCCGACCGGTCTAAATGAGTAGTAAAAGCAGGTTGAAAATAATCTGACCCCTTACATAAATCTGGTCTACCTCTCGACTGAACTAATCGAGCAGAAAGCACTGGTCAAAAATCTCTTGAGAAGCTAGTCCAACCACGAGACACAACTGATCGAATGTCTGGTCCAGCCTTGCTCATATGACTACGGAAAGCAGCTGGTCGACAATACTTCCTCAACCTGTCCTTCTTCTCTTTCTTTACTTTTCTAAAGCAGAATTGAAGCAAATGACCACCCTTATCACAATAAGTGCATTGAAACTTGACTTGATGAGAATTCATATCTGATGACTTCAGAACACTCATTTTGGTAGGGAAATGTTTTGTTATACCAGTAGATTTAAAAATAATTTATTTTGATTCAAATTCTACTTCAAACTTTCTAGGTTCAAGAAGTTTAACAATCTTAGATGGATTATTCCTAGCATACTCAACAAAGTTAAATCCTAGGCCATGCTTATTCATGCTTGTTTTTGATTGATCTAGAATTATATTCAAATTCTTTTTGCCAAAAGAAAACCTTTCTAAGGCGTCTTTAGATACTCATTCTCTTTACCTAGTGAGGAAAATGACGAGCACTTAACAGATTCATTAGCAAGACCCTTAGAAGCACTAGACCGAGCCGACTTCTTTTTAGCAAAATTATTAAGTTGTCTAGTTAAAGCTTCTATTTCAATGTTAAGTTTAGGACAGTTAGAGCAAGAAAGAGTCTTATGATAAAGCATCTGTTGAATTGATTCATGAGAAGAGTTAAGTGTATCTGTTGAATTGACTCATGAGAAGAGTTAAGTCTAGCTTGCAGCAAATCACACTTAGAACATGCTTTAGAAGAGCTAGACTTAGGCTTTTCAATTTCATCATTAGCAAGTTTAAGTTTTTCATCATAGGAATCATGTAGTAATCTTAGTTGATCAAATCTATCAATTGCATCTCTAAGTTGCACTCGACTTGTTGCATTAATAGATCTAGAAGTTTCCAACTCAGATTGTAAGACTTGACATTCTTTATATGATTCATCTTTAGTAATAGATGCTCTAAGTCTATTAATCTCACAATTCAAGTTTTCGACTAACAGATTGTTTTCTTTCAATTTCCTTTTAGTCTTTTTCAATTCAAGAGCAAGTTTAACTAACCCATCTTCAAGCTGATCGTACGACGGTCTTACCTCATCGGGATCGCTGTAGTTGTCATCGTTGTCATTACTGTTTGCCATGAAATACATGCCTATTAAGTCGTCGGTGCTCTTCTTCTTGCCTTTGGCATTGTTGTCGTCATGGTCGTCATCATCACAGCTCTCAAAATCCTCATCGCTCAAATCAAGGTGCTCGACGGCTACTAGAACCTGACGACGGAAGGATCCACCCTTAGAGTTACTCTTGAATGGTTGATGGCGATAAGTCTTATCTTCCTTGACTACTTTCCCTTTGAGCTTGAGGCAATCCATCTTGATATAGCCTGGCTCGCCACACTCAAAGCATCTGATCGGACTTGGTGTGTCACCACGCTTCCTTACCCTCATGTTATTGAGTGCCTTGTATGCCCGTGAAGAGATCAGTACCAGATCCTCTTCGGGTAGCTACTCAAATTGTTCATCTTAAAAGAAAGTTAAAGCAGACAAACAAACACAAGACATTGTACTCGACGAAGTAGCCTGCATGGGGTTAGACACAAGTGCTAAAGATGAAGATTTATCATTCTTATATGGCAAAACTTCCACCTCATAGGTTTTCAATCTAGAGTACAGATCGTCCATGGTCGATACAATATCTAGATTGACAGTTTGATTAATAGTCATAACGACCATCAACCACTCAGAACCTAAAAACCTTAGATTTTAGTAGCATTATCCCCATTCATAGGAATAACATCAATTCCACGCAAATTACTCAAAATCTTTTCAAAACGAGCAGAAGGATCATCCATAGATTCACCAGGTTTTGTAGCAAAATCCGAGTACTCCTTTTGATAAAGATTCTTACACACTTTCTTAATCTTAGTTATTCCCTTATGATAATTGCAAAGAGTTTTCCAGATTAAGTGAGCAGAAGCAATGTGAGCTACGCGATCAAATTCTTTGTGAGAAATTCCTTGAAAAAGCAAGTTACGAGCACATGCATTCAAATCTACATCTGTTTTATTTTCGACAGTAGCATCCGCAGGAACCACATAAATTTGAGAAACCTTTTTCCAAACATCATTACCTTGAGCCTCAATGTAAGCTTGCATGCGACACTTCCAAAAGGTAGAATCAGAACCATCTAGCATGGGGGATGATTCACATACTTTTCTGATTCCATCGCTACCTTACTCTGATACCACTTGTAAGATTGAAGACAACAATCAGAGGAGCGTGAATGATTGTCGCCACTTCTTAGAGTCTTTCGGCAGTCAGAGAAGATTTTGACCACTTGAAACTGACCCACCTGGTCAATCGCCCACCTTATGACTATGTACAGATCGCTCTGTACGACTACTCGCCTTATCGCTTTGAATGATGTCGTAAGATCCACAGCACCTGCAATCACAACCAATCTACAAGCAAAACAAGAACCAGATTGATTCAAGACTTATCTTTATTGCAGGATCTCCATGGAATTACAAAGTGCCCTCACAAGCACCCCTAAAAACCTTCTCGATGAAAACCATCTCAGAACCGCACTAAAACTTTCTCCAAAACCATACATTAGCCCTTAGCCTCTCCATACTTTTATAGGCTAACATCCAAACCGTGTCCGCCTCAAATACGAATACAAAACTCTATCTCTACCTCAAATCAAGGGAAATAAAACTCTTCCTAACACGGGTTTTATTAAAATCTAATCTTCCAAGTTACGGATCCGAAACTCTTCCAGTCTTCTCAATTATGGACTCTATCCACAACTGCTAACCCAACATGTATGAAAGCCTCCAGGACGGCACCTCTTGAATTTTCATCACGCATTAACATCGCTCGTGTCAAAGCCTCCTAGACCGCACCACCCGTAGCTTCTCCACGAATTACCATCTTTGGTCTCTACGTGCTCCAGCATGAGCCCAACCACCTCGCGTGACATCCTCAACCACCTAGAACTCAGACTTCCCCATCCTAGTCCCGGTTCTTCTCATCATCAACTATGATCGTCTCCACGTCCACCTGCACATGCAAAGACCAAAGAATATTTTTTCAGCACAAGTTCTTCACAACTTTACCGACATAACACACACTCGAAACACACCCTCGTCTATTCATAGACAAGAACCAAACCATCCACGACCACCAACTAAATCGCCCATGACCACACGTTCCATCGCTATCCAGAAAACACTCTCAGACTACTCATCACAATCGCTAGTACAACGAGTACTTGAAAACAACAAGTACTCGGGAATTACCATCGCTCCGCTTAAAACACTCAGGAACATCCACATCGCTACCTACCACAGAGCCACCGAGTACTAACTACCGAGTACCGATCGTTTTGTCTAAAGCACCAGACCGCTAAGGCCACGACTACCAATCTCCAACCATTCACTGCACCATTAATCACCGAGTATCGAGTCCTTCTGAGTACCGAGCACCATGACCATCTCACCACCGAGTACTTCCATCTTTGAGTACCGAAACCTTCAAGTACTCTTCACCGATCATCGACCACCATGTAACAGCCAGTCATACTGCTAACCTAGCACAAGTACTCGAAGTACTCGAAAATAGCAATAATTAAAGCACTCAAACTGACCATGAAGTCTACGAGTACCAACTATGAAGCATATGGCAACCGATTGCAAAGATTATGAGTACCGATCACAAAGTCATCAACTATCGAATATGGTCAGTAAAGATTACAACTATCGAGTATTGACCAGTAAAGTCCACGACTATCGAGTAGTTACTGCAGCTACAACCATAGACAACGTACTATAGCTATGACCATCAAAAAATACTGTAATTTACCATTTTCGACCAGGTATGATCATACTGCCATAGTCAATGTTCCGTGGTCAAAATATTGTGATCGAAGAATGATGAGGTCAAAATACCATGGTCTGATTACCGTGGTCGAAGTTTGACGTGGTCGAAGTCGGACGTGGTCGAAGTCTGACATGGTTGTAGTCTGCTGATCGGATAAAACCGTTCGAATCACCTAGCACAGGGCTGTTTGGACCAACGATACAAGACCGTTCGGACTACCGACTACCAATTGTGATCGTTTTGCTACCCTGAAAACTTAAGCACAGAAGCGCATCAACCAGAACTTTTACAAAAGCAAATTCTTATAAAATCAAGTGTCAATTATTTATCATCAACAGCATGCACGACTATCACATAGCCTCACATATTCAGTATCTTTTCAATAGTACAAGAATCTTAAATTTTTCCTAAATGGCAATGTTCTCTCGTGCAATAAATTAGCACACCATGTTCTATGGCAAATCGCATACGTACAATCACTCTTAAAACAGAAGAATGTGAAATATATTAGTGCTAACATGGCCTGAATGGTCAAGCTCCAGTTTCTAGGGCTATCTTTTTAGCCAAAGCCAGAGAAGCTGGATGTGCATCTGTATAAGAAAGTTGAAGCACCATCCGGGCAGCTTCACCGGCTCGTAGCCTGCACTGACGCTGTTGGAAATCTAGTCAATTTTCGGCATATTTTAATCCAGAAATTCAACATATAAAACATGACATAAACATGCATGAGTGATCTATCAACGATGTATTCATATTCGCTAACGAACAAGCTAACAGAAACATCTATTAACATATTCATAGCGCACAGAAACAAATACATCAGAAAAGTTTTAGATTTATACCCTCGGGCGGGGCCAGTGCCGGAGACACCGGAGGCGCCGTTACCATCAGTCGACATGATGGCCTATTCGATGTAGTCGATCAAGGCGTGATGGAGGACGAAGCTTGATGCAGGAAGATGTTCGCAGTGCAGTCCCGCGAACGGTTCACCACCAGGAAGTAGACGTCGTAGATTGAGTAGTCGCGCCGATGCGCTCCCCAAAAACTTGATCGCCCGCCTACCCGTGCAGGTACACAAACGGACAAAGTTCCGGAGGCCTACTCGCCCAGAAACTTGTGCGCGCAAGGTTCTGGACCGGAGATTGCAGAGAGCAGCAACAAAAACAGAGGGAGAGAAAACTGTTATTTCGTATGGAGAGGAGAGCCTTCTTATGCTGTGTTCTCTTGTAACAGCAAAAATGAAGAGACCAATAACTGCCGACATTAGTCACCAGTAACTGCACCCATTACTCGAAAGTAACCGCAGCCATAATCCACTGGTAACTGCATCGTTACTGCCAGCGAGTCAGTGCGTTTCGATTTTCGAATAGATAAAGAAAAACGCGCCAGCACCCGACACGCCTGCGCGCGTACGTACACGTACACACACACGCACACGCACCGCACCGCACGGCGCGGCGCGGCGCGGCGTGGCGTGGCGAGGCGAGCGAGCGAGCGAGCGCGCGCGTGTATTGGCTCTCTCCAATTCCACAAGGGGGTTACTACGTTCCACCTTTTAAAGTGGTGTAACTCCCATTCAATTCTCCATATGGGACTAAACAATTTTCTACCTAGCATTAGTTGTGGGCCTAGGAATTTCATTTGATTAATTGCTAAATTTAAAATGGGCCAATCCCAATTAATCCAACAATCCCCACCAAATTTCAAGGCACACGAGAAATGCTCTCAGTTCTGCTGTTGTTTGATATACCAGTGTTTCGATGGAGACTGTTAAGTTGAACATCCACCTAGGAAAGGAGTTACACTCATCCACAACTGAACAATGGACTATGCCTTGAATTGACAGTTTTGTGCGAACAAGCTTTACCCAATTCCTTTACTAGTACTAGGCTGCCTAAAGCATCCCCTCTGGTCGGAGCGTATAAGTCATACTCCATGCCTATTCATGAGTATCTAGAGATCACCCAAATCTCATAGACTGTGACCAGCAGTCGAACTCATATAGGTGTGTTCCTTCTAAGATGTCCTGTAGGCCGACATCTCTGCTTTAAATAAGCCACTCGGATCACATTGAGGTAAAAACCAACCTACCATACAGAATAAGAGAGAAGTGCATCACTGAAGAAATGAGCCTTGTAAAGGTCTCTCCTCCCAGTCAACCAACAGCTTGTTTCACCATCCTACTTCACGGGATCTCCGATCACGTAGAACAGGTTACCACTATGGTACGACTCATGTGGGTCTCAGGCCCATCTCACTCGATGCACTATCTATCACATTACGTGATAAACCCTTTGTAAATTGGTCGGCCAGATTCTTAGCTGTCTGGACATAGTCCAGTGCTATCACTCCGGAGTTTTTCAGCTTTCTGACAGACTTCAACCGCCTCTTAACATGCCTAGATGACTTCATGTTGTCCTTAGAACTGTTCACCTTGATAATTACAGTCTGATTATCACAGTTCATCAGGATAGCCGGTATCGGTTTTTCAACCACTGGCAGATCCATAAGGAGTTCACGAAGCCACTCAGCCTCAACAGTGGCGGTATCTAACGCTGTGAGTTCTGCTTCCATTGTTGACCTCGTTAAGATGGTCTGCTTGCAAGACTTCCAGGAAACAGCACCACCTCCAAGTGTGAACACATATCCACTCGTGGCTTTTATCTCATCAGCATCAGAGATCCAGTTTGAATCACTATATCCCTCCAGTACCTTTGGGTACCCAGCATAGTGAATGCCATAGCTCACAGTTGCCTTTAGATAGCACATCACTCTCTCAAGAGCACGCCAATGATCATCTCCCGGATTTGAAACAAACCGGCTTAGCTTGCTCACAGCAAACGAGATGTCAGGCCTCGTAGCACTAGCTAAATACATCAATGAGCCAATGATCTGGGAGTATCTCAATTGATCCCTTGTTATTCTTCGGTTTTTCCTCAATAACACACTAGGATCATAAGGAGTAGAAGCAGGCTTGCAGTCACTATAACCAAAGCGACTCAAGACCTTATCCACATAGTGGGATTGCACAAGTGTAACCCCACCATCACCTTCTCTCAGTAGCTTAATGTTAAGAATCACATCAGCCACTCCCAAATCTTTCATCTCAAAATTCTTGGACAGAAAGTCCTTGACCTCCTCAATCACATTGAGGTTGGTCCCAAAAATCAGTATGTCATCAACATACAAGCACAAGATCACTCCTTCTCCCCCACCATAGCGATAGTACACACATTTGTCAGCTTCATTCACAACAAAGCCAGCAGATGTCAAAGTTTTGTCGAACTTCTCATGCCATTGCTTAGGTGCTTGCTTTAGGCCATACAAAGACTTTAACAACTTGCACACCTTTTCTTCTTGACCTTCTACTACAAACCCATCTGGCTGATCCATATAAATCTCCTCCTCCAACTCTCCATTTAGGAAAGCTGTCTTAACGTCCATTTGATGAACGAGAAGACCATGAGAGGCAGCCAGGGCAAGTAGTACTCGAATTGTGGTCAATCGGGCAACAGGTGAATAAGTATCAAAGAAATCCTCGCCTTCTTTCTGGGTATAACCCTTGGCCACAAGCCTTGCCTTGTACTTTTCAATTGTACCATCAGGCCTAAGCTTTTTCTTGAAAACCCATTTACATCCTACAGGTTTACACCCATAAGGACGGTCAACAACCTCCCAAGTTCCATTAGACATAATAGAGTCCATCTCACTCCGTACTGCTTCCTTCCAATAGTCAGCGTCAGGAGAAGAATATGCCTCTTCAATGGTTCTTGGAGTGTCATCCACGAGGTATACAATGAAATCATCACCAAAAGACTTTGCAGTCCTCTGTCTCTTACTCTTTCGAGTAACTTCATTGTTATCCTCCTCAGGATTTTCCACAGGCGTTTGCTCAACATGTTCTATCGGCACAAAAGAATCAAGGGAAATTATGGGTTCTTGACTAGATAAGCTAGATACACCACTTTTCATAGGAAATTCATTCTCAAAAAATGTAGCATCTCTGGACTCTATGATTGTACCAATACGCACGTCAGGTACTCCAGATTTTATAATTAAGAACCTATAACCTACTCTGTGTATAGCATAACCAAGGAATACACAATCTACGGTTTTTGGTCCAAGTTTGCGCTTCTTGACAATTGGCACGTTAACTTTGGCCAAACATCCCCAGGTGCGCAAGTATGAGAGAGTCAACTTCTTCTTTTCTCATTCCTCGAATGGTGTTACTTCTTTGTTCTTTGTAGGAACTCTATTCAGGACATGACATACGGTCAATATAGCCTCACCCCACCATTCCTTAGAAAGTCCCGCAGTGTCTAACATGGCGTTAACCAAATCAGTTAGAGTGCGGTTCTTTCTTTCGGCAATCCCGTTTGATTCAGGAGAATAGGGAGGCGTCCTCTCATGAATAATTCCATGTTCCTCGCAGAATACAGTAAACTCATTTGAAAAATACTCTCCTCCACGATCAGACCTTACCCGCTTGATTTTCCTTTCAAGTTGGTTTTCTACCTCAGCTTTATAGATCTTAAAGTAATTCAATGCTTCATCTTTTGTTTTCAATAAGTACACGTAGCAAAATCTAGTGCAATCATCTATAAGCGTCATGAAATATTTCTTTCCCCCTTTAGTCAACACGCCATTCATCTCGCATAAATCAGAATGAATGAGTTCTAACGGTGCCAAATTCCTCGCCTCTTTTGCTGCCTTGTGAGGCTTGCGAGGTTGTTTCGATTGAACACACGCATAGCACTTAGAACCTTTGACCAAAGTGAATTTCGGGATTAAACTCATATTAGCTAAGCGCGTCATACACCCAAAATTAACATGACAAAGTCATGAATGCCAAACATTAGACTCATCATCATCATTACACACATGGTTCACAATTTTATTACAGGAATCCATCAAAGAAAAACGGAACAAACCTCCGCTCTCATAGCCTTTACCAACAAATGTTCCATACTTAGACACGACACATTTATTGGACTCAAAAGCAAGCCTAAAACCATCTCTACATAGTAGAGATCCGCTAACGAGATTTTTCTTTATGGAGGGGACATGCTGCACGTTCTTCAACTGCACAGTCTTTCCCGAAGTAAACTTCAGATCGACCATACCAACACCATGAACAGCTGCATGCGATCTGTTCCCCATCAACAAGGAGCAACCTCGACCGACCTGATAAGATGAAAATAAGGAAATATCAGCACAAACATGAATATTAACACCAGTGTCAACCCACCACTCAGGTGATTAACAAACAGAAAGAACTGTAGGTAAATAATTACCGTACCCCGATGTTCCTCCAGCGTCACTAATAACCATGTTGGCAGACTTCTTCTACTTATCCTTGCGATCTGGACAATCCTTAGCCCAATGGCCAGAATCACCGCACACAAAGCAGCTGCCCTTTCCTTTGCCTTGCTTCTTAAACTCAGTAGTAGCCTTGGGCTTGACAAAAGGCTTATTTTTCTTTTTGTTGTGGAAAGCCTGAGGATTCTTCTTCTGCACCAAATTGGCGCTAGAACCTCCCTCAGCAGCAACTTTCTTGCCACGAGTATCTTTTGCCCTCGCCTTCTCTTCAACACCAAGAGTGCCAATGAGATCAGTAACACTGAACTCTTGCCTCTTGTGCTTTAGAGAAGTAGCAAAATCCGACCAAGAGGGTGGTAACTTGGCGATAATACCGCCAGCCATAAACTTGTCCGGTAACTCACACTTATTGTTCTCAAGCTCCTTTGACAGCGCCTGAATCTCATAAGCTTGCTCTACTACAGAACGGTCATCGACCATCTTGTAGTCATAGAACTGGTCCATGACATACAGCTCACTGCTAGCATCGGAAACTCCGAACTTGGTCTCAAGTGCATTCCACATATCTTTGCCCGTAGGCAAATGCATGTACACATCCATAATGTTATCCGTCAGTATGTTGACAAGCGCACCTCGGAAAAAGTTATCCGCTACATTGAACTTGCGTTCATCCTCATCAGACAGAGGCTCAGCGGGCTTTCCTTGTGCAACATGAAAACATTCCATGGCAGTAAACCACAGGATCGCGCGTGCACGCCATCTCTTAAAATTTGAACCATCAAACGGAGGGTGTGGCTTAAGCGACGCAGTAAAGCCAACTACCGAAAAAGACCTATCAAGTTTTTGGATTGTTGGAAATCTAGTCAATTTTCGGCATATTTTAATCCAGAAATTCAACATATAAAACATGACATAAACATGCATGAGTGATCTATCAACGATGTATTCATATTCGCTAACGAACAAGCTAACAGAAACATCTATTAACATATTCATAGCGCACAGAAACAAATACATCAGAAAAGTTTTAGATTTATACCCTCGGGCGGGGCCAGTGCCGGAGACACCGGAGGCGCCGTTACCATCAGTCGACATGATGGCCTATTCGATGTAGTCGATCAAGGCGTGATGCAGGACGAAGCTTGATGCAGGAAGATGTTCGCAGTGCAGTCCCGCGAACGGTTCACCACCAGGAAGTAGACGTCGTAGATTGAGTAGTCGCGCCGATGCGCTCCCCAAAAACTTGATCGCCCGCCTACCCGTGCAGGTACACAAACGGACGAAGTTCCGGAGGCCTACTCGCCCAGAAACTTGTGCGCGCAAGGTTCTGGACCGGAGATTGCAGAGAGCAGCAACAAAAACAGAGGGAGAGAAAACTGTTATTTCGTATGGAGAAGAGACCAGTAACTGCCGCCATTAGTCACCAGTAAATGCACCCATAATCCACTGGTAACTGCACCGTTACTGCCAGCGAGTCACCTTTTAAAGTGGTGTAACTCCCATTCAATTCTCCATATAGGACTAAACAATTTTCTACCTAGCATTAGTTGTGGGCTTAGGAATTTCATTTGATTAATTGCTAAATTTAAAATGGGTCAATCCCAATTAATCCAACAGACGCTAGCTTCTTCCAGAGTTTACTTCTAGAGCCCGAAATTGGAGCCAGAGCCTGGCCAAACATGGCCTGACAAAGTGACAATAACTCCAGCATTCGAGTCAAATCAAAGCACCGGGCAGAAGACTTGCACTAATATATATAAGCACCTGTACCTCTTATCTTTCCAGCTTGCAAAAGCTCACCTGCAGCTCGATCGATCTCTGGCCACAAGAGATCAGACAAGACACTTCATGGCGAAGCACTATCATCACCACGCAAAAGATAAGATCCTAATGATCGATCGAATGCAATGCATCTCCGCCCGTGCTGTGGCCTGTCGCCGCGGGAGGTTGCAAGGCGCGCCCCACATGAGGCTCGCTCGATCGAGACGGATGGGGGTTCTAAGCCGTTTTCGCCACCGATGGGACGCGCGCGGGCCGTGGCACCAGGAAGATCTGCCCCCCATGTTGCGTGTCGCCGCTGCCCATGCGCGCGTGGCCATGATACTTTTGGTTTCTGATTTCTTTTTAGTTGTCGAAACAAAACGGTTTTTTTAAAGTAAAATTTTGAAATTATTTTTTAAATTCAAAATCGTATATACTATTCGTATCAGTATCACAGCGCACAGGGTTGGACTTGGAAAAGACGACTCCATCGAAGAAGGCCCGATCAGGGTCGGCAAAGGTCAGGTTCAGCAGCGTGCTCACGATAGGGTTTTCTCGCGTTTGGGCTGCGAACTGTTGGTGGCTTTGTCGCGTCTGGGTTGGACGCGTCCGCTGGCAAGCATGCCTGCCTAGTCTACCTAGCTGAAGGACGTACGGCATGGGTGCTAACTAGCTAGCTCGATAAAATAAATTGAATGGAACTTAGAACGATAGGGTATATTATTTTAAGGTGTGGTTTATAATTTTTAACTATAATTTATTAGCTTATTAAATAATAGTTGTTAAAAATTAAAATTGTTGAAAAGCCAATAAAATAATCATAATCTCAAACGCGATAACCCGCACCCTACCTCGAGAAAGCTTGGAAAATTCTGGTTGCCAACTATTGGCAGCTAGAAATAAGGCACGATTCAGCTAAAGCTAGCCATTCTAATTTATTCAGGCCATATCTTACCTGCAGCTAAGTAAGTACACACGGTGACATTTCAAGCCGACAGAGATCCAATATTCATTAACTATACAGAATATAGGAGTAAGATTAGATCAGCTATGTTTGAGATTGATGTTGCAATCAAATGGCTAAGTTAAACTAGCATTGCGGTGGCATGTAATTCACGGTATTCTGTAACAGCTTTCTTCGAGCTATGACAGAATAAGTGAAGCTGGATAGCATCTGTATTCACGTCTGTTAAATGGTGACACGCGGACAAAATGTGGAGGATTCACGTCGACAAATGCATGAAGCATGAAACAAGTACCACATGTTTATGTACTCTTCAATTAAGAATACTACTGAAATCATGGATGATTGCATTGGAGTACTTTCTGAAGGCAAAAAAAAAAAAACCACGCTATTGGAACTAGCTGGCTGCATTTTATATCTCTTTTGGTCTTACATCACAATTTCCAATGCGGATTAGTATACTCTATCCGAGAGCTCATACAGGACGCACCGACTCAGAATAGTTTTGTCCCTCTCCAGAGAAGCTACTGGATTCCACAATAGGCAAAGTGCCATGAAAGCCGTACCCTACTAAACAAGCTTGCACCACTAGCCGTCTTTATAGCAATTCCGGGAATATGGCCGCATGTACAAACTACTATAGTGTATCCAGAAATAGCAAGGGAAAGGTCCCCACTCCAGTTACTAACACCAAGGAATGTTCTAACTGGTTTACAAAGGAAAGGAAAGTGAAGAGTATTGGGAAGGTGTTAACAAAGAATTAATATCACTTATGTCGTCATATCGTATCTATTGAAAAATTGTACTTCAATGAAGGTAACCAGCTTTGTAAACATTGTTTGATAAGATAAAATTTGTTCATGAAATATTCTCATAAGTAGCTCCGTGGAGCATAGGAAAGTAAATTCTGTAAGGGTCCGCTTTGTTCTTTGAATTGAATTGGGTTAATGGAATAGTAACTCCAATTCAATTTCAGACTGAATTGGAATTGGTTTGCAATTCCAATTTGGTGTTTGGATAACACGTATTTGGTCTTGTTCTTTTTTGTTTTTAAGGGGCTTTTAGCTTCTCTCGGTAATATAGCTATTCATTAGACTAATAAACCGTAGATAAAAGCCATAAGTCATAGCCCAAAAAATATAGGCACTTTGTATAGTAGAATTAGAATCGATTTCAAATGCAAGTGATGCTTGGTTGACTTTGTGAGGAATTTCCCAATAGAATAGAGGTGTAGATGGCAATGGAGAGGGAGGTTTGATCTAGATGAAAACATGCAAGAATGTCGGCATATGTAGTCAAGGCAGATGTCCAGAGCGAGGTGGCCATGGCTATGGTGGCTGGAGCTGAGGGTGGAGATGGCACCAGACTTGAGGAAGAAGATTGAAGTAGAGGGTGGTGGCAGCTGTAGCAGAGAATGGAGACGATGCCTATAGTCAAGGCAGCCACTTGGAGTCAAGGGGGTGGTAGCGGCTAGACTCAAGGATAAAGGCAACAACTAGACTGGAGGATGAAGACGATGTGGTGACCCTAGATCTAGGCAGTGCTGGAGTCAAGGATGCAGATGCTACTACAAAAAGGCTGATACTGGATGCCTTATCATAGATGATTGACCAAAACTATCAGCGACCATCTGTGTTACTAGCAGCGCCAAAGACCGTCTGTGAAGAGATAATATCATAGATGGTTCATGTTGAAAACTGTCTGTGAAGTATCACAGATGATACTAACAAGAACCTTACGTGATATTAACTCATCACAGATGGGTTGTATTAAAAACTATCTGTGATATTTTGTCGCTCGATTTTGCCACCCTGTTTATTCAAACTTTCATACTGAAATGGTGTCGCGACCTCTCAACTACCGATCGGTTCCTCTACCCGAATGCCATTATATATGTTGCCCACACGTCTCCCCCAAACACTCCAAACCAAAGCGCCGCCTAGCTAGCTCCCCAAACAGATCGAAGCGTCGTCTCCCCCAATGACGCCGACTACCTCCCTGAGCTCCTCCGCCTCCAGTTGTGAAGCTACAATTCACTACATAAGGTACTCTTGTCATAGGAGTGTCTTGTGCAGTGTCACCATTGTGATGCAACGATACGCTGCCGCCACCTCTCTTTCATCGCCGGTAATATATCCCCCACCCTCCCCTTTCTTCTTTGATGCTTGGTTATGAAATTATGAAATTGTTGGATGGCTAGGGTTTCAGCCATGTAAATCTTGGTGCTTGTGTGTGTGAAAATTAATTGTGTGATGTCTTAGTTCTTATAATGATTGATAGATGGCTAGGGTTTCGACCCTTATTGAAATTCGTGTTTCATTGCAGGATGAAGACATGGCACCAAAGTTTTTTTTTGAAACAAGGGCAGGCGCTCTGCCACATTCCATTAATAGAGAGGAGAGAAAACAATAGAAATCCAAGATGAACGAAGCCACCTCTTATACACCAAAGCAATAAAATAACAGCACCTACAACCTAAACAACGAGCCACCAAAGACATTGGTGCCAATCATAAATAGGCCTGCTTTGGTTTATCTGCATTATCTGATTGCGCTGTTTTATAGGGCAATTAGAGAATCCTAATGAACTAAAGGAGGCCTATTTATGAGAACGCAAAAATGCGATCGCAGATGGGTTCTTAATTAGAACCATTTTTGATAATAGACTATCACGAACAGTTCATAGTAGGAACCGCATGTGATAAGGTTTATCACAGACGGTTCAAAAACCGTCTGTAATGCCCTTAGGGTATTACTGATCCATAAGCCAGACGGTTCAGGAAACCGTTTATGGTGATATTTTTGAACCGTCTGTGATGAGATTTTTCTGTAGTTGTGAGATGCCATAGAACCCCAGATCCATATGTCGTCGGCTCACTAGTGCATAGCCGCCATGGTTCAGACCATGGCTCAAGTGGAGGGAGGCGAGCAAGCCACTAGATGTAGCGGTCACTGAGCCTCATTGACAGCGAGGGTCGCCAGTGGTGGTCGTTTGCGGCGCAGAGCAAGGAAGTGATGGCATTGTGACCTACTTGAGTGTGCATATTCGGGATGGTAAGGCTACGCCCAATTTCACTCAAATAAGAGGTATAAGACCCGTTCCAGTGGAATCGAGATCAAATTTGGATATCTGTATGCATCCAAACAGGCTTGGAATTGGAATTGTGGTTTTCAAAATCCAATCCAAAAAAAGTAAATAAATTAGAGAACCAAAACCGGGTGTAAAATAAATGCAAACCCAGAATTTGACACGGGGCGATACTCCTCCATGCATGTGTAAAGAGTTATGATTACGTATCTTGAAAAGATCCTGGCTCAAAGCATCGCACCCACCTACCAACCCCTCCAAGCGTCACAGGGGAAAGTCAAAACAGTACCCTGTCTGTGTTGTCTGTAGCTTGCAAGTACCACCACTTTCCTAAGTCCAAATCCAGAATTACGAAGATATTGCAAGAGCCAAGAACAAACCCAGCAAATCAACCATCTCGACGTGCCCCTGACTGCCAAGCCACAACAACAGTTCGTCATCACATTGTGCTACAGTACTAGTCCAACCACTACTCATAGGGACCATGTGTGCAAATGAATTGAAGTCGACACAGGTTACAGCTCATATTAGCCTCCTCTCAAACTCGAACGTTGCCTGCATCGAACAGCTGCTGCTCAAGGGGCTACATAGTTAGTAGTAGTAGAGGTTAGCCATCCCCCAGAGAGAGGGGGGAGAGAGAGAGCTGAAGAAGAAGCGAAGGAGACGAAGCAAGCAAGGCGAGGCGAGGCGAGAAAGAAGGGGAGCGGGAGGAGGAGATCAATGGAGCAGCACCAGGAGCAGCCGCGGGAGGTGTACCGGGAGTGCATGCGCAACCACGCGGCGAAGCTGGGAACCTACGCCTCCGACGGTTGCTGCGAGTACACCCCCGACGACGGCCTCCCGGGCGCGATGCTCTGCGCGGCCTGCGGCTGCCACCGCAACTTCCACCGGAAGGCGTTCCTCGACGCCGCCGCGGAGGCGACGGGCGCCGCCAGCCAGCACGCGCCAATGCTGCTCTCCCCAGGCGCGCCGCCGGGCTACGTGCACATGGCAATGGCCGGCGCGGCGGCCGGCATGGGCGGCGACGGTGGCTCTCACAGCGGCGGGAGGAGGCGGACGCGGACCAAGTTCACGGAGGAGCAGAAGGCGCGGATGCTACGGTTCGCTGAGCGGCTCGGGTGGCGGATGCCCAAGCGGGAGCCCGGCCGCGCTCCGGGGGACGACGAGGTGGCGCGCTTCTGCCGGGAGATCGGGGTCACCAGGCAGGTCTTCAAGGTCTGGATGCACAACCACAAGGTCGGAGGCGGCAGCGGGGGCGCCGGCGCCGGAGGGGGCGCTCAGACGTCGTCGTCGACTACGCGGGGCGGCGGCAGCGGAGGAGGGGACATGTCGCCGGCGATGGGCGCCGACGGGGAGGACGAGGTGAGGGGGCAGAGAGATGTGCATGTAGTAGTACGTACGTAGTGGGGTGGCATGGCTAGGCTGGGATAATTTAACTCTATTTTTGCTAATTTCTTTTAGTATGTTTGCTTCTTTGAATTTGCTTCTTGATGATGAGATTGATTGTTTTAATGGTGCTGCTAATTATGTTGTGTTATTGTGATCATTCATTTTTTTTAGTTACCCTCAAAGGAGATGCTTGGTAATTTCTTCCCCTACCTAGCTATTCTTTTCTTGCTTAATTGCGATCTTGTCTGACTGCTACTACATGAAATCTAAGCCCAACTATGGACTAGCTTGAAAGGCCATGCTTTCCTTTTGCATTTCTTTTCAGTTTCCACCTGTCTAGCAAGCATGCATATGCTTGCAATTGAATGCATACAAGATGAACAGATCGATGGACCTGCTTCAAAATATTTGCTCAATTTTAGTATAGGATTAACTAGGTTTTACTCCATCCTAGAGAAGCATTCGATCTGAAGCATCTTGAGATACCGACGGTCCTACTATATATATTCTACATCATTGATCAGTACATGCATGTTTGTTTTGGTTCTCCTAGTTTAAGGTTTAGTTAGGTATATATGTCTTTGCCTTGTTTGGTATATATGAATGGTAAAATGTAGAGCACTATTTATTCAATCTTTTAGATGTGGTTTTTATCCAAAAAGCTAAAATTTACTATCAAATACATGTAAAATTACTGTCAGTTTTACAGTGTTACAATTGATAATAATTTTACATGTATTTGACAATAACTTCACTTATACACGGCAATAACTTTTTGGTGCATATTCTACACCTGCACGCAGAATAGTAATTATATATACTACCTTCGCAAGAAAATTAATGTATACTTATTTCTTGTGTATACACTTCATCGAATTACCACTAAATAATGGACCCAGAAAAAATGTACAGTACCACTTCCATTTGTGAGAATCTATTGCGATTCGAATAAATCTCGATCACATGAATTATAGTTCAGGTACTTAATTGTAGCAGTACAGAGGTGAATAGTTGGGTTTTTATCGAGTACGCGGGAACGACTTGCCTCACGTAATCAAGGTAGAATCATCTCAATTTGTAACCACAGTGTGTGACTCATTTATACTATGGATCAATTATAGAGACTGGCTAATCTGATTGTAGCCGCATGCGATTAGGCATGTGAGTTGCAATTATCTGTTTTAATTATAGCTAATAGCGGTTTTTTTGTGGATAATTAAATAGAGTAATGTGGTTAGCTTAGAACGGGACCTAGATAACTTGAATCTATGTCCGTGTGCTATGACAAGAGTCATATGGCCTGTTTGTATTGGGTTTTGCAGTTTTTGGCTGTAGCCGATAAATAATAATGACTGATAAGTAATAATGACTGATAGAAGCTAGGTGTTCGTATTGGCTTTTATCTTTTTGCTGAGTGCATTATATATAAAAAAAGCAAACGACTGTGCAACACTAGGCATTATAATATTCGAATCGTCATATGACTTACGGAATTGTGACATAATAAAAAACATAGTGTATGACAACATATGAAAGCGCAAAGTGGCTAATGAATAGTAGTGGTTAGAAGTGATTTATAGAAACTGGGTTATTCGTATTGGTTTTGACTTTGTAACTAGCCCTAAGTACATTTATTTTATGGTAACATCGTGTGGCAAGATCCATGAATGGAATCATATGGACAAGCTAGGTAGATGAGGAGAGATCCATTGTTTCTACCATTCTCCATCAAAGCAAAATCTACTGTGTCTCAGCTGTATATCTAACATTTTATGTTTATTTGTTAAAAAATTTGAAACATAAGAAGGCCTAATTGCACTATTGATTTCTTCTATTTCTGTAGGAGTTTTTATGAGGCTCAACGACTTTCATTGCTGCAATTTTATGGCCGTTTTGATTGACTTAAGAATATAAGATTATTTTAGGAGGAGCGGCTTGATTACCATCGACGCTTGGAAGCCTATAATCCTTAAAGGGGTTTTTCCTGATCATGAAGAAAATGAGAACTTCGGTTTTTAGCTCAAAAATTGATTGTCCTAAGAGATTTTATTTCCTTTATATATAGATCACTTTATTGTTTGGTTTCTTGTAAACTTATACTACTATATATTGGGCCTGTTCTTTAATGGCTTCTAAAAACGGCTTTTGGTGTTTGCTACAGTATCTAACTTTTAAACGGAGTATATTCTTAAGACGAGATATACAAGTTAATTGTAGTATACGTTAAAAGTTCAATATCTGTATCAACTAAAATCACAAGCGAGTATCTCTCTCCATAATTACTGTCGTAAATAACTAAAAGTTAAAAATTTCAGCTAAAATCCATAAACTGTAGTCATATCAAACAAGCCCATTATCTAAGGGCTCACCTCTTTGCTTTGCTGGTTGCTCACCGGCGGGGCGTATGGAGTTTGCTACCCTCCGTTTCCAAATAGTTAGCACATTTCACCAAATAATGCACACAAAGACAATCGAATTTTAAATGAAACGTGGCCAACATAGCCCACAATAATTTGTCAAACGCAAATAACAAGATAGCAAAATTGGGACATGGGTGTAATTAATAGGAATATCGCAGGATCAGAGAAGAGTGTTTGATACCAAATTCACATCAAGATGATAATGTCTTTTTTGAATACTAAAATTGCATAGAAAGTAGCTCAATTCTCACATACTTTGGTTGAGCTGAAAAGCTGTGGCTTATGGCTAAAATTGCACTGTAGCGGCTGAAATTACACTATAGCTGAAGGTGGTTCATTTGACGTAATTAAATTTAAAAAATTTAAAAATAGAACAAATATATTAGCTCATTACGAACAACGCGAACGAATACGGGAAAAAAAGAATCGGTAAAAAATCTCAAAAAACCAAAAGTTAAAAAAAAGACAAAATTTATGAATAGTAAAAATAAATCAGAAGCGTGAAGCTAAGCTGAAATGAGTGGGTTTTAAAAGGGCTATGCAGCCAATCTCTCTCGATTCGACACGTACTCGCCCACCTAGCTAGTCACCGTCCGAATGTGCTCATGGGTCACATCAGCTCGCTGCCACTCTTTAACCATGGGGAGGGAGACTCGCGTACATTGTACCTGCTATTCTGATCTCTGAAGCCTTTGACTTGTCCCCCGCGTTAACGTGGGATCTGAAACGCGACAGCCCGAATCCAATTCCCATCCTTCGTGAGTGAATTTCACTCTCTGATGGGCGCGGGGTCCCACCGCACGACACACACCTCCTGCAAACGAGTACTGGTGTAAAGATAAAGGCGCCGTTTTATTGGACTCGGTTTCAGAATTTTAGGCTTGAAAACTGTTTTTTCAGCCAATCGTTCAGGTTTTGAAGTCTAAAAGTAAATTTAAAATCAAGTCTAAAATAAACTATAGATTTAGAGCTTAAATTTCGTAGCTTATCTTAGAGCCTATCTTCGAAGCCTAAACAAGAAGCCAAGCCTAATCAAAGGGTCTGTTTTTTTCGGCTGTGGCTTATGGTTTTTGGCTGAAATTTTTAAATGTTGGCTGTTTATGGTATAGATTACGGAGAGACAGATACTCACTTGCGATTTTGGCTGGTATAGATGTTGGGCTTTTAACGTGTAGCTCGTTTAACTTGTAGACTCCGTCTTGATAAAATACTCCGTTTAAAAGTTAAGTAATGTAGCAAAAGTCAAAAGCCGCCATTTCAACCAGATGTTCTTCCCTTTTTTCAAAAGATTATATGGAAACGGTTGATTAATTTTTATGAGTTGTTCAAGTAAATGAAAAATAAAAAGTATGTTATATCTTTACAAACAATATAAAAAATAAGAGAAAAACTAAAAAAATCGAAACTGGAATATATTTTTCGCTTCTGCCTTCTAAAAAAACACGAGGCAGAAGCCGAAACGTGGGGCCTAAAGATAACTGCGTTGGTGCAGGCATTACATGCGTGCACGGCGCCACTCCGTAGCGGCTGCGACGTAGCAAGGCTGCAAGACGCCGGCTCCTGCCACAGCGCTACGGCTCGGCCGCTAGCCGCCAGGAGCCTAGCGTAGGCATACAATGGTGTCAGCGGAGACGGGCCCGTACCGGCGCTGCGCCGTCTCGGGCCTCCCAGCGCGCGCGGGCGCGGCACCGTGCGCCGGTTTTGGTGGGGTTTTCCGCGGCTCGGTCCTCCCGGATTCGTTCCGTCGCCGCGGCGTTCCCATGCCGCGCGGGCGCGGGGCAACGCGATCGGTACGGCGGATTCGCTCCCTGTGCCGCGCTTGGCGCGACGCGCGCTCACGGCCAAACAGTGCGGCGGGGTAAAAGTAAAAGGAAAACGAATCGGTGCACGGGGGCGGCTGCGCCCTGGCGCGTACCGCCTGCCTCCACGTGCAGCAGCAGCACAGCAGCTGGGGAGCGCAGATCGCCCAGCCCGCCTCTCGTCTGCTCTCCGTTGCCGTGGGAGCAATTAAGGGCTACCGAAAGAAAGAGTAGTACTGCTCTAGGGGCATCTCCAATAGTTATAGCTAACAACTAACTATAAAACTTCCACATTATTTATATAGTACACACTAAAGCTAGCATTCTAAGGATAGTTATTTGATGCTTACATGCACACACAGAATTTATAGATGATGCCTCGTTTGGCGTTATAGACTAGTGCTTAAGGAAGAGCTGGCTCGGTTTTTTTTGCATACTCTCTTTCCTCCACATAGGATATATGCTGATGTGTACATGCATATAGCTAGCTGACTCAGACCATTGGAGATGCCCGTCTCACGAATGGATTTAGGCTCTGTTTGTTTTCACTTAAGATTATTATAATCTAGCTTATAAATCATAAGTGGAAACAAATAGCCCAGATTATAAGGTAACTTATTATAATCTAATAGCCCAGATTATTGTAATCTAATAAGCTCAAAAAAGGAGCTTATTTTAGCTTATAGATCCACCTTTTATCTTAATGACCATAAAACTTTAGTAATATTACCCACCTTTGCCATTCATCCAACCCCCAACTCCCGTGCCTCTCTCTCCCAGGGCATTGTAGTCTTTAAACATTCGAATACAACAATACATAACTCTGATAATCCAGGCTGCCAAACACCTGACAGCTTATTTCCCACCAGCTTATTATAAGCTAGCTTATATAATCCCTACCTATAAGCTAGATTATAATAATCTTAAGTGGAAACAAACAGGGCCTTAGTTTGGTACATTTCTCTTAAATAATTCGCGCACTATCAAGTGACATGTTGCAAGCCCTACAATCTTAGAGGTGCTCAATTCGACTTATATAAACTAATTTATATTTTTTAACTATAACTAGTTTATTTTATATTATGTTACTAGTGTAAGAAAATATAAGAAGAGACAAAGATCGACCAAAACTGACGTAGGAGGATTAACTTAAAAGAGACTTAAAGGATTGGAATGTATCTAAAGAATTAGTTTTGGATAGGAACGCATAGAAGTTAACGATCCACGTACCGGAACCATATGAAAGTTAGGGGCAGTGTTTTAGGATCTTAGCTCAGATAGTAGGTTGTACGGCTTAGGGTTTTAACATTGTAGGTTTTATTTCAAAACACTCCTCTCTTTGATCTTGAGAAGGTTTCATTCCTAACTTACCTTAACTTGTAGAGGACAAAAGACTTTGTTGTTGTATCGTTGCTGGTGTCTTTTGACGTAATTAAATTTAAAAAAATTAAAAATAAAAAACAGGCTAACTCATTACGAACAATGCAAATGAATACGAAAAAAAGAAAAGACAAATAAGCCCTAAAAAGCTAAAAAGATAAAATTAAGGCATAGTGAATTAGAAGTCAGAAATTAGAAGCTGAAATCGAAACGAGCAGGAAACATGCGAAATTTTTCATAGATTTATGTGGAAATTAAATTGTTACTATGAAATTGCTGTAGAATTATTGTGAAATTCATGCTTTGCAAGCGAAGCCTTAGTTCTAGATAACTTGTTTTCAATTCAAACATGTACGCCGTTCTATTCAAAAGCTATGTAGTAAAACTAGCAATGGATGTCTGATAAGAATAGGCATTCCAGATGAAGACTGGGTGTCAAGTCCAAATCTTCTCAGGATGTGTACTCCATAGTCCATACAATGGTTAACAATTTTGGCAAAATTTTGCCAAAGTTTTGGTAATTTTGGATATTTTAGCTCCCTCCAAAATTATTTTGTAAGACTAAAATTTGAGTTCAACTTCAAATCTTGAGATGAACTTCAAATATTATATCAAGTTTTATCTCTATTTCATCTATATCTAATATCTAGTTCATTTCTACAGTCTTTGATAACCTTTTTCTTAAAATTCTAAAATTTCATCAAACTTCAAATTCAAATGACTGAAATTTCAACGAAATACAAACCGAGCTACCCTCCGAAGTTGTTAGCCCTGGTCCATACACCCAAATTTCGATTTGGAACATCGAAATTTGACTGGGTCGTCGAAATGAGTTGAAAACACAGGGTCCTACCAACCAAAAGGCAGCTGATGCTCACCCGCTCATGCGACAAGAACACTGTTCAACTCAATATATGGTACTCGTCTAATAAGCCAACCAAAGCCTCAAGGGCAATTTACCAATGGCCTTCTTTTTCTTTTGCTGTTGGCTGGCAGGTCCTCTGTCTTGTTAGGCAAACCACTTTATTTGTCCGGTCTCAGAAAAGTTCACTTTATTTGTCGAGTCCAAACACACATCACACCCCCACATATATGATAAAGTTGAATCACTTTGCTTATCCCTGATTCTTGACAGTATCCCATCACTACATTCATCCATGATTCTTGGGATCAAAACAAGAAATTTTCCATTTTGATAGCGTTGGAACAATTCTTACAGATTATTTGCAAAATTTTCCACAGGCATATGTGAACTAACCACACACAAAAAAACTAACCTTTTACTCTCTGGTGTTACATGACAGGGAATTTCACAGCACATGGATTGCGTAAGTGTTTCAATAGAACTGATGCTTTGCTCGGTTTAAAAAATTGCTACAACTAACTATCGTTCACCTTAAAGAATGTGTAGGAAAGAACTATATTGTTCACCCCGTCCATTTTAGGGTCTGTCTCGAACTCAGGATCGATGTAGAAGAATACCTGAAAATTTTCACATGCATAGTTAAAACAATGTGCAGAAATAATAGTAGCAACTAGACATACCATCATTATTGTATCGAATGCAAACTGAATTTACCGGCATGTCAATCTGCTCCCCTGGAAGAAGTGTTTGCTCCTCGAAGCAGAAACATTGTATCTTATTAAAGTAAATCGCAGCCTGCAGGATAGAGAGAAAAACATACTAGTAAACGCAAAACATCAGTAGTCAGGACTTGTCTTACCTAGAATGCCATGGTTATGTGTCAGCTTAGTTTTAGTTTAGCAACATAAATAGCCTGACAATGTAAAGTCACCTTAGTCCTTGATGACTCACATCACCTCAACAAAGGTTTTTATATTATACAATTTTCTGATCGACATTTTCATGTTTTGCTAGTTTGCAAAAATCAAACTGTGATTTCAAATTTTCTTCAGTAGAAAATTAATTTGGAGCTATTTTATCCAACATATTTCCACTAATTTAGGCTAACACAAAGCAAACAGGATGAAATGTAACCTCCCAACAATCTTCCTGTGCTTCTTTCACAATTCTTGCTTTCCAGCACATGCCAACAAGGCTCAGGTTGAAAAGTTGTGCTCCATTATAGACACGTTTCTTTGATTCAATAACGATTGCAGCTTATTTGACATTGAAAATTTGCAGGACTACATAACAACAAATGTACTAAATCCATGATTTTTTTTGGGGTATTTTTGGAACAGTGCATTATGCAATTTTCACAAATGGGGATGCACGCCCACATGGGAACCAAAACATTCCCTCATGGGCATGTAGACTGTGCCTTTAGATCAAATTGAATGAGGTGGATCATACATCCCATCACGTCAATTTGGCAACTCTGATCAAGTATTGGTCCTATTGGAAACTTTTAGAGCCTATATAATCTTCAAGGAATGATGGATATATACCTAAACTTATATCCAAAAATAATAATAGTACCAAAAATCTGTTACATGCATTTTCAAAACTTAACTACAATGCTTCATGCTGTACCCTTGAATATCCTTGAGTATTAAAAGTGTGAGAAGTATTAAAAGTGTGAGAATTGTTCCAATGTTCTAAAGTGCTCTTATGATGATGAAAGAAGAATGTCACACCTAGCATTTCTTGGCAATCTTAACTCAAAAAATATTGGCAGAAGGAATTATACTACATTAGTTGAACAAATCAAAGTATAGTAAGAAAATGTTGCAACAACAGAACAATCTATTTCACAAAGATGCCATGAAAATTTCTGAAGAAAATGGCAAAACAAGATCAATGTAATGCAATTAGCTTCCATCAAGAAACAACAGGGATATGAAAATTGTGTTAATAGTAATCAATGAAGCATGCAAGATGACAAGATTACAATATCATACCTTCATTGGAGCAACATTATACGTGGACACACCAGTAATTGGAGCTGAACTGCGATTTTCAGCAGTATAAAATGCAAGAGCACTTTCACCTGGTTTAACCCTCACCTACAAATGGAATAGATCCAGAATAAATATACAAAAGAAAGGGCTTAAAAATTGTACGTAAGTTCCAAAGGATTACCTCTCTCTGTGTAGGGATGAACTTCCATGGCATTCCATCAGCAACATCAGCATTAAATTGCACAATTATCTCTCTGCAAACAAAATGAACAGCCTTGATCTCAAAAAGGAAGCAAATGAAGTCCCAGCACAAAAACTGAAGTACTACTAAACTCTGTGCATAAGATTACCGCAGGTAAAATAAAAAAAGGGCATGCAATTTTGCTATTTCATATATGAGAATACCAGGATACTGTGGGCAATAATACCAGGATACTGTGGGCAATTAGTTGAAATCACATAAACATGAACAATAAATGATCCATGTCAGGTTAACTGTTTTGCTCAAGTTCTACAACAATTAGCTTGGGACTACAGCACAATATTACTCTAGGCATGCAATGGTTGTCAAGGCTGTACCAAGTAAACCTTTAACACAGAATGTTCCAAATATCTTTCGCCAGATCTAGCATCACATGCAGTGTCATATCAGCTTAGTATTTGAAAAGAAGGTACTCACTATCATAAACATTGGTAAACACACTGAGGAAAGAAATTCACAAGGATAAGTTAGGGACAAGTAAAAGAAATGTAATTTATGCAGCTGGAAACTGTTTCAGTGGATGGTAGTTCAGTACCTCAGTGTGTAGGGTGCAAACAAGATATAAACAAAATGGAAGTAGCCAGAAACTTGGAACCCCATGTTCAGCAAGGCTCACCTTGATGTCATGGTTCCATCTCGAGCATGTCGTGAGATCTTCTCCTCCACACTCTGCAGAGAATCAAACATTGTTGCACACCACAAACACAATACTCCAAGTTCAAGCCCACTTCATGAATCAGAACGTTATACTACATGTCAATTTATCGCAACCTTCAACTATATATCTATTGATGGTTACCAATAAGGACTCTGCTCCATAACAAATTTTTAATCCCAGTCATTTTCATAAAAGACTCATAATCACTCTGTTTCAATAATGTCTAATTAGATCCATCGTCGAACCTGAAATAATTTGATGCCATTTCCATCACATTTAGGGAACACCCTCCTAACTCCGGTTATTGTACATGCACAAATTTCAGCACAGACAATTATAGATGAATGATGATATAATATAGAGCGTGAGCGAGAGGAGGTCCCATTTCTATACAGTACAACCTTCTAAAGTAGACAACTACAACACGATAATCTGCCTGGCATCCCTACTAAGAACTCTTATCAGCTTAAATACATTCCCTTGCAAACCCCACGAAAGAGGAGCGATAATTAATTAATTATGAACTCCGCATAGCCTTAGAATCGCAACAATTTTCACACAAAACATAGCAAAGCAGTAGTGTTTCGAAATAAACCCTACTCAATCATGGAGCTGTGATGTTAGCATCGACCAAATCAAGCGCAACCTAATCGCGATCCCTGCACAAAGCGCAGTTTCGGAACACCCAAGAAGTAAATTGAAACCAAATCGAACAAGGAGGAGAGGGGGAGGCATACCTCGCGGCGCTGGACGGTCCCGCCGTAGCCAGTGGCCTGGCAAAAGCGGCGGTACAGCGGGACGGCGGCGTAGGAGGCGCCGACCATCGCCGCCGCCACGCCGAGCAGGTAAGCCAGCGTCCGCCTCGAGCCCTTCTCCCGGCCCGCCGCGGCGGCGGCGGCGGGGGAGGAGGAAGAGGCGAGCCCGCGGCGGAGGAAGGCGTGGGCCGCGGGGGGCCATGGTTGGCGCGGGAGGTGGCGGTGGAGGAGCGAGAGGGAGAGGTGGTGGTGGAGGAGCCTGGGGAGCGGAGGCATCGCAGCGGCGCGGCGGTGAGAGACTGAGAGCCGAGAGGGGATGTCGCCGCCGCGATACGCTGTTCGGTGTTCGCGATACGCTGTTCGGCGTTCGTCTGTAACAGTTGGAACTAATCTTGTAGTGTGTTACCGTGGTCATAATCAAGTACTCGTATATTGAGTAGTCAAGAATTCATGTGTCGAGTATCGTGATCGTAGTCAAGTACTCGTATATCGAGTACCTTAGTCGTAGTTATGTACTCGTGTGTTCGAGTACCATGATCGTAGTTGAGTGCTTAGTGTCCGAGTATTGTGTGGTCGTAACAAGTACTCGTGTGTTGAGTACTATGTGGTCGTAATAAATACTTGTGTGTTGAGTATTGCGTGGTCGTAACGAGTACTCGTGTATTAAGTACTGCGTGGTCGTACTCGTGTGTCGAGTACTCTGTAGTCGTGAGTCGACAGTAGTCATAAGTCGAACTACAGTAGTCGTAAGTCGTGCTACAATGGTCGTAGCTACACATTGATCATAACTATATAGTCGATGGTCGGTACTCGTAAGCTATAGAGAATTAGTCGGTGCTCGGAAGATATGTGTAGTCGAAGATGTGGTCGACAAGCCGTAGTCGGTGAAGCGATCGAAGGCACCGTGGTCGTAGGTACCATGGTCGACCGTGGTCGAGCAACTATGGTCGGCAAAACATGGTCGAAGGAGAACAGTCGTGGTCGAATGACTCGTCAGTGGATTAGTCTGCGAGAAACTGATAGTATCCACTACTCTAAGTGTGATAGTTAGTGGAGCGAGTCATACGGGTAGTAGAGAGAGTGTGAGTCATAAAGATCATGGCCAAAAGATTCGGACAGTCTGTTAACTTGTGTATCTGTAATATGTATCTATAAATACGATGAGAAAATCAAAAAGCGGTAGCGGATTGATACAGTATAAAACTTTTATATGTCTTGAATAGATTGAGGTACTCGTGTAAGTTTCGACAACCGTGTATACACGTTCTGTTCTGCCCTGGGCTAACATAACAACGCGACTAGAACTTGCGAGTGCCGTGTAGCGATGGCCGATGGGTCGATTACAATGATCCAAGCCGTCCAATCCATATATCGGACGGCTCTCCATAGTCCATATCTCCTCACATGCGCATTCTCACAATAGCATGCGTTCTTCCATACGTTTGTCAGATCAACCAACAATTCTGACTGGTTTCGCAAAAAGAAAAAATGGTTCCAAAAAAAGAAGAAAAAACTAACAATTCTGACCAACAACAACAAAATAGGAAATCAAAATAGTGCGCAATAACGTGAAGGAATCCCCAAATCTCAACACTTGTCAATACTCGGGCTCCTGGCCATAGATGCTGTCACAACCATATATCATACTCAAAACTTAGGGTAGATGAACCCTAGGCGATAGAGAGGATAACCAAGTACAGGCGATAGGAATAGGATGCTGTTAACACGAGCGAACACAGTACATGTCTAAGCAGGTAACGAAACACGAGCAAAAAGTCCTAGGCACGATGCTACACTTCTCATTTGCCCAGCATCATTCGCACAAACTCCTCATAGTTCACAAGGCCATCGCCATCCGTATCCGCCTCCCGAATCATCTCGTTGACTTCCTCATCTGTCAGCTTCTCCCCGAGGTTGCACATCACGTGATGGAGCTGACAAGAGAAAATAGAAGCCGGGATTTCGGCAAAGTGTTAACCTGACGGCAAAAGAGTTTCTTGTTTGGAAATATAGAACAGAAGCGATCAGATGGATAAGAACACGCGGGAGTGAATATGTGATAGGTGATTTGAGTGGTCAGATTTGATAAGAACAAGGTTTACCTCAGCTGCAGAGATAAAGCCATTCTCATCCTTGTCAAACACCTTGAATGCTTCTCTCAGTTCTTCCTCCGAATCAGTGTCCTTCAAGTATATAAATCAGGTGAATTAGAACCAGATGAACATAATACACATGATTAATTATAATTGCTACTAGTATTACAGGAAACCAAGATCATATCAAATGTCACCATTGACACAGAAATCACTTACTGTACTTCCGGTACTGGTGGATGTTTGAACAGCTAACTACTAAGTGACTTTTGATACAGGAACCAAAGAACACAAAAGCTGAAATACATAAAAACACATTACAATAGCATGATATTTGAATTTGTTTACATCCAATCCAAATCAAAACCAACATTAATTGCGCAACATACTGGTGCATAGTTGGTTTTAAGTAGTTCCTTGTTTATTGGCTTTTAGCTAGTATTTTTTCCCATCATGCGATTTCCTATAATGTGAAGTAGATTCAATTGGCAACATAACCAACACCAAACGTGTTTCATTCAAAGCACACAAAGTTAATGAAGCATTGCCATGAAGGAATGGGTGCAGGGCATGATTGATCAATGGTTGTTGACTTGTCAGACAGCATGGATAGCCTTACAATGTGCTATTCACCATTTACGAACACGAGTTACATCTTATGCTCCCAAGCAAAACAAAAACATTAGTTACATTACATCTTATGCAAAACTCAGTACATACAAAGACATCAATAGGACTATTATTGATCCAAGTACATTTCAATTGCTACAAAAAAAAATACATTCATTACTAAGTAAGATGCTCAATATGGAAATTGGTGTTCTTTAGGCTTACAAAAATGTGCTATTGATATGACACAACAGAATATCTACCACTTCAACCAGATGTAGTATACACAGATTAGCATACTTTGTACAAAAGGTGAAAGGGGTATTAGATGAATTTTCAAAGTAATATTGTCCCCACAGATTTGATACTAGATATGCCACATAGGGGAAAATCAATAAGCATACAACACCATGTTTTATTAACTCCGTAGTTTTAGTAATGCAGATCCGTTGAAAGAGGATACAGAGAACAGTCAAGTAACTCTCTGCATGTACTTCATATTTCATATTAAGGAATTAACATGTCAATGTGCATTGTGTTTTTGTTAGAAAAAAAAAATCACTGGCTCTCACTAGAGAGAGAAATTGTATAGAAATCAGTGATATTTGGCATTAAAAAAGTAGATAACTAGCAACATAACACTAATCCCTAACCTCTGACTTCATAACACAGCATGCAAATAATATAAATCACATTAAACACTATGGTGCATACAGAGAGTGTCACTCTTTAATATGGAAATTATTTTGCAACTATGGAATAGTTTCTTTTGTCTTATGACCATTATATTAAATGTTTGTCAAGCAGTGTTACAGACACCATCTAAGGTGGAAAAGTAAAAGAGTTAAATGAGAACACAAGAAGAGCAAGCAAGGTAGGGAAACAAACTGTACAAACAACTATGGAATGTCACTCTTGAGAGGAATGTGTCATAACCTTTCAAGTTCTGATTATGCTTGGCAATGTGTGCACATACAAGTATGAAATACAGTGCAAATTGTGGAAATAGATGGTACCGCTAGGAGAACAGAGGATAAAAAAATAGGACGTACTTTCATCTTGTGTGCCATCAAGTTCAAGAATTCAGGAAAATCAATGGTTCCATTCCCATCAGCATCAACCTCATTGATCATATCCTGCAGTTCAGCTTCAGTGGGGTTTTGGCCCAAGGACCTCATCACTGTTCCCAGTTCTTTGCTGGTAATGCAGCCTGCATAGACGAAAGTTCATAGCAACATTAGATCCCCTTGTGTGTTTGTGAGTTCATTTTGCTCAGACATCTGTTAAGGAACAAAAGGCGCAAGCCATAAGTTGTGCAAGCTTGGTAGCACACAATCAACACAACAGAAGTCGGACTCACTGTGCTGCACAGATCATACCATATACATTGATCCCCCTTAAACTCTGCACAATGATAACACGTTTCAGCCAAAACATACTCTTCATCGGAAGGAAAGAACACGCTAAGTACAGTGATGGAACAATCACGCATTGACAACTAAAATCCATCGGATGTAATCAGACTCACATACATGGCAATCTACCAACCAAGGTTCAGATATAGAGATCAGGGAAGAACAATCTGCACAGATACCACTGAACTATCCAAAATCATGCGTAAGACACCTATTTTTTCATAAAAGCAAGCGCCCTTCGTAGCTATTGCGTGCAACCCCCATTCATATCTAGCAAAGTACGCAACCATGCAAATAGGCAGTAACTCGTGTTCTTGCGGGGAAAAAAGAATCTAAATATCTAATAATCTTCCCGAATTACTTATCTTGACAGCTTACGCAGAGCAAGCGCAACAGAAACAAATCCTCGCACGCTCTACTCTAACGAGCAGCGAGCGAACGACACGAGGATGCGCCAAGAACCCTAAAGAAAAACAAACCCGAAACCATGGTAGGGTTTTAGCAAAGACGGTGCGGTGCGGTCGGTCCGTACCGTCGCCGTCCTTGTCGAAGAGGCCGAACGCCTCCTTGAACTCCGCGATCTGCTCCTCGGTGAGCTGCTCCGCCATCTCCCGGACCAAGCCTTCCTCTCCCTCGAACTGGATCTCGCCTCGCGGGTTGGTGGAGCCGTGCTGCAATGGTGGTGCGCCGCTCTCTCGCTCGAGGGGTTGGAAGGAAGGAAAGTGTAGAGGAGGAAGGGGATGGTGCCCGGCCGGGGTGTGAAAAGGTGTTCAATGTTTTGGAAGCACCTGCTTGCGCCTCGAGAGCAATAGCAGTAAACACCCACTGGCGCGTGGGGCCCCGCGGTGGTTTCTATCTTTTTCCCTTTCTTGGCTGACACGGGACTTTGACCTCGGGGCCACTGGAGGGCCCTGTCAAACGAAACCGGTGGGTTTTTGTTGCTAAATAATATAACGCCGATTTTATTTTATTTTTCCATTGCATGATACTTAAGCAAGGCCATCTTCCATGTGGCTGAAAACCAACTCTAAGGGAGGAGTGAGCAAAGATTGAATGGTCCTGACACATCAATGTTAAAGAAAACATTCCTTGGGTCAAGCCATGCACATGAGCCGGTGCTGAGAAATAATTTTAAAAAAGATAGATGAGCCTCACCTGTTGGCCTTAGGTGTTCGTCGGCCTTAGGTGTTCGTCGACCATCCTCGCCGAAACCCGACGTCACATAGGTTTTTCTTGGCCATTTGCCACATTCGATCTCTACCTCGGCCTCACCGTCTTTAGTCCCCACTCTCTGCATCCACCTCTACATCGCAGCTGCTTGAGGACGAGAATGGCTAGAATAGACGAGGTGGGATGTGCCGTGCCGGCATGGCGCAGGCTCGGCGTTCTTCGTGCTGTGTTGGCTCAGCCTGGCCACCCTACTGTGTAGTACCATGCTGGCCCGCTTTTGCCTCCGGTGAGGCTCAGGCACGACCCAAAGCACGACGGACCGATGTTGTGCCATGCCGGCCCTGGCCCAGCCCTGCATAACTGTAGATGGTGGAGGCGACAACGACGATCTCATACTGTCTTATTAAAAACCTTGTTCAAATTGAATTAATTGTGTAAAATTATATGCATGTAAATATTTCAGGGGAAAAGTTGTATTTTCTTGATATTTTACAGATGCAATGTTACTGCCTTGTTAAAAACCTCATGCCCCAAAGTCAGGCTCCCCGAGTAAGGAAAAGAGTATAATAACAACATGTGTGCATACTAATTACTCCATAATGTCTAGATCGTCCATGCGTTTAAGGTCAACGTACACTTGCACGATCTCATGATCCTCTGGTTGATGCTGTTATTGCTCTTTATGCAATTCCTAGTCCTTAGCTTATGTGATTGTCTCCATCATCCTAAGCGTGAGGAATGATATTCTTTCTTCAATTATTCTCCCTACTATGTTGATTGTCGCTTTTGAAGAGATGGTGGACACCAGCACCAGCAGAATATCTCGTACGAAATGTGACAACATAGAAAATATCGCTTATTGTTCTTCCACCACACGAGCAAGTCTATCTTGCCTATGCTAACAAGATCAGAATCGGTGTTTGGAAAATCATGCTCCAGATAGTCATTTAGTACTAAGACAAAATTTCACTTGTGGTCTATCTGAGGTTGAGAGGACGAAGAATTAGACTTGACCTTTAACTTCTTTCGCAAGTGAGCTGTTAAGTTTGTTTTTCCTTATTGTACCTGCTGCGAGGTCTCTGATCTCGCGGTACTACCAAGCTTGTCACAATACAAGTGAAAAATACAAAAAAACTCATTTTTCACATATTTGAATGCTTTCGAGAAATCAAAACCGATGCATTCACCTATTCTCTCTATACTGATCTGCAAACCTACCAACTTTTTGTAGGATGGAAAATGATGGTAAAACAATATAGGTGTGAAGTATAATTGAAATATTTAACAATTTTTTCTCAATTGCTGCAACAGCATGGCCTAAAAAAGGGGATCTCCCTAGATTTCACAATCTTATCTACAATTAGTCAAATAAATTCTATAACTTAGTAAGAGATAGGGAAGTAAACACCGAATAAAACCTTTGTTGCCTTATGAAAAGGTCTTAAATACTTTAAAAATGACTAGCAATCGGTCAATCTGAATTAGTAACTATCAATTTATTGTTTTGAGAGTTAGCATTGATAAAGACAGATATGACATGTGCGTACCCTTGCACCTTCTTTAATATGATGTATGTTAAGTTCTACCTCACATTCATATGAAGACCGAATTTTCTTGGCTCATTCCTATTGGCTGCAGAGTACTTCTTGAACTTGCCTATCACTTTTGAGAAAATTATGAGGTAACGAATGTCATCGCATATATTGTCCGAATATCTGCCAATCGCTTGCATACTGTCTTCAACAACAAGGTTCAAGATATGGCACATGCATTTCTGGTGGAGAACATAACCACCAATATATCTTTGCAATCTTGGGGGTGAGAATGTTCATAGCCATTGTATTCATTGATGTGTTATCAAGAGTTATAAAAATAATCTTATTATCTATCTTAAAATCATCAAGTACGTCTAGTACATGCTCGACAATGGTCTCTCCCGTGTGTGATTCGTTAATTACCTAAAACCCTACATCCCTCTTGTTTATTTTATAATTATCGTCTAAATATTGGGCGGTAGGTACTTTTGTAGTGCGATGATGTCCAAATGTCTGAAGTTATAGCAAAATAGAAATGAACTTGTAGGAAGAATTCTTTTAGTTCTGCTAGTTTTCTATGATAGATTCGTAAAATATCATATGTAGTAGTTCTCCAACTAATATGTTGGTATTATGAGTAAAAGCCACATTGGATCATTCTTTCGAACACGCGTCTTTCATTGATACTAATCAGTTGATCTTTGGAAACAATATATTTAGCAATTTTCTCACGAGCAGAAAGCGGGTTGTATACCCAAATATTTACAGAGCCATCGGCCTTGAAGTTTAGCTGTGTTTGTACTCCCCCCCTCGGCTGTGCGTCCCCATCTTACTCAAGCATGTTTTATAGTGTCGGTTCAAGTGCCTCGTCCCTCCACCTGTATGAGCAGTCAATTGAGATTTATAATAATTACAAGTTATGATCTCTACTATTTGGCCATCTCAGATTTTCTAGCTCTAGGTCATGTGTTTTTGGAAATTCGTCCTTCGTCTAGTGGCGCAGTTGCTAGACACGGATCGACAAATATTTTTGTCTATGGATAGGGGAGAGAAGTCTGGTATCCCTATTGGCTCTAAATCGCCTTGGTACTCTTCATAGTACTCTGAACTGTCTATATTGATGGCCATCCATGCCGTAGTATCCTATGCTTGGTGAGAGTTGACGAGCATCAACAGAAGTCAGAGTCGAAGGAGGACTAGGGGAGAAGTGGTGGGAATTTACACTAAGTTGCCCTGCTACCCTTTTCGTGTCACAAATCCTTGATAGTATACCTCTTGAGAGCTCCTTGGTGCTCTGACTCCTTGGTAGCATAATGAACCTTCTATTGTATAGATTATTGATACTACTAAGTAGAGCAAATAAAGGAGAGAACCTTGGTGCTTCCGTGGTAAAGAAATGAGGAGATGAGTTGAATTTTATATCCATTGAACAGAAAACGGTTGCCTGATTCCCTCCCATCTGTTGCCTAACTCTACTCTCTCTTCAGTCTCACTCACTCGTCAGTCGTCACCTCAATCATCAGCACTCTATTTTCTTTTCTTTTCTTTTCCCCTCTCTATTCCATTTCTTTTCTTTCCACCGACAACATCCCCATCTCATCTTGGATTCTCTCTTCCTTTTTCTTCTCTATTCATTTCCTCCTGTCCTCCACTTCTTATTCTCTCATCCTCCCCTCTCTATCTTCTCTCCCCACTCGACACGGCCACGTGTGAGACGGTGAGGCACGGCGAGGTAGCCATGCCGCGTGAGAGCCGAGGCAGTGAGGCATGGCAAGGCGTCCATGTTGCATGGGAGGCTGCGAGTGGGCCGCGCATGAGGTGAGGCGACTGCTGTCATGCTCTGTGTGCCAGGCCAGCCTGAGTACGATACACTATGCCGGGCCAGTTTTCCAAGCCCAGCCCCACCCCCCGGTTTGTGCCATGCCAACTCGGTCGCCATGTGGCATGCTTGGGCTATGCTGGGCCAGCTGGGCCTCCGGCTAGCATGCAAAGGCCCTCCTGACTCCCACCTCTAATTATTAGTTTGTTACTCCTAAATGCATTCCACCACTCTGGATGCCCTAGGGATTGCTAAGAAATTGGAACAATAGGAATTTTGTTGGAAACAACATACTTTGTTCTAACTGATATCTTAGTTTAAAACTGGGCCCAAAAATTAATCAGCTTTGGGTTCTTCAATATCAGTTTGTCCAAAGTTATTTTTAGTTTCATCTAAGCTTTATCTTGGCAATAAATATGTCACTTAGATTCAAGTCAAAATAAGTGACAATGCCCGATTCTTTTTAGCTAATGGCTTATGACTTATAACTTCTATCGAACAAATAAACGAGATGATTTCTCTATCGTCGTTTTGAAGCACTTATTGGGACAACTTTTTTGAATCGACTTATCGGCATTTGGTTGTTTACACAAGCGCTCATGCTATGGTCAAAAGTTATAAATCGTAGACATTAGCCATGATAGAAAAGAACCCACCTATATCCACTATTGCTCCAATGTGTTTCCATTCTCTTGCCATGCCATTTGCATGTAAGCTATCAACTCACTTAGCATGTGTTCTGTCAGGGATCACCTTTCGTTCTTGCTGACTAGGGTTCCTTCTTGCAGCCCACTTGTGTGGCTTGGCTGGCATGGCTTGCAGCGATGCGGGCCAGCAAAGCCCAGTGTCCTCTAAAAAAATCAAAGCGGCCCATGGCGATAGTACGCTTGTGGCTGTTGGGCCATTGGTGTGGGCGTGTGGCGACCCGCCGCAGTAGATCAATATGACTTTGGAGCTATTTTATTGACTTTTGGTTAAAAATAAATAGTAACATCTAAAAAAGTAGCTTTTAAAGAAGGAGACGAGTGGTGCAAAAAGTGAGATAGATACATGCACTAGATGGGAGCGAGAGGAATATAACGCGTAATGTATCCGTACCCCCTTACCTTATTCTCAGAGCGAGGAGAGTGGAGAAACCGCTTCACAAAGCCAAGTATTCATATTGGTTTCTGACTCATCTAAGTAGAAGTTAATACGAACACCCCTTAAGCTTTTCTCTTTTTTTAGATTACACCAGAGGACGCACACTCACGCACACCATACATCACATACACACGAGTGTGTGTCCTACTGAAACACATGTTACGACTTAAACGAAGGTGGATGGATAAATCATGGATTTATCCAATACCTCACGAAGCACGAGCACATATTTTCTTATTGAACATAATATAAGGTGAGATATCCAGAACCGATCTAAGCATCAAACTCGAACAAACAGCTAACACGACAGCGAAGTTTGCCAACCGAGAAAAGCTCCGTCCTAACTTAAGCTTATATTCGACTAAATGAAGTGCAAGATAATTTTTGTTAACTGAAAAGATGCCCCTCCCTCAGCGGTCTAGTTACCCTCCGCCGAAACGTTCATTCGACGGGAATCTGGTCTGGATTGAGAAAAATTCTATTGTGCCCCCGTTACACAGCGCCATTTGTATCACGAGCGAACCCAGGGTCGACACGTGGCAGCAAGAAATAAAAAATATATTTTTACTGGGTGCACTGTAGCAAGGCAATAAAAAGTTTTGTTTTTACTGTTTGCTACAGTAAAAATAGTATTTTTACTGTTTGCTACAGTAAAAAATATTTCTTTTATTGACTTGCTACAGTGCAAACAGTAATGAAAAAATATTTTTTTATTTCTTGCTGCCACGTGTCAACTCCCGGTTCGCTAGTGACACAAATGGTGTTGTGTGACGGGGGTACAATAGAATCTCTCCTGGATTGATCGCACTGATCGAGTGGTAATCAATTCACCTTTTGAAGCTCCGAAACAAATGGTGGCTACGCGGTTGCGCTGTGTGCGGGATGTCGGCTAGTTGCATCAGACAGCATGGGATGTCGGCTAGTTGCATCAGAACGAACCATGCGCTGTGATTTTTCTAGCAGCGCGGTACGTACCTACAACCAAAAGCGGTCAATATTGGATGACCCCCTTTTGGCACGCGGTGCTTGTTGAGTTGTAAAGTTCGTTTCTAATATACTCCCATCCGCAAAAAAAAATTCTTAAACTGTGCATTGCTTAGGGATACTAATGGGTTGGGTTCAAACGGATTAAACGGGGTGAGTTCTTAATTGGATTGACTTTGGATAGGTGAAAACGGGTTGGAAGAGTGAATGCGTTGGGTTGGATCAAGTTATTTCATAAAAAGGGTTGGGTTGGGGTGGGGTGGATTTAGAAATTTTGGATTGAAATCAGGTTGTGAACAGATTCGATCTGTGATGTAGCCTAATAGGGGTGGCACTTGAATTGTCCATAGATTTAAACAACTATACTCAATTATAGCTTCCTATAAAACATGTGAGAGCCACATATGCACATGTGACTACTAATTTGAACAGAGTAGTTCCACACACACGGAATTATTTGCAATAAACTTCAATCGATTTCGTAAAACTATTGTAGTGTGAACGCGATGTTGAAATTCCAAATATCGAAATTTTATAAAAATTTTCTATAAAAAGTGTGTGAGGCCCACGTGTACGCCTGGTTCTGCCAATCTGCATAAAGTAACTCTCCTATACGTAGAATCATCTCCAATAAATTTTAATAGATTTCAAAAAACTTTTGTGGTGTGAATGCGAAGTTAAAATTCTAAATACCGAAGTTTTATGAAAACTTCCTATAGAAAGCATGTAAAACCTACGTGTGTGCCTAGTCGTGCCAATTTGCACAGAGTAGCTTTCCTTCATACAAAATCATTTGCAATAAATTTCAATCAATTTCATAAAACTTTTTTAGTGTGAACGCGAGGTTAAAATTTCAAATACTGAAATTTTATGAAAGCTTCATATAAAAACATGTAAGGCTCACGCGTGCACCTAGCCCTATCAATTGCATAAAGTAGCTCCCCTATACGCAGTATCATCTCTAATAAATTTTAATTGATTTCAAAAAAAACTTTTATGGTGTGAACGCGAGGTTGAAATTTCAAATACCGAAGTTTTACCAAAACTTCCTATAAAAGCATGTGGGGCCACATGTATGTCTACTCCTGCCAATTTGCACAGAGTAGCCCCTACACATAGAATCATTTGAAATAAATTCAATCAATTTCATAAAAATTTTATAATGTGAACGCAAGATAAAAATTTCAAATACCGAAGTTTTACGAATAAGTGAATTGGTAAATGGGTTGGAAAGTGGGTTGAACCCATAGGTTCGGGTTAGGTTGGGTTTAAGTAGAAGGTGGGTTGGGTTGGGTTTAAGTAAAAAGTGGTTGGGTTAGATGGGGTTGTGAAAAATCTTTCGTGGGTTGGATTGGAGTGGGAAGTTGGCTTTGTCTCATATGGGTTGGGTTTAAACCCATTAGCAAGCCTAGCATTGCTATATGGAGGTGGTTCTTGCATCGGTAGGAGCCTTTACAGAAAGAGAAACTATTGCTGGGGTGGGAAAACGGTAACGGATAATCCATTTTATTCGATATTCGTATCCGAGAAAACACGAATGTGAGAAGCAAAATATGTATTCGTATTCGAGAATATTCATATTCATCTTCATATTCAAGAATATTCATATTCGTATTCGAGACTATTCGATTCGTATTCGATCCGTTTTCTATGCCTATCATCGGTAACCGATAAAAAACTGGTGAAAAACAGGCAAAACCGCTAGGAATTTGTTCTAACAAGATCTATTGTGGAAGTTGTAAGAGGATATTCGTATTCGATCGAATCAAGTACATATTCGATTCGAATCATATCCGTTACAACATCGATTTGTATTCGAGGATATTCGAATTTGAATTCGTATTTATTTTAAAAATATAAATTTGTATTTATATTTAAGCTCTGTTCCCATCCTACTAATAACGGGTGTGGTGAGCACATAGCATTGTTTTGCAAAACGTGCCGTCGCTACTCGTTTCATGTACGCACGCACGCAACAACGAGCTAGCAAAAAAATATCTTGTGGGCACACCTTGCACCACCAGCAAATCCATACATGTAGATGAATCTGTCTATAAATACTCCACACCAGCCATACTAGAAAGAACCATCCCAAACACTCAAGAGAAACGAGCTACACTACCACGTCCAAACTTGCACGAAAAATGGCCTCCAAATCCGCTGCTTTTCAGGCGATCTTCCTCGCCCTGAACCTTCTCTTATTCGCCGGCGTCCGCAGCCAGAGCCCGGCGCCGCCGCCCGGCGGCAACCCGTGCCCGCCGAACGCGCTGGCCCAACTCAAGGTGTGCGCCGACGTGCTGGTCATGCTCAAGCTCAAGATCAACGTGCCGTCGAACCAGCAGTGCTGCCCGCTGATCGGGCGGCTCGTCAACCTCGACGTCGCCGGCTGCCTGTGCGCCGCCATCAAGCTCAGCGTGATCGGCATCCCCATCAACCTGCCGCTCGACGTCCCCCTCGTCCTCAACTACTGCGGCCGGAATGGATCCGCCGCCAGGGTCAACTGCTCGTGATTCGTGAAGTCTTCGACGTACGGGCGAGGAATGCTCATCTAGTAACGTGCCTACCTAGTATTGCAATGCCTACTTAGCACTGCAGATGTGTCAACGAGCCAAATACAAATAGAATAATCCAGATACAAATACTAAAGACATGGTTGACACTTTTTAAATCTTAATATATCAAATATAAATGGAATAGTTCTAATACTGATAAGTCGGAGTGGATTTACACCTGCCGCTAGCTTTTCTCGTCTCACGGATGTGATGGATGTGTGACTGTGGACGCTTCATGGCTTCAGGTTATGATGAATAAGTTGACGTCTATGAACATCTCGAAAAGAAAAAGGCTGTTCAACGGTCTGTATTTTTCGCTTCAATTTATGGTTTTTGATAGTGATTTATAGCTTTTTAAACTATTTATGAGAGGTAATATGAAGTAATAGGAACTTACATACAGTTTTAGTCGATATAAATGAAGTCGCTATAATGTATACTACAATCAACTTATAGATCCCGTCTTAATAATACATTGTTTGAAATATAGTTAATGTAGAAAAGTCGAAAAATAGCTTTTACAAATTGAAAAGAACAGACCAGTTGTTTGCCTACGGTATAATGTGTCTTACTTGCAATAACGTGCCTTTTGTCAATCTTATGCGACTGACAATTAATTTGCTTTGTGTGTAAGGCCATGTATGGATGATCAGTTGGGCTTTTTTAGTGGCTTATGGCTTTTCTTTGCACTGTAACTGACTTATTCTACACTGTAGCTGTTGGTAGAGTTTCCGAAATTAGCCAAAAATCGTCTGATTTTCCCGAAAATCGGAAATATCAACCCCCTTAGGTAAAATTTGGTTTCAACCAAAAAAATCGTTTTGGTTTGAATCTAGATAGGCTTAAAGATGCAAAGACCTCCAACCTAACGAACCACACTATGTAGCCTAGTGGAAACACTAATGGTTTACATGGGGTAGGTGCTAGGATTGAATCCTAGCGGTTGCATTACTATTTTTTTACAGTCTTTTGCTCTGACATGCGGGTCCTAGATCTACACAGATGGAAAAGTAGTAAATGCAAAACAGGGAATCGAACCCCATGACCACCTGTATGCGCGCGTGGGGCTTAGCCACGGGCTAGCAACAACTTTGTGGTTAGCTTTGACTTCATAGCTTATTTGTTCTTAATTCTAGAATTTAAATTTCAAATTTGGTTTGAATTTTTTGGCCTGAAAAGTTCCAAAAAATCGATTTTCGCTTCTACCGGGCTTACCGGACTCCTTCGGTAAAATGCACATACCAGTAATAGGAAACTAGCTGATGGTGGCTTTTTTACGTAATTAAATTTAAAAAATAGAAAAAAGAAAAAATAGGTTAGTCTATCATGGATAATACAAATGAATACAGAAAAAGGAAAGGCAAAAAAGCACAAAAAACCAAAAAAAAATAAGAAAAGATGAAAATAAAAAACTAAAAGTAAGCAAAAAATTTTAGCCAAAACGAACGGACCAATATGGTGAGAAATATGCTGTTAGTCTAAATGGATCAAGCAGCGCACCTTTGTGTCAAGGATGCTCTTCAAGTTCGATGTGCATGTACTAATAGGTTGAATGCAATACCAGACTCGTAGTTTGCTGAATAACGAGTTTCTACTTTGATTTTTATATTGGAAAATAGTGGTTTGGTCTCATGACTTCCATCAGCTACCCTTTGGGGGAATCAATCCATCCTCTACCATTGTATTGGCAAAAACACAGGAACGCAATGAGTTAACAGTAGAGAAATCTAATTACCAAAGCCATCCGATTCAGGAAAGATTGCTCAGATCGAGCGCCACAGTACATATATAGTGGTTTGCTATATTCTTTTTTCTCATCACAACATTTAATACAGTGATTCTGTACAGTTCTATGCTATTCCCCGACCTCTACTTTTTCATCGTGCTCCTGTGCCTTTGTTCAGGCAAGGCAGATGGTGCGAATCCCTCTTTCGCGTATACGCTCTAACCAATGTCAGTACTTGCTCAGTTGGCTGAGCCACCGGCACGCGTCCCAGCCTGTCCGGATTCGACTCTGGGGCTATTCTTTTTTAGCTTGTAAAAACTGTTTTTTGGTTTTTCTACAATAACTAACTTTTAAATGGAGTATTTTTAAGATAGGATTTACTAGTTAATTATAGTATATACTGTGCCGACTTTATTTATATCGACAAAAATCGCACGTGAGTTTCTATTACTCTGTAATCTTTTACACGAACAGTCCAAAAGTCACAAGCCGCAACCAAAAGCCATAAGCTTCAGGCCTTGTTCTTTTCAGCTTTTAAAAGCTGCTTTTCGGCTTTTCTACAGTAACTAGCTTTTCAATAGAATATCTTTTCAAGATAGAGTCTACTAATTAATTGTAGTACATACTTTACTGACTTCATTTATATCGGCAAAAACCGCGTATGAGTTTTTGTTACTCTGTAATCTCTCACACAAACAACCTAAAAGCCACAAGCCGCAACCAAAAGCCATAAGCTCCAGCCAAAAAGAACATGTCAGCCAAAAAGAACAGACCCTCTGTTGATTCGCACGCTCATCAATAATTTTTGTAAATACTCACGTGTACATGTTGTGGTAACTCTTAAAAACTAATTACCAAATCACATAATTAAGAAGTAATTTATACACTAATATAAGACTGAACATTCAATCATCCAACACCTAAATTCAATGAAGTCTCATTTTATATGAAAAGTCCGATTACATAAAATTTAATTATAAAGAATAGAACTCATATGCATTTAACCTTAATGTTACAAGTCCAAAGTACAATAATTCAATATCAAGATTTACAAAAGAACAAAATCCTACAATTAAAGGTTACAAAATTTCAATTTCTTCTAGTTATAAGAATGAGCTTATACAAATGTATTATATCAAAATCTATCTAATGAATTAAAGTCTTTGTAGTCGACCCAACTTGAAACCCTGCAAAGTCATATCATCCAAAACCACAGATATAAAACTAAAACAAATTTAAATATTAGTTTGCCGTCGGAACCATTTTTGTAATATTGCGTGAGGGCAATAACTCATTGAGATACCATGATTGTCCAGGGCCAATCGACACCTCTCACGTATTGGGTTTTCATCATCCAACGATAAAACTTCATTCTTACCTTTACATTACCTTTTTACCCCTTCCTGATGAGTCATTGTAATGCCCTAGGGTCCAAACCGGCTTAGACATAACCCCATTTTGGATAAGCCACGCACATATAGCAAGCTGCTTGCATTTTCATCCTTGCTTCGCACAAAACGGTTAACCAAAAGTTGCTACTATTGAAAGCCCTAAGCTTATATGTTCGTCCTCGTCTCCCAAGCTAGGCAAGGTAGGACTAATCCACACTCCTTTATGCCATATACATGGGCCTAGGCCTAATTTCACATGAGCCGAGGTGTCACATACACCCTTCTCAAAGAACCCGACGTCCTTGTTGACCCAACATACCCACACTGGGGCAAATGACCAAGACCTCCTCTCTTGGCACATGTTTGTGCGTCCAGTGCTGGTACATATACTATGCCGTGTGTCCACTTCGGGTCCACAAGCGCAATGTGTCATATGCCCACGCTCCTGACCTACACGCGCCCGTGTAAAGGGTCGGCTCTAATACCATTTTGTAACGCTCTAGGGTCCAAACTGGCTTAGGCCTAACTCCATTCTGGATAAGCCACACACATGTAGCAATCTGTTTGCACTTTTGTCCTCGCTTCACGCAAAACGGTTAACTAGAGGTAGCTACCATGGAAGCCCTAGGCTTATATGTTGGTCTTCTTCTCCCAAACTAGGCAAGGTGAGACTAATCTACACTCCCTTATGCACACATATATGGGCCACACATAGGCCTAATTTCACATGGGCTGATGTGTCACAGTCACCTTTTTCCAATCCATGCACAAGACACGTTTAAGCCACTGGTTACCACCAAGGCAATGAAATAAAGCCAACAAGAGCCAGTAGGGAGAAGAACCTCACTATCCTAGCCACCAGTAAGCTAACAAGCTCACTGCCAAAGCCACTGCCCAAGGCTCACTGCAATAGCAAATCGATAGAAAGCTGCCATCATCCATCACTTATTACCTCTCATAAGCACCACCATAGCGAGTTACTACCATACCACTGCCTTCCCATGCCACTACACAGAACACTCATGAGCCACCACCAGCAAACCGACAGCCATAAAAGTAGAACTGCCTATTTAAACTGCCACAAGAACCCTAACTTAGCTGAAAGAGGGAAGTCAGGAGAACAGCCAAGACAGAAGGACAACCGAACAGAAGGGTACCACAACCAGAGGATGATGCCCACAAGCTTCCACATAGCTTAGCCAATCAGGAAAGCATAATAGCTTAGCCAATCAGGAAAGCATAATCAAGTGAGAGTAAGAGCATCCCCAAACCCCCTAATTCAAGCCAACAACGCCAGTAGCGTAACATCATGAACTATACCATTTTATTTTGCTAGCACTAGAACCCAGCAATCAGAGCCACAGTGGGACACTATCTCCAACTCACCACACTAGAGAAGAGGAAGCTGGTGGCCATCCAATGAGCCATCGGACCATGGTCACTACTCCCCGGCGCATGCCAAGACACAAGCGTCGCATGGTTTCTCACCGCAATGCTCCCAAACCCTAAACAACCCCCCACGGGTAATCACATGTTTATGCACCACACATTTCACAAATAAAATCAACAACAAAGTAGGACTAGGAAGTAACGTAGTAGTAGGGAATAAGAAGGAACCGGGAAGAGCTGAGGAGTAAAAGCCATGCGTCAGTGGCTTGTGGCCACCGAGACACATGGCGCCGATGGAGGGTAGTTAGAACACGTGATGAGGACATCCTTTCCATAGATACAACTATGCCAACTCCACAACAAACTCAACAAATTGAAACAATGATACAATGACCAATGACTCGAGTGCGAGCACGTCAATTTAACCATCAGGTGAATGCGTTCCTAAGTTTGCATACAAATATTTCAAAGAGCAGCATACTACTTAATTTTTGTGATGATTTAATTGTCCTTAGGAACCATGGTGAAGAACCACGCGAGCTCAAGTGTAGAAGTGGAACCGTCAAGCGCAATCCAAGTCCTGTTCGTGAGTTCGACTCAGATTCAGCCTTTTTAACAGCGTCTACTTCAAACGACCATAACTTTTGATCCAAAAGGCTTCTTGGGGCCCGTGAGTACTCGTTGGAAATCTCGTGGAGTTTATTTTCAGATGGATCTAGTCTCACCCCCAAACTCCATCCAAGCCGATCAGAAACTGCCAAACAAGTTGCGTCACTTTTCCAGTCCGAGTCAAAGTGGGCCTTGGGCATTGTATCACCACTTAGGCTATTTGGGTCGCTGTCATTTTCATGGGTACTGTTCATACGAACAGTAACCATGAATAGTACCACACTATTTTCCTTAGATAAGTACGGCTTTTCCCTCCCCTATTTAAGGAGGTCGCACCCTTTAGTTTTCCTCGGGTTTTTTCAAGAGATTATTCTGCTTAGCAGTTTCGCCGCACGTTTCAGTTGAGGAACCCCAACTTGTGAACTTAATTTTTATTCGCAATACAATTTCAGATTGTATCTTGTACTCTCTTACTTGTGTTCTCGATTCGCTTGCAGAAGATAGCCTTCTTGGCGAGGTCAACCGCGTTCGGCACGGTTGATAACCAACAGAGCAATGGTGTAGTGATTGCGAGGGGTTCGATCTGTTTTGGTCGGAGCCTTTGGATCATCAACGTCGAGTTCTCCACAATCGACTTATTAGTACCTTTCCGAAGATCGGGCCATCGTCACATTAGTTGGTATCAGAGCAATGGTTGCCCGTTAGGTAATCACAATTTCCCTTTTAGATTAATTTTTGTTCATCGTCCTAAAAACCCTAGAAAATTAGCCCACAAAAAATAATTGTTCGTAGTGTTCTTCCGCTGTCCCAACACCCTTTTGAGCCATTGCAATTTTTCTTTTCAGTTTTGCTTGTTGAATTTTTTATTGCATCGTCGTCTGTAGTTGCTGATTTCTAATTTTAGTTAGAGTCTAGTTTGATCTTGGTGTTCCTTTGTGTAGCTTCATCATCGTGTCAAAACTTCTGTCGCAACCTCGCCCTCCGCTGCCATCCTATCTGCTAAGAATTGGTTTCGGTTGATCATTGCGTGTGCGTGCTTCGATTAGCTAGTACTACTTCCAATGCTAATGCTCGTCTTTCTTCAATTGCAAAAATAGTACTTACATCAAGTGAGAAGAAGGCTACTCCATCCTCTACACCCTCAATTGACACTACAACAAATAGTAGAAAAATTCAATGCTTCAAGTGTTTGGGACATAGCCATATTTCTAGAGAGTGTCCCAACAACCGAGTTGTGCTTGTGACGGAAGATAGAGAATACGAATCAGTAAGTGAAAACGAGGTTAAGCCTAGTCATGAAAAGGAGAGATATGAATATGCATCGGATGACAATGAAGAGGTTGATGTGTTGAATTATGAACCGGGAGAGGCACTAGTAGTCACCAAATATTTTAAGTATGCTTGCACAAGAAGGAGATGCACATCTGCAACGATTCAACTTGTTTCAAACACAAGCCAAGGTAAACAACAAGGTAATCAAACTTATTATTAATGGTGGTAGTTGTCATAACTTAGCTAGTGTTGAATTATGTGAGAAACTTGGTTTAAAGATGATGAAATATTTACATACATATCATGTGCAATGGTTTAGCGAATGTAGGAATGTGAAGGTTTAGTTTGTGGTGATGTTACTTTCAAGATTGGTGATTATGAGGACACCGTTGAGTGTGATGTGATGCCTATGACCGTTTGCCATTTGCTGCTAGGAATGCCATGGCAATGTGATAAAAGTGTGCAATATGAAGTCCGCTCCAATTGATATGCTTTTAAATGGAAGGAAAAGATAAAAGAGCTTAATCCAATGACTCCTAATCAAATACAGGCTGAATTACAGCAAAAAAAGCTTGCTAAAAATAAGGGTAAAAAGAAAGAAAAAAGAGACTACCACACATTGGTGAGTGAGAGCCACAAGCCAAATATGAGAGGGAAAAGTAAAAGTGAGGGAGGGAAGGATATGTTAGCCATAAAAGCAAAATTGAGAGATGTGAGCAATTACCCATAAAAAATGCACTTGTGCTTGAGTACAAAGATGCAACTGTGTTGCCTTTATACTAATGACTTGATCTCTCTTTCTAGTGCTGTTTTCTCTCTTTTGTATGCCTTGAGGATATGTTTCCGAAGGAGATTCTAGTGGAACTTCCACCATTGCGCGGAATAGAGTATCAAATTGATCTAGTTCCTAGCGCGTCACTTCCAAACTGTCCACCATACCGTACCAATCCAGTGGAAACCAAGCAAATTTAATGCCAAGTGTAAGAACTACTTGAGAAAGAGTATGTATGCGAAAGTCTTAGTTCTTGTGCTATTTCTGTAATTCTTGTTCCTACTAAAGAAGGTACATGAAGAATGTGTGTTGATTGTCGTGCCAATAACAACATCACTGTTAGATATCGTCATTCTATTCCTAAGTTAGATAACATGCTAGATGAACTTAGTGGTGTTGTCATATTCACTAAAATTGATTTGAAAAATGGATAATATCAGATTAGGATGAAACTTGGTGATGAATGGAAAACTTCTTTTAAAACAAAATTTGGATCGCATGAGTGGTTAGTAATGCCATTTGGTTTAACTAATGTACCTAGTACATTTATGTGGTTGATGAATCATGTTTTAAGAGCATTCATTGACAAATTTGTTATGGTATACTTTGATGACATATTGATCTATAGCAAAGCAATGGATGAACACACTGAGCATATTGGATAAGTGCTAGAAGTGCTTAGAAGTAAGAAATTGTACGCTAATCTTGAAAAATGCACTTTTGCCACTAATAAAGTTGTGTTTTTAGGCTATGTTATTTCTGGACAAGGCATTGAAGTAGATGAATCTAAAACTGAAGCGATTAGGAATTGGCCTACACCTATGAATGTTAGTCAAATCAGAAGTTTTCATAGTCTTGCTAGTTTTTATCGGTTTTATTAAAAACTTCAGCACCATTACTGCACCCTTGAATGAGTTAACTAAAAAAGAGTGTTGTGTTTGAATGGGGTGCATCACAAGAAAATGTTTTTCAAGAATTAAAGAAATGATTAATTGAAGCACCATTGCTCACTTTGCCTGGTTTCACTAAGACTTTTGAAATTGAATGTGATGCTAGTGGAATAGAAATTGGTGGTGTTTTAATGCAAGAAGGGAAAGCAGTAGTATATTTCAGTGAGAAGCTCGGAGGAGCTCAATTGAACTACCCTGTGTATGATAAAGAATTGTATACTTTAGTACGTGTGCTTCAAACTTGGTAACATTATCTTTGGCCTAAATAATTTGGTATCCACTCTGATCATGAAGCTTTGAATTATTTAAATAGCCAAGCTAAACTGAACCATAGACATAGTAAGTGGGTAGAATTCATTGAAACTTTTCATATATCATTAGATACAAGAAAGAGAAAGAGAATGTGGTAGCTGATTCTTTATCTAGAAAGAATGTGCTCTTACCTCAATTGGAAGTGAAAGTTCTTGGTTTAGAGAGTTTGAAAGATTTATATGTTTTTGATCATAAATTCTCAGAACCATATTCTAAATGTAAAGATGGAAAGGATGAGACAAGTTTCATGTTCATGATGCGTTCTTACTTCGTGCTAACAAATTATGTGTTCCAGATTCGTCTGTGCGCTTGTTTCTATTGCAGAAATATCATGCAGGAGAATTGATGGGACACTTTAGGAGAGAAAAGACCTTGATGATGCTGAGTGATCACTTTTATTAGCCTAAAATGAGGCGAGACGCCGAAAGGTTTGTACAGCGATGTGTGACATACCACAAAGCGAAATCTAAACTTAATTCACTTAGTTTATACACTTTACTTGCATTTCCTAGTGCCCCTTGGAAAGATATTAGTATGGACTTCGTTTTATGATCGCCTAGGACTAAGAGGGGGAAGATTTAGTTTTTTTTGTAGTGGTGGATAGATTCTCTAAAATGACATATTTCATTCCCTGTCACAAAAGCGACGATGCGCCGCATGTGGCTGATTTGTTTTTTAGGGAAATTGTGATATTGCATGGCATACCAAGGACAATTATTTCAGATCGAGACGTCATTTACGAGCTACTTTTGGAAGACTTTATGTGCCAAACTTAGGACAAAGTTGCTCTTTTTGACAACTTGTCACTCATAAACGGATGGACAAACGAAGGTGGTGAATCGTACACTCTCAATGTTACTACAAACAATGATAAAAAAGAATTTAAAAGAGTGGAAAGATTGTCTACATCATATTGAATTTGCATATAATAGGACGGTACATTCTACCACTCAATTGTGTCTATTTGAGTTGGTGTATGGTTTCAAGCCGATCACACCACTTGATTTGCTGCCACTGCCGTTGCATGAACATGTCAACATGGAAATATCAAGACAAGCTGAATATGTGAAGAAGATGCATGTCAAGACTAAAGAAAAAATTGAAAAGAAGTCACGATACTTTGCTAAGAAAGCGAATAAGTTCAGAAAGAAGATGCTATTTGGACCAGGTGATTTAGTTTGGATGCATCTATGCAAAGAATGTTTTTCGAACAAACGTAATTCCGAGCTAATGCCTCAAGGAGATGCCCATTCAGAGTGTTTGAGAAGATCAATGACAATGCATACAAGATCGAGCTTCCAGTTGATGATTATTCTGTGAGTTCTACATTCAATATTGCTGATTTATCTCCATTCTTGGGTCTGTAAGAATCAGAGTCAAAGACGACGTTTTTTTCCAAGAGGGGAAGGATGATGAGGACATCCCGAAGACACCATCTGGACCGATTACACGAGCATGAGCTAAAAAAATTAATCAATAGGTGAACTCGCTCCTAATTGAATCTGGTTTTAATTTACGAGAGAATTGTATATTATCTCATGCAAATATTGTGTATATACTTAGGTTTAAACGATGTGAAGCTTTTGAAATTGAAAACATGGAGGTGAAGCTAACGGAGAAGAAGTACATGGAGCCAAACAAGAGAAGACATGTTCAAATCCTCATTATCACATCGGATCGTCCACAAGTTCAATTGAACTCACAAAGATGCTTCAGATATTCAAACGATTTCAACTGGTATTAAAAATTACCTTCGGATCGGTCTGATCGACCTCAAATGTGTTCAGGACCATCCGATCCACATCGGGTGTCGCAAGACCTTTGGAATGTTCTGACCATCCGAATGGTTTCGACTGTTCAAATCTTCTTATTAGCGTTAGACGCTCAGATACCTTGGAAACGTTTGTGCCACTCCAATGAGTCGTAATGTCCGATCTTCAATGGAATGCCCGATTGCCTTGGAGACATTCAGACCGCTCCGAACGTTCGCCCTTCTGCGTCGTTCGATCAACTTTGGACAGTCGATATTGATGGTAACGTTCGGACCAGGCCAAACGATCCCGCCGTTGGATTGGCTAGAAATGCTTGCAGCCATTCGATTGACTTGGAGGTGTTCGGAACAGTATGACCATATCTCTGACCACATACCTGATGTATAAAGGCAATAACTTTCACATACGAGGTTCGATTGAGATGACATTCGACTATAGAATGTTTCATGAATTTTTATCAAGATGTAAATGACTTCAAGTCAATCTTATTTAGTCATGTTTTTCTTCCGTCATATGTGATAAAAAGGCTTCAAAATGATTTGTTTGATTTGTTTATATGGTTTGGGTTTTTATTACAACTCGTATAGACATATAACTAGTACTAAAATATGATGTGGCCGACAGCACTCTCTGTGCGCATGTGCCACCGTAAGTCGGCTGCGCGTTGCACACCGCTCCTCACCTATGACCACGAGGAGATCGAGGACCTAGCTCCTTTTCCATCCTGGGCCAGATCGAGCTGAGAGCTCTCCTTGAAAAATTATGTATGGGGCACTAGTAGCTAAGCTGGACGCCACCTCGCCTGTCGCTCCACACCGACCTCCCTTTTGAGAGGATAACACACGTTAACACGTATACGACTACAAAAATCGTAGCGTGGCTGAGCGCACGAAACATGTACGTGCAAGCTTGCGCTCACTCGGATGACGCTGCGCAGGTTCCCCGTTACCGGTATGTGCATTTTACCGGAAAAGGCCCACGCACGCATACAGGTGGTCATGGGTTCAATTCCCTGCTTTGCATTTATTTTTCCATCTTTTTAGATCTGGGATCCGCATGTCGGAGCAAAAATCTGTAAAAAAACAGCAATGCAACCGCTGGAATTCGATCGTAGCATGTGACCCATGTAAATCATGAGCGTTTTCACTGGCCTACACGGTGTGGTTTGTTAGGTGGGAGGTCTTTGCATCTTTAAGCCTATCTAAATTCAAATCAAAACGAATTTTTTTGGTCTAAATCAAACTTTGCCGGAGGGGGGGCTGATATTTCCAATTTTCAGGAAAATAGGACGATTTCCGGCCGATTTCGGAAATCCTGACGCTGCGGCCCGCGCGGTGCGCTGTGCGCAATCGAGCACAAACTGCAAAAGCACGTACGCGCGACGCAACTCGGATGACGTTTACGCTGCTGCGCCGCGCGCTAGGCGCCACGGTGCGTGCGGCCGGCGTCCTCGCGATTGTCCGGCCGTGCGTTAGGCGTTCCGTCCGCTGCGCTCGGAGGCCGCCGCTCGCGCCGTGCGCCAAAACCGAGCACTAGCACTCCGCAACCCGGGAGTTTTGACGCCAGCGCGCGTTGGTCGCCACGGGAGCCGGGGGAGCGCCGCCTCGCCCCGTGCGCACGAGGTGGCCACGCCACCGCGCGGGGACGTCGCGGGGCGCGCACGGCGCATGCCTGCCGCTTCAGACTCACTGGATGGATGGGCCTAGTAGGGCAATTCCGCCATTTATAATCGTGGAAATATTTACATACGACTACTCCATGATAAAAGGACACATTGCATTGCCAGTATCGAATAACATAACAACATTTGAAATGGATAGATTTTCTGTCACGCACGACCCTTCTAAAAAAAATTATCTGTAAAAGAACGTAAGAAATGAGCATAGGCAGGCAACGGTTAGACTTTACACGAATAACACGATCCACCTTTCTACGTATGCAGTTGTGACCTGTGAGTTCAGGACAGCGCCAAGGAAGAAGACAAGCCGCCCCCCTTGGACACCGCGACGTAGTTGAACGGAGAACCCGGCGAGAGCCGCCTCGCGCCGTTCGAGAACTCGCCGCAGTGCCACGCCCCCGCTGCCGACGACCGCGGCCTGACGAGCTCGGCAGCAGAACGACCGCCGCTGCTGCCACTACTGGACGCGCTGCTGCGCAAGGACGGTGCGGGGCACGTGAACCTGTCGGCGTCGACCCTCTTCCGGTTCAAGTTGCACGGCTCCGCCGCCCTGCTGAAGTTGCTGCCGGGTCTTTTCAGGTGGGGCATTGCCTCCTTCTCGCTGAACAGAGTGCGCAGCTTCTTCTGCTCCTGCAACATGTAAATTACGTCCGGTGAATTCAAAACTCATTTGAATTGTAGTGTTTTTCGTTAGTTTGTTCTTGCAAGTGCCAACCAAATGCAGTAAACAGAAGTATGCTAATTTACCCGGAGTCGCCTTCTCTCCTCTTCCTGCCTTAGCCTGGCTTGCTTGTGCTCTTCCAAGACGGCGACTAGGCGAGCCTTCACTCGGTAAGAAATACAACAATTCATCAACTGCTATGAGATGCTACTACTTAAGCTGGTGTAGTAGAACTGAAACTAGCTTACCCCGTCGTACAGAAAAGGCTTCTTTCTTTCGCTCTCCCATGCGAGTGTTCGACTCATCAAGTTATCAACAATAGCTGCAGATTGATGAGCAATGAATTATTTTACCCAGACACCTTCTGAATTAGATATTGAATTCACACACGGGGCCAGTTATAAGTAGTTCTATGTTTCATGAAATGTACCCGGAATCTTGTTGACGATAAGCCTTGCTTTCTCAGCGCGTTTTAGGTTCAGACGTGCAATTCTGCCAGTATTGAATCTGTTCTCATCCTGAAACCAGCATATCCCCTTGTTTTCAGCTCCAAGAAGTCTGTGTTCAATGCATTCACATCCACATTAGTTTGTAACATTTGGACCTACCAAGTTGTACTCCTCGAGCCATTTCTCTTCCTCACACGCCAGTAGCCACTTGTTGATCTTGTCCATGATTTCTTTCCTAGACTGCTGCTCTCCCTTGGCTTTCGCTATCTGCTCGTCGATGCTGGCCATGAGCTCAGCAGGATTCACAAGACCTAATGAGATGCCACTAACATTAGAAATGCATTTTGTTAGGATGATCTCAGGCATTTGGCCCAACGGCCAAATGCCAACCCCTTGACCGCGCCCTGATCGGGGGCGCCCAGCCCAATAGGCTGGTGGGCCCCTGTCGCCAGCGCCATATAAACAGAGGTGGGGGCCGGGCGGCTCGCATCACGAGGTTGACCGTGCCGCCGCCACCCCACCGACAAAACCCTAGACCGATCTAAGAGGGGGCGCTGAAGCGACGGAAAGCACCACCGCCGTTCAAACGCCCCCGCCAGGGAGGTCACCGCCGCCCGGGACACGCCGCCGCCGAGGAGCCCCGCACCTCTTCCCCGACCGTCGCTGCCCGTGCGCAGACTCCACCGAGCGAACCCGCGATGGCCAACTCCTCCTCCTCTACATCCGAAGGTCGGTACCCCTCTCCTCCTCTCGGTTTTACCTCAAGAACACGAACCCTAAAAGAACCCCGCTAGATCTAACCTAGGAGATCCTAAAAGCTAAAGATCTAAACCTATCAATAGTATCAGAGCACCTAGGCGTAGATCTAGACGGAGAAAAGAAAGAACAGTGGAACCCCCCTAACCTTAGAAACGAAAGAAAAGAACAGAGAAGGGGAAACCCTAGATCTGAAAAGAACCGACTCACCTGGCCGTCGTCGCCGGGCCGTCGTCGTCGCTGGCGTGCGGGAGATCGGCCGAGCCGTGGGCTCGCCGGCGCTCCACGTGCGGCCACCGTCGACGCGCGGGACAGGGCGCCAACACGGAGCCGCTCGACGGCGGCGCGCTCCCTCTCAGGGGAGCGCGCACGCCGGCGAGAGGGCCCGCGCTGGCGCCATCTTCTTCTTCTCCGGCGGCGTGGACGTAGTCGCCGCTGCCGCCGCCGCTGAGTTCGCTCGGGCGCGAGAGGAGAGGGAGAGAAGAGAATGGTTAGGGTTTCCGGGGGCGTCCGCCGCGCGGGTTTTTGATCGGGCGAAAACGACGCTCAGCCGTCGGATGGCGCCGGACGGCTGAGATCGCGCCGAGCCGCGCGGGCCTCTTTTGGCCCAGGCGGGCAGAGGAATTCCCGGCCCAGGCCCAGGTTGTGGCCGGGCGCGGGGGCGGCGCGACGTCCGCGCGCGCGTGGGCACGTGAGGCGCGCGAGAGAGGCCGGCCGAGCGGGCCGCGCGTGAGGCCGCGGGCGCGCGCGCGTGTGGCGCGGCCGAGTGGGCCGCTCGTGAGCGAGGGAGGCCGCGCGCGCTCGGCCGCGCGGGCAGGCCGCCGTGCGCCGTGGGCCGCGGCTGCGCAGGCCGGGCCAAATGGCTGGTTTGCACAGTAAATCAAGAAAATTGATTTTATTGATTTTCAGAAGTATTTTTTGATGAATTTGATTGAAATTTGATTTAAAATCTCTGTAAATTTTTGCACCAACGTGTTAATTTTTTCAGAGATTAAATGTGTACAGTATAATGCTTCTGAATAATGAATTATTTTTAGAATAATTACAGTTTCCGCTGCAAAAGTTAATGTTGATTAATTTTCATTATTAAATTCGAACCAACGGGAGAATTTAATTTTGGAAAAATAGATGAAATTTCCAGATAATTATGATATTGTTATTTTCTGACCAACGTTGATAATAACAGTATTATAATTTTTAATTGATGTTTTTATGCATTATTTCTATTTCTGCCCAACGGTGATGTAGATTTAATGTATAGATAAAATTGATTTAATTGTATGTCGTATTTTTGACCAACGTTGGAAATAAGGCATATAATTTTGCTGTCATGTTCTCACTTTATTTGAAATATTTTTCAGGCGGATACAACTTGATGAGTTGTATCAGAGAGATCCCCACTCTTAAAGGAGATAATTATGGAGAGTGGAAGAAAAAGATAGACTTGGCGTTTATCTTGGCTGAGGTGGACTGGGTCCTCACTACAGCACGTCCCACTGAGCCTATGGCACCAGTGAGGGATCAAAATGAGGATGATACTGCTTGGTAGAAAAGACAGAGGGATCATGCTCCCTTACAGATGTCTTATGATCTTGATCATAAGAAATGGACCACAGCCAACAAGAAATGTATGGCTGTGATAAAGAACACAATTGAGACTGCAATTGTGGGCTCAATTGCAGAGTGTGACACTGTCACAGAGTACCTTGAGAGAATAAAGAGTCAGTTTACTGGCTCTTCAAAGACTTATGCTACGCAGCTGATTAAACAGCTTGTGACAGAAAGGTACTCTGGTGGTGGCAGTGGCATAAGAGAGCACATACTAAGGATGAGCAACTTGGCATCCAAGCTTAAACCAATGGATTTGGCTCTTAAGGATGAGTTCCTTATTCATTTGGTTTTTGCTTCCTTGCCGAAAGAGTTTGACACTTTTGTTGTCAACTACAATATGCAGCCCGAGAAATGGGACTTAGAAAAGTGCATAGCTATGTGTGTGCAAGAGGAGGAAAGAATTAAATCCTCACATGGTGGATCTATCAACTATGTGAAGGATAACAAGAAAAAGAACTTCAACAGTACCTCCTTCTCAAGGAACAAGGGAAAAGCCTCTGTCCATCAGCCTCAATAGAATAAATTTGCTGTAGACAAAGATCAGTGTCTTCACTGCAAGAAGACGGGACACTACAAGAAGAACTGTCCTGATTACTTAAAGATGATAATGGCAAAGAAAGGTGAGAACATTATTACCTTTGTAAATGAATGCCTGTATGTGCAATATTCGAAATCCACTTGGTGGATTGACTCAGAAGCAACTGTTCATGTTGCTAATTCCTTACAGGGATTCCGTTCGACGAGGGCTACGCAAAGAAACGAAAGATGCATTAAAGTTGCAAATGGAGTCCAAGCTGAAGTTGAAGCCGTTGGCGATTTTTCATTAGAGTTAGCTAATGGCTCCAATCTTTTAATTAGAGATGTCCTTTTTGTTCCCTCTTTACAGAGGAATTTGATTAGTGTTTCAAAATTGGACAAAGATGGTTATGATTGTAATTTTGGAAATGGCAAGTGTGAAATAATGTTTAATAAAGAATGTGTTGGTCTTGCCATCTTACAGAATGAGCTTTATTTGTTATCATTATGTGATAATGTGAATGTCGTATGCGATAATGGGAACGTTGCGTGCGAGAAAGTTATTGAATCCTCATCTACGAATGTAAACAGAAAATGAAAGAGAACTCTAGATGAGTCGTCGAAATTATGGCACTGTCGTTTAGGCCATATTTCGAGGGGGAGAATAGAAAGACTAGTTAAGAATGATATTCTTCCTCCATTAGAGTTCTCAGACTTAGAACAATGCAGAGAATGCATTAAAGGAAAATATGTAAAGAAAATTAAAAAGACGCTAAAAGAAGCACAGGAGTTCTACAAATTATTCACACAGATATTTGTGGTCCTTTTCCTGTGAAAAGTGTGGATGGATATGACTCGTTCATAACATTCACGGATGATTACTCCCGTTATGGATATATTTATCCAATCAAAGAAAGAAATGAAGTCTTGGATAAATTCAAGATATTTAAGGCTGAAATTGAAAACCAACACGATTTAAAGATTAAGATAGTTCGATCTGATCGTGGTGGGGAGTACTACGGTCGACATACTCCATATGGACAAGTTCCTGGACCTTTTGCAAGGTTTTTAAGGAAAATGGCATAGTGGCCCAGTATTCTATGCCGGGCGAACCTCAGCAAAATGGAGTAGCTGAAAGACGCAACCGTACCCTGATGGATATGGTGCGAAGCATGATGAGCTATTCCACATTGCCATTGAGTTTATGGATGGAGGCGTTGAAAACCGCTATTCATATTCTCAACAGAGTGCCTAGTAAGTCGGTGCCCAAAACACCGTACGAGTTGTGGACAGGAAGAGTTCCCTCACTAAACCATTTACGTGTGTGGGGGAGTCCTGCTGAGGCTAAAGTATTTAACCCAAACCTTGGGAAGCTTAATCCCAAAATAGTAAGTTGTCATTTCATTGGCTACCCTGAAAAGTCAAAAGGTTTTCGTTTCTACTGTCCAGACAGATATACAAAGTTTGTAGAAACGAGACACGCTGTCTTCTTAGAGGATGAAATGATGAAGGGGAGCATGGTAGCTCGAGAGATTGACCTTGAAGAGAAGCGGGTGTATGCGACCACTCCGATGATTCAAGAGTCATTCTTCACACTACCTGCTGTCGCTGCACCGACGGTGCAAGATACTGTGGTGCCAGCACCTGTTATTGTTCCTCCCGTGGCAACAATGAATGAAAATGTGGAACCTGTTCTTCAGGATCTTATAGAACCTATTGCCACAGATGAGGGGGAGCAACAGCAGCCTCAAACAGTAGATGTACCAAATGAGGAGGCCCCGAGGAGGTCTCAAAGAGTAAGAAGATCAGCTATTTCTGATGATTATCAGATTTATCATACAGAGGAATTTCAAATGGAGGACGATCCCACCTCATTTGAAGAAGCCATGAGGAGCGAAAATTCTTCAAAATGGCTTGAGGCCATGGAAGAGGAAATGAGGTCCATGAAGGCTAATAAAGTCTGGGACTTGGAAATTATTCCTAAAGGAGCCAAAATAGTAGGCTGTAAATGGGTCTACAAGACAAAGCTTGACTCCCAAGGGAATGTAGAAAGATACAAAGCGCGACTTGTGGCAAAAGGCTTTACGCAAAGAGAAGAGATTGATTACAATGAGACATTTTCTCCAGTCTCATGTAAAGATTCCTTCAGAATCATAATGGCATTAGTAGCACATTATGATTTAGAGTTACATCAGATGGATGTAAAGACGGCATTTCTTAATGGGGATTTGGAGGAAAATGTTTACATGGCACAACCGAAAGGTTTTGTCGTGGAAGGAAATGAAAGAATGGGATGTCGCCTAAAGAAATCGATTTATGGGTTAAAGTAAGCTTCAAGACAATGGTACTTGAAGTTTGATAGTACAATAAGAAAATTTGGGTTTAAAGAGAATGTAGAGGACAACTGTGTTTATGCAAAGTTTAAAGATGGGAAGTTTATCTTCCTAATCCTGTATGTGGATGATATCCTACTGGCTAGTAGTGATGTCAGTCTGCTACTGGAGACAAAGAAGTTTTTGTCCTCAAACTTTGATATGAAAGATCTTGGTGAAGCTTCGTTCGTTCTAGGGATCGAAATTCACCGGGATAGAAACAAGGGGATATTGGGACTGTCACAAAAGGCATACATAGAGAAAGTCTTAAAGAAATTTAGTATGCATAAATGTAGTCCATTACCTGCACCTATAGTCAAGGGCGACAGATATGGGGATTTTCAATGCCCTAGGAACCAGTATGAGATCGATCAAATGAAAGCGGTTCCATATGCTTCAGCTGTCGGAAGCTTACAGTATGCTCAAGTGTGCACACGCCCTGACTTAGCATTTGTTACTGGGTTACTTGGCAGATTCCAGAGCAATCCTGGAATAGAACATTGGAAATTGATAAAGAAAGTCTTGCGTTATTTGCAAGGAACAAAAGGCCTCATGATGACATACAGAAGATCAGATTCACTCCATATAGTGGGGTATACAGATTCTGATTTTGCGGGAGATGATAGAAAGTCGACATCTGGATATGTGTTTACTCTCGCAGGAGGAGCTATATCGTGGAAAAGCTCAAAACAAACCGTCACTACATCGTCCACAATGTATGCCGAGTTTGTAGCATGTTATGAGGCTACGGGGCAGGTGAACAGGCTAAAGAAGTTCATACCCGGTTTAAAAGTGGTTGACGACATCAATAGACCACTTAAGTTGTACTGCGATAATGAACCCGCAGTAACGTATGCCCATAACAATAAGTCAAGTGGTGCTGCCAAACACATTGACATAAAGTACTATGTTGTGAAAGATAAAGTTCGGGATCAAATTATAAGTCTTGAGCATATAAGTACCGCAAAGATGTTAGCGGATCCGCTTACTAAAGGTTTACCACCCAACGTGTTCAGAGAACATGTAGCCGGCATGGGTTTAAGGGAAAGCCTATGATTTCTGGACTAAAAGATGGCCCAAAAGATTAAAGTAACTATTTCAGAACAGAGAGGTGTATTGTAGCTGTTGAATCTATCGGCGATTGACCGTGACGATGAGACATGTTCTATGCACTAATCTGTGATGGAATGTGTAAAGTCAAAAGTAATTAAAGATAAAGTATAGATTGAGATCAAGGGGGAGAATGTTAGGATGATCTCAGGCATTTGGCCCAACGGCCAAATGCCAACCCCTTGACCGCGCCCTGATCGGGGGCGCCCAGCCCAATAGGCTGGTGGGCCCCTGTCGCCAGCGCCATATAAACAGAGGTGGGGGCCGGGCGGCTCGCATCACGAGGTTAACCGTGCCGCCGCCACCCCACCGACAAAACCCTAGACCGATCTAAGAGGGGGCGCTGAAGCGACGGGAAGCACCACCGCCGTTCAAACGCCCCCGCCAGGGAGGTCGCCGCCGCCCGGGACACGCCGCCGCCGAGGAGCCCCGCACCTCTTCCCCGACCGTCGCTGCCCGTGCGCAGACTCCACCGAGCGAACCCGCGATGGCCAACTCCTCCTCCTCTACATCCGAAGGTCGGTACCCCTCTCCTCCTCTCGGTTTTACCTCAAGAACACGAACCCTAAAAGAACCCCGCTAGATCTAACCTAGGAGATCCTAAAAGCTAAAGATCTAAACCTATCACATTTCAGTTAGTCAATAAGAACTCTGTCTGAACTCTGAACTCATACCAGAATCGATCAACGCCATGGATTTCTCCGGCACAGTGCTCGTATCAGGCTCAACATGCATGCTCCTGCAGATGTTCTCCAGTTCCAGTCTTCTCTTCAGCACGAGCTCCTTCATCCGGCCAGCCTTGAGCCTTGTCAGCCTCTCGACTTCCTCCTCCGTCTGTGCAACGCAGACGAAACAATGAACTGATCAGTACTGACATTGCAAGTGCAATACAGCATCGAGTACTGCTGATGACAACAGAGTTATACTGTTACCTTCTTTATGGTTGCTATTGATAACACACCGGAAGACAGGGCCTCCTCTTTGTCAGGTTTCAGAATGGCCGCCACTTTTCTGAAGCGCCGCCTCTCTTCCTCCGGCGAGTCCATCAGATCCCACAGCTCAACCAATGGCACCACGGTTTCTCGCAGCTGCGATGCAGAACATGCCAATCATGTGCTAAGCAGCATGCGTGCATGCCATGTACAAAAACAGATTAGAAGAAGCAGGGAAGATCAGTAGCACATACCATGGCTGCTCGCTTGATCTTCTCTGACGTGAGCATTGCCACGACCTGGGAGAGGTTGTTCAGCGTGCTGTCGCTGATGCTGGTGGGCTTGCCGGGATCCGTCTCGTGCAGCCCCGGGTGGACCTCGTTCACGATCGCTATGAAGTCCTCGCCGAGCACGTCGCACAGGGAATGCACCGCGGTGACATGCTCGAGAACCTTGTGAAGTCGATCGGACTGGAAGCACAGAGGCATGGTCGTCACTCAGTTTGTCACTATCATACGCAGATGTTGTAGATGATTTTTCTTTTCTTTCTTTCTCTCTTTTATTTTTTTATTTGTTTTTTAGAAGGGAATGTTAGTGATCAACTGATGCTACATATTAATATTTAACTCATTTTTGGAAGAGCCCGTAAATACATATATTTTTTATTGTAGCAGTCACAACCAGTGATAGAAATCTCGGAACCAGTGTAAAACCTAGCCGGTAAGTGGTAACAGTAACTGATCAGTTACCAGAAAACCCCCCCAAAAAAGGATAAAATTCATATTTCATATTTTGAATTTGGGTAGTTTAAAAACCGGTAAGCGTTCCGGCTACTTGGAAAAAAAGGAAAAGCACTTAAAAACCGAAAAACAGCTAAAAATCGGAAAAAACTAGAAAAACCTAGCACGAAATATTAGGAATACCATATTTATACATATTTAATTTATACAATAGATAATCCAACATAAAAAAGATCTAAACTAATTTAGAAAGTGTATTTGCAACTACTGAGATTTTGACCGATTTTTCCTCCCAGTACCCACGGGATTTCTGCGGGCTTCACAACTCACAGATCGCAATCCTTGGAATGTTGCAAGCTTTTTAAATCACTACAATAATAGCTAGGAAAGCACGTATGAATCGACTAATCAACCAACTTAACGACATGTACATTACAAGACCTAAACTGATGTCCTGGCTAGTTGTTGACAGGTCTGTCGTACACAAAATTAAACTAAACTAAATATTCTAATGAAAGAGTGTATGTTAAGCAGTCCCTGAGGGATCTCTTTCTGAAAATTAATTCCATTGTCGTGTCGGAAAGGATATCCGCCGTAGTTACTTTAATTCTTGATTACATATGTTAACAAAAGGTCTATGTTAAGCAGTCCCTGCAGGCTCTCTCTTTCTGAAAATTACGCCTATTGTCTCGTCGGAAAAGATGTCCGCAGTTGTTTCTTTAATTCTTGATTAAAAATATGCTAACAAAGGGTCTATGTTAAGCAGTCCCTGCAGGCTATCTCTTTCTGAAAATTAAGTCCGTTGTCTTGTCGGAAAATATATTCCCCGTAGTTTATTTAATTCTTATGTCACTTACCAGTTACCACTGACGAAAAATAACAGGACGAGAAACAGTTGCAGTACCTTCTCTTTCTGGAGATTCGACAAGCGCGCTTTGTACTCATTCAGCCTCCTGGTCGTCAGATCATGGCTATCCACCTCGCTGGCCATGGGGGAAGTGTCACTGCCATAGCTCCTCCCTGCAATTTCAGCGGTTATCTTGTCGATTTCTGACCGGATGTCAGTAAACTGTTTTCTCCGTTCTGCTTTCATCGCCCTCAGTTCTTCCAGCAGTGCCGTTGCCGATGTCACCCGCTCGTTCAACGACATGGTCCATTTGTTCACCTAAAGATAGGAGACACCAGAATAGAAGACCAGCCTGAGGTAAGTGATCTAGTTGTCCGATAAGCTAGGTTTCACCAAACAGATAAAGATTTCAGTGACCAAATAAAAAATGTATTACTTATTACTCTAAGCAGTATCGATAAACCGTCATAATTCACAAATTGGAGGTACATAATACATATATAAACTTGACTGATGAAAGTCTGAAACTAAAGATTTTTTGTTAGCTTGTCATGTATCAGCATCACTCTTCGAAATACTCTAGGCAAGGAAAAAAATGCAAGAAAAGGAGAACCAGATTGCTGCCTACCTTGAGCTGCGGGCTGTTTTCGGCGCCGAGGGCGGCGGTGAGGGCGGCGATCTCGGCCTCGCTGGCGGCGAGCGACTGGTGCAGCAGCGCCCGCTCGCCGGTGGCCTCGTCGACCTTGCGACGGTACACCTGCGTGCACTCCATCTCCAGCTCGTGCACCATCCGCTCCCTCTCCTTCCGGCTCTTCCCTATCCCCCCCCCCCCCCCCCCCCCCCCCACAGTTGCTGCAAGCACGCACGCACGCACTCTCCCATATCAGTCCTAATTTAAGCTTATCTCCAACTGAATGGAGTGTAAAATAATTTTTGTTAACTGAAAAGATGCCCTCTGCCGAAACGTCCCTTCGACCGGGAATCTGGTCAGGATTGATCGCACTGATGGAGTGGTAATCAATTCACCTTTTGAAGCTCCAAAATAAATGGTAGCTACGCGGTTATGCTGTACGCAGGATGTCGGCTAGTTGCATTAGACAGCGCGGGATGTCGGCTAGTTGCATCAGCGCGCGGGATGTCGGCTAGTTGCATCAGAACGAACCATTAGCTGTGATTTTTGTGGCAGCGCGCTATGTACCTACAACCGAAAGCGGTCAATATTGGACGGCCCTCTTTTGGCACGCGGTGCTTGTTGAGTTGTAAAGTTCGTTTCTAATATATTTCCATCCGAAAAAAACAAAAAAAAACCTTAAACTGTGCATTGCTTAGGGATGCTAATGGGTTGGATTCAAATGGATTAAATGGGGTGGGTTCTTAATTTGATTGGCTTTGGATGGGTAAAAACGGGTTGGAAGAGTGAATGTGTTGGGTTAGATCAAGTTATTTCATAAAAAGAGTTGGGTTGGGTTGGGGTGCGTTTAGAAATTTTAGATTGAGATTGGGTTGTAAATGAGTTTAATCCGTGGTGTAGCCTAATAGGGTGGCATTTGAATTGTCCATAGACTTAAACAACTATATTTAATTATAGCTTCCTATAAAAGCATGGGAGATCTACATGTGCATATGTGACTACTAATTTGCACAGAGTAGCTCCATACACACGGAATCATTTGCAATAAACTTCAATCGATTTTGTAAAACTATTGTAGTGTGAACGCGATGTTGAAATTCTAAATATCGAAATTTTTCGAAAACTTCCTATAAAGCATGTAAGGCCCACTTGTACGCTTAGTTCTGCCAATCTGCATAGAGTAACTCTCCTACACGCAGAATAATTTCCAATAAATTTTAATTGATTTCAAGAAACTTTTGTAGTGTGAACGTGAAGTTGAAATTCTAAATACCGAAGTTTTACGAAAACTTCTTATAGAAAGCATGTAGAATCTACGTGTGCGCCTAGCCTTACCAATTTGCACAGAGTAGCTTTCCTTCATGCAAAATCATTTGCAATAAATTTCAATCAATTTCATAAAGCTTTTTTAGTGTGAACGTGAGGTTTGAATTTCAAATACTAAAATTTTATGAAAACTTCCTATAAAAACATGTGAGGCTCACGTGTGCATCTAGCCCTACCAATTTGCATAAAGTAGCTCCCCTATACGCAATATCATCTCTAATAAATTTTAATTGATTTCAAAAAACTTTTATGGTGTGAACGCAAGGTTGAAATTCCAAATACCGAAGTTTTAGCAAAACTTCCTATAAAAGTATATATGGCCACATGTATGTCTACCCCTTTCAATTTGCACAGAATAGCCCCTACACGTAGAATCATTTATAATAAATTCAATCAATTTCATAATGTGAACACGAGGTATAAATTTTATAATGTGAACGCGAGGTAAAAATTTAAAATACCGAAGTTCTACGAATAAGTGAATTGGTAAATGGGTTGGGAAGTGGGTTAAACCTATGGGTTCGGGTTAGGCTGGGTTTAAGTAGAAGGTGGGTTGGATTGGGTTTAAGTAGAAAGTGATTGGGTTAGGTGAGGTTGTGAACAATCTTTTGTGGGTTGGGTTGGGTTGGGTTGGGGTGGGAAGTTGGTTTTGTCTCATATGGATTGGGTTTAAACCCATTAGCAGGCCTAGCATTGCTACATGGAGGTGGTTCTTGCATCGGTAGGAGCTTTTACAGAAAGAGAAACTACTGCGTAGGGATAGGAAACGGTAATGGATAATCCATTTTATCTGATATTCGTATCCGAGAAAACGCGAATGTGGTAAGTAAAATCCGTATTCGTATTCGAGAATATTCATATCCGTATTTGAGAATATTCATATTCATCTTCGTATTCGAGAATATTCGTATTCGTATTCGAGACTATTCGATTCGTATTCGATCCGTTTTCTATGCCTATCATCGGTAACCGATAAAAAACTGGTGAAAAACAGGCAAAACCGCTAGGAATTTGTTCTAACAAGATCTATTGTGGAAGTTGTAAGAGGATATTCGTATTCGATCGAATCAAGTACATATTCGATTCGAATCATATCCGTTACAACATCGATTTGTATTCGAGGATATTCGAATTTGAATTCGTATTTATTTTAAAAATATAAATTTGTATTTATATTTAAGCTCTGTTCCCATCCTACTAATAACGGGTGTGGTGAGCACATAGCATTGTTTTGCAAAACGTGCCGTCGCTACTCGTTTCATGTACGCACGCACGCAACAACGAGCTAGCAAAAAAATATCTTGTGGGCACACCTTGCACCACCAGCAAATCCATACATGTAGATGAATCTGTCTATAAATACTCCACACCAGCCATACTAGAAAGAACCATCCCAAACACTCAAGAGAAAAGAGCTACACTACCACGTCCAAACTTGCACGAAAAATGGCCTCCAAATCCGCTGCTTTTCAGGCGATCTTCCTCGCCCTGAACCTTCTCTTATTCGCCGGCGTCCGCAGCCAGAGCCCGGCGCCGCCGCCCGGCGGCAACCCGTGCCCGCCGAACGCGCTGGCCCAACTCAAGGTGTGCGCCGACGTGCTGGTCATGCTCAAGCTCAAGATCAACGTGCCGTCGAACCAGCAGTGCTGCCCGCTGATCGGGCGGCTCGTCAACCTCGACGTCGCCGGCTGCCTGTGCGCCGCCATCAAGCTCAGCGTGATCGGCATCCCCATCAACCTGCCGCTCGACGTCCCCCTCGTCCTCAACTACTGCGGCCGGAATGGATCCGCCGCCAGGGTCAACTGCTCGTGATTCGTGAAGTCTTCGACGTACGGGCGAGGAATGCTCATCTAGTAACGTGCCTACCTAGTATTGCAATGCCTACTTAGCACTGCAGATGTGTCAACGAGCCAAATACAAATAGAATAATCCAGATACAAATACTAAAGACATGGTTGACACTTTTTAAATCTTAATATATCAAATATAAATGGAATAGTTCTAATACTGATAAGTCGGAGTGGATTTACACCTGCCGCTAGCTTTTCTCTGTTAGAATGATCTCAGGGCTTTGGCCCAACGGCCAAAGCCCAGCCCTTGACCGCGCCCTGATCGGGGGCGCCCAGCCCGTTTGGCTGGTGGGCCCCTGTCGCCAGCGCTATAAATACAGAGGTGGGGGCCGGGCGGCACGCATCACGAGGTTGACCGCGCCGCCGTCACCCCACCGACAAACCCTAAGACCCGATCTGTTGAGGGGGCGCTGAAGCGACGGGAAGCCCCACCGCCGTTCACCGCCGCCAGGAAGACGCCGCCGCCCGGGACACGCCGCCGAGGAGCCCCGCACCTCTTCCCCGACCGTCGCTGCCCGTGCGCAGACTTCACCGAGCGTCCCCGAGATGGCCGCCTCCTCCTCCTCTACATCCGAAGGTCGGTACCCCTCTCTCCCTCTCGGTTTTGCCTCAAGAACACGAACCCCAGAGAAGAACCCCGCTAGATCTAACCTAGGAGATCCTAAAGCCTAAGAGCTAACCCTAACAATGGTATCAGAGCAACTAGGCGTAGATCTGAGATGGGGAAAAGAAAAGAAAGAAAAGAGGGGAAGGAAGAACCCTAACCCTAACCCGAACCCTAACCCTAGAAAAGAAAAGACCGGGACTTACCGGGGCCGCCGTCGTCGTCGCTGGCGTGCGGGAGATCGGCCGAGCCTTGGGCTCGCCGGCGCTCCACGTGCAGGCCACCGTCGGCGCGCGGGACAGATCCGAGCGCGCGCGCTCGGAGGGGCACCGACACGGAGCCGCTCGACGGCGGCGCGCTCCCTCTCAGGGGAGCGCGCACGCAGGCGAGAGGGCCCGCGGCGGCGCCGGCTTCTTCTCCTTCTCCGGCGGGGTGGACGTTGTCGCCGCCGCCGCTGCGTCCGCTCGGGCGTGAGGCGAGAGAGAGGAGAGGAGAATCAAATCCTCACATGGTGGTGCTATCAACTTTGTGAGGGAAAACAAGAAAAAGAATTACAACAGTAACCCCTTCTCAAAGAACAAGGGTAAAACCTCTGTACATCAGCCTCAACAGAATAAATTTGCTGTAGACAAAGACCAGTGCCTTCACTGCAAGAAGACGGGACACTACAAGAAAGATTGTCCTGACTACTTAAAAATGATAATGGCTAAGAAAGGTGAGAACATTATTACCTTTATAAATGAATGCCTGTATGTACAATATTCGAAATCCACTTGGTGGATTGACTCAGGAGCAACTGTTCATGTTGCTAATTCTTTACAGGGATTCCGTTCGACGAGGACTACGCAAAGAAAAGAAAGATGCGTTAAAGTCGCAAATGGAGTCGAAGCTGAAGTTGAAGCCGTTGGCGATCTTTCATTAGAATTAGCTAATGGCTCCACTCTTCTACTTAGAGATGTCCTTTTTGTACCCTCTTTACAGAGGAATTTGATTAGTGTGTCAAATTTGGACAAAGATGGTTATGATTGCAATTTTGGAAATGGCAAGTGCGAAATAATGTTTAATAAAGAATGTGTTGGTATTGCCATATTACAGAATGAGCTTTATTTGTTATCATTGTGTGATGATGTGAATGTCGTATGCGATAATGAGAACGTTGCGTGCGAGAAAGTGATTGAATCCTCGTCTACAAATGTAAACAGAAAACGAAAGAGAACTCTAGATGAGTCGTCGAAATTATGGCACTGTCGTTTAGGCCATATTTCGAGGGGGAGAATAGAAAGACTAGTAAAGAATGATATTCTTCCTCCATTAGAGTTCTCAGACTTAGAACAATGCAGAGAATGCATTAAAGGAAAATATGTAAAGAAAATTAAAAAAGACGCTAAAAGAAGCACAGGAGTTCTACAAATTATTCACACAGATATTTGTGGTCCTTTTCCTGTGAAAAGTGTGGATGGATATGACTCGTTCATAACATTCACAGATGATTACTCCCGTTATGGATATATTTATCCAATCAAAGAAAGAAATGAAGCCTTGGATAAATTCAAGATATTTAAGGCTGAAATTGAAAACCAACACGATTTAAAGATTAAGATAGTCCGATCTGACCGTGGGGGGGAGTACTACGGTCGACATACCCCATATGGACAAGTTCCTGGACCCTTTGCGAGGTTTTTACAGGAAAATGGAATAGTAGCCCAGTATTCTATGCCGGGCGAACCTCAGCAAAATGGAGTAGCTGAAAGACGCAACCGTACCCTGATGGATATGGTGCGAAGTATGATGAGCTACTCCACACTCCCATTGAGTTTATGGATGGAGGCGTTGAAAACCGCCATTCATATTCTCAACAGAGTGCCTAGTAAGTCGGTGCCCAAAACACCGTACGAGTTGTGGACAGGAAGAGTTCCCTCACTAAACCACTTACGTGTGTGGGGGAGTCCTGCTGAGGCTAAAGTATTTAACCCAAACTTTGGGAAACTTGATCCCAAAACAGTAAGTTGCCATTTCATTGGCTACCCTGAAAAGTCAAAAGGTTATCGTTTCTACTGTCCAGACAGATACACAAAGTTTGTAGAAACGAGACATGTTGTCTTCTTAGAGGATGAAATGATGAGGGGGAGCATGGTAGCTCGTGAGATTGACCTTGAAGAGAAGCGGGTATATGCGCCCACTCCGATGATTCAAGAACCATTCTTCACACTACCTGCTGTCGCTGCACCGACGGTGCAAGACACTGTGGTGCCAGCACCTGTTATTGTTCCTCCTGTGGCAACAATGAATGATAATGAGGAACCTGTTTTTCAGGATCCTATAGAACCTATTGCCACAGATGAGGGGGAGCAACAGCAGCCTCAAACAGAAGATGTACCAAATGAGGAGGCCCCGAGGAGGTCTCAAAGAGTAAGAAGATCAGCTATCTCTGATGATTATCAGATTTATCATACAGAGGAATTTCAAATGGAGGATGATCCCACCTCATTTGAAGAAGCCATGAGAAGCGAAAATTCCTCAAAATGGTTTGATGCCATGGAAGAGGAAATGAGGTCCATGGAGACTAATAAAGTCTGGGACTTGGAAATTATTCCTAAAGGAGCCAAAACAGTAGGCTGTAAATGGGTCTACAAGACAAAGCTTGACTCCCAAGGGAATATAGAAAGATACAAAGCGCGACTTGTGGCAAAAGGCTTTACGCAAAGAGAAGAGATTGATTACAATGAGACCTTTTCTCCAGTCTCATGTAAAGATTCCTTCAGAATCATAATGGCATTAGTAGCACATTATGATTTAGAGTTACATCAGATGGATGTAAAGACGACATTTCTTAATGGGGATTTGGAGGAAAATGTTTACATGGCACAACCGAAAGGTTTTGTCACGGAAGGAAATGAAAGAATGGGATGCCGCCTAAAGAAATCGATTTATGGGTTAAAGCAAGCTTCAAGACAGTGGTACTTGAAGTTTGACGGTACAATAAGAAAATTTGGGTTTAAAGAGAATGTTGAGGACAACTGTGTTTATGCAAAGTTTAAAGATGGGAAGTTTATCTTCCTAATCCTGTATGTGGATGATATCCTACTAGCTAGTAGTGATGTTAGTCTGCTACTGGAAACAAAGAAGTTTTTGTCCTCAAACTTCGATATGAAAGATCTTGGTGAAGCTTCATTCGTTCTAGGGATCGAAATTCACCGAGATAGAAACAAAGGGGTATTGGGACTGTCACAAAAGGCATACATAGAGAAAGTCTTAAAGAAATTTGGTATGCATAAATGTAGTCCATCACCTGCACCTATAGTCAAGGGCGACAGATATGGGGATTTTCAATGCCCCAGGAACCAGTATGAGATCGATCAAATGAAAGCGGTTCCATATGCTTCAGCTGTCGGAAGCTTACAGTATGCTCAAGTGTGCACACGCCCTGACTTAGCATTTGTTACCGGGTTACTTGGCAGATTCCAGAGCAATCCTGGAATAGAACATTGGAAATTGATAAAGAAAGTCTTGCGTTATTTGCAAGAAACAAAAGGCCTCATGATGACATACAGAAGATCAGATTCACTCCATATAGTGGGGTATACAGATTCTGATTTTGCGGGAGATGATAGAAAGTCTACATCCGGATATGTATTCACTCTCGCTGGAGGAGCTATATCGTGGAAAAGCTCAAAGCAAACCGTCACTACATCGTCCACAATGTATGCCGAGTTTGTAGCATGTTATGAGGCTACGGGGCAGGTGAACTGGCTAAAGAAGTTCATACCCGGTTTAAAAGTGGTTGACGACATCAATAGACCACTTAAGTTGTACTGCGATAATGAACCCGCAGTAACGTATGCCCACAACAATAAGTTAAGTGGTGCTGCCAAACACATTGACATAAAGTACTATGTTGTGAAAGATAAAGTTCGGGATCAAATTATAAGTTTAGAGCATATAAGTACCGCAAAGATGTTAGCGGATCCGCTTACTAAAGGCTTACCACCCAACGTGTTCAGAGAACATGTAGCCGGCATGGGTTTAAGGGAAAGCCTATGATTCCTGGACTAAAAGATGGCCCAAAGATTAAAGTAACTGTTTCAGAACAGAGAGGTGTATTGTAACTGTTGAATCTATCGGCGATTGACCGTGACGATGAGACATGTTCTATGCACTAATCTGTGGTGGAATGTGTAAAGTCAAAAGTAATTAAAGATAAAGTATAGACTGAGATCAAGGGGGAGAATGTTAGAATGATCTCAGGGCTTTGGCCCAACGGCCAAAGCCCAGCCCTTGACCGCGCCCTGATCGGGGGCGCCCAGCCCGTTTGGCTGGTGGGCCCCTGTCGCCAGCGCTATAAATACAGAGGTGGGGGCCGGGCGGCACGCATCACGAGGTTGACCGCGCCGCCGTCACCCCACCGACAAACCCTAAGACCCGATCTGTTGAGGGGGCGCTGAAGCGACGGGAAGCCCCACCGCCGTTCACCGCCGCCAGGAAGACGCCGCCGCCCGGGACACGCCGCCGAGGAGCCCCGCACCTCTTCCCCGACCGTCGCTGCCCGTGCGCAGACTTCACCGAGCGTCCCCGAGATGGCCGCCTCCTCCTCCTCTACATCCGAAGGTCGGTACCCCTCTCTCCCTCTCGGTTTTGCCTCAAGAACACGAACCCCAGAGAAGAACCCCGCTAGATCTAACCTAGGAGATCCTAAAGCCTAAGAGCTAACCCTAACATTCTCGTCTCACGGATGTGATGGATGTGTGACTGTGGACGCTTCATGGCTTCAGGTTATGATGAATAAGTTGACGTCTATGAACATCTCGAAAAGAAAAAGGCTGTTCAACGGTCTGTATTTTTCGCTTCAATTTATGGTTTTTGATAGCGATTTATAGCTTTTAAACTATTTATGAGAGATAATATGAAGTAATAGGAACTTACATACAGTTTTAGTCGATATAAATGAAGTCGCTATAATGTATACTACAATCAACTTATAGATCCCGTCTTAATAATACATTATTTGAAATATAGTTAATGTAGAAAAACCGAAAAATAGCTTTTACAAATCGAAAAGAACAGACCAGTTGTTTGCCTACGGTATAATGTGTCTTACTTGCAATAACGTGCCTTTTGTCAATCTTATGCGACTGACAATTAATTTGCTTTGTGTGTAAGGCCATGTATGGATGATCAGTTGGGCTTTTTTTAGTGGCTTATGGTTTTATTTGCACTGTAACTGACTTATTCTACACTGTAGCTGTTGGTAGAGTTTCCGAAATTAGCCAAAAATCGCCTGATTTTCCCAAAAATCGGAAATATCAGCCCCCTTAGGTAAAATTTGGTTTCAACCAAAAAAATCGTTTTGGTTTGAATCTAGATAGGCTTAAAGATGCAAAGACCTCCAACCTAACGAACCACACTATGTAGCCTAGTGGAAACACTAATGGTTTACATGGGGTAGGTGCTAGGATTGAATCCTAGCGGTTGCATTGCTATTTTTTTTTACAGTCTTTTGCTCTGACATATGGGTCCTAGATCTACACAGATAGAAAAGTAGTAAATGCAAAACAGGGAATCGAACCCCATGACCACCTGTATGCGCGCGTGGGGCTTAGCCACGGGCTAGCAACAACTTTGTGGTTAGCTTTGACTTCATAGCTTATTTGTTCTTAATTCTAGAATTTAAATTTCAAATTTGGTTTGAATTTTTTGGCCTGAAAAGTTCCAAAAAATCGATTTTCGCTTCTACCGGGCTTACTGGACTCCTTCGGTAAAATGCACATACCAGTAATAGGAAACTAGCTGATGGTGGCTTTTTTACGTAATTAAATTTAAAAAATAGAAAAAAGAAAAAATAGGTTAGTCTATCATGGATAATACAAATGAATACAGAAAAAGGAAAGGCAAAAAAGCACAAAAAACCAAAAAAAAAAGATGAAAATAAAAAACTAAAAGTAAGCAAAAAATTGTAGCCAAAACGAACGGACCAATATGGTGAGAAATATGCTGTTAGTCTAAATGGATCAAGCAGCGCACCTTTGTGTCAAGGATGCTCTTCAAGTTCGATGTGCATGTACTAATAGGTTGAATGCAATACCAGACTCGTAGTTTGTTGAATAACGAGTTTCTACTTTGATTTTTATATTGGAAAATAGTGGTTTGGTCTCATGACTTCCATCAGCTACCCTTTGGGGGAATCAATCCATCCTCTACCATTGTATTGGCAAAAACACAGGAACGCAATGAGTTAACAGTAGAGAAATCTAATTACCAAAGCCATCCGATTCAGGAAAGATTGCTCAGATCGAGCGCCACAGTACATATATAGTGGTTTGCTATATTCTTTTTTCTCATCACAACATTTAATACAGTGATTCTGTACAGTTCTATGCTATTCCCCGACCTCTACTTTTTCATCGTGCTCCTGTGCCCAGGCAAGGCAGATGGTGCGAATCCCTCTTTCGCGTATACGCTCTAACCAATGTCAGTACTTGCTCAGTTGGCTGAGCCACCGGCACGCGTCCCAGCCTGTCCGGATTCGACTCTGGGGCTATTCTTTTTTAGCTTGTAAAAACTGTTTTTTGGTTTTTCTACAATAACTATCTTTTAAACGGAGTATTTTTAAGATAGGATTTACTAGTTAATTATAGTATATACTGTGCCGACTTTATTTATATCGACAAAAATCGCACGTGAGTTTCTATTACTCTGTAATCTTTTACACGAACAGTCCAAAAGTCACAAGCCGCAACCAAAAGCCATAAGCTTCAGGCCTTGTTCTTTTCAGCTTTTAAAAGCTGCTTTTCGGCTTTTCTACAGTAACTAGCTTTTCAATAGAATATCTTTTCAAGATAGAGTCTACTAATTAATTGTAGTACATACTTTACTGACTTCATTTATATCGGCAAAAACCGCGTATGAGTTTTTGTTACTCTGTAATCTCTCACACAAACAACCTAAAAGCCACAAGCCGCAACCAAAAGCCATAAGCTCCAGCCAAAAAGAACATGTCAGCCAAAAAGAACAGACCCTCTGTTGATTCGCACGCTCATCAATAATTTTTGTAAATACTCACGTGTACATGTTGTGGTAACTCTTAAAAACTAATTACCAAATCACATAATTAAGAAGTAATTTATACACTAATATAAGACTGAACATTCAATCATCCAACACCTAAATTCAATGAAGTCTCATTTTATATGAAAAGTCCGATTACATAAAATTTAATTATAAAGAATAGAACTCATATGCATTTAACCTTAATGTTACAAGTCCAAAGTACAATAATTCAATATCAAGATTTACAAAAGAACAAAATCCTACAATTAAAGGTTACAAAATTTCAATTTCTTCTAGTTATAAGAATGAGCTTATACAAATGTATTATATCAAAATCTATCTAATGAATTAAAGTCTTTGTAGTCGACCCAACTTGAAACCCTGCAAAGTCATATCATCCAAAACCACAGATATAAAACTAAAACAAATTTAAATATTAGTTTGCCGTCGGAACCATTTTTGTAATATTGCGTGAGGGCAATAACTCATTGAGATACCATGATTGTCCAGGGCCAATCGACACCTCTCACGTATTGGGTTTTCATCATCCAACGATAAAACTTCATTCTTACCTTTACATTACCTTTTTACCCCTTCCTGATGAGTCATTGTAATGCCCTAGGGTCCAAACCGGCTTAGACATAACCCCATTTTGGATAAGCCACGCACATATAGCAAGCTGCTTGCATTTTCATCCTTGCTTCGCACAAAACGGTTAACCAAAAGTTGCTACTATTGAAAGCCCTAAGCTTATATGTTCGTCCTCGTCTCCCAAGCTAGGCAAGGTAGGACTAATCCACACTCCTTTATGCCATATACATGGGCCTAGGCCTAATTTCACATGAGCCGAGGTGTCACATACACCCTTCTCAAAGAACCCGACGTCCTTGTTAACCCAACATACCCACACTGGGGCAAATGACCAAGACCTCCTCTCTTGGCACATGTTTGTGCGTCCAGTGCTGGTACATATACTATGCCGTGTGTCCACTTCGGGTCCACAAGCGCAATGTGTCATATGCCCACGCTCCTGACCTACACGCGCCCGTGTAAAGGGTCGGCTCTAATACCATTTTGTAACGCTCTAGGGTCCAAACTGGCTTAGGCCTAACTCCATTCTGGATAAGCCACACACATGTAGCAATCTGTTTGCACTTTTGTCCTCGCTTCACGCAAAACGGTTAACTAGAGGTAGCTACCATGGAAGCCCTAGGCTTATATGTTGGTCTTCTTCTCCCAAACTAGGCAAGGTGAGACTAATCTACACTCCCTTATGCACACATATATGGGCCACACATAGGCCTAATTTCACATGGGCTGATGTGTCACAGTCACCTTTTTCCAATCCATGCACAAGACACGTTTAAGCCACTGGTTACCACCAAGGCAATGAAATAAAGCCAACAAGAGCCAGTAGGGAGAAGAACCTCACTATCCTAGCCACCAGTAAGCTAACAAGCTCACTGCCAAAGCCACTGCCCAAGGCTCACTGCAATAGCAAATCGATAGAAAGCTGCCATCATCCATCACTTATTACCTCTCATAAGCACCACCATAGCGAGTTACTACCATACCACTGCCTTCCCATGCCACTACACAGAACACTCATGAGCCACCACCAGCAAACCGACAGCCATAAAAGTAGAACTGCCTATTTAAACTGCCACAAGAACCCTAACTTAGCTGAAAGAGGGAAGTCAGGAGAACAGCCAAGACAGAAGGACAACCGAACAGAAGGGTACCACAACCAGAGGATGATGCCCACAAGCTTCCACATAGCTTAGCCAATCAGGAAAGCATAATAGCTTAGCCAATCAGGAAAGCATAATCAAGTGAGAGTAAGAGCATCCCCAAACCCCCTAATTCAAGCCAACAACGCCAGTAGCGTAACATCATGAACTATACCATTTTATTTTGCTAGCACTAGAACCCAGCAATCAGAGCCACAGTGGGACACTATCTCCAACTCACCACACTAGAGAAGAGGAAGCTGGTGGCCATCCAATGAGCCATCGGACCATGGTCACTACTCCCCGGCGCATGCCAAGACACAAGCGTCGCATGGTTTCTCACCGCAATGCTCCCAAACCCTAAACAACCCCCCACGGGTAATCACATGTTTATGCACCACACATTTCACAAATAAAATCAACAACAAAGTAGGACTAGGAAGTAACGTAGTAGTAGGGAATAAGAAGGAACCGGGAAGAGCTGAGGAGTAAAAGCCATGCGTCAGTGGCTTGTGGCCACCGAGACACATGGCGCCGATGGAGGGTAGTTAGAACACGTGATGAGGACATCCTTTCCATAGATACAACTATGCCAACTCCACAACAAACTCAACAAAGTGAAACAATGATACAATGACCAATGACTCGAGTGCGAGCACGTCAATTTAACCATCAGGTGAATGCGTTCCTAAGTTTGCATACAAATATTTCAAAGAGCAGCATACTACTTAATTTTTGTGATGATTTAATTGTCCTTAGGAACCATGGTGAAGAACCACGCGAGCTCAAGTGTAGAAGTGGAACCGTCAAGCGCAATCCAAGTCCTGTTCGTGAGTTCGACTCAGATTCAGCCTTTTTAACAGCGTCTACTTCAAACGACCATAACTTTTGATCCAAAAGGCTTCTTGGGGCCCGTGAGTACTCGTTGGAAATCTCGTGGAGTTTATTTTCAGATGGATCTAGTCTCACCCCCAAACTCCATCCAAGCCGATCAGAAACTGCCAAACAAGTTGCGTCACTTTTCCAGTCCGAGTCAAAGTGGGCCTTGGGCATTGTATCACCACTTAGGCTATTTGGGTCGCTGTCATTTTCATGGGTACTGTTCATACGAACAGTAACCATGAATAGTACCACACTATTTTCCTTAGATAAGTACGGCTTTTCCCTCCCCTATTTAAGGAGGTCGCACCCTTTAGTTTTCCTCGGGTTTTTTCAAGAGATTATTCTGCTTAGCAGTTTCGCCGCACGTTTCAGTTGAGGAACCCCAACTTGTGAACTTAATTTTTATTCGCAATACAATTTCAGATTGTATCTTGTACTCTCTTACTTGTGTTCTCGATTCGCTTGCAGAAGATAGCCTTCTTGGCGAGGTCAACCGCGTTCGGCACGGTTGATAACCAACAGAGCAATGGTGTAGTGATTGCGAGGGGTTCGATCTGTTTTGGTCGGAGCCTTTGGATCATCAACGTCGAGTTCTCCACAATCGACTTATTAGTACCTTTCCGAAGATCGGGCCATCGTCACATTAGTTGGTATCAGAGCAATGGTTGCCCGTTAGGTAATCACAATTTCCCTTTTAGATTAATTTTTGTTCATCGTCCTAAAAACCCTAGAAAATTAGCCCACAAAAAATAATTGTTCGTAGTGTTCTTCCGCTGTCCCAACACCCTTTTGAGCCATTGCAATTTTTCTTTTCAGTTTTGCTTGTTGAATTTTTTATTGCATCGTCGTCTGTAGTTGCTGATTTCTAATTTTAGTTAGAGTCTAGTTTGATCTTGGTGTTCCTTTGTGTAGCTTCATCATCGTGTCAAAACTTCTGTCGCAACCTCGCCCTCCGCTGCCATCCTATCTGCTAAGAATTGGTTTCGGTTGATCATTGCGTGTGCGTGCTTCGATTAGCTAGTACTACTTCCAATGCTAATGCTCGTCTTTCTTCAATTGCAAAAATAGTACTTACATCAAGTGAGAAGAAGGCTACTCCATCCTCTACACCCTCAATTGACACTACAACAAATAGTAGAAAAATTCAATGCTTCAAGTGTTTGGGACATAGCCATATTTCTAGAGAGTGTCCCAACAACCGAGTTGTGCTTGTGACGGAAGATAGAGAATACGAATCAGTAAGTGAAAACGAGGTTAAGCCTAGTCATGAAAAGGAGAGATATGAATATGCATCGGATGACAATGAAGAGGTTGATGTGTTGAATTATGAACCGGGAGAGGCACTAGTAGTCACCAAATATTTTAAGTATGCTTGCACAAGAAGGAGATGCACATCTGCAACGATTCAACTTGTTTCAAACACAAGCCAAGGTAAACAACAAGGTAATCAAACTTATTATTAATGGTGGTAGTTGTCATAACTTAGCTAGTGTTGAATTATGTGAGAAACTTGGTTTAAAGATGATGAAATATTTACATACATATCATGTGCAATGGTTTAGCGAATGTAGGAATGTGAAGGTTTAGTTTGTGGTGATGTTACTTTCAAGATTGGTGATTATGAGGACACCGTTGAGTGTGATGTGATGCCTATGACCGTTTGCCATTTGCTGCTAGGAATGCCATGGCAATGTGATAAAAGTGTGCAATATGAAGTCCGCTCCAATTGATATGCTTTTAAATGGAAGGAAAAGATAAAAGAGCTTAATCCAATGACTCCTAATCAAATACAGGCTGAATTACAGCAAAAAAAGCTTGCTAAAAATAAGGGTAAAAAGAAAGAAAAAAGAGACTACCACACATTGGTGAGTGAGAGCCACAAGCCAAATATGAGAGGGAAAAGTAAAAGTGAGGGAGGGAAGGATATGTTAGCCATAAAAGCAAAATTGAGAGATGTGAGCAATTACCCATAAAAAATGCACTTGTGCTTGAGTACAAAGATGCAACTGTGTTGCCTTTATACTAATGACTTGATCTCTCTTTCTAGTGCTGTTTTCTCTCTTTTGTATGCCTTGAGGATATGTTTCCGAAGGAGATTCTAGTGGAACTTCCACCATTGCGCGGAATAGAGTATCAAATTGATCTAGTTCCTAGCGCGTCACTTCCAAACTGTCCACCATACCGTACCAATCCAGTGGAAACCAAGCAAATTTAATGCCAAGTGTAAGAACTACTTGAGAAAGAGTATGTATGCGAAAGTCTTAGTTCTTGTGCTATTTCTGTAATTCTTGTTCCTACTAAAGAAGGTACATGAAGAATGTGTGTTGATTGTCGTGCCAATAACAACATCACTGTTAGATATCGTCATTCTATTCCTAAGTTAGATAACATGCTAGATGAACTTAGTGGTGTTGTCATATTCACTAAAATTGATTTGAAAAATGGATAATATCAGATTAGGATGAAACTTGGTGATGAATGGAAAACTTCTTTTAAAACAAAATTTGGATCGCATGAGTGGTTAGTAATGCCATTTGGTTTAACTAATGTACCTAGTACATTTATGTGATTGATGAATCATGTTTTAAGAGCATTCATTGACAAATTTGTTATGGTATACTTTGATGACATATTGATCTATAGCAAAGCAATGGATGAACACACTGAGCATATTGGATAAGTGCTAGAAGTGCTTAGAAGTAAGAAATTGTACGCTAATCTTGAAAAATGCACTTTTGCCACTAATAAAGTTGTGTTTTTAGGCTATGTTATTTCTGGACAAGGCATTGAAGTAGATGAATCTAAAACTGAAGCGATTAGGAATTGGCCTACACCTATGAATGTTAGTCAAATCAGAAGTTTTCATAGTCTTGCTAGTTTTTATCGGTTTTATTAAAAACTTCAGCACCATTACTGCACCCTTGAATGAGTTAACTAAAAAAGAGTGTTGTGTTTGAATGGGGTGCATCACAAGAAAATGTTTTTCAAGAATTAAAGAAATGATTAATTGAAGCACCATTGCTCACTTTGCCTGGTTTCACTAAGACTTTTGAAATTGAATGTGATGCTAGTGGAATAGAAATTGGTGGTGTTTTAATGCAAGAAGGGAAAGCAGTAGTATATTTCAGTGAGAAGCTCGGAGGAGCTCAATTGAACTACCCTGTGTATGATAAAGAATTGTATACTTTAGTACGTGTGCTTCAAACTTGGTAACATTATCTTTGGCCTAAATAATTTGGTATCCACTCTGATCATGAAGCTTTGAATTATTTAAATAGCCAAGCTAAACTGAACCATAGACATAGTAAGTGGGTAGAATTCATTGAAACTTTTCATATATCATTAGATACAAGAAAGAGAAAGAGAATGTGGTAGCTGATTCTTTATCTAGAAAGAATGTGCTCTTACCTCAATTGGAAGTGAAAGTTCTTGGTTTAGAGAGTTTGAAAGATTTATATGTTTTTGATCATAAATTCTCAGAACCATATTCTAAATGTAAAGATGGAAAGGATGAGACAAGTTTCATGTTCATGATGCGTTCTTACTTCGTGCTAACAAATTATGTGTTCCAGATTCGTCTGTGCGCTTGTTTCTATTGCAGAAATATCATGCAGGAGAATTGATGGGACACTTTAGGAGAGAAAAGACCTTTATGATGCTGAGTGATCACTTTTATTAGCCTAAAATGAGGCGAGACGCCGAAAGGTTTGTACAGCGATGTGTGACATACCACAAAGCGAAATCTAAACTTAATTCACTTAGTTTATACACTTTACTTGCATTTCCTAGTGCCCCTTGGAAAGATATTAGTATGGACTTCGTTTTATGATCGCCTAGGACTAAGAGGGGGAAGATTTAGTTTTTTTTGTAGTGGTGGATAGATTCTCTAAAATGACATATTTCATTCCCTGTCACAAAAGCGACGATGCGCCGCATGTGGCTGATTTGTTTTTTAGGGAAATTGTGATATTGCATGGCATACCAAGGACAATTATTTCAGATCGAGACGTCATTTACGAGCTACTTTTGGAAGACTTTATGTGCCAAACTTAGGACAAAGTTGCTCTTTTTGACAACTTGTCACTCATAAACGGATGGACAAACGAAGGTGGTGAATCGTACACTCTCAATGTTACTACAAACAATGATAAAAAAGAATTTAAAAGAGTGGAAAGATTGTCTACATCATATTGAATTTGCATATAATAGGACGGTACATTCTACCACTCAATTGTGTCTATTTGAGTTGGTGTATGGTTTCAAGCCGATCACACCACTTGATTTGCTGCCACTGCCGTTGCATGAACATGTCAACATGGAAATATCAAGACAAGCTGAATATGTGAAGAAGATGCATGTCAAGACTAAAGAAAAAATTGAAAAGAAGTCACGATACTTTGCTAAGAAAGCGAATAAGTTCAGAAAGAAGATGCTATTTGGACCAGGTGATTTAGTTTGGATGCATCTATGCAAAGAATGTTTTTCGAACAAACGTAATTCCGAGCTAATGCCTCAAGGAGATGCCCATTCAGAGTGTTTGAGAAGATCAATGACAATGCATACAAGATCGAGCTTCCAGTTGATGATTATTCTGTGAGTTCTACATTCAATATTGCTGATTTATCTCCATTCTTGGGTCTGTAAGAATCAGAGTCAAAGACGACGTTTTTTTCCAAGAGGGGAAGGATGATGAGGACATCCCGAAGACACCATCTGGACCGATTACACGAGCATGAGCTAAAAAAATTAATCAATAGGTGAACTCGCTCCTAATTGAATCTGGTTTTAATTTACGAGAGAATTGTATATTATCTCATGCAAATATTGTGTATATACTTAGGTTTAAACGATGTGAAGCTTTTGAAATTGAAAACATGGAGGTGAAGCTAACGGAGAAGAAGTACATGGAGCCAAACAAGAGAAGACATGTTCAAATCCTCATTATCACATCGGATCGTCCACAAGTTCAATTGAACTCACAAAGATGCTTCAGATATTCAAACGATTTCAACTGGTATTAAAAATTACCTTCGGATCGGTCTGATCGACCTCAAATGTGTTCAGGACCATCCGATCCACATCGGGTGTCGCAAGACCTTTGGAATGTTCTGACCATCCGAATGGTTTCGACTGTTCAAATCTTCTTATTAGCGTTAGACGCTCAGATACCTTGGAAACGTTTGTGCCACTCCAATGAGTCGTAATGTCCGATCTTCAATGGAATGCCCGATTGCCTTGGAGACATTCAGACCGCTCCGAACGTTCGCCCTTCTGCGTCGTTCGATCAACTTTGGACAGTCGATATTGATGGTAACGTTCGGACCAGGCCAAACGATCCCGCCGTTGGATTGGCTAGAAATGCTTGCAGCCATTCGATTGACTTGGAGGTGTTCGGAACAGTATGACCATATCTCTGACCACATACCTGATGTATAAAGGCAATAACTTTCACATACGAGGTTCGATTGAGATGACATTCGACTATAGAATGTTTCATGAATTTTTATCAAGATGTAAATGACTTCAAGTCAATCTTATTTAGTCATGTTTTTCTTCCGTCATATGTGATAAAAAGACTTCAAAATGATTTGTTTGATTTGTTTATATGGTTTGGGTTTTTATTACAACTCGTATAGACATATAACTAGTACTAAAATATGATGTGGCCGACAGCACTCTCTGTGCGCATGTGCCACCGTAAGTCGGCTGCGCGTTGCACACCGCTCCTCACCTATGACCACGAGGAGATCGAGGACCTAGCTCCTTTTCCATCCTGGGCCAGATCGAGCTGAGAGCTCTCCTTGAAAAATTATGTATGGGGCACTAGTAGCTAAGCTGGACGCCACCTCGCCTGTCGCTCCACACCGACCTCCCTTTTGAGAGGATAACACACGTTAACACGTATACGACTACAAAAATCGTAGCGTGGCTGAGCGCACGAAACATGTACGTGCAAGCTTGCGCTCACTCGGATGACGCTGCGCAGGTTCCCCGTTACCGGTATGTGCATTTTACCGGAAAAGGCCCACGCACGCATACAGGTGGTCATGGGTTCAATTCCCTGCTTTGCATTTATTTTTCCATCTTTTTAGATCTGGGATCCGCATGTCGGAGCAAAAATCTGTAAAAAAACAGCAATGCAACCGCTGGAATTCGATCGTAGCATGTGACCCATGTAAATCATGAGCGTTTTCACTGGCCTACACGGTGTGGTTTGTTAGGTGGGAGGTCTTTGCATCTTTAAGCCTATCTAAATTCAAATCAAAACGAATTTTTTTGGTCTAAATCAAACTTTGCCGGAGGGGGGGCTGATATTTCCAATTTTCAGGAAAATAGGACGATTTCCGGCCGATTTCGGAAATCCTGACGCTGCGGCCCGCGCGGTGCGCTGTGCGCAATCGAGCACAAACTGCAAAAGCACGTACGCGCGACGCAACTCGGATGACGTTTACGCTGCTGCGCCGCGCGCTAGGCGCCACGGTGCGTGCGGCCGGCGTCCTCGCGATTGTCCGGCCGTGCGTTAGGCGTTCCGTCCGCTGCGCTCGGAGGCCGCCGCTCGCGCCGTGCGCCAAAACCGAGCACTAGCACTCCGCAACCCGGGAGTTTTGACGCCAGCGCGCGTTGGTCGCCACGGGAGCCGGGGGAGCGCCGCCTCGCCCCGTGCGCACGAGGTGGCCACGCCACCGCGCGGGGACGTCGCGGGGCGCGCACGGCGCATGCCTGCCGCTTCAGACTCACTGGATGGATGGGCCTAGTAGGGCAATTCCGCCATTTATAATCGTGGAAATATTTACATACGACTACTCCATGATAAAAGGACACATTGCATTGCCAGTATCGAATAACATAACAACATTTGAAATGGATAGATTTTCTGTCACGCACGACCCTTCTAAAAAAAATTATCTGTAAAAGAACGTAAGAAATGAGCATAGGCAGGCAACGGTTAGACTTTACACGAATAACACGATCCACCTTTCTACGTATGCAGTTGTGACCTGTGAGTTCAGGACAGCGCCAAGGAAGAAGACAAGCCGCCCCCCTTGGACACCGCGACGTAGTTGAACGGAGAACCCGGCGAGAGCCGCCTCGCGCCGTTCGAGAACTCGCCGCAGTGCCACGCCCCCGCTGCCGACGACCGCGGCCTGACGAGCTCGGCAGCAGAACGACCGCCGCTGCTGCCACTACTGGACGCGCTGCTGCGCAAGGACGGTGCGGGGCACGTGAACCTGTCGGCGTCGACCCTCTTCCGGTTCAAGTTGCACGGCTCCGCCGCCCTGCTGAAGTTGCTGCCGGGTCTTTTCAGGTGGGGCATTGCCTCCTTCTCGCTGAACAGAGTGCGCAGCTTCTTCTGCTCCTGCAACATGTAAATTACGTCCGGTGAATTCAAAACTCATTTGAATTGTAGTGTTTTTCGTTAGTTTGTTCTTGCAAGTGCCAACCAAATGCAGTAAACAGAAGTATGCTAATTTACCCGGAGTCGCCTTCTCTCCTCTTCCTGCCTTAGCCTGGCTTGCTTGTGCTCTTCCAAGACGGAGACTAGGCGAGCCTTCACTCGGTAAGAAATACAACAATTCATCAACTGCTATGAGATGCTACTACTTAAGCTGGTGTAGTAGAACTGAAACTAGCTTACCCCGTCGTACAGAAAAGGCTTCTTTCTTTCGCTCTCCCATGCGAGTGTTCGACTCATCAAGTTATCAACAATAGCTGCAGATTGATGAGCAATGAATTATTTTACCCAGACACCTTCTGAATTAGATATTGAATTCACACACGGGGCCAGTTATAAGTAGTTCTATGTTTCATGAAATGTACCCGGAATCTTGTTGACGATAAGCCTTGCTTTCTCAGCGCGTTTTAGGTTCAGACGTGCAATTCTGCCAGTATTGAATCTGTTCTCATCCTGAAACCAGCATATCCCCTTGTTTTCAGCTCCAAGAAGTCTGTGTTCAATGCATTCACATCCACATTAGTTTGTAACATTTGGACCTACCAAGTTGTACTCCTCGAGCCATTTCTCTTCCTCACACGCCAGTAGCCACTTGTTGATCTTGTCCATGATTTCTTTCCTAGACTGCTGCTCTCCCTTGGCTTTCGCTATCTGCTCGTCGATGCTGGCCATGAGCTCAGCAGGATTCACAAGACCTAATGAGATGCCACTAACATTAGAAATGCATTTTGTTAGGATGATCTCAGGCATTTGGCCCAACGGCCAAATGCCAACCCCTTGACCGCGCCCTGATCGGGGGCGCCCAGCCCAATAGGCTGGTGGGCCCCTGTCGCCAGCGCCATATAAACAGAGGTGGGGGCCGGGCGGCTCGCATCACGAGGTTGACCGTGCCGCCGCCACCCCACCGACAAAACCCTAGACCGATCTAAGAGGGGGCGCTGAAGCGACGGAAAGCACCACCGCCGTTCAAACGCCCCCGCCAGGGAGGTCGCCGCCGCCCGGGACACGCCGCCGCCGAGGAGCCCCGCACCTCTTCCCCGACCGTCGCTGCCCGTGCGCAGACTCCACCGAGCGAACCCGCGATGGCCAACTCCTCCTCCTCTACATCCGAAGGTCGGTACCCCTCTCCTCCTCTCGGTTTTACCTCAAGAACACGAACCCTAAAAGAACCCCGCTAGATCTAACCTAGGAGATCCTAAAAGCTAAAGATCTAAACCTATCAATAGTATCAGAGCACCTAGGCGTAGATCTAGACGGAGAAAAGAAAGAACAGTGGAACCCCCCTAACCTTAGAAACGAAAGAAAAGAACAGAGAAGGGGAAACCCTAGATCTGAAAAGAACCGACTCACCTGGCCGTCGTCGTCGGGCCGTCGTCGTCGCTGGCGTGCGGGAGATCGGCCGAGCCGTGGGCTCGCCGGCGCTCCACGTGCGGCCACCGTCGACGCGCGGGACAGGGTGCCAACACGGAGCCGCTCGACGGCGGCGCGCTCCCTCTCAGGGGAGCGCGCACGCCGGCGAGAGGGCCCGCGCTGGCGCCATCTTCTTCTTCTCCGGCGGCGTGGACGTAGTCGCCGCTGCCGCCGCCGCTGAGTTCGCTCGGGCGCGAGAGGAGAGGGAGAGAAGAGAATGGTTAGGGTTTCCGGGGGCGTCCGCCGCGCGGGTTTTTGGTCGGGCGAAAACGACGCTCAGCCGTCGGATGGCGCCGGACGGCTGAGATCGCGCCGAGCCGCGCGGGCCTCTTTTGGCCCAGGCGGGCAGAGGAATTCCCGGCCCAGGCCCAGGTTGTGGCCGGGCGCGGGGGCGGCGCGACGTCCGCGCGCGCGTGGGCACGTGAGGCGCGCGAGAGAGGCCGGCCGAGCGGGCCGCGCGTGAGGCCGCGGGCGCGCGCGCGTGTGGCGCGGCCGAGTGGGCCGCTCGTGAGCGAGGGAGGCCGCGCGCGCTCGGCCGCGCGGGCAGGCCGCCGTGCGCCGTGGGCCGCGGCTGCGCAGGCCGGGCCAAATGGCTGGTTTGCACAGTAAATCAAGAAAATTGATTTTATTGATTTTCAGAAGTATTTTTTGATGAATTTGATTGAAATTTGATTTAAAATCTCTGTAAATTTTTGCACCAACGTGTTAATTTTTCAGAGATTAAATGTGTACAGTATAATGCTTCTGAATAATGAATTATTTTTAGAATAATTACAGTTTCCGCTGCAAAAGTTAATGTTGATTAATTTTCATTATTAAATTCGAACCAACGGGAGAATTTAATTTTGGAAAAATAGATGAAATTTCCAGATAATTATGATATTGTTATTTTCTGACCAACGTTGATAATAACAGTATTATAATTTTTAATTGATGTTTTTATGCATTATTTCTATTTCTGCCCAACGGTGATGTAGATTTAATGTATAGATAAAATTGATTTAATTGTATGTCGTATTTTTGACCAACGTTGGAAATAAGGCATATAATTTTGCTGTCATGTTCTCACTTTATTTGAAATATTTTTCAGGCGGATACAACTTGATGAGTTGTATCAGAGAGATCCCCACTCTTAAAGGAGATAATTATGGAGAGTGGAAGAAAAAGATAGACTTGGCGTTTATCTTGGCTGAGGTGGACTGGGTCCTCACTACAGCACGTCCCACTGAGCCTATGGCACCAGTGAGGGATCAAAATGAGGATGATACTGCTTGGTAGAAAAGACAGAGGGATCATGCTCCCTTACAGATGTCTTATGATCTTGATCATAAGAAATGGACCACAGCCAACAAGAAATGTATGGCTGTGATAAAGAACACAATTGAGACTGCAATTGTGGGCTCAATTGCAGAGTGTGACACTGTCACAGAGTACCTTGAGAGAATAAAGAGTCAGTTTACTGGCTCTTCAAAGACTTATGCTACGCAGCTGATTAAACAGCTTGTGACAGAAAGGTACTCTGGTGGTGGCAGTGGCATAAGAGAGCACATACTAAGGATGAGCAACTTGGCATCCAAGCTTAAACCAATGGATTTGGCTCTTAAGGATGAGTTCCTTATTCATTTGGTTTTTGCTTCCTTGCCGAAAGAGTTTGACACTTTTGTTGTCAACTACAATATGCAGCCCGAGAAATGGGACTTAGAAAAGTGCATAGCTATGTGTGTGCAAGAGGAGGAAAGAATTAAATCCTCACATGGTGGATCTATCAACTATGTGAAGGATAACAAGAAAAAGAACTTCAACAGTACCTCCTTCTCAAGGAACAAGGGAAAAGCCTCTGTCCATCAGCCTCAATAGAATAAATTTGCTGTAGACAAAGATCAGTGTCTTCACTGCAAGAAGACGGGACACTACAAGAAGAACTGTCCTGATTACTTAAAGATGATAATGGCAAAGAAAGGTGAGAACATTATTACCTTTGTAAATGAATGCCTGTATGTGCAATATTCGAAATCCACTTGGTGGATTGACTCAGAAGCAACTGTTCATGTTGCTAATTCCTTACAGGGATTCCGTTCGACGAGGGCTACGCAAAGAAACGAAAGATGCATTAAAGTTGCAAATGGAGTCCAAGCTGAAGTTGAAGCCGTTGGCGATTTTTCATTAGAGTTAGCTAATGGCTCCAATCTTTTAATTAGAGATGTCCTTTTTGTTCCCTCTTTACAGAGGAATTTGATTAGTGTTTCAAAATTGGACAAAGATGGTTATGATTGTAATTTTGGAAATGGCAAGTGTGAAATAATGTTTAATAAAGAATGTGTTGGTCTTGCCATCTTACAGAATGAGCTTTATTTGTTATCATTATGTGATAATGTGAATGTCGTATGCGATAATGGGAACGTTGCGTGCGAGAAAGTTATTGAATCCTCATCTACGAATGTAAACAGAAAATGAAAGAGAACTCTAGATGAGTCGTCGAAATTATGGCACTGTCGTTTAGGCCATATTTCGAGGGGGAGAATAGAAAGACTAGTTAAGAATGATATTCTTCCTCCATTAGAGTTCTCAGACTTAGAACAATGCAGAGAATGCATTAAAGGAAAATATGTAAAGAAAATTAAAAAGACGCTAAAAGAAGCACAGGAGTTCTACAAATTATTCACACAGATATTTGTGGTCCTTTTCCTGTGAAAAGTGTGGATGGATATGACTCGTTCATAACATTCACGGATGATTACTCCCGTTATGGATATATTTATCCAATCAAAGAAAGAAATGAAGTCTTGGATAAATTCAAGATATTTAAGGCTGAAATTGAAAACCAACACGATTTAAAGATTAAGATAGTTCGATCTGATCGTGGTGGGGAGTACTACGGTCGACATACCCCATATGGACAAGTTCCTGGACCTTTTGCAAGGTTTTTAAGGAAAATGGCATAGTGGCCCAGTATTCTATGCCGGGCGAACCTCAGCAAAATGGAGTAGCTGAAAGACGCAACCGTACCCTGATGGATATGGTGCGAAGCATGATGAGCTATTCCACATTGCCATTGAGTTTATGGATGGAGGCGTTGAAAACCGCTATTCATATTCTCAACAGAGTGCCTAGTAAGTCGGTGCCCAAAACACCGTACGAGTTGTGGACAGGAAGAGTTCCCTCACTAAACCATTTACGTGTGTGGGGGAGTCCTGCTGAGGCTAAAGTATTTAACCCAAACCTTGGGAAGCTTAATCCCAAAATAGTAAGTTGTCATTTCATTGGCTACCCTGAAAAGTCAAAAGGTTTTCGTTTCTACTGTCCAGACAGATATACAAAGTTTGTAGAAACGAGACACGCTGTCTTCTTAGAGGATGAAATGATGAAGGGGAGCATGGTAGCTCGAGAGATTGACCTTGAAGAGAAGCGGGTGTATGCGACCACTCCGATGATTCAAGAGTCATTCTTCACACTACCTGCTGTCGCTGCACCGACGGTGCAAGATACTGTGGTGCCAGCACCTGTTATTGTTCCTCCCGTGGCAACAATGAATGAAAATGTGGAACCTGTTCTTCAGGATCTTATAGAACCTATTGCCACAGATGAGGGGGAGCAACAGCAGCCTCAAACAGTAGATGTACCAAATGAGGAGGCCCCGAGGAGGTCTCAAAGAGTAAGAAGATCAGCTATTTCTGATGATTATCAGATTTATCATACAGAGGAATTTCAAATGGAGGACGATCCCACCTCATTTGAAGAAGCCATGAGGAGCGAAAATTCTTCAAAATGGCTTGAGGCCATGGAAGAGGAAATGAGGTCCATGAAGGCTAATAAAGTCTGGGACTTGGAAATTATTCCTAAAGGAGCCAAAATAGTAGGCTGTAAATGGGTCTACAAGACAAAGCTTGACTCCCAAGGGAATGTAGAAAGATACAAAGCGCGACTTGTGGCAAAAGGCTTTACGCAAAGAGAAGAGATTGATTACAATGAGACATTTTCTCCAGTCTCATGTAAAGATTCCTTCAGAATCATAATGGCATTAGTAGCACATTATGATTTAGAGTTACATCAGATGGATGTAAAGACGGCATTTCTTAATGGGGATTTGGAGGAAAATGTTTACATGGCACAACCGAAAGGTTTTGTCGTGGAAGGAAATGAAAGAATGGGATGTCGCCTAAAGAAATCGATTTATGGGTTAAAGTAAGCTTCAAGACAATGGTACTTGAAGTTTGACAGTACAATAAGAAAATTTGGGTTTAAAGAGAATGTAGAGGACAACTGTGTTTATGCAAAGTTTAAAGATGGGAAGTTTATCTTCCTAATCCTGTATGTGGATGATATCCTACTGGCTAGTAGTGATGTCAGTCTGCTACTGGAGACAAAGAAGTTTTTGTCCTCAAACTTTGATATGAAAGATCTTGGTGAAGCTTCGTTCGTTCTAGGGATCGAAATTCACCGGGATAGAAACAAGGGGATATTGGGACTGTCACAAAAGGCATACATAGAGAAAGTCTTAAAGAAATTTAGTATGCATAAATGTAGTCCATTACCTGCACCTATAGTCAAGGGCGACAGATATGGGGATTTTCAATGCCCTAGGAACCAGTATGAGATCGATCAAATGAAAGCGGTTCCATATGCTTCAGCTGTCGGAAGCTTACAGTATGCTCAAGTGTGCACACGCCCTGACTTAGCATTTGTTACCGGGTTACTTGGCAGATTCCAGAGCAATCCTGGAATAGAACATTGGAAATTGATAAAGAAAGTCTTGCGTTATTTGCAAGGAACAAAAGGCCTCATGATGACATACAGAAGATCAGATTCACTCCATATAGTGGGGTATACAGATTCTGATTTTGCGGGAGATGATAGAAAGTCGACATCCGGATATGTGTTTACTCTCGCAGGAGGAGCTATATCGTGGAAAAGCTCAAAACAAACCGTCACTACATCGTCCACAATGTATGCCGAGTTTGTAGCATGTTATGAGGCTACGGGGCAGGTGAACAGACTAAAGAAGTTCATACCCGGTTTAAAAGTGGTTGACGACATCAATAGACCACTTAAGTTGTACTGCGATAATGAACCCGCAGTAACGTATGCCCATAACAATAAGTCAAGTGGTGCTGCCAAACACATTGACATAAAGTACTATGTTGTGAAAGATAAAGTTCGGGATCAAATTATAAGTCTTGAGCATATAAGTACCGCAAAGATGTTAGCGGATCCGCTTACTAAAGGTTTACCACCCAACGTGTTCAGAGAACATGTAGCCGGCATGGGTTTAAGGGAAAGCCTATGATTTCTGGACTAAAAGATGGCCCAAAAGATTAAAGTAACTATTTCAGAACAGAGAGGTGTATTGTAGCTGTTGAATCTATCGGCGATTGACCGTGACGATGAGACATGTTCTATGCACTAATCTGTGATGGAATGTGTAAAGTCAAAAGTAATTAAAGATAAAGTATAGATTGAGATCAAGGGGGAGAATGTTAGGATGATCTCAGGCATTTGGCCCAACGGCCAAATGCCAACCCCTTGACCGCGCCCTGATCGGGGGCGCCCAGCCCAATAGGCTGGTGGGCCCCTGTCGCCAGCGCCATATAAACAGAGGTGGGGGCCGGGCGGCTCGCATCACGAGGTTAACCGTGCCGCCGCCACCCCACCGACAAAACCCTAGACCGATCTAAGAGGGGGCGCTGAAGCGATGGGAAGCACCACCGCCGTTCAAACGCCCCCGCCAGGGAGGTCGCCGCCGCCCGGGACACGCCGCCGCCGAGGAGCCCCGCACCTCTTCCCCGACCGTCGCTGCCCGTGCGCAGACTCCACCGAGCGAACCCGCGATGGCCAACTCCTCCTCCTCTACATCCGAAGGTCGGTACCCCTCTCCTCCTCTCGGTTTTACCTCAAGAACACGAACCCTAAAAGAACCCCGCTAGATCTAACCTAGGAGATCCTAAAAGCTAAAGATCTAAACCTATCACATTTCAGTTAGTCAATAAGAACTCTGTCTGAACTCTGAACTCATACCAGAATCGATCAACGCCATGGATTTCTCCGGCACAGTGCTCGTATCAGGCTCAACATGCATGCTCCTGCAGATGTTCTCCAGTTCCAGTCTTCTCTTCAGCACGAGCTCCTTCATCCGGCCAGCCTTGAGCCTTGTCAGCCTCTCGACTTCCTCCTCCGTCTGTGCAACGCAGACGAAACAATGAACTGATCAGTACTGACATTGCAAGTGCAATACAGCATCGAGTACTGCTGATGACAACAGAGTTATACTGTTACCTTCTTTATGGTTGCTATTGATAACACACCGGAAGACAGGGCCTCCTCTTTGTCAGGTTTCAGAATGGCCGCCACTTTTCTGAAGCGCCGCCTCTCTTCCTCCGGCGAGTCCATCAGATCCCACAGCTCAACCAATGGCACCACGGTTTCTCGCAGCTGCGATGCAGAACATGCCAATCATGTGCTAAGCAGCATGCGTGCATGCCATGTACAAAAACAGATTAGAAGAAGCAGGGAAGATCAGTAGCACATACCATGGCTGCTCGCTTGATCTTCTCTGACGTGAGCATTGCCACGACCTGGGAGAGGTTGTTCAGCGTGCTGTCGCTGATGCTGGTGGGCTTGCCGGGATCCGTCTCGTGCAGCCCCGGGTGGACCTCGTTCACGATCGCTATGAAGTCCTCGCCGAGCACGTCGCACAGGGAATGCACCGCGGTGACATGCTCGAGAACCTTGTGAAGTCGATCGGACTGGAAGCACAGAGGCATGGTCGTCACTCAGTTTGTCACTATCATACGCAGATGTTGTAGATGATTTTTCTTTTCTTTCTTTCTCTCTTTTATTTTTTTATTTGTTTTTTAGAAGGGAATGTTAGTGATCAACTGATGCTACATATTAATATTTAACTCATTTTTGGAAGAGCCCGTAAATACATATATTTTTTATTGTAGCAGTCACAACCAGTGATAGAAATCTCGGAACCAGTGTAAAACCTAGCCGGTAAGTGGTAACAGTAACTGATCAGTTACCAGAAAACCCCCCCAAAAAAGGATAAAATTCATATTTCATATTTTGAATTTGGGTAGTTTAAAAACCGGTAAGCGTTCCGGCTACTTGGAAAAAAAGGAAAAGCACTTAAAAACCGAAAAACAGCTAAAAATCGGAAAAAACTAGAAAAAACCTAGCACGAAATATTAGGAATACCATATTTATACATATTTAATTTATACAATAGATAATCCAACATAAAAAAGATCTAAACTAATTTAGAAAGTGTATTTGCAACTACTGAGATTTTGACCGATTTTTCCTCCCAGTACCCACGGGATTTCTGCGGGCTTCACAACTCACAGATCGCAATCCTTGGAATGTTGCAAGCTTTTTAAATCACTACAATAATAGCTAGGAAAGCACGTATGAATCGACTAATCAACCAACTTAACGACATGTACATTACAAGACCTAAACTGATGTCCTGGCTAGTTGTTGACAGGTCTGTCGTACACAAAATTAAACTAAACTAAATATTCTAATGAAAGAGTGTATGTTAAGCAGTCCCTGAGGGATCTCTTTCTGAAAATTAATTCCATTGTCGTGTCGGAAAGGATATCCGCCGTAGTTACTTTAATTCTTGATTACATATGTTAACAAAAGGTCTATGTTAAGCAGTCCCTGCAGGCTCTCTCTTTCTGAAAATTACGCCTATTGTCTCGTCGGAAAAGATGTCCGCAGTTGTTTCTTTAATTCTTGATTAAAAATATGCTAACAAAGGGTCTATGTTAAGCAGTCCCTGCAGGCTATCTCTTTCTGAAAATTAAGTCCGTTGTCTTGTCGGAAAATATATTCCCCGTAGTTTATTTAATTCTTATGTCACTTACCAGTTACCACTGACGAAAAATAACAGGACGAGAAACAGTTGCAGTACCTTCTCTTTCTGGAGATTCGACAAGCGCGCTTTGTACTCATTCAGCCTCCTGGTCGTCAGATCATGGCTATCCACCTCGCTGGCCATGGGGGAAGTGTCACTGCCATAGCTCCTCCCTGCAATTTCAGCGGTTATCTTGTCGATTTCTGACCGGATGTCAGTAAACTGTTTTCTCCGTTCTGCTTTCATCGCCCTCAGTTCTTCCAGCAGTGCCGTTGCCGATGTCACCCGCTCGTTCAACGACATGGTCCATTTGTTCACCTAAAGATAGGAGACACCAGAATAGAAGACCAGCCTGAGGTAAGTGATCTAGTTGTCCGATAAGCTAGGTTTCACCAAACAGATAAAGATTTCAGTGACCAAATAAAAAATTTATTACTTATTACTCTAAGCAGTATCGATAAACCGTCATAATTCACAAATTGGAGGTACATAATACATATATAAACTTGACTGATGAAAGTCTGAAACTAAAGATTTTTTGTTAGCTTGTCATGTATCAGCATCACTCTTCGAAATACTCTAGGCAAGGAAAAAAATGCAAGAAAAGGAGAACCAGATTGCTGCCTACCTTGAGCTGCGGGCTGTTTTCGGCGCCGAGGGCGGCGGTGAGGGCGGCGATCTCGGCCTCGCTGGCGGCGAGCGACTGGTGCAGCAGCGCCCGCTCGCCGGTGGCCTCGTCGACCTTGCGACGGTACACCTGCGTGCACTCCATCTCCAGCTCGTGCACCATCCGCTCCCTCTCCTTCCGGCTCTTCCCTATCCCCCCCCCCCCCCCCCCCCCCCCCCCCCCCACAGTTGCTGCAAGCACGCACGCACGCACTCTCCCATATCAGTCCTAATTTAAGCTTATCTCCAACTGAATGGAGTGTAAAATAATTTTTGTTAACTGAAAAGATGCCCTCTGCCGAAACGTCCCTTCGACCGGGAATCTGGTCAGGATTGATCGCACTGATGGAGTGGTAATCAATTCACCTTTTGAAGCTCCAAAATAAATGGTAGCTACGCGGTTATGCTGTACGCAGGATGTCGGCTAGTTGCATTAGACAGCGCGGGATGTCGGCTAGTTGCATCAGCGCGCGGGATGTCGGCTAGTTGCATCAGAACGAACCATTAGCTGTGATTTTTGTGGCAGCGCGCTATGTACCTACAACCGAAAGTGGTCAATATTGGACGGCCCTCTTTTGGCACGCGGTGCTTGTTGAGTTGTAAAGTTCGTTTCTAATATATTTCCATCCGAAAAAAACAAAAAAAACCTTAAACTGTGCATTGCTTAGGGATGCTAATGGGTTGGATTCAAATGGATTAAATGGGGTGGGTTCTTAATTTGATTGGCTTTGGATGGGTAAAAACGGGTTGGAAGAGTGAATGTGTTGGGTTAGATCAAGTTATTTCATAAAAAGAGTTGGGTTGGGTTGGGGTGCGTTTAGAAATTTTAGATTGAGATTGGGTTGTAAATGAGTTTAATCCGTGGTGTAGCCTAATAGGGTGGCATTTGAATTGTCCATAGACTTAAACAACTATATTTAATTATAGCTTCCTATAAAAGCATGGGAGATCTACATGTGCATATGTGACTACTAATTTGCACAGAGTAGCTCCATACACACGGAATCATTTGCAATAAACTTCAATCGATTTTGTAAAACTATTGTAGTGTGAACGCGATGTTGAAATTCTAAATATCGAAATTTTTCGAAAACTTCCTATAAAAGCATGTAAGGCCCACTTGTACGCTTAGTTCTGCCAATCTGCATAGAGTAACTCTCCTACACGCAGAATAATTTCCAATAAATTTTAATTGATTTCAAGAAACTTTTGTAGTGTGAACGTGAAGTTGAAATTCTAAATACCGAAGTTTTACGAAAACTTCTTATAGAAAGCATGTAGAATCTACGTGTGCGCCTAGCCTTACCAATTTGCACAGAGTAGCTTTCCTTCATGCAAAATCATTTGCAATAAATTTCAATCAATTTCATAAAGCTTTTTTAGTGTGAACGTGAGGTTTGAATTTCAAATACTAAAATTTTATGAAAACTTCCTATAAAAACATGTGAGGCTCACGTGTGCATCTAGCCCTACCAATTTGCATAAAGTAGCTCCCCTATACGCAATATCATCTCTAATAAATTTTAATTGATTTCAAAAAACTTTTATGGTGTGAACGCAAGGTTGAAATTCCAAATACCGAAGTTTTAGCAAAACTTCCTATAAAAGTATATATGGCCACATGTATGTCTACCCCTTTCAATTTGCACAGAATAGCCCCTACACGTAGAATCATTTATAATAAATTCAATCAATTTCATAATGTGAACACGAGGTATAAATTTTATAATGTGAACGCGAGGTAAAAATTTAAAATACCGAAGTTCTACGAATAAGTGAATTGGTAAATGGGTTGGGAAGTGGGTTAAACCTATGGGTTCGGGTTAGGCTGGGTTTAAGTAGAAGGTGGGTTGGATTGGGTTTAAGTAGAAAGTGATTGGGTTAGGTGAGGTTGTGAACAATCTTTTGTGGGTTGGGTTGGGTTGGGTTGGGGTGGGAAGTTGGTTTTGTCTCATATGGATTGGGTTTAAACCCATTAGCAGGCCTAGCATTGCTACATGGAGGTGGTTCTTGCATCGGTAGGAGCTTTTACAGAAAGAGAAACTACTGCGTAGGGATAGGAAACGGTAACGGATAATCCATTTTATCTGATATTCGTATCCGAGAAAACGCGAATGTGGTAAGTAAAATCCGTATTCGTATTCGAGAATATTCATATCCGTATTTGAGAATATTCATATTCATCTTCGTATTCGAGAATATTCGTATTCGTATTCGAGACTATTCGATTCGTATTCGATCCGTTTTCTATGCCTATCATCGGTAACCGATAAAAAACTGGTGAAAAACAGGCAAAACCGCTAGGAATTTGTTCTAACAAGATCTATTGTGGAAGTTGTAAGAGGATATTCGTATTCGATCGAATCAAGTACATATTCGATTCGAATCATATCCGTTACAACATCGATTTGTATTCGAGGATATTCGAATTTGAATTCGTATTTATTTTAAAAATATAAATTTGTATTTATATTTAAGCTCTGTTCCCATCCTACTAATAACGGGTGTGGTGAGCACATAGCATTGTTTTGCAAAACGTGCCGTCGCTACTCGTTTCATGTACGCACGCACGCAACAACGAGCTAGCAAAAAAATATCTTGTGGGCACACCTTGCACCACCAGCAAATCCATACATGTAGATGAATCTGTCTATAAATACTCCACACCAGCCATACTAGAAAGAACCATCCCAAACACTCAAGAGAAAAGAGCTACACTACCACGTCCAAACTTGCACGAAAAATGGCCTCCAAATCCGCTGCTTTTCAGGCGATCTTCCTCGCCCTGAACCTTCTCTTATTCGCCGGCGTCCGCAGCCAGAGCCCGGCGCCGCCGCCCGGCGGCAACCCGTGCCCGCCGAACGCGCTGGCCCAACTCAAGGTGTGCGCCGACGTGCTGGTCATGCTCAAGCTCAAGATCAACGTGCCGTCGAACCAGCAGTGCTGCCCGCTGATCGGGCGGCTCGTCAACCTCGACGTCGCCGGCTGCCTGTGCGCCGCCATCAAGCTCAGCGTGATCGGCATCCCCATCAACCTGCCGCTCGACGTCCCCCTCGTCCTCAACTACTGCGGCCGGAATGGATCCGCCGCCAGGGTCAACTGCTCGTGATTCGTGAAGTCTTCGACGTACGGGCGAGGAATGCTCATCTAGTAACGTGCCTACCTAGTATTGCAATGCCTACTTAGCACTGCAGATGTGTCAACGAGCCAAATACAAATAGAATAATCCAGATACAAATACTAAAGACATGGTTGACACTTTTTAAATCTTAATATATCAAATATAAATGGAATAGTTCTAATACTGATAAGTCGGAGTGGATTTACACCTGCCGCTAGCTTTTCTCGTCTCACGGATCTCAGGGCTTTGGCCCAACGGCCAAAGCCCAGCCCTTGACCGCGCCCTGATCGGGGGCGCCCAGCCCGTTTGGCTGGTGGGCCCCTGTCGCCAGCGCTATAAATACAGAGGTGGGGGCCGGGCGGCACGCATCACGAGGTTGACCGCGCCGCCGTCACCCCACCGACAAACCCTAAGACCCGATCTGTTGAGGGGGCGCTGAAGCGACGGGAAGCCCCACCGCCGTTCACCGCCGCCAGGAAGACGCCGCCGCCCGGGACACGCCGCCGAGGAGCCCCGCACCTCTTCCCCGACCGTCGCTGCCCGTGCGCAGACTTCACCGAGCGTCCCCGAGATGGCCGCCTCCTCCTCCTCTACATCCGAAGGTCGGTACCCCTCTCTCCCTCTCGGTTTTGCCTCAAGAACACGAACCCCAGAGAAGAACCCCGCTAGATCTAACCTAGGAGATCCTAAAGCCTAAGAGCTAACCCTAACAATGGTATCAGAGCAACTAGGCGTAGATCTGAGATGGGGAAAAGAAAAGAAAGAAAAGAGGGGAAGGAAGAACCCTAACCCTAACCCGAACCCTAACCCTAGAAAAGAAAAGACCGGGACTTACCGGGGCCGCCGTCGTCGTCGCTGGCGTGCGGGAGATCGGCCGAGCCTTGGGCTCGCCGGCGCTCCACGTGCAGGCCACCGTCGGCGCGCGGGACAGATCCGAGCGCGCGCGCTCGGAGGGGCACCGACACGGAGCCGCTCGACGGCGGTGCGCTCCCTCTCAGGGGAGCGCGCACGCAGGCGAGAGGGCCCGCGGCGGCGCCGGCTTCTTCTCCTTGTCCGGCGGGGTGGACGTTGTCGCCGCCGCCGCTGCGTCCGCTCGGGCGTGAGGCGAGAGAGAGGAGAGGAGAATCAAATCCTCACATGGTGGTGCTATCAACTTTGTGAGGGAAAACAAGAAAAAGAATTACAACAGTAACCCCTTCTCAAAGAACAAGGGTAAAACCTCTGTACATCAGCCTCAACAGAATAAATTTGCTGTAGACAAAGACCAGTGCCTTCACTGCAAGAAGACGGGACACTACAAGAAAGATTGTCCTGACTACTTAAAAATGATAATGGCTAAGAAAGGTGAGAACATTATTACCTTTATAAATGAATGCCTGTATGTACAATATTCGAAATCCACTTGGTGGATTGACTCAGGAGCAACTGTTCATGTTGCTAATTCTTTACAGGGATTCCGTTCGACGAGGACTACGCAAAGAAAAGAAAGATGCGTTAAAGTCGCAAATGGAGTCGAAGCTGAAGTTGAAGCCGTTGGCGATCTTTCATTAGAATTAGCTAATGGCTCCACTCTTCTACTTAGAGATGTCCTTTTTGTACCCTCTTTACAGAGGAATTTGATTAGTGTGTCAAATTTGGACAAAGATGGTTATGATTGCAATTTTGGAAATGGCAAGTGCGAAATAATGTTTAATAAAGAATGTGTTGGTATTGCCATATTACAGAATGAGCTTTATTTGTTATCATTGTGTGATGATGTGAATGTCGTATGCGATAATGAGAACGTTGCGTGCGAGAAAGTGATTGAATCCTCGTCTACAAATGTAAACAGAAAACGAAAGAGAACTCTAGATGAGTCGTCGAAATTATGGCACTGTCGTTTAGGCCATATTTCGAGGGGGAGAATAGAAAGACTAGTAAAGAATGATATTCTTCCTCCATTAGAGTTCTCAGACTTAGAACAATGCAGAGAATGCATTAAAGGAAAATATGTAAAGAAAATTAAAAAAGACGCTAAAAGAAGCACAGGAGTTCTACAAATTATTCACACAGATATTTGTGGTCCTTTTCCTGTGAAAAGTGTGGATGGATATGACTCGTTCATAACATTCACAGATGATTACTCCCGTTATGGATATATTTATCCAATCAAAGAAAGAAATGAAGCCTTGGATAAATTCAAGATATTTAAGGCTGAAATTGAAAACCAACACGATTTAAAGATTAAGATAGTCCGATCTGACCGTGGGGGGGAGTACTACGGTCGACATACCCCATATGGACAAGTTCCTGGACCCTTTGCGAGGTTTTTACAGGAAAATGGAATAGTAGCCCAGTATTCTATGCCGGGCGAACCTCAGCAAAATGGAGTAGCTGAAAGACGCAACCGTACCCTGATGGATATGGTGAGAAGTATGATGAGCTACTCCACACTCCCATTGAGTTTATGGATGGAGGCGTTGAAAACCGCCATTCATATTCTCAACAGAGTGCCTAGTAAGTCGGTGCCCAAAACACCGTACGAGTTGTGGACAGGAAGAGTTCCCTCACTAAACCACTTACGTGTGTGGGGGAGTCCTGCTGAGGCTAAAGTATTTAACCCAAACTTTGGGAAACTTGATCCCAAAACAGTAAGTTGCCATTTCATTGGCTACCCTGAAAAGTCAAAAGGTTATCGTTTCTACTGTCCAGACAGATACACAAAGTTTGTAGAAACGAGACATGGTGTCTTCTTAGAGGATGAAATGATGAGGGGGAGCATGGTAGCTTGTGAGATTGACCTTGAAGAGAAGCGGGTATATGCGCCCACTCCGATGATTCAAGAACCATTCTTCACACTACCTGCTGTCGCTGCACCGACGGTGCAAGACACTGTGGTGCCAGCACCTGTTATTGTTCCTCCTGTGGCAACAATGAATGATAATGAGGAACCTGTTTTTCAGGATCCTATAGAACCTATTGCCACAGATGAGGGGGAGCAACAGCAGCCTCAAACAGAAGATGTACCAAATGAGGAGGCCCCGAGGAGGTCTCAAAGAGTAAGAAGATCAGCTATCTCTGATGATTATCAGATTTATCATACAGAGGAATTTCAAATGGAGGATGATCCCACCTCATTTGAAGAAGCCATGAGAAGCGAAAATTCCTCAAAATGGTTTGATGCCATGGAAGAGGAAATGAGGTCCATGGAGACTAATAAAGTCTGGGACTTGGAAATTATTCCTAAAGGAGCCAAAACAATAGGCTGTAAATGGGTCTACAAGACAAAGCTTGACTCCCAAGGGAATATAGAAAGATACAAAGCGCGACTTGTGGCAAAAGGCTTTACGCAAAGAGAAGGGATTGATTACAATGAGACCTTTTCTCCAGTCTCATGTAAAGATTCCTTCAGAATCATAATGGCATAAGTAGCACATTATGATTTAGAGTTACATCAGATGGATGTAAAGACGACATTTCTTAATGGGGATTTGGAGGAAAATGTTTACATGGCACAACCGAAAGGTTTTGTCATGGAAGGAAATGAAAGAATGGGATGCCGCCTAAAGAAATCGATTTATGGGTTAAAGCAAGCTTCAAGACAGTGGTACTTGAAGTTTGACGGTACAATAAGAAAATTTGGGTTTAAAGAGAATGTTGAGGACAACTGTGTTTATGCAAAGTTTAAAGATGGGAAGTTTATCTTCCTAATCCTGTATGTGGATGATATCCTACTAGCTAGTAGTGATGTTAGTCTGCTACTGGAAACAAAGAAGTTTTTGTCCTCAAACTTCGATATGAAAGATCTTGGTGAAGCTTCATTCGTTCTAGGGATCGAAATTCACCGAGATAGAAACAAAGGGGTATTGGGACTGTCACAAAAGGCATACATAGAGAAAGTCTTAAAGAAATTTGGTATGCATAAATGTAGTCCATCACCTGCACCTATAGTCAAGGGCGACAGATATGGGGATTTTCAATGCCCCAGGAACCAGTATGAGATCGATCAAATGAAAGCGGTTCCATATGCTTCAGCTGTCGGAAGCTTACAGTATGCTCAAGTGTGCACACGCCCTGACTTAGCATTTGTTACCGGGTTACTTGGCAGATTCCAGAGCAATCCTGGAATAGAACATTGGAAATTGATAAAGAAAGTCTTGCGTTATTTGCAAGGAACAAAAGGCCTCATGATGACATACAGAAGATCAGATTCACTCCATATAGTGGGGTATACAGATTCTGATTTTGCGGGAGATGATAGAAAGTCTACATCCGGATATGTATTCACTCTCGCTGGAGGAGCTATATCGTGGAAAAGCTCAAAGCAAACCGTCACTACATCGTCCACAATGTATGCCGAGTTTGTAGCATGTTATGAGGCTACGGGGCAGGTGAACTGGCTAAAGAAGTTCATACCCGGTTTAAAAGTGGTTGACGACATCAATAGACCACTTAAGTTGTACTGCGATAATGAACCCGCAGTAACGTATGCCCACAACAATAAGTCAAGTGGTGCTGCCAAACACATTGACATAAAGTACTATGTTGTGAAAGATAAAGTTCGGGATCAAATTATAAGTTTAGAGCATATAAGTACCGCAAAGATGTTAGCGGATCCGCTTACTAAAGGCTTACCACCCAACGTGTTCAGAGAACATGTAGCCGGCATGGGTTTAAGGGAAAGCCTATGATTCCTGGACTAAAAGATGGCCCAAAGATTAAAGTAACTGTTTCAGAACAGAGAGGTGTATTGTAACTGTTGAATCTATCGGCGATTGACCGTGACGATGAGACATGTTCTATGCACTAATCTGTGGTGGAATGTGTAAAGTCAAAAGTAATTAAAGATAAAGTATAGACTGAGATCAAGGGGGAGAATGTTAGAATGATCTCAGGGCTTTGGCCCAACGGCCAAAGCCCAGCCCTTGACCGCGCCCTGATCGGGGGCGCCCAGCCCGTTTGGCTGGTGGGCCCCTGTCGCCAGCGCTATAAATACAGAGGTGGGGGCCGGGCGGCACGCATCACGAGGTTGACCGCGCCGCCGTCACCCCACCGACAAACCCTAAGACCCGATCTGTTGAGGGGGCGCTGAAGCGACGGGAAGCCCCACCGCCGTTCACCGCCGCCAGGAAGACGCCGCCGCCCGGGACACGCCGCCGAGGAGCCCCGCACCTCTTCCCCGACCGTCGCTGCCCGTGCGCAGACTTCACCGAGCGTCCCCGAGATGGCCGCCTCCTCCTCCTCTATATCCGAAGGTCGGTACCCCTCTCTCCCTCTCGGTTTTGCCTCAAGAACACGAACCCCAGAGAAGAACCCCGCTAGATCTAACCTAGGAGATCCTAAAGCCTAAGAGCTAACCCTAACATTCTCGTCTCACGGATGTGATGGATGTGTGACTGTGGACGCTTCATGGCTTCAGGTTATGATGAATAAGTTGACGTCTATGAACATCTCGAAAAGAAAAAGGTTGTTCAACGGTCTGTATTTTTCGCTTCAATTTATGGTTTTTGATAGCAATTTATAGCTTTTAAACTATTTATGAGAGATAATATGAAGTAATAGGAACTTACATACAGTTTTAGTCGATATAAATGAAGTCGCTATAATGTATACTACAATCAACTTATAGATCCTGTCTTAATAATACATTATTTGAAATATAGTTAATGTAGAAAAACCGAAAAATAGCTTTTACAAATCGAAAAGAACAGACCAGTTGTTTGCCTACGGTATAATGTGTCTTACTTGCAATAACGTGCCTTTTGTCAATCTTATGCGACTGACAATTAATTTGCTTTGTGTGTAAGGCCATGTATGGATGATCAGTTGGGCTTTTTTTAGTGGCTTATGGTTTTATTTGCACTGTAACTGACTTATTCTACACTGTAGCTGTTGGTAGAGTTTCCGAAATTAGCCAAAAATCGCCTGATTTTCCCAAAAATCGGAAATATCAGCCCCCTTAGGTAAAATTTGGTTTCAACCAAAAAAATCGTTTTGGTTTGAATCTAGATAGGCTTAAAGATGCAAAGACCTCCAACCTAACGAACCACACTATGTAGCCTAGTGGAAACACTAATGGTTTACATGGGGTAGGTGCTAGGATTGAATCCTAGCGGTTGCATTGCTATTTTTTTTACAGTCTTTTGCTCTGACATATGGGTCCTAGATCTACACAGATAGAAAAGTAGTAAATGCAAAACAGGGAATCGAACCCCATGACCACCTGTATGCGCGCGTGGGGCTTAGCCACGGGCTAGCAACAACTTTGTGGTTAGCTTTGACTTCATAGCTTATTTGTTCTTAATTCTAGAATTTAAATTTCAAATTTGGTTTGAATTTTTTGGCCTGAAAAGTTCCAAAAAATCGATTTTCGCTTCTACCGGGCTTACCGGACTCCTTCGGTAAAATGCACATACCAGTAATAGGAAACTAGCTGATGGTGGCTTTTTTACGTAATTAAATTTAAAAAATAGAAAAAAGAAAAAATAGGTTAGTCTATCATGGATAATACAAATGAATACAGAAAAAGGAAAGGCAAAAAAGCACAAAAAACCAAAAAAAAAGATGAAAATAAAAAACTAAAAGTAAGCAAAAAATTGTAGCCAAAACGAACGGACCAATATGGTGAGAAATATGCTGTTAGTCTAAATGGATCAAGCAGCGCACCTTTGTGTCAAGGATGCTCTTCAAGTTCGATGTGCATGTACTAATAGGTTGAATGCAATACCAGACTCGTAGTTTGTTGAATAACGAGTTTCTACTTTGATTTTTATATTGGAAAATAGTGGTTTGGTCTCATGACTTCCATCAGCTACCCTTTGGGGGAATCAATCCATCCTCTACCATTGTATTGGCAAAAACACAGGAACGCAATGAGTTAACAGTAGAGAAATCTAATTACCAAAGCCATCCGATTCAGGAAAGATTGCTCAGATCGAGCGCCACAGTACATATATAGTGGTTTGCTATATTCTTTTTTCTCATCACAACATTTAATACAGTGATTCTGTACAGTTCTATGCTATTCCCCGACCTCTACTTTTTCATCGTGCTCCTGTGCCCAGGCAAGGCAGATGGTGCGAATCCCTCTTTCGCGTATACGCTCTAACCAATGTCAGTACTTGCTCAGTTGGCTGAGCCACCGGCACGCGTCCCAGCCTGTCCGGATTCGACTCTGGGGCTATTCTTTTTTAGCTTGTAAAAACTGTTTTTTGGTTTTTCTACAATAACTAACTTTTAAACGGAATATTTTTAAACGGAATATTTTTAAGATAGGATTTACTAGTTAATTATAGTATATATTGTGCTGACTTTATTTATATCGACAAAAATCGCACGTGAGTTTCTATTACTCTGTAATCTTTTACACGAACAGTCCAAAAGTCACAAGCCGCAACCAAAAGCCATAAGCTTCAGGCCTTGTTCTTTTCAGCTTTTAAAAGCTGCTTTTCGGCTTTTCTACAGTAACTAGCTTTTCAATAGAATATCTTTTCAAGATAGAGTCTACTAATTAATTGTAGTACATACTTTACTGACTTCATTTATATCGGCAAAAACCGCGTATGAGTTTTTGTTACTCTGTAATCTCTCACACAAACAACCTAAAAGCCACAAGCCGCAGCCAAAAGCCATAAGCTCCAGCCAAAAAGAACATGTCAGCCAAAAAGAACAGACCCTCTGTTGATTCGCACGCTCATCAATAATTTTTGTAAATACTCACGTGTACATGTTGTGGTAACTCTTAAAAACTAATTACCAAATCACATAATTAAGAAGTAATTTATACACTAATATAAGACTGAACATTCAATCATCCAACACCTGAATTCAATGAAGTCTCATTTTATATGAAAAGTCCGATTACATAAAATTTAATTATAAAGAATAGAACTCATATGCATTTAACCTTAATGTTACAAGTCCAAAGTACAATAATTCAATATCAAGATTTACAAAAGAACAAAATCCTACAATTAAAGGTTACAAAATTTCAATTTCTTCTAGTTATAAGAATGAGCTTATACAAATGTATTATATCAAAATCTATCTAATGAATTAAAGTCTTTGTAGTCGACCCAACTTGAAACCCCTGCAAAGTCATATCATCCAAAACCACAGATATAAAACTAAAACAAATTTAAATATTAGTTTGCCGTCGGAACCATTTTTGTAATATTGCGTGAGGGCAATAGCTCATTGAGATACCATGATTGTCCAGGGCCAATCGGCACCTCTCACGTATTGGGTTTTCATCATCCAACGATAAAACTTCATTCTTACCTTTACATTACCTTTTTACCCCTTCCTGATGAGTCATTGTAATGCCCTAGGGTCCAAACCGGCTTAGACATAACCCCATTTTGGATAAGCCACGCACATATAGCAAGCTGCTTGCACTTTCATCCTTGCTTCGCACAAAACGGTTAACCAAAAGTTACTACTATTGAAAGCCCTAAGCTTATATGTTCGTCCTCGTCTCCCAAGCTAGGCAAGGTAGGACTAATCCACACTCCTTTATGCCATATACATGGGCCTAGGCCTAATTTCACATGAGCCGAGGTGTCACATACACCCTTCTCAAAGAACCCGACGTCCTTGTTGACCCAACATACCCACACTGGGGCAAATGACCAAGACCTCCTCTCTTGGCACATGTTTGTGCGTCCAGTGCTGGTACATATACTATGCCGTGTGTCCACTTCGGGTCCACAAGCGCAATGTGTCATATGCCCACGCTCCTGACCTACACACGCCCGTGTAAAGGGTCGGCTCTAATACCATTTTGTAACGCTCTAGGGTCCAAACTGGCTTAGGCCTAACTCCATTCTGGATAAGCCACACACATGTAGCAATCTGTTTGCACTTTTGTCCTCGCTTCACGCAAAACGGTTAACTAGAGGTAGCTACCATGGAAGCCCTAGGCTTATATGTTGGTCTTCTTCTCCCAAACTAGGCAAGGTGAGACTAATCTACACTCCCTTATGCACACATATATGGGCCACACATAGGCCTAATTTCACATGGGCTGATGTGTCACAGTCACCTTTTTCCAATCCATGCACAAGACACGTTTAAGCCACTGGTTACCACCAAGGCAATGAAATAAAGCCAACAAGAGCCAGTAGGGAGAAGAACCTCACTGTCCTAGCCACCAGTAAGCTAACAAGCTCACTGCCAAAGCCACTGCCCAAGGCTCACTGCAATAGCAAACCGATAGAAAGCTGCCATCATCCATCACTTATTACCTCTCATAAGCACCACCATAGCGAGTTACTACCATACCACTGCCTTCCCATGCCACTACACAGAACACTCATGAGCCACCACCAGCAAACCGACAGCCATAAAAGTAGAACTGCCTATTTAAACTGCCACAAGAACCCTAACTTAGCTGAAAGAGGGAAGTCAGGAGAACAGCCAAGACAGAAGGACAACCGAACAGAAGGGTACCACAACCAGAGGATGATGCCCACAAGCTTCCACATAGCTTAGCCAATCAGGAAAGCATAATAGCTTAGCCAATCAGGAAAGCATAATCAAGTGAGAGTAAGAGCATCCCCAAACCCCCTAATTCAAGCCAACAACGCCAGTAGCGTAACATCATGAACTATACCATTTTATTTTGCTAGCACTAGAACCCAGCAATCAGAGCCACAGTGGGACATTATCTCCAACTCACCACACTAGAGAAGAGGAAGCTGGTGGCCATCCAATGAGCCATCGGACCATGGTCACTACTCCCCGGCGCATGCCAAGACACAAGCGTCGCATGGTTTCTCACCGCAATGCTCCCAAACCCTAAACAACCCCCCACGGGTAATCACATGTTTATGCACCACACATTTCACAAATAAAATCAACAACAAAGTAGGACTAGGAAGTAACGTAGTAGTAGGGAATAAGAAGGAACCGGGAAGAGCTGAGGAGTAAAAGCCATGCGTCAGTGGCTTGTGGCCACCGAGACACATGGCGCCGATGGAGAGTAGTTAGAACACGTGATGAGGACATCCTTTCCATAGATACAACTATGCCAACTCCACAACAAACTCAACAAACTGAAACAATGATACAATGACCAATGACTCGAGTGCGAGCACGTCAATTTAACCATCAGGTGAATGCGTTCCTAAGTTTGCATACAAATATTTCAAAGAGCAGCATACTACTTAATTTTTGTGATGATTTAATTGTCCTTAGGAACCATGGTGAAGAACCACGCGAGCTCAAGTGTAGAAGTGGAACCGTCAAGCGCAATCCAAGTCCTGTTCGCGAGTTCGACTCAGATTCAGCCTTTTTAACAGCGTCTACTTCAAACGACCATAACTTTTGATCCAAAAGGCTTCTTGGGGCCCGTGAGTACTCGTTGGAAATCTCGTGGAGTTTATTTTCAGATGGATCTAGTCTCACCCCCAAACTCCATCCAAGCCGATCAAAAACTGCCAAACAAGTTGCGTCACTTTTCCAGTCCGAGTCAAAGTGGGCCTTGGGCATTGTATCACCACTTAGGCTATTTGGGTCGCTGTCATTTTCATGGGTACTGTTCATACGAACAGTAACCATGAATAGTACCACACTATTTTCCTTAGATAAGTACGGCTTTTCCCTCCCCTATTTAAGGAGGTCGCACCCTTTAGTTTTCCTCGGGTTTTTTCAAGAGATTATTCTGCTTAGCAGTTTCGCCGCACGTTTCAGTTGAGGAACCCCAACTTGTGAACTTAATTTTTATTTGCAATACAATTTCAGATTGTATCTTGTACTCTCTTACTTGTGTTCTCGATTCGCTTGCAGAAGATAGCCTTCTTGGCGAGGTCAACCGCGTTCGGCACGGTTGATAACCAACAGAGCAATGGTGTTGTGATTGCGAGGGGTTCGATCTGTTTTGGTCGGAGCCTTTGGATCATCAATGTCGAGTTCTCCACAATCGACTTATTAGTACCTTTCCGAAGATCGGGCCATCGTCACATTAGTTGGTATCAGAGCAATGGTTGCCCGTTAGGTAATCACAATTTCCCTTTTAGATTAATTTTTGTTCATCGTCCTAAAAACCCTAGAAAATTAGCCCACAAAAAATAATTGTTCGTAGTGTTCTTCCGCTGTCCCAACACCCTTTTGAGCCATTGCAATTTTTCTTTTCAGTTTTGCTTGTTGAATTTTTGATTGCATCGTCGTCTGTAGTTGCTGATTTCTAATTTTAGTTAGAGCCTAGTTTGATCTTGGTGTTCCTTTGCGTAGCTTCATCATCGTGTCAAAACTTCTGTCGCAACCTCACCCTCCGCTGCCATCCTATCTGCTAAGAATTGGTTTCGGTTGATCATTGCGTGTGCGTGCTTCGATTAGCTAGTACTACTTCCAATGCTAATGCTCGTCTTTCTTCAATTGCAAAGATAGTACTTACATCAAGTGAGAAGAAGGCTACTCCATCCTCGAATTTTTGGTACAAATAATCCATTTTTTATTTGAAATTACAGAAATATACCCGCGGGAATTTTTTTTTTACAAAAATAGGCTCCAGTCGCCTAATGGTTGAGCGACTGGAGCCTTTCGCCCAACCAGCGAATGACACAATAGCTGTCGCTCTACCCTCGGGCGACTACATCTAGTCGCCCTCCCATTGGGCGACTACACTTAGGGGCCGACAAGACCGTATGTACCGATCGTTTTATATACTGATGCAATATAAACAACTAGTCTGAAAAGATAAAATGACAAAGTTCTATATGGCTTATATATACTCATTGGAAAGGTTTCGACGAGATCTACAACTTTTCAGTTGAAGAAAAATCCAAATTCCGAAGGGAAGAACAATAAAAAGGGCAAAAACAGAAAGAAAAAACTTGCGACGCAGGTTTAGGTCCAAGATAGCCGATTTTTGGGGGCTTGGAGGGCGAGTCATTAGCTTTCCAACGAGTACAAGAACGTTGAAAACGGACACCGTATGCAAAAGTTATGCCCGTTTTACTGAAGGTGTGTCGGAAACGGACTCGAATTCGTTTCGGCCTCAATTGAAACTGCTATAACTTTTGATCCCATAGCCGAAATTGCTCAAAATTTTTTCTGGAGGCTTTTGGATGTATGAATAACAGCTCCACCAATTTTCACTATTTTTGGCGAAGGTTTGATGCACTTTCCAAATTTCGGCAAAATAGACTCTTTCCTCTCTTTTTTCTCTCAGGGATCTGAGTGCAGTCGCCCAACCATTGGGCGACTTTCATGCAGTCGCCCAATGGGAGGGCGACTGGATGAAAGTCGCCCAACGGTGGGGCGACTGCAATTAATCGCCCAACGGTTGGGAGATTTTCCAGTTGTCGCTGCTGGGTTGGGCGAAAGGCTCCAGTCGCCCAATGGTTGGGCGAATGGGAGGGCGACTGGATGAAAGTCGCCCAACGGTGGGACGACTGCAATTAATCGCCCAACGGTTGGGATATTTTCCAGTTGTCGCAGCTTGGTTGGGCGAAAGGCTCCAGTCGCCCAATGGTTGGGCGACTGGAGCCTATTTTTGTAAAAAATTTTCCTGCGGGTATATTTCTGTAATTTTGAATAAAAAATGGATTATCCGTACAAAAAATTCCTCCATCCTCTACACCCTCAATTGACACTACAACAAAAAGTAGAAAAATTCAATGCTTCAAGTGTTTGGGACATAGCCATATTTCTAGAGAGTGTCCCAACAACCGAGTTATGCTTGTGACGGAAGATGGAGAATACGGATCAGTAAGTGAAAACGAGGTTAAGCCTAGTCATGAAAAGGAGAGATATGAAGATGCATCGGATGACAATGAAGAGGTTGATGTGTTGAATTATGAACCGGGAGAGGCACTAGTAGTCACCAAATATTTTAAGTATGCTTGCACAAGAAGGAGATGCACATCTGCAACGATTCAACTTGTTTCAAACACAAGCCAAGGTAAACAACAAGGTAATCAAACTTATTATTAATGGTGGTAGTTGTCATAACTTAGCTAGTGTTGAATTATGTGAGAAACTTGGTTTAAAGATGATGAAACATTTACATACATATCATGTGCAATGATTTAGCGAATGTAGGGATGTGAAGGTTTAGTTTGTGGTGATGTTACTTTCAAGATTGATGATTATGAGAACACCGTTGAGTGTGATGTGATGCCTATGACCGTGTGCCATTTGCTGCTAGGAATGCCATGGCAATGTGATAAAAGTGTGCAATATGATGTCCGCTCCAATTGATATGCTTTTAAATGGAAGGAAAAGATAAAAGAGTTTAATCCAATGACTCCTAATCAGATACAGGCTGAATTACAGCAAAAAAAAGCTTGCTAATAATAAGGGTCAAAAAAGAAAAAAGAGACTACCACACATTGGTGAGTGAGAGCCACAAGCCAAATATGAGAGGGAAAAGTAAAAGTGAGGGAGGGAAGGTTATGTTAGCCATAAAAGCAAAATTGAGAGATGTGAGCAATTACCCATAAAAATGCACTTGTGCTTGAGTACAAAGATGCAACTGTGTTGCCTTTATACTAATGACTTGATCTCTCTTTCTAGTGCTGTTTTCTCTCTTTTGTATGCCTTGAGAATATGTTTCCGAAGGAGATTCCAGTGGAACTTCCACCATTGCGCGGAATAGAGTATCAAATTGATCTAGTTCCTAGCGCGTCACTTCCAAACTGTCCACCATATCGTACCAATCCAGTGGAAACCGAGCAAATTTAATGCCAAGTGTAAGAACTACTTGAGAAAGAGTATGTATGCGAAAGTCTTAGTTCTTGTGCTATTTCTGTAATTCTTGTTCCTAATAAAGAAGGTACATGAAGAATGTGTGTTGATTGTCGTGCCATTAACAACATCACTGTTAGATATCGTCATTCTATTCCTAAGTTAGATAACATGCTAGATGAACTTAGTGGTGCTGTCATATTCACTAAAATTGATTTGAAAAATGGATACTATCAGATTAGGATGAAACTTGGTGATGAATGGAAAACTTCTTTTAAAACAAAATGTGGATCGCATGAGTGGTTAGTAATGCCATTTGGTTTAACTAATGTACCTAGTACATTTATGTGATTGATGAATCATGTTTTAAGAGCATTCATTGACAAATTTGTTATGGTATACTTTGATGACATATTGATCTATAGCAAAGCAATGGATGAACACACTGAGCATATTGGATAAGTGCTAGAAGTGCTTAGAAGTAAGAAATTGTACGCTAATCTTGAAAAATGCACTTTTGCCACTAATAAAGTTGTGTTTTTAGGCTATGTTATTTCTGGACAAGGCATTGAAGTAGATGAATCTAAAACTGAAGCGATTAGGAATTGGCCTACACCTATGAATGTTAGTCAAATCAGAAGTTTTCATAGTCTTGCTAGTTTTTATCGATTTTATTAAAAACTTCAGCACCATTACTGCACCCTTGAATGAGTTAACTAAAAAGGGTGTTGTGTTTGAATGGGGTGCATCACAAGAAAAAGTTTTTCAAGAATTAAAGAAATGATTAATTGAAGCACCATTGCTCACTTTGCCTGGTTTCACTAAGACTTTTGAAATTGAATGTGATGCTAGTGGAATAGAAATTGGTGGTGTTTTAATGCAGGAAGGGAAAGCAGTAGTATATTTCAGTGAGAAGCTCGGAGGAGCTCAATTGAACTACCCTGTGTATGATAAAGAATTGTATACTTTAGTACGTGTGCTTCAAACTTGGTAACATTATCTTTGGCCTAAAGAATTTGGTATCCACTCTGATCATGAAGCTTTGAAATATTTAAATAGCCAAGCTAAACTGAACCATAGATATAGTAAGTGGGTAGAATTCATTGAAACTTTTCATATATCATTAGATACAAGAAAGAGAAAGAGAATGTGGTAGCTGATTCTTTATCTAGAAAGAATGTGCTCTTAGCTCAATTGGAAGTGAAAGTTTTTGGTTTAGAGAGTTTGAAAGATTTATATATTTTTGATCATGAATTCTCAGAACCATATTCTAAATGTAAAGATGGAAAGGATGAGACAAGTTTCATGTTCATGATGCGTTCTTACTTCGTGCTAACAAATTATGTGTTCCAGATTCGTCTGTGCGCTTGTTTCTATTGCAGAAATATCATGCAGGAGAATTGATGGGACACGTTAGGAGAGAAAAGACCTTCATGATGCTGAGTGATCACTTTTATTAGCCTAAAATGAGGCGAGACGCCGAAAGGTTTGTACAGCGATGTGTGACATACCACAAAGCGAAATCTAAACTTAATTCACTTAGTTTATACACTTTACTTGCATTTCCTAGTGCCCCTTGGAAAGATATTAGTATGGACTTTGTTTTATGATCGCTTAGGACTAAGAGGGGGAAGATTTAGTTTTTTTTGTAGTGGTGGATAGATTCTCTAAAATGGCATGTTTCATTCCCTGTCACAAAAGCGACGATGCGCCGCATGTGGCTGATTTGTTTTTAGGGAAATTGTGATATTGCATGGTATACCAAGGACAATTATTTCAGATCGAGACGTCATTTACGAGCTACTTTTGGAAGACTTTATGTGCCAAACTTAGGACAAAGTTGCTCTTTTTGACAACTTGTCACTCACAAACGGATGGACAAACGAAGGTGGTGAATCGTACACTCTCAATGTTGCTACAAACAATGATAAAAAAGAATTTAAAAGAGTGGAAAGATTGTCTACATCATATTGAATTTGCATATAATAGGACGGTACATTCTACCACTCAATTGTGTCTATTTGAGTTGGTGTATGGTTTCAAGCCGATCACACCACTTGATTTGCTGCCACTGCCGTTGCATGAACATGTCAACATGGAAGTATCAAGACAAGCTGAATATGTGAAGAAGATGCATGTCAAGACTAAAGAAAAAATTGAAAAGAAGTCACGATACTTTGCTAAGAAAGCGAATAAGTTCAGAAAGAAGATGCTATTTGAACCAGGTGATTTAGTTTGGATGCATCTATGCAAAGAATGTTTTTCGAACAAACGTAATTCCGAGCTAATGCCTCAAGGAGATGCCCATTCAGAGTGTTTGAGAAGATCAATGACAATGCATACAAGATCGAGCTTCCAGTTGATGATTATTCTGTGAGTTCTACATTCAATATTGCTGATTTATCACCATTCTTGGGTCCGGAAGAATCAGAGTCAAAGACGACTTTTTTTCCAAGAGGGGAAGGATGATGAGGACACCCCGAAGACACCAATTGGACCGATTACACGAGCACGAGCTAAAAAAATTAATCAATAGGTGAACTCGCTCCTAATTGAATCTGGTTTTAATTTACGAGAGAATTGTATATTATCTCATGCAAATATTGTGTATATACTTAGGTTTAAACGATGTGAAGCTTTTGAAATTGAAAACATGGAGGTGAAGCTAACGGAGAAGAAGTACATGGAGCCAAACAAGAGAAGACACGTTCAAATCCTCATTATCACATCGGATCGTCCACAAGTTCAATTGAACTCACAAAGATGCTTCAGATATTCAAACGATTTCAACTGGTATTAAAAATTACCTTCGGATCGGTTTGATCGACCTCAAATGTGTTCAGGACCATCCGATCCACATCGGGTGTCGCAAGACCTTTGGAATGTTCTGACCATCCGAATGGTTTCGACTGTTCAAATCTTCTTATTAGCGTTAGACGCTCAGATACCTTGGAAACGTTTGTGCCACTCCAAATGAGTCGTAATATCCGATCTTCAATGGACTGCCCGATTGCCTTGGAGACACTCAGACCGCTCCGAACGTTCGCCCTTCTGCGTCGTTCGATCAACTTTGGACAGTCGATATTGATGGTAACGTTCGGACCAGGCCAAACGATCCCGCCATTGGATTAGCTAGAAATGCTTGCAGCCATTCGATTGACTTGGAGGTGTTCGGAACAGTATGACCGTATCTCTGACCACATACCCGACAGCACTCTCCGCGCGCATGTGCCACCGTAAGTCAGCTGCGCGTTGCACACCGCTCCTCACCTATGACCACGAGGAGATCGAGGACCTAGCTCCTTTTCCATCCTGGGCCAGATCGAGCTGAGAGCTCTCCTTGAAAAATTATGTATGGGACATTAGTAGCTAAGCTGGACGCCACCTCGCCTGTCGCTCCACACCGACCTCCCTTTTGAGAGGATAACACACGTTAACACGTATACGACTACAAAAATCGTAGCGTGGCTGAGCGCACGAAACATGTACGTGCAAGCTTTCGCTCACTCGGATGACGCTGCGCAGGTTCCCCGTTACCGGTATGTGCATTTTACCGGAAAAGGCCCACGCACGCATACAGGTGGTCATGGGTTCAATTCCCTACTTTGCATTTACTATTTTTCCATCTTTTTAGATCTGGGATCCGCATGTCGGAGCAAAAATCTGTAAAAAAACAGCAATGCAACCGCTGGAATTCGATCGTAGCATGTGACCCATGTAAATCATGAGCGTTTTCACTGGCCTACATGGTGTGGTTTGTTAGGTGGGAGGTCTTTGCATCTTTAAGCCTATCTAAATTCAAATCAAAACGAATTTTTTTGGTCTAAATCAAACTTTCCCGGGGGGGGGCTGATGTTTCCAATTTTCAGGAAAATAGGACGATTTCCGGCCGATTTCGGAAATCCTGACGCTGCGGCCCGCGCGGTGCGCCGTGCGCAATCGAGCACAAACTGCAAGAGCACGTACGCGCGACGCAACTCGGATGACGTTTACGCCACTGCGCCGCGCGCCAGGCCGGCGTCCTCGCGATCGTCCGGCCGTGCGTTAGGCGTCTCGTCCGCCGCGCTCGGAGGCCGCCGCTCGCGCCGTGCGCCAAAACCGAGCACAAGCACTGCCATTTATAATCGTGGAAATATTTACATACGACTACTCCATGATAAAAGGACACATTGCATTGCCAGTATCGAATAACATAACAAGTTAACAACATTGCATTGCCAAAATTCAAAGTAAATTTAAAATTTAAATTCCAGAATTAATGACAAATAAGCTATGAATTTAAATACTGGTAGGTTGTTGCTTGCTCGGTGGCTAAGGTCCACGCACGCATACAGGTGGTCATGGGTTTAATTCCCTGCTTTGCATTTACTATTTTTTTTCATCTTTTTAGATCTGAGATCCGCATATCGGAGCAAAAATCTGTAAAAAAACAGCAATGCAACCGCTGGAATTCGATCGTAGCATGTGACCCATGTAAATCATGAGCGTTTTCACTGGCCTACACGGTGTGGTTTGTTAGGTGGGAGCAGGGGCGAATCTATGGGGGTAGGCTTCATCAGGCTGAAGCCTACCCTCCACTGATTTGCCGAACACCCCCCCTCCTGCAGCGACCCTGGCGACGACGCCGACGAGAAGAACTCAAGAAAGAGCTATCTCTGAGGAGAAGAAAGAGCACGGAGCCAGGGGAGAAGAAACAAAGCCAAATCCCCAATCTGGAGCCAAGGCGGGGACGCCGGTCGCCGGATCCGGAGGGGGGACGCCGGGGAAGGGCCGAGGCGGGGTCGCGCCGTCGCGGGGACGCCTGGTTGGCTGTCGGCTGGGGCGCTTGGCCTGAGCGGCGGAGGCGCGAAGCTGGGCTGCCGTGCGGGGTCTCGCCGTCGTGGGGACGCTTGGGCGGCTACCGGCTGGGGCGCTGGGCCTGAGCAGCGGAGGAGCGGAGCCGGGCTGCCGGGGGAGCCTGGGAGGCGGGAGGCGGGAGCCCGGGAGGCGGGAGGCGGGGAGGCAGGACGCGGCGACGGGGAGCCCGAGCCCCGGCTGCGGCGCCTCTGCGTGAGGGACTGAGGGCGGAGACCGAGTGGACCATGGGCTGGAGGCTGACCGAGACACTGAGTGGACCGTGGGCTGGAGACTGGAGTGAAAACACTGAAAAAAGAAGAGGGCAAGCCGGCAGTTGTCCGCAGTCGGCAAGACCGCAAGAGGCATTACTGAGATTTGAGAAGATGTTTTGCTTTGCATCTGATATTTTTTATTAGGTTTACAAATTACAATTCACTTTTTAATTAGTCCTCTAACTTTAGAATGATTTGATGATGTGCTACACCGAGCGAGACATATTTAGAACCATTGACGATGACGCAATTATAAAATCCTTTCAAGGCATGAAAAATCGCAGAATGAATTTGCCTCATGAAAATCGTGATTCAAGCTAGTGGTATGGTTCTTTTATTTGAAATGTTCATGATCATTTAAGTACTTAAGTACAATTTGCTATTGTATTACTAATTTTTTATTTTGATGTACAGATTGTTATCTACCAGAATCATATTTACAGGTTTTTGGGATTCACTTGCTATAGCGAGGTACCTCCGCTATATCTCTTTTTTTACTTTGCTTTTATTCATGTATGAAGCAATGAATTTGATTGCACAAGAATACAAAAAGTCAAAACTATGTTTCTTACAAAATAGTTTAGTCATTCAAGGTGTAGAGCCAATAATTCTACAAAAACTTATGATCTAGCATAAAAATGTATAATTTTTCAGCCCACCCTTATTTTTTATTCTGGATTTGCCACTGGGTGGGAGGTCTTTGCATCTTTAAGCCTATCTAAATTCAAACCAAAACAAATTTTTTGGTCTAAATCAAACTTTTCCGGAGGGGGGGCCGATATTTCCAATTTTCAGGCAAATAGGACGATTATCGGCCGATTTCGGAAATCCTGACGCTGCGGCCCGCGCGGTGCGCCGTGCGCAATCGAGCACAAACTGCAAGAGCACGTACGCGCGACGCAACTCGGATGACGTTTACGCCACTGCGCCGCGCGCCAGGCCGGCGTCCTCGCGATCGTCCGGCCGTGCGTTAGGCGTCTCGTCCGCCGCGCTCGGAGGCCGCCGCTCGCGCCGTGCGCCAAAACCGAGCACTAGCACTGCCATTTATAATCGTGGAAATATTTACATACGACTACTCCATGATAAAAGGACACATTGCATTGCCAGTATCGAATAACATAACAACATTTCGAAATGGATAGATTTTCTGTCACGCACGACCCTTCTAAAAAAAATTATCTGTAAAAGAACGTAAGAAATGAGCATAGGCAGGCAACGGTTAGACTTTACACGAATAACACGATCCACCTTTCTACGTATGAGTTCAGGACAGCGCCAAGGAAGAAGACAAGCCGCCCCCCTTGGACACCGCGACGTAGTTGAACGGAGAACCCGGCGAGAGCCGCCTCGCGCCGTTCGAGAACTCGCCGCAGTGCCACGCCCCCGCTGCCGACGACCGCGGCCTGACGAGCTCGGCTGCAGAACGACCGCCGCTGCTGCCACTACTGGACGCGCCGCTGCGCAAGGACGGTGCGGGGCGCGTGAACCTGTCGGCGTCGACCCTCTTCCGGTTCATGTTGCACGGCTCCGCCGCCCTGCTGAAGCTGCTGCCGGGTCTTTTCAGGTGGGGCATTGCCTCCTTCTCGCTGAACAGAGTGCGCAGCTTCTTCTGCTCCTGCAACATGTAAATTACGTCCGGTGAATTCAAAACTCATTTGAATTGTAGTGTTTTTCGTTAGTTTGTTCTTGCAAGTGCCAACCAAATGCAGTAAAAAGAAGTATGTTAATTTACCCGGAGTCGCCTTCTCTCCTCTTCCTGCCTTAGCCTGGCTTGCTTGTGCTCTTCCAAGACGGCGACTAGGCGAGCCTTCACTCGGTAAGAAATACAACAATTCATCAACTGCTATGAGACGCTACTACTTAAGCTGGTGTAGTAGAACTGAAACTAGCTTACCCCGTCGTACAGAAAAGGCTTCTTTCTTTCGCTCTCCCATGCGAGTGTTCGACTCATCAAGTTATCAACAATAGCTGCAGATTGATGAGCAATGAATTATTTTACCCAGACATCTTCTGAATTAGATATTGAATTCACACACGGGGCCAGTTATAAGTAGTTCTATGTTTCATGAAATGTAACCGGAATCTTGTTGACGATAAGCCTTGCTTTCTCAGCGCGTTTTAGGTTCAGACGTGCAATTCTGCCAGTATTGAATCTGTTCTCATCCTGAAACCAGCATATCCCCTTGTTTTCAGCTCCAAGAAGCCAGTGTTCAATGCATTCACATACACATTAGTCTGTAACATTTGGACCTACCAAGTTGTACTCCTCGAGCCATTTCTCTTCCTCACACGCCAGTAGCCACTTGTTGATCTTGTCCATGATTTCTTTCCTAGACTGCTGCTCTCCCTTGGCTTTCGCTATCTGCTCGTCGATGCTGGCCATGAGCTCAGAAGGATTCACAAGACCTAATAAGATGCCACTAACATTAGAAATGCATTTCAGTTAGTCAATAAGAACTCTGTCTCAACTCTGAACTCATACCAGAATCGATCAACGCGAGGGATTTCTCCGGCACAGTGCTCGTATCAGGCTCAACATGCATGCTCCTGCAGATGTTCTCCAGTTCCAGTCTTCTCTTCAGCACGAGCTCCTTCATCCGGCCAGCCTTGAGCCTTGTCAGCCTCTCGACTTCCTCCTCAGTCTGTGCAACGCAGACGAAACAATGAACTGATCAGTACTGACATTGCAAGTGCAATACAGCATCGAGTACTGCTGATGACAACAGAGTTATACTGTTACCTTCTTTATGGTTGCTATTGATAACACACCGGAAGACAGGGCCTCCTCTTTGTCAGGTTTCAGAATGGCCGCCACTTTTCTGAAGCGCCGCCTCTCTTCCTCCGGCGAGTCCATCAGATCCCACAGCTCAACCAATGGCACCACGGTTTCTCGCAGCTGCGATGCAGAACATGCCAATCATGTGCTAAGCAGCATGCGTGCATGCCATGTACAAAAACAGATTAGAAGAAGCAGGGAAGATCAGTAGCACATACCATGGCTGCTCGCTTGATCTTCTCTGACGTGAGCATTGCCACGACCTGGGAGAGGTTGTTCAGCGTGCTGTCGCTGATGCTGGTGGGCTTGCCGGGATCCGTCTCGTGCAGCCCCGGGTGGACCTCGTTCACGATCGCTATGAAGTCCTCGCCGAGCACGTCGCACAGGGAATGCACCGCGGTGACATGCTCGAGAACCTTGTGAAGTCGATCGGACTGGAAGCACAGAGGCATGGTCGTCACTCAGTTTGTCACTATCATACGCAGATGTTGTAGATGATTTTTCTTTTCTTTCTTTCTCTCTTTTATTTTTTTATTTGTTTTTTTAGAAGGGAATGTTAGTGATCAACTGATGCTACATATTAATATTTAACTCATTTTTGGAAGAGCCCGTAAATACATATATTTTTTATTGTAGCAGTCACAACCAGTGATAGAAATCTCGGAACCGGTGTAAAACCTAGCCGGTAAGTGGTAACAGTAACTGATCAGTTACCAGAAAACCCCCCCAAAAAAGGATAAAATTCATATTTCATATTTTGAATTTGGGTAGTTTAAAAACCGGTAAGCGTTCCGGCTACTTGGAAAAAAAGGAAAAGCACTTAAAAACCGAAAAACAGCTAAAAATCGGAAAAAACTAGAAAAAAACCTAGCACGAAATATTAGGAATACCATATTTATACATATTTAATTTATACAATAGATAATCCAACATAAAAAAGATCTAAACTAATTTAGAAAGTGTATTTGCAACTACTGAGATTTTGACCGATTTTTCCTCCCAGTACCCACGGGATTTCTGCGGGCTTCACAACTCACAGATCGCAATCCTTGGAATGTTGCAAGCTTTTTAAATCACTACAATAATAGCTAGGAAAGCACGTATGAATCGACTAATCAACCAACTTAACATGTACAGTACAAGACCTAAACTGATGTCCTGGCTAGTTGTTGACAGGTCTGTCGTACACAAAATTAAACTAAACTAAATATTCTAATGAAGAGTGTATGTTAAGCAGTCCCTGAGGGATCTCTTTCTGAAAATTAATTCCATTGTCGTGTCGGAAAGGATATCCGCCGTAGTTACTTTAATTCTTGATTACATATGTTAACAAAAGGTCTATGTTAAGCAGTCCCTGCAGGCTCTCTCTTTCTGAAAATTACGCCTATTGTCTCGTCGGAAAAGATGTCCGCAGTTGTTTCTTTAATTCTTGATTAAAAAAATGCTAACAAAGGGTCTATGTTAAGCAGTCCCTGCAGGCTATCTCTTTCTGAAAATTAAGTCCGTTGTCTTGTCGGAAAATATATTCCCCGTAGTTTATTTAATTCTTATGTCACTTACCAGTTACCACTGACGAAAAATAACAGGACGAGAAACAGTTGCAGTACCTTCTCTTTCTGGAGATTCGACAAGCGCGCTTTGTACTCATTCAGCCTCCTGGTCGTCAGATCATGGCTATCCACCTCGCTGGCCATGGGGGAAGTGTCACTGCCATAGCTCCTCCCTGCAATTTCAGCGGTTATCTTGTCGATTTCTGACCGGATGTCAGTAAACTGTTTTCTCCGTTCTGCTTTCATCGCCCTCAGTTCTTCCAGCAGTGCCGTTGCCGATGTCACCCGCTCGTTCAACGACATGGTCCATTTGTTCACCTAAAGATAGGAGACACCAGAATAGAAGACCAGCCTGAGGTAAGTGATCTAGTTGTCCGATAAGCTAGGTTTCACCAAACAGATAAAGATTTCAGTGACCAAATAAAAAATGTATTACTTATTACTCTAAGCAGTATCGATAAACCGTCATAATTCACAAATTGGAGGTACATAATACATATATAAACTTGACTGATGAAAGTCTGAAACTAAAGATTTTTTGTTAGCTTGTCATGTATCAGCATCACTCTTCGAAATACTCTAGGCAAGGAAAAAAATGCAAGAAAAGGAGAACCAGATTGCTGCCTACCTTGAGCTGCGGGCTGTTTTCGGCGCCGAGGGCGGCGGTGAGGGCGGCGATCTCGGCCTCGCTGGCGGCGAGCGACTGGTGCAGCAGCGCCCGCTCGCCGGTGGCCTCGTCGACCTTGCGACGGTACACCTGCGTGCACTCCATCTCCAGCTCGTGCACCATCCGCTCCCTCTCCTTCCGGCTCTTCCCTATCTCCCCCCCACAGTTGCTGCAAGCACGCACGCACGCACTCTCCCAAATCAGTCCTAATTTAAGCTTATCTCCAACTGAATGGAGTGTAAAATAATTTTTGTTAACTGAAAAGATGCCCTCTGCCGAAACGTCCCTTCGACGGGAATCTGGTCAGGATTGATCGCACTGATCGAGTGGTAATCAATTCACCTTTTGAAGCTCCAAAACAAATGGTAGCTACGCGGTTGCGCTGTACGCAGGATGTCGGCTAGTTGCATCAGCGCGGGATGTCGGCTAGTTGCATCAGAACGAACCATTAGCTGTGATTTTTTGTGGCAGCGCGCTATGTACCTACAACCAAAAGCGGTCAATATTGGATGGCCCTCTTTTGGCACGCGTTGCTTGTTGAGTTGTAAAGTTCGTTTCTAATATATTCCCATCCGAAAAAAACAAAAAACAAAAAAACCTTAAACTGTGCATTGCTTAGGGATGCTAATGGGTTGGATTCAAATGGATTAAATGGGGTGGGTTCTTAATTGGATTGGCTTTGGATGGGTAAAAACGGGTTGGAAGAGTGAATGTGTTGGGTTAGATCAAGTTATTTCATAAAAAGAGTTGGGTTGGGTTGGGGTGCGTTTAGAAATTTTAGATTGAGATTGGGTTGTAAATGAGTTTAATCCGTGGTGTAGCCTAATAGGGTGACATTTGAATTGTCCATAGACTTAAACAACTATATTTAATTATAGCTTCCTATAAAAGCATGGGAGATCTACATGTGCATATGTGACTACTAATTTGCACAGAGTAGCTCCATACACACGGAATCATTTGCAATAAACTTCAATCGATTTTGTAAAACTATTGTAGTGTGAACGCGATGTTGAAATTCTAAATATTGAAATTTTACGAAAACTTCCTATAAAAGCATGTAAGTCCCACTTGTACGCTTAGTTCTGCCAATCTGCATAGAGTAACTCTCCTACACGCAGAATAATTTCCAATAAATTTTAATTGATTTCAAGAAACTTTTGTAGTGTGAATGTGAAGTTGAAATTCTAAATACCGAAGTTTTACGAAAGCTTCTTATAGAAAGCATGTAGAATCTACGTGTGCGCCTAGCCTTACCAATTTGCACAGAGTAGCTTTCCTTCATGCAAAATCATTTGCAATAAATTTCAATCAATTTCATAAAGCTTTTTTAGTGTGAACGTGAGGTTTGAATTTCAAATACTAAAATTTTATGAAAGCTTCCTATAAAAACATGTGAGGCTCACGTGTGCATCTAGCCCTACCAATTTGCATAAAGTAGCTCCCCTATACGCAGTATCATCTCTAATAAATTTTAATTGATTTCAAAAAACTTTTATGGTGTGAACGCAAGGTTGAAATTCCAAATACCGAAGTTTTAGCAAAACTTCCTATAAAAGTATATATGGCCACATGTATGTCTACCCCTTTCAATTTGCACAGAATAGCTCCCTACACGTAGAATCATTTATAATAAATTCAATCAATTTCATAATGTGAACACGAGGTATAAATTTTATAATGTGAACGCGAGGTAAAAATTTAAAATACCGAAGTTCTACGAATAAGTGAATTGGTAAATGGGTTGGGAAGTGGGTTAAACCTATGGGTTCGGGTTAGGCTGGGTTTAAGTAGAAGGTGGGTTGGATTGGGTTTAAGTAGAAAGTGATTGGGTTAGGTGAGGTTGTGAACAATCTTTTGTGGGTTGGGTTGGGTTGGGTTGGGGTGGGAAGTTGGTTTTGTCTCATATGGATTGGATTTAAACCCATTAGTAGGCCTAGCATTGCTACATGGAGGTGGTTCTTGCATCGGTAGGAGCTTTTACAGAAAGAGAAACTACTGCGTAGGGATAGGAAACGGTAACGGATAATCCATTTTATCTGATATTCGTATCCGAGAAAACGCGAATGTGGTAAGCAAAATCCGTATTCGTATTCGAGACTATTCGATTCGTATTCGATCCGTTTTCTATGCCTATCATCGGTAACCGATCAAAAACTAGTGAAAAATAGGCAAAACCGCTAGAAATTTATTCTAACAAGATCTATTGCGAAAGTTGTAAGAGAATATTCGTATTCGACCAAATTAAGTATATATTCAATTCGAATCATATCCGTTACAACATCGATTTATATCGGGGATATTCAAATTCAAATTTGTATTTATTTTAAAAATATAAAATTGTATTTATATTTAAGCTCTGTTCCCATCCTACTAATAACGGGTGTGGTGAGCACATAGCATTGTTTTGCAAAACGTGCCGTCGCTACTCGTTTCATGTACACACGCACGCAACAACGAGCTAGCAAAAAAATATCTTGTGGGCACACCTTGCACCACCATCAAATCCATACATGTAGATGAATCTGTCTATAAATACTCCACACCAGCCATACACGAAAGAACCATCCCAATCAAGAACACTCAAGAGAAAAGAGCTACACTACCACGTCCAAACTTGCACCAAAAATGTCCTCCAAATCCGCTGCTTTTCAGGCGATCTTCCTCGCCCTGAACCTTCTCTTATTCGCCGGCGTCCGCGGCCAGAGCCCGGCGCCGCCGCCCGGCGGCAACCCGTGCCCGCCGAACGCGCTGGCCCAACTCAAGGTGTGCGCCGACGTGCTGGTCATGCTCAAGCTCAAGATCAACGTGCCGTCGAACCAGCAGTGCTGCCCGCTGATCGGGCGGCTCGTCAACCTCGACGTCGCCGGCTGCCTGTGCGCCGCCATCAAGCTCAGCGTGGTCGGCATCCCCATCAACCTGCCGCTCGACGTCCCCCTCGTCCTCAACTACTGCGGCCGGAATGGATCCGCCGCCAGGGTAAACTGCTCGTAATTCGTGAAGTCTTCGACGTACGGGCGAGGAATGCTCACGTAGCAACGTGCCTACCTAGTATTGCAATACCTACTTAGCATTGCAGACGTGTCAACGAGTCAACGTGCCTACCTAGTATTACTAAAGATATGGTTGACACTTTTTAAATATTAATACTAAATATAAATCGAATAGTTCTAATACTGGTAATTCGGAGTGGATCTACACCTGCTGCTAGCTTTTCTCGTCTTGCGGATGTGATGGATGTGTAACTGTGGACGCTTCATGGCTTCAGGTTATGATGAATAAGTTGACGTCTATGAACATCTCGAAAAGGAAAAGGCTGTTCAACGGTCTGTATTTTTCGCTTCAGTCTATGGTTTTGGCAGTGGTTTATAGTTTTTGAATCGTTTATGGGAAATAATATAGTGTTATAGAAACTCATATACAACTTTAACCGATATAAATAAAGTTGTTATAGCGTGTACTACAATTAACTTGTAGATTTCGTCTTAAAAATATACTATTTAAAATCTAGCTACAGTAGAAAAGCCGAAAAATAGCTTTTACAAGCGGACAAGAACATACTAGTTGTTTGCCTACGGTATAATGTGTCCTACTTGTAATAACGTGCCTTTTGTCAATCTTATGCGACTGACAATTAATTTGCTTTGTGTGTATGGCCATGTATGGGTGATCAGTTAGGCTTTTTTAGTGGCTTTGGCTTTTCTTTGTACTGTAGCTGGCTTATTTTGCACTGTAACTGTTGGCAGCGTTTACAAAATCGGCTGAAAATCGTCCGATTGTCCTGAAAATCAGAAACATTGGTCCCCTCCGGTAAAGTTTGGTTTCGACCAAAAAAATCGTTTTGATTTGAATTTAGATAGGCTTAAATATGCAAAGACCTCCCACCTAACAAATCATACCGCGTAGCCCAGTGGAAATGCCAGTGGTTGCTGTTGAGGAACCGTCGCTGGCGACCAGTCCGAGCGATTCCTCTGTTTAGAACAATAACGAATCAATCACAGAATCACAGAAGAATAGATTGAACACACAGAGAGATAGAGAGAACTCCTGGTCTTTCTTTATTTCTTTTCTTTCATGTGTACATAATGAGGGGGTATAGGTCCCTATTTATAGCCTACGATGGGGTGCCCAAATATGTCAGGACTCTGGCCGTGGGCCCAGTTTCCTAACACTTCCCCTTGGGCACTCACCCAATATGCTCATGCCTCATTTAAACTCCATAAAAACCCAGTGGAAAAATTTTGGAGAAAGAGTATATAATACATGTGATGCTGCGATGCATGAATTGCCTCATTAAAAACCTTGGTCGAGAAACTTCATGAAAAATTCGTCAAGGGAAAAAGAGAACAATTCACCCAAATTCATTTGGTCTGCAGGACTTTATTCTTTGGGTATTTAATCTTCATGATCAAGATTTATTAGCGGGCTTGTGAGAATTCTCCTCCTGAATTCTGCACTTCTCTAAGTCTCATCATTCCAATTCCACGCACGCACCTTTCAAACCTAGATGCGGGGAGTGACTTAGTGAATAAATCTGCGAGATTTTCACATGACTTAGTATGCAGTACTTTAATCTCGTCCATCTTTTGCAATTCATATGCATAGAAGAACTTGGGGTTGATATGCTTTGTGAGCTGACTCTTCACATAGCCCGTTTGCACTTGTGCAACGCAAGCGGCATTATCTTCATAGATAATTGTGAGGCTTTGCACAATGTTCATCCCACATAACTGCTGGATGTGGTGGACCATTCGGTGGAGCCAAACGCACTCTCGTGCGGCTTCATACAGTGCTATAATTTCTGAGTGGTTCGTCGAAGTAACTACCAGGCTTTGCTTAGACGATTTCCATGAAATTGTCGTTCCACCACACAGGAATACATAACTTGTCTGTGACTTAGCGGTATGCGGGTCTGACAGATACCCGGCATCTGCATAGCCAATCAAGTTTAGATCTTGATTCTTTTTGTAAAACAATCCAAGGTCCTTGCTTCCTTGGAGGTATCGGAAGATGTCCTTTATGCCCTGCCAATGCCTTTTGATGGGCTCTGCACTGTACCTTGCTAAGAGGTTCACGGCAAATGCGATGTCCGGTCTAGTGCAGTTTGCTAAGTACATGAGTGCTCCCACTGCACTCAAGTAGGGGAATTCCGGTCCCAGGACTTCCTCCCCCTCTTCCCTAGGTCAGAAAGGATCTTTTTCTTGCTGTAAAGACCTCCCGATCATTGGTACTTTTGAGGGAAATGCCTTCTCGAAGCCAAACCTTTCAAGCACCTTCTGGGTGTAGGTCGACTAATGTACCAAGACTCCATCAGGGACATGCTCAAGCTGCAGGCCTAAGCAAAACTTGGTCTTGCCCAATCTTTCATTTCAAATTCTGACTTCAAATAGGAGCTTGCTTCTTTTATGTCTTCGGCTGTCCCGATGATATTCAGATCATCTACATACACAGAGTTATACAGAATCCATTCTGGGATCGCCGTATAAATACACAAGGACAGTCTTCATAGTTTGTGTAGCCTTTCTTGCAGAGAAAGTCGCTTAAGCGATTATACCACATTCTTCCAGATTGTTTCAGTCCATACAGTGACTTTCTGAGTTTAACACTGTACAGATTTCTATTTGTTCTGTCTTGGTTCGAGAGAGGGATTCCTTCATGGACTTTCATGTAAATCTCCGAATCCAAGTTACCGTAAAGGTATGCAGTCACAACATCCATCAATTTCATTTCTAAGTTCAAGTTCACTGCCATTGAGATCAAGTATCTAAAGGTAATTCCACTCATGACCGGGGAGTAGGTTTCTTCATAATCAACTCCAGGACGTTCAGTGAAACCTTGGGTTACCAGCCTTGCTTTCTATCTCACCACTTCATTTCTTTCATTTCTCTTTCGAACAAATACCCACTTGTGCCCAACGGGGTGTATGTGGGGATGTGTGCGGTATACGGGCCCAAACACCTCTCTTTTGTTCAGAGATAGCAATTCAGTTGCTATTGCATTCTTCCAATCTTCCCAATCTGATCTTTTCTTACATTCAGCGAGTGATGCAGGCTCGGGATCAAGATCGATGATGGTGGCAATTTTCTTTGCGAAGTAGATATCGATATTAGCTGTTGTCCTATTCAGGGACTCTCCCGTGTGTACATAATTTATAGCTATTTCTTCATGAGCTACTTCTGCTGGAGCTTTACTTTACGCATCGCTTCTTTCAATTACGGTGGTAAGTCCCTTTAGTTTTTCGGCTCCGATGTGTGCGCACACATCCATGCCGATGGGGATATTCAGATCCGGTATACTCTTTTCTGAAGGTGTCATACTTGTACCAGGTCTTAACTGGCTCCTCTTCTCATTCTGAGGGACTTCAGTGTCGGCTGTGATAAGTCCTTCTTATCCTTCTTCACCAGGCGTCCCCGGTTACTAAGGATTCGGGGAACCGGAGTTCTCGTCCTCTTTTTTATTTTTCTGAAGCCTCTGGGCGAGATTAGGGATACCTTCTGCTTTATTTAGTATTTCAACCCTCTCCGGTGCAGTGCATGCAGGCACATGCGACTTAGTCACGCTCTTCAAATCACTAAAGTGATCAGGCAGTTGATTTGCTAGTTCTTGCAAATCGATTGTCTTCTGGACTTTTCTTGTCTTCTGGACTTCTCTTGTCTTCTAGACTTCTCTATTTGCTTCACTAATGCGCGGGTCATCTGCATGAATTCCTGTGGCTTGCCATGTAATGTCTTCTGGACTTCTCTAGTGCGCGGGTCATCTGCATGGATTCCCCAGGCTTGCCACGTAATTTCCCGACATTGTTCATCAAGGGGTTGATTTCCTCCCCCTAATGTTGGGAAATTTTTGGTGGTGACACTTGCGCCAGTTGCATAGGTGAATGGATGTTGTAGACCGAAGATCTAAGGTTGATGAGATTCGCTGCATGAAGGACCGCGTGTCCCCAACATGTAGCTGGCAAATTACTTTTATGCAAGAGAGGTCTGGCAATAAATTTAATTCTTTTAATTAAAGCCTCTGCCAGACCATTCTGGGTATGGACATGCGGTACCGAGTGCTCGACTGCAATTCCCATTGCCATGCAATAATCATCAAATGCCTTCAAAGTAAATTCTCCAGCGTCGTCCATTCTGATGGACTTAATGTGATGATCAGGGAACACATTTCTGATGCGAATGATCTGCGAGATCAATTTTGCAAAAGTGTGGTTTCTTGTGGACAGCAAACCCACATATGACCACTTCGAAGAAGCGTCAATGAGCACCATGAAATACTTAAACGACCCTGAGACAGGTTGAATGGGACCGCAAATGTCTTGCTGGATGCGTTCCAGGAATGTAGGGGCTTCATCCTTCACTTTCAGAGTGGAGGGTCTAGTAATTAGTTTCCCGGTGGCACATGCAGGGCACACAAAATCTTCATGATTCGGGAAATTCTTCACATTATTATTATGCCCATGCGAGTTATTTATTATGTTTTTCATCATCCTAAGACTCGGGTGGCATAATCTGTCATGCCAGAGACAGAAGAGTTCAGAGCTTCTAAATACTGTCTTCAGAACAGTGTACGCTGCAGGCGCCTTAATGTTGGTATAATAAAGCCCAGTTTCAAGTGAAGGAAGTTTTTCTAATACTATTTTGCTATTCGCTTCGCGCTTCGTGATGAGCAGGTATTCCTTATCGTACTCTTCGTCAGTCTCAACGAGGAAACCATTGGCGCGAATATTCTTAAAACTTAGGAGAGTTCTAGTCGATTCTGGGTACAATAAGGTTTCTTCAATGACCAAAGTTGTGCCCATTGTGGCTCTTCGTGAACCAATTATTCATGCATCGCTTCTGGCGATTGTCGTAAGGCTGCCAGTGCTCTTACGAATCGACTGAAAATACTTAGTCTCTCTTAAGACGATATGCGTTGTGCCGCTGCTAGCTAAGCACACTTCCTTCATAGGCGCGCTACACACGTTCTAATATACGGTATTTATTAACATGTATGAGAAGGCAATCAACACATAAATAAAATACTCCAATATCAGAACATATCATGCCATCATAAACTGAATAAATGAATGAATTCTTCAAATATCATCCAACCATCACGAGAAAATAACAATTATTAAGTACCATCCATGCAAATTCTAACATATTCTTCCACACAAAATAAATGACAATTAAAATCGAAATGCATTCAGTGCACTAGACTTCTTCTATTATTTTCTCAGGGTTGACATTCGCTTCAAGAGAAAACATGGCATTGGCTGCTTCTAGGTCGAGAGGGGGTGCTGCTGCCTGGATGGTCTCAACCTCCATCAGCGCGGGCAGCTACTCGGAACTCTCCCCCTCAACCGATGCAAAGTGGGCTTCAAGATGCCCTTTGCCATCCCATTTTGGCTTGCTAGCCTTATTCTCTCGTGGAGCATCTGATTCGCCTTTCTGGGCTGCGGTCTTACCCTTCCTTCCCCTTCTCTTCATTAAGGAATTTCACATCTTATTGCTCCCGGCATTGGCTTCACGGCCAGTGGAGCTCCCAGATGGCTGAGTGACTTAGTTCTTTGCGGAGAACTTTGTCCTGAACCTCCACAACCTGCATCATATCAATCAATTCGGCATATTCCTCATAGCCGTCTTGACGATAATTGCGTGCGGATTGTACTTCATTTGGGTGGAAGGGTTTTCTCAATCTTCTATATTGGGGTACAAATCATGTGCAAGGCAGAATTGTATTCCCCGACCGTCTTAAAGTCGGCAAACCTCAATCTGATCCCCTCTTGCTTTGCTTGAGAAAGAATGGTGTACTTTAGCCTCTTAAACCTGCTTCTTGAGTGCCGTCCAGAGTGCGAGCGCGCTCTTCTCCGCCATATACTCATTCTTGAGAGTGAGGCAGAGGTGGTGCCTGAGAAAGTGAAGTGCCTGATCATTCTCCTCAGGTTTGGGTTGGACGTCATTCAGTCCGCCAATCCCAATAACAGCGCGGAGCTTCCTGGCTCCAAGCATAATCTCAACGTCGGATGCCTATGTCAGATAATTTTGGCCATGCTGGGCCAGCTCCTCGAACACCCAGTTCGTGATGCTAGTCATCTAAATGTGTATAAGTCTACTGCTGGTAGACATGCACGGAATAATTCACTGCGGGTAAATAAAATGGTACAAAAGGATCTCGCAATATTTCATAATTTTCAGTGCATTTTCTATAATTTTACTGCTAATTTCAGTGATTAAAAGCAATTTAAACAATTACAATTAATCAAAACAGTAAATAAATACAGAGAATAATAATGGCATAAATAAATAAGCTTCAAATGCTAAAAATAATGCAAAATTCGGATTCCCGAGGCCCTTTTATGCTAAAATATGAAATTTCAGCAAATTCTGCAATTCCAGAGGGTTTTTACGCAAAATTTCTGTTCAGAGAAAAATTGGCGTAATTTTCTAATTTACTGAGGGGTTTTCTGCAAAATTCTGGACCCACTCGTAAATTTGAGGGCTTACTGGTAATTTTTGGAACTACTGAGGACTCTTTTGCAAAATTCGGGATTCATACGCAAATTTTAGGGGTTTATTGGTAATTATCAAGACTTCGGGGATCATTTTGTAAAATAGCCAATGCCCCCCACCGGCCAATCCTTTTCCCAATTTTTTTTCCGCCGGCCCATTTTGCTCCCTCCCTGGCCTATCTACCGACTGCCCAGCCCATCAGCCAACTGCCCCCCCCCACGGCCCATACACGGCCCAACAACCGATCGGCCCACCCGACCGTTTAACCCTAGCCGGTTAGGGTTTCCCGGCCTACTCCCAACGTGGCGGCGGCGACTATGATGTGGCTCGGGCGGGGCTGGGCGATCGGGCCAAGCCGGCGGTGCACGGGCGGTGCCGTTCGGGGCAGGCGGCCGGCGGCGTACGGACGGTGTCGTTCGGGGCGGGCAGCCGGCGGCGCATGCGGGCAGTGCGTTCGGGGCGGGCGGCCGCGGCGCGTGCGAACGGTGCCGTTCGCAGCGGGCAGGCGGCGACACGTGCGGGCGGTGCCGTTCGAGGCGGGCCACCGGCGGCGCTCCGAGCGACGGGCGTGGCTAACCGGGTGGGGAGGCCGGCGGCTGCGCAGCTCAAGAGGCGACGCTCCACGGAGGCGGCGCCATTCGAGGTGGCTCGTGGAGGTGGTGGCACCATGCGGGGCGGCCACCCGCGCGTGGAAAGCGGCTGATGGTGCGCGGTGGTCGGGGAAGGAACCGGCACGGCGGCGGCGCGCATGCGCTTGCGGGCGCGGGACCGGCCTCGGGCGGGGTGGCACTGGAGCGTCGGCGTGGTGCGGATAAGAGGAGGCAACCGGCGTGCGGCTCCACCAATCGGAGACGGCCATGCGGTGGCGGCAGTCCCCTCGGTCTTCAGGCCGGGCGCGTGCGTCGGTGCACAATCGAGCGGTCGCTCGTGCGGGGCGGCGGCTGGTGCTTCGGGCGCGGAGCCGGGGCCGTCCAGTTCTTCGGGCGGCGCACGTGCACAGGAGTCAAGGTGGTGCGGCAGCCAAGATAAGCCAGCTGCAGGCCGGCGGTATCCCATGTGGGGTGGTGCTCCAAGCACATCTGCTGGCGCCCGTTTTTTTTTCATGCACAGCGACCGAACAGAGAGGGCAACAATTTCTTTCCTCGTGCAGTAGCCATGCTAGATCCAAACAGATGGATGCAGAATTTTCTTTCATGCAATGACTGTGCAGAAATTAACAGGAAAGATAATGCATATTTTTGTTTCCAATCTATGATGCAATCAACATCTACCCCGTTTCGCAATCTACCGATCGACATTGTGCCGGCGATTTCAGATCTGCTCGCGGTAGATTTGGGGCGGATTTGCATCGTTTCTAATCTACAGTGCAATCAACATCTACCCCGTTTAATAATCTACCGATCGACATTGTGTCAACGACTTCAAGTCTGCTCGCGGTAGATTGGGGCGGATTTGCACCGTAGAGATTCAATCTAGAATGCGAAAAGAAAATAAAGATTCAAAAGCGATATAGAAAATTCAATCTGTGCTTCGATGATTACCTCGTTCACCAGAGCGAAGTCGTGCTGATAACGTGTTGAGGAACCGTCGTTGGCGACCAGTCCGAGCGATTCCTCTGTTTAGAACAAGAACGAATCAATCAAGAATAGATTGAACACACAGAGAGATAGAGAGAACTCCTGATCTAACAATTGCATTGCTATTTTTTTACAGACTTTTGCTCTGGCATGCAGGTCCCAGATCTAAACAGATGGAAAAGTAGTAAATGCAAAGTAGGGAATTGAACTCATGACCACCTGTTTGCACGCGTGGGGCTTAGCCACCGGGCTAGCAACAACTTTGTGGTTAGATCGAACCCCAGCGGTTGCATTGTTGTTTTTTTACAGACTTTTGTTCTGACATGTGGGTCCCAGATCTAAACAGAAGGGAAAAATAGTAAATGCAAAGCAGGGGATCGAACCCAGGACCACCTGTATGCGCGCGTGAGGCTTAGCCACGGGGCTAGCAACAACTTTGTGGTTAGCTGTAGCTTATTTGTCCTTAATTTTGGAATTTAAATTTCAAATTTGGTTTGAATTTTTTGGTCCGAAAAGCTCCCAAAAAAACTGATTTTCGCTTCTATCGGGCTTACCGGACCCCTCCAATAAAATGCATATACGGTAATGGGAAAACTGGCTGTTGGTGGCTTTTTTACGTAATTAAAATAAAAATAATAATAAAAAAGAAAAACAGACTAGCTCATCACAGACAATGCAAACGAATATGAAAAAAAGAAAAGCAAAAAGGCCCAAAAAATCAGAAAAAGATGAAAATAAAAAATTAGAAGTTAAAAACCAAAACGAACGAACCAATATGGTGAGAAATATTGTTGTGAGTCTAAGGGTGTATTTGGTTGCCTGAATATGGACGGCTGGATCCCAGTTCCACCGTATTGTGCGCAAAATTCAGATGTTTGGTTGGATGGATGTACTGTGCAAGCCTGGATCCGCCCATCTCGCATACGGTCCTGATCCGGGACCGGGAGTGAAGCTCATTTCCACCGAAGCTGTCAGTCCAGGACGGAGGGAGTCGGGCAAGGCGGGCTAGGGTTACCTCTCAGCGCTCCCCTCGCGATATCTGCTCTTCTGCGCGTCCTCCGCGTCGAAGGATCCGGCAGCAGGTGATCTCCCTCTCCCTCCTCCGGATCCGGCGAAGTCCTTCGGGAGGCGGCGGCGCAGCGGCACCGGCGGTAAGCGGCGGACGCGGGCGAGGCGCGTGGAGGCGCCGCCGGCCGATGCCCCGGCCGCGGCTCGTGGAGGCGACACGCAGGGGTTCCCCCTCGGCCGGATCCGGGCCGGCTCTCCCCGCGCCGCCACTGGCGCGAAGGTCGGGGAAGGGGGAGCCGAACGGTGAGGCGCGGCGTTGCGGCGCGGGAGGCCCAGGGCAGTGCCAGGGTGAGGAGAATCGGAAGGGGAGAGAGAGCGCCGAGAGCAAGAGAAGGGGAGGAGTTGAGGCGTCGGTGGAAGAGGTGAAGAGCAAAAAGGGAAACCGAGAGAAGGTGGAAAGAAAATAAAAATAGGGAAGAAAAGGGGAAAGGTAAAATAAAGTAGGAGAAATAAAAGAATGTGCAGATTAGAATGTTCATTTTATTAATGTCTTTTGATTTAGAGTAAAGTTGTAAATATTTAGTCAAAACATGTGTTCATACCAAATAACTGCATTGTAAATTAATATGTCATTGGGTAAAGAAATTACTATTAGGAATAACTTAGTTTGTGCAAAAAAAAATGAAAAAACATGTGAAGGGGGTAATCACACCACCTTTCACATTCGGGGGTCACTATACCCCATTATACAGCCAACCAAACACCTTCTTAGCCTACTGTATCCGCTCATACAGCCTCATATACAGCCTACCAATCACAGACTCATTCAGCCTGTATCCACAGATACATCGAACCAAACACTCTTCTTTTTCAAAATACGGCCCTTCTTATCCAGCTTCCTCTTATCCAGGATATACGATTCCACTACCCAAAAGCAACCAAACACACCCTAAATGGATCAAGCAGCGCACCTTTGTGTCAAGGATGCTCTTCAAGTTCGATGTGCATGTACTAATAGGTTGAATGCAATACCAGACTCGTAGTTTGTTGAATAACGAGTTTCTACTTTGATTTTTATATTGGAAAATAGTGGTTTGGTCTCATGACTTCCATCAGCTGCCCTCTGGGGGAATCAATCCATCCTCTACCATTGTATTGGCAAAAACACAGGAACGCAATGAGTTAACAGTAGAGAAATCTAATTACCAAAGCCATCCGATTCAGGAAAGATTGCTCAGATCGAGCGCCACAGTACATATATAGTGGTTTGCTATATTCTTTTTTCTCATCACAACATTTAATACAGTGATTCTGTACAGTTCTATGCTATTACCCGACCTCTACTTTTTCATCGTGCTCCTGTGCCCAGGCAAGGCAGATGGTGCGAATCCCTCTTTCGGGTATATGCTCTAACCAATGTCAGTACTTGCTCAGTTGGCTGGCCCACCGGCACGCGTCACAGACTGTCCGGGTTCGACTCTGGACCTATTCTTTTCTGGTTGTAAAAACTGTCTTTTGGCTTTTTTACAGTAATTTTTAAATGGAGTATTTTTTTAAGATATGGTCTACTAGTTAATTGTATTATATACTGTGCTGACTTCATTTATATAGGCAAAAGTCGCATGTGAGTTTCTATTACTCTGTAATCTCTCGCACGAACAACCCAAAAGTCACAAGCCGCAGCCAAAAGTCATAAGCTTCAGCCAAAAAGACCTCTGTTGATTCGCACACTCACCAATAATTTTTGTAAATACACACGTATACATGTTGTGGTAACTCTTAAAAAATAATTACCAAATCAAATAATTAAGAAGTAATTTATACACTAATATAAGACTGGACATTCAATCATCCAACACCTGAATTAAATGAAGTCTCATTTTATATGAAAAGTCCAATTACATAAAATTTAATTACAAAGAATAGAACTCACATGCATTTAACCTTAATATTACAAGTCCAAAGTACAATAATTTAGGCCCTGTTCTTTTCAGCTAGTAAAAGTTGTTTTTGGGCTTTTCTACAGCAACTAACTTTTAAACGGATTATTTTTTTAAGATAAAGTCTACTAGTTAATTTAGTACATACTTTACTGACTTCATTTATATCGGCAAAAACCGTACGTGAGTTTCTGTTACTCTGTAATCTCTCGTACAAATAGCCCAAAAGCCACAAGCCGCAGCCAAAAAGAACAGGCCCTCAATCTCAAGATTTACAAAAGAAGAAAATCCTACAACTAAAGGTTACAAAATTTCAATTTCTTCTAGTTATAAGAATGAGCTTATACAAATGTATTATATCAAAATCTATCTAATGAATTAAAGTCTTGTGGTCGACCCAACTTGAAACCCCTGCAAAGTCATATCATCCAAAACCATAAATATAAAGCTAAAACAAATTTAAATATTAGATTGCCGTCAGAACCAGTTTTTTTTGTAATATTGCACAGGGGCAAGAACTCATTGGGTTTTCATCATCCGACGGTAAAACTTCATTCTTACCTTTACATTACCTTTTTACCCCTTCTTGATGAGTCACTATAATGCCCTAGGGTCCAAACTGGCTTAGACCTAACCCCATTCTAGATAAGCCACACACATGTAGCAAGTTGCTTGCACTTTTGTCCTTACTTCGCACAAAACGGTTAACCAAAGGTTGCTACCATTGGAAGCTCTAGGCTTATATGTTCATCTTCGTCTCCCAAGCTAGGCAAGGTGGGACTAATCCACACTCCCTTATGCCATATACATAGGCCTAGGCCTAATTTCACATGAGCCAAGTTGTCACATACAACCTCCTCAAAGAATCCGACGTCCTCGTTGGCCTAACATACCCACACTGGGGCAAATGACCATGACCTCTCTTGGCACATGTTTGTGTGTCCAGTGCTGGCACATATACCATGCCGTGTGTCCACTCCGGGTCCACACGTGCCATGTGTCATATGCCCACACCCTGACCTACACGCGCCCATGTAAAGGGTCGGCTCTAATACCATTTTGTAACGCCATAGGGTCTAAACCGGTTTAGGCCTAACTCCATCCTAGATAAGCCACACACATGTAGCAACCTGCTTGCATTTTCGTCCTCGCTTCACGCAAAACGGTTAACTAAATGTTGCTACCATGGAAGCCCTAGGCTTATATGGTGGTCTTCTTCTCCCAAACTAGGCAAGGTGAGACTAATCTACACTCCCTTATGCACACATACATGGGCCACACATAGGCCTAATTTCACATGGGCCAATGCGTCACAGTCACCTTTTTCCAATCCATGCACAAGACACGTTTAAGCCACTGGTTACCACCAAGGCCAACCAAGGCAATGAAATAAAGCCAACAAGAGCCAGTAGGGAGAAGAACCTCACCGCCCTAGCCACCAGTAAGCTAACAAGCTCAGTGCCAAAGCCACTGCCTAAGGCTCACTGTAATAGCAAACCGATAGAAAGCTGCCATCATCCATCACCCATTACCTCTCATAAGCACCACCACAGCGAGTTACTACCATACCATTGCCTTCCCATGCCACTACACAGAACACTCACGAGCTGCCACCAGCAAACTGACAGCAACAAAAGTAGAAACCGCCTATTTAAACCGCCACAAGAACCCTAACTTATCTGAAAGAGGGAAGTCAGGAGAGCAACCAAGACCGAAGGACAACCGAAGAGAAGGGTACCACGGCTAGAGGATGATGTCCACAAGCTTCCACATAGCTTAGCCAAATTAGGAAAGCATAATCAAGTGAGACTAAGAGCATCCCCAAACCCCCTAATTCAAGCCAACAACGCCAGTAATGTAACATCATGAACTATACCATTCTATTTTGCTAGCACTAGAACCTAGCAATTAGAGCCACGGTGGGACACAGTCTCCAGCTCACCACACTAGAGAAGAGGAAGCTGGTGGCCATCCAATGAGCCATCGGACCATGGTCACTACTCCCCAGCGCATGCCAAGACACAAGCGCCGCATGGTTTCTCACCACAATGCCCCCCAACCCTAAACAACCCCCCATGGGTAATCACATGTCTATGCACCACACATTACACAAATAAAATCAACAACTAAGTAGGACTAGGAAGTAATGTAGTAGTAGGGAATAAGAAGGAAATGGGAAGAGCTGAGGAGTAAAAGCCATGTGTCGGTGGCTTGTGGCCACCAAGACACATGGCGTTGATGGAGGGTAGTCAGAACACGAGCCAACAGGAACTGAAGCACGACACTAGCGGCCAGTAGCCATCGGGATGCCATGCATTAGTGACTCACTGTCGTTGTGATGCATCGCTCGATGAAGGAAGAACCAGCGTAGCCAAAGGATGCCGGTGGGGCCTTAGCTCTTCAGGGGCACGTGACAGCAAAATAGAGGCGTTGGTGATGATGGCAGGGCTGAAGAACTCCGATGAGGTATGGTGCATAGAAGAACTCTAGCGAAAGGCATGGAAAAGAGAGGAGGAAAACGAATCCAATAGGGAAAACACCAAATCAACTTACCTTGGACTAGATCCATTAAACCGAACCCCTAAAAACACCATGGGGATAGCCGGATTTGGGATTGGCAGTGGAAGGGAGGAGGTGAGAAAACAAGGTGAACCGGAACACTGGCAGTGCCCAAGGGGGGACACTAAGGGGAGGCGAGGTGGACCCAGGGGCAATGCGGAGGGGCCGAGTTAGGTGGAAGGGCCAAGAGAGGAGAGGGTAGGCGAGAGGAATTGGGAGCAGTCGAAGAGTTGAGGAGAAGAGAGAGGTGAACGAGATAAGGAAGAGAGTAAGAAGGCAATGGGCCATTCGCCCGAATTCATAAGGCCAATCGCACAATAATGGGCCAATGGGCCGAATAGTAAATAAAGAGGTATTAAAAAGAAATAGATGATATAAGTAAATAAATACCCCATATAAACATAATAAACCAAATAGCCAAAAAATTTGACAAAGATAATCCTGATAAATCTTTCTAAAGAAAAGCATTTCGAATAATAGAAAAGCCCACAAAAATAAGTATAAAAATATTCAACAAGGGTTATTGCTTCATATGGAATAAAATTAAAAGTTCTAAATAGTTATTTTGACCTCAAATCAATATAAAGCGAAAACTAGTCTAAGGGGAAGATGCCAGCCAAACCACCACCGAGATAGCTACCTGCAGTCACACAACTAGAGCAGGCTTTTAAGCATGCTATGGTACATGAATAATTTTGATATGGTTATTTTGAATGATCACCTTGTATCAAAATTAATTTCTAAAAGAAAAGAGAAATGACCAAAAAAAAGAAAACATGATAAGAAAGAAAGGGAGCAGAACCATTGAAATAGTAGTGGCCTACAAAGGAAAATAGTAAGGGAGGGTAAAAGGTACTATATTACAGAGACATGTGAGACTCTCTACATACAAATATAATATAAAAACTACAAAACAATATTCATTCTGGAATGAGCCATAAAACAGTATCAACCATATTTCTTGTCTTAGAAGGGTAAAACATGTTACTCTCTTTTACTGCTATTATCTCCATAATGGGTAAATAGTATAAAACTAGGAGAGGAACTCAGAACTGGTATAGAGCCCGAAAGTGAGGGATCAAAGGTGCTTATATTAGTGTAGGTGGAGTGTCGAGTATTCAGATCTGCTTGACCAACTGCTATTGTATAGTCGGATGGAGATATAACGATGAGAGTCGAGAAAACATTCTGTATTATGAATTTGAGATCACGTCAAAGGAAATGCGAAAAAGAAGTGTCCATAAGAATTCAGAATGGCTATAGGTAAAGTAATACAAGTCTGTGTAGTAATTAATAAATCATAAATTCATGCTAGTCTCTTGGATAAGTCTACGAGAACCACTGAGACTTTCTCTTCTGTAGAATGATTGTTAGAACAATTTTAGAAGTTAAAGCCTTACAAACCCTTCAAAATGATAAAAATAGATTTTTTTTTGTATAATAGATTAGATAGGAACTTGAGAAATATGAGGATAAATGTGCATCATTATATAAAAAACTTACTGAGCACTTCGTACTCACTCTTACTATTAAATCTCCTTCTTTAGAGCCATATTCAGTTGGGTTATACTTGGGATTTGACGAGGGCGGGGTTGATAATGAAGGCATGTTGGAATAGTCCCACATTGGTTGTGGAAGGGCAAGGGACCTAACTTAAAAGTGGGGGAGTCCCTCACCTCATTGGCTAGCTTTTGGGGTGAGAAAGCCTTTACGATCCATCAAGTGGTATCAGAACCCGGTTCTAACATCTCTGGCCCAATGGACATTAGTGTGTGAATGCCTGATGGACTGTGACCCCAAGGGACCGTCGGTGTATGGTGAAGGGACCCTGAGGGACCGTCAGTGTACGGTGAAGGGGCGGTGAAGGGCTGAGGGACACCAATGTGTGAAGGGGGAGATTGTTGGAATAGTCCCACATTGGTTGTGGAAGGGCAAGTGACCTAACTTAAAAGTGGGGGAGTCCCTCACCTCATTGGCTAGCTTTTGAGGTGAGAAGGCCCTTATGATCCATCAAGGCACCTAGAGGTATGAGGTTGAGGCTGACTATGAGTATGACAAGGTGGAGGCCTTATACGACAGCTGGGAGGACTAGACAACATGTAGTTCGTCGTACTAGGTCAGACGGGTACTATAATATAGCCTTTTCTTTTATTTAGTACCCTGTATAATTAGTGGTGGTGAACAGTTAATATTGTAATAACTTCAGGCTTCTATGTGCCTAGAACTTAAACTCTACGTGGCTTGTAATTAGTAAAGTGCATTAGTATCTAATTATTGTTCAGCTGCAACCACTTTGATGGGCTTATTGTTTGTTGAAGTGGTGTTCTACTGAATAAACAAGTAATAATCTGTTGACCAGTGTTATTACTCCTCGATAATGACATGGGTCGCCACACGCGTTAAGTGCGACATCATGTTCCCGTGCTTCAGAGATCTTACGGTCTCCAATTAATTTTCCAGTGTGTGTTGAAGACACACACGCGTGTTTGCATGTAGTGTAAGTATGTTGTGCGTGAGATGTATACGTCTTCCTTGTACCCCTAAAAAATGCCACCCTACAAAACTTAGATGGTTTTTTTCAACATAAGGAAACACTGACCGAGTACAAGTAACTTTACCGGTACGTCAATATCAAAAAAAACTTTACTGGAATATCCAAAGTATTTGCCCCTCCAAAATCTACAATAGACTAAGTACGTCCCCAAAAATCTTTACTACTTAAAAATAAGAGTTAGTGATAGTACGTTCTTTCCCCTCCCTCCTCCTCCTCTCAGAAAAACAATTTGCCTCCGCAGCCATCTGATTTCCCTCAACAACCGTTCGCCATCCTCCACTCTCACACTCACGATCTCCTTCCTCCCCCAAACCATCCCCACCCCACCCCACACCTCCTCCTTCCCACACTCCTTTGTGCCGCCACCTCCTGCTCCCTGCCCCGCATCACCGCCTCCTCCCCTCCCACTCCTCCGCGTCACCTCCTCCTCCTTCCCCCACTCCTCTGTGCCGCTGCCTCCTCCTCCCCACCCTGCACCACCTCCTCCTCTTCCCCCACTCCTCCGCATCGCCTCCTCCTTCCCCTACTCCTCTGCTTTGCCCACCGATCGCGCCCTCCTCCCCACCCCGTGCCGCCGCCTCCTCTCCACTCAACTTTGTCGCTCGGGGCCCATAAGGAAACCAACACCATCGTCATCCTCCCAACTGTGCAGCCAAAACCAAAGGTGCCCTAACCCAAAATAGATAAGCCACCACCGCCGTTGCCCAAAGCCAAATGGGGCTGCTCTCGCCGCCCTCCCCTCCCCCTCTGCTCCCTCTAGTTTGCCACCGCTTCGCCTGTCCCCCACTCTTTGATGTCCCAACGATGCCTAGCTCTCCCTTCTCTCTCCCCCACTGCCACCACAGCTTCCTCCTCCCCTCCATCACCAACGTCTGGCCGTTTCGTCACTGCCGCATGATGAGGACATCTCGAAGACACCAACTAGACTAATTACACAAGCATTAGCTAAAAAGATTAATCAACATGTGAACTCGCTCATAATTGAATCTGGATTTAATTTATGTTAGAACTGAATATTACCTCATGCAAATATTGTGTGCATGCTCAGGTTTGAATGATGTAAAGCTTTTGGAATTGAAAACATGGAGGCAAAGCTAATGGAGAAGAAGTGCATGGAGCCAAGCAAAGGAAGACATGTTCATTATCACATCGGATCATCCACAAGTTCAATCAAACTCACAAAGATGCTCCGAACATTCAAACGATTTCAACTGGTATCAAAAAATACCTCCGGATCGGTCTGATCGACCTCAGATGTGTTCAGGACCATCTAATCTACATCGGGTGCTTGCAAGACCTTCAGAACATCGGACCAGTTCGAATGGTTTAAATAGTCCGAACCATCCAATCAACGTTGCATGCTCAGATACCTTGGAAACATTTGGGCCACTCTAAATGAGTTGTACCATCCGATCTTCAACGGACCGCCCGATGGCCTTAGAGACGTTCAGACCACTCCGAACATTCACCTTTCTGCATCGTTCGATCAACTTTTGACGGTCGATATTGATGGTAATATTAGGACCAGACCGAACGATCCTGCCATTGGATTGGCTGGAGACGCTTGCAGTCGTTCGATTTACTTGGAGGTGTACGAAACAGTATGACCGTATCTCTAACCATCTACTTGGCGTATAAAGGCAATGACTTTCACATACGAGGTCCAATTGAGGTGATCTTGGGTTCATTTGAAAGCTTATTTCAAGGGTTATGTAATAGAGGGGGATTTATCTTCAAAAACATCATGGATTTTATTTTTATTTTCTTTTTGTGAGAGTCTGAGACTAAAAACTTAGGAATTGTGTAGGAGACCTTGTGGCCTTCCAAGAGTTTTATAAGCCTTGTAATACGTAACTTTTTGGCAAACCACAATTGAATCTATTATTTTCAAGAGAGAGTTATACGCTTGTTCTTTTTAGAGTTTGCCATCTGATTGCAATCTAGAGGGGAATTGTGTGTTTCTCTACATCGTTGTTCTTGTGGTTCCCAGGAGCTGCGATGCTTTTGCTTTGTGGTCGGGTAGACGGGATCACGAGCATGTAGTTGGACGAATTCTTTTATCGCAGGTTGTTGTTCTAATAATAGTTGACGTTATCGGTTTGTCATGTTACACGAATCCAAGTTATTATTATCGATCCTATATCGTGAAAATCAAGTACCCCGCATCACCACATCTCTTGGGCAGGAAGATCCTAGCGTCTCCGACATTGCCATCGCCCTTGAGGGAGACGGAGACTCGAATCCGCTGGGCTCCTCCGATGCAGCCGCAAGTGCGGTCTTCCGCGAGGTCAAACGGGTCCTTGGCCTCCAACCCCTTTTTTTTTTGCTTGATTTACATTTTTGGGATGAGCTCGTATTTACTTGGTATTTGGTTTGGATGCGGTATAAGGTGCTGGAGCTTCTTAAGAAGAACAGGGACATGACCTTCAGAGAGGTAAGCAATCTTCTCTGCTGCTTAATTTGTGTGGATTCTGGAAGTAAATCCGTCGACTGCTTCCGTCTCAATAGAATAGCATCACATCTTGATGACGATCAGGGGCGGAGCCACACCCCGGGCAAGGTAGGCTTTAGCCCGGGGTGTAGAAAAATATCTAGTGTACAGTCTAGGTAAATTCAGTTTAGTCTTGGTAACATTTTCATGATCCAGTCCAGATAGCCTAGATCATTCTACCACTAAGCCCAGGACGTAACTAAATCATGGCTCCGTCTTAACGGAACAGTATATATGCGCTATCTACAGAGGGCTGTGCCAATGTGGAGTAATTCAGAATGTAAGATTAAAGTAGACAAATAGATACATTTTGAGGGGCCTAACCTACGGTCGTCCATTGGGCTTATGCAGCAAGGCCGCCAGCTCTGTAATGGCTGTGCTCTCTGTTGAAACTTTGGAGTTGGCATGTTCATTGTTGCCAGTGAAAACTTACGGTATTTTGCTTTGTTTGCTATTGCATCACAGGTTAAGCTAACTATCATGATTGAGGACCCTAGAGATGTAGAAAGGAAGAGATTGCTTGGCATAGAGGATCCTGATGAAATTACCAGGGAGGATTTAGTTGATACTTTTGTTGAGGTACATTACCATTCCCCTGTGATGTACAACTTGGAGTCATGTGAAGAGTCATGAAATTGCCCTATGAAGTCTCCCTAGGCAGAATCATATTCGTTATTTCTTCTCCCTAGCCATAACATATTCACTAATTCTTGATAGCATTTCGTTCCCTCTTCATCTGCTGTAGCATCTATGATAGCTGCTTTCATCTTATATATAGACCCTTTTTCCGATAAAACTGCATGCAGGTTCCCCCGGTATCCTTGTTTTATTTTGCTATTTATTAGCAGATTATGTCAATGTCTAGATGAAAATTTCCCTGTCAAAAAAAAATGTCTAGATGAAAACTGGAAATCGGTAAGATGCAGTGATCCATTCGTTTGATTTCAAATTCTCTGTGCATTTATGTCGGCATTGTTTGTCCATTACCTGGACTAGGAATTAATATTTCGTCATGTATAAAAAATGTCTTGGAATTGTTCGCCGTTTCTTGAAAATTTTCTTGGAATTGTTCATCAGAAGAAGAATGATGCGATAGATCTATTTTTGGTTGCAGGCTGGCCTTGGTTCGTTTTTTGTGAGGCATGCCAAGAGAGCAGCGGTTTCCTACTCCAGCTCATGCTCTTATTAATTACTGTTTTTTGAGATAGCTTCAGATGAGCATTCTGCGAGCCCATACCAATTCAGCAGCAACCCTATTCTAGTTAACTAGCAGGTGGCCAACATACTTACGCGGCTAAATTTATTTCAAAGTTTTAGTATCAAATGATATAACTTAGATATTTAAGAATATGTTTACATATCTCGTAGATTATTCAGAATTTTAAGACATCATAAACGTTGAAAAATGACAATAGAAACTTGAAAGTAAATATAACTTGAAGAATTTAATTGAAGCACGAGCTTGATGGAAGAAAATCATTATGCATACTAAGTTACTAAGGTTCTTAAAAACATAAGCACTCTCTATTATACATGGATCATGTAATTGTATGCACCTATTCTTTCTCTATTAGTTGCTCTTTTCCGAAAATGTATGCACGCACATATACCTCTATTTAATCTCAAAGCAATATATTAATTATATGTGCAGCAAATTATCTTATTAGTTTGCATGGTATTAAAGTATATTGCTCACGCATACACCGATACACCATGGACGACTTATCTTGAACTTATAATCTCTCACACGCTGGCTACCCTACTAAACCGTGTGTCTTCTATCACTTCTCGCTACTACAATTTTTCTATTTCAACCTCCAGCAGTATGCCGAATTACTGATCGATCCCATTTAGCTCTTACCCATTCCAATACAATCTCTTCGCTGTTACCCATTCCAACACAATACTCCACCAAATAGTTATCTTCTACTTTTCCCCAATTGTTGCTTAATCATTGCAATATCAAACATTCATATACGTGCAACTGTCATTGATCCTTACCAAGGACACCTATCACGTTCTATCAGATGGCCCTACGCCTATTCTCTATTGCTACTCTATCTCTGCTTCTCTACACCCATGCTTCTATTTGTACAAATGCACACATGATGTTATATATGCTCAATGTCCCTCTTCACCCATGTCGATTGCTCCTTTTCTTCGACATTAGCCACCTCAACATTATGCTTTCCTCACTAGTGACTTCACATTTTCATTAATGATAGCATGTCTGTTTTAGTTGTTGTCTAATGATATGGATAATCTTCTCGCCATTGTCGGTGACATCGTGCCCCTTACCAGTGATGACACACTTCTAGATACCTGATGGCCCCATATCATTGTAGCTCATCTTTAACATAAAGCTTCATCTCCTTTCTATCAAATATTTCTCATTATCGAGCTTATTTAGACACTGACTTTTTCAACAATACTAACGCTGACTAGTCGTTGTTGTGGCCCTTAGCTCTTTTGACTCTAACTTTTTTCTTCAATGACTTCAATGAGTAGCATGATATTGTCCTTATCGAAAGGCTAAGGTGGGCAACACGACATTATTCTTATCTCCCTTACCATTGCATTAGCTTTTCGCTTCCTGGTGGATCAACGTCTTCTTATTAGACAAATCAAAACAACTGACTCATTTGTGGTCTCTTCCGATACTATTTATGCTATCCTTTCTATAGCTTTTATTTTTATTGAAAATTTCATTTGTTTGTCATTGGAGGTTGTACACAATTTAAATTGCTAAATTTATTTAATTTATTTTGAATTGTAGTTATTTAGGAATTGTACTTTGCAATTGTATGAGAATCAAATTGAAATTTTATTTTTTACTTCTAATTTCAATTATTTTTTGTTGAAATTTGTATGCAAATTTAATTGCTAATTTATGTTTATTTTTTTGGAATTATAGTTATTTAGGGATTTTACCTAGGAATTCATATGAAATCAAATTGCTAATTTAACTTTTTTCTTCTGAATTTCAATATTTTGAATATTTATATAATTTTTATTATAAATTATATTTATTTAAGGATTTTACTTAAGAATTTGTATTTAAACTAAATTGATAATTTTATTATTCTATTATGAATTTTAGCTATTTAAGGATTTTATTTTGAAATTGTATGAAAATTAAATTGCAAATTTTATTTTTTTTCCTATTTCAGATTCTATTTTTTTGGTTGGAATTCATATGCAAATCCAATTGCTAATTTTTAACCAAATTGTAATTTTATTTTATTTATTTTGAATTTGAGTTATTTAAGGTTTTACTTAAAAATTGTATGGAAATTAAATTGCAGCATATTTGATCTCCTTTACAGTAGCGGCAAAGCTGTGTTGAGGCTAAATGGGAGAAAACTATCTCGTTCTGTGACTCTGAATGCTATGTTGCTCGTGCAAGCTCTGGGTGTCATCCTGGAGCAGGATTTGTTACAAGGCACATAGACACGGTGATTTTATTGTTCGGGCTATATAATCTATGAACCAACCATAACAATATTTCCCTACTTGTTAGTTCCTTCCTAAGTGAAGAATGGATTAAGCTTGTTATGTGTATTCATTGTGACTCGAGTGTTGAAAGTGTGGTGATTCTCCTAGTGTGTGATCATTCCTAAAACATACTTTATTCTATATTGTTGCTCATATGATCATCGATGTTATTTTCTTTCTTAATTTAACTTGTTATCATATTTTTGAGTTTTTTTTATAGTCTATACATATGTCATTGCTGCCATTCGAATTTTGCTCTTAATTGTATGGTTTTAGTGCATCTGCTTGATTCCGTTATACATTTCAATTCGTTTGTAACACACATACACAAAGTTTCTATATAGAAGTAGGCTTTAAAAAGCACATGTGGTCATAAAAAAAGGATTGCATTTGTTTATTTTTTTACTACATATCATTGTGTTATGCAAGGTTTGAACTACCTTCGGTGATAGAATGTTTTTTTATCAGGATGTAAATGACTTCAAGTCAATCTTATTTAGTTATATTTTTTCTTTATATGTGATAAAAAGGCTTCAAAATGATTTATTTGATTTGTTCATATGATTTAGGCATTCATTATAACGTATGGACATATGACTACTAAAATATGATGTGGCCGACAGCACTCTCCGCGCTCATGTGCCACCGTAAGTCGGCCGCGCGTTGCACACCGCTCCTCACCTAGGACGGCGAGGGGATCGAGGACCTAGCTCCTTTTCCATCCGGGGCCAGATCGAGCTGAGAGCTCTCCTTAAAAATTATGTATGGGGCACCAGTAGCTAAGCTGGACGCCACCTCGCCTGTCGCTCCACACCGACCTCCCTTTTGAGAGGATAACACGCGTTAACACGTATACGACTATAAAAATCGTAGCGTGGCTGAGCGCACGAAACATGTACGTGCAAGCTTGCGCGCACTCGTTCCGCCTTCCGCGCCGCGTTTTGCCTACCGCACGTACGCTGCGCAGGTTTCCCATTACCGGTATTATGTGCATTTTACCGGAGAGGTCCGGTAAGATAAGCCTGATAGAAACGAAAATCTTTTTTTTTAAAATCTTTCGGGCCAAAATTCAAAGTAAATTTAAAATTTAAATTCCAGAATTAATGACAAATAAGCTATGAATTTAAATACTGGTAGGTTGTTGCTTGCTCGGTGGCTAAGGTCCACGCACGCATACAGGTGGTCATGGGTTTAATTCCCTGCTTTGCATTTACTATTTTTTTTCATCTTTTTAGATCTGAGATCCGCATATCGGAGCAAAAATCTGTAAAAAAACAGCAATGCAACCGCTGGAATTCGATCATAGCATGTGACGCATGTAAATCATGAGCGTTTTCACTGGCCTACACGGTGTGGTTTGTTAGGTGGGAGCAGGGGCGAATCTATGGGGGTAGGCTTCATCAGGCTGAAGCCTACCCTCCACTGATTTGCCGAACACCCCCCTCCTGCGGCGACCCTGGCGACGACGCCGACGAGAAGAACTCAAGAAAGAGCTATCTCTGAGGAGAAGAAAGAGCACGGAGCCAGGGGAGAAGAAACAAAGCCAAATCCCCAATCTGGAGCCAAGGCGGGGACGCCGGTCGCCGGATCCGGAGGGGGGACGCCGGGGAAGGGCCGAGGCGGGGTCGCGCCGTCGCGGGGACGCCTGGTTGGCTGCCGGCTGGGGCGCTTGGCCTGAGCGGCGGAGGCGCGAAGCTGGGCTGCCGTGCGGGGTCTCGCCGTCGTGGGGACGCTTGGGCGGCTACCGGCTGGGGCGCTGGGCCTGAGCGGCGGAGGAGCGGAGCCGGGCTGCCGGGGGAGCCTGGGAGGCGGGAGCCCGGGAGGCGGGAGGCGGGGAGGCAGGACGCGGCGACGGGGAGCCCGAGCCCCGGCTGCGGCGCCTCTGCGTGAGGGACTGAGGGCGGAGACCGAGTGGACCATGGGCTGGAGGCTGACCGAGACACTGAGTGGACCGTGGGCTGGAGACTGGAGTGAAAACACTGAAAAAAGAAGAGGGCAAGCCGGCAGTTGTCCGTAGTCGGCAAGACCGCAAGAGGCATTACTGAGATTTGAGAAGATGTTTTGCTTTGCATCTGATATTTTTTATTAGGTTTACAAATTACAATTCACTTTTTAATTAGTCCTCTAACTTTAGAATGATTTGATGATGTGCTACACCGAGCGAGACATATTTAGAACCATTGACGATGACGCAATTATAAAATCCTTTCAAGGCATGAAAAATCGCAGAATGAATTTGCCTCATGAAAATCGTGATTCAAGCTAGTGGTATGGTTCTTTTATTTGAAATGTTCATGATCATTTAAGTACTTAAGTACAATTTGCTATTGTATTACTAATTTTTTATTTTGATGTACAGATTGTTATCTACCAGAATCATATTTACAGGTTTTTGGGATTCACTTGCTATAGCGAGGTACCTCCGCTATATCTCTTTTTTTACTTTGCTTTTATTCATGTATGAAGCAATGAATTTGATTGCACAAGAATACAAAAAGTCAAAACTATGTTTCTTACAAAATAGTTTAGTCATTCAAGGTGTAGAGCCAATAATTCTACAAAAACTTATGATCTAGCATAAAAATGTATAATTTTTCAGCCCACCCTTATTTTTTATTCTGGATTTGCCACTGGGTGGGAGGTCTTTGCATCTTTAAGCCTATCTAAATTCAAACCAAAACAAATTTTTTGGTCTAAATCAAACTTTTCCGGAGGGGGGGCCGATATTTCCAATTTTCAGGCAAATAGGACGATTATCGGCCGATTTCGGAAATCCTGACGCTGCGGCCCGCGCGGTGCGCCGTGCGCAATCGAGCACAAACTGCAAGAGCACGTACGCGCGACGCAACTCGGATGACGTTTACGCCACTGCGCCGCGCGCCAGGCCGGCGTCCTCGCGATCGTCCGGCCGTGCGTTAGGCGTCTCGTCCGCCGCGCTCGGAGGCCGCCGCTCGCGCCGTGCGCCAAAACCGAGCACTAGCACTGCCATTTATAATCGTGGAAATATTTACATACGACTACTCCATGATAAAAGGACACATTGCATTGCCAGTATCGAATAACATAACAACATTTCGAAATGGATAGATTTTCTGTCACGCACGACCCTTCTAAAAAAAATTATCTGTAAAAGAACGTAAGAAATGAGCATAGGCAGGCAACGGTTAGACTTTACACGAATAACACGATCCACCTTTCTACGTATGAGTTCAGGACAGCGCCAAGGAAGAAGACAAGCCGCCCCCCTTGGACACCGCGACGTAGTTGAACGGAGAACCCGGCGAGAGCCGCCTCGCGCCGTTCGAGAACTCGCCGCAGTGCCACGCCCCCGCTGCCGACGACCGCGGCCTGACGAGCTCGGCTGCAGAACGACCGCCGCTGCTGCCACTACTGGACGCGCCGCTGCGCAAGGACGGTGCGGGGCGCGTGAACCTGTCGGCGTCGACCCTCTTCCGGTTCATGTTGCACGGCTCCGCCGCCCTGCTGAAGCTGCTGCCGGGTCTTTTCAGGTGGGGCATTGCCTCCTTCTCGCTGAACAGAGTGCGCAGCTTCTTCTGCTCCTGCAACATGTAAATTACGTCCGGTGAATTCAAAACTCATTTGAATTGTAGTGTTTTTCGTTAGTTTGTTCTTGCAAGTGCCAACCAAATGCAGTAAAAAGAAGTATGTTAATTTACCCGGAGTCGCCTTCTCTCCTCTTCCTGCCTTAGCCTGGCTTGCTTGTGCTCTTCCAAGACGGCGACTAGGCGAGCCTTCACTCGGTAAGAAATACAACAATTCATCAACTGCTATGAGACGCTACTACTTAAGCTGGTGTAGTAGAACTGAAACTAGCTTACCCCGTCGTACAGAAAAGGCTTCTTTCTTTCGCTCTCCCATGCGAGTGTTCGACTCATCAAGTTATCAACAATAGCTGCAGATTGATGAGCAATGAATTATTTTACCCAGACATCTTCTGAATTAGATATTGAATTCACACACGGGGCCAGTTATAAGTAGTTCTATGTTTCATGAAATGTACCCGGAATCTTGTTGACGATAAGCCTTGCTTTCTCAGCGCGTTTTAGGTTCAGACGTGCAATTCTGCCAGTATTGAATCTGTTCTCATCCTGAAACCAGCATATCCCCTTGTTTTCAGCTCCAAGAAGCCAGTGTTCAATGCATTCACATACACATTAGTCTGTAACATTTGGACCTACCAAGTTGTACTCCTCGAGCCATTTCTCTTCCTCACACGCCAGTAGCCACTTGTTGATCTTGTCCATGATTTCTTTCCTAGACTGCTGCTCTCCCTTGGCTTTCGCTATCTGCTCGTCGATGCTGGCCATGAGCTCAGAAGGATTCACAAGACCTAATAAGATGCCACTAACATTAGAAATGCATTTCAGTTCGTAAATAAGAACTCTGTCTCAACTCTGAACTCATACCAGAATCGATCAACGCGAGGGATTTCTCCGGCACAGTGCTCGTATCAGGCTCAACATGCATGCTCCTGCAGATGTTCTCCAGTTCCAGTCTTCTCTTCAGCACGAGCTCCTTCATCCGGCCAGCCTTGAGCCTTGTCAGCCTCTCGACTTCCTCCTCAGTCTGTGCAACGCAGACGAAACAATGAACTGATCAGTACTGACATTGCAAGTGCAATACAGCATCGAGTACTGCTGATGACAACAGAGTTATACTGTTACCTTCTTTATGGTTGCTATTGATAACACACCGGAAGACAGGGCCTCCTCTTTGTCAGGTTTCAGAATGGCCGCCACTTTTCTGAAGCGCCGCCTCTCTTCCTCCGGCGAGTCCATCAGATCCCACAGCTCAACCAATGGCACCACGGTTTCTCGCAGCTGCGATGCAGAACATGCCAATCATGTGCTAAGCAGCATGCGTGCATGCCATGTACAAAAACAGATTAGAAGAAGCAGGGAAGATCAGTAGCACATACCATGGCTGCTCGCTTGATCTTCTCTGACGTGAGCATTGCCACGACCTGGGAGAGGCTGCTCAGCGTGCTGTCGCTGATGCTGGTGGGCTTGCCGGGATCCGTCTCGTGCAGCCCCGGGTGGACCTCGTTCACGATCGATATGAAGTCCTCGCCGAGCACGTCGCACAGGGAATGCACTTCGGTGACATGCTCGAGAACCTTGTGAAGTCGATCGGACTGGAAGCACAAAGGCATGGTCGTCACTCGGTTTGTCACCATCATACGCAGATGTTGTAGATGATTTTTCTTTTCTTTCTTTCTCTCTTTTATTTTTTTAGAAGGGAATGTTAGCGATCAACTGATGCTACATATTAATATTTAACTCATTTTTAGAAGAGCCCGTAAATACATATATTTTTTATTGTGACAGTCACAACCAGTGATAGAAATGTCAGAACCGGTGCAAAATCCGGCCGGCGGGTGGTAACAGTAACTGATTGGTTACCAGAAAACCCCGAAAAAAGGATAAAATTCACGTTTCAAATTTTGAATTTGGGTAGTTTAAAAACGGGTAAGCGTTCCGGCTACCGGGAAAAAAAAAAGAAAACCCGCTTTAAAACCAGAAAACCGCTAAAATCGGAAAAAAACCTAGCACAAAATATTAGGAATACCATATTTATACATATTTAATTTATACAATAGATAATTTATCATAAAAAAGATCTAAACTAATTTAGAAAGTGTATTTGTAACCACTGAGATTTTGACCGATTTTTCCACCCAGTACCCATGGGCTTTCTGCGGGCTTCACAACTCACATTAATAGCTTGGAATGTTGCAAGCTTTTTAAATCACTACGATAATAGCTAGGAAAGCACGTATGAATCGACTAATCAACCAACTTAACAACATGTACAGTACAAGACCTAAACTGATGTCCTACTGGCTAGTTGTTGACAGGTCTGTCGTACACAAAATTAAACTAAACTAAATATTCTAGTGAAGAGTGTATGTTAAGCAGTCCCTGAAGGATCTCTTTCTGAAAATTAATTCCATTGTCGTGTCGGAAAAGATATCCGCCGTAGTTCCTTTAATTCTTGATTAAATATGCTAACAAAGGGTCTATGGTACGCAGTCCCTGCAGGCTCTCTTTCTGAAAATTATGCCTATTGTCTCGTCGGAAAAGATATCCACAGTAGTTTCTTTAATTCTTGATTAAATATGCTAACAAAGGGTCTATGTTAAGCAGTCCCTGCAGGCTATCTCTTTCTGAAAATTAAGTCCGTTGTCTTGTCGGAAAATATATTCCCCGTAGTTTATTTAATTCTTATGTCACTTACCAGTTACCACTGACGAAAAATTGTATTAAAATTCTGAAGTTTCAGAACCATGTTCTTGGCAGAACAGGACGAGAAACAGTTGCAGTCTTGCAGTACCTTCTCTTTCTGGAGATTCGACAAGCGCGCTTTGTACTCATTCAGCCTCCTGGTCGTCAGATCATGGCTATTCACCTCGCTGGCCATGGGGGAAGTGTCACTGCCATAGCTCCTCCCTGCAATTTCAGCGGTTATCTTGTCGATTTCTGACCGGATGTCAGTAAACTGTTTGCTCCGTTCTGCTTTCATCGCCCTCAGTTCTTCCAGCAGTGCCGTTGCCGATGTCACCCGCTCGTTCAACGACATGGTCCATTTGTTCACCTAAAGATAGGAGACACCAGAATAGAACACCGGCCTGAGGTAAGTGATCTAGTTGTCCGATAAGCTAGGTTTCACCAAACAGATAAAGATTTCAGTGACCAAATAAAAAAATTAATGACTTATTACTCTAAGCAGTATCGATTAACCGTCATAATTCACAAATTGGAGGTACATAATACATATATAAACTTGACTGATGAAAGTCTGAAACTAAAGATTTTTTGTTAGCTTGTCATGTATCAGCATCACTCTTCGAAATACTCTAGGCAAGGAAAAAAATGCAAGAAAAGGAGAACCAGATTGCTGCCTACCTTGAGCTGCGGGCTGTTTTCGGCGCCGAGGGCGGCGGTGAGGGCGGCGATCTCGGCCTCGCTGGCGGCGAGCGACTGGTGCAGCAGCGCCCGCTCGCCGGTGGCCTCGTCGACCTTGCGACGGTACACCCGCGTGCACTCCATCTCCAGCTCGTGCACCATCCGCTCCCTCTCCTGCCGGCTCTTCCCTATCTCCCCCCACAGTTGCTGCAAGCACGCACGCACGCACTCTCCGCATATCAAGTCACAGCAAAGGACTACCCAAACACCAACAGCACGACACAAGCAATAGCACCACATGCATGCATGGTTCCAAACAATTGCACGGCAAAGACGAAGGAGAACAGAGAGAAGAACGGCCGTACCTTGAGCTCGGCGAGCAGAGCACCGCAGCTGCCAG